>CM033686.1:1446980-2881948 GCA_019514585.1 Dendrobium officinale | reverse complement strand
CACTACGAAGGTAACATCTTTCTCCACAACAAGACGGTTGCGAGAGAAGTATTAGCTCACAAGTACATAAATCTCTTAAATCCTCTAAATGATGGGACGTTGTAAACCCGGGATTTATCATCAATTCAGATTTACTACACGATTTCAAATCGTTTGGCAAAATCTACTATAAATCCGACGTAAATCCTACTACTTCCAAACAGCCTCTAAATTTTTGTGAAAAAAATGACACTATTTGAATGATACTAAAATTTACTTTATCACAATAAAGAATGAATTTATTATCAAATCAAAATTCACTTGATTGATACTAAATTTAACTTGATCACAAAAAAATTACCTCAAAGGAGCAATTTTGGTAGAAGTTGTTGGCCAGGATTTTAGGCTGTAAAGTTACAGTAATAATTGGCTCAGATCTTCCCGGAATTGCAATGCTCTTTGCTTCAATCTCAGTGTGCTTGCCTAGTAATTGCCCCAAATGCTGCATGAATAAACACTCAATGCATTTTAGCTCATAATTTTTTTTTCTCTAAATTTAGGCTTTATTTGAAACCATTTTTTTATTACTTTTTAAAACTGAGTTTTAATACAAAAATTAAAAAATCAACCCACCCAAATGAAACCTTATTCTCAGCAGTTGCTTCATATAATTAACTAGTCTGTAACGGTTAAAATCACCACAAATAAGTAAATTTCTATTTTGTAACCGTTAAAATTACTGTAAAAGTGTTGTTCGTTTGGCACAATTTTCTTATTGCTTCTTAAAACAACTTTCCTTAAAATAATTTTACTTTGAGAAGCAGTAAGAAAGCCGTCCCCAACGAAGTCTTAGTAGGGATTTATAGCTGAATACCTGTTCAAAGAGATAAAAAGGTGAATGAATAGTATCAGGCATGATTGCAGTGACAAAAACTGCAGCTGCAATCTTCTCAGGAAAGGCATCCATGGCTTTAGCCAAGCTTAATCCACCAAAACTATGACCAACTAACACTACCTTCTCTCCTTCAGCCACTGAAGCCATCAAGTCCATTAGAGGTTGGGCATACTCATCGAAGGTGGAGACATCTTCAGGCATTCTTCGTGGATCAGAGCCGCAGGCTGCAAGATCAACGGCTGTCACCGAGTATCCCTGAGACCTTAAAATGGCTACCACCTTATACCAGCACCAGGCGCCATGGCCTCCTCCATGAACTAAAATGATCTTCAGACTATTCTGCTCGCTCATCCTTAGTTTCTGCTCTTCTGATCTGATCTGCTTCTTGCACCTAAATCATGTCATTTAAATATAAGTTTTTTAAAAATATATTTTATCTCCATGGGAGGGGTATTTTGTTAATTTTGATATATTTTAAGTAAAAATCATCGTCTTCATTATTCGGTCCAAAGTCAAATAATTTAGCCTTAAGAGATGTCAAGATGCTTTGGAAGAGGTCAAATTATTCTATTTATACAGCAAGAAAATAGATCATCCAAACGGGATTTAAATAAAGATTTTGTTTGGGTAGGTTAAGCATTTATGTTTTTACTTTTAAAAGCTCCTTTCTCAATCAAAGTTTCAAAAAAGCTTGTTCGAAAACCAGATTTTACACTACTCTCCTTGGCCTATTGGTTGAGAGCTTAGGCTTCCAACTAAGAGGTCCAAGGTTCGAGTCTATGCGTATGCGTTGTGTGTGTGAGTTTGCCTTTATTGGCCTAAATGTCCAAAAAAAAAAACCAGATTTTAAAGGCAAAATTTTGATAAAGTGATAACTAAAGGATCGCTTGCGACAGCTTTATAACATTTTTCTAAAACAACTTTTTAGTATAAAAATTTTAGTTCAATAACTTTTTGTACTACAAAGTTGTTTAAAAAAGTAGTTAGAAGCTGTCGCAAACGACGCCTAATTTTCACTACCAAATTTTCTTATTAGAAAAAAACAACCGGAAAAGCTTTTCCAAACAAAACCTTTTTTTTTTGTTTTTTTTTTAACAAAACAAGATAATCTATTAATATAATCAGAAAATGTTACAAGATCAAGTGAAGAAAGAAAAAAGGAGAAAAAAGACAAGACACAATGAAAAAAGGACTCAGTAATCAGCCGAGGCTCCCAGCATCCCCGAAGTCTCGCACGGACCATCCAATAAGATGAAGAAAGCGTCCAAAAAACCCACCAACTCGATGAAATTCACCAAAGATTGCCACCACAAGGCGACGAGGACACGAGCCCCAGCAACATCATAGTCCATAACCAATGCATCTCCACACTGATCAAATCAATAACAAAGAAACAAAAAAAAGGTAGCAAGAAATAGAATACAAAACAATTATCTTCTTCTCCGGCCCCTCCCACGAAAACGCCCATGAGAAGCAACCGAGATGATAGGTCTATCCCGAACCAGAGTAAATTCGTTACCAGGGTCAGATCCATCATAAAAATCAGGAGAGGCCACACCACAATCCGAAAAATCGAATTTAGATTCAAATTCAGACGAACCATGTAGCCAATCCCCATAGTTCCTAATATCAAAACTAGAATTGACACCCAACCGATTGACCATAGTGTTCGTATCGACCAAGTTTACAGGGACATCAACTAGATTGTTAGAACCAACCGAAATACCATTCAAAGTATCCACCCGCACACACTCAGCATTGAAATCCACATTAACAGCAGGAGAACCCGAAGCCTCAACACCCAAACCACCAGAGACTTCATTAACACTCATACGCAAAATCTCCTCACCCTACGACATTCCTCCATAACATTATTATTAACACGAGCAGTTAATGTGCCCGAAGAACTCCCAGCCGCATTAAAGCCCCCAGCCTCATTAAAACCCCCAGCTATAGCACCATGCTCACCCAACAGAGAATGAACAGAGGGTAACGCATCAACCACCACTACATTTGCATTAATATCACAATCCAACACCCCATGAGCCAAAGGAACTTCAACATTAACCAAATCATTTTCACAGAGAGGGGCATTAGCAGAAGTAATATGGTTGATAGAGGTCACAACAGGTTTAGAAACAGGATCAACCAGCAAGGGAGCCGCATTGACAGCAGGACGCAAGTGAGGAAAAAGCTTAATACATTTCGATTTTTTATGCCCCACAGCCTTACAGTTTAGACAGAAAATTGGCATACCTTCAAAAACAATTTTTTCAACGTAGCAAATTTTTTTCGGACCCAGCCAAATGGAATCAGGGTAAGATTTAGAAATATCAATTTCAACAAGAATGCGAGCTACTGACGGACGAGAGCCAATAGCCGTAGCATTATCAGTTTGAATCGGGCGTCCAAATATAGATCCCAAACCAAAAAGAATTCGGGGGGAGAAGAGTTGCGGACGCAAACTAGGAAACGAGAGCCAAACAGCGACAATAGGCGATTCCTTTGAAAGATTAAGATGAGGCGACCACTTAATAACTTTTATGAAACATCTAAACACAAAGTAAGAGCGATGCGCAAAAATTCTCCCATAATCAAAATCATTCGAGAGTTTGATCCGAACATTGGACTGATCCAACACAATGACAGAAAATCGCCGGATAATTTAAGATTGAAAAAAAAAATTACAGATTGAATCTAAATCAGTCCGCTTAAGTGAAAATTTCCCCACCAATACAAATTCAAAAGGTTTAGCAAGATGTAAAAATTCATCTTCTGAAAACCACAAAGCAGGCATCCCTCGAATCGTAGAAATATGAAAATCAGGAAAACTTTTCGAAGCATCGGCACCAGACAAAACATCTTTGAAGGATTTCGAAAGCTTACACTCCAAAAACCCAGGATCTAACCGTTTATTTGCCATGAAAAGCAGGGCAGCCGGAGCCGAAGACGGAGACGGGACGGTGGCGGCTAGGGCAAAAGCCCTAGCAAATGGGAAAAAACCCTAGCAGACGAATACAGCGCATTTTTGAAATTCTATAGCTACTACGAAATAAATTTTTTTAAGCTAATGGAAAAAGCAACTTCTTAGACTTTATTTTAGAGAGCTTTCTTATTGCATTCAAAAGCAGCTTTTTAGTACAACATTTCTTTTAAAAAAAATTGTTCTAAAAAGTTGTTTTAGAAAGTAACAAGAAAGTTATCCCAAACAGAGCCTTAGTCTCATGTCTATTCATTTAATAAAATTTTTCCAAACAAAACCTAAATCATATTTCACTGTAGATAAACACATGCACATTATATATCACAATGGCAATCATGCAGCTCTAATTATTAATTAGGGGGATTTACATACACATCACTTTAATTATTTTCAAAACAATTTCTCTATAGTACTGAAATATTTTATTATGCAAAATCGGGAAAAAAATTAGCATAGTAATTAAGAATCTTAATTATTTGTTATGTCAAACATCATTACTATAGATTAACATGAAATTGTCTTATTGAATGGCCTTCAAATAATAATAAACTATTTTCCTTATTTTACTTAATCGACATTTGCAGAAGTATTATGAATACACCTAAAAGATTATGTTGGCATAAGATTTGGAGGAATCTAATCTGATCTTCCAATGGTTCAAAAGAGACAAAATTAGGTATCTAATTAATTTTTCAATGCAGCAAAAGATGTCAAATTACTCTAAACCTTCAATAGTTGTGCGCATTTTACTAATTAACACAGTTTAATGTTAGGGATAATGAAACAAAAGGATATTTTTTTTTAATTAAAATTAAAGCTTTGTTTGGAACTATTTCTTTTACTGTTTTCTAAAGAAGCTTTTTAGTATAAAATTTATAACTAAAAAAACTTTTATACTGTTGAGTTGATTTAAAAAATAGTAAGAAAGCTTTTCCAAACAAAACATAAATATAATACATCATTGATTAAACTAATTTTCATGTCAAAAGTTAGGCTATTGGTTATTATATTTAAAGTTATATATCTTGTTTCTAGCGCGCCTCGATGCAAAAATAGATATACATTTTTTTTTGTTTATATGAACCTTATCAAGATAATACATAAATGAACAAGATATAATGGAGTATTCTTTGTATTTTACTCGTTAAATAAACGAGCTTTTAGAAAAAAAATCAAACTCCGACTAATAATTAAGGTTTTGTTTGAGGCAGTTTTTTTACTATTTTATAAAGTTATTGTAGAGAAAATAACTTTTAAAAACTATTGTATCAAGCAGTTTTTTAGTACAATATTTTTTTGAAAGCAGATAAAAAAATAACGATGAAATCAAATTTGTGATTACACTATGTAAAAAAAATTGCAAAAAAGCTGTCCCAAACAAAACTTAAATAAACAAAAAAAAAAAAACTTTTTTGACATTTTTAAAGTATCCTCATATGATTTGCTTATTTGATCATCTATCACCTTTTTCATTGGGCTCTTTTGAATCATCTAATGTTAACAATATAAGGTCAAATTGTACTAACCTTAAATAAAATTTGAAATTGGTTTTTTTAAGCTATTATAAATATGATAAATTTTTACAGTCCAATTAAAATAAGTTCACACTAAAACAAATCTGATTGGGAGAAGAAAGTTATTGAAAAATCATAATAAAATTATAGTAAAATAAAAGTATAACAATTATATGTTAAATAAAACAATTAAAAGTTATCAAAAAGCATCATTGCATCTGTCTTTGGAGAATGGTTGTTTCAAACATTGACCCGTTTTCAAAAACGGATTGGGCTCGGTTACCCAATTAGTATCAGGTCAATTCCGGATTAGACTCAAACCCGAACTGTGACCCGATTTTAACAGCCCTAATTATTTGATTGTTTCTAATAACTCAGATCTTCTAGAAAGAAAGATATACAACTTTGCCATCATATTTATCAAATCAAATCCTAAATATCAAAATTTTTTCTTTGATAGAAGCTTCATTTGTGCGAATGCTCTCTAAAAATTCATCCAAGTTACGCTAAGATTGTTTATCAATCGCCCCTAGCAATCATGATCCATAAAGTCGGCCCTATCAACTACTTGCGGAGGATTTCTTAAGGAAAACTAATCCTTCGTAATTGGGCTATCGACCATCAATGCACATCAAGCCATCGACTTCTTAGGAGATTGAGAAACGACTTCATCAAGTTCAAAAATCTAATAAGGCTGCACAATTGTTTTATTTTATCTTATTTTATATCTAATCATCTACGTTGTCAATTCTATAATGCTCAAGCCTCAATTCAATTATATAATTATTTATATTTAAGATTTTTTTATAGAAATCTCAGAACTTTTCACTTTTGATTTTTTCTTTCTCACTCTATTTCTCTATTCTTTTTTTAATCAATATTCTTAGAAAAATTTAGTGTAATTCATAAACAATTTTGAATTCATCATTATTTGACCATGAATATTATAGGAGAAATAATCTTTAAATGGATAAAATCTCTAATTCTCTATATCTTATTTGATCATTTGTGTAATTTCTTCTTTCTATTTGATTCTTATAAGTTGGCCGCAAAATACTCCCCTTTTCAAAAATATATAGAAAACAGATTTCAAAAATTCACTTCACTAAAAAAAATAGAGCCTATTTGGGATCATTTTGTATTTTTGTTTTTAAATTCAATTTTTGATTTGTATCTTTTTTGTTGTTATTTATTTATCTTTTTTGTTTTTTTAAAAAAAGTCCAACTATAAAATGCCCTATTTCATTCCTATCACTCATATCACACTATAAACTTTAATATTTTATTCTTTGCACCCATAATCTATAGGTGGTCTACATGAAATATTAAAGTTGTAGATATTAGCTAGATCTGTAAATAATATGATATAAAGTGGTATGTATGTAAATAGTCCTAATTTATATCTTGTAGAAAAAAGAAACAATTAATTATTAGGTCCGGACACCTGAAGTAGCTCTACATCCGGACGCCAATAACATGTCGCCACATGCTCTTAATTAGGGGTGTCAATTTTTGACACGACACGAAAACCCGACCCGGACCCGCCGGGTTGGACCCGACCCGATTTCAAAAAGGTTCCAGAAATCGACCCGTTTCAAAAAACGGGTCGGGTTCGGGTTGACCCGGCGGGTTGCCGGGTCAACCCGCCAACCCGTTTAATTCAAAAAATTTTGAAATCCCGCCCTCTGCCCGCTGCCCCAGCCCCCTGCCCGCTGCCCCCGCTGCCACGCGCCGCTGCCCGCCCCGCTGCCCCCGCTGCGCGCTGCCACGCGTGACGCGCCGCTGCCCCCCGCTACCCCCCGCCGCGTGCCGCGTGCCGCGCGCTGCCCCGCTGCCCCGCCGCGTGCCGCGTGCCGCTCGCGCTGCCGCCGCGAGCTGACGCGCGCTGCAGCCGACGCCTGCTGCCGCGCGCGCTGCCGCGAGCTGACGCGTGCTGCCGCCGACGCCTGCTGCCGCGCGCTGCCGCCGTCGCGGTTCCGGGTCGTGTTGGGTCAACCCGGCAACCGGCCGGGTCGGGTCCGGGTTCGGATTTTCGACCCGTTTCTCTACCCGGGTCGGGTTAGGGTTGACCCGTTTTCCACCCGGGTCAGTTCGGGTTCGACCCGAACCCGACCCGTGACCCGAAATTGACACCCCTACTCTTAATCTTTACAGCGTGGCCTGACGACCCGACCCGGACCGGAACCCGGTATTTCTATGTTTGAGTATTGCTAGGTATTGCTTGACAATAACGAGAAATACCGCTCTGTCAAGACCAATACATAGCAACACCGAGCAATACCTAGCAATACCTAGCAAAATCGGGGTATTGCTCGATATTACTGGGTATTAGTCTTGACATAATGGTATTTCTCGTTATTACCGAGCAATATCGATCAATACCTAGCAATACCCCGGCCCGCACAAATCAGCTAATTAATACATAGCAATCTCGGGTCGGGTCGTCGGGCCGCGCAGTAAAGAGTAAGAGCATGTGGCACCATTTTATTGGCGTCCGAACGTAGAGCTACATCAGGACACCGAACCTAATAAAAATTCGAGAGAGAGAGAGAGAGAGAGAGAGAGAGAGAGAGAGAGAGAGAGAGAGAGAGAGAGAGAGAGAGAATGCTCTAAGCTCACACTCTTCATGCAATTTTAAAAGGAGATGAAAAAAGAATATTGGGAAGATTCACTCTCTCTCTCTTTCGAATTTTTAAGAGTCAAAAGGCGTGAATGTGCAATGGGAATGAGAATCTCTTGCTAATAAAATCAAAAGCTGGCTGTTCACAATTGAAGAATTGTATTCTATGGATTCACAAAGTCAATTAAATGCTTAGCTTGCTTGGTACTAAACTACTAATATGGGTGGGTCTTCTTCACTAATCCCATGCCAATTCCATAAGCAAAGATTTAGTATCTGATTGGGGCAACTTTCTCGGTATTTACTTTTTCGGATAGCAATCATAATTTTGTTTGACTTTTTTTTTTTTTCTCACAGTTTTTCAAAAATTTCAGTGGTAGAAATCTATTTTTATAACTAAAATAGCTAAATTATTTTCGTTATAGTAACTTTACAATTAATTTTATAAAATATTGCAGTAGTCCTACATAGACCATTAATTGTGAATAATTTTATATTACAATTATAATATGAAGTACTATTTTGGGTCAATATTTTATAGTCGAAGGATTAAATTTAAGTAACGAAAAACTCTGGGATTAAATTAGCTAAACATTAATAATCAGTGGATTATTTTAGAATTTTTTTGTACTCTAGTTAACTGCAGAGATATTGCAATAAAAAAAAATGATAGTATAATAGGAAGATATAAGACAGTTCATCATAGTTTAAGAGAGGGTTCAATAGACTTCAGAGAACATCTATCTCCTTCAAATTTGTAAATTATGAAATTGTATTGTAAATATTCTAAATTATCTTGTAAATTATGAAATTAAAATATTCATGCCATAAACATCTCAAACTACATTATATACATTCTCTCATGAGCAAATTCTTTCCCATTAAAAAAAAATTACAACCAACAATAAAAATAACTCTAATTTAGTTCATAATGTTTTTTTAATATTTATTAGAATTCTATAATTGGATCTCATATATATCAAATTTTTAATAAAATTCTGAATATTAAAAGAGGAATCTCAATCAGAATCATCTCAACAACCTTTCAATCAATGGCCAAAACATTTAATAAAGCTGAAAGTAGGAAAGAGAAGAGGAGAGAATAAAGAAGAAGCCAGCACTGAGTTAGGTGGGGGGTTATTCCCATTCGCCTCTCACCACGGCAAGAAAAGGAACTACTTCAACTGCAAGAAAAGTCCCACATCACCTAGAAACAAAGTAATGCAGATTGACTATATAAATTAAACACTGTGACCTTACAGGTTTTTGTTCTTTTAAAATTTTGTAAGCATAAAAAATGTAATCTAGAAGAGCATTCTGATGTGCATTCGAAGCCATCACCAGCTTTTGACTTATATTGCATTCATATTTTGGCGTGTAATTTAAGAAAATGGCCATAAAATTTTAAAAACAATTATTTTAATTTATGATAACAATAAATTTGTCAACATGTATTAATTGCTTGATTCTTTGTGGGTAACATATTTGATATTTCTTGGACAATTCTTTGACAGTCGCAACAAATTCAGTTGAATAAGATTCAGGAGATGAATGGATAATAGATTCAAAGCTCCTAGCTATGAGGACCATCATTTTTCTATTAAAGCATTGTAAAATTTGATCAAGGTGGATATTATTAGTATTTGGTCGAGTTTTAACTAATTTGTTTAATTCCTTCGTTCATCTTACCCTAATGTTTAGTTTTTAATTGCTTGATAGTGTTATAAGTCTCCTTTTTGGGTGGGTTGTTTCGAACATCGAACACTATTGTGATTGATTTTTGGGTTGGTACTGTGCTTGGGGTTGTTTTTGTTTGATTGAGGTGTTGGGTTGGTTGTTGTTACTACATTTGGTTGCTCTTTGTTTCCGACTTGCAGGTTCCTTCCTTATTCCTCCTCCTGATCTTGCTGGCTGCGGATTTCCTAGGTGGTTGATTGGGTGTGTTTGGTTGGCTCCTGGCTCCTGCTCCTCCTGTTGATTTTCTTGGAGTTATTTTTTTTTAATTTACCAACCCGTCTTTTTTTTACTGCTTTTCTTTTATCTTTGCTTTTATTTGTGTTAAACTGGATCAATAGCCCATAGGTTTTACTTCAATTACTGTATTTTTTAGGGGGCCTTTGATTCTTTAGGTTTTGTAATCCTTTTTTCATTTAACGAGTAAACCTCTACGATAGATTTTGGATTTCCTATTAAGGTAGGGAGAAGCAATAACATTGTCAATTCTATTTTTCCTCCAAAATCTGTTTCCTCTCTCCTCTCCATCTCTCCTTCTCTCCCCCTACTTTCACTTTCTGTTATCCAAGAAGAGTAAGCTTCATCTTCCTCCAAGATAACAATTCTCAACAAATAATATATTAATTGGTTCTAAAAAATGTGGTTAATTACTAAGTAAATGTCATATGTGAGAATACATTAAGTTGTTGCTCTCATTTTCAACCTATTTGGATAGGCTTGTAGCTCATGCATGAATGTTATATGTAAAGTAAATTTGTATGCAAATAAAAATTCAATTGAATTTGGAACTAATAATACTTCATCAAGATGATGTTGGCCAAATTCAAATGAGCATAGAAACCTCTCCTTCTTCACTGTCAACTATTCATTACTATTACTAGTGATGTTGCTCTTTATATTGGGGATGATCAAGTTGCTTTTTCTATTACTAGTTAAATGCCCGTGCACATGGTGCACGTTAATAAAATTTTAAAAAATAAAAAAGATACAAATATAATTTGAAATTAATTTATGATATGCTATATGATTAATACTCAAGTATTTATAAAAATTACATGTAACTTTTTATATCAAATTTTTTTTTTCATTCTTCCATATAATAGTTCTAAAAAACTTGAACTTATCACAAATTCCTTTCACTTAAAAGGTAATTAAAAAAAAAACAAACTTAAAATTTTATAAATTTAATAGGTTATGCAATTTAGATGATGCAGCTAGAAATCTTTATTGATTTTAAACCACTCAAACACATTCGAAATCCCTAACATGTATTCATTTTAATTTTACATAGAAAATGAATTAAAAAAAATCATCATGTTCTAATTGTGTTTGCTATATATCTACAAATAATAAAATAAAGCCTATGTGTGGAAAAGATTAGTTATTTGTTGGCAAGAATAGAGTGGAAGTTGAGGATGGTTTGTGCATCTTCAGGTGAAAACTTGGCCTTCTTGATATCTGACATCAAGTAGTTGGTCCATCTCAAACTACAACTATTCCCACATCTATTAAATCCTACAAGTGAGCAATAACAAACTTTCTTGATAAATGCTCATATTCATACAAAATGATTGATACTATAAAGAGAAAATGAGGAAGAATACAATACCAACAAGCTTAAAAAGAGCTCTCCAACTGCAATGGCCATGCTTCTGGATGTAATGAACCAACTTTTGATCTTCTTCAAGTGTCCAAGGGCCATTCTTAAGGTCATTATCATCACAATAAGGTGATCTTCCCATGAGAAGAGAGTAGAGAATGATGTAGAGAGTAATGGAGTTAGAAAAAAAAAGGGTAGTCGGTTATATCACTTATTTATATGATTAATTTATGCACATCTCAAGGCATGGGACCACCATGTTAATTTGGAAAGAAATTATCACCAGATTAAAAACAAACCCTTAACCTTTTTCATCCGGGCTTGGGACCGGCATCGGCGGTTTTAAAAAATTTTGATATAATATTACCTTTAAATAATATGTTGGATATGTAGTGCGAGTCTCGGTATAAAAATTGATACTGCAAAAAACAGAATATATTTAAGATATGTCAATTGGTTGAAGTTATATTCAATTAATTTAAAGTAGATGTACACATGGTGAAGTTTCATTTATAAAATTTCTAACTATTGTTAGACATTTATAGTATCAGTTATAAATAAGATGCATATTCCATTTGATTGACAAATGCCAAACTGCCATCACGCAAAAGTGAAAAATATAATCCAATATTTATAATAAACTTTGATTAGCAAGTAAATACAACATAAACATCCCACAAAATATGAATATAGATGAAAGATTGAATTAAAAATTAATAAAAAAATGAAATGCAAAATAAAACATAAAATAACACGCTTAAATGAGATAACTAAATATCTAAAAAATATATTTTAAAAACTAAACTTAAAACAAAGATTGTTGAGATGTAATTAAAAATATACCAATTCGATTAAAATCAAATTCTATAATAGATCATACTATCATGTGATGGGAGATCTGCATCTGAAATGACTTCACTAAGGATGTGTTCCTATTCTTGAATGTTTTGATTCATTTCACGTGATAAATTATTTTGTCCCTGAAGTTTAGCAATCTTTGTATAATAAGCTCTAGCAACAGGAACTTATTTCCTGTAGCATCTTTCATTACCTCTTTATGTTCCTTCGACCAAAGGCAGCAACTCCCAAATTGAAGCTCACAAGAACTCTCAGATCCTTATAATAGATTTGAACACTTATAAAGATTTGCAACAATTCTGTCACCTGGCTGACAGAAGAAAAATTATATGAACCATGACATATTATTATTTTTACAAGATACGCCTTAATTTTGAACCATCTCAGATTTAGAACCAAGAAAAAGGTCAAGAAAGAATACAAATCAATATTTGGTTGATGAAAGATTGAATTAAAAACTAATAAAAAATGGAATGCAAACTTAAATATACAATAACATGTTTAAATGAGATAACAAAATATCTAAAATAAGATACAGTTTTTCTAACTTCAATTGTAGTTGTTTATTTAAAATTTCTTAAACTACAATTATTAACTTGGTGGCTAGTCATATATTTGATTGCATTTCTCTGAAATTCATTCAAGCAGCTCGTTTTGGTATACACAACAAAAGAAAATATAATTTTTTGGACTCACGTTAGATCCACATTCACAATTATATGAATCCTTAAATTCTGAAAAAACTAATCAAACAATTGATCTATGTTTAATTTAATTTAACAAATATTTATCAGAAAATATCATTAGTAAAAATTTATTGCAATTCTACTGTGATCGAGAAAATTTATTAGTGGATGGAGAAAAGAATTTTTCAAAGCCAAGGAATTGAAGACTGATAGTTTGCAATATATTGGTTAACTTCGACTAAAAACTAATTTGAACAACATAGAACTCATATAGGTGAGGGAGAATATCAAATAATTCTATCTGCAATAAAAAAAATTACCTGATGAACACAAAGAAACAGGGCAAATAAAACTGTGGAGAGATAGAGAGAGATATGGCAATCATGCTAACTTCAACTAATATTCAAATGACTTGGCAGAATTCAGTAACTATAAAGTAATGCATGGTGGAAAGGCCAGTAATAAATTCAGTTGTCTCAAATCTTTGAGAAGGGCATTGGAAATAAAGCTGAGAAACCCTATATATGTAAAGTTTTTGGAGAGAAGCGAGGCTAGGAAGGCAAGAAGGCATGCAATCCAGGTTCTCAGGAAGTTGTAGATACAATACACACCAAGATTCCTAAACCCTAAACTTCTCTAGAAAACATAAAAAAGCTGGCAACACAACCAAAGCCGGAATTAAATCCTGCTTGTTGCAAAATAGCCCATTAAGGCCTAATTCATGCATGTATATAAAAAGACACAACAGAAGAGATGACATCCAGGAGAACCCCTAGGGGCATATGACTCATCATAGCCCTCTCTAAAAAAACAAACAAACAAACAACAAACCAAACAAATTTCTCAACAAGGAGACAACACAGATCTGAAAAAGAGCACATTGGAGATGAACGCCGTACCGATTATGAGGAAAAATATAAGTTGTGTTGCCAGCATTGTAAAGAGGAATAAGAAACTCATGCTCTGGACGAAGTAGAAGAAATGTGACCTGCAATTCCGTTACTTCCATAAAAAAAAAAAAAAATTAGCCTTTCATTCTTTCCCAAAGGCCCTAGCTTATTTGATCCAACATTTGTAGAAAGAAGAAAGACTAAGAAGGTAAGAACGCAGATAATCCATGCTCTCAAGAAATGCTTGATAAGGTACATGTTTAAAAAAAAAAAAACATAACAGCAGAGAGGCCATCCAGGAGAACCCCTAGGGCCATATAACTCATCATAGCCCTCTCCGAAAAAATAAGAAGAAACAAACAAAACAATTTTGCAATAAGGAGGCAGGCACCAATCTGAAAAAGGGAACATTTCAGATGAACATCGTAGCGATTATAGCGAATAATAGGTTCAGAGCAATAGAAAGAAGAACAAAGAAGGATCCTCACCTTCGCAGCGAACTCCCAACGACACTTCCGAGCAACGAAGGCGAAGAAACAAATTCCAAATAACAGGTTCCGAGCAAATAGAAACAAGAGCAAAGAGGGATCGTTAGCTTCGCAGCGAACTCCCAACGACACTTATGAGCGACGAAGCCGAAGAAGCAGCCACTCCGACAGGACTAACAAAAGTGAAGAAGCAGCGACTATTTCAGTATCAATTTTGCAACCAGCTACGAAGAAGGATGTAAAAAAACGAATGAGTTAAAGAGGCTGAAAGCGAAAGAGATTAGAAGAATGTATGCTTACGGATTTAAATGGTGATCCATTCGTCAAGGTACCTTAGTGCGTCTAGAGGAACTAAAATGCTCGGGGATGTTAGCCACTGAACGAGCAGTTGGAGAAGTAACCGTCCAGTTTTGAATGCGTATGCGATTTAGAGAACGACATGGTGCTTGGAGTGAAACGCCTGGCTGTGCGTTGGTGATTATGTCGAAAGTGAAACGCCCTGGCTGCGGTAGCTTTCGAGATGTTGCGGCGGGGATGAATTCGATCGGCCGCAGAATGAAAGGGTTTATGTGTCTGTGCGAAACTCTGGTAATGTGAAACGCATGGCTGTGGTAATTTAGTAAATGTTAGAATAAATATTATATACTAATTGGAAGTGACGTTTTGAATTTACTTGATATTTGATTTAGCTTTAATTTTTAGGCCTGAGCAACTTTTAATGTTTTATTTTTTAACTGCATGCGAATTAATATTTTATACGAATTGGCAGTGACGTTTTGAATTTACTTGATATTTGTTTTTGAGGTGATGTGAACTGGCTTTAAAAGCACGACAGTGAATAAATGTTTTGGAGAAAGTGAAAAATAAAAGAATTTGAAGAGTTATAAATGAACGCTGTAGATTAATTTAAACTTTAGAAATAAAAGGCCAAGATTTGCTATGGGTGAAGTCCCAAGCCACTTTTATATAGTAGTATAGATGTATTCACCATTGAACAATTCACATTCATCTATTGGTATAGAGAAGGGTATAATTATTTACGGGGACCTAATCAAATTTTTATCAGTTCCTTGGCCACTATATATTTTTATGTAGTTTGAATCTTGTTATACCACAATACTCAAGAAAATCATTAGATTTTATGGTCGTCTCTCCTAGCATCTCTAATTTAAATTTAGCTAATGCACAATCTCCATTTAAGAAAAATAATGTAGAATCAATTCCTTTGTTGCCTAAAGCTCTCTTGAAGGTTATCCATAATGTTAATTAGAACCATCATAGGTTGATGAGCTACTCAAAATTTACATCTTTAAAACATCATGATAGATATGATCCCAAGTGCAAGACATACTAGTACTATAGCTAAGATTTTTCTTATTGCGCATTGTTTCTATGATGTATCTTGTATTTCCAATATTTTTTGTCACTTCAACACAATTTGGATGAATGCTATAAATATACATGATTATTATTATTTTATTTGAAATAAAATATATATAGTGTAAAGCTCAATGATGATTATAATGGTCAGCAGTAAGTGAGGGTAGTCATGGCCACAAACCCTAAATGAAATTTGATGCGGAGCATCTTAACTAAAGATTATCTTAGGAATAGTATATCATTTGTTGCATGTTTTCTAGAACTTTCGAGTAATTTTTATTGTGAGGAAGAGATAAGATATATGAAATATATTTTTAAATGATCAATTACCTACATCAAAATTTATTTTATTTGGCTACAAAATAAGGCCGAGAAATTTCTATTACGCGATCGTCAAACATCTCCCTCTCTCTCTTTAATTGGCTATAGATTCATGCAACTAATGAGTTGTACTAGAAATACCAGCTTTCCTGCAATCCTTCAGATTTCTTTTTACTCACGATTATGGTGATGGTCTCGGGCGAAGCTGAACGTACACAACCCCCAACAAATTATGAAAGGTCCCTTCATATTGTTATTCATCAAGGAAAGAATACAATTCAGATGAAATGAAGAATAGAAATTTTGGTGTTGTATACATATGAAATCATTAACTAGACTATAGCAAGTAACCTAAGACAGGTCTATATATATTATAAGTCTTATTATTGAATTATGACAGATATATATATATATATATATATATATATATATATATATATATATATATATATATATATATATATATATATATATATATATATATATATATATATATATATATAACATTTAAAATTTGTATATTCATAAATGTTAGTTTGAAGAATATACATATTTTAAATAAATAAATAAATATATGATGCCAGAATTTGATGATCTATGGCACATTGAATTTGTATCGTCGAGCAGCTCAATTCGACTATAAGTCTGTCATGATTGGAAATTGTTTTGTCATCCAATTTATGATTTGAACCTTGTAAATGTTAGGTCTTTTATTTGGATCCATTTGGGCTCAAATTCGGACAAATTTGATGTCTTTAGGTTTTGTCTTTTTGAGACGTTCTGTTGGACAATAAGTTCACAAAAATCAAAGCTAAGATAGTACCGAATTTAATTTTGAAAATTTTTGTGCACCTACCATTATTTTTAAAATGATATAGTTGCATGAGTTTTCTTTCTTTGGTTTTTTTTTTTTTTCTCTTGCATATAATTTTTCGCCTTTCAAAAAATAACCCAATCATTATTTAAATCACACTTTTAATACTCTAACTAACAATCAAAATTAATAAATTTAAACACAAAACCAAGCCGTTAATTACATCAATAAACAAATTAAATTATGGTAGCAGTGCTAATCATGCACCTACCATTTTTTTCTCCCATTTTAAAGAAATATAATAGACTTTGAAAAATCTCACCACTATCGCCATCACACTCCTTTATTTTGAAACCTAAAAGCCAAAATATGACAGAAATCAAAAGCTTAAAAGCTTAACGTGGCCTCCCACTTAATTGTTAGGCATGGCGTCTTTCTTAAGCCACTCTAATTATCAATTTAACAGTGTGGAACTATCAATCCTTCTTCCCTAATCACTCTTCCTCCCTTCTCCTCCTTTATATAGGGCTCCCCTCTTCTTTCTCTTTCCACAACTTCAGACATACCTTCTCTCTCCCTCTCTCTCTGAATTAAGGTAAGAAATGGCAAAGCTTATTTTTGCAACACTGGGTGCAATTTTCTTCATGTGTTTGGCTAAGCTTGGCACAGCCACAGTGTACAATGTTGGCGATACATCCGGTTGGGATACTGGTGTAGATTATTCAAGCTGGGCAAGTGGGAAGACCTTCGCTGCTGGAGATAGTCTTGGTAACTCTTTTTTTAGTTGCAGCTCCTCTTGATCTTTACATGAGTTTAATCTTCCTTCTTCATGGCAGTCTTCGCCTACGGGTCTGGAGCGCACACAGTCAACGAAGTGTCGGCAAATGACTACCAGTCGTGTTCGACGAGCAACTATCTCAGCACCGACTCCAGCGGCTCGACGACGATCACTCTCAAGACCGCCGGTACCCATTACTTCGTCTGCGGAGTCCCCGGCCATTGCATCGGCGGCATGAAGCTCGCCGTAACAGTCGGCGGCACCTCTTCTTCAACCGGTTCCTCCGCCACGCCTTCCACCCCCTCCACCACCACCACCGGCTACCACTATTCCGCCGCCATCAAAACACAGATTCCTGCGGCGGTGGCCGGATTGCTGATGATCATAATGGGTCGTCTTCTTTGAGATTGGTGAAGTCAGGGTGGAGACAGTGCTCGCGCTCTCATCATCGTGATCAGGAGTTAGTAGAAATTTGACGGCTTAGATCAGTTAGATGTTATCTCTTGATTTTCCTCTTCTTTTTTAGATAGATTGTTGGTGCATGATTTGTGTTGAAATTATATTAATTAGTGGATCTTTAATTTGTGTTAGCAATTTAATTACCAGCTTTTTAGTCATGAGATGTCATAATTGAGTGCTTATTTAATTTGTTTGATCCATTAATGATTTCGTTTGGAACGGCTTTCTTACTGCTGCTTAGCAGCATTTTAGTATAAAGATTAAAAATTTTGTATTAAAAAGCTGTTTTAAGAAGCAGTAAGAAAGTCGACCCAAACAAAGCCAATGTCTCATTATTTCTTCTCTAATTATTTTAATTAGCAATTGGATTATGGAGGGAATATGTTCTAATAGCTATTAGTTCCTTTGCTTTTCTCTTTTCTTTTTTAAAGGCATGTGGTTGCAGTACTGACTGTGGTGGGTAACAGAATCAGAATTAATTAGAAGATAATGAGCTATTTTTAATAAATAAATAAAAAGATTAATTAAGAAGAAAGTTAGTTAGTCGATCACCACTAAGTAGCTATTATTGATTTGTTTTAAGTGTTTGGTAATGTGTTCTTTTTGATTGATTTGCACTCTTTGTGTGACTCTATACGTGAGATGATTAAAAACGACCGTTGGATGTTTGTTAGGAAATAAGTAATTAAGTTAAGTTAATAAAAAAAGCAGCTTAGGTATAAATTTGCTTAAGTTTAAAGCAATTTAACTCATTATGTAAACTTGTTCTTTTTTATTTTAACTTCCTATTTTTAAAATAAAATTCATTTTTTATTTGAACTTCTTGTGACAATATTGTATTATTTCTGTGTTTAATGCTGTTTTTATAATTCATACATTTATGCCATTTAAGTTTTAACATCAGATTTATAGTATAAACTATCATTTAATCATATATCATAATCTTCTTATATATATTATGTTGCATTAAATATGATTATTTTATTATCCTAACAAGTTATTTTGCTCTTCTTATATATATTATGTTGCATTAAATATGATTATTAAATATAAATAAAAACTATAATTTACAAATTAAAATAAAAAATAAAATAAAATACAAAACAGTTGCATTAACAAAGATGGACTTGATGAAGGCATGCTGCCCCAATAAGTTTACCGACTGTTTCCGGGCTGGACTAGCTAGGATGAAACTTAAGTTAATATAAATCTTAGTATTGATGCCAGGAATTAGAATTTGTATCAATGGTATGTATCGAGCTTATAAGTAATGACATGCGAACAACAAAGTTAGTAATTATTGGCATTGGGGTTGACGGCGTGAATCAATTTTATAAGTGATGACATGCAGTGATGTTGATGATCGATGAGGGTCGTAAATACTAGTGTTGATGGTATACATCGCCTTATAAAGTAATAACATACGTCGATATTTGTAGCAAATTAAAGCGACAAAATCATCGAGAATCATTACAGGGGCGGATCCAGCTTCTTTTTTTAGGGTGGGCAAAAAAAAAATTTTGGGGGGATAGGCAAAGATGCTTAATATTGATATAAGTAGGGCAAAAAAAAATTTTGAGGTGGGGCAAAATGCCCAAAATATCCAAAATATTTCAAAATTTTTCCTCTAAATATTAAAAAAAAAAATTTGAGGGTGGGCATTTGCCCACCCTAAGCATGTGGTGGATCCGCCCATGAGAATCAAGACTAGTATCCATGGAGTACGTGCATCAGCTTTTTAGATAATAGTGTGTATCTACATTGGTAGTGACCATATGGGATGAAGTCGATAGGAATTGGTGTTTGTGCCGACTGTGTGAAGCATAGTTGCGGTTGAAGATGGGTGGCAAAGTTGATGACCATTTGATTTCTCCTCAAATGATTTTATTACATTTTCTCCAAAATTAATAAACTTCTACTACATAACTTTTTGTATATCAGAAACAGAATTTCCCCAAGATTGGTTAATTATTATAAATATTTTGACTAGTTGTTGTAACTTTATTGGGTAAAATTATAATTAATGCATTTTATTTAATTTGCACATGATGATAAATTTTTTATATTAATGCAAGTATACTGTTAATACAAATATTATGAATGAATATGAGCATGTAAATGAGTAAATAGTAATATGCGGTTGTTATTACTATTGTAATAATATATGTGAAAATAAGTAAATGTTGACTATTAAAAAAAATTAAATGTTGACTATTTACTAATATTGATTTGAGACTGACTGACATGTACAAGATAGCGAGCAGACATGATTTTCTTTAAATACTATGGTTTGTTATTATACTTATTGATTCATGTGATTTACTGATTGAAGTTATAAATAGATGATTATTGTGCCAACAAACAAAGAGTGACGACTATATTTACTAAGCCAATTATTATTAATTTACTGATTACTGGAAAAACATCATGAAAGTCAAAATTCCTTACTTGTTTTATGTGATTAATAGAATGCATGTTATTACACTTATTTACCATTATTGTACTATTGTACAACTATCTAGCATGTGATTTCTATAATTGAGCATGCATGTGATATAAGATACTAATCCAACACTGATATAGATAACTGAACAACATATGTATACTCTTATATGATTGTGTGATATCACTGTATTATTATGGATACTAATATCCACGATCAAGGGATTCAATATCGGTCGTCCATCCAACCACTCCCCATTTACCCTTGATCTCTCACCTATTTACAAGTCATGCCACTCCATAAATCTATAAATAGACCCCTCATTTCTCTTGAAGGGGAGGTTCCAAGCAAAAAGAGAAGAATAGATGAGAAGGAAAAAGCTCCTCCTCAACCACAGCGTAGTTTTGCCGGACCACCACGGAGTTTCGCCAGACCACCACCTTAGGCTCTCACCTTCGCCGGACCACCACCTGAGGCCCTCGCCTTCGCTGGACCACCACCTAAGGGCCTGAACTTCGCCAGACCAACACTTGAGGCCCTGAACTCCTCGAGACCATCAATTGACGCCAGAATTCTACCAAACCACTGTTGAAATACTAACTGACGCCCCAACTTCCAATTGACGCCAGATTTAACACTAGACTTCAACCATACGTTTGACATTTGTAATCTGATCGTCCTCTGGGACGAGTCAGTCCACTGTACTCAACTCAAATTATAGTTAAATATTTTCAACTGGGCTATGCTCCGTGGTTTTTCCCCTTTTCATGATTTTCTGTGTGTGAGTTGGATATATGTGCAACGTTTAGACGTAAAATTACAACTCTATCACCGCGTATATTTTAGCCCGCTATATATATATATATATATATATATATATATATATATATATATATATATATATATATATATATATATGCTATCTTGTTTTATAAGATTTATGCTTTGGTACTCGGTGGATGGTTGTTCCATACGGGCATAAAAGGTGGTTGTCTCTACTGAGGTTTCGTTTGGTTTCTGCCGACGTTTTTTTCATTCTTAAACGAATGTATTACGACGGAGAAGCTGAATTTTTTTTCTTCTCAAATCGGTAAGAATTCGGGGTTGTACCAAAAGTTGTTTTTAAAAAAATGGTGTAAACAAACATTAAAATACTAATTTTTCATCGATTGAAATCGTAAACGAAAAAATTTACGGACAACCAAACGAAGCTTGAGGATGCAAAGATTTGATGTTTCATTTTTATAGAAGTGGTAGTTTTCCCTGTTAGTTATTTCTCATATTAACCCTTCCCCTGAGCCAAATGAAATGAAAAAAAAAAAAAGGAAATATAAGTGAAGCCCAAGCAACCGACTGTCTGCTTAAAAAGATTAGTCCAAAGATTAAATTATCACAAACCTTCTCCCAACTCCAAGAAAAAAATATAGCTATTAGTTTAATTCTCATTCCTATAAGGCACAATTACTTAACTTCTCATACTCATAAATTGAATTAGTCTCACCAAAAATCAAAACACCAATGGTCATGTTCTGTCAAGGCATAATATTTGTTTTTTTTTTTTTTCACTTATTAGTGCCTATTTGGTTGCCAAAAAATAGTAAATATTTTAAAAACTAATATATTTTTGCGCTTGATTTATAAGTGAAGATAATTTTAATATGATATATAGAACATAATATTAATATTAATTTTAATTGATTTCAATAAAAATGAATATAACAAGTTTGAGGTACTAAAATAAATATAAATCATTAAGAAAATTTGTGACAAGTTGATAGTTACTTATGAAGAAATTAGTGAGGTACTAATGTAAATAGATTATTAATTCATGAATATAAATTATTTCAAAAGAAATCCAATGATTCCATTTAAATTTGCCTAATGGATTTATAAAGTTTTAAGGACTTTGCATTAAAAAAAAAAAAGATAAGGACTTTGCATTCACATAGCATACTCTATATAAAAATTCAGATAATGTGTGAAGTATTTTTAACTGTTTGTCTAAGAAATAAGATTTAAAATTTATGGCCATTATTGGGGATTGGGATTTAGGCTTTTTTTTAATAGTTTTTTTACTGTTTTTTAAATCAACTTTCTAATTAAAAAAATATTATTTTTTGTATTAAAATGATACTTAGAGAAGAATAAAAAAGCCGTCACAACAAATTTTTCATGTTTTTTAAAGTAAATTTTTAGTACAAATTATTCGAGAAGAAATCATAACCTACTTATTCTCTTGATCAATTTCATGGCTTAGCAGGCTAACGTAATGTAGCTGCAAGAGAAAATCTGAACTTCATAATCACTATGATATTTACATTGAGAAGTTTAATTGAGAAGAAACATCATAGGGTAACTTATATAAAAGTTTTAATGATAAATCTAAATATTTTTTTTTTCAAGTGGGAGATAATTTATTTTTTTTTACATCTCACTCTTATGAGTGAATTTAATCATAAATTGATAAACATAAATGTACACAAAATCTTAAACTCATAGTAACATCATAGGAAGCCTACCCCTCCAATGAATGTGCTAAGATGAAAAATACAAAATAATAATGCAAATTAGAAATTATGCCCGATTGTCATCGGACTTCTGCCCGGCTACCGACTATTATCGGACTTCTGCCTGGTCTCCAACTGGACGAATTATTACGTCCAGCGTCCGAATCGTCCGGAGGTGAATCAAGACGTGCCACGTCACCCGGACTCACTCAGATGCACCGGAGTTCGGGTGACGTGGTGCGTCCGAATTCGCCTCCGAACGAATCCAAACGCCGGACGTAATATTTTTTCCTCCAACTGATGCCGGATTTATGCCCATCTACTGACCATAGTCTACTTACATCCAATTCCTATTCATCATTAGATTTTAACCGGACTGTGGACTATTGTAAAACCAAAAATTATACGGAGTAGTATACAAATTTACCCTTCCTCAGTCTCACAATGTACTGTCGGTCGTAGCTGCACTTTCAGATCCTCGGTCGTACCGAATACCGACTGTAAAGCCCACTCTTTTTCTGGATCGCGTACCACGCATCACATATTTTGCTGTTCCTCTCTTTCCCTCGCTCTTCCCCTCTCCATCTTTCATTTACACTTCCCTCGTCCACTCCGCTCTCCATCCAATGGAATCCACCGCCCTCTTCCGCCCTCTTCCCTTCCCCTCTTCCTTCCTCCTCCATCGTTCTGTCCCCATACGCCCTCCTTCCTCCGCTATCTTCCCCACAAATCGCTCATCCCTTAATCTCCTCCGCCGCTGCTGCCCTTCCCTTCCTCCCTGCCTTCTATTTAACCGTAACGCTCAACAAAAGCCGCTCCTTTCCCTAATACGCGCCTCTTCATCGCCTCCTCACCCACCATCTCCCCCGTCGCCGCGTCCTGCCGGGGCGAAGCCATTGCCGCTCGCTATCTCCGTCGCAATCGGACTCGCCATTCGCTTCCTCATCCCCAAGCCCATCGAGGTCACTCCCCAGGCGTGGCAGCTCCTAGCAATCTTCTTCTCCACCATTGCGGGGCTTGTGCTCAGCCCCCTCCCCGTAGGCGCCTGGGCTTTCATCTGCCTCACAGTATCCGTCATCACGAGGACGGTCAGCTTCTCCGCTGCTTTCGGTGCATTCACGAACGAGGTGATCTGGCTGATTGTGATTTCTTTCTTTTTTGCTCGGGGGTTTGTGAAGACGGGGTTGGGGGATCGGATCGCTACCTATTTTGTGAAGTGGCTTGGGAGGAGCACGCTAGGGCTTTCTTACGGGCTTACAGTGAGCGAGGCGCTGATATCTCCGGCAATGCCTAGTACTACAGCGAGGGCGGGTGGAGTGTTTTTGCCGATTATCAAGTCTTTGTCTTTGTCTTCGGGGAGCAGGCCTGGTGAGAAGTCGTCCAAGAAATTGGGATCTTTTTTGGTCATGTCTCAGTTCCAGGTTCGAATTTCTTTGCATTATTTCCTTGCTTTGTACTTTCCTCAGTCTCAAAACAGGACTCTTTGAGAAGTCGAATAAAATTACTAGAAACGGTAGTGATGTGGATATTCTGAATAAATTTAGATTGAGAACGGAGATTATGGTTCAGAGAATCAGCCTCAAGCATATGGAAAATATTAGCTTGATCTTCTCTATGTTTGAGAGAATTGTTTGAGTATTGATGAACTATTCCAAACAGTATGTTTTAACCTATGTTCATCACTTTAAGCTTTTTTCCCCAGAGGACAAAGATAGGATCGCCTAAAGCGCCCCAACATTTTGAATAACATCCTTGAAATCAATACAATTCACCCAATAGCTCTTGTAAAAATTTTTATTTTATTGATGGTTATTCTTTACAAAAAACAATGTGAATGACATCCTTGAAACCAATACAATTCACCCAATAGCTCTTGTAAAAATTTTTATTTTATTGATGGTTATTCTTGACAAAAAACAATGTGAATGACATTGTGTGATTTCTGGTTATTTAAGACTATTTTTAAAGTATTTTAGTTTCAAAACTTTGGTTCTCGTGCAAATTACCTTTGTTGTTGCGCAAAGATTTACTTAAAATACCATGCAATACTTGTTAACATGAAGAACTGACAGAGACAGATTCACTCCAGATGGCTGTGAAAATGCTAATCGTGTTTTGAGATTTAGATTTCTAAGCCCAATGCGAGTGGTATTTATTTGTAGGTATAATGGAAGATCACAAAGCATGCAGATATTTGAAACAATCAGTTTAAAGTAACAATTTTGTAATATTTGTTGACAAAAATAAAAATGTAAAGGAGAAAAAGCTTGGGATCTTCTGTCTTGGGACGTTTGAATTGAAGTAAACTTGAAGCATTAATTCTTTTTTTTTTTTTTTGTAACGAGGAAGCACTGTCCTTAGGCCAGTGTAAACCCCGGTCGACCTAGCATGCAACCCACACCAATTTATACGGGCCAACACTTAAGGCTTTCACTGCTTGCCTTAAGTGTTGCATGGAGAGAATTTAACGCTTGTACGACCTTTTTCATTCTTTTGATGTCCATCAGTACATAAGTAAAATGCTTAATAACATTCATCTTTTTTTGGTGTATGACAGTCAGCTGGTAACTCAAGTGCTCTTTTCCTAACTGCTGCAGCTCAAAACCTGTTGTGCCTAAAGTTAGCTGAGGAACTTGGGGTTAAGATTGTTAGCCCATGGGTAACTTGGTTTAAAGCTGCAAGTTTGCCTGCCATTGCCGGTCTTATCATAACTCCGTATCTTCTTTATAAGATCTATCCCCCCGAAACTAAGGACACTCCAGGTGCATCTGCTTTGGCTGCTAAAAAGCTTGAGCAGATGGGACCTGTCACAAGAAATGAATGGGTTATGGTTGCAACGATGCTTCTTGCAGTTTCATTGTGGATTTTTGGGTGAGTGATTTGTTTCCAGTCTATTTCTCTTTTAATATTACTTAAATTTGAATTTTCTCTGTTTTTTTACGTTAGTAATCGAATTGCACACTCATTCTTTTCATTATACTACTGTTTTACAATAAAATTGCATTTATCTGTTGGAGGTTTGTGGAATCATAATGTTTTGAAGCTACTGTATTACAATATAATTACACTCATTCTCATTTACGTTGTGCAAATTTTGTGTATTTTACCATCAGCAATTATTTTTGTATGTTAAGCTGTTAATTTCATTTTTTAGTTCTGTGTTGGCTCAAAAGCAACGTTGGTTGTAATTGTTAAGTACTGCAACTGGCTTGCTTATGTTTTCTACATATCAAGAATTCAAGAATGTTCCTTCAAGTAGTATAAAAAGTTTCATAAAAGTTAACTGACCTGGTATGTGATGCATTAAACTTTTTTGGTTTTCTGTACTATTTTCCTTTATCGGGCAAAGTTTTCACTTGACCTTTCAGCGCCATTTGTAAGCGCATTACACATTTTTCTATTTCATCAGTTGTTCATGAAAACATGACTGCATTTAACAATTGTAATCAAATTGCTGCCATGTTCTATCAACTGAATATTGATTATTTGGTTCTATATCTGCTGAACTCCGTTGATTCATTCATTCACCGGCAATGTTGCACTGATACACTTATTTATGAAGGCGTGCTGTATCGGATACGCGTCTGATATGGCACCAATACGTGTCGGATACATAAAAGCCATATCCAATTAAAATATTATTTAGTTTCAAAAGGACAAATGTATCAAATACGCGTGTCTTTTGAAAGATGAAAAAAAAAATCCGAAAAAAGACGCATTAGATTTACTTTCGCAGCTCCGAGCGAGGTTCTCTCATTTTCGAACCAACGAGTCATTTAGATTGATGTTAGTTTACTATAAAATAGAATATTAGGGCATCAAATTATTTTGCATTTGTAATGCTTTGATTTTTGTTTCATGCATTAAAAAAATCATATTATTTTGGTTTGTATGTGTTCTTAAATGGAAAAAAAAAAAGAAATTTAGCTCTCATATATTACTCAGTAAACATGCCACCAAATCATGCAACAACATAATTAATGGAATCATGCCACAAAATTCTTATTTGGCAATGATTTTTAACTCTTCCCTTGACTCAATGCTTACTTTTATTTTGATATTATAAGCTACAAGGCTACAAATGATGATATGTTGCTTTCATTTTTTTTTTTTTCAAATATTATGCTTTATTTCTTATTTGCAACTATTTTCTTTTGTATTCAAGTTAAGCCATCCTCATTTTAAATGCTTAAGAGTTTATTATCCGTAAACAGAGAGTCTCTTGGTGTGGCAAGTGTGGTTGCTGCAATGCTGGGATTATCAATCCTGCTTTTGGTGGGTGTCTTAGATTGGGATGATTGCTTAAGTGAACAATCTGCATGGGATACATTGGCTTGGTTTGCAGTATTAGTTGGCATGGCAGGTCAACTTACAAACCTCGGTATTGTGTCATGGATGTCAAACTGTGTGGCCAAGTCTCTACAGTGTTTCTCTTTGAGCTGGCCAGTAGCTTTTGGTGTTCTTCAAGGATCCTACTTCCTCATCCATTATCTGTTTGCAAGTCAGACAGGACATGTAGGAGCCCTTTATTCGGCATTTCTTGCCATGCATCTTGCAGCTGGAGTACCTGGTGTATTGGCAGCTCTAGCGTTGGCATACAATACAAATCTTTTTGGTGCACTAACGCATTATAGCAGTGGACAAGCTGCAGTTTATTATGGAGGTATGTCCTCTATCCTTGTAGTTTTGTTCACTGGAACTATGAACATGCAAATTGGTTCATTATTTATGCGCAAAAAAGGGTAAAATGTCTTGTTATTTATGTTTTTCAATAGATCTTGTTTTTTTACATATTTTTCAGTAGAATGAGTGACCACTATGATTCAATTATTCAAATAGAGAAGCTTGAGAACTTTAAGGTGTGGACTCTGAAATATGTTTTACAGGCTACATTTTCAAATTTAGGGGGCAGGTCAGTGTTGCGGAGTGTCTAGAAAAGCATTTTGTTTGGCTTGTGGTACTCAATTCAAGAATTTGTAGAGTTTTCTGAAGGATTAATTATTTTGTGCGAACGCCGTACGTTATCAGGAGATCAACCAAAATGTGCCACGTCACCCTTTGGCTCGATACCACAGCTCGGTGCTGTTCGGTAACACTTGGTACCGCGGCTCAGTGTCCACTGATGTGGTGCATTTTGGTTGGTCTCCGTACGACGTTCTGTATTTGGTCTCCGCATAGAATAATTTCTTTCTGAAGAGCCTAGGAATTCAAGTCATCCTTGAGAGGCTTGAATAACAAAAACAATCTCTTTGGTAAAGCTGAGTACATCAATGCCTCCTGAGGACATACATTAGCGGAAGCTTTTGATCTTATACCATCTATATTAACCGAGGTCTATCTGCACCAAGTTCAATGTTTTTATTTTTTTGGACATCTACCACAAAACAAGCAAAACTATTACTTTTCCAAAATTTTCATGGTGTCTTGAAAATATAGCAATTGATGGTTGACGTCGTGGCCTACCATTGGAGCAGGATTAATTATTCTATGAGGACGCCGAATGTCATCTGGAGGCCAGCCAGAATGCGTCACGTCACCCTTGCGCTCGGCAACACGGCTCAGTACTACTCGGTACCGTTGACATGGCGCATTCTGATTAGTCTCCAGACTTCGTTCTACGTCCGGTCTCCGCACAGAATAATTTCTCCTGGAGCAGGGACTCATGCTCAAACACTCACCGATCCCAAAAAAAATAATTTATAGAGATTATTTGCATGATGTGCTAAATATTTAATTCAATATGTCAGAGACTAGTTTCATCATCGGTCTGTTTATTGAAATGCATATATTCTGTCAGTAATTTTCTTTTAATTATGGATCTATTTCTTCAAGCACATTAATATAGCTGTATAAAGCTAATGATGCTGTTGATAGAACTATAGAACTAATTTGTCCTTTTCCTTTGCCCTTTGGCAGCTGGTTATATAGATCTTCCAGACTTATTCAGGCTGGGCTTTTTGACAGCCTTGATTAACTGTTTGACCTGGGCAGTAGTTGGATGCTTCTGGTGGAAAATATTGGGCCTCTACTAATCCTTTTGTAGCCATTATGAAACATTTTTCTTCTTCATTGCGCTGTACTGTCCAATCAATCATTGAAGCAGCTCAGGATTGCATTTATGGCTTCATTTCACTGAGGCTGCTGCAGCTGCTGCTGGGTCTTCACGATCTGTCACCAAATATTTATGTTAAATTGATTCCCCCAAAAATTTTAAATTCCCCCAAAAAAAAAAAATGTTAAATTGTTCTTTCATCACAATAATTTGTATACCGCTTCCATCATTAGTGATAGTAGGAACTTCTCTTCCTGTTTCTCTGGCTTAATGTTCTATCTGTTTCTGTACCAGCACAGCTGCTTTTGTTTTTTTTTTTTTCTTGGAAAATGGAGAACCAGGCACAAATTTGATGTAAGTTTAAGGCTTCGTTTAGGACGGCTTTTTTATTGCTTCTTAAAGCAATTTTTTAATGTAAAAATTAAATTTTTTTTACTAAAAAATTGTTTTATGAAACAATAAGAAAGCAGTCCCAAACAAAACCTAAGGATCTTAACAACTTCAAAACTAGTTGTGAGCAACTGTTTGAGCTGCTAGTAACTTGCGAGGTTTTAGGATAAACATATCAGGTGAGACTGCATCAAATGGCAATGTTTGGCGGAGGAATTAGAGCGTTGTGGAATGTTGCCCGGGTATAAACGAGTTGAGTTTGAGCTTTATTATACGAGTTCGAGTTAGTTGATGAGATAATTTGTTTTTTATGAGAGCGAGAAAAAAGTTATGATTTTAGTAATTATTATAATAAAATAGGAAATAGAATGAGAAATTATAAGAAATTAATAAAGTGTTAGTTAATATAAGATAGTGAGATAATTTTTAAATAGTTTTTTTAAATGATTTTGTATTTAAGATTTTGAATATTATTATATTTTAAGTATATTTTATATTAATATTTTTCAATGAGCTACGAGTAGAGTTGGGGGGATTTAAACTTGTCATGTTAGCTCATTAAATTTGGCTCACGAGTTATATATTGAGTTGAGCTCAAACTAGCTCACAATTCTACTTGACTAGCACCTATAAATGATAAATAGAGAATCAAGCTGAGAATTCGACCGGAATGTTAAGGCATGAACAATAGAATTTGAAAAAAAATAAAAATAATTCAAGATATAATAAGGATAATGCATATTGGAAATAATATAAAAAAAAAAGCACTTTGATGATGTTGGTAAATTATATGGAGTAGAAAATGCACAAATATAATTGATTAAGTAGAAATTTGATTTTTTCTTTTAATTAAGTTATTAGACAAAGGTTTCGTTTGTAATAGTTTTCTTACTACTTTTTAAAATAATTTTTTAATACAAAAAAATTTTAACCTAAAAATTTTTGTACTAAAAATTAGCTTTATAAAGCTATTATAGATAAAAATAACTTATTAAACTTGTAGAAGCAACTTTCTCGTGCAATTTTTTTGAAAATAGCAAAAAATTATAATCAAATAGAAATTATGATTGAGAACTGAAAATCAAAGCATTAAGAAAGTTGTCTCAAAGAAAGCCTAAGATAATATAGTTTGAAGTTGAACAAAATAGATGCATGTAAAATATAGTTAGAATAACGCTGATACTAACAATGGCTATGAAAGACTTCATAGAACTCATAAACATGTATTACCGTATACCCAAAAATCATATTATCATGTCACATTAGGCAATAATTTTAATATAATTTTACAAAACCATTAATAACTTTATTTCACAATACAAAATTACATTAAATAAAATTATTTACATAAAAATGTTTACATCATTACCTCTTCAGAATAGGTGGACAAATATTTGCATATAAATAATAAATGTATAAATTGCATTGTGCTCCTTTGCTCTATGATTTAATTCTAAAATTTTAGAATTTTAAAAATAAAAATATTGGCTTTCATGAGATTTTTTTTTTTTTGGGAAAAGAAAATTCACCTTACTTTATTGAAGAGAACAAGGCCAAATACATCACGGGAAAAAATCAGGCAAATATGAAAAAAGGAGCCATTGCTTTATTTATTAACGCTTAATAAAAAGGTAGTAAAAAAATTTATTATGCAAAAATATTGGCATATTCACACTCTATCAATTTTCATTAATTCATAAAAAAAAAATTTTTGTGTAGCAGTATTCTCTTTATAAACTTTCATAATAGGGTTTATTTGAATATGTTTGGGGTATAAACGAGTAGAGTCATGTATCTGTGTAATCGTGCTAAGCTTATTTAGTTCTTACTAAGCTCAAGGTCGAGCTCGACTCGTTAAAAACTTTATAGGCTCGAGATCAGCTCGATTGCTCATGCTCATTTGAAAAGTTCGAGCTTGACTCGATTATTGAGCTCTATTTCTTAGTTTTAAATTTAAAATTTTTAGTTTTTTTTTATAATTTTTTCCTTTTTTAATATAGAATTAATTTATATATAATGATAATTTATATTGATTTTTAAATATATTTTAAGTTAATCGAGCAGTTAACAAGCTTTCAAACCGAGCCAGGCTAAGCATGAGTAGAGGCTCGAGCTCAAACTCGCGGCTCGGTAAGCTCGACTCATGAGCTTGTTAACAAGTCAAACTTGAGCATACTCACGAGCCAGCTCAACTCACTTACAAGTTACAACCCTAGAATATATTTTATAAAAGAAATTATTTTATTTTAACTCATTGTAAATATTAAAAAGAAATTATTATTTTTGAGAAACTTTCAAAAAAAAAATTGTAAAATTTGGAATTAATATTTGATGTACATGTGCTCTCTTTCATTATAATTTTAATAAATTTAACAAAATAAAAAATAATTTCTAACTTAAAGTAATTAAATGACCACTTAAATCATAATTCTTTCTAGATTAGTGTGAAGCTTGTAAATTTGCAATCATTGTCATGAAATTAAAAAGTAGGAACCTTTTTACTCTATACCATAATATTATTTGAATCGGTTATTAGCTCATATTAATTTTTGTACATATTCATCTAATTGACTTTTTTTTTTTTTTTTTGTCAATTAGATTCAAATATTATCTTTATGAAAGATGCTTATTTTGAGGGGGTTCTTTTTTTGGATGATTTTCTTATTAATTTTTAAAACAGTTTTTTTAGTATCTAAATTTTTAGATCAAAGAAATTTTGTATTGAAAAACTATTTTATAAAGCAATAAGAAACTATCTTAAATGAAATCTTAGGCATCATTTGGGACGATTTTTTTATTTCTTCTTAAAGCAATTTTAAGAAGCAGTAAGAAAATCGTCTTAAACGAAGCTTTAGACTACAGAGCTTAACAAAACGATCAATAAAATATCAGAAAATTTTTTTAAAAACATGAGGATAAACAAAATAATTGCCTTTTTCAAACCATTAAGACCAACAACATAGAGAGAAAAAACTTCCTGGATGCTGGCTTTAAGATTAGTAAATAAGAGTTGATTAGAGGAATTAATATATTTAGTTGGATGAAAAAATAAATGCAAAGTAAAATAAAATATAACATTTTTGAATTTTTGGTGTTGTTTGAATGAGTGTAAATAAATACAAGTACTTATAATTTTTTTTAATTTGAAATAAAATAGATATAGTGTGAAGACTAACAATAGATGTAAGCAGTGGCTGGTGAGCAAAACAACGGCGGTGGCAACCATCAGCTGTTGCTAGTGGCTGGCAATGGCTATGGCAGACGGAGTGGACTAGTTGCGGGCAGTGGCCAATTAAACTTAAATTAACTTCTCAAAGTAAAAAAAAAAAAATTATGAGAGAAGTTGAGAGAGGCTATATCTGTTGGCATTGTTTGGGCGAATTATTACGTCTGGTCACCGGACGTCTAGACACCCAATTTAGACGCGCCACGTCACCCGAATACGTTGGGTCCTGATGTATTTTGGTGACGTGTCGCGTCTGAATTGATGTCCGAACAAATCCGGACACCGGGCGTAATAATTTACCCATTGTTTGACAATGGATTCCCAACCAGTGAACCAGATTGGGAAGACTTTGATGAGGAGACTTTGACCCTTTTTCAGTTCTTTGCTTCTTTTTAGACTTCTGAGGCCTTTAAAGACCTTTAAAGTGCCAGCCGATCTTTGGTTCCTCTAAGACTTTTCCACAAGATTTTGACGTTACCATCCACATCTTTAGCTCTATTAGAAAAAAAAATTTATATTATTTTCAGCTGTCAGTAAAAATTAATATATTGTAATTTAAAGTTTTATTATGAGCAACAAATTTTGGTTTGATTTGATGCCTACAAATAAAAAAGTTTAAGGAAAAAAAAATAATAAATTGATCAATTTTGATTCAAAAGAGGATGAATCTGACTCGTTTATTAAACATGTCAACAAATCCAACCCATTTATCAAATGAATCAATACAAACCTATATTTTTCATATCATATTCTGGTCGAATTAGCAGATCAAAACTTTATTTTTTTTTTTGACGAGCCTATATTGTAGCAAGAGAACTCCATGGTGATATGATGTTGCTTTGGATTAAATATTGAAGGATTTTAGTTTAATATTCCTACATCATATGTGTATGATCTTCCAAAGTCAAGAGTGGGCAGCCTTCACTAACTAGAATGTGATGTCATTGATTAAGGGATTTATTTTCAATCATTTAAAAATTGTTTCTAAAGTTTTATAAATATTTTTCATATATGATGCCAAACTAAAAAGATTTATGAAGATAGAGAGATAATTTTATGTCATTGCTTTATACAGAAGTTTACACAAAAATAAAAGAGATGAATACAAGTGATGCTAGAGTAGGGCTAACTCAGTTAAAATAATCTACTATATAGCTAAAGCTATATATGTCCGCCGTTCCTCTCCATTAGAGAAGATGAGATTACAAGGTAATGAGCTCTAGCTTGGTCTCATGTAATTTTAGTAAAGCTTGCTAAAAGGGAAGTAAATGGATGATGAAAACAGTGGAACAATATCAGTCTAACTATGATGGTACAATGATGACATTCAAGCAACATAAGTCAAACAATAGTTGAGCAAAGTTAGTATGATGCTAGTGGACAGACGGTAGTGAGTAGGCTATGGAAATTGGGCTATAGCAGACAGACAATGATGATTGAGCTATAATAGTCATACAATGACAGTTAAGCGATAGCGGAGTCGTACAATGATAGTTCTTTAGATATCCAAAATGTGTCCAAACTCATGTTCAAGTCCTTCACATTTGAAGTATCATGGTTTATTTATAATATTTTGATGGTGACATTTTTGATAAATCTAATGATCATTTTGTAAGACTCCATCGAGCAACCTATATTAAATCATTTAATCATAGATTATTTTTTAGCATTTGTGTCTTAAGAACCTCAAAATCTAGTTATCTTGTGTTCATTTTATTCATATAGTCGAGAAGCTGGATTTGACTAAAAAAGTAAGTAGATTTGAAGACTATTTTGGTCCTTCAACTAATATTTTAAAACTTCAAGTGTTTGATTTAGACTCATTTGGACTTGAATCAAATCGCCCTCGAACTACATGCATGAATTTAATTAATTATCTAACTCATACCATTTTGAACACTAATAACCTCACGTTTATCACTATAGATCTAAAATCATCTGATTCAGATCACCAATAGCACTAATCTTAAGACATAAGTTCTACATTAATCTATCTATTATAATTCCAGAGCATTATGGCCTGACATGAATCTCAAATAAGTGGTTTGATTTTCCAATATTTAAGAGAACCAAAATATTATTGATACGTCATCACAAAATAATCTTGATTGGGCACGAATCTCGAGGCAAAATCAATTCGGAAACTTCAAAAATTAATTCCGGGAGCATATGAACTCCGATTTCAGTAATCTTACAGTCAAACCGAGCGTCTTGGAAATACGAACCAAACGATACCAAGATCAATCCAAGCCGAGCCCAAATGAGTCCGAATCATGGGTTCAAAGCGCTGTTGGAAGATTCAAACCGCAATTTGAGTTACCAAACGGTCTCCGATTTTGACGAGCTTATACTCGAATCGAACGGCTCGACGAGACGAATCCAACGAGCCCAAGATCATCAAATTCAGACATCATTAAGGCCTTCAAATGTCCAACGAACGGTGCATGATCAAAGGATTCGATATCGGCCGTCCATTCAAACCACTCCCTGTTTGCCCTTGATCTCACGCCTATTTACGGGCTATGCCACTCCAAAAAAACTATAAATAGAGCCCTCATTCTACACCAAAGGGACTAAAGTGAAGAGAGAGAAGAAGAAGAGTAGGAGAAGGAGAAAGGGGAATAGGAGATTCCTCACCTCCTCGACCACCGCCGCCGGAGCTCTTCCTGCCGCCTGAAGACGCCGGAACTCTGCCGGATTTTCGGGAAACACCAGGAATTCGCAGAAGAAAGAAGATAAAAGGGGAAAAGGAGATTCCTCACCTCCTCGACCCACCGCCGAAGCTCTTCCTGCCGCCCTGAAGACGCCGGAAACTCTGCCGGATTTTCGGAAAACGCAGAGAATCTGCAGAATTTTGTAAACTTCTTGGGAGAAACAAATTGTATTCGGATTATCCCAATTTGTGGGATGAATCCTCCATTTGTAATCTACAAAAATACTAGTGAAACTTTACAACTGGGCGAGGCCCCGTGGTTTTTTCCCTTTTGGGTTTTCCACGTAAAAACCTTGGTGTTCACTTTCTCTTTTCTGTTTGTGTGCGGAATACTCGTGCAACGCTAGGACGCGAATTTACAAACTCTACCGCCTCGTATATTCTCGCACGCAACAATTATCAATCAAAAGACATTTTTATATAACACAAATTTTGTATGTGTCATGATTTGGGATACTTTTCATTTTGAAATTAAAATCAACAAAAAAAAGTTGTAGCCAAAAGTTGTCCCAAACAAAGTCATATTGAGGGTTGGCTTTGTAATATGGCTTTGTTTGGAAACCAAAACATTATCAATCAAAAGGACATTTTTTTACTTTGTTTGGGACAGCTTTCTTACTACTTCTTAAATCAATTTTCATCTAACACAAATATGAAATGTGTCATGATTTAGGTTTCATTTGAGACAGCTTTCTTTCTACAACAGCCTTCTAATACAAATTTTTTTGAAAAAAAAAATTTTTTGTGGCAAAATTTTGTGAATGTGTTAGAAAAATATTATCATGTATGAACTAAAAAATATATAAAAGATGTGTATCCATCAAACTTTGAAAAGCTTGTATTTCCCACATTGATGGTGGCCAATGCAAGCTATATCTAACCTTTAAATCTTTAGAATAATGTACTATTCTTTGAAAAACCTTAAACTTTTGTTTGCATGTGATATTCAAATTTAGATGATTCAATAACCATAAGAAATTGCAATGTATCATTAAAAGGGAATATTAATTGCCCTTAACATAACTTTATAATAGAAATAAATTATCAAATGATAAATATAATTAAAAGTTACAAAATAATATAATTTTATCTTAAAAAACATATTTAAATTTTATTTTATTTTACAAAATATTTATATCATACCTATTGAACTTTTTTGAGAATTTGTATGGAGTATACTTAGCTTTAATTAAAACTTTATTTGGATCCATGAGAAATTAATTTGGAGCCCCACCATTGCTTTTATCATAGCCTTCCAAATTGGACTTGAATTATAATATTGTCTGCCACTTGTGAAGTGGAAACTGTGGGCTTCAAAAGAAAATTGGAAAAGGAGAAGATGTCTCTTTCCTTTATGTTTTCCCCTTTGGTTTGTAGCAGAAAGCCCTGGATTGGACTTCCTTTTTTCCATTGCCATTGCCATGCATGTTTCTCATTTGTCAAGTCAGTTCAGTTGCTAATTCCCTAATTTCCCAAAAAAAAATAAAAAATTACGGTGCTAATTCATGTTATTGTCTTAATAATCATTTTAATTTTATTAGATTGTTCGATATTTTTTTCCTCCCCTAGCATTAAAAGCGTATTGTTTTTCTTGTACTTAAATTTTAATATTATGACTCGCAAAGATTTGATCACGATAAATAGTAGATTCAACGGCATCAGCGAGAGGAGAAGCGGGGGTGGAACCATATTGAACCAAGAGTATTAGAGAGACAATTGCCCACCGTCAAAATTAAGTTTTACTTATAAGGGAGAGTACTTTTGAAAATTCTCCTGCGACCAACTAAAAATTTCCGTCGCCTACGCTTCTTTAAACACCTATCACAAGCTTTGTCCGTCCTAAAATATAAAGTTAGTTCCGCCCCTAAAGAAAAGACCTGAATCACGTACAATTAATATGAGAAGTTATTTTATTTTGTCCATTAATTTGAATGATGGTCTAATACTTAATACTTATTAATGAAGAGTAATTATAGAAATACAAAGAATAAGTAAAACTCATTAACCATCTATATATTAACTATCTAATAAGCACTAATACAACTTAATCCATTTATTACAATTATTTAACTACTACTCCATAAAATCATTACATACTTTCATTAATGTTTTTAAAAATTTTGAATTAGAATTAAGAAAAGTAATTTGAATAAGTCTTACTGAATAATTTTGTTTGCATTGCCTAAACATATTATTTTTATAGCGCAAAAACCTAAATTTCTAACTAGGGGCTTAGAGATTGACCCTGATACATTTTGATTGACTTTCATCATATTGGCTTTTATTTTTTGACACAAATCTAATGATATTCTCATAACTTTTTTCTTGTTTTTGAGAAATTATTTTGTATAAAGTCCGGACATGAAGAACCGTTCGGATATGTGAGTGTACACAGTATTTGTCAAATTGTGCACACAATATGTACACTCACAATCTGAATAATTCTTGCCGTTCGTACTCTGCACAGAATAATTTCTCCTTTCTCACATCTCATATCGTATTTATCTGGCAAAATGATTATATTTTGTCCGAGTTTAAATTTCTAAAACCCATCGCATGTGGATGCCACGTCCCAACGACTTTAGGTCTTGTCCACCTATGGTTCGATTGCTGGTGATCCAAATTAACGGGCAGAGGGATTTTTTCCATTGTAAGAACTGTCACCAGTTTGGACAAACATATCTTCTTGCAGGAAAATAGCTTCAGATTTTACATAATTAGTGCATGCCTTCTAATGCTCAATTGCATGCCTTTTCTCCTTGCAAGAGACTTATTTTAGCTACATTTACTAAATTATAGATCAAAAAATTACAAATAAACCTTCAATCTCCCTGCCATAAAGGATATATGGACTTGAGATTTGAGATATCTTAGAGATCTCAATAACTCTATAGATCTACATGATGTTCAACACTATTGATCAATGTCGGTTGTATTATGGGCGCCAAATCATCATCCCTCGTTTGTTTTCTTCTGATCTTCATTATTTAAAAAGTCTCACTTGGTCGTCATAGTTTGATTATCATTTTCTAACCATCATCATTTGATCGCTTTGATCAGATTATAATCATCCAACTATCATCGTCGACCATCATCACAATACTCACAACGCCTAATTGACGTGCATAAACACCATCATCACTATTCAATATTTAACAAACATTCTCGGCTACCATCAAAGATCGAGCTAGTGTTATAAATATTCTAATATGGTCTTCTCCAATTAAAGGTTCGTTTGGGACGGTTTTTTATTGCTTCTTAAAGCATCTTTCAAAGTACAAAAATTAAAATTTTTATACTAGAAAGCTGTTGGACTACCACACAGTCGTTAACCACCACTGAACTTCCACCTGATCATTGTTGGACCACAACATGGCCGCCAACCGCCGCCAGACTACCTCCTATCCGCCGACCACCGCCAGACTTTCTTCATGTCCTCCAACTACCACCAGAATTCCACCTGACCATCGTTTGACCATCGTCTGGCTGTCAACCTCCACCGAAATTTTGCTCTACTATGATCCCTCTGATCATTGGTTCATGCCTACTACGTTCCCTTAGATCTCTGTTGCCCACCGACTATGGTTCCTCCGACCATCATTGCCCACCAACTACAGACCTCCTAACCTCCTTCACTCGTCGACTATAGTCTCTCAAACCCCCGTCGCTCATCGGCTATGGTCATTAGACCATTGTTGCCCATCAGCTACGGTCCTTTCGACCACCGTCTTCCTCTGACTACGGTCCAACCCCAACTATGTAATTTGCATGCTTCATATGATCATTGAGCCAATACCTTTATACTCCCTAAACTCCACCTCAATAAGGCTTAACTGGTTGACTGGTCAAATAGTGAACCAAACGCATGAAAGAGGCTTGTATGATCAACACTCCTAGTTTAAGCAATTCACTCCATACACCATTTGCAATCAATAACAAACACTAGTGAAATCATTTTAATTGGGTCAGGTTTAGTGATTTTTTCCCCTTTTCAGGTTTTCTACGTAAAAATTTTAGTGTCTTTTTATGACTCTCGCACTCCTCTCTTTTTATCTGTATATGTGATTGATCTTCGTTCTAAGTTAAAATATTAAGCTCTTTATCGCTTTATTGCTACAAGTATTCCAGTCCGCAACAATAAGATTTTTTTTTTTAGAACATGATATGAGATTTCATTCTTCCTATACATGTTTATAAGGGAAAGATATGTAGTTATTATTATTATTATTATTATTATTATTAAAATGTATTTTTTTTCACTACAGGAAAATAAGTCATTCTCGTCGGATTTTCTAACGGTTAAATATTCGACGGGGAAAACCGGCGGAGTATTCGCCGGTAATGTTACGGCGGCAATTCCGGCGGAATTAACGCCGCTAAAATACCGGCGAACAATCCACCTTCTAAATAAAATATCATTTATCAAAAAAACTTTCAACACTTCTCCTTCATTCTTCTCTAAGTCACATTTAAAATAATACTATAAATAAAAAAAAAATATTATATTTGATATTTTTAAAACATGTTTAACTTAAAAGCATCCAAATGAGACCAGTCAATATTGAAAAAAAAATAGATAAATTTGGAAGAAACGATTGCATATCATCTATTTAAAGCCTGGAGATCTAAATCAGACAAATGAAACTGACATAATCCAAATTAGGGTTCTGAATGAGTCAAGTGCTAGCTTAATCGAGTCAATTTCGTTTAATTTATACTAAACTTGAACTCGTGTCCCATAAGAAAGCTTAAGTTTGACTCATTTTGGAACTGGATTTCTTATTTTGAATTTAGAAAAAAATAATTAATTAGATTCATATAAATATTGATGTATTAATTAATATTAATCAAGTCACCTCGACAAGCAGATGAGTCGAGTGAGGTCAAATTCGAGCTCAAGCTCCTATAATATATGAGCTCAAATTTGAGTTCCAACTCAAACTCACGGTTCAATAAACTCATCCCATGAGCTTATTAGCGAGTCAAGTTCAAGCCGACTCAACAGCCGGTTTGGCCCCACTTGCACCCCCTAATCCAATTTGTCATATGACATTAACCAGAGATTAGCTGAATGTCATTAGCGGTAATGTAACTATCTTTAAACAACAGAAAGGTTAATCACATTTGGATTAGTGATAATTACCGATGGTGGGGTCGGGACTCGGGACGTTCCTTTCTTCGTGGACCGCTAAACACCGGCGATCCGTTGTCACCGCACCGATGTCCTCGCCGATTAAGAAAACAAAGCAACTGTCCATTCTTTGCAGCTCAGCCCCCCATCTTCCTTTTTATTCGACTTCCTACTTTTACAATTACCAATTTACCCTTTCTAACATCCAACGATTTACAATTTTACCGCATCCATGTCTCTTTCCCAGCTTTCACTTTACGGGCGACGTGCTTAGAGCAAGTTCTTGGAGGGTTGGGTCACCTGCAAGTGAGTTTAAGATATTTGGATTGTCACATGTAATTTTTACGTGATGAGAGTTGCAATTATTAAAAATATGAGGGCCTGTTTGCTGATAAGAGCGAATACTTATAAACTCAAATAGACTTTTTTCAAACAATCAAGCTGGGTTCCTTTTCGGGTAGGCTGAGGATCCTATATTTTATAGGAGAGAAGAAATTAAGGTAGCATCGCTAAGAGAGAAAAAGAGCAAATGAGATAAAAAAATTTTATATGACTATGTATTTATTTTTTATATGATTTCATATGTATGATAAATTTTATGAGGTATATAAAAAAGATTATTGTGTCATGAATGTGACTATATTAAATAGGTTTTAGATTTTGTTTGAGATGATTTTTTACTATTTTTTAAAGTAGTTTTTTAGAAAAAAAATTAAATTTTTATAATAGAAAATTTTAAGAATCATTAAAAAGGATGGGAAATTTGGGACGTCTTGTTTACCGCTTTTTAAAGTAGTTAAGAAGTTGTAAGAAAGTAGTCCCAAACGAGACCTTAATTTACTTTACATTAATGATGGTTGAGTAGGTCAAACAATGAAAGTAATAAGACAATTTATAAATAATAAATAAAGAAAATATAAAAGAAGTTTCCATTGAGCAAGTGTTTAACCTTGAAATGTGGTAAAAAGAGAAAAAGAAAATAATTTTAATAATTTATAAAAATAAATTATATATTTTCTACCTACTAGATGGGCGCTTCTTAGATGACGAGATATTAATGGGCCCATGAAAATACAAGATGAATATATAACATAAATTATGAAAAACTCAAGTCAGTGTGGTTTTGTAAAGGCAACTTGACCCTTATAGAAGTGAAGAGTGTCTACTAGTCATGAACGAGTGCCAAATAAGTATCTAATAAAATCATTGAAAAAAAATTAAATAAAATAATTTAAATTTTTTTTAATATGAAAATAATCCCAAAAAATTAAAAATAATGTGAGTTATTTCCATAGGTAATGACATGTACCACCCACACATCAAGTTGGAAACTTCCGAAATTAAAATTGGAACCATCCGAACTCCGATTTTAGCAAACTTACAGTTGAACAGTGTCTCGAGAATATGAACCCAACGACACCAAATCCAAGCCCAAACGTGTCCAAATCAAGGGTTAGAAACGATGTTGAAAGGTTTGAACCATAATTTGGATTACCAAACGGTTTTCAAACATAATGTGCTTATAGTCAAATCGAGCGACTCGACGATATGAATCCAACGAGCCCAATATCACATAATTCTGACATCACTAAGAAATTCAAATGTCCATCAAATTGTCAATAATCAATGGATTCAATATCGGCCGTCCATCCAACCACTCCCCATTTACCCCTTGATCTTTCACCTATTTACGGGCCATGCCGCTCTAGGAAATCTATAAATAGATCCCTTATTACTCTTAAAAAGGGAGCTCGAAGCAAGAGAGCAAGAGAGAGATTCGAGATCGCTCTTGCCTCCTCGCTCCTTCTCGACCACTAACGGACCACCACTTGAGGCCCTCATCTCCGTCGGGTCACCACTTGAGGCCCTCACCTCCACCGGACCGCCACTTGAGGCGCTCACCTCCGACGAGCCACCACTTCAGGCCCTCACCTTTGTCGAACCACTACTTGAGGCCTGACTTCCACCTGACCACCACCTGAGGCCCAAACTTTCACTGGACCATCACCGGAGGCCCGAACTTCTGCCGGACCAACACCTAAGACCTGAACTTTCACCGAACCACCACCTAAGACCCGAACTTTCACCGAACCACCACCTCATGCCCAAACTTCTGTCAGACCATCACTTGAGGCCCAGACTTCCACCAGACCACCACCTAAGGTCCGAACTTCTGTCGGACCACCACCTGAGGCATGGACTTCCTTCGAACCACCACATGAGGCCTAGATTTCTGCAAGACCACCACATGAGGCCCAGACTTTTGCATGATCATCACCTAAGGCTCAGACTTTCTCCGGACTACCACCTAAGGTCTGGACTTCTACAGGACCATTATCTGAGGCCCAAACTTCCACCGGACCATCACATGAGGCTTGTACTTCTATCGAACCACCACCTGAGGCCCGAACTTCCGCTCGACCGCCACCTGAGGCCCGGAATTTTGTCGGACCACCACTTAAGGCCTAGACTTTCGCTGGACCACCACCTAATAGCCGGACTTCCGCTGGACCACCATTTGGGGCCTAGACTTCTACCAGACCACCACCTAAATCCCGGATATCTGACGGACCACCACTTGAGGCCCTCACTTCCGTCGGACCTCTAGTTGAGGCCCTCACTTCTGCCAGACCACCGCCTAAGACTCGGACTTATGTCGATGCCCGAACTTCTGCTGATCGAACTTCTACCGGGCCACCATCTGAGGCCCGGACTTCTGCCAGGCCACCCACCTAATGCCAAGAGTTCTATTAGAGTACCTCCCTAATACAATAGTCTTTATGACCCCCGATCTCTGGCTAGACAATAGTCTTTCTGATAGAGACCGATATAAGGGGGGCCTTGGGAGGTGCCCCCCTCCCCCCGAAAACTTAAGTCACCAAATCTTATTCCAATTGCTATTCGCTCCCGCCTCTCTACTCTCGCGACCACCTCTGCTCCACCTGAAGATTTCTACATTTGTTTCTCGTGACTATGCTCAGCTCCACAAAATCTCATTATTCGTCTGCTTAGTGTGCAATGATATGCTCTCGCTACTGGGGATAAAGCTTCGATGTGATTGCTGCTTCATCGGGCATCGATCGATCCTGAGAGGAAAAACAACAAAATAAAACTTATTCAACTTTGAAGTGTTCAAGGTAATCTTGTTATTTTTCTATAGAGGTTTTCCTCTTGCATTGTCCATTTTATATTTATCCTATATCTATTGCACCGTCGCACAAGCCACAAAGCTTTTCCAGTATCGTCGCATAAATCTATTCTAGTCTTAGATGAAATATGCTTTGATTTTCCAGTCATAGATGAAAATATGATATCTTTTTTGACATTTGTTGTGACTATTAGGTTGGGAAAGCATCAACTTGTTTCTAAAAAGCTATATCATTTCCAATTTATTTTGTTTTCTTCTGCAGTCAATTCTCTGTTTTCAGGTTAATATTCATAAATTTCATTTACTTGGTTCATGAATACACCTTCAAATCAACATGAATTACAAGCAGATTGATTTTTTTTATGATTTTAAGGCCAGATTATACACTTTCTTATGGTAATATTTGTCTTTGCTTCAATTGAACTTGGTGAATGAAAAATGAACTAAATTTTTTAAAAAGAAATTTAAAATTGTCAATGCCGATTCCAATCATGCATGAAAAAAGTTTAGGGAAATATTTTAAAATAAAATTTTGGGCCCCCTCTAGAAAAATTTTCTGGCTCTGCCACTGCTTCCTGACCCCTGTCTCCTGCCGACTATGGTCCTTCCGTCCTCCATCACATACTACGATCCTTCCAACCTATATCGCCAGACAATGATCTTTTTGACCTTAGTCTCCTGCATACTACAGTCCTTCTGACCTACATCGCCAGACAATGATCTTTATGACCCCTGTCGACTACGGTCTTTCCGACCTTTATCCTATCAATTATGGTCCTACAGAGAAAACAAACATGTGTATGTTGATAACAATTTTGCGGGAAAAAAAAACCATAAAGAAGAAAAAAAAAACATGTCTATGTTGATTTTTGTAACTCCCACCATGTAATGCACTCTATTTGACGTATATTTGTGACGTCAAGCCAAGGCTTTCTCCCAAGGAAGGGCCTCATTTGTAATCGACTACAAATACTAATGGATTCATTTAAACTGGGTCATGCCCCATTGTTTTCCCTCCTTTTCAGGGGTGTCCACGTAAAAACTCTGATGTCTCTTATGAATGCTACTTTCTCTCTCTCTCTTATCTGCTCGTGTGCTAGATCTTCATACAATGTTAAGACATTAAACTATATATATTTCTCTAGCGTCGCGAATATTCCAGGACGCAACAATATATATTAATTAAATTTAATTAATGATAATTTTTAATGTGAATTTAAATTTAAAAAATGTCATATCTAATATGATAGTTAATTATTAATTAAAATAATTATATTCAAATTTTATCCCATATATATCATATTCAATTTTAATGAAACTAATATTATCTGAATTTAATAATAATAAAATGATAATGCCTTGATCAAATATCAATTAAATTAAATAAATTTATTTAATTTGAATAATCTGTTTTATCTAAATTAAAAATAATGACATAATATGATAAGTAATGCGCCTTTAAAGTACTAAGCTCAATTTCCCCAAAAAAAAAAGTACTAAGCCCATTCCAAATAACCAAAGAGCCTATCCTAAGCTCCCAACCCAATCTCTAAACAGTCCTTAAGCCCAAAACATATGCTCTTCCCATCATCTGTCGCTCTCCACTCTCTAATCTCGTCCGGATCCGGTCACCGCCGCATTCTTTCCAGAACACCAGTCTCACATAAACCCCCTCCCTTTTTTCTTTTTTAGACAAAACTACCCAATTGTAAGTTTAATTTATATCTCGCCCCTTATGGCAATTTTAATGTCATATCTAACCCTAACTTGCGAGCTTCCTTTTTACCTATAACCCTACATCATTTTATTTATAACCTCCATCCATTGTCCAAATCCTCCGGAGTAGCTGCTTCCTCTTCTCTCCTCTCCTCTCTGCTCCTCCTAAATTTCGGCTTCTGGTCATGAATTCAAACCAGAGGTAATATCGATAACAGAAGTAGTAGCAGAGCTGCTTTCTTTATGGAAAATGAAGGGGAATTAATGGAGAAGATGGAAGAAGAAGAGCAAGGAAGTTGGGTCTCAGTACAAGAAACCCTTCGTCCCTATCACCTCTCCTCGCCGCACATACGCTAAACTTAACAGGACCAGTGGTTATCACTAATCACTTCACGAATAACTGCAATTAGTCCCACATCGTCGGACAGCACAACCATCAGTCCAACATTCTCACAACTCAAGACATGAAGCGCCCGGCAGCCTCTGACTCCATCATCACCCCCTTCTTCTCTTCCGGTGAGCTACAAAAATCCCTTTTTTGTTTCGTCCTAATTCCCATTAGTTCTTGCGGATATAAATTAATCTGTTTTTGTTGAGTAATTTGCAGAGGAAAGAGGAGAGATGGTGCTGGAAGAAGAAGATGATGATGATGAGATTTGCTGCGCTGCCGAAGGGGGCGGCGTCGGCGGGGGATTGAAGAAAAGAAGACTGGGAACTGAGCAAGTGCGAGCTTTGGAACGATGCTTCGAGGTAGAAAACAAGCTAGACCCCGAGCGAAAGGCGCGGTTAGCTCAAGAGCTCGGTCTCCAGCCCCGGCAAGTTGCCGTCTGGTTCCAGAACCGCCGCGCCCGGTGGAAAACAAAGCAGCTCGAGCGCGACTTCGCCACCCTCAAGTCCCGCTACGACACCCTCCGCATCGACTTTGATGCCCTTCGTCGCGACAACCACTCCCTCCTAGCCGAACTAGCCGATCTCAAGTCCAAGGTAGGCCCAGTCACAGCCGTCGATAACGAATTAGTCGTCGCGGCTGCGAAGCTGGAAGAGGAGAAAAAGGAAGTGGTGAGACCCTTTCCGCCGCCGGTGATGGCCGGCGACGGATCCAGCGACAGCGACTCTAGCGTTGTGCTCACCGACGACAACAGATTGGAAGGGGGACTTGTGTATCAGGCTCAGCAAATGTTCAAGATTGAGGAACATAGTTTCTTTGGCGGGGAGGAGCCCTGCAGCGCCTCCTTCTTCTCCGATGAACATGTTCCAACTCTTACTTGGTTCTGCACTGATCTCACCGGCGGCTGGTAATAAACGGTGGATTTCTGAGGCTAGCTATTGGGAATTCTAAAAGGACAAATTGTTGCGTGGGGCTGGGAGATCGATAAAGGCGGAGTTTTTCTTCAGTTTGCTTGAGAAATTTTTTGTAAAATGCATAGTGTATGTAATTTTTGCTTCATTGTCTTGCTTCCAGCGTGGTCTGTTGAAAATTTTCGCTTTTGCAATATCAGAGAGAAGAAGTCCAAGAGAGGTAGACACGTGAGATTAATTTCTCTTCTTTTTATCTTAAATATATTATAGGTTTATGTTAAGTATTGAATTGAAATTCTTACAAAAAAAAACAAAAAAAAAAAAACTAAAAAATTGGAAGATATTTCTCCTATAGTAAAACTCACATTGATTAATATTACTAGATTATTTTATATAATAAATTAAAATAAATTTTCGGTGACTATAAGGATGAGTTGATTTAATTTTTATTAAAAAAACATTTTATTTTAAAAATATATTTACTAAATAAATTTTATTATATTACATTTTATTTAATGTATTGGTTGATTAATTAGCCAAAATAAGGAAGGCTCTTTCACTAAACTATCATTGGATTAAGTCTTCATTTGGGACATTTTTTTACTATTTATTTTTCAAATTTCAATCACAATTCTTATTTAGCCGTTGTTTTTTCGCTGGTTTCAAAGAAACTTTGTGCTAGAAAGCTATTTTATATAGCAGTTTAAAAAATTATTTTCTTCACACCAACTTTACAATCAACTTTATAAAAAGTCACAGCCGTCTCCAAATGGAGAATAATATTAGGGTTTGTGAAATTACAACTTAATATGCAATTGGGTTAGATTGAATGATTTCATATAGAATTAGCGTTGAAACTAAATTTATTTGGGTATAAAATTATTGGAATCACAAACAATTTAAATTTTGAAAAAAAAAATTAATTTGATATTAATGTTATTCTATGCTGGATTTGTTTTTTTAAACAATAAGAATGCTTTTATTTTTCTTAGAATTTTATCAAAGATAATTAAAATTTTAGATTAAGTATATAATTGTGCATTTGAGTTTCCTATTAATTTTTTATAAAAATAATTTTTATAAAGTTTTAGGTCTTAAATAAATTTTGATGTAAACAGAACAGACTCATTTGATGGAACAATTATTACGTCCTCCGACTGGACGCAGAGGAACGTCCGGTCGGAGGCCAAATCCTGCCAAAAAATGAGTTGTACCGAGCAATACCAAACAATAACAAGGAATATCATCATTTGAAGACCCAATACCGAGTTATACCGAGCTAAACCAAGAAATATCGAGTTATACAAAAGTTATACCGAGTTTTTCCTAGAAAAACTCAGTACAACTCGGTATTTCTCGGTACAGCTCAGTATAACTCGGTATTGGTCTTCAAAGAGCGGTATTCCTCGTTAATATCAAATAATACCTAGTTGTACCAAATAAATACCGAGTTTTTTTGGCGGTATTTTTCCTCCAACCGGACGTTCCTCTACGTCCTTACACCGGACGTAATAAAAGTTCCGATGTGTATTATTTTATCAATTCTTTTATTTTTCAACTGTTTTGTTAAAACTTTGTTTCTTAAGCTGATAATTGATTCTTCCCATTAGTGAGATAATTACAGAGACAGATTTTCTGAAGAGAGAGAGAGAGAGAGAAGTTCGGGGTGGGTGGGTTCACGTGGCTTTGGTCTACGGGAGAGTGACGTCGTCTTATTCAATATTCCTTTGTTATTTATATATAAACAAAAATTGTCCGAAAAGTCCTAAAATTATAAGAATTATAATAAAATTAGTATAGTAATACATATTTTAAATCCTCACATATTATACTTATTTTAATATAAACCTATTAAATATAAAATTCATTCTTATAAAAATTTAAATAAATTATTTTTGAAGAATACATTGACATATTAAATTAAGATGAATTTTACAACCACTAAATATATTAATATGACCCTTTGATATTAAATGCATTATTAAGTTCATTATAAATTCAATAAAAAATATTATGTGCTAAAAATTTGGTGATGTGAGATGCTAAAATTATTTATGCGAAAAAACTAAAAAAATGAGAAGAACATAGAGACAAGGGCAGAATTGTGTACGTAGCCCCCTAAAAAATTTAAAACTCTTAGAATAGTAATATTATTTGTAAAATAGCCCCCTAAATTGAATGAATTCAGTAAATAGTAGAAGAAACAAGAATTTCTCCTTCCTCGTCATTGAAGAACATAATATTAAACATTAGTGGGAATAATTATCATGTTCCAGTTGTATAGATCACAAAATCAGTTTTGCATAATTGAAACTTGAAGCCCAACAACAGGTTTAGATGTTAATAATCAGTAAGATGATGGAAGATGATAGAAGTATGGTGAGGGTCGTGGCGAGTGATGTAGGTCGCCGGTAATGATTGACAAAAAATCAATAGAATTATTTTACTCTTTTAACTCTCAAACCTCCTCTCATGTAAGAAATGATGCAATATTTTCAACCTTTTGAGAGATAATTTAATTAATTTAGCTAGAATTTTAGAACACTATCAAACTATCTATATTGATCGTTTTACTCATAGGTTATTTATATATAGTAATGTGTGAAGTAAAGATTTCATAATCAAATGATCTTGAGCTCATTAGATGTATCTTGTCAAGCTACTTTACTTAACTATAAACTCACAACATTTAGAGATATCTGATCCTTCAATTAATATTCAGAAGTTTCCAAACATGCTTAGATGTGCTTGTTTTTTATTCATTTGAACTTAAAATTGAATTATTTATAGCATAGATGGATTCGTCTTAGGGGGTTTTACATACATACCACTTTGTTAATGCTATTTACACATCTAATACCTAAAACTTTTATATTACATTCCTACCACTCATATAAAATTTTAATATCGAATATATCGATCACTCCTTTATTTCATTCTTAGCATCCATACCATCCTATACATTTTAATATTTCATTCAATGCACTCATATTTATTATATATGTGGTAGACATACAATATTAAAATTGAGATATTAAATAGATAAATATCATGAAATAAATTGGTATGTACGTAAATCCCTCTTCTTCTTTATCTCTAATATACTAATACCACTTTAAAACTAACCAAATAAAATTTTTATTCAATACTTACCTATCGCTCTTAACATAAAACAAAATCATAATCAATTTTCATCAATATATTCTTATACAAGAATTTTCTATATAAATTTTGCTACAATTACCAATATTTTTGAGAAAAAATTATTAATATTAAATTTGCATTTTGACACTCAATAATAAATAAAAATCTCAACTTATATTTTTCTAAAGTAATAATCAATAAATTTGAAAATATATAATTTAAATTATGAATTAAAAAATAAAAAATTTCTATTCCAACTAATGTGCCACTGATCCATCAACGCCTTTCAATCGGGCCATACGCCTCGGAGCTTTGTGGTGGTCCTCGCGGCACAATGTCCCGCATTGCGGCCGCCCGGCCGAACCAGGATATGGTCACCGCATCTGCCACGATAGAATCCGAGCTGGATCATTCATGCTCACCTAACAAGCCGCTGAGGATTAGGATTACCGTGTAAATTACTTCATTTTTTATTTTTGCAAATACAACTAAGATTTTTAAATCCTTAGAGTAACCGACAGGTAACTCCCGATAGAGAGTCGGGAAAGTTTATTTTTTATATTCTGATATAATTATGTTAAAATATATTATAAACTATAATATTTAATTTAAATAATAATTTTATTTTAATAAAAATCATAGCAAACAATTTTATTTTATTTTTCCAAATTGGTGGGCTCACCGGCTGAGTTGGGATGGCGGTGTGGCTATGGAATCTAGAGGTTGGACCACGAGGGTGGGGCGGCCCCACCCGCACGTCACGTCTTCGCGAATCGCGACACGAGAAGAAAGCGACTTCTTTTTGTTACGATGTGCATATAAACCCCTTTATTCTGCTGGTATTGCAAACTTACAGTCCGAGGGTTGAATTCGTGAAAGCCTGGCACGGGATTCTGCTTTAACGGTCGTTGGAATATTTACGACAGGGTTAAATTTATAAAAATAAAAAGTCACCGCACGTGATCGAGGTCAGAAACGCAAAAAACAAAAAAACAAGGGAATTTGAGAAGTAAAAGTCACCTGCTTTTAACTCTGCTTATAAAATAAAAACTATATGAAGGGCCCTTTTTTTTTTTTCACTTCCTTGGGTTGGTAATATGTATCCAAGTAAATTCAGTGATGTACTGATGTATATATGTTTTTTTTTTTGTTTACTATAATGTATTTTTTTAGAGAAAAAAAAAATGCATTAGTTTACTCTAATGTATGGGTGTTAATTTGGGTAAACAGGTTGGGTTCGGGTCTAGCCCGAGTTGATCTGGGCATAAACGGATTGATCAGAACCCGAACCATATAGACAAATGAGTCAGGATACCCAATCCTAACCCGTCCTGAGCGGATTATCAGATTGACCCGACCCGTAAACCCGCGGGTGCAGTCCCTGAGTCGCGACGCGGAGGCGACTGAGCGACATAGCATTGAAGCGGAATGGCGCGACGCGGTAGAGGCGAAGCAGCATATCTGCCTTCGTCTGATCGAACCCTAGCCAAGAATGCATAGCGGTGGAGTGGCATGGCGCAACAAGGAAGTGACAGCACGCGGCATGGCGAGGCGGAGCGGCAGAGCGCCGGAGCGGCTCGCCAACTTGCATGGTGCCTGACGTGACGGCAAATGGGCGACACGATAGTAACTGTGGAAAGCGGCTAGACACAACATGTCAATTTTCCGGGTCAAAAATTCGAACCCGGACCCAACCCGGTTCACAAACGGCTCGACCCGAACCCAGATTTTTCCGGGTCATGTAAAAAATTACCCCTATTCTAATGTATATATGTATTCTTACGGATTAGATGTGTGACACTAGGCAACTTTAATTTAACTAAAATCCATATTTTGGTCCTTACTATGATTCTAAATAATGGTATGTTATTTCTCAACAACTTTTTACCATAAAATCTAAAAGTTCTATATCATTTGGTATTTCTAGGATATGGTCTTGTGAACGCATATCTATAAATTACTTTTTTATTATTACAAACTCACCCATGGCCATCAAGTCATCTTAGGTTTAGTTTGGGACGGCTTTCTTACTGTGATTGAAGTAGTTTTTTAGTACAAAAATTAAAATTTTGTACTAAAAAGCTATTTTAAGAACGGCTTTCTTACTGTGATTGAAGCAGTTTTTTAGTACAAAAATTAAAATTTTGTACTAAAAACCTATTTTAAGAAATAATAATAAAGTTGTCCCAAACGAAACCTTATTCTTCTCTCAATAGCTATTCACTTCTCTCAAGCCCAAAAGGCCTATAGCCTTCGCAAGAGTCATTCCATTTTGGGTTATTCTTTTCAAAAGCTATTTCAGCTATCTATCTATATTGTCAAATTCTCTTGAGATATTTTTTCAACATGCATGATATCTCAGTTCATTTCATTCTCTCTCTCAACAAAACTTTTCGATGGATCTTTTTAACGTATCTTTCATGCTTATTAAACATGAATAAATAATTAACTTTATATTCCATTCATCTCAAAAAAAAAAAAAAAAAAATCTAAGTATAAAATCAAATCTTTTGGTGACAATTTCTTTCAATTGACCTTCTTACATGATCAATTAATCAATTATGAACATAATTTATGTTAATCATCAAGATAGATTAAGGTACGGTTTCGTTTGGGATGACTTTCTTCCTACTTCTTAAAACAGCGTATTAAAATTTTTGAATGAGAAAGATGCTTTAAGAAGCAGGAATAAAGCCGTCACAAATAAAGCCATGGCTGACGGCTTTATTATTGCTTTTTAAAGCAGATTTTTAATACAAAATTAATTTTTTTGTACTAAAAAATTGTTTTAAGAAGCATTAAAAAAACAAGGAAAACAACATTTAGTTTATACTTATTATTTATTAATAAAGTTTTTCGGTGCGGCTTTGTACACGACACATAAATGAAGCCACAAACAAATTGAGATGGAAAATAATATATTGAGAAAGATGGTGAAGACAAGATACACAAGAGAGAGAAAACTAGAGAGAGAAAGCTTTCAATCATTTATGCTATGAGAGATTTATAAGAAATCATAATTTCCATTGAAATAAAAGATAATATGAAATCTTAATTTGGTAAAATTGTCTTATATAAACGAAGCTTTAATATATTACATTTATATGAATAATAAAATAAATCTACTGACCTTTACTTGGCTTTATCAATGTATTTCTCTGTGTGCGTTTGTGTGGTCAACAAGTCAACAAAACTAGCCCATTAACTTTCTTCCTGCTGTGTTGGAATAATATTTTTTTTAAAATCATTTGGATGTAAATATTTTTTAATAGTTTGGATTGTTTTGTAATTTTGTCATTTTGCAATTACTATTGTTGCGTCCTGGAGTATTCGCGGCGGTAGAGAAATATTATATTTAACGTCTTAGCGTTGTACGAAAATCCGGCACGCAATCAGATAAGAAGAGAGGGTCTAGCATTTATGAGACACCAAGATTTTTACGTGGAAAACCCCTATAAAAGGGGGAAAAACCACAGGGCCTAGCCCAGTTTGAACGAATCCACTAGTATTTGCAGTCGATTACAAATGAGGCCCTTCCTTGAGAGAAGGCCTTAGCTTGATGTACATCTTATGGAGTACATTACATGATGTAAATACAAAGAGCTATTATCGACGTATTCGCTTTGTTAGAAGGACTGTAGTCGGCGTGCGACGTAGGTCAGGAGGACCGTAGTCAACTGGCGGCGAAGGACTGTAGTCGGTGGGCGACGTAAGTCAGGAGGACCGTAATCGACGAGCGACGGAGGTCGGAAGGACTGTAGTCGGCGGGCGACATAAGTCAGGAGAACCGTATTCAACGGGCGACGGATGTCGGAAAGACTGTAGTCGGCGGGCGACATGAGTCAGGAGGACCGTAGTCGGCTGGCGACGGAGGTCGGAAGGACTGTAGTCTGACAAAGAAGATCAGTAGGACAGCATCAGGTAGAAGTCCAGCAATGGAAAGAAATGCATCTTCGCATAGACGTCCAGCAAAGTCCGATAACCGGTAGAAGTCCGGCGTCGGGTGGAAACTTGGCGAAGAGTGAAGGTCCGACGTTGGGTAGAAGTCCAACGTCTTTGGTGGCAGAGGAGAACTCCGGCTTCACTTGGGCGGAGTTTTGGCGTGAGGAGGGAACTCTCTTGTAAATTGGGAAGGATTTCAGCATCACGTGGAAGTTGTGCAGAATTCCTGCGTTTCCTGAAAATCCGGCAGAGTTCCGGCGTCTTCAGGCGGCAGGAAGAGCTCCGGCGGTGGTCGAGGAGGTGACGAATCTCCTTTTCCCCTTTCTCCTTCTCCTTCTCTTCTTCTTCTCTCTCTTCACTTGAGCCCCCTTGGTGTAGAATGAGGGCTCTATTTATAGTTTTTCTGGAGTGGCATAGCCCGTAAATAGGCGTGAGATCAAGGGCGAACTAGGAGTGGTTTGAATGGACGGTCGATATCGAATCCTTTGATCATGCACCGTTCGTTGGTCATTTGGAGGCCTTAATGATGTCATAATTTGATGATCCTAGGCTCGTTGGATTCGTCTCGTCGAGCCGTTCGATTCGAGTATAAGCTCTTCAAAATCGGAGACCGTTTAGTAACTCAAATTGCTGTTTGAACCTTCCAACAGCGCTTTGAACCCTTGATTCAGACTCATTTGGGCTTGGATTGGGTTGATCTTGGTGTCGTTGGGTTCCTATTTCCGAGACGCTCAGTTTGACTGTAAGCTCGCTGAAATCGGAGTTCATATGCTCCCAAAATTAATTTTTGAAGTTTACGAACTGATTTTTGCCTCAAGATTCGTGCCCAATCAAGATAATTTTTGTGATGATGTATCAGTTGCCCCCCTATTTTCGGACGTCGAAGCTCCAGGAGTCCGAAAATATGCGTCACAAATTTTAAAGAATTTTCGGGAGTGACTCAGAATTGATCTTGCGTGTAGGAGTTCCGAACGGCCCTGAAAGTGTCGAAATCGAGTTCGGAGCGTCGAAAAAACGTGTCCGGGGACCCCAAAAAAGTTCGATTTGGTCTTCCCGGGGCGCGAAAAATCGGGCTCGGAATGGACCGGGCGGCCGAACCGGCCGGACCGGCCGGCCGGCCACCGCCGCTGCCGCCGGCGGCATTGCACAGCTGCCGTGCCCATGAGCCGCGGCCGCGCGGAACAGACCCCGCGGAACATTTCCGCTTGGGCTTCACCCGCGGTCACGCGGAAGGGGGCCAAGGGCCGCACCTGTGGTCACGCGCAACAGAGCCGGGGCCGCACCCACACGGCCGTGCGGAACAGAGCCCGTGGCCTTGCCTGGGCCGCGCGGAACAGCGCCTGCGGCGGGCTTGCTGCGGCCGGCCGCAATCCGCGCGTGATGCCCGCGGATCGCCGCGCTGGCCGCGTCGTTTCGGGAGGCCGGTTGGTTGCACCGACTTAAGTGGGCCCCATTTAAGTAAAAATTCATTTTTTTGCTATTTTTTGGTCCAAATAATTCCCAAAAAATTCCTAAAAATTTCCAAAAATTTCTAAAAAATTTCTTAAAAAGAAAAATTCCGAAATTGGCAGTAACTTCCCCCCTTTCTCTCCAAAACCTATAAATAGGCCTCTTAAGCCTTTGAAGAATTTGCAACTTCTCTTTCTTTCTCCCTCCGGTTCTCTGGCGGCTGAGATTTCCGCTATTTGCGAGTTGGAATTTTTTCCTACTCGAATAGCGTTCCTCTTCGTGCGTAGAAACCTACGGGATATCCCCCTCCGGCTTACTGACGGTGAGGCTTCCGTTATTTGCGAGTTGGAATTTTTTTCTACTCGAATAGCGCCCCTCCCCGCGTGCAGAAGCCTACGGGATTTCTTCCTCCCCCTCCGGCTTACTGACGGTGAGGCTTCCGTTATTTGCGAGTTGGAATTTTTTCCTACTCAAATAGCGCCCCTCCCCGCGTGCAGAAGCCTACGAGACTTGAATGCCATTTGGGCGGAAGTTTGCTGGCGAGTAGTAGTCCGCTGACGAGGAGAAGTCCGACGACAAGGAGAAGTCCGACATCGGGTAGAAGTACGGCCTTGGGCAGAAGACCGATGAAAGTTCGTCGACGGGCAGAAGTCCGACGATGAGTAGAAGTCCGCTGACGAGCAAAAGTCCGACGTCGGGTACAAGTTCAACGTCGGGTAGAAGACCGACGAGAATTAGTCGACGAGCAGGAGTCTGACGACGAGCAGGAGTCTGACGACGAGTAGGAGTCCGCTGACGAGCAGAAATCCGACGTTGGGTAGAAGTTCAACGTCGGGTAGAAGACCGACGAAAATTCGTCGACGAGCAAGAGTCTGACGACGAGTAGAAGTCCGCTGATGAGCAAAAGACCGACGTCGGGTAGAAGTTCAACGTCGGGTAGAAGACCGACGAGAATTCGTCGACGAGCAGGAGTCTGACGATGAGTAGGAGTCCGCTGACGAGCAGAAATCCGACGTCGGGTAGAAGTTCAACGTCGGGTAGAAGACCGACGAAAATTCGTCGACGAGTAAGAGTCTGACGACGAGTAGGAGTCCGCTGACGAGCAAAAATTCGACGTCGGGTAGAAGTCCGCTGACGAGCAGAAGTCCGACGTCGGGTAGAAGTTCAACGTCGGGTAGAAGACCGACGAGAATTCGTCGACGAGCAGGAGTCTGACGATGAGTAGGAGTCCGCTGACGAGCAGAAATCCGCTGACGAGCAGAAGTTTGATGTCGGGTAGAGTTCGCTGTCGGGTAGAAGACCGACGACGAGTAGGATTCGTCGACGAGCAAGAGTTTGACGACGAGTAGGAGTCCGCTGACGAGCAGAAATTCGACGTCGGGTAGAAGTCCGCTGACGAGCAGAAGTCCGACGTCGGGTAGAAGTCCGCTGTTGAGCAAAAGTCCGACGTCAGGTAGAAGTTCAACGTCGGGTGGAAGACCGACGAGAATTCGTCGACGAGCAGAAGTCTGACGACGAGTAGAAGTCCGCTGACGAGCAGAAATTCGACGTCGGGTAGAAGTTCAACGTCGGGTAGAAGACCGACGAGAATTCGTCGACGAGCAAGAGTTTGACGACGAGTAGGAGTCCGCTGACGAGCAGAAATTCGACGTCGGGTAGAAGTCCGCTGACGAGCAGAAGTCCGACGTCGGGTAGAAGTCCGCTGTTGAGCAAAAGTCCGACGTCAGGTAGAAGTTCAACGTCGGTAGAAGTGGAAAGATTCGTCGACGAGCGACGACGAATTCGTCGACGAGCAGAAGTCTGACGACGAGTAGAAGTCAGCTGACGAGCAGAAATTCGACGTCGGGTAGAAGTTCGCTGACGAGCAGAAGTCCGACGTTGGGTAGAAGTCCGCTGATGAGCAAAAGTCCGACGTCAGGTAGAAGTTCAACGTCGGGTGGAAGACCGACGAGAATTCGTCGACGAGCAGAAGTCTGACGACGGGTAAGGCAAGTCCGCTGACGAAGAGGAAATTCTGACGTCGAGTAGAAGTTCAACGTCGGGTAGAAGACCGACAAAAATTCATCGTGACGAGCAGGAGTCTGGCGACGAGTAGGAGTCCACTAACGATGAGAAAACTCCGACGACAGGAAGAAGTCTGATGTCGGGTAGAAGACCGACGAAAGTTCATCGACGAGCAGAAGTCCGACGACGAGTGGACGAGTCCGGGAACGAATCCAGAAGTCCTACCTATCCAAGGTCGGGTAGAAGTTCAACGTTAACCTGTGTAGGAAGAGGTCGAATCACCAAGATTCGTCGACGAGCAGAGGTTGTCTGATGACGAGTAGAAGTCTGCTGAAGAGGTCGGGTATTATTCCGGATGTGAAAGTCCTGCAAGGCAAAAGTTGTTCGAGCGACAGGAGGAAATTCAACATCAGATAGAAATTTAACTTTGTGGAGAAGTTAAATGGAAGTCCCTTGACATCATTCTAGCGACGTTAACCAAGGATATAAGACCTATCCGAGGTTGTATGTTAGATCCTTTGCTCGACGAGGTTAACCTTTACGGAAGTGGTCGAGAGAATCCACCAAGGATGTAAGACCTTTCCGAGGTTGTATGTCGGAGCCTTTTCTCGACGACGTTAACCTGTGTGGAAGAGGTCGGGAGAATCCACCAAGGATGTTGGACCTTTCCGAGGTTTTATGTCGGAGCCTTTGCTCGACGATGTTAACCTGTGTGGAAGAGGTCGAATCGGATCCCCCTGGGATCGATTTTGCCTTGATTGGGAGAGGCCTTATGCCACGTGTTTCCCGAATCAAAGGTTAAAAATGGTCTATCTTTAGACCATTACTGCCTTTTTGAGGTTGAGATTAAGACCTTGCCCAAGGAGTAGAAGTCCAGTAAGTGACTATATATGGTTTGAATTTTTTCGGAAGCTTCCATGTATTTGCCGAGAGTTTCCTTAAATATTGTCTTTGCTTTAGAAGTCTTGGAGGGATCTTCTTGACTAAAATTGAAGTTAAGGTTGCCCCCCAGTCTGGATCTGATTCCATGAAATTAACGCATCAATAGCAGTCGAATAACCTTTTGAGGTTGGAGCCAAAATTGCCCCCCAGTTGGGAACCAAGTTCCCACAGACGGCGCCAAACTGTTGCGTCCTGGAGTATTCGCGGCGGTAGAGAAATATTATATTTAACGTCTTAGCGTTGTACGAAAATCCGGCACGCAATCAGATAAGAAGAGAGGGTCTAGCATTTATGAGACACCAAGATTTTTACGTGGAAAACCCCTATAAAAGGGGGAAAAACCACAGGGCCTAGCCCAGTTTGAACGAATCCACTAGTATTTGCAGTCGATTACAAATGAGGCCCTTCCTTGAGAGAAGGCCTTAGCTTGATGTACATCTTATGGAGTACATTACATGATGTAAATACAAAGAGCTATTATCGACGTATTCGCTTTGTTAGAAGGACTGTAGTCGGCGTGCGACGTAGGTCAGGAGGACCGTAGTCAACTGGCGGCGAAGGACTGTAGTCGGTGGGCGACGTAAGTCAGGAGGACCGTAATCGACGAGCGACGGAGGTCGGAAGGACTGTAGTCGGCGGGCGACATAAGTCAGGAGAACCGTATTCAACGGGCGACGGATGTCGGAAAGACTGTAGTCGGCGGGCGACATGAGTCAGGAGGACCGTAGTCGGCTGGCGACGGAGGTCGGAAGGACTGTAGTCTGACAAAGAAGATCAGTAGGACAGCATCAGGTAGAAGTCCAGCAATGGAAAGAAATGCATCTTCGCATAGACGTCCAGCAAAGTCCGATAACCGGTAGAAGTCCGGCGTCGGGTGGAAACTTGGCGAAGAGTGAAGGTCCGACGTTGGGTAGAAGTCCAACGTCTTTGGTGGCAGAGGAGAACTCCGGCTTCACTTGGGCGGAGTTTTGGCGTGAGGAGGGAACTCTCTTGTAAATTGGGAAGGATTTCAGCATCACGTGGAAGTTGTGCAGAATTCCTGCGTTTCCTGAAAATCCGGCAGAGTTCCGGCGTCTTCAGGCGGCAGGAAGAGCTCCGGCGGTGGTCGAGGAGGTGACGAATCTCCTTTTCCCCTTTCTCCTTCTCCTTCTCTTCTTCTTCTCTCTCTTCACTTGAGTTCCCTTGGTGTAGAATGAGGGCTCTATTTATAGTTTTTCTGGAGTGGCATAGCCCGTAAATAGGCGTGAGATCAAGGGCGAATTGGGAGTGGTTTGAATGGACGACCGATATCGAATCCTTTGATCATGCACCATTCTTTGGTCATTTGAAGGCCTTAATGATGTCATAATTTGATGATCTTGGGCTCGTTGGATTCGTCTCGTCGAGCCGTTCGATTCGAGTATAAGCTCGTCAAAATCGGAGACCGTTTGGTAACTAAAATTGCGGTTTGAACCTTCCAACAGCGCTTTGAACCCTTGATTCAGACTCATTTGGGCTTGGATTGGGTTGATCTTGGTGTCGTTGGGTTCCTATTTCCGAGACGCTCAGTTTGACTGTAAGCTCGCTGAAATCGGAGTTCATATGCTCCCAAAATTAATTTTTGAAGTTTACGAACTGATTTTGCCTCAAGATTCGTGCCCAATCAAGATAATTTTGTGATGATGTATCAACTATTATTTTTTGATAAATTTGTTTAAATATGCTTATATTAATTAGCGTTTGCATTGCCATTCTTTTTTTATATGTTTTGCTTTCTATTAAACTGTTCCTTGTACAGCTTCGATAAAGTATGTTCTTATCCACAACCTTATTTTATATATATATAGTACTATAATAATTAAGGCACTATTTTCTTAGAGCTTTTTTTTTAAAGTTATTTTTTAGTTAAAAAATAATAATTTTTATATTAAAAATAACTTTAAGAAGCAGTACTAAGAAAATCGTCCCAAATGAAACATAAGTGTCAAACACCTCATCAAGAAGAACTTTTGTAAATTTATTTTGAAAATTTTCCCAATGCTTAATTGATCAGTATGGAGATTTTATTTAAATTTATTTATTTAAAAGATCAGTAATGAACCAGAAATTTCATTAATTTTAGTAAATTGAAAATAATTTTTAAAAATTTATCAACTTAATTAAATAGGATCTAAGTTTTTTTATTAGGAGTTCTCAAATAGATATTATTACAACAATCAATTATGTGATTTTTTTTAAAATTATGTCATGATATTCTAATATAAATAATATTATGATTAGGTTTAGATATGTTTTGAAATTAGAACAATATAAATATCTCACAAAATAAATTAACCTAAAAATAGATTAGACATAATTTTAATCTTTTTTATATATATTTGAATAAAGATATGCATTATAAGATTAATTAGATGCGAGTCCAACTAGATCTAGGCATCAACCTAACCCGATCAGATTTTTTTTTTAACAAAAATTTTATTAAATAAAAGGAGGGATACAAAGTCATTGCACAACAACATGGGATACAAACAGTAAATACCCCAAAAAAAAAACCAAACATAAGAAAATAATCAAGGAAATGGGACTCAGGAATGGAGGCCCCAGCGCTAGGGAGTGTAAGTGAGTCGAGCCGGCTAGTGAACTGGTTTGAACTCGACTCGTTAACAAGCTCGCGAGCCAAGTTTATCGAGCTTCGAGCTCAAGTTGGAGCTCAACCCGACTTGACTCGAAAGCTTATCAAGTTACTCGATATAATTATATATATTATATTTATAATATTATTTATATATATAATAATACGCATCACATGTATTGGTGCTTCTCAAAAGAGCTCGATCTCGATCTCGAGCTCGAGTTTTTCAAATGAGCTTGAGATTTTGAGTCGAGCTCGAGCTTGATATTTTCTAAACGAGTAGAACTCGAGCCCACTAATTGAGCTCGAGCTCATTAAGGATTAAACGAGTCAGGCTTGATAAGGCAAATACTCGACTCGACTCGACTCGTTTATACCCCTACCCAGCACCAGCCTAGCAGCCAAGCATAGACCATCCATAGGTGACAGTAAACGATCACAACATCCAATATTGAGGCACCCAGGTTGCCAGCCAGCTTAGCCACGAAATGGAAGCAGGGGCCTCCTCATCATCGTCCACAACACCTTTAAAAACCACGACGAGAGTGCAAGAGCCAAATCACAGACCATTCGTAGGTGACAACTATACGAATCCATCCAGCAAGCCACAAAATGTTACACCAAGGTTGCCAACTTATCAAGCAAAAAAGGATAAAACCAAGTCCACTTCCTTCCTTTCCTTTTATACTTGCTAACCCTCATATTATGAAAACCTCGACCGACAGAGCGTCCAACGAATTCCTCCTCATCTACATGAAAATCCTCTTCATCCTCACTAGAAGGAGAAGAGAAACCATTCTCTAAAATTAACCAATCTGTTTGAAGCAAAACAGATTTTTTTCTTGACATAGTCACATCATCTTACATTTCAGCGTTAGACAACACAGAAATATGAATATTAACAATATTAATGTTGCTTGCAAAGCCTATAGTAGATGATATATCCGATTGATCCAAAACCAAATTAATCGAAGAGCATGCAGCCTCCTGATACACAGGGGATAATTCCTGAATATGGGAGCCAGACAAACCATATTGCTCAGTGACCTCACAAGGTACAACATTTCCAGTCAAATCACACGGGGCAGACAACACCCACATCAGACAAAATAGGTATAAAATTAATGCCACAACACAAAGCACCACCATCACTAGCACAAATCCAAGAGCCCTGAACAGCGGGCACGACCCCAGCCACAACAACATTCACCTGAGTTAAAGAAGCAGAAATCATAGATAAAACACCCTCTGAAACCTCCAAAGTCCCCACAAAATTTGCTACAAGGCCACAATCAACAACAATCGCTTCAGTCAAACAATTCTCCACAGAAAGCAACGGCACAACAGGGGAAGGGGGGCGAGAATTATTCAAAATAGAATTAATAATTGGAACCACAACAGTAGACAAATTAGGACCGTTATGACTCGAATTCATAAGACCAGAAGCCCCCAAATCATCCACAACTTTGCCCAAAATAGGTGTAGGGAGAGCAGAAGGTTCAAACAAAGGGGGAGGACGGCAATTCCCTATTAAATGTCCAATGCATTTGCATGAGGCACAAGGGGGGGGGGGGGGGGGGGGGGGGTTCATCAAAGGTAACTTCCTGCACATACCCTAAACTCTCAGAACTTAACCAAACCCTATTTGAATATGATTTAGTAATATCAAGCTCCACAAGAATACGAGCCAAGGAAGGTCGGGAACCCGTAGAGATAGCCGCATCTATTTTTAAGGGTTTACCAAAAATGGTTCCTAAAGCATGAAGAATATGAGGGGTATAGAGATTCGGACGCAAAAGCGAAAAAGAAACCCAAACCAGGATAACATGCAACTCAACACCAACATCCATACTATGTGATCATTTCGTGAACTTCATGTAGCAATTGAAAATAAGGCAGGAATGGTGACAAAACATCCTACAGTAGTCCAAATAATTTGCAAGTTTAATCAAAATGTGCGAAGGATCAAGTAAAGTGACGGAAAATTCACCATTTAATTTTAGGTTAAAGAAGAACTTGTGGATTGAATCAAGAGAGGGTCTCTTAGTAGAAAAATAACCAACTAAGGAAAATTGAAAATGGATGGCCAATTAATTGATTTCCTGATCGAAAATCCACAGGAAAGGTAAACCACGAAAAGTAGTGGAACACGGCTCCAGAAGAGACGAAACAGAGTTCGAACCAGCAAGCGCCTCCAAAAACGAGCGCGAGTGAGACGACCGGATGAATCACTTGATTAGCTAATTAAAATTAATAAAAAAATAATTCTTAGCTCATTTTTATTATTATTATAAATTAATATATAAAAATTGAGCCAAGAATTATGAATTAAAACTTAGGCTTCTTTTGGGACAGTTTTCTTAATGTATTCAAAAGCAATTTTTTAGTATAAAATTTCTTCAACTAAAAGATCTTGTACTAAAGAGTTGATTTAGAAAACACTAAAAAAGATATCACAGATGAAGCCTAAAGAACAGTTTTCTTACTGCTTTCTAAATTAGTTTTTTAGTTTTTTTTTTTTAAATCAACAAAAAAGTGGCCAAGTTCCAAAAGAAATCTTAATTTGAATAGGTTCAAATCAATTTTAGGCATCGTTTGGTACATCTTTTTTACTAGTTTATAAAGCAGTTTTCTAGCACAAAAATTTTTAGTTTAAATTTTTTTTGTACTAAAATACTGATTTACAGTAAGAAAGTCATCCGAAACAAAATCTTATGGTTCGTTTGGGACGGCTTTCTTACTGGTTCTTAAAATAATTTTTTAGTACAAATAAATTAATTTTTGTATTAAAAAGCTAATAAGAAAGCTGTCAGCCTTAATTTGACTAAAAAATCAAACTTATTTTCAGAAACTTTCAAATTTTAAATATTTTGAGCACCCTCTTAACTTATTTAATACCTGACGGCACTACATCTAAAGCAGCAAGAGAAATACAAAACAAATTGAAAGAAAGAGACCCAAGACATTGAAGCAGCCGGCCGAAATAAAACTATATATAAAAAAAAGCCCCTCCGCTTAAATTTATTGCAAATTACTTGTAAGGAAAAAAATTAGGAAAGAATATCCTTCTCAATTTTATTTTTAAATATAAAATTGTTTAATTTGAAATATTTATTCTTATTTATAAATATATTTTTTTACTTTTTAAGAAAACATTTTTTAATTATATTATGAAATAAAAACTACTAATAAAAGAGAAAAATAAGTTTTAATACCTAATAAAATAAAAATTGAAGCGAATATTCTGACTAAAAATTAATTAGTATAATTTAACAAAAAAAGAAAGTATGAATAATTAATTAATTAATTTATAAGTTTTTAAGGAAAAATAAATATTTTTCACACATAATATTTTCCTTCTAGAAATGTTTAACGAAGGAGAATTCCCATAATGAAATTCCTTTCTAAACTAATGGTTATTGCACGGCTAACGTGGCCAACTCTGCCTCTTTCTTTAATCAATTAAATAAATAGTTTATAATCCAGTTGGTAGAATTTAGCTTTCTATGGTGGGCCCAGTGATTTAAAAACATCGGGCCCACGGTGGCGATGTGTGACACGTGTACAGTGTAAACTACTAAACAAGAAATAAAGAAAAGGACCTCACTAATCTCTGCTCATCCCTATAAGCCATCAGGCATCCGATTGGCTAATCATATATTAAGTCTTAATTTTGTTGTTTTTAATGGCGTCGTTAAGCACTTAAGCATGTGATTAGCGTCTTAATTAGTCGGCAATGGAGTTGTTTTAAGACAGCTTTGCGGATAATGGCCAACTTTACGGTCGTTGCTTTACAGCTTTGTCATAATTTAGTTGTAAAGTGATATTTATATTGTTTACTGTTTTTTAATAATATTTTAAAAACATTTATTCCTTTTAGAGTTACCAATGATTCAATAAGTTCCATAACTTATTTATGATTTTTTTTAAGCATATTTATGGTCATTTAATTAATTAATTGAATAACTTTGAACATTTTAATTATAAACCTAGCCCCCCCTCGTGCAAAGACTCGAAGTCGCGCACTCCCACTCATGTGCTTTATTGTGTGTTGCACTCTCTTTTGTCGTAGTCGGTCTATGGTGGTTGGAAGGACCGTAGTTGGGTGATGGTAGTTGGAATGACTGTAGTTGACAGGTGACGGTGGTCGAAGGGAGCGTAGTCAGTTGGTGATAAAGGTCAGATGGACGTAGTCGGCGAGCGACAATGATTTAATAGACCATTGTCGGGCCACAATATCGGAGGAAGGCTCCTTAGTGGCTTCCATAAAGAGATTCGACGGTCATTATCCCTACCTTTATAAAAAATTACAGTCATCCTTAAGTGACCACGAATTATATAATTCTAATAAAAATAAATGAAGTGTGATTCTCAAAATAATTTCATGATTTAAATAAAATTTAGAATTTTTTATCACTGTTAAACTAATTTAAAACTAAGAAAAATAATTAAATAAAAAAATAACAGAAACGAAAATGATTTTTTAGTTTTAGATTGATTAATTCAATTTAAGATAATTAGCCAAAATATTAATCGGGTGAATGAAAGCCACTTTGAATGCTTTGTGAATGAAGTTGTAATTTTTTTAAAAGAAGTTAACATCGTTAATTTTTCAATGTGATTTAGAGATTTAAAAGTATATAAGTAAAATAAAATTTAATTATCAACTATTTAAATATATGAATATAAAATTCTCATTAAAACATTGTCTAAAATTATAAGTGATTATTTTATTAAAGTATATATTCATTATCAAAGATATTTTATATATTATATTTTTAATTACTTTTTCAACTACTTATCTATCTACATATTTTTATATTAAAATATTATTTCAACTTAATAAAAGGCATTATAATTCTAATATTTATCTATACTGCAAAAAAAAAAAAAAACACACAGAAAAAAAAGATATAAATAAGTAAATATATAAAAAAAACCTAATTGTTTAAATCAAAAGATATTAAAGAAAAATTTATCATTTTGGCATCCCCGCAAAATGAAGCCGGCCAAAGCTGACTCTTAACGGGCAAAGACGACCACTTCTTTGCGGTGGCCCACAGCTTTCGGAAAGTGGACCCCACAGTCAAGAACTGGAGAAGCTACACGCCACCGCATCCCATCCCTATCAGCTATAAAAACACGGACATTTAACTTTTTTTTTTTTTTTTTTTTTTTCTCCCAAAAAAAAAAAAAACTTTTTTTTTTTAAATACGTAAACAAGTCAAAAAATATGTTTAGGAAGAAAAAACAAATTGAACTTGAGGTGGGGCCCATCCATTGGTATGGGGACCACCGGCAGCCAATTCTGACCGATGCTTAAGACTTTTCGGCTTCATTTGGGACTGATTTCTTACTATTTTTTAAAGCTATTTTTTTTTACAAAATTTAAAATTTTGTACTAAAAAATTATTTTAAAAAGCAGAAAAAAAAATCATCCCAAACGAAGTCTTCGTTTGAACGATCTTCTTCATACTTAAAAATTGCTTTAAGTATTTTGGGTATAGCAGATTGTGAAATTGATTTACATAAAACTGTTTTTTAAAATTGATATGCATAGATTTATTTGTTTTATTTGAAAAGTATGAGAACAAATTACTTATATACTCTTATATATTTTTCAAAATAATAATGATTTTAATTTATAACAAATTCATAAAATTACATATTCTAAATTTTGAAAAAAAAAAATCTTCTTTCACAAAATATGAGCATCAAATAAGCTTCTTATGATATCAATGATATATTTGCTCTACGTGGCTCCAACAACAAATGCCTTTGCATCCTCGGTGCATCTCATGTGATGTACGCCGACCTCCGCAACTGACTATCTAGCTAGCCATCCCTCGCCGGCGAACGTCAACGACATCATGAACACGTGATAGCCTATAAATGACGAACAACCGTAGTTAAATTCTTTGATGCTTTTAGGGTTGCCATCGGGGGAGCATTCACAAGTGTCGGCGGTGGATGCGAGATCGATCACGAAGTGATCACACTTGAACAAGCTAATAGCGAACTAAACTAGAGAGACGACGACGACTGAGGGAGTCATGGCGGACATGTCGAGAAGGAGTTCAAAGTGGTAAAAAAGAGCATTGCCGCCATTTCCACTGCCACGCTCACGCCATGCCTTGAGGTGGCCACGCCATGCCTTGAGGTGGCCCGTGGCTTCCATGTGCCATCACAAAGACGAGAATGGCTTGAGGGGAGCTACAGTAGTGGAGACGAAGACATGATATATAGGAATTGATTGAGCACTCTCACATGAAAGTGGAGGTATTTCTATCATTTTGCCCTTCAAAATTGTGGAAAGCAACAAATAAGATATTTTAACAAGCTCGAGTAAATAAGCCAAGCTCGCGCCTAACAATTTTCAGACGAGCTCAATAAGAGTTAAACAAACATAGCTTGATTAGTCAGATTCTCGACTCAATTCGAATCGTTTACACCCCTACCCTAGCCTTTCCTTTAAATTATCCCAAGTTTTTTTTTTTCTATGACATTAAGAAAAAAAAAGATTAATCAACTAGTAATTGCATAAAAAATAAACTTAAAGTAAATATTTAAAACATATATAATGCAGGAACAATTTGGGTCAGAATTTTTCAAAGAATGAGCATACATTTTTGCTGTTTATGTATTAATTTAGCTCTAATGAAATTATTAAAACGTTTAAATAATTGAATAAATCCCTAATTTCAGAAGTTGAACCGGTCGGTCTAAAGCGAGCTTCTTTATCCAAGTTATAAGAGCCTTTCACAATTTTGGGCTGAATTCGGAGCTCCACTTTAAAATTAGGCCTAACGAGCCCATTGGGCACCTATCCAAGAAAATAAGGAAGGATGCGGAAGTTCCGAACAGTATTATATTATTTTTTATTTTTTACCTTGAAGCTAAAGTCAAATATTGGCTCGTCTTTAATAAATAAGTACACAGTTTTGTTTATCTTAGATAGTTATGTACTTGTTGCGTCTAGGAGTATTCGCGGCGGTAGAGAAATATAAGATTTATCATCTTAGCGTTGTACGAAAATCCGGCACGCAATCAGATAAAGAGAGAGGGTCTAACATTTATGAGACACTAAGATTTTTACGTGGAAAACCCCTAAAAAAGGGGAAAAACCACGGGGCCTAGCCCAGTTTGAACGAATCCACTAGTATTTGCAGTCGATTACAAATGAGGCCCTTCCTTGGGAAAAGGCCTTAGCTTGATGTGCATTTATAGAGTACATTACATGATGTGAATACAAAGAATCACTATTGGCATGTTCGTTTGGTCGGGAGGACCATAGTTAGCGGGCGACGGAGGTCGGAAGACTTGTAGTCGGTGGGCGACGTAAGTCAGGAGGACCGTAGTCAGCTGGTGACAGAGGTCGGAAGGACTGTAGTCGGCGGGCGACGTAAGTCAGGAGAACCGTAGTCGGCGGGCGACAGAGGTCGGAAAGATTGTAGTCGGCGGGCGACGTAAGTCAGGAGGACCATAGTCGGTTGACAGTAGAGGTCGGAAGGACTGTAGTTTGACAACGACGATCAGAAGGACAACGTCAGGTAAAAATCCAAGAATGGAAAGAAATCCATCTTCGCGTAGACATCCAGCGAAGTCCGATAACTGGTAGAAGTCCGGCGTCGGGTAGAAACTTGGTGAAGAGTGAAGGTGCGACGTCGAGTAGAAATCTGACGTCTGTTGGTGGCATAAGAGAACTCCGGCCTCACTTGGGAGGAGTTTCGGCGTCAGGAGGGAACTCTGTCGTTAATTGAGAAGAATTTCTACATCCCATGGAAGTTGGGAAGAATTCTGGCATTCTCCCAAATATCTGGTAGAATTCCGGCGTGTTCGGGCCGCAGGAAGAGCTCCGGCGGTGGTCGACGAGGAGCTTCTTCCTTCTCCTCCTTCTTCTCTCTCTTCACTTGAGTCCCCTTGGTGTAGAATGATGGCTCTATTTATAGTTTTTCTGGAGTGGCATAGCCCGTAAATAGGCGTGAGATCAGGGGCGAATTAGGAGTGTTTTGAATGGACGGCCGATATTGAATCCTTTGATCACTCACCGTTTGTTAGACATTTGAAGGCCTTAATGATGTCGGAATTCGGCGATCTTGGGCTCGTTGGATTCGTCTCGTCGAGCCGTTCGATTCGAGTATAAGCTCGTCAAAAACAGATACCGTTTGGTAACTTAAATTGCGGTTTGAACCTTCTAACAGCGCTTTGAGCCCTTGATTCGGACTCATTTGGGCTCGGATTGGGTCGAATTTGGTGTCGTTGGATTTGTATTTCCAAGACGCTCACTTTGACTATAAGCTCGCTGAAATCGGAGTTCGGGTACTCCCAAAATTAATTTTTGAAGTTTCCAACTAGTTTTTGCCTCGAGATTCGTGTCCGATCAAGTTAATTTTGTGATGACGTATCAGTACTCAATATTTATTTTAATATTTTATGAATAAAAAATATTAATCTAAGATGTATAATCAAATATCCTAAGAATTCGATTCAAGCTCAACCGATCTGACTCAAAATATATCTTATTGAATTAAAAGTATAGAAACAATGAACTCATTGGGACGTTCAAAAATTCGCTAAGACAATCATGTACTCATTAGATCAAAGAAAACTCACTATAATATTGCAATTCCAAAACTTATGTCTCGTTTGGGACAACTTTTTTACTGCTTCTTAAAGTATAAAATTTAAAAAAATTTATTGTTAGAAGCAATAAGAAAGCGTGGTTTCATTTGGGATTAGTTTTTTATTGTTTCTTAAAATAGTTTTCTAGTATAAAAATTTTATTTTTTATACTAAAAAAATACTTTAAGAAACAGTAAGAAAGCCATCTCAAACAAAGCCTTAGTATTCATTTGAGAGATCTTTCTTAGTGTTTTTTAAGGTAGTTTTTTAGTTTAAAATTTTTTTATATAAAAATATTTGTACTAAAAAGTTACTTTTGAAATCAATAAAAAATTATTCTAAATGAAACATTCTTCAGATTTATTTGCTTAAGTTGAGAAGCCAATTATTAGTATTCAATCAAGTCAAAAAAAAAAAAAAAAAATTCCACTAAATAAGTCAATAACTTTGGTGAATACAAGATTCAATTAGACTATGCATGTTATAATATATGCAAGTAAACTTTTATTCTAAATATTTACTATTTAGTTAATGCTTATTATTAATCATAAATAAAAAATAAAACGACAAATTATCATATTTGTCTATCTTCTCAATATTGCCTCATATATGTATTTTTTTAATACAAATAAATATTAATAAATTAATAATAGCAACAACAAATATGTTATAGTAAAATAACTGAATTTTTAATTTTAATTTTTTTTTCATGTTATTTGTTAAGTAGTTAGTATATATTCACCAATATAAATAAAAAAAAAAACGGCTAAAATTACTATTTATTTGTTTACATGTAGGTTTAGAGTTTTAAACTAATTCTAATTATTCATATACTATCCGGCAGAAACACTTTATAACCAATCAGAATGGAAGGATACAGCGTGGCAATCCGGGAGATTAAACAAACAAAAGTGAATTTTGATCGTCCATTTAGATTATGAGGACAAGAAACAACACATGTCAACCGTTAGATACAACGCCTTAGGCGCGTTATTGGCGAGGTAAAAGTTCTATAAATAGCTCTCAACCTGCCTCCGTTTTGCTATTTTACATATCGCCATACTCGGAGCTTCTGTTGGTTGAAGGGAAAAACGAAGGGAAGGGAATTGAGCAGAGGTACGAAGTATTTTTATTTCTTTCTAAGAATTTTTAATTTTAATTAGGGCTTCGGCAATGGGCTGTATGAGGTTGCTAATTCGCTTTTGCAATAATAATAAAAAAAATCGAAGCTTGGGATCGAAGATAGGGTTTTGAAATCTGGCGTTCTTCTGCGTGATTTCTTCTAATGTTTCCTTTCTCAATTTATTTTTTTATCTGTTTTTTTTATTGTTTTTAATATGTGGAATTAGAACTTAGAAGGTACTTATCTCAGCAGGTCTTTTTTATTAATTTAGCTTCCTTTTTTCTACGCATTCAAATAATCTAAAATGAATATCTTTTCATGATTAAAAGTATAACCTTTTGCATTAGTTGTCATGATACTGTTATTTACGCATTTTGTTATCTAAGTGTATGATTTTGTTTGGGAGGTATGAAGAATAACTGACTTGATTCTTATTCAATATCATGCAGGACCGTGATATTCTCCATTTTCTTGTTTCTGTTATGTTTAATTAAAAACTGATAGAAGCTATTTTAAATGGATTGATTTTTTTATAATAAAACTATTACGACTGCAACCTGCCTTAAGATTTGTTTAATCAATTATTAAGTTTATTCTTAAGATTAATTTATAGCTATTTACCCAAACTTTGAATTTTCATGTTCTTTTGTTTGGTTTAATATTATGGTAATTTATGTAACCGTTATTGGACGAATTCAATATATAGAAAAAGGGACTTGAATGATTGTAAATCTTCTATGACCAAGTCCATTCATCCTTAAAATTATTGAAACCATTGGATATCTGATATGAATTAACTTGAGTAGACATTTACAGAAAGAGATATTTAAATTCATATAGTTCTTAATTAAGTAAAGTGACTCATTTGTTATAGTGTTTTCCTTTTTTTTTGGGACATTTAGGCCAATTTAGGCAAACTCTAACTCACACATAGCATACAGAAAACTCGAACCCAAAACCTCTTGGTTGAAAGCTTAAGCTCCAAACCAATAGACCAAGGTGAGTTGTGCATATTGTTTTCTTTACTTTCTTTAACTTCTTGATGGAATGCATAATATATTTATACTATCTTTGATAATCTTTAAAATAATGTCAAACCTGCATTTGTTTCCCATCTTTTATATTACCAAAACACATGAACTTAATACTTTTTTTGCTTCATTATTCTATATATCTTTATTGGTAATTTGAAGTTTTGCTTATTTTATAATATTCACCAATATTTTACTTTTAAATACCCTCTTCTATATATATGTTTATATGTATAAGAATTAGGAGTGAATGGTTGCATTGCTGCATAGGATAGAATAAGGTAATTGACATTGATGCTTCCCTACGAAGCTCTTATAGCTGGTTTTCCATAGTTTCTTGTTTTCCAAATTTTTTCTCTCCATTCATTTAGCTAGAGTTGCTGGTGAGGTCTTTTGTTGTTGTGTACCATACATTACTATGCTAATTATTATATTAGTATAATGCTACATCATCTATTAGGTGGGAGCTTTGTTTACCAACTAAGTGGTTTATGTTTGGAGTTTTGCATATTTGATGCGTGTGAAAGTTTTTTTTTATTGGCCTAAATGTCAAAAAAAAAAAAAAAAAAAAAAAAAAGATGATGATGATAGTAATAGTGTAATACAACTTAATTTTATAATAAGTGAAACTAAAAAACGGTGTAATTCATCTACAATCGAACTCCATTTTGCTCTCATTGTAGAAGGTAATCAACTTTCTCCTCTTTGATGCATTTCTTTGACAAATTCGATAGAGACAAAAAATAATGCGGGTGAACATTGCATATTGGCGTCGCAATGTTCACCGACAACCAAATACCATAAGTTTTGTCGTTTGGTTGGAGTTCGCGAGCGACCCCATTCATGTGTTTGGAGTTCGGTTGGAGATGCCCTTAATATTGCTTTTTAAACAAAGCCCTGCATTGGGTACCCACACCCACACGCACCCATATACCCACCAATACCCAATAGGTATGGGTGGGTATGGGTACGCCCATGGACTTGTGGGTGGGTACTCAACATCAAGGGATAAATTGATTTACATTTCTAATCATTGTATATCTTATATTAGTGTAATTCTCACTCCGCAGTGTGCAGCATTTAACCACACTATGAGTACGGTAAATTTTGATATGCTAATTGAAAGTTTGCAATGAGAGCAAAGGGCAACAAGCCTCAAGGCCCACAATTCGTGGCAGACTGCGTTCAAAAGCATGGAAAGTGGGTGGGTATGGGTGGGTACGGTATCCTGAAAGTCACCATGGGTGGGCATGGGTGGGTGAAGCCCGTCCGAGTAAAGCATGGGTACCCAATCAGGACCCCATGTAGGGCTTTGTTTTTAAAGTAGTTTTCTAGTATTAAAAAGTTTTTTAAGAAGCAGTAATAAAGTTGTCTCAAATGAAGACTTAATACTAATCATCATAATTTCTCCTTCTTTATATAATATATTTTTTAAAATACAACAGTAGATGATTTTATTAAACAAACTTTCACAAACTTATGATCCTTGTACATAAACAATAAATATTTATTATTAATATTATTATTATTGCTATTATTTAACAAAAGAAAATTTCATTAAAGGAAGAATATTACACCACAAGACCACAAGATGGCCACATAGAGAGGATTACAATCAAAGAGAAATAAAAATCAACAGGTCAAATATAATCTGATTGAAAGTAAAAAAATCCCAAATACAAAAATAATCAAAAGATGGCCACATAGATGTTTATTATTCTTTTTATTGCTATAAAATTGAGGTTATTTATGCAATTCTACATCATATTTATTTTGAAGAATTTGCGTTATAGTTTTATCATAAAGCTGAGCTCTTTTTAAGTTTCTAGATTTGCAGAATATAGTTTTTTTAGATTCAATGTGATTTTTAATTATATAAATGGCTTCTTCTGTGCTTAGATGGCTCGTACCAAGCAGACTGCTAGGAAGTCCACCGGAGGAAAGGCTCCTAGGAAGCAGCTTGCTACTAAGGTTTATTTATACTGTTAATATTTATAAGCAAATTATTATTATTACTTTTAGTACATTTTTTGGTGTATATTTACTGTTGAAGAATACTTTGTTTAAAATTTCATGTGGTTCTATAGGCAGCTCGGAAGTCTGCCCCTACCACTGGTGGAGTTAAGAAACCCCATCGTTATCGTCCTGGTACTGTTGCTCTTAGGTATGCGATTGCTGCACAAACGATTTTTTAATTGCTTGACGTTATTGGTGAGTTGCTTTATGTGTAATTTGCGTCTCCTTGTATTCACCTGCAACTATGTAGAGAAATTCGCAAGTATCAGAAGAGCACTGAACTGCTGATCAGGAAGCTTCCTTTTCAGAGACTTGTGAGAGAAATTGCTCAAGACTTCAAGGTTTATAATTTGGCTATATGAGCAAATATCTTCTGTTCCATAAAGAAAGTGTAGTGTAATCTGGTTCTATTTTTTGGCAGACTGATCTCCGTTTCCAGAGCCATGCAGTGCTAGCTTTACAGGAAGCTGCAGAAGCCTACCTTGTTGGTCTATTTGAAGATACAAACCTTTGTGCCATTCATGCGAAGAGAGTGACTATCATGCCAAAGGACATTCAGCTCGCTAGGAGGATTCGTGGTGAGAGAGCTTAAAAGGCAAAGTCTGCCCCCTAGTTGAACATGATGGTTTGCTCAATCATTTTGATGTCTGCCCATTATAGTCTAGGATATTTGGACATTTATCTGCCTTTGTTGTCTTGACTTTATCATGTTTTGTTTTGTTTTGAACTAATATTGGTATGACTTTTGACCGGGATGTTACTGTGAACCTTTTATAGTTGTCTCGCAACTCTGGTATGCTGTTGTGAATGGAATTGCAAACTAAGTGAAAAAATTGTTGAATGTTGGTTTGGATTTCGTGTTACTATGTCCTTTGTTCTGTAGTAAAAATATATATTTATAGTAACCAGAGCAAAAATATAATTGTTGTTGCTTTTTCCTTTTACCCTACTTACCTGGTTGTGTTAACTGGCACAATGAGCGAACCTAGGAAGATCTTTGAGAGGGTTATGCCGGAGCTCTTGTTTCAAAATTCTTGAGTTGGATGTGTAGCTTTGCGTGATTTGATGCCTGTTGGAAGGAGGTTTCTTCCTGGTTGAGTGCTTCGTTCATAAATATTTTGCTGATTTAGTAACTAATTGGGTGCTTCTTTTGGGTATAACGGAGCAAGTTTGGTTGTCCTAACTTATACCTTGTCATTGACGTTATTTTGGCAACTTGTTATTTATGACTTTGGATGACTCGTTGGGATCCTCTTAGATGTCTTGATTAAATGAACATAATGAAGATCATGTTGAATTGTATAAGGATATTTATTTTTTAGCGAACTATAAAAATTTAGCCATTTAGAATATGTCAAGAAACTCATCCAAATTTGTTCTTGGGTGGTAGAAATGTAATATTAATGTTTTAGATGTTAGATATGTAAATAACATGAAATAAAGTGGTATGTATGTAAATTCCCCAACTTATTACTATCAAATATAACATCTTAACAATATAGTTAAGATTCAAGCACAATATACAAGTAAAATTTATCTAGGGCTCATAATCAAATCAGAGAATTATTTACAAATCACGCTTTGCTTATATTTGATTGATTGCATGTATGATAAACATTATGGATATACCCATATAAAAAGGTAAAAAAATTTGCCAACAGATTACTGCATTTGACGTTTGCCTTATGACTAGACAGCTGCACTTTCTGCAAATTGCTATACAGTTAACTAGCATCAACACCAATAACTTACTAACAAATACATAACCACCATGATGGTTGAGGGCATTTGTGCCTCTTGTTGATGCCGCATTCGAGTTGTTCAACTTGCAAAAAGAAAAAAAGTACTTAATCACATCAATTCATCGGGATTTCTGTTTTATTCTTTGAACCTTTCAGTATGATAATTCAAATGCCTCTCCATTGGTCCTTTGATACCATATTCTGTCTGATAATCAAGTCTTCCATACCAACATTCTCCTTCTGCAGTAAAAGTGCCATGATACCAATCAATACTCCCTCACCTAGCAAATATCTCTTGCATCAGGTATCACAAAATAATTACCTAGAAAGTGCTCGTCTGTTCATAATCCGAATGAAGCACATTGGATGTTTGCATGTATTTCAGGAATCAGGATAATCTAATTCATGCAATGGGCTTATACGCTAGCAAATTCTTTTAAAACTTACCAATCTATGGTGCAGTCGGGCCATGTCAGAAACCTGAATCAGTGAAAAAAAAAAAAATCTCCATATCCATTGATTGACAGAATCCTGCCAATCCTTTCTTGTATTTCAGCTATTGATAAATGTAGTCGGATACATCAATCTCAGCAGTAGAGTTTCTCATATGCAAACCAATGCATTTAAGTTCGAACTGAATCCTGCCAATATCTGGATGTGATGAATCTCCCCCCAAGAAAATGTGAACTTTATCAGAAATCTCGGTCCAACTATAACCAGGTTGCTTTTTAACTCCGCACCTGTTCATCTTCTCCCTCACTCTGCTTACCTGCTTCCACATTCCAACTGCGGCATAAATGTTTGACAACATAACATATGCCCCAGAGCACTTTGGATCTAGCTGAAACAGCTTTTCAGCAGCTACTTCCCCTAGCTCTAAATTTCTGTACATCTGGCAGGCCCCCAATAAAGAACCCCAAATAGTTCTCTTAGCTTCAAATGGCATATCTTTAACATGTTTACAAGCTTCATCCCACATTCCTGCCTTGCATAGAATATCCACAAGACAACCATAATGTTCAGGCATTGGAGTTATCTCATATCTAGATACCATCAAATTAAACCATTTTAGGCTCTCATTAGCCTTTCCTGAATGACCACAGGCAGATAAGATACTGAGAAACGTTACTCCATTTGGGATGAATTTATCTGCTTCCATATCCAGGAACAAGGCCATCACTTTCTGGTACAATCCATGTTGGGCAAATGCTGCAATTATGGTATTCCATGAAACAACATCTCGATTTTGCATTGTTTGAAAGACGAACTCAGAATCACCAATACTACCACATCTGCTATACATGGTCATCAAGGCGTTACAAAGAGAGATGTCAGAATCCAGCCTAGTTTTGATGGAAATTGCATGGCTTTGCCTTCCTCTCTGTAGTAAAGAAAGAGCAGAACATGCTGTGAATAAAGCAATAATGGTTGCATGATCTGCTCTCATACCTACTTCCATCATCAGAATGTGCAGTTTCAACGCTTCCTCCCCATAGCCATTATGTGAGTATCCTGCAAAATGGAAAAAAAAAAAAGTATAAGGGATAGGAGGTAAGGACATGAGCAACCTGACAATCACTGTTAAAGCAATTCATTATGAAACTGGTGAAGGGTGATGCTAATAAGATCTACAACAATAATATCAAGTCTTTGTCCCATTACATGTGGCCGGAAAAGAGAAGGCTGATTAAAAGGTGTGCAACCTGAGGATTTCTCAGGAGGTCACTCAGCCTAATACTATTCTCACCTAAGCACGCTTAACTATAGAGTTCTAATGGGATCCGGTGCATGTGTGTTGGTATGGCTGCACCCTAATGCTAATAAGATCTGAAACGAAAAAAATTCTGTAAACACTTCTCCTTCAAAGTTTTACTGCAAAGGTTTGCTATTGTTACCGGCAATCATGGCATTCCATGAGACGATATCCTTATGAGAGATCCCATCAAAAAGGCTCCTTGCAGCTTCCACCTTCCCCTCTTTACAATACCCAGTGATCATTGCAGTAATTACAACCAAATTCTTCTCTGGCATCTGATGAAAAAGACACCTTGCCTCTTCGAACCTTCCGTTCTCCACATACCCACTTATCATGGCAGCCCAAGACACTAAATTCCTACCTTCCATTGTATCAAACAGCTTCCGAGCACAGTCTATCCTGCCGTTGCGAGCAAATCCATCAAGCATTGCTGTATAGGAAATCACATTTCTCTCCGGCATTTCATCAAACAGCTTCTCTGCTGCTTCTTTCATCCGATCAAATTTAAACAAACCCAGATATCATTACATTCCAGGAGGCCACATTCCGCTTGGGCATCTCGAGAAAGTAAGAAAAAGCCTCGTCGACAAGGCAGTTGTTGAGGCAGCCAGCAATCATTGTATTCCAGGAAACAATATTCCTCTCCGGCATGGAGCGAAAAAGCTTCTTGGACTCGGGGAGGTTATTGTTCTGCCAGTGAGCGGTGATCATTGCGTTCCAGGACACAACGTCGCGGTTGGGCATTCTGTCGAACAGCATGCGGGCAGCAGCGATGTTGCCGGCGCGAGCTAGAGATCCTATCTGGAGGTTGCGACGAGAGATCTCGCGCTGAGAAAGTGTAGAGATTTGAACGGAGCGCTTAAGAGATTCGAAGAAAGGTGCGAGTTTGCACGCGTCTCGCATTTGTATAACTTCATATGGGCTTTTGGATGGAAATTAGAAAAATACATAGGCTATATGGAAATAGTTAGAGAAAGCGCCTGTTTGGTTGAAAGGAAAGTTAATGCAAATTAAATATATTAATTTTTAATATTTGATTAGATGAAAAATAAATCTAAGATAAAATAAAGTAGTTATAGACATGTAGTGTATTCCATTTTACTTGATTTTTGAGCTAAATCGTTCTCATACAATTTTGAGGGAGAACACTTTACACCGCTTAAGTGATTGCTTGACCACCCACAACGTCCACCGTCTCCATTGCCACATGATGCAACCACCTACCACAAGCGCCGTTGCCTCATCGTGGCCCCGCCCATAGCTAACCCACCGCTTGCATCTTTTTTTTTTTAAACGAATATTTTTCAAAAAAAATATAATACTTCATAATTCTATTTATTTTGCTCATCTAAATGAAGATTATCTTTGAAAAATTGACCATTAAATAATTTATCAAAAAAAGTACAACCTTTTTTTTTAATATTTTCATAACAAAATAAAATTTTGACTCTTCATAGGATACAATGAAGATGAAAGAATCATGTGGCAGACCTCATATAGCGAGATAAAAGCTCGATAATATTGTTGCGTTGTTGTTACTGTTGCATATCAAAATAAAAATATTCTTTTCCATTACTCTTTAATAAATCTAACTTGATCATAATGCTTAGACAATTAGATCTCCTTAGTTGCTTTGGGTTTTCTATATCATTTCCCCCCTTAAGCTTTGAACCTTCCTTCACCCACTTTTATAAGCCTTATTACAATCTATATCTCTGTCTTCTTTGCAAAATGAAATACATATAAAGGATCCATACTAATAACAAACTACGATTTGCGAATGCTCCTCTCCTCATCAACACATCTCCAAATCTTCGCAGAGCTGTCTTCTTCTTCTTCCTTCTCATTCTCTGTGTCACTGAATAGAGTACCATGCAAATGATCAAAATCATCAGTGTTCAATCCTCTATCATCGCTGAACAAAAATGAAGGGAGACCAATATCTGGTACTTTCGAAACAGAACTATCCAATGCCGACCGTTTGAACATATCTGACTCTCCTACTGAATGCCTATGGCCATTCTGTACCAGAGGCTTCATGTTCATCCATCTATCAGATGAGAATTTCTTCTCACTCTTGCTTATCTTTCGATCATCAATTGTTGTTGCTTTTGATTGTCTGAAAGATTCAAAATCTGATAAATTTGAAGGCTTTTTTGAATCTTCTACTGATACTGAGGCAAGAAGGTTCTTCAACTCCTTCACACTATCAAGAGCAGCAGCTTCACTCACTTTAATGCTTTCATAATCCTGCTTAATCTGCTGCAAGGCATTTTTGTTCTTTGAGAGTTGTTCTTCAAGTTCAAATTTTTGATATCTTGCAATCTCTAAAGATTCCTTTATCTCCGTCGCTTCGCTTACAGCTTGCTTGGTTATATCCCTAAGCTTAGAAGTTTCTTCTCTAGCCACTCTATGTGCATCAGTTAGCCTGCTTATTTCTTGATCCTTACTGTTCATTTCTTCTTGGGAAATCTTTATACGGTTTATAAGGATGTCTTCTTTCTCTTTCCAAGCTACTGCAGATTGCTCATGTTCTTGCTTTAGTTTATGATACTCCTTCAACGCAACTTGTAGCTTCTGCTCGGTACTCTGTAACAAATATTTATCAGAACGTTCAGCTTCAGCTCTAGCCTTTTCTAACTCGGATTTTGTTGCGGCAAGCTCTGATTTTGCTTTGGTGGCCTCAGCCGTCACTTCCTTGAGTGCAATTGCTAAATCATCCATGGCTTTCTTGCTCTTCTCTTCTGCCTGCAGAGCTAATCTGAGCTCATTTCTCAGCTTTCCGATTTCCTCTATGCTCTGAATAGATGCTAATGATCCTTTATTCTCTAAATTTTGACTGCTTAAGCTAAGAAGGTTCCTTATCTCCAGCTTGGCTTCTTCGAGCAAAATCTTAGTTTGCTCAAGCTGTTTGGTCTGAGAAAATAATGATTCAAGCATTTTTCCTTCTGATTCCTTTGCTTTTTCAGCTTCTATTTCTAACATATTTATCCTATCTTTGCTCTGCAATGATTCTTCATTCTTCTTCTTCTTCTTCAGTTCTTCAAGTTCTTCAAGTGCAGAGGATCTCTCCTCCTTTGCCCTCCTCAGGTCCTCCTGAAGCTGGCCCCATTGCTCTTGCATCTCGGAAATTCTCACAGGTTTTTGCTTCTATTGCAACCAGAGAAATATCAGTTACTAAAATTAGAAGAACTTCGGTTTTAAAGACCAAAGCTTGCAGAAGGAAGTTTGTGATTGTCAGATAGGCACCTCTTTGAAAGATTGTGACTTTGGAATTGGCCTCCATTCCGAAACCTTGGAAGGTCTGGAATCGATAGAATTAGACGAAACAGGAGAACTTCTTCTTATTAAACTGGGCGAAAGGCTCCTCCTGCTGTTGCGAGCAGATGGAGAGGTCTTCGGTTGTATCTCAGATGACCCAGATCTTCAAATTGAAAACAACAGAAAAGGGATAAAAATCAGAACAGCTTGAACAGAGGAAAACAAACCTAAATACCTAATCCACTCAACACATCCATCAGGAGGACCATAGCTTCACAGTACCTCGATCTAAAGGATTGCATCTTGAGAAAAACCCAAATTCTATCTTCTCCTGAAACTATAAAAAACAACTATTGAAAAACTATAGAAAACATGGTGCAGGGACAACAGAAAAACTGCATATTAGGGGAAAGCGTTACCAAAATAAAAACTTTCAGAGCTCCAAAGTTCTTAAAGACTACCTATCACCACTCCTCTGCATCAAAGCTTCCAACTTTGGATGTCTTGTTCAAGTTGCGAGTTAGAGAGAGAGAGAGAGAGAGAGAGAGAGAGAGAGAGAGAGAGAGAGAGAGAGAGAATATGCGGAAGTTGAAATTCTCGAAGCAGACTAGATAAAGAAAAGAAAGGAGGGAAGAAGACTTGGGATGAACAGACGGTGATGACCGTACGATCTTCAGATGGAGTTGGCGGGTCTATAGTTTACGGATCGGACGGAGGCTGCTCGCTTGAAGTTTGTATTATACTCCACGCATGTTTTCTGGCTCTTCGCATGCGTCGTTTACACCTTAATGAATCTGAAGACATTGCTTTAAGTTTTGTCATTAAAGTGGACCTTTTTTTACATAATTCTGTATTATTTCCCTAAAAAAAACATAATTTTGTATTTGGTAAATATTATTTTTTCGTAAGGAGGTATTATTTTGCAAGAAATAATTATTTCAAAATATTAGGATTATATATTGTCGATTTCTAAATACACTATAAAATATATATCATTATCGTTTACGTCGTTGTCATTACCCACTGTCATCGCTCGGCCACAGGCCGCCATAACCCTCGCAACCACTAGCCATCACTAGAGGCCAATGGCCACCACCATCGTTAGGTTTTATTCTATATTCATTTTACTTTAAGCCAATAAAAAATAATCACCTGAATTTATTTTACATTAGTCCAAATAATTAAAAAAAAGTCAAACACATTACATTTTTTTATATTACATTTTATTTTATTATGAAAATCAAACAACCATTTAATTACTTAAATTCTCACTATTAAAATTAAATATTTTACATTTTATACACATAAAAATATTTCTTTAACTTCAATATAAATTAAAATTTATTCAAAAGAGTTCATCCCCTGATGGTTCTCTCCCGCTCTCTCTGGGGTGCTAGGGCTGCTAGGGCTTCGCCCTAGCCCCCCCCTTGTTGTGCCTCTTCTCCGCCTCTCGCACTGGGTGCTGCTTCCTCATGTGTCTCAGGGAAGTTTATTCTTCTCGTTTTCTTGCCGTTTTCGCTATCATTTGCGATCTTTTGGTTTTATGGCGCCTCCTCTCGTTTTAGGGATCCTAATTTTTTGAGTGGATCCTCCTCTCTTTCTTTTAAAGATGCTCTTTCTGGTGTGTCGCCTTCTTTCGTTGCTTTTCCCGAACTTAAGGTGTCTTCTCATAGGGGTTATGCCTGCTATGTGGATTTTGGAAGCAGAAATCCAGTCTCTTGCCGCTCCTTTTGAATTTGCTCTAGTTGAAAAATTTTCTGGCCTGGTGAAGGCCATCTCTTGATGTTATTAGGAATTTTCTTTTTCAATTTCAAGCTAAATGGCGATTGTTCTGTCACCATTCTTAACCAACAGAATGTGTTGATTAAAACTCTTTTAATGATTTGAATTAATGTAGGGTTTTTGCTCATATGTCTTATTTTGTAAGTAATTGCTATATGAAATTAATAAAATGGACTCATACTTTGGACATTGAGGATGAATCGCATGTTATCCCAATTTGGATATCGTTTCCTGATCTTCGGCCTCATTTGTTTGCCCAACGTATTCTTCATGGCTTATGCTCTGTTTTTGGTATATCCTTAAAAATTGATAATGGGACCTCCTCTGGTTCCCGTTTGTCTGTTGCTCGCATTTTGGTTGAACTGGATGTGACCAAACATTATCATGATAAAATTTGGATTGGCCCAAATAACATTGGTTATGTTCAATTTGTGGTTCTAGAAGATTTCCCCGAGTATTGTGGGCACTAATTCTGTTTGGGGGGGGGGGGGGGGGGTCGATGTTACTCCTATGCTACCTGGCTCTGTGGTGATTCTGTCTGTCCTTGTGGTTGTGGCACCTGATGGCATTGTCGGTGATGGTTCTGTCTGTCCTTGGTGGTTGTGGCACCTGATGGCATTGTGATGGTTCTGTTCTGTATGGTTTACCTGTAAATTTGGACATTGCCTTGCCCGCAACGCGCCTTCTAATTATCCTATTTCTCATGTTGTTGCTTCTCCTATTTTGTCTTATATGGGAGGGTCCTTCTCCGGTTGTTTTGGTTGATTAGGTTGTTATGCTGGATTCCCCTATTAATGTCGGGTTGGTTCAGTCTTCTCCTATTCTCTCCCCTGCTACCCATGCCCCTTGCTGCTGCTTTTTGTTGTAGTATTTCTCCTGTTGTTGATGGTGAAATTGGTGATTTTTTATGATGGCGTGGATGGTGTTGTTTCCCCTAATGTGGCTCTTTCCATTATAGCTGTGTCCGACATTAATTGTTGTGTGAATCTTAGTGATAGTCCTAGTTATGCGGATGGTGCAGATTCTGTTGGCAAGTCTACATAGTTAGTTGATAGTGGTGAATAATCTTTGACTATTGTTGGGGAGGCATGTTTTGAGGTGCCTCTAGTGGATGTGCTTATTTCTATAATTTCAAATACTAATTTGTTTGCCCATCTTGCTAGAGATTCTGTTCGCTGGCTATGTGATTGGTTGCATGATGATATGCCAGTTACTAGTGAGGAGGATTTTATTGATACCAACCTCGAAACGATCTCGCTCGATAAGTTTGTTTCTCAACGTAAACAGAAATTCAAGAATAAATTATTTTCTTCTTTTGGTTTGGTTTTATTTCATTCTTCGTTTCTTTGGTTGCGTTGTTGGGTTGTATTCAGAATGGACGATGAGGAAACAGTTCTACTGCATGTGCCTTGGGGGCGGGAACAATTGCCTAAAAGCCCTTGTAATAAAAACTAAAAAATAGATGGAGGAAGATAAATTATCTAGAAAATCATATAATAAAGATTTCTTTTTTAGGGGGGGTAATTGCCCCCGTGGGCTTAAAGTGGATCCACTCCTGGTTGCACGTATTTTATAATTTTGATTGGAGAAATACAATATTATTGTTAGACTTTTTAATAGAGTTTTTTATATACTGTATAAAAAATTTTTTTATTTATATGCTTGATATTTGGTCAAACTTCCATGATATATATATGAAATTCGATTATGAGTAACTATCAAATTGCAGGACACAACCTACTGTGTGTGTGAACTTAACGTTTGAAGATTAGGTTTAAACGGTAAAGAAAAAAAGAACAAGTATCAAACGAAGGAAGCAAGAACCATACTTGAGATCTAATAGCTTATTTTATATAATAATGGAACTATTTGAATAGTAATTAGTGAGACAAACATCACTTTGTTTAGATGCTTTGAGGTAAGTATATTTAATAGAGAAAAAATACATCAATTTAAGATTAAGTTCAAAGTCAGCTTAATGAAAAATCAGTATTTGAGCTTGAATGGTAATTGTTGAGTTTTTAAGTTTATTATTCTCTATGACCCATACTCATGATCAAGCCTGAGAATCAAAAGAGATGCAGGGGGAAAAGAATTCATACCTCTCTTGCAACAGAAACAGCCATTTTGGGTGATTCACATATCTCAGCATGAAACAGAGCCAAACTGAGGGCTAACTGTAGTCGAGTTAGGTTTCGCCTCCGGCAACTGCAATACCTCTTCCTACAGATGGAACATATCTATAAATCATCTGAAGTGGATCCAAGAAAAACAATGAGGGCTGTTTGGTTGCAGACTTTATCAAAAGTTAAAGGGCCTATTGATGTAAATCCAATCAAATAATTTGAAGAAATAAAAATTATTTACTTGATTTGGATCCAAACTGTTAGCAAACTAATAGAAAACATTTGTATATAAACCTAGAAAATCCTTACTGGAATCTGAGAAAATCAAACTCAGTCACTTGCAAATAATTTTTTAAGGAGAAGGAAGACAAAACAACAACGAAATAAATTTTATTTAACGAATGACGAACAAAAGCAAGAAAGACACAATAGATCTTCAACTCTCCCAATTCCTAGCTGGCGGCTAGAGCCCAAGTATAACCTAAGAGAGATCTCAAATTTCAGCCAAATTCAAGATACCCTAATCATAAGATAAGAAAACAAACTATTCAATGCATACAATCCAAAAGGAAATATGTAAAGAGCCCCTACTTTCAAAATTCCCTCCTAAACTCCTAAATCCTTCCAATTAGAATGTTAACAAGAAATCAATTAGAATGTTAGCAAGAAATAGATTTCATTTGGAATAGCGTTCTCGACGTGGTAACATTGTCGCGTTGTAAGTTATCGTTGAAAAAAGAATCAAGAAATCCATTGAAATACAAACTAATCTACCGTCAAATCTGATATATCAGTAAAAAATTATCTTGATCAGGCACGAATCTCAAAGCAAAATTGAGTTGAAAGCTTCCGAAATTAAATGAAAGACCATATGAGTTCCAATTTCAGCAAACTTATAGTCAAACTGAACGTCTCAGAAAGACAAACCCATCGACACCAAATTCAACTCAATCCGAGCCCAAATGGGTCCAAATCAAGGGGATGAAGCGCTGTTGAAGGGTTCAAACCACAATTTGGATTATCAAACATTTTTCGAATGTGTCATGCTTATAGTCAAATCGAGCGGCTAGACGAGACGAATCCAACGAGCCCAAGATCATTTAATTCTGAAATCGTTAAGGCATCCTATTGACCAATAAACGGTCCATGATCAAGGGGATCAATATCGGCCGTCCATTCAAACACTCCCATTTTGCCCTTGATCCTCCACATATTTACAAGCCATGCCACTCTCAAAAAACTATAAATAGGCCCTCATTCTTCACATGAAGGGGAGAAGGAAGAGGGAGAAGAAGAGAAGAAAGGGAGGAATTTGGGAGCTCTCTTGCCATCGACCACCACCGGAGTTCCTGCCGACCACCGCTGGGGTTCCTGCCGGCCACCACCGGAGTACCTGCCGACCACCACCGGAATTCCTGCCGACCACCGCCGGAGTTCCTGCCGACCACCGCCGGACTTCCGCCAGTCTGCCGACCATCGCCGAACTTTTGCTCGTCCGCCGATCACCGCCAGAGTTCTTCCCAACCATTGACGAATTTCTGCCAGTTCACCGATCGCCACCGGACTTCCACCCGCCGTTCTCCGACCACCGACGGACTTCTGCCAGTTCGTCGACCGCGCCAGACTTCCACCAGTTCGCCGACCGCAGCTGGACTTCATCCCAACCGTTGACCACCGACGGACTTCTGCCAGTCCGTCTACCGCCGTCGGACTTCCGCCAATTCGCCAACCACCGACGGACTTCTGCCAGTTCGTCAACCGCCGCCGGACTTCCACCAGTTCACCGATCGCTGCCGGACTTCCACCTGTCCTCCGACCGCCGCCGGACTTCTACCAGTTCACCGACTACCGCTAGACGTCCGCCCGCCCGCCGACCATCGTCGGTCCATCATAGTTTGCAGTCCGCCATCAGAATTCCGCCAGTCTGCCGAACACCGCAGGACTTCCGCTACTTCGCCAACTACAGTCCTCCCAACCACTGTCATCCAATTACGGTCCTTCCGATCTCCGTCATTTGCAAAATATGGTCTTTCGGACCTTCATCGTCTGCCGACTACATTCCTCGCCGACTATGGTCGTCCCGACCTTCGTCGCCTGCTAACTATGGTCCCCTCAACCTTCGTCGCCCGCCGACTACGGTCCTCCCAACCTTCGTCGCCTGCCGACTACGATCCTTCTGACCTCCATTGTCTACCAACAACGGTCCTTCCGACCTCCATCACCCGGTGACTACGATCCTCCCGACCTCCGTCGCAATACAACGGTACTTCTAACCTATGTCGCTCACAGACTACGATCCTTCCGACCTCCGTTACCCGCCGAATATGATTCTTCCCATCTACATCGCTCGTCGACTATAGTTTTGCCACCCCAAACAAACATATCAACATTGATTCTTCCAACTTCCACCATGCAATGCATTTTATATAATGTATAATTGTTACTTCGAGCCAAGGCCTTCCTCCTAAGGATGGGCCTTATTTGTAATCAATTACAAGTGGATTCATTCAAACTGGGCCAGGCCCCGTGATTTTTCCCCCTTTTTAGGGGTTTCCACGTAAAAACTCTGGTGTCTCTTATGAACGCTACACCCTCATCTCTTTAATCTGGTTGTGTTCTGGATCTTCGTACAAAGCTAAGGCATTAAACTTTATATTTCTCTACCGCCGCGAATTTTCCAGGACGCAACAAAATCCAATGCGAAAAAGAAGCAAGACATCGATCCAAATAAACAAAGAAACAATAAATCAATTAAAATGCAAAAAAAAAAAAAAAAGAGATCAAAGCAATAAATCAATTGAATGTTAGATGAAGCAAGAAGTAGATTTCAGGGGGAGTGGCGTCCTCAACATGATAGCATTGAAATAAAAATCAATAAATCCATTGAAATACAAACTAATCTGAAGTCAAATCCAACGCAAAAAAGAATCAATACATCGACCGAAATGCACGAAGAATCATGCAAACAATTGAAATGAAATAAGACGCAAGAAATCAAGTGAAATGCAAAATTAAATGTTCTTACAATGGCGGCATTATAGGCTTCGAAAACAGCTTCCAGCGCTTTCACCCTCTCCAGCCCATTCTTCACCATCGCTACATGGCGAAGATAATCCCCCTTCATCTTCTTAAAGAAAGCCCTAGACTCCGTAGTCATCGCCTTAGCCGCCAGCCCTTCTTCGGAGAAAAAGTACGCTGCGATCAATGAAATTGACAATATCCGCACAGGTTTTGGAGATCTCATCCGCAAGAAAACTCCTGATATTCTCTGGCGGCTTCCCGCCGGGTAGGGCTGGTGGTCATATCGGCCGCTACGAAAGCGAGGTAGTGCCAGGTAGTGAGTTGGCGATCGAAATAGAGGTAGCAGGCCAAGCTGTAGCAATTACGCTCCTTTTCAGAGAGATCTTCGTTCGGCATCACGATTTGAATGAGCTTCTTCATGTAGTTGAGCATGTATTCGTAGTTCTCGCTCTCCTCGGCGCATCGAGCGAGAAGGAAGAGAGCCCCTCCCTCGTCTCCTCCGGATCCTGCACTACCTCTGGCCTTGTCTCCTTGTCCATCCTCTGAGTGAATCCCTTCGCTGTCGCCATACAATGCTGGTGAGAGAATCTGTAGAAAAAAAACACAGCTAAATAGAGGTTTTGGGTTCGAATTTTTGTATGAATTTGACTTAAATGATCTAAATGTCCCAAAAAAATATGTAGAAGAAGGAGAAAAATAACGGCAGTAGAAGAAGAGGCAACAAAACTTACCGTGTTTTGCTTTTATAAGTGATTTATTTCAACATTTAGCGGATAAGACCCCCTAAAAATCTCTATTTATTATTAACTGTATAGAATTTTGCGGGAATTTATTGATCGCCGTCGATTTTTAACAGAATAAGTTTCTCAAAAGTTTTACCATTTCCGATTGAAAAGGTCGTCCTTTTTTTTTTGCTCAATTTTTTTTAAATGAAAGGATCCATTCAATCCAAAAAGGATCCATTCAAAATATTAAAAATAACTTAGGAAAAATACAAGCAACATTAATGAATAAAAAAATTCTCAACGTTTGAGCTTTTTTTTTCTTTTTTTCCATTTAGAAAAACAAAAAACTCGAGCTATGCCTTTCCTTTATATTTAAGTATTCATTTAGTTTTAGAAGTATTTAAATTTTTTTGCAAATTCAAAAAATAGTGCAAAATAATTTTATTATATTTTAAATATTTTATAACGTTAGTTGGTGTAGAAAAAATTTTAAAATATATTTTTTATTTGTATTATTGTGAAATAAATGTTTATTTTTATAATTTTTTAAGACATGGGGGATGACCAAAAGTGATGACATAGAGCGATGATAACAACAATGACTACTGTAGTGGTGGGAAGTGACAATAGAGAGTGGAAGTGAGTGGTGGCAACGAGAGATTATTATGTGCGAAGTCCGGACGTCCGGGTTGTGATGTACACACTGTGTATAAACAGTGTGTATAATGTTGTATACACAGTGTGTAAATCACAATCCGGACGTCCGGATGGTGGGACGTAATAATTTCTCGGTGGCAATAGAGTCAATAGTGACATGTGAGAAGGATGGCGATCATTGACAAGCGCCCACAATGATGAATTGCATTGGTTGACAACACTAATGCATGGTGGCAACTGGCAAGGAATAACAACGACGATTAGCAAAGGTGATGCCCTGTATTTGCTTGAATTGGATGATTTTGAACTTCATTAAAAATAATTAAATGGCAGATTTTGAATTCTTGAATGAATTACTTTACATGTAATTTTTAGAATTCATGTGCTTGAATCTTTACACTCAAATCTCTTCCAAATATGCTACAATTGAAATATTTTCATAGCTATGTCTACCCTAACCGTCATAAGTCTTAGTAAAATCAAACCGACACCTTAGGAGCCATCCTAATCCCTAAGCCTTAAACCCTAAAGCATTTAACTACTTTAAGAGAGTCATAGTTACTCATGTTGTTTACCCGCACTTGGTTGAATTTCTTCACTTTGACATTTAAAACACTGAGCAAAAATCACAATGCGTGAGCATCCGTTGGGATCATCGTAATGTTTTGTTTTAATTAAATAGTTAGATACCCCTTGACCGTACCAGTTACAAGAGCCACATTTTTAGCATGGTGCACATTGGCACTGGAATATTCTAACCCCGACAAACGCACGTGCATGCCTCGCACTTGGCACTTATATATATATATATATATATATATAGTTGCAAGAACATTTGATCGTTTTCATCGTTCACATCATAGTCATCATAGCCAGTGGTCGAGGGGAGGGGGGTGGGCCAAGTGCCCAAGGAGAACAAAGGAAGAGTAAAGGTTCACATGTACATTTTTTATATGTGAGAAATCAATTATTTTCTCTTATATACATGCTCGATTTAAGAGAAAGAAGTAAATGAATTAATTTACTTTTCTTAATCAAGGCTAAGCTATTGATATATCATAAAAAATTTATCTTGATCGGGCACTAATCTCGAGAAAAAAATTAATTTAGAAACCTCAAAAATTAAATCGGAGACCATTTCAACTCCGATTTCAACAAACTTATAGTCAAACTAATCGTCTCGAAAATACGAACCCAACAACACCAAATTTGACTCAATCCGAGCCCAAATGAGTCCAAATCAAAGACCATAAGCATATTTGAAAGGTTTAAAGAATGTTGAGTAAAACTCATTTAAACATCTTTCGCTCCTCTCTTGCCTCCAAACGGAGAGCACCCCGATAATGTGACAGCAAACAAAATTATTTTAATTTAGGCCCCACCCCATTGGCCTTTGTTTATGCAATAGCGTCCGATTTTTGCTCTGCTCATGCGGCTGATTTCTAGAGCTCACCGGCAAATTTTTGGCACTCGAGCTATTGATTTTCCCTCATTCGGCCAGTGCCCATTCTCTTGTGCGCATCAATGACTGATTCTTCTTGTGGCATGTGAAGCGGAAAATTATTAGGTGCGGACAGTGGATGTAGAGATGCGTCCGGATTACTGCATGCATTGCGTACGCTCTACTTACAATGCGTATTTGTAGATTCACAACAAATAAGCAACAACTCCTCACAACTAAATATTTGCTGCTTATTTACTGCATATCTATCAATACGCAGTATATAGCATAATATAAGCAGAGTATAGGCACAGTGTAAGTAGAGCGTATGCAGAACGTATGCAGTACATCCAGTAATCCAGACGTATCTCTACGTCCGATGTCCACACCTAATAACATCACAATGCCCACATTCATATTATTTTTAAAAATATGATAAAATGGGCACGACTCATGTTTTGCATTGAAGGCTCGTATGTTTATGAAACCATTTCATCTTTTCGGCATATATCACACAAGCAACAAGGCATGGTGTCGATAAACACTACTAGTGCATTTTCCGACATAAGGCAACCCATCATGCACATGAGAGGATGCTTTGCGGGCTTCCCTTGGCAAAGTACAAAAGCCTTTGTGCGGGCAAGCAGGCCTTCCCCCCTTAATAGATGCCCATTGCATATTGCGAACTGAATGCTCCGTCGTGAATTTAAGTTGTCTGCAAATGATTCAGGTCATCATCAATTAGAAACCATATTTAATGGCATCTGCGCTGATGATCTAGATGATTGGCACAAATGCATCTCCTGTCGTATGCCCTTGGGGGCCGAAGCCCCTACTAGGCTACCACTGGTTAGCAGGCAAACGATGGTATCAAGCGATGCATTTTTAGCTCGGATTGTGACACCAAAGGTCCTGCATGCCCGGAAGTTTAAAAACACCACATAGCTTACATTTTTTCATCAAAAAACTTAATTTGTGACATACATATGCACATACGAGTACCCAGCATTCCTTAAGAGATGCCCGAAAATCTTATATTATTACTAAATAGTCAAAATTGAATAGTCACAAGTGCCGTGTGCACGAGGAAAAATTATTCCGTCAGGTTACCTGACGTAGCGCTACATCAGGTAGCATATAATATGTCGCCACGTGCACTTATTCTTTATCGCGCGGCCCGACGACCCGACCTGGAACGGACCCGGGAGTTTGCGTAGCTCGGTATTGGTCGATTTTGCTCGACAAAAAAGAAAAATACTATTATGTGAAGACCAATACCGAGCAATACCGAGTTCAATACCGAGCAATACCGAGCAATACCGAGTTCTTTTAGGTATTACTCGGTATTAGTCTTTACATAGCGGTATTTCTCATTATTGCCAAGCAATACCGAGTAATACCTAGCAATACCGAGCAATACGCGAACATAGTAATCCTGGATTCGGTCCGAGTCGGGTCGTCGGGCCGCGCGGTAAAGAGTAAGAACACGTGGCGACATATTATAAGCTACCTGATGTAGCTCTACATCAGGTAACCTGACGGAATAATTTTTCGTGCACGAGGGCCTTGGGCACTACCAAGCAGGGCATGACTGCCTAGGCAAGTTTGCAAGCAAGGCACTCACCTAGGAAGCGTTTGGAGCTCTAGGACAAGGGTGTGAATCATGATGACTCATGAGTTAGCTCAAACTCGACGCAATAAACAACTTATGAGCCAAACTCAATGACCTAATAAGACAAAATTAAGCCAACCCTAACCCAATTTCATTACTTGCAACCTGTTTCATTTAAAAATATTAATATAAAATACACTTAAAACATATTAACATTAACTATTTTCCAAACAAATTTATTAAAAACATTTAAAAAAATTATCTCATTTTAATATATTAAATTAATTCATAATTATTTTTCTTTTACCTTTTTATTATTTTTATAATTTTATTATACTAATTGCGTAAATTATAATCACTTTAATCATAATTACTATCTCTTTCATAACAAACAAGCTTGATCATGAGCCAGTTCGAACTCAATATATAAAACTTAAACTCGATTAATTAATCAAGCTCCAACACATGCTCGAGCTGAAGCTCAAGGCATGACTCAAATTCGGCTCGATTCATTTACACCCTAGTCTAGAGCCTTATCTTGCCCAACACCTACACAAGAAATGGTAAACAAAACTTTAGTTTTTTACATAAAAATAATGATTATGCCCATTAGTTCAAACTTTAGCCGAAGAACATTTTCATGCGGCACAATCATTATGAAAAAAGGAAGTTTTATTTGGTTCGGTCGACCGAATGAGAGAAACATTCGGTTCGCAGGCAAAAATCCCACGGTATCGAGGTGTACCGAGTTTTTTGAAAAACTCGGTACACCTCGCTACTGCGAGATTTTTGCCTGCGAACCGAATGTTTCTCTCATTCGGTCGGAGGACGTAATAATTGTTCTGAAAAAAGAGAGCAGCTACCTTCATGTCTAACCACAAGCTTTGCAAGTTCAGACACACCACCACGATAAGAAATAAAGCAGACAACAGAAATAATTTTTTTCCAGGCAACAAAGAAAATGTTAATGCATGTCTTCAAGCACAATAATCCCATAAAAGAAGGGATTCAGAGGCTGAATATCAAGGCCACAAAAGACAAGTAAAGGTAAAAGCCATGGAAGAGAAGAAAGAAATAACAATAGGATGGTCAAACTAACATTCCTGAAAATAAAAAGCCATCAGTGAACAACTGGAGCATAACATGCCATAAAAAGCAGAAGTAACTAAGGCAAAGAAAGCAAATGCAGCTAGCCAGGATCCCAGTTCTTTGCTACTATTCATTATCAGGTTTTGAGGCCTCCTTTATATCATCACCCCCTTCATCCTGTATATATAGAGCATTAAGATATTAGTTCGCACGGAAAATATTCAACAACAAGGCTTTATCTTATTATGCAGGGTCGGCTACATGAATTTTTCTTCTCCGTTATGTCCTATTAAGAGTTAAATTCTCATTTAAAACTGATAAAAAACAGTTATTTTAAAATCTTTTTAAGCCTACTTTTACCTTTCTTAACATAGGCTGAATCGAACCGGATCATCAGAAGACCAATGTTTTATGTGACCAAACCATCTAAGGCAACTCTTTCTAATCAAAGATCACTAAGATCACTGGAACTACTCCAACCTTTTGGCGCATTGTTAAACCGGTCCCTAGTAGACCGGCCCAACCCCAACCAGCCTCTTTGAAGAGGCCGGTTCTTTGCTACAAGAGGGGCGGCGGCATAAGGAGAGAGAGAAAGGAGTGGGGCCCACTAGGGATTCAAATTCAAAGGAATTGGAGGCAAAGGAGGGCGGCGGCAAGGGCAAGGGAGTAATTTGGCTTTAAATAATTAATTGTATACTTTAAGTATGGGAGGAGGGATTAGGGTTAGGGTTATGCATGATTGGAGTTGTTTTCTTGGAGTCTTCTTGGTGTCTTGAGCTCTAAATCCAAAATCTAGAAATTGGGAGAGACAATTCTCCTCTCGAATTGAGGATCAATTGTATCTTGCTTGGAGTTTGTTTTGCTTTGCTTCTACTATAGCAATCTATCGTATTAAATTAATTTCCTCCCCATTTTCTTATTTTTCTCGCTGTTTTTGTCAATTATTGCTAGGGTTGCTTGTGAACTCAAGTATTTCCTCTTGGATTACTTGAGAACTCGAGTATTTCCTATCACGCATATACTCATTTCTATGTAAAATGTTAAAAAAAAATGAGTTGCACATATAAATATTTAACTGACCTGCATATCAGAGGTCCACAAGGTGAGATTATCACGAAGAAGCTGCATTATAAGAGTGCTGTCTTTGTAAGATTCCTCTCCAAGGGAATCAAGTTCAGCGATCGCTTCGTCAAATGCCTGATTACGAGTAACATATAGTAAGAGGGAACATCAGCAGGTAAGAGAATGGAGGAGTAAAACATTATACACAATAAAAGAATAGTTCAAGATTTTCTTCTGAGTATCTAACACAAATAAACATCAGCAGACTAGTCGTATCAGATAGAACGAAATACAAAAAATCTATTTGCAAAAAATTATCAGAAATAGAACCCAAAGAATATAAGGTGGATTGGTTAAAAAAAATACAACCCAAACCAAGAGTGATAGGTTTCTCGTAAGATTGAAAAGCTGCAGAAGGGAGTGAGATAGATGAATCCCCAAGTAGCGTGAGAAAGGGAAAAGTCACCAAGTAGACACCAATCAAATGTTCTACAGGTATCAGTATTGGATTCTTATATGAAGAAAACGTGGGAGCTTTTGAAGATTGAAAAGCTGCAGAAGGGAGTGAGATAGATGAATCCCCTTGGGCAAGACGATCAAACAATCATTGTTAAGTGTCGAAGGAGGAAGAAATAGAGGGAATTGGTATAAGTACCCAAAAAATTTGGATCTTCAAGCCCCAATGATCGGCGAGATGTGATAGAGAGGGCAGAATGGTGAAGCCAAAAGGTATCAACATCAAGGAGAGGTAGTCTGAGAAAGAACACCACAGATTGGCAAGTATCAGGTGGTCCATTAGCATTATATTAGAGTAGATAACAAGCTGATGAAGTACGCTTAGACAACGCCAGAGCAAGAGCAGGCTAAAAGAGTTGATATATGATATTAGGGTGTAGAGTTTATGATGATCTGCATTGAGATGCACAAAATTACTTAAACGTGCTCAAATTCACATATTAAATATCTTAATTTGGATAATTATTCATTGTTTGAGATGAAAAAAAAAAAAACCACAAAAATAAATCCAGCAAAACTAATAGGTTTAACAACCTTTTACAAAATAACACTAAGAAATGTGGAAACTTGAAAAATTATACAATTAATTGAAATGATGCAATTGCAGAAGCCATGCTATATGCAGCAGCAAGGTTGGCTACATGAATCCTTTTTTCTCCATTGTGCCCTATTAAAAGTCAAATTCTCATCTAAATCTAATAAAGAAATGTTATTTTTAATATTTTATAACCAAGTCTTTTTAGGTCTACCTCTAACTTTCTTAACATAAGTCAAATCTAATACATCTACTTTCCTAACCGGGTCATCGGAAGGCCGCCGTTTTATATGACCGAACCATCTAAGGTGACTCCCTCTAATCTTATCTTCCACTGGAGCTACTCCAACCTTATCACACATATGCTCATTTCGTATCTTGTCTCTAAGAATAAAGCCGTCAATCCACTTGAGCATCCTTATCTTTGTAACACTTAACTTAATATTATGCTTTTCTTTTAATGGCCAGCATTTTGCACCATAAAGCATTATAGGTCTCACTACCATCTTATAGAATTTTCCCTCAAGTTTGAGAGGGACTATTCTATCACTTAAGCAAGTTTGCATATAACATTATAACACAAGAAACCATGTTATATGCAAACTTGAATAAAAATAAATCATCGAAGTTAACCAATAACAAGATTTACAACAACAACAACATAAAAAAAAATAGAAAGAATAAAAGTCATCAAATCAATTCTCTCGCTTTTACAAGAAGATAATCATTTTAAAAAATTTTTAAGGTCCCACTAGTTTAAGATAGGACTAGAAAAAATTTCACAGCCAACATATCTATTTAAAAATTACTCCATATGTACAAATGTAAGAATCATATTTATGATTAAATTTCTTTTGAAATTGCAAATCTATCAATTATCAACCCAAAAGGCCACCAGAGAAATCTTGTATTACCACACACATCTCCTGAATGGAGATTCCACCAAAACTATCAAAAAACATCATTGAACAGCAAGAAATCTTACCAACAGTCAACCCACAAGGAACTCCAGCAAAATGCTAGAGAGAACCACTAAAAACTTGCGAAACATAAGTATTGAGCTCCTTGTAACAGGATAATTCGTAGGAGCATCATACTACTCCATGAAGAAGTCACCCAGCAGCAAATAGTCATAGCTAGTCACAGGAATATATGAGGAAGGAATTTCACATTAATCTACCAGGCCTAAAAAAATTGGCTTCAATAAATTATTCAATTAATATTGATCAAGCAGATATGAGCATAATTATTCCACTTTATATAGAGACATTCAAGATATGTAGACCTTTATTTTCACCTTTTAAGATATCTTTGGGATCCACCTTCAATCGCAAAGATGATTTTATTATCAATGATAGCTTCAAGAATAATATTTCATAACCACCTGAAAATTGTGTGAATGATATGCCGAATATGAAATTTGAAATAGAATGAGAAAAGAGAGAAGAATTCAAGGCATAGATTGGTGGTTACTGGTTAATAAGATAAAGAAAAATTAAATATATTGAAAAAAGGATTAATCTGAGAATTTTTTTAATACTTTTAACTTGCAAGCATTCAAGGCATAGACTGGTGGTTAATAAGATAAAGAAAAATCAAATATATTGAAAAAAGGATTTATCTGAGAATTTTTTATTACTTTTAACTTGCAAGCATTCTTTCCCAACTAGTTGAAAAATAATTAAGAAAAATAATCAAATTCTCAAGGAATCCAGTAGTAAGCCTTCAAATATTCAGACGAATCATTATCCTATAACCAAAATTAATTTTTAATATCTCTAATTCGTATACTGGATAAAATCAAAATTCTAATCATTAAAAGCAAGTTTCCTACAAATGCTGTAATAAAAGTCCAGCAAATTAGTAAATAACTAATGAATAATGCAATATAATATGATAAATGTAATGATAATGCTAAAATACTAATATGCACCATAATGGATGTATTATGACCAATTGGTGAGAGATTTTCATGATGAATAAAACTTAAAATTTATATTTATAAAGTTCATTAGTATTTTTGAATAACAAAGATGTGACATGTTTATCATATGGGCAAACATCTTTAAAGAAAAATAATCCAAATGATCTCAAGAATAGTCGTTATGAATTATGAACTTCTGGTTTCAATTAGTTAGAGATTTCAATTTCATGTTTTGCAAAAAAAGTAATTATCATGGATGTATTGATGCATTTTTTTCCATAAAGTTCATTTTATGAATTAGTGAATAAAAAAACCAAGAACCACAAATAAAATAAACAGTTAAGTTCAAAAATTTTCTCATGTCCAAATATAGATTCACATTTATATTTTGATTGAGACTTATGTTCAGATATGACTTCAAGCTCGATTTTAGATTCAAGCTTTAACTCTTGCTTAATTTTAGGTTTAATTTGTTGAACATGTTCTAATCTAGATCATGTTGCCAATTCATATTTAACAAAATTAGACTCAAAATCATATTATAATGGTAACTTATTTTATGCAACCAACAAATCATTTGAAGAATATCAAAAATATATATTTTTTTAAAAAGGATTAGATTTAAGAATACATGATTCTTGATTTGGTGTGTGTTTAGCACACCAAACATTATGATAATGATGTTTCTATAGAAATATTAATCATAGCTGCAATAGTGCAAACAAGAGAATCATTGTAATATTAATCTAACCGTAAAGATTTATGTAAAAAATTAATCTAATGTATTTCGAGAATTGTAGCACAATTTATGCTTGATTTCTTGGCAAAACTTTTTAATGAAACATTTAGTAATAACAAGATAATACATAGAAAAATAATATCAATAAAACTTTTAAAACAAACAAATTGTCTAAAAATGCTACAATCATCTTGTTTGAAAGCCTTAAATTGATAATTGATCCTTTTTTTTTTTAGTTTAAACCCACAAGAGGGGCCTACGCGTTGATATAAAAAAGAATGTTACAAGGTCCTTAGAAAGGTCCTCCAGCTCACTATGCTCATACGAGCTACAATCAAAAAGAAAATCAAAACCTAAGAGCCGGCGGTCCTTTTTTCTAATATTACAAAAAAATGCAATAAATAAAAGTGGGCTGCACGGCCGCAGCACCCAAAAAACGGAAGCTAATGATATACTCGTTCAGCACAGACTTCCTGCAAAAATGATAACCAAAAAAGCAAAAACATAAGAAAAAAACAGCAAAGAGAGGCTTAACTAACACTGCAGATAGAAATAACCATCTTAGAGAAAACAAGATGCAGTAGCTGGGCACTGGCAGCAACAGCAACCCAAAACCAAAATGGCCACCTATGTAACAAGAACAGCCTAAAGTACGAACAAACCAGCTGATAACAAGTTTCGGATACACCCAGAGACAAAAAATAGTAGCAGGAAGCAAAGAATCCCAAAACAGGAACACAGCCCAGATATGCCACCCGAAACAGAAGCAGAGCCAGAGACGGAACATAAAACAGAACCAAAACCATAAACAATTAAAATTAACCATCTCTGATATAAGGCAAACCAGAATTATCAAGTAAAATCATACCCAGGAGCAGCGGATGCAAGTTATTAATATTTAAATCTTCATAGCTAGTACTGTCACAACCATACTTGGCTAACCAATCGGCACAAGAGTTAGCTTCACGAAATATATGAGATATGTGATAATGGAATTTGGTCAAAGACAATTTAAGCTTCCTAATAAGATAATAATTCTCAGGATTACCAGGTATAGCATTCGAAATGATTTGAATAAGCAGAGCAGCATCAACTTCAATCCAAATAAAATTAAACCCTAAATTACTGCAAACTTGAAGACCAAGAATTAAAGCATTAATCTCAGCCTGAATAGCAGACCTACAATAAATAGGAGCAGCAAAAGCCACCAACACAATGCCATTGTTATTTCTAATAATGCCACCAGCCCCAGCTCCGTTAGGCCCAAGAGATCCATCAGTGTTAAGTTTAACATAAGGAGGCTTAGGCTTGATCCACTTAACCATTCTATCATTATCAATATTAGAAATATTAGAAAAAGAAATACCTAAAGATCTAGCAACCTGGCTGCACTTGCTGAATTTTTTTTTAGAAATAATCTTGTAGGAATGCATTTGATTAATCTTGACTTTAACATTAGAGATAATAGACATAGCATCCATTTTAAAAAGCATTATGCTTGGCTTCATTTCTAGATTTCCAAATGAACCAAACAATAAGAATCAGAATCAGATTAAGAATATGGCCTTTATAAGCATGAAACCAGTCCTTGCTAACCGAAATGAACTCATCATTATTAGTACAAATAGGTTTATTAGCAATATTACCAAAGTAATTCCAAACCGTTTGAGCAATGGGACTAGAAATAAAGATGTGATTAATGGTTTCAATATCCGAACAACAATGACATTTGGAGGAAAGTTGAATACCTTTCGATTGAAGCCTAACATCCACCGGCATAAAACCTTTAAGACATCTCCAAAATAAAATAGAATATGATAAAGGAATATTAATGTGCCAAATAGCAGTGAAAATAATTGACTTATCCTGTTGAGCTCTAAAAGAATGCCAAGCTTCTTTTAAATTAAAATTACCAGTTGAAGACAAAGATGTGATTAATTGATCCTTATAATCATTAAATACATAGTATTCCTTAAGTTTGTATTTCACATTAGTTTATATATATTTTGTTGCAATATCAATATTTTACTTTTATTTAGCAATCTCAACTCTTTGGAAATCAAATATAATATAGCTTTCAGAGAATTCTTCTAAATTATCTAACCAAACCAGAATCATGCCTCCCATCAACTGGAAGGATAGAACTCTTGGCACTATAATAATCATGTTAAGACATTATAATATCATAACTAAATTGATTTCATTTTAATTGCATCTTTTATTATATTTGTTAGCCGACCCAAATGTTATATCTTACTTCTATAAGATATTATGATGTAGCATTAAGCTCTACTACAAATATGATGTAAAATTTTTAGAAAAAATGATTTGATCACGTACGCTTAGAAGGAGATGCACAAAATCATACAAATATACTCAAAATTTGCATATCTCAAACTTTTTAACTAGAGCAATTATTCCTTATCCAGAAGAAAGCTAAAAAATATGAAGATATAAAAAAAATAATTTAATAGCTTTTTACTAAAAATAGCACATAAAAATTAAAATCACAAAAAGCACCACAAATAATTGAAAAATATACTTCTGAAAGTCCATATTGTATCCAACTTGCATAGAAATAGATCACATAGGAAATTATGAAATTAATAACCACATTTGAAAGAAATAGGTAGAAAAGGCAAAAATCGCCAAATCAAACCGCCAGCTTGTACAAGAAGATAACCTCTCCTTATAAGCTTCAAACTCCCATTTGTTTAAGTGGACTATAAAAAATTATAGATCCAACCAAAATCTATTCAGAAAATACCTCCTGTGCAAAACTAAGAATCATATTTGTAAGAAAAAAAAATCCTTCTGAAATTCCATAATCTATAGATTATCATGCCACAAAGTTGCATACTAGAAATTTTGTAAGAGCCCCGATGTCTCCCACATGAAATCCAACATAGGTTGCCAAAGAACTCTATGTTGCACTGACACTTCTCCTAAAAAAGGCCCGCGGTGTCAGACGCAGTTGAACATGCAGGATGAACCACCAAATTTTTAGGGCATATCCTTTCGCCACTACATACATGTTAAATAAAAGTATTTAGCTTGATGGAATAAGATAAACTAGAAAAAAATTCTATCACTCCACCAAAAAAAGTCACCCAGCCATAGAGTCATAAATAGTCACAAATAGGCACAAGAGTTAAAGTAGGAAGGAGTTTTGCATCAATCTACCAACAACAACAACAACATCAAGCCTTTATCCCACTACGTGGGGTCGGCTACATGAATCCTTTTTCTCCATTGTGTCCTATTAAAAGTCAAATTCTCGTTTAAATCTAATACAGAAAGGTCATTCCTAATATTTTCTAACCAACTCTTTTTAGGTCTACCCATACCTTTCTTAACATAAGTCAAATCTAATATCTCTACTCTCCTAACCGGGTCATCGCAAGGCTGCCGTTTTATGTGACCAAACCATCTAAGGCGACTTTCTCTAATCTTATCTTCTACTGGAGCTACTCCAACCTTTTCACGTATATGCTCATTTCGTATCCTATCTCTAAGAGTAAAGCCACTCATCCACCTGAGCATCCTCATCTCTGCCACACTTAACTTAGTATTATGCTTCTCTTTTAAAGGCCAACATTCGGCACCATAAAGCATTGCAGGCCTCACTACCATCTTATAGAATTTTCCCTTAAGTTTGAGGGGTACATTTCTATCACATAATAAGCCCGATGCATTCCTCCACTTCAACCATCCAACTTGAATTCTGTTGATAATATCCCCATCTATTTCACCATCACTCTAAACAATAGATCCAAGATATCTAAAACGTGTACTCTTATTAATGACTTGATCGCCCAAAGTCACAATCCCCTCACTAGGTCTATTACTACTAAAATTACACTCCATATATTCCGTTTTAGATCTACTCAAGCGAAAACCTTTAGACTCTAAGATTGACCTCCATAATTCAAGTTTACCTTCAACTCCCTCTCTAGTCTTATCAACAAGAAGAATATCATCAGCAAAAAGCATACACCAAGGTACATCCTCTTGCAAATGTCTAGTGAGAACATCCATGACTAAAGCAAAAAGATATGGGCTTAAGGCTGATCCTTGATGTAACCCAACCGAAATAGGGATACTTGGTCAATCCACCTTGTGTTTGCACACAAGTAATAGCTCCTGCATACATATCTTTAATGATTTGAATATAAGCATTATTGACTCCTTTCTTTTCAAGAACTCTCCATAGCACTTCTCTTGGAACTTTATCATATGCTTTTTCTAAATCAATAAATATCATAAGTAGATCCTCCTTATTTTCTCTATATTTCTCCATCAAACCTCTTAATAAATGTATAGCTTCCATAGTCGACCTACCCGGCATGAATCCAAATTGATTTTGAGAAACATTAGTATCACGCCGCAACCTATGCTCCATAACTCGCTCCCATAGTTTTAAAGTATGACACATTAACTTGATACCTCTATAATTCGCACAATCTTGTGCATCATCTTTATTCTTAAAAATAGGAATTAACACACTCATTCTCCACTCATCTGGCATCTTCTTAGTCTTCAAAATAATATTAAAAAGTTTAGTAAGCCATGAAATTCCTTCATCTCCTAAGCATTTCTACACCTCTATTGTTTTTGACTGCTTCTTGTTTTGGATTTCGTTGTCCTCCATGGACAGCCTCACCCTGGCAACTCAATGTCAGTCTGAGTCCGACATTCACCGATTTTCTCCATCCAATTATCAATTTGTTTTGCTACTGCTTTTCTTTGATTGTAATTTTATTGATGTGGCCCAATGGTGGTCTTTTATTATATCATTTTCGTTTAATGGAATTTTTTAGTTTATTTTTTTAAAATTTATTAATAAATTAGTGGGCATGCACATGGACTAGTCTTATTGCTCTTACTCTATTATAAAAAAGATCAGGCTCACTTAGGCAAATTTTATGATACCTTATGGGATTATAAATTAATTGAATGTGAATTTTTGGTAATTTATAATATGAATGAATATGAGTTCTATGTCACAGTTCTTTTAAATATAATCTCTAAATCATAATATTAAAAAGACTTTTCTATCAATTTGGAGGGCTCAAATAACACAAATAACTGTATAAAAATCAACTGTTATAATAATATAATTAGAGTCAGATAATTAACTAAGCATAATTAGCCGTCTCCTTTCTTAACTAATAAATCTCTATCGATAGATTTTTCTATATATGCATAAAATGGCTACATGTGAATACAATGAATGCTCCAATCATGCTTAGTGCTGATAGACTGATAGTTATAGTATATGCTGACGAGAGAATAAATATAAATAATGCGTATAAAATAATTTATCTTAGACCTAACTTTAATTTGACATTGTTTTATTAAACTATCATGAAATTTAATATGATTAAAGGTTCCACAGCCATTTATAAGCTGGTTCTCGCTTGAAATTGACTCATCAATTGGCACATTTGAAAATTATTAATATAAAATAAACTACAAGTAAATTATAGTTTTAAAATTTAAGTATAAAATTATGCAAATATTTAAAAATTATATTTTTTTAAGCTCAATTACTTTTGAAGTTAAAATTGAATATTTTGAGGGTGGGTGATCTTTTTTCTCCCATGACAAAGACATTTTATATGAATTTCAAACTTCTTTTATAAATATGAAATATTTGTTGATCTTCAAACAAATACAAAGTCAACAATATTTTTAAGTGAACATCATTTATTGATGACAAATATTTTGATGCAGAACATAATCAAAATTGATATGTCATCAAAAAATTATCCTGACCAGGAATGATAGTTGAAGCAAAATCAAGTTGAAAACTTTCGAAATTAACTCAGGGTCATTCGAACTCCAATTTCAGCAAACTTATAGTCGAACAGAACGTCTTAGAAATACGAACCCAACGACACCAAATTCGACTCAATCCAAGCCAAAATGAGACCAAATCAAGGACCCGAGCGCATTTGAAAAGTTCAAATCATAATTCAAATTATCAAATGAACTCCAATGTAATATGCTTATAGTTGAATCGAGCGGCTTGACGAGACGAATCCAACGAGCACTAAATCATTGAATTATGAAATCATTAAGACATTCAAATGTCCATCCGCGATCAAGAGAATCAACATCGACCATTCATTCAAATGGCTCCCAACTTACTGTTAATCTTCCTCCTATTTATTTGTCATTCAACTCTTAGAAAACTATAAATAAACCCATCATTTCTTATGAGGGTGCCCAAGCAAGAAAAATAAGGAAGATAAGAAACAAGAGAAATCAAAGTTCTCTCGCCACCAGACGACTCCTCACCCAATGCTACAGAACTACTAAAATTATTGAATATGTCACAGAATAAATGTTCAATAATTAAAAAAAAAAAAATCTATAGATTTTATATTTATACACTGATATTTGCATATTTGATATATGATCAAATTGTTTTGAATTTGACGGAGAATAAAGTTCTCTAAATTGTAAGTGACATGAAGAAATAAAAGGTTTTATAATATCTACAGCGAAAATAGTCAAAATACTATGTAGGTGTTGATGAATTGAATGAGAAAAAAAAAAAAAGGAGAATAATAAGAAAACAAGAATGAGATTATTATAGGTTTATCCCACCCTTTTATTTTATTTTATTAATCTATACTTGTATTAATCTGCTCCGCAGAGTCGCCTGCAAGCTCTTTTCACCTCCCCTTGTTCTGCTTCATCATTCTTGCAATCCTGACGCGCAGCTTCTTCAGAGTTTTGAGATGGGTCGTCAACTTCTTGAGCTGAGCAAATAATGCAAATAGTCAGTAAATAACTTTCAAAATTAAGGATATTAATCCGAAATAAGAGCATGAAATATGAAATGATTGTGCGAAGCTTATGGTTAACCTATTATTTTAGCCATCCAAATGTCGATGTTTTTGTGGAGTTCTTCCAGGACCTCAGTGATTTCAGAAGAATTTTCTTCTCCTCTATTTTCCAAGGATCGTTTAGCCATATCAAGCGCCTGATGACAAGTCCTCAAACATTAGCTGATTGCTTCGTGTTTGTGGATTCAATGTTGTCAGATTAAATTCAGAATTATGCATTTCCTTTTAGCATCATAGACAATAGAGTATATTATTTCACAAAATGTTAAGTTCGTTTGATCATGAATTGATCTAATCAAAATTTGTTCGTTTGTTGCATGCAGGGGGGGGGATGGTTATATAGAATTTGGCTCGACTCCTATTTGTTAATATCCTTGATCGCTGTACGCTTCACATACATGTCTGAGGTCCAATTTTGGTTGTAAGGATATTTTTGGATTCTCTTTACTATTTCTTTTTGTATTTGGTTCATCGTTCTCTAACAACAACACCTCTACACAATGTGTTTAATTATGTTGGGGGCAATTGTCTAAAGATCATAGTATTTTAGAACTTTTAGGGGGGCGGGAACAATTGCATAAAAGCCCTTGTAATAAAAACTAAAAAATAGATGGAGGAAGATAAATTATCTAGAAAATCATATAATAAAGATTTCTTTTTTAGGGGGGGTAATTGCCCCCGTGGGCTTAAAGTGGATCCACTCCTGGTTGCACGTATTTTAAAATTTTGATTGGAGAAATACAATATTATTGTTAGACTTTTAATAGAGTTTTTATATACGGTATAAATAATTTTTTTATTTATATGCTTGATATTTGGTCAAACTTCCATGATAATATATGAAATTCGATTATGAGTAACTATCAAATTGCAGGACACAACCTACTGTGTGAACTTAACGTTTGAAGATTAGGTTAAACGGTAAAGAAAAAAAGAACAAGTATCAAACGAAGGAAGCAAGAACCATACTTGAGATCTAATAGCTTATTTATATAATAATGGAAGTATTTCAATAGTAATTAGTGAGACAAACATCACTTTGTTTAGATGCTTTGAGGTAAGTATATTAATAGAGAAAAATACATCAATTTAAGATTAAGTTCAAAGTCAGCTTAATGAAATCAGTATTTGAGCTTGAATGGTAATTGTTGAGTTTTTAAGTTTATTATTCTCTATGGCCCATACTCATGATCAAGCCTGAGAATCAAAAGAGATGCAGGGAAAAGAATTCATACCTCTCTTGCAACAGAAACAGCCATTTTGGGTGATTCACATATCTCAGCATGAAACAGAGCCAAACTGAGGGCTAACTGTAGTCGAGTTAGGTTCGCCTCCGGCAACTGCAATACCTCTTCCTACAGATGGAACATATCTATAAATCATCTGAAGTGGATCCAAGAAAAACAATGAGGGCTGTTTGGTTGCAGACTTTATCAAAAGTTAAAGGGCCTATTGATGTAAATCCAATCAAATAATTTGAAGAAATAAAAATTATTTACTTGATTTGGATCCAACTGTTAGCAAACTAATAGAAAACATTTGTATAAACCTAGAAAATCCTTACTGAAATCTGAGAAAATCAGTCACTTGCAAATAATTTTTAAGGAGAAGGAAGACAAACAACAACGAAATAAATTTTATTTAATGAATGACGAACAAAAGCAAGAAAGACAATAGATCTTTAACTCTCCCCCAATTCCTAGCTGGCGGCTAGAGCCCAAGTATAACCTAAGAGAGATCTCAAATTTCAGCCAAATTCAAGATGCCCTAATCATAAGATAAGAAAACAAACTATTCAAATGCATACAATCCAAAAGGAAATATGTAAAGAGCCCCCTACTTTCAAAATTCCCTCCTAAACTCCTAAATCCTTCCAATTAGAATGTTAGCAAGAAATAGATTTCATTTGGAATAGCGTTCTCGACGTGGTAACATTGTAGCGTTGTAAGTTATCGTTGAAAAAAGAATCAAGAAATCCATTGAAATACAAACTAATCTACCGTCAAATCTGATATATCAGTAAAAAATTATCTTGATCAAGCACGAATCTCAAAGCAAAATTGAGTTGAAAGCTTCTGAAATTAAATGAAAGACCATCTGAGTTCCAATTTCAGCAAACTTATAGTCAAACTGAACGTCTCAGAAAGACAAACCCATCGACACCAAATTCGACTCAATCCGAGCCCAAATGGGTCCAAATCAAGGGGATGAAGCGCTGTTGAAGGGTTCAAACCACAATTTGGATTATCAAACATTTTTCAAATGTGTCATGCTTATAGTCAAATCGAGCGGCTCGACGAGACGAATCCAACAAGCCCAAGATCATTTAATTCTGAAATCGTTAAGGCATCCTATTGACCAATAAACGGTCCATGATCAAGGGGATCAATATCGGCCGTCCATTCAAACACTCCCATTTTGCCCTTGATCCTCCACATATTTACAAGCCATGCCACTCTCAAAAAACTATAAATAGACCCTCATTCTTCACATGAAGGGGAGAAGGAAGAGGGAGAAGAAGAGAAGAAAGGGAGGAATTTGGGAGCTCTCTTGCCATCGACCACCACCGGAGTTCCTGCCGACCACCGCTGGGGTTCCTGCCGGCCACCACCGGAGTACCTGCCGACCACCCCCGGGGTTTCTGCCGACCACCACCGGAATTCCTGCCGACCACCGCCGGAGTTCTTGCCGACCACCGCCGGACTTCTGCCAGTCTGCCGACCATCGCCGAACTTCTGCTCGTCCGCCGATCACCGCCAGAGTTCTTCCCAACCATTGACGAATTTCTGCCAGTTCACCGATCGCCACCGGACTTCCTCCGGAATTTCATCCCGATCGTCGCCGAACTTCCACCCGCCGTTCTCCGACCACCGATGGACTTCTGCCAGTTCGTCGACCGCGCCAGACTTCCACCAGTTCGCCGACCGCAGCTGGACTTCATCCCAACCGTTGACCACCGACGGACTTCTGCCAGTCCGTCTACCGCCGCCGGACTTCCGCCAATTCGCCAATCACCGACGGACTTCTGCCAGTTCGTCAACCGCCGCCGGACTTCCACCAGTTCTTAAAGTACCCGTCCTCCGACCGCTGCCGGACTTCTACCAGTTCACCGACTACCGTTGGACGTCCGCCCTCCCGCCGACCATCGTTGGTCCATCATAGTTTGCCGTCCGCCATTAGAATTCCGCCAGTCTGCCGAACACCGCAGGACTTCCGCTACTTCGCCAACTACAGTCCTCCCAACCACTGTCATCCAATTACGGTCCTTCCGATCACCGTCATTTGCAGAATATGGTCTTTCGGACCTTCATCGTCTGCCGACTACATTCCTCGCCGACTATGGTCGTCTCGACCTTCGTCGCCTGCTAACTATGGTCCCCTCAACCTTCGTCGCCCGCCGACTACAGTCCTCCCAACCTTCGTCGCCTGCCGACTACGATCCTTCTGACCTCCATTGTCTACCAACAACGGTCCTTCCGACCTCCATCACCCGGTGACTACGATCCTCCCGACCTCTGTCGCAATACAACGGTCCTTCTGACCTATGTCGCTCACAGACTACGATCCTTCCGACCTCCGTTACCCGCCGAATATGATTCTTCCGATCTACATCGCTCGTCGACTATGGTTTTGTCACCCCAAACAAACATATCAACATTGATTCTTCCAACTTCCACCATGCAATGCATTTTATATGATGTATAATTGTTACTTCGAGCCAAGGCCTTCCTCCTAAGGATGGGCCTCATTTGTAATCAATTACAAGCACTAGTGGATTCATTCAAAGGCCAGGCCCCGTGATTTTTCTCCATTTTTAGGGGTTTCCACGTAAAAACTCTGGTGTCTCTTATGAACGCTACACCCCCATCTCTTTAATCTGGTTGTGTTCTGGATCTTCGTACAAAGCTAAGGCATTAAACTTTATATTTCTCTACCGCCGCGAATTTTCCAGGACGCAACAAAATCCAATGCGAAAAAGAAGCAAGACATCGATCGAAATAAACAAAGAAACAATAAATCAATTAAAATGCAAAAAAAAAAGAAGAGATCAAAGCAATAAATCAATTGAATGTTAGATGAAGCAAGAAATAGATTTCAGGGGGAGTGGCGTCCTCAACATGATAGCATTGAAATAAAAATCAATAAATCCATTGAAATACAAACTAATCTGAAGTCAAATCTAACGCAAAAAAGAATCAATACATCGACCGAAATGCACGAAGAATCATGCTAACAATTGATATGAAATAAGACGCAAGAAATCAAGTGAAATGCAAAATTAAATGTTCTTACAATGGCGGCATTATAGGCTTCGAAAACAGCTTCCACCGCTTTCACCCTCTCCAGCCCATTCTTCACCATCGCTACATGGCGAAGATAATCCCCCTTCATCTTCTTAAAGAAAGCCCTAGACTCCGTAGTCATCGCCTTAGCCGCCAGCCCTTCTTCGGAGAAAAGTACGCTGCGATCAATGAAATTGACAATATCCGCACAGGTTTTGGAGATCTCATCCGCAAGAAACTCCTGATATTCTCTGGCGGCTTCCCCGCCGGGTAGGGCTGGTGGTCATATATCGGCCGCTACGAAAGCGAGGTAGTGCCAGGTAGTGAGTTGGCGATCGAAATAGAGGTAGCAGGCCAAGCTGTAGCAATTTACGCTCCTTTTCAGAGAGATCTTCGTTCGGCATCACGATTTGAATGAGCTTCTTCATGTAGTTGAGCATGTATTCGTAGTTCTCGCTCTCCTCGGCGCATCGAGCGAGAAGGAAGAGCCCCTTCCTCGTCTCCTCCGGATCCTGCACTACCTCTGGCCTTGTCTCCTTGTCCATCCTCTGAGTGAATCCCTTCGCTGTCGCCATACAATGCTGGTGAGAGAATCTGTAGAAAAAACACAGCTAAATAGAGGTTTTGGGTTCGAATTTTTGTATGAATTTGACTTAAATGATCTAAATGTCCCAAAAAAATATGTAGAAGAAGGAGAAAAATAACGGCAGTAGAAGAAGAGGCAACAAAACTTACCGTGTTTTGCTTTTATAAGTGATTTATTTCAACATTTAGCGGATAAGACCCCCTAAAAATCTCTATTTATTATTAACTGTATAGAATTTTGCGGGAATTTATTGATCGCCGTCGATTTTTAACAGAATAAGTTTCTCAAAAGTTTTACCATTTCCGATTGAAAAAGTCGTCCTTTTTTTTTTGCTCAATTTTTTTTAAATGAAAGGATCCATTCAATCCAAAAAGGAAAACAAATATTGCTTTACTTAGTAAATGTTTTAACAACCATTCAAAATATTAAAAAATAACTTAGGAAAAATACAAGCAAAATTAATGAATAAAAAAATTCTCAACGTTTGAGCTTTTTTTTTCTTTTTTTCCTTTTAGAAAAAAAAAAAAAAAAACTTGAGCTATGCCTTTCCTTTATATTTAGGTATTCATTTAGTTTTAGAAGTATTTAATTTTTTTTTGCAAATTCTAAAAATAGTGCAAAATAATTTTATTATATTTTAAATATTTTATAACGTTAGTTGGTGTAGAAAAAATTTTAAAATATATTTTTTATTTGTATTATTGTGAAATAAATGTTTATTTTTATAATTTTTTAAGACATGGGGGATGACCAAAAGTGATGACATAGAGCGATGATAACAACAATGACTACTGTAGTGGTGGGAAGTGACAATAGAGAGTGGAAGTGAGGAGTGGTGGCAATGAGAGATTATTATGTGCGAAGTTCAGATGTCCGTATTGTGATGTACACACTGTGTATAAACAGTGTGTATAATGTTGTATACACAGTGTGTAAATCACAATCCGGACGATCCGGACGTCCGGATGGTGCGGATCGTCCGGATTGTGGGACGTAATAATTTCTCGGTGGCAATAGAGTCAATAGTGACATGTGAGAAGGATGGCGATCATTGACAAGCGCCCACAATGATGAATTGCATTGGTTGACAACACTAATGCATGGTGGCAAGGAATAACAATGACGATTAGCAAAGGTGATGCCCTGTATTTGCTTGAATTGGATGATTTTGAAATTCATTAAAAATAATTAAATGGCGGATTTTGAATTCTTGAATGAATTACTTTACATATGATTTTTAGAATTCATGTGCTTGAATCTTTACACTCAAATCTCTTCCAAATATGCTACAATTGAAATATTTTCATAGCTATGTCTACCCTAACCATCATAAGTCTTAGTAAAATCGAACCGACACCTAGGAGCCATCCTAATCCCTAAGCCTTAAACCCTAAAGCATTTAACTACTTTAAGAGAGTCATAGTTACTCATGTTGTTTACCCGCGCTTGGTTGAATTTCTTCACTTTGACATTTAAAACACTGAGCAAAAATCACAATGCGTGAGCATCCGTTGGGATCATCGTAATGTTTTGTTTTAATTAAATAGTTAGATACCCCTTGACCGTACCAGTTACAAGAGCCACATTTTTAGCATGGTGCACATTGGCACTGGAATATTCTAACCCCGACAAACGCCGTGCATGCCTCGCACTTGGCACTTATATATATATATATATATATATATATATATATATATATATATATATATATATATATATATATATATATATATATATATATATAGTTGCAAGAACATTTGATCGTTTTCATCGTTCACATCATAGTCATCATAGCCAGTGGTCGAGGGGAGGGGGGTGGGCCAAGTGCCCAAGGAGAACAAAGGAAGAGTAAAGGTTCACATGAACATTTTTTATATGTGAGAAATCAATTATTTTCTCTTATATACATGCTCGATTTAAGAGAAAGAAGTAAATGAATTAATTTACTTTTCTTAATCAAGACTAAGCTATTGATATATCATAAAAAATTTATCTTGATCGGGCACTAATCTCGAGAAAAAAATCAATTTAGAAACCTCAAAAATTAAATCGGAGGCCATTTCAACTCCGATTTCAACAAACTTATAGTCAAACTAATCGTCTCGAAAATACGAACCCAACAACACCAAATTTGACTCAATCCGAGCCCAAATGAGTCCAAATCAAAGACCATAAGCATATTTGAAAGGTTTAAAGAATGTTGAGTAAAACTCATTTAAATATCTTTCGCTCCTCTCTTGCCTCCAAACGGAGAGCACCCCGATAATGTGACAGCAAACAAAATTATTTTAATTTAGGCCCCACCCCATTGGCCTTTGTTTATGCAATAGCGTCCGATTTTTGCTCTGCTCATGCGGCTGATTTCTAGAGCTCACCGGCAAAATTTTTGGCACTCGAGCTATTGATTTTCCCTCATTCGGCCAGTGCCCATTCTCTTGTGCGCATCAATGACTGATTCTTCTTGTGGCATGTGAAGCGGAAAATTATTAGGTGCGGACAGTGGATGTAGAGATGCGTCCGGATTACTGCATGCATTGCGTACGCTCTACTTACAATGCGTATTTGTAGATTCACAACAAATAAGCAACAACTCCTCACAACTAAATATTTGCTGCTTATTTACTGCATATCTATCAATACGCAGTATATAGCATAATATAAGCAGAGTATAGGCACAGTGTAAGTAGAGCGTATGCAGAACGTATGCAGTACATCCAGTAATCCGGACGTATCTCTACGTCCGATGTCCACACCTAATAACATCACAATGCCCACATTCATATTATTTTTAAAAATATGATAAAATGGGCACGACTCATGTTTTGCATTGAAGGCTCGTATGTTTATGAAACCATTTCATCTTTTCGGCATATATCACACAAGCAACAAGGCATGGTGTCGATAAACACTACTAGTGCATTTTCCGACATAAGGGAACCCATCATGCACATGAGAGGATGCTTTGCGGGCTTCCCTTGGCAAAGTACAAAAGCCTTTGTGCGGGCAAGCAGGCCTTCCCCCCTTAATAGATGCGCATTGCATATTGCGAACTGAATGCTCCGTCCTGAATTTAAGTTGTATGCAAATGATTCAGCTTATCATCAATTAGAAACTATATTTCAGGGCATCTACGCTGATGATCTAGATGATTGGCACAAATGCATCTCCTATCGTATGCCCTTGGGGGCCGAAGCCCCTACTACTGGTTAGCGGGCAAACGATGGTATCAAGAGATGCATTTTTAGCTCGGATTGTGACACCAAAGGTCCTGCATGCCCGGAAGTTTAAAAACACCACATAGCTTACATTTTTTCATCAAAAAACTTAATTTGTGACATACATATGCACATATGAGTACCCAGCATTCCTTAAGAGATGCCCGAAAATCTTATATTATTACTAAATAGCCAAAATTGAATAGTCACAAGTGCCGTTTGCACGAGGAACTTTTATTTGGTCTGGTGAACGTACGTAGAGCTACGTTCGGCCGGCACTAAGATCGCAGGCACAAAACGAGAAATACCGAGCAAATACTGAGCAGTACCAATAATAACAAGAAATATCATTATGTGAAGACAAAATACCGAGCAATACCGAGCAACACCGAGCAATACCGAGTAATCCCAAAAAATACCGAATTTTTCTAGAAAAAAACTCGGTATTTTTTGGGATTATTCGGTATTGATCTTCACAGAGAAGTATTCCTCGTTATTACCAAACAATACCTAGCAATATCGACTAAATACCGAGCAAAAACCGAGTAACAATCCTCTGACCGAACCTAGAGCTACTTTCGGTCAGAGGACGTAATAAAAGTTCGTGCACGAGGGCCTTGGGCACCGCCAAGCAGGGCATGACTGCCTAGGCAAGTCGGCAAGCAAGGCCTAGACCTTGTGGGCAAGCCAGGCACTCACCTAGGAAGCGTTTGGAGCTCTAGGGCAAGGGTATGAGTCAGGATGACTGGAGCTCAAACTCAAAGCAATAAACAGCTTATGAGCCAAACTATATCTAATAAGACAAATTAAGCCAACCCTAACCCAATTTCATTACTTGCATGCTGTTTCGTTTAAAAATATTAATATAAAATACACTTAAAACATATTAACATTATCTATTTTACAAACAAATTTATTAAAAACATTTTTAAAAATTATCTCATTTTAATATATTAAATTAATTCATAATTATTTTTATTTTACCTTTTTATTATTTTTATAATTTTATTATACTAATTGCTTGAATTATAATCAATTTAAGTCTTTAATCATAATTACTATCTCTTTCATAACAAACAAGCTTGATCATGAGCCAGTTCGAACTCAATATATAAAACTTAAAGTCGATTAATTAATCAAGCTCCAGCACATGCTCGAGCTGGAGCTCGAGGCATGACTCAAATTCGGCTCGATTCATTTACATCCTAGTCTAGAGCCTTATCTTGCCCAACACCTACACAAGAAATGGTAAACAAAACTTTAGTTTTTTACATAAAAATAATGATTATGCCCATTAGTTCAAACTTTAGCCGAAGAACATTTTCATGCGGCACAATCATTATGAAAAAAGGAAGTTTTATTTGGTTCGGTCGACCGAATGAGAGAAACATTCGGTTCGCAGGCAAAAATCCCACGGTATCGAGGTGTACCGAGTTTTTTGAAAAACTCGGTACACCTCGCTACTGCGGGATTTTTGCCTGCGAACCGAATGTTTCTCTCATTCGGTCGGAGGACGTAATAATTGTTCTGAAAAAAGAGAGCAGCTACCTTCATGTCTAACCACAAGCTTTGCAAGTTCAGACACACCACGATAAGAAATAAAGCAGACAACAGAAATAATTTTTTTCCAGGCAACAAAGAAAATGTTAATGCATGTCTTCAAGCACAATAATCCCATAAAAGAAGGGATTCAGAGGCTGAATATCAAGGCCACAAAAGACAAGTAAAGGTAAAAGCCATGGAAGAGAAGAAAGAAATAACAATAGGATGGTCAAACTAACATTCCTGAAAATAAAAAGCCATCAGTGAACAACAAGCCATAAAAAGCAGAAGTAACTAAGGCAAAGAAAGCAAATGCAGCTAGCCAGGATCCCAGTTCTTTGCTACTATTCATTATCAGGTTTTGAGGCCTCCTTTATATCATCACCCCCTTCATCCTGTATATATAGAGCATTAAGATATTAGTTCGCACGGAAAATATTCAACAACAAGGCTTTATCTCATTATGCAGGGTCGGCTACATGAATTTTTCTTCTCCGTTATGTCCTATTAAGAGTTAAATTCTCATTTAAAACTGATAAAAAACAGTTATTTTAAAATCTTTTTAAGCCTACTTTTACCTTTCTTAACATAGGCTGAATCGAACCGGATCATCAGAAGACCAATGTTTTATGTGACCAAACCATCTAAGGCGACTCTTTCTAATCAAAGATCACTAAGATCACGGGAACTACTCCAACCTTTTGGCGCATTGTTAAACCGGTCCCTAGTAGACCGGCCCAACCCCAACCAGCCTCTTTGAAGAGGCCGGTTCTTTGCTACAAGAGGGGCGGCGGCATAAGGAGAGAGAGAAAGGAGTGGGGCCCACTAGGGATTCAAATTCAAAGGAATTGGAGGCAAAGGAGGGCGGCGGCAAGGGCAAGGGAGTAATTTGGCTTTAAATAATTAATTGTATACTTTAAGTATGGGAGGAGGGATTAGGGTTAGGGTTATGCATGATTGGAGTTGTTTTCTTGGAGTCTTCTTGGTGTCTTGAGCTCTAAATCCAAAATCTAGAAATTGGGAGAGACAATTCTCCTCTCGAATTGAGGATCAATTGTATCTTGCTTGGAGTTTGTTTTGCTTTGCTTCTACTATAGCAATCTATCGTATTAAATTAATTTCCTCCAGATTTTCTTATTTTTCTCGCTGTTTTTGTATAAAATTATAAATTAACAGTTTTTACCAATAGGACAAAGGTTCAAAAGTGACTCAATTAGCCAGATATTTCATAAATTCACACAAAGTAAACCCACCGATAAAATTTTGTATTCTTATAGCCGAATTATACATATTAGAGAGTATAATATATATTAAAAGTTATAGAATGAAGTATTTTTCAAATTCAAGAAAAACGTATTTTTGAGCATATCTTTTTATAATCACTTAGGAATTCTAGAATTGACATTAAAAATAAGGTATGGGTTGCCTATCTTGAGCCTATAAATTTTTCGAACCTGTTAAACAGACAATTCCAAAGTTTCTATGTAAAATGTTAAAAAAAAATGAGTTGCACATATAAATATTTAACTGACCTGCATATCAGAGGTCCACAAGGTGAGATTATCACGAAGAAGCTGCATTATAAGAGTGCTGTCTTTGTAAGATTCCTCTCCAAGGGAATCAAGTTCAGCGATCGCTTCGTCAAATGCCTGATTACGAGTAACATATAGTAAGAGGGAACATCAGCAGGTAAGAGAATGGAGGAGTAAAACATTATACACAATAAAAGAATAGTTCAAGATTTTCTTCTGAGTATCTAACACAAATAAACATCAGCAGACTAGTCGTATCAGATAGAACGAAATACAAAAAATCTATTTGCAAAAAATTATCAGAAATAGAACCCAAAGAATATAAGGTGGATTGGTTAAAAAAATACAACCCAAACCAAGAGTGATAGGTTTCTCGTAAGATTGAAAAGCTGCAGAAGGGAGTGAGATAGATGAATCCCCAAGTAGCGTGAGAAAGGGAAAAGTCACCAAGTAGACACCAATCAAATGTTCTACAGGTATCAGTATTGGATTCTCATATGAAGAAAACGTGGGAGCTTTTGAAGATTGAAAAGCTGCAGAAGGGAGTGAGATAGATGAATCCCCTTGGGCAAGACGATCAAACAATCATTGTTAAGTGTCGAAGGAGGAAGAAATAGAGGGAATTGGTATAAGTACCCAAAAAAATTGGATCTTCAAGCCCCAATGATCGGCGAGATGTGATAGAGAGGGCAGAATGGTGAAGCCAAAAGGTATCAACATCAAGGAGAGGTAGTCTGAGAAAGAACACCACAGATTGGCAAGTATCAGGTGGTCCATTAGCATTATATTAGAGTAGATAACAAGCTGATGAAGTACGCTTAGACAACGCCAGAGCAAGAGCAGGCTAAAAGAGTTGATATATGATATTAGGGTGTAGAGTTTATGATGATCTGCATTGAGATGCACAAAATTACTTAAACGTGCTCAAATTCACATATTAAATATCTTAATTTGGATAATTATTCATTGTTTGAGATGAAAAAAAAAAACCACAAAAATAAATCCAGCAAAACTAATAGGTTTAACAACCTTTTACAAAATAACACTAAGAAATGTGGAAACTTGAAAAATTATACAATTAATTGAAATGATGCAATTGCAGAAGCCATGCTATATGCAGCAGCAAGGTTGGCTACATGAATCCTTTTTTCTCCATTGTGCCCTATTAAAAGTCAAATTCTCATCTAAATCTAATAAAGAAATGTTATTTTTAATATTTTATAACCAAGTCTTTTTAGGTCTACCTCTAACTTTCTTAACATAAGTCAAATCTAATACATCTACTTTTCTAACCGGGTCATAGGAAGGCCGCCATTTTATGTGACTGAACCATCTAAGGTGACTCCCTCTAATCTTATCTTCTACTGGAGCTACTCACACATGCTCATTTCGTATCTTGTCTCTAAGAGTAAAGCCGTCGATCCACTTGAGCATCCTCATCTTTGTAACACTTAACTTAATATTATGCTTTTCTTTTAATGGCTAGCATTTTGCACCATAAAGCATTGCAGGTCTCACTACCATCTTATAGAATTTTTCCTCAAGTTTGAGAGGGACTATTCTATCACTTATTCAAGTTTGCATATAACATTGTAACACAAGAAACCATGTTATATGCAAACTTGAATAAAAATAAATCATTGAAGTTGACCAATAACAAGATTTACAACAACAACAACAACATAAAAAAAAATAGAAAGAATAAAAGTCATCAAATCAATTCTCTCGCTTTTACAAGAAGATAATCATTTTAAAAAATCTTTAAGGTCCCACTAGTTTAAGATAGGACTAGAAAAAATTTCACAGCCAACATATCTATTTAAAAATTACTCCATATGTACAAATGTAAGAATCATATTTATGATTAAATTTCTTTTGAAATTGCAAATCTATCAATTATCAACCCAAAAGGCCACCAGAGAAATCTTGTATTACCACACACATCTCCTGAATGGAGATTCCACCAAAACTATCAAAAAACATCATTGAACAGCAAGAAATCTTACCAACAGTCAACCCACAAGGAACTCCAGCAAAATGCTAGAGAGAACCACTAAAAACTTGCGAAACATAAGTATTGAGCTCCTTGTAACAGGATAATTCGTAGGAGCATCATACTACTCCATGAAGAAGTCACCCAGCAGCAAATAGTCATAGCTAGTCACAGGAATATATGAGGAAGGAATTTCACATTAATCTACCAGGCCTAAAAAAATTGGCTTCAATAAATTATTTAATTAATATTGATCAAGCAGATATGAGCATAGTTATTCCACTTTAAATAGAGACATTCAAGATATGTAGACCTTTATTTTCACCTTTTAAGATATCTTTGGGATCCACCTTCAATCGCAAAGATGATTTTATTATCAATGATAGCTTCAAGAATAATATTTCATAACCACCTGAAAATTGTGTGAATGATATGCCGAATATGAAATTCGAAATAGAATGAGAAAAGAGAGAAGAATTCAAGGCATAGATTGGTGGTTACTGGTTAATAAGATAAAGAAAAAATAAATATATTGAAAAAAGGATTAATCTGAGAATTTTTTTAATACTTTTAACTTGCAAGCATTCAAGGCATAAACTGGTGGTTAATAAGATAAAGAAAAATCAAATATATTGAAAAAAGGATTTATCTGAGAATTTTTTATTACTTTTAACTTGCAAGCATTCTTTCCCAACTAGTTGAAAAATAATTAAGAAAAATAATCAAATCCTCAAGGAATCCAGTAGTAAGCCTTCAAATATTCAGACGAATCATTATCCTATAACCAAAATTAATTTTTAATATCTCTAATTCGTATACTGAATAAAATCAAAATTCTTATCATTAAAAGCAAGTTTCCTACAAATGCTGTAATAAAAGTCCAGCAAATTAGTAAATAACTAATGAATAATGCAATATAATATGATAAATGTAATGATAATGCTAAAATACTAATATGCACCATAATGGATGTATTATGACCAATTGGTGAGAGATTTTCATGATGAATAAAACTTAAAATTTATATTTATAAAGTTCATTAGTATTTTTGAATAACAAAGATGTGACATGTTTATCATATGGGCAAACATCTTTAAAGAAAAATAATCCAAATGATCTCAAGAATAGTCGTTATGAATTATGAACTTCTGGTTTCAATTAGTTAGAGATTTCAATTTCATGTTTTGCAAAAAAAGAAATTATCATGGATGTATTGATGCATTTTTTTCCATAAAGTTCATTTTATGAATTAGTGAATAAAAAAACCAAGAACCACAAATAAAATAAACAGTTAAGTTCAAAAATTTTCTCATGTCCAAATATAGATTCACATTTATATTTTGATTGAGACTAATGTTCAGATATGACTTCAAGCTCGATTTTAGATTCAAGCTTTAACTCTTGCTTAATTTTAGGTTTAATTTGTTGAACATGTTCTAATCTAGATCATGTTGCCAATTCATATTTAACAAAATTAGACTCAAAATCATATTATAATGGTAACTTATTTTATGCAACCAACAAATCATTTGAAGAATATCAAAAATATATATTTTTTTAAAAAGGATTAGATTTAAGAATACATGATTCTTGATTTGGTGTGTGTTTAGCACACCAAACATTATGATAATGATGTTTCTATAGAAATATTAATCATAGCTGCAATAGTGCAAACAAGAGAATCATTGTAATATTAATCTAACCGTAAAGATTTATGTAAAAAATTAATCTAATGTATTTCGAGAATTGTAGCACAATTTATGCTTGATTTCTTGGCAAAACTTTTTAATGAAACATTTAGTAATAACAAGATAATACATAGAAAAATAATATCAATAAAACTTTTAAAACAAACAAATTGTCTAAAAATGCTACAATCATCTTGTTTGAAAGCCTTAAATTGATAATTGATCCTTTTTTTTTTTAGTTTAAACCCACAAGAGGGGCCTACGCGTTGATATAAAAAAGAATGTTACAAGGTCCTTAGAAAGGTCCTCCAGCTCACTATGCTCATACGAGCTACAATCAAAAAGAAAATCAAAACCTAAGAGCCGGCGGTCCTTTTTTCTAATATTACAAAAAATGCAATAAATAAAAGTGGGCTGCACGGCCGCAGCACCCAAAAAACGGAAGCTAATGATATACTCGTTCAGCACAGACTTCCTGCAAAAATGATAACCAAAAAAGCAAAAACATAAGAAAAAAACAGCAAAGAGAGGCTTAACTAACACTGCAGATAGAAATAACCATCTTAGAGAAAACAAGACGCAGTAGCTGGGCACTGGCAGCAACAGCAACCCAAAACCAAAATGGCCACCTATGTAACAAGAACAGCCTAAAGTACGAACAAACCAGCTGATAACAAGTTTCGGATACACCCAGAGACAAAAAATAGTAGCAGGAAGCAAAGAATCCCAAAACAGGAACACAGCCCAGATATGCCACCCGAAACAGAAGCAGAGCCAGAGACGGAACATAAAACAGAACCAAAACCATAAACAATTAAAATTAACCATCTCTGATATAAGGCAAACCAGAATTATCAAGTAAAATCATACCCAGGAGCAGCGGATGCAAGTTATTAATATTTAAATCTTCATAGCTAGTACTGTCACAACCATACTTGGCTAACCAATCGGCACAAGAGTTAGCTTCACGAAATATATGAGATATGTGATAATGGAATTTGGTCAAAGACAATTTAAGCTTCCTAATAAGATAAAAATAATTCTCAGGATTACCAGGTATAGCATTCGAAATGATTTGAATAAGCAGAGCAGCATCAACTTCAATCCAAATAAAATTAAACCCTAAATTACTGCAAACTTGAAGACCAAGAATTAAAGCATTAATCTCAGCCTGAATAGCAGACCTACAATAAATAGGAGCAGCAAAAGCCACCAACACAATGCCATTGTTATTTCTAATAATGCCACCAGCCCCAGCTCCGTTAGGCCCAAGAGATCCATCAGTGTTAAGTTTAACATAAGGAGGCTTAGGCTTGATCCACTTAACCATTCTATCATTATCAATATTAGAAATATTAGAAAAAGAAATACCTAAAGATCTAGCAACCTGGCTGCACTTGCTGAATTTTTTTTTAGAAATAATCTTGTAGGAATGCATTTGATTAATCTTGACTTTAACATTAGAGATAATAGACATAGCATCCATTTTAATAGCATTATGCTTGGCTTCATTTCTAGATTTCCAAATGAACCAAACAATAAGAATCAGAATCAGATTAAGAATATGGCCTTTATAAGCATGAAACCAGTCCTTGCTAACCGAAATGAACTCATCATTATTAGTACAAATAGGTTTATTAGCAATATTACCAAAGTAATTCCAAACCGTTTGAGCAATGGGACTAGAAATAAAGATGTGATTAATGGTTTCAATATCCGAACAACAATGACATTTGGAGGAAAGTTGAATACCTTTCGATTGAAGCCTAACATCCACCGGCATAAAACCTTTAAGACATCTCCAAAATAAAATAGAATATGATAAAGGAATATTAATGTGCCAAATAGCAGTGAAAATAATTGACTTATCCTGTTGAGCTCTAAAAGAATGCCAAGCTTCTTTTAAATTAAAATTACCAGTTGAAGAAAAAAGATGTGATTAATTGATCCTTATAATCATTAAATACATAGTATTCCTTAAGTTTGTATTTCACATTAGTTTATATATATTTTGTTGCAATATCAATATTTTACTTTTATTTAGCAATCTCAACTCTTTGGAAATCAAATATAATATAGCTTTCAGAGAATTCTTCTAAATTATCTAACCAAACCAGAATCATGCCTCCCATCAACTGGAAGGATAGAACTCTTGGCACTATAATAATCATGTTAAGACATTATAATATCATAACTAAATTGATTTCATTTTAATTGCATCTTTTATTATATTTGTTAGCCGACCCAAATGTTATATCTTACTTCTATAAGATATTATGATGTAGCATTAAGCTCTACTACAAAATATGATGTAAAATTTTTAGAAAAAATGATTTGATCACGTACGCTTAGAAGGAGATGCACAAAATCATACAAATATACTCAAAATTTGCATATCTCAAACTTTTTAACTAGAGCAATTATTCCTTATCCAGAAGAAAGCTAAAAAATATGAAGATATAAAAAAAATAATTTAATAGCTTTTTACTAAAAATAGCACATAAAAATTAAAATCACAAAAAGCACCACAATTAATTGAAAAATATACTTCTGAAAGTCCATATTGTATCCAACTTGCATAGAAATAGATCACATAGGAAATTATGAAATTAATAACCACATTTGAAAGAAATAGGTAGAAAAGGCAAAAATCGCCAAATCAAACCGCCAGCTTGTACAAGAAGATAACCTCTCCTTATAAGCTTCAAACTCCCATTTGTTTAAGTGGACTATAAAAAATTATAGATCCAACCAAAATCTATTCAGAAAATACCTCCTGTGCAAAACTAAGAATCATATTTGTAAGAAAAAAAAATACTTCTGAAATTCCATAATCTATAGATTATCATGCCAGAAAGTCGCATACTAGAAATTTTGTAAGAGCCCCGATGTCTCCCACATGAAATCCAACATAGGTTGCCAAAGAACTCTATGTTGCACTGACACTTCTTCTAAAAAAGGCCCGCGGTGTCAGACGCTTATTCGACACGGCACACGTCCGACACTCCGATACAGATCGGACATGCCGAAAATGTGTGAGATTAAAAAATATTAAATACAAATTGGACACGCATGTCCGACACACGTGTCTTAAATATTTTATGAATTTTTTTAAATATAACTTCTAGTATTTAAAATTTTTATTTATTTAAAATATAAAAAATATTTTTTTTCTTATCCATAAAACCAAATCAATCGTCTGCACTCAATACCCCATTCATCGAATATTCTCATTTTCATTTCTCTTTAGCGAGCCGTGATTTTGGTTTCACAACAATGCCCAATATCATCTCAACATCGACGTCTGATGTCATCACAACATCGACATTTCAAAATCATCTCAACATCTACGTCTGATGTCATCTTGGCATTGACGCTCGATACTTACTGCATAACACGAATTCCTAATTCTCGACAGCATTGTTGTCTCCTTTCTCGATTCCTGATACATGGCATCGATCCCGACTCTCAACATCCTAATATTAATTATTTTAACACAAATTCTAGTTAAATGGCTTATTATTTCTAATTATTGTTAATGTTATGCTAATTCAATTTTTATACACTATTTTTAAGTATAAAAAAGTATTATAACGAGTCAAGTCCGTGTCCTTTATTTTCAATAATTGATGTGTCCCGAGTCAGTGTCGTGTCGTATTAGTGTCGTTGTATCTGTGTCTATGCATCATAAAAGAACACAGTTGAACATGCAGGATGAACCACCAAATTTTTAGGGCATATCCTTTCGCCACTACATACATGTTAAATAAAAGTATTTAGCTTGATGGAATAAGATAAACTAGAAAAAAATTCTATCACTCCACCAAAAAAAGTCACCCAGCCATAGAGTCATAAATAGTCACAAATAGGCACAAGAGTTAAAGTAGGAAGGAGTTTTGCATCAATCTACCAACAACAACAACAACATCAAGCTTTTATCCCACTACGTGGGGTCGGCTACATGAATCCTTTTTCTCCATTGTGTCCTATTAAAAGTCAAATTCTCGTTTAAATCTAATACAGAAAGGTCATTCCTAATATTTTCTAACCAACTCTTTTTAGGTCTACCCCTACCTTTCTTAACATAAGTCAAATCTAATATCTCTACACTCCTAACCGGGTCATCGCAAGGCTGCCGTTTTATGTGACCAAACCATCTAAGGCGACTTTCTCTAATCTTATCTTCTACTGGAGCTACTCCAACCTTTTCACTTATATGCTCATTTTGTATCCTATCTCTAAGGGTAAAGCCACTCATCCACCTGAGCATCCTCATCTCTGCCACACTTAACTTAGTATTATGCTTCTCTTTTAAAGGCCAACATTCGGCACCATAAAGCATTGCAGGCCTCACTACCATCTTATAGAATTTTCCCTTAAGTTTGAGGGGTACATTTCTATCACATAACAAGCCCGATGCATTCCTCCACTTCAACCATCCAACTTGAATTCTGTTGATAATATCTCCATCTATTTCACCATCACTCTGAACAATAGATCCAAGATATCTAAAACGTGTACTCTTATTAATGACTTGATCGCCCAAAGTCACAATCCCCTCACTAGGTCTATTACTACTAAAATTACACTCCATATATTCCGTTTTAGATCTACTCAAGCGAAAACCTTTAGACTCTAAGATTGACCTCCATAATTCAAATTTACCTTCAACTCCCTCTCTAGTCTTATCAACAAGAAGAATATCATCAGCAAAAAGCATACACCAAGGTACATCCTCTTGCAAATGTCTAGTGAGAACATTCATGACTAAAGCAAAAAGATTGTATGGGCTTAAGGCTGATCCTTGATGTAACCCAACCGAAATAGGGATACTTGGTCAATCCACCTTGTGTTTGCACACAAGTAATAGCTCCTGCATACATATCTTTAATGATTTGAATATAAGCATTATTGACTCCTTTCTTTTCAAGAACTCTCCATAGCACTTCTCTTGGAACTTTATCATATGCTTTTTCTAAATCAATAAATATCATAAGTAGATCCTCCTTATTTTCTCTATATTTCTCCATCAAACCTCTTAATAAATGTATAGCTTCCATAGTCGACCTACCCGGCATGAATCCAAATTGATTTTGAGAAACATTAGTATCACGCCGCAACCTATGCTCCATAACTCGCTCCCATAGTTTTAAAGTATGACACATTAACTTGATACCTCTATAATTCGCACAATCTTGTGCATCACCTTTATTCTTAAAAATAGGAATTAACACACTCATTCTCCACTCATCTAGCATCTTCTTAGTCTTCAAAATAATATTAAAAAGTTTAGTAAGCCATGAAATTCCTTCATCTCCTAAGCATTTCCACACCTCTATTGGAATATCATCAGGTCCAACAGCTTTTCCACCCTTCATTTTCTTTAAAGCCTCTCTAACTTCAGTTTTACTAATACGCCGATAAAAACATAAATCTTTATTATCATCTAGGGTGCTAAGGTCACTATAGTCAATCTTATTATCACAATCTTCATTAAAAAGTTTAGCAAAATATCTCATCCATCTTTGTTGAATATCATCTTCTAAGAAAAATATTTTTTGATCTTCATCTTTAATACACTTCACTTGAACTAAATCCTTACTACTCTTATCTCTTTGTTTGGCTAACTTATACATATATCTTTCTCTCTCTTTAGTATATAATCTATTATATAAATCACTAAAAGCTAATGCCTTTGCATCGCATATTGCTTTCTTAGCATCCTTACGAGCCACTTTATATATTTCCCAATTATTAGAATTTTTAAAATTAAACTAATTTTTATAACAAAGCTTTTTATTTTTAATTTTTTCTTGCACATTAGGATTCCACCACCAACTATTTTTACTATTGGGAGCTTTTCCCTTTGATACTCCAAGGACATCTTTTGCAATATTCTTAATATCACTAGCCACTTTTTCCCACATAATATTAGCATCCTCATGCACAGACAAAATCTTAAGATCTAAAATCTTATTACCAAAAATATTTTTGTTTATATTCTTTAAATGCCCCCATTTAATCCTTGAAAATTGTTTTACTTTATTTTTTATTTTATGCCCATTTATCTTAAAGTCCAAAACTAATAATCGATGTTGGGTACATAAATTTTCACTCGGAATAACTTTACAATCTTTGCAATCTAAACGATTTAATTTTCTAATAAGAAAATAGTCAATCTGGGTTGTATTATAACCATTTTTATAAGTGATGAGATGCTCAATCCTTTTCTTAAATAAGGTATTAGCAATTAAAAAATCATAAGCTAAACAAAAATCCAATATAGTCTTGCCACCTTCATTCGTCGTTCCAAATTCATGGCCACCATGAATTCTTTTAAAATCATCTACCTCTCTACCAACATGCATCAATCTACCCAAGTAAAAAAAAAAAACTAGGCTACAACATATTATTCAGTTGATATTTGCCGAACAAATCTGAGCATAATTATTACAATTTTTTAGAGAAGTCCATGAATCATCATTTATAGAATTACCTTTCTACTTTATAAGATATCTTTGGAATTCACCATCACTAATATGCATGATTTCATTTCCAATAATAACTTCAAGATAATATTGGCATAATTGTCGAGAAATTAAGCAAACAATGGGGATGGATATGGATCTATAATGAGGAGTTAGAAAAAAAGGAAGTATTTAACTATTTAAGACATCGATTGACAGTTCATCACAAACTCAAATCAAATAAATTAAAAGTTGGAGTAATACTAGAAATTTTAGTGATTTCTAACCTGTAGTAAATTATCCCAATTTATTGTATGACTCTATATAATCTCAGCTTTCTAGCAGGCCATTTCTTAGGAGTTAAAATAAGAAATTTTCAGGGTTTTGATGAACACCATGAGTAGTTGTATAATTGTAATAATTAAAATCATTCAAATGACTAATAATTGGTGCAATATGATATAATATGGGTAATGATAATGCTAAGATACTAATATAATTCTCAATGCATATGATATAAATAATACTAAGAGAACAAGGCAATGAAGAAAACTTAAATTTTTTATTTATCAAATTTTGTTTTTAATCCATGTAGTTCCATTCATCTGTCTTCTAATAACAACAACAACATCATCATCATCAAGCATTTATCCCATTACGTGGGGTCGGCTACATGAATCCTTTTTCTCCATTGTGTCCTATTAAAAGTCAAATTCTCGTTTAAATCTAATAAAAAAAGGTCATTCCTAATATTTTCTAACCAAGTTTTTTAGGTCTACCCCATCTGTCTTCTAATAACAAGTCACACAAATATGATAAATCTATCATAAGAAAAAACAAACTCTTGAATCTATATAAAAAATAAAAATAATAATAATCTTATGAACTTCTAGCAAGAATGAGATTTAAATTACATATTTTATTAAAAGTCCTTATAGCATAAGAAAATGATCTACAAAATTGGCCCAATTTAATTTTCTACTTAAAATTTTTAATGATCTACAAAACCAAAAACTAAAAATAAAATTAATATTAATTTAATTTGTAGAAATAATTTTGTTAGATACTTTATTTAGAATTGCCTTATTAGATTTTTCAGCTAATCTATAAATCTCAATAAGCATGATTTATTTAAGTTCATAATCAAGAAAATATTCATATTCTAACTTAGGTTTAGATTTAAAAATGATCTAATGTTCTAAATCAAGTTCAGATTTATATTATAATTCAACTTTACGTCCATATCTTATCTCAAGTTCAATTTTAGATTCAATTTTAACTATTGTTCAATTTTAGATTCACAACAATAAACATTTTATAGCCTAACATATGATATCGATTCAGAATCAATAAAATCAAGTCCATAATCACATTGTAATTATAATTTTCTTATTATCCAATACATCATTTAAAGAATATTCAATAATTGTAACTTCTTTAATAAGTTTAAATTTTTTTTATCCATGATTATTGAGTTTGTGTTTATTTAGCACACTTTAGATGATGATGAATTTTCCTCATAAATATTAGTCATATATGCAATAGTCATAACAGGAGGATAATTGTACTATTTCGCATACTCTAAAGCACTATATAAGCAACACATCTAATGACCTCGGAGAATTATAGGTTAATTCATACTTAATTTCTTTCCAAAGACTAAACAAATTAGATAGTGATAACAAAGTAATGTATAAACAAATAACGCTAGTTAAATCTTTAAAAATAACAAATGTCCAAACAAACAACAATAACCCCCTTGGTTAAAGGTCTTAAATTGATCATATAATTGATCCTTAGACTATGACCTAAAAAAATTATGATGCAACCTTAACTATGATACTAAATATGATGTAAATCGTCTTAGGGGTCTAGGGTTTGATAATACATATCTCAATTTGGCAAATCGCTAACTTTTGCCTGGACAATTATTCATTATTTGAGAAGAATCAAAATAATACTAACAAAATCGATGAAATGATAATTTAATAATTTTTATTAAAAATAACAAATAGAAATTCAAAATCATGAATAGCAATACAATTATTTGAAAATCATGCGCTAGTAGAAAATAAGATTGTAGCTAATATGAATAGAAACCGATAACGAGATTTGGAAAAGATAGGGAACATATCAGAAAAACATGCTTCTTAATCTTATCTGATATAGAAGATAATCTCCATCTAAAATCATCAAGCTCTCACTTGTTAAAGGGAGATATGAGAAGAAATTATACATACAATCAAAAATTTATTGAAAAAATACTCCCTTCTTTTGTACAGAAATAAGAACAAATTTTATAAAAAAAATTTCTAATAATTTCAAAACTTCTCAATTATCATCCAAAAAAAAAAAAAGAATAAACCTTAAATTTTGTAATGACTTGAGTATTTCTTGTATAAAAATCTCGTTAAAGTGGGTGAGAAACATCATTGAACCTAGGTAATCTCCCCAGCAGATGACCCACATGAAACTCCCACTAAATACGAAAAGAACCATTAAATTTATACGACAAATTGACAACCTCTAAAGGCATGCAACAAATATTTAGCCAACTAAAACAGTATAAGCTACAAGATTATCATACCATGACCTTATAAACTAATTTAAATTTTATATATCTCCAATTCAAACATTCAGTGGAATTAAAATTGCAATAAGTAAAAGTTTCTTGGCAATGCTTTCATACAAATGAATGATGTAATATGATATTAATGTAAGCAATGATAATGCTAAGATACTATTACACTTCCTAATTGATACACCATAAATATAAACTATGTGAAGAAGATGTTGAAAAAAAAACTATATTGTATATCAATTAGGTCTCATTATGTTTACTTCTAATAACTAACAAACCGCTCAACCATGATGTGTCGATCACAAGAACATTCAACCTCTTTAAATAAAAATGAACCAAATAGCCTAAAGACAAGTAGTGATGAATTATAAACTTCTAATTTCAACCATATAGGCGGATATTTCAATTTCATAACTTGTTAAAGGGAGTCATTATGAATATATTAATGCAACTTTATTTTCTTCATAAAATTTATTTTATGAATTTGTGAATCAGGAAAAAGGAAAAAAAAAATAGATCAAATCCAACATCAAAGATTTCATTAAAAATCACATTATTACTTCATAATATTATGCTTAGACATTAATATAATATCTCAAATATATCCAACATTTAACCAAGGTGTGGTACCAAAGGTTCACAAAAACAATTTAGAAGATGCAATCGATATTGGAAAAGAATTCGAGGCATTTATAAATAAAAGAATTCATGGCTTATGATGCCCATATTAATTTTCACATGAATTTAACATAAGATTCCTAGAACAAATGCTGGAATATATTTTACAAAACTGGATACAAAATAGGCATGAGAAGATAATTCATAGAAAAAAAAAATTAAAGAAATGGAAATAACTGCATCAGCGTTATGAGATGTTTTAAACTTCAAAAGCATCCTGGATGTAAATAACTCTTGAGAAAATCAAGAAATCCAACTAACTCAAGCGAGTTGTAAAGTAAAAAGGTGGCATAAAGCGTTAAAACACATATCCATAAGCATAAACTTGCACTTGCAAAATGAGTCTTTTGTAAATTTATTTATAATAAAGACAGTTGTTCAAACAAGATATATAAAGCAAGTACCACTATTTTTTTTTTTTTGGGTTCAAACAAGGTTACACGGCAACGGACACCCTATAGTTAAGAATGAAACGTTAAAATTCACCTAAGCTCATTTGGCTGCTTGTAGATAGAAAAAACATGTTTTAAAAAGTAAAGATTTTGTCTTTCTTTAGTTGCTTGTAGATAAAAAACATGTTTTCAAACTTAGAAATTTGTTTTAATTCATTTTGAGTGTAAAAATGAAACTATCACTTTTGATAGATAAGGTGTTTCCAAAGATTAAAAATTGATTTTTATTTCCAACTAAATCCAAACAAATTAAGAAAATCTAATAACTCATTGCTTTTCAAAATGTTTTCTAATTTCAACAACCAAAAAACGTGTATTGAAAAGCAACAAGTTCGTTAAGACTTTCTAATTTGGTTAGATTTAGTTGCAAATCAATACAATTTGTGGGGGAAAAAAAGAGTTGCAAAAATGGGAATGATATTGCCAGTATCTCTTTCATTTTCATGAAAGTTAAGTGGGCAATTAGAGATAACATTAAGAGTTGGAAGCATAATGATTCATTGCAATGCATTCTCGAAGAATTTTTTGATTAATTGGGTTCACTCTGTGACCCCTAGTTCGTTGGCCTTGATTTCTTGTCGGTGTTATTTGGTGACTTCTTTTTGGTGCAATAATAGTACATCCGCTTTCCCTGCTCTTGCCCGAAATGGCATCCTTTTCAAATTCATCCCGAAGTGCCTCCTTTTATAGGGGGATGCAACAATGCAATGGTCAATTTTCAAACCGTTGGGCATTCTTCCCCGTCTCTGGCTATCTCTAAGTCCAACTTTTGTTCTTCACCCCATTTTATAGTTTCAAGGAATTTTTGTTGTCGAAATCTTTCCTTATAAAATTTGACATAGATTAAGAAAGATTTTTTATTGATTATTGCATTAATAAGGAGCTTTGATTGCTACTAAAATTGGGAGATTTAATTTGCACTTATTGGGAGATCTAATTGGCATGATTAGATTTCCATTTATTAGTCTTCGTTATTTAGTTTTGTTTCAAATCTACATAAATAGGGTTTGACGATTATTGTATGAGAGTATGCAAAAAGAGAGTCAATTGTAACCCTATTTTCTCCAATATGGTGACACGATCCCTATGGACATAGGCAATTCTTCGCCAAACCACATAAATTGTTCTATTTTGATTGTGTTTGTTTTGATTGTTTCTGCTATACTATTGCACAATAATTAGCATTAGCTAGATTTCAATGTGATTTCGCCGTGCGGCTTGGAGAAGTACAATGAACAAAATTCGAGTGCCTGAGATCCAGCAAACCAGATAGTTTATGCGTACATCTGACCGAGCAAAAGAGTTTGGTTGCGTCATGCAAGCCACGCGAAAGCAGGAACACATGACGGAGAGGGTCGTGTGTGGGTCTATAGCGGAACCAAGTGGGATCAAGCATAACCTGTGGGGTGTTCGCGGTAAGAAGGCATGTAGGCGCATTTGTGATCGTTGGGTTCGCGTGGAAGCAATGACGCGGGTCGCTTGGGTAGGTCGAGCCGCGCCTTTTGGTTGAAGAGTGAAGGATGCGAAAGGCAAGGCTACATACAGGTGGACCATGTGCATCGCGTGCGACTGTGCAAGGAGAAGATCGTACGTGTGCAGCCTAGATCAGGGCGAAAGATCGCATGAGCACGTGTGGAAAAGCAAACTCTAGGTCGCAGCCTCGCAGGCACAAAGGCTGCGGGTGTGAGTCGAATCGCATGGAAGCAAGGCTTCATCGCGGGTCTGGTCTGGGAGGAAGTCCAGAGCACATGCACGGGCGGAGTGCGGGGCACAGAAGATGAATTTGACGTTTCTGTTGTTTTTGTTCGTGCATATCTTATTCGGAGCAGAGAAATTTGGAAATCATCTCCTAGCTCTTGAGGGACGGATTGGTGCAATTATGGGGACGTAAGGAGATTGCAAAATTATGCATGATATGAAATCCAATTGATCCATGGAGACAACCACCTAGATAGTGGAGAAGGGGATGACCAATCAGTTGGTTACACATCCCGTCAAGATCAATGTGATGAAATTTGATGGCAAAGGAAACTTTAACATGCGGAGATGTGAGATGATGGATGCATTATGCTCTTTGAATGTAGAGAAAGTTCTAGATAGCAATGAACATCCTGAAGAGATTTCTAAGAAAGATTGACTGAAGATGAACCAAAGTGTATGTGGCATGATCAGAAATTGTCTATCTCAGAAGATCAAGTATGGGGTGATGATTGAGACTTAAGTTGTGAAACTATGAAAGATTTTGGAGAACAAGTATCTAACGAAGATGATGGAGAATTGTCTTCATATGAAACGCCTACTCTACAAATTTTAGATGAGACATGGGGTTATTATTAATAGCATCTGAATGACTTCACAAAGCTATTGACAGATCTGTTGAATATGGACGAGGAGGTTGGAGATGAAAACAATGTGCTCCTGTTAAATTCTCTCTTGGATGAATATGAGAATTTCATGATAACTCTCATTCATGGGAAGGAGTCTAGAATTATGGTGAGATGACTACTGCATTATTGAATTATGAGTTCCAACATAGGGACAAGGAATCTGCAAAGATAGATTCGGTCGAGGCCTCCAACGAGGAAGATCAGAGAGGCGGAAGAATAGAAAGGGCAACAGTGGCAATAAGAGGGGTAAATTTCGTGGGCGCAGTCTTGGGAATAATCAGTGTGCTTTCTGATTAGAGACTAGTCATTGGAAAACAAGATTGTTTGAAGCTGAAGGAGAAAGGAAATGAAGTTTCTTTTGAGGCAAAGGCATACTTTAGTGTGAAAAAGTGTGATGAAGATTATGATATATCACTATATGCAATTTCACATAATTTGTATACAGATGGTTCATGTTAGATTCTGAATGTTGGTGCTACCTATTATATTTTTCCCACTAGAGAGTGGTTTGGTACCTACAGGGAGCTTGATAGCGATGCAGTGACTATGGGAAATGATCAAGCTAGTCATATTATTGATATAAAGAGCATCTTCATTAGAATACATGATGGTATTGTGAGGTAGTTTACTGATGTGAGACATGTTCTAGATATCAAGAAGAGTTTATTTATTGGGGTTGTAAAGACCAATAGCTACAAGGTAGTGATTGAAGAAGTAATTTTGAATATATATCATGGCGCTGGTTTTTCTGAAGGGAGTTCATCATTACAACTTTTATTATTTTCAGGGTAGAACAATGATTGGAACGATTGTTGTTGTTGTTGATTCTTCTGATGTCACTACATTTTAGCATATGAGGCTAACTCATGCTGAAGAGGCTTCACTTATGACTTCAGTGAGGAAAGAATTGGTCAAAGAGGCGAGCACCTGCAAGATCAATTTCTATGAATATTGTGTGTTTGGCAAAAAGACATTGGTATCCTTTGGTATTATTAGTCGCAATACAAGTGATATTCTTGAGTATGTTCATTCAGATGTTTGGGGCCTGAAGAAGACAACATTATTTGGCGGACAAAGATATTTATATTTTGATTCATTAACGGCTCAATTTGAAAACTAAATTCTTACATGGGAATTGCATGAAGAGATATATATGTTATAGCCACCTAGATATGGAGCCTCAAAAAACTTGATTTGCAAATTGGATAAGTCTATATGGGTTGAACCAATCACCACGACAGTGGTATAAGAAGTTTGATCAGTTCATGATGGGAGAGGACAAAGGAGTACACAAGGAGCTACTACAATCATTATGCATGTTTTAAGAAATTGATCAATAATGAGTACTACCTTCTATTATATGTAGATGACATGTTGATTTCATTTGCCAGTCAGTCTGAGATAGATGAAGAAGCAACTGTCCAAATAGTTTGAGATGAAGGAGTTGGGTGAAGCACTCAAAATTTTTGGCATGGAGATTCTGAGGAACAAGACAGTTGGGAAGGTTTGACTTTCACAAAAAACTTACATTCAAAAGATCTTGAAAAAGTTTGGGATTGGTGACTCGAGCAAGGTTGTGAGTCTACCCATTGCATCTCACTTCCAACTAAGTTCAAATCAATATCTTAAAGATGATCATGAGAGAAAGGATATGTGATCGGTTCCATATGCTAGCGTAGTTGATAGTCTAAAGTATGTCATGGTTCGTACTAGACTATACATTGCACAAGCAGTTGGTGTTGTGAGCAGGTTTATGCATGATCGGGGAAGGAATCGTTAGCAGGCTGTAAAGAATATCATGAATTATATGAACAATACAATTAATGTAGACTTGGTGTTTGAAAGGCAATCATTTGTTGTTGATTTGTGTGTAAGCTACACTGACTCGGATTACGCTGGTGATATTGATATGAGTAGGTCTACAACTAGTTACTTATTCATATTGAAAGAAGGTTCAGTCAGTTAGAGATCAATTCTTCATTTTGTTATTGCTTTATCTATTATTGAGGCTGAATGCATGGCATCACAGAGGCGAAGAAGGAAGCAATATGGATGCAAGGCCTACTGAATGATTTGAGAGTTGATTAGAAGTCTCTAACAATGTTCTATGACAGTTAGAGTGTAATATCCTTCGCCACAAATCCAATATTTCATACTCGTACCAAACACATTGATGTAAGGTACAATTTTGTTCGAGCTTGATTGTTGAAGGCAATATCTAGTTAAAGAAGATAGATACAAAGGAGAATCTAGCAATCATGCTAAAAACATAACTATCAGCTTAGAAGTCCACCTACTGTAGGAGTTTGGTGAACATTCAGGCTCATGGTTGATTGTCCACTTGTTTTGAAGAATTATACTTGGCTTGATCCCTTGGGAGAGATGGTACGTAGACAACCATCCCGGTGCAATCGTTTTGATATTGGAGCTTGGTTTATCATCTTCTACTTTCTGAAGATAAGGTGGAGATTAATGTAGAAATCTTCTCTTATATAATTTGACATAGATTATGAAAGATTTTTGGTTGATTATTGTGTTAATTAGGAGCTCTGATTGCTACCAAAATTGAGAAATTTAATTTACACTGATTAGGAGATAATTGGCATGATTAGATTTCTATTAACTAGTCTTCCTTAATTTGTTTTATTTTAAATCTATAAATAGGACTTGAGCGCTGTTGTATGAGAGTATGAAAAAAGAGAGAGCCAATTGTAACCTGATAGGAAATACTTGAGTTCGCAAGTAATCCAAGAGGAAATACTTGATTTCGCAAGAAACCCTAGCAATAATTGATAAAAACAACGGAAATAATGTGATATTCTCAATGAAATCAGTTCAAAACGAAAGATTGTAGTAGCGGATTCAAAGCAAAAGCAAACATAAAACAATATACAATTGATCCTCAATTCGAGAGGAGGATTGTTCTCTTCCAATGTCTAGACGATGAGTCTAGAGCCCAAGACGCCAAAGAAACTTCAAGAGAAACAAATCAAAGCATAACCCTAACCCTAATCCTCCCTCCCATGCTTAAGGAATACAATTAATTATTAAATTCAAATTACTCCGTTGCTTTTGCCTCCCCCTCCTTTGCTTCCAATTAGCTTTAATTTGAATCCCTAGTGGGTCCCACTCCTTTCTCTCTCTATGACGCCGCCCCTTCTCCTTTAACAAAGAACCGGCCTGATGGGGACATCAGTTGGAAAGTCTACCGTCGACGTGGCCATAAATCAACGGCCACGATTTATCCGATGTACTTTTTATTTTATTATTGTCTACTTATTGTTATATATATATATATATATATATTCAGCATTTTCCGTTTTTACCCTTGCTTGAGGGATTGAGTCATGTAACCCATTGAGGGTATTTGAGTCCTTTTACTTTAAGTCATTGTAAGAGGCTATTTATAGCCTTCATCTTGTTATTTTGAAGCTAATGAATCATTATCGAAAATTTTCCAGCAATTGTGTTCTTGAAGTTTTTTGTGAGAGCTTGAGAAAGAGTTTGAGAGTTTGGTGGAGCCTAGGAGAGGCCACTCGTCGTACCCAATAGTCACCGCCGGTGACTCTTGGTTCATCTCCTTTCTATCCTCCCTTCTAATCAATACCTGGCCCTGTGGTGGTTCTGTCTGTCCTTGTGGTTGTGGCACCTGATGGCATTGTCGGTGATGGTTCTGTTCTGTATGGTTTACCTGTAAATTTGGATGTTGTCTTGCCCGCGCCTTCTAATTATCCTATTTTCTCCTGTTGTTGTTTCTCCTATTTTGTCTTATATGGGAGGGTCTCTGAATGTTTTGATTGATTCGATTGTTATGCTGGATTCCCCTATTAATGTCGGGTTGGTTCGGTCTTCTCCTATTCTCTCCCCTGCTACCCATGCCCATGCTGCTGCTTTTTGTTGTAGTATTTCTCCTGTTGTTGATGGTGAATTGGTGGTTTATGATGGCGTGGATGGTGTTGTTTCCCCTAATGTGGCTCTTTCCATTATAGCTGCGTCTGACATTAATTGTTGTGTGAATCTTAGTGATAGTCCTAGTTATGCGGATGGTGCAGATTCTGTTGGCAAGTCTACATAGTTAGTTGATAGTGGTGAAGAATCTTTGACTATTGTTGGGGAGGAATGTTTTGAGGTGCCTCTAGTGGATGTGCTTATTTCTATAATTTCAAATACTAATTTGTTTGCCCATCTTGCTAGAGATTCTGTTCGGTGGCTATGTGATTGGTTGCATGATGATATGCCAGTTACTAGTGAGGAGGATTTTATTGATACCAACCTCGAAACGATCTCGCTCGATAAGTTTGTTTCTCAACGTAAACAGAAATCCAAGAATAAATTATTTTCTTCTTTTGGTTTGGTTTTATTTCATTCTTCGTTGCTTTGGTTGCGTTGTTGGGTTGTATTCGGAATGGACGATGAGGAAACAGTTCTACTGCATGTGCCTTGGATGGCCAGGGTTGGTTGGCAACCTGGGTGGCTCATTTTGGTGTTTTTGATTGCTTCTTGTTTTAGATTTCGCTGTCTTCCATGGACGGCCTCACCCTAGCAACTCAGTGTCAGTCTGAGTCCGACATTCTCCGATTTTCTCCATCCAATTATCAATTTGTTTTCCTACTGTTTTTTTTTTAAATATAATCTATAAATCATAATATTGAAAGGACTTTTCTATCAATTTTTAGGGCTCAAATAACTGTATAATAAGAATCAACTGTTATAATAATATAGTTAGAGTCAGATAATTAACTAAGCATAATTAGCCGTCTCCTTTCTTAACTAATAAATCTCTATCGATAGATTTTTCTATATATGCATAAAATGGCTACATGTGAATACAATGAATGCTCCAATCATGCTTAGTGCTGATAGACTGATAGTTATAGTATATGCTGACGAGAGAATAAATATAAATAATGCGTATAAAATAATTTATCTTAGACCTAACTTTAATTTGACTTTGTTTTATTAAACTATCATGAAATTTAATATGATTAAAGGTTCCACAGCCACTTATAAGCTGGTTCTCGCTTGAAATTGACTCATCAATTGGCACATTTGAAAATTATTAATATAAAATAAAACTACAAGTAAATTATAGTTTTAAAATTTAAGTATAAAATTATGCAAATATTTAAAAAATTATATTTTTTTTTAAGCTTAATTACTTTTGAAGTTAAAATTGAATATTTTGAGGGTGGGTGATCTTTTTTCTCCCATGACAAAGACATTTTAATATTTTATATTTTCAAACTTCTTTTATAAATACGAAAGTCTTGTTGATCTTCAAACGAGTACAAAGTCAACAAAAAAAAAGTCAACAACATTTTTGAGTGAACATCATTTATTGATGATAAATATTTTGATGCAGAACATAATCAAAATTGGTATGTCATCAAAAAATTATCTTGACCAGGAGCGATAGTTGAAGCAAAATCAAGTTGAAAAGTATCGAAATTAAGCCCTGGGTCATTCAAACTCAGATTTCAGCAAACTTATAGTCGAACTGAACGTGTTAGAAATACGAACCCAACGACACCAAATTCGAGTCAATCCAAGCCAAAATGAGTCCAAATCAAGGACCCGAGCGCATTTGAAAAGTTCAAATCATAATTCAAATAATCAAACGAACTCCAATGTAATATGCTTATAGTTGAATCGAGCGGCTTGACGAGACGAATCCAACGAGCACTAAATCATTGAATTATGAAATCATTAAGACATTCAAATGTCCATCCGCGATCAAGGGAATCAACATCGACCATTCATTCAAATGGCTCCCAACTTACTGTTAATCTTCCTCCTATTTATTTGTCATTCAACTCTTAGAAAACTATAAATAAACCCATCATTTCGTATGGAGGGTGCCCAAACAAGGAAAATAAGGAAGATAAGAAACAAGAGAAATCAAAGTTCTCTCGCCACCAGACTCCTCACCCAATGTCACAGAACTACTAAAATTATTGAATATGTCACAGAATAAATGTTCAATAATTAAAAAAATCTATAGATTTTATATTTATACACTGATATTTGCATATTTGATATATGATCAAATTGTTTTGAATTTGAGGGAGAATAAAGTTCTCTAAATTGTAAGTGACATGAAGAAATAAAAGGTTTTATAATATCTACAGCGAAAATAGTCAAAATACTATGTAGGTGTTGATGAATTGAATGAGAACAAAGAAAAAAAAAGGAGAATAATAAGAAAACAAGAATGAGATTATTATAGGTTTATCCCACCCTTTTATTTTATTTTATTAATCTATACTTGTATTAATCTGCTCCGCAGAGTCGCCTGCAAGCTCTTTTCACCTCCCCTTGTTCTGCTTCATCATTCTTGCAATCCTGACGCGCAGCTTCTTCAGAGTTTTGAGATGGGTCGTCAACTTCATGAGCTGAGCAAATAATGCAAATAGTCAGTAAATAACTTTCAAAATTAAGGATATTAATCCGAAATAAGAGCATGAAATATGAAATGATTGTGCGAAGCTTATGGTTAACCTATTATTTTAGCCATCCAAATGTCGATGTTTTTGTGGAGTTCTTCCAGGACCTCAGTGATTTCAGAAGAATTTTCTTCTCCTCTATTTTCCAAGGATCGTTTAGCCATATCAAGCGCCTGATGACAAGTCCTCAAACATTAGCTGATTGCTTCGTGTTTGTGGATTCAATGTTGTCAGATTAAATTCAGAATTATGCATTTCCTTTTAACATCATAAAGAATAGAGTATATTATTTCACAAAATGTTAAGTTCGTTTGAAGATTAGGTTAAACGGTAAAGAAAAAAAGAACAAGTATCAAACGAAGGAAGCAAGAACCATACTTGAGATCTAATAGCTTATTTATATAATAATGGAAGTATTTCAATAGCAATTAGTGAGACAAACATCACTTTGTTTAGATGCTTTGAGGTAAGTATATTAATAGAGAAAAATACATCAATTTAAGATTAAGTTCAAAGTCAGCTTAATGAAATCAGTATTTGAGCTTGAATGGTAATTGTTGAGTTTTTAAGTTTATTATTCTCTATGGCCCATACTCATGATCAAGCCTGAGAATCAAAAGAGATGCAGGGAAAAGAATTCATACCTCTCTTGCAACAGAAACAGCCATTTTGGGTGATTCACATATCTCAGCATGAAACAGAGCCAAACTGAGGGCTAACTGTAGTCGAGTTAGGTTCGCCTCCGGCAACTGCAATACCTCTTCCTACAGATGGAACATATCTATAAATCATCTGAAGTGGATCCAAGAAAAACAATGAGGGCTGTTTGGTTGCAGACTTTATCAAAAGTTAAAGGGTCTATTGATATAAATCCAATCAAATAATTTGAAGAAATAAAAATTATTTACTTGATTTGGATCCAACTGTTAGCAAACTAATAGAAAACATTTGTATAAACCTAGAAAATCCTTACTGAAATCTGAGAAAATCAGTCACTTGCAAATAATTTTTAAGGAGAAGGAAGACAAACAACAACGAAATAAATTTTATTTAATGAATGACGAACAAAAGCAAGAAAGACAATAGATCTTCAACTCTCCCAATTCCTAGCTGGCGGCTAGAGCCCAAGTATAACCTAAGAGAGATCTCAAATTTCAGCCAAATTCAAGATGCCCTAATCATAAGATAAGAAAACAAACTATTCAATGCATACAATCCAAAAGGAAATATGTAAAGAGCCCCTACTTTCAAAATTCCCTCCTAAACTCCTAAATCCTTCCAATTAGAATGTTAGCAAGAAATAGATTTCATTTGGAATAGCGTTCTCGACGTGGTAACATTGTAGCGTTGTAAGTTATCGTTGAAAAAAGAATCAAGAAATCCATTGAAATACAAACTAATCTACCGTCAAATCTGATATATCAGTAAAAAATTATCTTGATCAGGCACGAATCTCAAAGCAAAATTGAGTTGAAAGCTTCTGAAATTAAATGAAAGACCATATGAGTTCCAATTTCAGCAAACTTATAGTCAAACTGAACGTCTCAGAAAGACAAACCCATCGACACCAAATTCGACTCAATCCGAGCCCAAATGGGTCCAAATCAAGGGGATGAAGCGCTGTTGAAGGGTTCAAACCACAATTTGGATTATCAAACATTTTTCGAATGTGTCATGCTTATAGTCAAATCGAGCGGCTCGACGAGACGAATCCAACGAGCCCAAGATCATTTAAATCTGAAATCGTTAAGGCATCCTATTGACCAATAAACGGTCCATGATCAAGGGGAACAATATCGGCCGTCCATTCAAACACTCCCATTTTGCCCTTGATCCTCCACATATTTACAAGCCATGCCACTCTCAAAAAACTATAAATAGGCCCTCATTCTTCACATGAAGGGGAGAAGGAAGAGGGAGAAGAAGAGAAGAAAGGGAGGAATTTGGGAGCTCTCTTGCCATCGACCACCACCGGAGTTCCTGCCGACCACCGCTGGGGTTCCTGCCGGCCACCACCGGAGTACCTGCCGACCACCCCCGGGGTTTCTGCCGACCACCACTGGAATTCCTGCCGACCACCGCCGGAGTTCCTTCCGACCACCGCCGGACTTCCGCCAGTCTGCCGACCATCGCCGAACTTCTGCTCGTCCGCCGATCACCGCCTGAGTTCTTCCCAACCATTGACGAATTTTTGCCAGTTCACCGATCGCCACCGGACTTCCGCCGGAATTTCATCCCGATCGCTGCCGGACTTCCACCCGCCGTTCTCCGACCACCGACGGACTTCTGCCAGTTCGTCGACCGCGCCAGACTTCCACCAGTTCGCCGACCGCAGCTGGACTTCATCCCAACCGTTGAGCACCGACGGACTTCTGCCAGTCCGTCTACCGCTGCCGGACTTCCGCCAATTCGCCAACCACCGACGGACTTCTGCCAGTTCGTCAACCGCCGTCGGACTTCCACCAGTTCTTAAAGTACCCGTCCTCCGACCGCCGCCGGACTTCTACCAGTTCACCGACTACCGTTGGACGTCCGCCCTCCCGCCGACCATCGTCGGTCCATCATAGTTTGCCGTCCGCCATTAGAATTTCGCCAGTCTGCCGAACACCGCAGGACTTCCGCTACTTCGCCAACTACAGTCCTCCCAACCACTGTCATCCAATTGCGGTCCTTCCGATCACCGTCATTTGCAGAATATGGTCTTTCGGACCTTGATCGTCTGTCGACTACATTCCTCGCCGACTATGGTCGTCCCGACCTTCGTCGCCTGCTAACTATGGTCCCCTCAACCTTCGTAGCCCGCCGACTACGGTCCTCCCAACCTTCGTCGCCTGCAGACTACGATCCTTCTGACCTCCATTGTCTACCAACAACGGTCCTTCCGACCTCCATCACCCGGTGACTACGATCCTCCCGACCTCCGTCGCAATACAACGGTCCTTCTGACCTATGTCGCTCACAGACTACGATCCTTCCGACCTCCGTTACCCGCCGAATATGATTCTTCCGATCTACATCGCTCGTCGACTATGGTTTTGTCACCCCAAACAAACATATCAACATTGATTCTTCCAACTTCCACCATGCAATGCATTTTATATGATGTATAATTGTTACTTCGAGCCAAGACCTTCCTCCTAAGGATGGGCCTCATTTGTAATCAATTACAAGCACTAGTGGATTCATTCAAACTGGGCCAGGCCCCGTGATTTTTCTCCTTTTTTAGGGGTTTCCACGTAAAAACTCTGGTGTCTCTTATGAACGCTACACCCTCATCTCTTTAATCTGGTTGTGTTCTGGATCTTCGTACAAAGCTAAGGCATTAAACTTTATATTTCTCTACTGCCGCGAATTTTCCAGGACGCAACAAAATCCAATGCGAAAAAGAAGCAAGACATCGATCGAAATAAACAAAGAAACAATAAATCAATTAAAATGCAAAAAAAAAAAAAGAGATCAAAGCAATAAATCAATTGAATGTTAGATGAAGCAAGAAGTAGATTTCAGGGGGAGTGGCGTCCTCAACATGATAGCATTGAAATAAAAATCAATAAATCCATTGAAATACAAACTAATCTGAAGTCAAATCCAACGCAAAAAAGAATCAATACATCGACCGAAATGCACGAAGAATCATGCAAACAATTGAAATGAAATAAGACGCAAGAAATCAAGTGAAATGCAAAATTAAATGTTCTTACAATGGCAGCATTATAGGCTTTGAAAACAGCTTCCAGCGCTTTCACCCTCTCCAGCCCATTCTTCACCATCGCTACATGGCGAAGATAATCCCCCTTCATCTTCTTAAAGAAAGCCCTAGACTCCGTAGTCATCGCCTTAGCCGCCAGCCCTTCTTCGGAGAAAAGTACGCTGCGATCAATGAAATTGACAATATCCGCACAGGTTTTGGAGATCTCATCCGCAAGAAACTCCTGATATTCTCTGGCGGCTTCCCGCCGGGTAGGGCTGGTGGTCATATCGGCCGCTACGAAAGCGAGGTAGTGCCAGGTAGTGAGTTGGCGATCGAAATAGAGGTAGCAGGCCAAGCTGTAGCAATTACGCTCCTTTTCAGAGAGATCTTCGTTCGGCATCACGATTTGAATGAGCTTCTTCATGTAGTTGAGCATGTATTCGTAGTTCTCGCTCTCCTCGGCGCATCGAGCGAGAAGGAAGAGCCCCTCCCTCGTCTCCTCCGGATCCTGCACTACCTCTGGCCTTGTCTCCTTGTCCATCCTCTGAGTGAATCCCTTCGCTGTCGCCATAGAATGCTGGTGACAGAATCTGTAGAAAAAACACAGCTAAATAGAGGTTTTGGGTTCGAATTTTTGTATGAATTTGGCTTAAACGATCTAAATGTCCCAAAAAAATATGTAGAAAAAGGAGAAAAATAACGGCAGTAGAAGAAGAGGCAACAAAACTTACTATGTTTTGCTTTTATAAGTGATTTATTTCAACATTTAGCGGATAAGACCCCCTAAAAATCTCTATTTATTATTAACTGTATAGAATTTTGCGGGAATTTATTGATCGCCGTCGATTTTTAACAGAATAAGTTTCTCAAAAGTTTTACCATTTCCGATTGAAAAGGTCGTCCTTTTTTTTTTGCTCAATTTTTTTTAAATGAAAGGGTCCATTCAATCCAAAAAGGAAAACAAATATTGCTTTACTTAGTAAATGTTTTAACAACCATTCAAAATATTAAAAATAACTTAGGAAAAATACAAGCAACATTAATGAATAAAAAAATTCTCAACGTTTGAGCTTTTTTTTCTTTTTTTCCTTTTAGAAAAAAAAACTCGAGCTATGCCTTTCCTTTATATTTAGGTATTCATTTAGTTTTAGAAGTATTTACATTTTTTGCAAATTCTAAAAATAGTGCAAAATAAATTTATTATATTTTAAATATTTTATAACGTTAGTTGGTTGTAGAAAAAAATTTAAAATATATTTTTTATTTGTGTTATTGTGAAATAAATGTTTATTTTTATAATTTTTTAAGACATGGGGGATGACCAAACGTAGTGACATAGAGCTATGATAACAACAATGACTACTGTAGTGGTGGGAAGTGACAATAGAGAGTGGAAGTGAGGAGTGGTGGCAACGAGAGATTATTATGTGCGAAGTCCGGACGTCCGGATTGTGATGTACACACTGTGTATAAACAGTGTGTATAATGTTGTATACACAGTGTGTATATCACAATCCGGACAATCCGGACGTCCGGATGGTGGGGCGTAATAATTTCTCGGTGGCAATAGAGTCAATAGTGACATGTGAGAAGGATGACGGTCATTGACAAGCGCCCACAATGATGAATTGCATTGGTTGACAACACTAATGCATGGTGGCAAGGAATAACAATGACGATTAGCAAAGGTGATGCCCTGTATTTGCTTGAATTGGATGATTTTGAAATTCATTAAAAATAATTAAATGGCGGATTTTGAATTCTTGAATGAATTACTTTACATATGATTTTTAGAATTCATGTGCTTGAATCTTTACACTCAAATCTCTTCCAAATATACTACAATTGAAATATTTTCACAGCTATGTCTGCCCTAACCATCATAAGTCTTAGTAAAATCGAACCGACACCTTAGGAGCCATCCTAATCCCTAAGCCTTAAACCCTAAAGCATTTAACTACTTTAAGAGAGTCATAGTTACTCATGTTGTTTACGCGCGCTTGGTTGAATTTCTTCACTTTGACATTTAAAACACTGAGCAAAAATCAGAATGCGTGAGCATCCGTTGGGATCATCGTAATGTTTTGTTTTAATTAAACAGTTAGATACCCCATGACCGCACCAGTTACAAGAGCCACATTTTTAGCATGGTGCACACTGGCACTGGAATATTCTAACCCTGACAAACGCACGTGCACGCCTCGTACTTGGCGCGCGCACGCGCGCGCACACACACACACACACACACACACACACACACACACACACACACACATATATATATATATATATATATATATATATATATATATATATGGCTTGTTGCAAGAACATTCAATCAATTTTTATATATGAAAAAATCAATTGTTTTCTCTTATATATATATGCTCGATTTAAGAGAAAGAAGTAAATGAATTAATTTACTTTTCTTAATCAAGACTAGGCTATTGATATATCATAAAAAAATTATCTTGATCGGGCACTAATCTCGAGAAAAAAAATCAAGTTAGAAACTTCAAAAATTAAATCGGAGGCCATTCTCTTGTGCGCATCAATGACTGATTCTTCTTGTGGCATGTGAAGCGGAAAATTATTAGGTGCGGACAGTGGATGTAGAGATGCGTCCGGATGTGTCCGAATTACTGCATGCATTGTATTACTGTTGATGTACTCCTGTGCTACCTGGCCCTGTGGTGGTTCTTGTGGTTGTGGCACCTGATGGCATTGTCGGTGATGGTTCTGTTCTGTATGGTTTACCTGTAAATTTGGATGTTGTCTTGCCCGCGCCTTCTAATTATCCTATTTCTCATGTTGTTGCTTCTCCTATTTTGTCTTATATGGGAGGGTCTCCGGTTGTTTTGGTTGATTAGGTTGTTATGCTGGATTCCCCTATTAATGTCGGGTTGGTTCAGTCTTCTCCTATTCTCTCCCCTGCTACCCATGCCCTTGCTGCTGCTTTTTGTTGTAGTATTTCTCCTGTTGTTGATGGTGAATTGGTGGTTTATGATGGCGTGGATGGTGTTGTTTCCCCTAATGTGGCTCTTTCCATTATAGCTGTTGTTGACCTCGATTTTGCCCAGACATGGACATGATAGGTTGAGTTGACCAAGTCAACCTTTGACTTGGTCAACCCAAGTCTTAATGGGTCAAAATTGACCCATTAAGCCCCTTTTGAGTCCAAAACAAATTCAAACTCTTTCATGGCTCAAACCCAATACCCATTAGACCTATTTGACCGAGTTGACCAAGTTAGCACATGACTTGGTCAATCCAAGTCATAATGGGTCAAATCGACCCATTAAAACCCATTTAAATCCTTATTAAGAGCCTAATCAATGCCATTAACTCCTCCCCTTGATTTCAAATTGAAACCACGGCCTAAACCGACCTATTTCCCTCCTAATTTGGTTTTGATTCGATCCTAGCCGTTGGTATTAGGTTTAGGAGCCTTAAATAGCAAAAATCAAGTCCAATTAGGGATCTTTTTGCTCTTGCTCGATCTAGAGACCACCTCAGGCTCTGAGATTTTGTGAGAGCACTCCCACGACCTCCCTCCACCTTTTCGAACCAAATCCCGACGACCAGACCCCGCCGGCGGCGATCCTCCGGCGAACCCGAGACGTTTCACGTTCCAGGACGAATCCCGGTCGATCTAGCGAGATTTGGATCTCGACTTCAACAGTGAAGTTGTTCTAGGCGAGTCCACGAGTCCAACGAGCCCAAGATCTCCCGAATCCACCGTGTGGATTGAGGTAAAATCGAAACCCTAGCTAGAACACACGAAGCTATTTAACTTTTCATAGGCTTGATATTAAATGAAAATAATCATCCCCCATTGATGCTCTTCATATGTACTATTTGTGTTTAAAATTTCATGGAGTTTCGTTGAGTGGTTTGTGAGAACGAAGCGAAAATAGGGTTAGGGCTCTCGGTTCGGCTGACTCCCAGCCGCACGGTCTCTGGACCGTTGATCTCGTTGATCAACGGTGAAGATCTCGGTCGGACCGCGCCTCCGTCCGACCGCAGGAGATCTGGACGAACCACGGTTCGTCCAAACCCGATCTCAACCGTCCGATCGTTACCACGCGAGATCGGACGGCTCCCGTGAGATGCTCACATGGATGAGTGATTGCGCGTGGGCCCCGCCGCCGCCGCAATCATTGCTTAATGATTGGCGGCGGCGCCAATCATTAGCCGCAGACCGCGCCAGCCAACCGGGATGCGCCACGTGTCGCCGCCTATTTGTTAATATTAAAAATTGATTTTAAAGCTATTTTTAACTTCCAAAATTCACAGAAAATTCATTTTTTGTCCGATTTTGACGTGCAATACATCGTTTTGTTCGTATTTTTATTCTCTACATTATTAAAAATTTTTTATTAAAATAATATATATATTTTTATTAATTAATAAAACAGTAAAACTAACCTTTTTTATTATTACTTAAATTATTTTAATATAATAATTATTATATTACTATTTAATTATAATTACTTACCATAATTACTATTTATTTTAAACGGCTAACTTACCTTTTTTTTATTTATTTTGTTATTGTTATTATTATTATTATTATTATTATTATTATTATTATTATTATTTATTTCAAATAAAAAAAATAGTACTATTTTAAAGTTGTTTTTTTAGTATTATTTTATTGCTATTATTGTTATTATCATTATTATATTCTAAAAATAGTTTGAAAATTCAGAAACTTTTTTTTATTTTAAATTAGTTTTATTTTGTAATTATTTTTCATAAAATATTATTATTTTAAAACCCTTTCCTTAAATATCATTTTAATTGTTTTAAACTTCAAAAAATCATATCTTTCCCGTTTCAATTCGGATTTTTGTGCACAGCGCCTTGTTTTGTATGTACTCTGAATTCTGCATATTCTGGACATAGTTTTATTTGAAATTTTTGGGTCTGTATGCAATTATTTTCAAAACAGTAAAATAGCAATGTTTAAAAATATTTAATTATCGTATTTGAACTTCGAAATTACATAACTTTGTCGTTTTAAGTTCGCTGTCGACGCACAGCACCTTGTTTTGGATGTACTGTGAATTCTGCATATTTTCAAACCATTTCCAGATGAAAATGTTTTCTGTATCTTCTGTCATTTCAAAAACAGTGAAACTGCACTATTTTAAAATATTATTTTATTGTATTCGAACTTGTAAATTCCGTATCTTTATCGCTTTAAACCGGATTTTTACGTATAACCCCTCGTTCTTTTCAGAAAAGCGAGCTTTATGTTTTGGAACCATTTCCAGCCCTTGATTTTGGCTGTTTTGACCAATCATTATTTGGATTCGATTATTCGAGTATCTTTGATATTAAATATTAATTATGATAATTATTTTCAGGATACAAATTATTTTTAAACCGTTTTGAGACTGGTGAGAGTGTTCAGTGGGTCTCTCTATATATATGTATTATGAATTGACCTACTTTTTAACTACTTTATTTTCTAAAAAGGTATACTTATATTTATAAGTATTTTAAAACTATTTTAAAACTACTTATACATAAATCCTAATTTTGGGAGACTCGCTACTTCGTAAAATTTTAGACATAGATCCTATGTGTGAAGAGCAATCATGGGGGAGTGGGTTAGTGAATGGTTGAGTCCCAATCATTCACTAATCCTTTCTTTAGGTGTCTGTCTTTTTATTCTTTGTAGATTGCATGTATAGGATTGCACCACGAGCACTTAGCCTAGGCTCTCCTAGATCTAAGGACATGGTGTGTTTATTTCATTTTTGTACTCCCATGCATTTATTACCTGAAGGGTTAGACTAAACATCACTTTAAACTCCTACAACGTAGTGACACCCTAGGGACAAAAATTAAGGACCTGTCTAGAGAACTTAGAAGTTTTCTAGGGATTAAGATAGATCCCAGAACGACATGAAAACTACAACATTTAAACTTAGTGACATCTAAAACATCACTGAATTTTCTAGGAATTTTTAGGAGCCTTTAGAGCCCTTAGCTAACTAACCCTAATTAACCCGCTAATTAAGGCCCTGAGACCTTCCAAAAAATACAATAAATACACATTAGGTCAGAAAATTACCCATAATACTTCAAACTGTCCAGAATCTGATCCTTGACCTTAGATAAATAGGGCTTCCTAGTTTGACTCTAGGTTGACCCATAATTTGACCTTAGGTGAAAATTACCGTTTTGCCCCTAATAAATTATTAAAAATTAATAAAAATCCCAAATCTTCTCCAAATACTTGGGAACACTTTTTCTGGTCATCCCTGACCTTTGGGAGTGATTCCAATCAGTTTGGAGCTGATTTGGAGCAAAACAATAAAAAAGGCTATTTAGTAGGAAATTTAGAAAATTCCAATAAATACCCCGACCTTTAGAAATCCATAACTAATTGTAGAAAACTCCAAATTAGGTAAACTCACTTGCATTAGACTCCAATTAGGGCCTAGTATTTATTAAAAATTTTAGGTTTCCAGAAACTGGCTTAGATTAGAAAGTCAACTTTTTGGTCAACCCTAGTCTATAGGATAGGGCCCGAAACTTAGAAAATTCATAACTTTGTCTAGAGAACTCCGATTTCAGCCTACTACCTGTCTAACTACTCGTATTAAGGTCTACTATTTTTTCTAAGGTGTTAGGAATCCCAGATTTAGCCTTTTTTCCCCATAGTGACTTTTTGGACCTTTAGTCTAGTTCCTAGGAGGACCCGGGACTTTCCAAAATTGGCTAATGCAAATTAAACTTCAAATATCATTATCCTAAGTCCTTAAAACTCATCAACAAACTGAAATATTTAAAATGAACCCTAATCCACTAATATTTAAATTTTAAAATAAAAATATCCTTTTTAGACCCCCAACAAACCTGAATTCTAGAAAACTTTAACTAACTACCCTACTTAGTATCTATCCAAACCACACCAGCCTTACACACACATATAGAATTGTTTGCTAGGGCACTACTTCTAGACCTAGGTTAGGCCGCTGGATTTTACTTTTTGCTGTGTGCCGGAGCTTTCCGTAGTTTTCACTGCATGCTGTTTGAAAATTGATTGGTATGTTTGCTTACTTTTTCTGCACTCTGGATGTGAACGCTAGACTTACCCATAGGTTAGGAGCGCCATATATATACTGTTCTTCCGTGCAGGTGGCCATGCTCAATGCTAATAAAAGGGGGGGCACCATTTATTTTTTCTGATATTGTCTTATGCAGGTGCTTGCTCAGCCCCCCTAAATAAATGAGGGCTAAAATAATAATTATAATTGCACAGGTGGAGCTGCTTAGCCCTCAAAATTAAGAGCATGGCTTGGCACAGGGTCAATGGTGTTAGCACTTTTATTTTCATATAAACTGCTTGGGATGATTTTTATTAGGATAACCTTGCAGGGATTCTTAGATTTACTGCTTTCAATTAATGTAAAATTTATTTGTAATAATTGTTAAGAGTTGTGAAAACAACTTCTGAGTCGGGATATTCTTATCCAGCTCGGATTCCAAAAGGAGAAGGCATCCCTAAGGGGAGAGTCTTCTTCCATTTGGAAGATCGAGCTGGATGGCTTTAGATATCCAAAGAGAAAAGGCAATACCCCCATACTGGGGGAATTGTCTCTTCGTTTGGATATTCAAGCCACGACGGATCCAAGGAGTCTAAGGAGGAGAGATCCAAGGAGTCTAAGGAGGAGAGATCCAAGAAGTCCAAGGAGAAGATATCCAGAAGACTAAAGATTTGAAGACCCAATATCCCACTCAAAGTTGTTGGCGTCTGTCATAGGCTTAGAAATCCGGGTTGTTGGCAGTGGTGCCCGGCCACTTTACTTTTCTACATACCCTGGGTTGTAATTAAAGGGCAGTTGGCCTATGGACATTTACTTGATTAGTTTGATTTATATTGATGTGTTTACCTGATTGTGCAGTAGAAATTACCTGCTTTTCTTAGGTTTCTTTCTTGCATGTCGATTTTGTTTTCGCCTGGATTTTCGTTAGGCTCTCTAAGGATTATAAAATTTTTCTACTCATAACTAATCTTTAAAATTTTAAGTTTTAAATAATATAGAAACTTAACGAATCTAGGGAATTGCCGGAACCGTCCGGGGTCGCATGCATATTACTGCATCTTCTTTCCTTGCTATAAGACATCTCCCTGCCTGCGGGTTTGAGTCCCGGATAATCTGGCCTATGAGGATGAAGTGCCGGACCTAGGGAGACCCAGTCTTTTCAAAAAAATTATTTTCTATAAGCCTGTTTTTAAAGTTCTATAGCATTCATGAGCTGACATTTCAACTAGCATGCATTGCATTAGAAATCAATTTAATTAAAATTTAATTGCATTAGCTAGGAGCATCTGACCCACATAAGTCTAGGACCACTTAGGAAATTCTCTAGATGTCGGTCCCATTTCTAAAGAACTGTACCACCCACCCATCTATCATAAATGACTTGACAGCATGGTTTTAAAAGCGATTAGGTGGTTAGCTGGCTCCCCCAATCCAGGCCGGGATAAGTCCAGGTTTTGCATCGCATTAGCTAGGACACTGGTCTTAGTGTGTGTCGAACACTAAGTCCAATCTAGATTTAGGGTTTGAGGCTACTACACTCGGTCTCGTAGTATGCCTTAAATAGTAGGTAGATCTCTTTCTTTCGGGGACTCTAAATCCTACTTATCCACGTCACAGGATGACGCCACCTCCATCTTTTCTCTCTCACGCATGTGATTGATTGCTTGTCTTTCTTTCTCTCCAGTTTCTGTTTAGTGCCCTAGAGCCTCCGAATGCTGGTATGGACCACGCATGTTTGATTCACCCCTTTTGAGACACTTCTTTCCTTTTGAGTAGGACTTCTTAGTCTATCCCCTCGTGCCAATCCCATTTTAAGAAGAAATAATATATGATCCTTAATCGAGAGTTTTCTCGGGCTCCGGCCCGGGATGTAATTAACCACGGGGGCTTGCACCCGTGGGAAACTTGGCCCCGCAATCTACTTTACCCCACTCGATCTCTTGTATCGGGTGGGGGAAACCCGTGACTAGGTCGTGTATATTACTACCCATCGGGGTGTACTGGCAACAACATCTATCCCCAATGGTTAGTCGTATGCACGATCCAATCTGCCCTTCCATCGACCCATTCGTGTCGAGTGTAGAGGCCTACGATCGTTTTGTCCCACGGGATAGTGCGGCCGTACCCTCTGCGTTCGTACCCCACGAGTGGTGCTCTTTCGGAGGTCCACAGCTGTGTCCGACATTAATTGTTGTGTGAATCTTAGTGATAGTCCTAGTTATGCGGATGGTGCAGATTCTGTTGGCAAGTCTACATAGTTAATTGATAGTGGTGAAGAATCTTTGACTATTGTTGGGGAGGCATGTTTTGAGGTGCCTCTAGTGGATGTGCTTATTTCTATAATTTCAAATACTAATTTGTTTGCCCATCTTGCTAGAGATTATGTTCGGTGGCTATGTGATTGGTTGCATGATGATATGTCGGTTACTAGTGAGGAGGATTTTATTGATACCAACCTCGAAACGATCTCGCTCAATAAGTTTGTTTCTCAACGTAAATAGAAATCCAAGAATAAATTATTTTCTTCTTTTGGTTTGGTTTTATTTCATTCTTCGTTGCTTTGGTTGCGTTGTTGGGTTGTATTCGGAATGGACGATGAGGAAACAGTTCTACTGCATGTGCCTTGGATGGCCAGGGTTGGTTGGCAACCTGGGTGGCTCATTTTGGTGTTTTTGATTGCTTCTTGTTTTGGATTTCGTTGTCCTCCATGGACGGCCTCATCCTGGCAACTCAATGTCAGTCTGAGTTCGACATTCACCGATTTTCTCCATCCAATTATCAATTTTTTTTCCTACTGTTTTTTTAAAATATAATCTATAAATCATAATATTGAAAGGACTTTTCTATCAATTTTTAGGGCTCAAATAACTGTATAATAAGAATCAACTGTTATAATATATAATTAGAGTCAGATAATTAATTAAGCATAATTAGCCGTCTCCTTTCTTAACTATTAAATCTCTATCGATAGATTTTTCTATATATGCATAAAATGGCTACATGTGAATACAATGAATGCTCCAATCATGCTTAGTGCTGATAGACTGATAGTTATAGACTTATAGTATATGCTGACGAGAGAATAAATATAAATAATGCGTATAAAATAATTTATCTTAGACCTAACTTTAATTTGACTTTGTTTTATTAAACTATCATGAAATTTAATATGATTAAAGGTTCCACAGCCATTTATAAGCTGGTTCTCGCTTGAAATTGACTCATCAATTGGCACATTTGAAAATTATTAATATAAAATAAACTACAAGTAAATTATAGTTTTAAAATTTAAGTATAAAATTATGCAAATATTTAAAAATTATATTTTTTTAAGCTCAATTACTTTTGAAGTTAAAATTGAATATTTTGAGGGTGGGTGATCTTTTTTCTCCCATGACAAAGACATTTTATATGAATTTTAAACTTCTTTTTATAAATATGAAAGACTTGTTGATCTTCAAACAAATACAAAGTCAAACAATATTTTTAAGTGAACATCATTTATTGATGATAAATATTTTGATGCAGAACATAATCAAAATTGATATGTCATCAAAAAATTATCCTGACCAGGAATGATAGTTGAAGCAAAATCAAGTTGAGAACTTTCGAAATTAAACCCCGGGTCATTCAAACTCAGATTTCAACAAACTTATAGTCGAACAGAACGTCTTAGAAATACGAACCCAACGACACAAATTCGAGTCAATCCAAGCCAAAATGAGTCCAAATCAAGGACCTGAGCGCATTTGAAAAGTTCAAATCATAATTCAAATTATCAAATGAACTCCAATGTAATATGCTTATAGTTGAATCGAGCGGCTTGACGAGACGAATCCAACGAGCACTAAATCATTGAATTATGAAATCATTTAGACATTCAAAAGGGAATCAACATCGACCATTCATTCAAATGACTCTCAACTTACTGTTAATCTTCCTCCTATTTATTTGTCATTCAACTCTTAGAAAACTATAAATAAACCCATCATTTCTTATGAGGGTGCCCAAACAAGGAAAATAAGGAAGATAAGAAACAAGAGAAATCAAAGTTCTCTCGCCACCAGACGACTCCTCACCCAATGCCACAGAACTACTAAAATTATTGAATATGTCACAGAATAAATGTTCAATAATTAAAAAAAAAATCTATAGATTTTATATTTATACACTGATATTTGCATATTTGATATATGATCAAATTGTTTTGAATTTGACGGAGAATAAAGTTCTCTAAATTGTAAGTGACATGAAGAAATAAAAGGTTTTATAATATCTACAGCGAAAATAGTCAAAATACTATGTAGGTGTTGATGAATTGAATGAGAAAAAAAAAGGAGAATAATAAGAAAACAAGAATGAGATTATTATAGGTTTATCCCACCCTTTTATTTTATTTTATTAATCTATACTTGTATTAATCTGCTCCGCAGAGTCGCCTGCAAGCTCTTTTCACCTCCCCTTGTTCTGCTTCATCATTCTTGCAATCCTGACGCGCAGCTTCTTCAGAGTTTTGAGATGGGTCGTCAACTTCATGAGCTGAGCAAATAATGCAAATAGTCAGTAAATAACTTTCAAAATTAAGGATATTAATCCGAAATAAGAGCATGAAATATGAAATGATTGTGCGAAGCTTATGGTTAACCTATTATTTTAGCCATCCAAATGTCGATGTTTTTGTGGAGTTCTTCCAGGACCTCAGTGATTTCAGAAGAATTTTCTTCTCCTCTATTTTCCAAGGATCGTTTAGCCATATCAAGCGCCTGATGACAAGTCCTCAAAAATTAGCTGATTGCTTCGTGTTTGTGGATTCAATGTTGTCAGATTAAATTCAGAATTATGCATTTCCTTTTAACATCATAAAGAATAGAGTATATTATTTCACAAAATGTTAAGTTCGTTTGAAGATTAGGTTAAACGGTAAAGAAAAAAAGAACAAGTATCAAACGAAGGAAGCAAGAACCATACTTGAGATCTAATAGCTTATTTATATAATAATGGAAGTATTTCAATAGTAATTAGTGAGACAAACATCACTTTGTTTAGATGCTTTGAGGTAAGTATATTAAATAGAGAAAAATACATCAATTTAAGATTAAGTTCAAAGTCAGCTTAATGAAATCAGTATTTGAGCTTGAATGGTAATTGTTGAGTTTTTAAGTTTATTATTCTCTATGGCCCATACTCATGATCAAGCCTGAGAATCAAAAGAGATGCAGGGAAAAGAATTCATACCTCTCTTGCAACAGAAACAGCCATTTTGGGCGATTCACATATCTCAGCATGAAACAGAGCCAAACTGAGGGCTAACTGTAGTCGAGTTAGGTTCGCCTCCGGCAACTGCAATACCTCTTCCTACAGATGGAACATATCTATAAATCATCTGAAGTGGATCCAAGAAAAACAATGAGGGCTGTTTGGTTGCAGACTTTATCAAAAGTTAAAGGGCCTATTGATGTAAATCCAATCAAATAATTTGAAGAAATAAAAATTATTTACTTGATTTGGATCCAACTGTTAGCAAACTAATATAAAACATTTGTATAAACCTAGAAAATCCTTACTGAAACCTGAGAAAATCAGTCACTTGCAAATAATTTTTAAGGAGAAGGAAGACAAACAACAACGAAATAAATTTTATTTAATGAATGACGAACAAAAGCAAGAAAGACAATAGATCTTCAACTCTCCCAATTCCTAGCTGGCGGCTAGAGCCCAAGTATAACCTAAGAGAGATCTCAAATTTCAGCCAAATTCAAGATGCCCTAATCATAAGATAAGAAAACAAACTATTCAATGCATACAATCCAAAAGGAAATATGTAAAGAGCCCCTACTTTCAAAATTCCCTCCTAAACTCCTAAATCCTTCCAATTAGAATGTTAGCAAGAAATAGATTTCATTTGGAATAGCGTTCTCGACGTGTAACATTGTAGCGTTGTAAGTTATCGTTGAAAAAAGAATCAAGAAATCCCATTGAAATACAAACTAAATCTACCGTCAAATCTGATATATCAGTAAAAAAATTATCTTGATCAGGCACGAATCTCAAAGCAAAATTGAGTTGAAAGCTTCTGAAATTAAATGAAAGACCATATGAGTTCCAATTTCAGCAAACTTATAGTCAAAACTGAACGTCTCAGAAAGACAAACCCATCGACACCAAATTCGACTCAATCCGAGCCCAAATGGGTCCAAATCAAGGGGATGAAGCGCTGTTGAAGGGTTCAAACCACAATTTGGATTATCAAACATTTTTCGAATGTGTCATGCTTATAGTCAAATCGAGCGGCTCGACGAGACGAATCCAACGAGCCCAAGATCATTTAAAATCTGAAATCGTTAAGGCATCCTATTGACCAATAAACGGTCCATGATCAAGGGGAACAATATCGGCCGTCCATTCAAACACTCCCATTTTGCCCTTGATCCTCCACATATTTACAAGCCATGCCACTCTCAAAAAACTATAAATAGGCCCTCATTCTTCACATGAAGGGGAGAAGGAAGAGGGAGAAGAAGAGAAGAAAGGGAGGAATTTGGGAGCTCTCTTGCCATCGACCACCACCGGGAGTTCCTGCCGACCACCGCTGGGGTTCCTGCCGGCCACCACCGGAGTACCTGCCGACCACCCCGGGGTTTCTGCCGACCACCATTGGAATTCCTGCCGACCACCGCCGGAGTTCCTTCCGACCACCGCCGGACTTCCGCCAGTCTGCCGACCATTGCCGAACTTCTGCTCGTCCGCCGATCACCGCCTGAGTTCTTCCCAACCATTGACGAATTTTTGCCAGTTCACCGATCGCCACGAGCCCACCCCGGACTTCCGCCGGAATTTCATCCCGATCGCTGCCGGACTTCTACCCGCCGTTCTCCGACCACCGACGGACTTCTGCCAGTTCGTCGACCGCGCCAGACTTCCACCAGTTCGCCGACCGCAAGCTGGACTTCATCCCAACCGTTGAGCACCGACGGACTTCTGCCAGTCCGTCTACCGCTGCCAACGTGGACTTCCGCCAATTCGCCAACCACCGACGGACTTCTGCCAGTTCGTCAACCGCCGTCGGACTTCCACCAGTTCTTAAAGTACCCGTCCTCCGAAGACCGCCGCCGGACTTCTACCAGTTCACCCGACTACCGTTGGACGTCCGCCGCCCTCATCCGCCGACCATCGTCGGTCCATCATAGTTTGCCGTCCGCCATTAGAATTTTCGCCAGTCTGCCGAAACACCGCAGGACTTCCGCTACTTCGCCAACTACAGTCCTCCCAACCACTGTCATCCAATTGCGGTCCTTCCGATCACCGTCATTTGCAGAATATGGGTCTTTCGGACCTTGATCGTCTGCCGACTACATTCCTCGCCGACTATGGTCGTCCCGACCTTCGTCGCCTGCTAACTATGGTCCCCTCAACCTTCGTAGCCCGCCGACTACGGTCCTCCCAACCTTCGTCGCCTGCCGACTACGATCCCTTCTGACCTCCATTGTCTACCAACAACGGTCCTTCCGACCTCCATCACCCGGTGACGGACTACGATCCTCCCGACCTCCGTCGCAATACAACGGGTCCTTCTGACCTATGTCGCTCACAGAGACTACGATCCTTCCGACCTCCGTTACCCCGCCGAATATGATTCTTCCGATCTACATCGCTCGTCGACTATGGTTTTGTCACCCCAAACAAACATATCAACATTGATTCTTCCAACTTCCACCATGCAATGCATTTTATATGATGTATAATTGTTACTATCGAGCCAAGACCTTCCTCCTAAGGATGGGCCCTCATTTGTAATCAATTACAAGCACTAGTGGATTCATTCAAACTGGGCCAGGCCCCGTGATTTTTCTCTCCTTTTTAGGGGTTTCCCACGTAAAAACTCTGGTGTCTCTTATGAACGCTACACCCTCATCTCTTTAATCTGGTTGTGTTCTGGATCTTCGTACAAAGCTAAGGCATTAAACTTTATATTTCTCTCTACTTGCCAACAGCGAATTTTCCAGGACGCAACAAATCCAATGCGAAAAAGAAGCAAGACATCGATCGAAATAAACAAAGAAACAATAAATCAATTAAAATGCAAAAAAAAAAAAGAGATCAAAGCAATAAATCAATTGAATGTTAGATGAAGCAAGAAGTAGATTTCAGGGGGAGTGGCGTCCTCAACATGATAGCATTGAAATAAAAATCAATAAATCCATTGAAATACAAACTAATCTGAAGTCAAATCCAACGCAAAAAAGAATCAATACATCGACCGAAATGCACGAAGAATCATGCAAACAATTGAAATGAAATAAGACGCAAGAAATCAAGTGAAATGCAAAATTAAATGTTCTTACAATGGCGGCATTATAGGCTTCGAAAACAGCTTCCAGCGCTTTCACCCTCTCCAGCCCATTCTTCACCATCGCTACATGGCGAAGATAATCCCCCTTCATCTTCTTAAAGAAAAGCCCTAGACTCCGTAGTCATCGCCTTAGCCGCCAGCCCTTTCTTCGGAGAAAAGTACGCTGCGATCAATGAAATTGACAATATCCGCACAGGTTTTGGAGATCTCATCCGCAAGAAACTCCTGATATTCTCTGGCGGCTTCCCGCCGGGTAGGGCTGGTGGTCATATCGGCCGCTACGAAAGCGAGGTAGTGCCAGGTAGTGAGTTTGGCGATCGAAATAGAGGTAGCAGGCCAAGCTGTAGCAATTACGCTCCTTTTCAGAGAGATCTTCGTTCGGCATCACGATTTTGAATGAGCTTCTTCATGTAGTTGAGCATGTATTCGTAGTTCTCGCTCTCCTCGGCGCATCGAGCGAGAAGGAAGAGCCCCTCCCTCGTCTCCTCCGGATCCTGCACTACCTCTGGCCTTGTCTCCTTGTCCATCCTCTGAGTGAATCCCTTCGCTGTCGCCATAGAATGCTGGTGACAGAATCTGTAGAAAAAACACAGCTAAATAGAGGTTTTGGGTTCGAATTTTTGTATGAATTTGGCTTAAACGATCTAAATGTCCCAAAAAAAATATGTAGAAAAAGGAGAAAAAATAACGGCAGTAGAAGAAGAGGCAACAAAACTTACCGTGTTTTGCTTTTATAAGTGATTTTATTTCAACATTTTTAGCGGATAAGACCCCCTAAAAATCTCTATTTATTTATTAACTGTATAGAATTTTGCGGGAATTTATTGATCGCCGTCGATTTTTAACAGAATAAGTTTCTCAAAAGTTTTACCATTTCCGATTGAAAAGGTCGTCCTTTTTTTTTTGCTCAATTTTTTTAAAATGAAAGGGTCCATTCAATCCAAAAAGGAAAACAAATATTGCTTTACTTAGTAAATGTTTTAACAACCATTCAAAATATTAAAAAATAACTTAGGAAAAATACAAGCAAAATTAATGAATAAAAAAATTCTCAACGTTTGAGCTTTTTTTTTCTTTTTTTCCTTTTAGAAAAAAAAAAAAAAAAACTCGAGCTATGCCTTTCCTTTATATTTAGGTATTCATTTAGTTTTAGAAGTATTTAATTTTTTTGCAAATTCTAAAAATAGTGCAAAATAATTTTATTATATTTTAAATATTTTATAATGTTAGTTGGTTGCAGAAAAAATTTTAAAATATATTTTTTATTTGTGTTACTGTGAAATAAATGTTTATTTTTATAATTTTTTAAGACATGGGGGATGATCAAAAGTGGTGACATAGAGCGATGATAACAACAATGACTGTTGTAGTGGTGGGAAGTGACAATTGATAGTGGAAGTGAGGAGTGGTGGCAACGAGAGATTATTATGTGCGAAGTCCGGACGTCCGGAATGTGATACACACTGTGTATACATAGTGTGTATATCACAATCCGGACGTCCGGATGGTGGGACATAATAATTTCTCGGTGGCAATAGAGTCAATAGTGACATGTGAGAAGGATTGCGATCATTGACAAGCGCCCACAATGATGAATTGCATTGGTTGACAACACTAATGCATGGTGGCAAGGAATAACAATGACGATTAGCAAAGGTGATGCCCTGTATTTGCTTGAATTGGATGATTTTGAAATTCATTAAAAATAATTAAATGGCGGATTTTGAATTCTTGAATGAATTACTTTACATATGATTTTTAGAATTCATGTGCTTGAATCTTTACACTCAAATCTCTTCCAAATATGCTACAATTGAAATATTTTCATAGCTATGTCTACCCTAACCATCATAAGTCTTAGTAAAATCAAACCGACACCTTAGGAGCCATCCTAATCCCTAAGCCTTAAACCCTAAAGCATTTAACTACTTTAATAGAGTCATAGTTACTCATGTTGTTTACCCGCGCTTGGTTGAATTTCTTCACTTTGACATTTAAAACACTGAGCAAAAATCAGAATGCGTGAGCATCCGTTGGGATCATCGTAATGTTTTGTTTTAATTAAACAGTTAGATACCCCTTGACCGTACCAGTTACAAGAGCCACATTTTTTAGCATGGTGCACACTGGCACTGGAATATTTCTAACCCCCGACAAACACACGTGCATATGCCTCGCACTTGGCACTTATATATATATATATATATAGTTGCAAGAACATTTGATCGTTTTCATCGTTCACATCATAGCCATCATAACCAATGGTCGAGGGGAGGGAGGGTGGGCCAAGTGCCCCCCCCCCCCCCCCCCCCCCCCCCCCCCCCCCCCCCCCCCCCCCACCCCCCCCCCCCCCCCCCCCCCCCCCCCCCCCCCCCCCCAAAAAAAATCAAGTATGTGTCTTCAACCAATCACCACTACCTAAGGAGAACAAGGAAGAGTAAAGGTTCACATGTACATTTTTATATGTGAGAAATCAATTATTTTCTCTTATATACATGCTCGATTTAAGAGAAAGAAGTAAATGAATTAATTTACTTTTCTTAATCAAGACTAAGCTATTGATATATCATAAAAAATTTATCTTGACCGGGCACTAATCTCGAGAAAAAAATCACGTTAGAAACTTCAAAAATTAAATCGGAGGCCATTTCAACTCCGATTTCAACAAACTTATAGTCAAACTAAACGTCTCGAAAATACGAACCCAACAACACCAAATTTGACTCAATCCGAGCCCAAATGAGTCCAAATCAAAGACTAGAAGCATATTTGAAAGGTTTAAAAAATGTTGAGTAAAACTCATTTAAATATCTTTCGCTCCTCTCTTGCTTCCAAACGGAGAGCACCCCGATAATGTGACAGCAAACAAAATTATTTTAATTTAGGCCCCACCCCATTGGCCTTTGTTTATGCAATAGCGTCCGATTTTTGCTCTGCTCATGCGGCTGATTTTCTAGAGCTCACCGGCAAATTTTTGGCACCGAGCTATTGATTTTCCCTCATTCGGCCAGTGCCCATTCTCTTGTGCGCATCAATGACTGATTCTTCTTGTGGCATGTGAAGCGGAAAATTATTAGGTGAGGACAGTGGATGTAGAGATGCGTCTGGATTACTGCATGCATTGCGTACGCTCTACTTACAATGCATATTTGTAGATTCACAACAAATAAGCAACAACTCCTCACAACTAAATATTTGCTGCTTATTTACTGCATATCTATTAATACGCAATATATAGCATAATATAAGCAGAGTATAGGCACAGTGTAAGCAGAGCATATGCAGAACGTATGCAGTACATCCAGTAATCCGGATGTATCTCTACGTCCGATGTCCGCACCTAATAACATCACAATGCCCACATTCATATTATTTTTAAAAATATGATAAAATGGGCACGACTCATGTTTTGCATTGAAGGATCGTATGTTTATGAAACCATTTCATCTTTTCGGCATATATCACACAAGCAACAAGGCACGGTGTCGATAATCACTACTAGTGCATTTTCCGACATAAGGCAACCCATCATGCACATGAGAGGATGCTTTGCGGGCTTCCCTTGGCAAAGTACAAAAGCTTATGTGCGGGCAAGCAGGCCTCCCCCCCTTAATAGATGCGCATTGCATATTGCGAACTGAATGCTCCGTCGTGAATTTAAGTTGTCTGCAAATGATTCAGCTCATCATCAATTAGAAAACTATATTTCAGGGCATCTGCACTGATGATCTAGATGATTGGCACAAATGCATCTCCTGTCGTATGCCCTTGGGGACCGAAGCCCCTACTACTGGTTAGCGGGCAAACGATGGTATCAAGCGATGCATTTTTTAGCTCGGATTGTGACACCAAAGGTCCTGCATGCCCAGAAGTTTAAAAACACCACATAGCTTACATTTTTTCATCAAAAAACTTAATTTGTGACATACATATGCACATACGAGTACCCAGCATTCCTTAAGAGATGCCCGAAAATCTTATATTATTACTAAATAGCCAAAATTGAATAGTCACAAGTGCCGTTTGCACGAGGAACTTTTATTTGGTCCGGGTGAACGTACATAGAGCTACGTTCGGCCGGCACTAAGATCGCAGGCACAAAACGAGAAATACCGAGCAAATACTGAGCAGTACCAATAATAACAAGAAATACCATTATGTGAAGACAAAAATACCGAGCAATACCGAGCAATCCCAAAAAATACCCGAGTTTTTCTAGAAAAAACTCAGTATTTTTTGGGATTACTCGGTGTTGATCTTCACAGAGCAGTATTCCTCGTTATTACCAAACAATACCTAACAATATCCACTAAATACTGAGCAAAAAACCGAGTAACAATCCTCTGACCGAACCTAGAGCTACGTCCGGTCAGAGGGACGTAATAAAAGTTCGTGCACGAGGGCCTTGGGCACCGCCAAGCAGGGCATGACTGCCTAGGCAAGTCGGCAAGCAAGGCATAGACCTTGTTGGCAAGCCAGGCACTCACCTAGGAAGCGTTTGGAGCTCTCTAGGGCAAGGGTATGAGTCAGGATGACTGGAGCTCAAACTCGACGCAATAAACAGCTTATGAGCCAAACTATATCTAATAAGACAAATTAAGCCAACCCTAACCCAATTTCATTACTTGCAAGCTGTTTCGTTTAAAAAATATTAATATAAAAAAACACTTAAAACATATTAACATTACCTATTTTACAAACAAATTTATTAAAAACATTTTTAAAAATTATCTCATTTTAATATATTAAATTAATTCATAATTATTTTTATTTTACCTTTTTATTATTTTTATAATTTTATTATACTAATTGCTTGAATTATAATCAATTTAAGTCTTTAATCATAATTACTATCTCTTTCATAACAAACAAGCTTGATCATGAGCCAGTTCGAACTCAATATATAAAACTTAAAGTCGATTAATTAATCAAGCTCCAGCACATGCTCGAGCTGGAGCTCGAGGCATGACTCAAATTCGGCTCGATTCATTTACATCCTAGTCTAGAGCCTTATCTTGCCCAACACCTACACAAGAAATGGTAAACAAAACTTTAGTTTTTTACATAAAAATAATGATTATGCCCATTAGTTCAAACTTTAGCCGAAGAACATTTTCATGCGGCACAATCATTATGAAAAAAAGGAAGTTTTATTTGGTTCGGTCGACCGAATGAGAGAAACATTCGGTTCGCATGCAAAAATCCCACGGTATCGAGGTGTACCGAGTTTTTTGAAAAACTCGGTACACCTCGCTACTGCGGGATTTTTGCCTGCGAACCGAATGTTTCTCTCATTCGGTCGGAGGACGTAATAATTGTTCTAAAAAAAAGAGAGCAGCTACCTTCATGTCTAACCACAAGCTTTGCAAGTTCAGACACACCACGATAAGAAATAAAGCAGACAACAGAAATAATTTTTTTCCAGGCAACAAAGAAAATGTTAATGCATGTCTTCAAGCACAATAATCCCATAAAAGAAGGGATTCAGAGGCTGAATATCAAGGCCACAAAAGACAAGTAAAGGTAAAAGCCATGGAAGAGAAGAAAGAAAATAACAATAGGATGGTCAAACTAACATTCCTGAAAATAAAAAGCCATCAGTGAACAACAAGCCATAAAAAGCAGAAGTAACTAAGGCAAAGAAAGCAAATGCAGCTAGCCAGGATCCCAGTTCTTTGCTACTATTCATTATCAGGTTTTGAGGCCTCCTTTATATCATCACCCCCTTCATCCTGTATATATAGAGCATTAAGATATTAGTTCGCACGGAAAATATTCAACAACAAGGCTTTATCTCATTATGCAGGGTCGGCTACATGAATTTTTCTTCTCCGTTATGTCCTATTAAGAGTTAAATTCTCATTTAAAACTGATAAAAAACAGTTATTTTAAAATCTTTTTAAGCCTACTTTTACCTTTCTTAACATAGGCTGAATCGAACCGGATCATCAGAAGACCAATGTTTTATGTGACCAAACCATCTAAGACGACTCTTTCTAATCAAAGATCACTAAGATCACGGGAACTACTCCAACCTTTTGGCGCATTGTTAAACCGGTCCCTAGTAGACCGGCACAACCCCAACCAGCCTCTTTGAAGAGGCCGGTTCTTTGCTACAAGAGGGGCGGCGGCATAAGGAGAGAGAGAAAGGAGTGGGGCCCACTAGGGATTCAAATTCAAAGGAATTGGAGGCAAAGGAGGGCGGCGGCAAGGGCAAGGGAGTAATTTGGCTTTAAATAATTAATTGTATACTTTAAGTATGGGAGGAGGGATTAGGGTTAGGGTTATGCATGATTGGAGTTGTTTTCTTGGAGTCTTCTTGGTGTCTTGAGCTCTAAATCCAAAATCTAGAAATTGGGAGAGACAATTCTCCTCTCGAATTGAGGATCAATTGTATCTTGCTTGGAGTTTGTTTTGCTTTGCTTCTACTATAGCAATCTATCGTATTAAATTAATTTCCTCCAGATTTTCTTATTTTTCTCGCTGTTTTTGTATAAAATTATAAATTAACAGTTTTTACCAATAGGACAAAGGTTCAAAAGCGACTCAATTAGCCAGATATTTCATAAATTCACACAAAGTAAACCCACCGATAAAATTTTGTATTCTTATAGCCGAATTATACATATTAGAGAGTATAATATATATTAAAAGTTATAGAATGAAGTATTTTTCAAATTCAAGAAAAACGTATTTTTGAGCATATCTTTTTATAATCACTTAGGAATTCTAGAATTGACATTAAAAATAAGGTATGGGTTGCCTATTTTGAGCCTATAAATTTTTCGAACCTGTTAAACAGACAATTCCAAAGTTTCTATGTAAAATGTTAAAAATAAATGAGTTGCACATATAAATATTTAACTGACCTGCATATCAGAGGTCCACAAGGTGAGATTATCACGAAGAAGCTGCATTATAAGAGTGCTGTCTTTGTAAGATTCCTCTCCAAGGGAATCAAGTTCAGCGATCGCTTCGTCAAATGCCTGATTACGAGTAACATATAGTAAGAGGGAACATCAGCAGGTAAGAGAATGGAGGAGTAAAACATTATACACAATAAAAGAATAGTTCAAGATTTTCTTCTGAGTATCTAACACAAATAAACATCAGCAGACTAGTCGTATCAGATAGAACGAAATACAAAAAATCTATTTGCAAAAAATTATCAGAAATAGAACCCAAAGAATATAAGGTGGATTGGTTAAAAAAATACAACCCAAACCAAGAGTGATAGGTTTCTCGTAAGATTGAAAAGCTGCAGAAGGGAGTGAGATAGATGAATCCCCAAGTAGCGTGAGAAAGGGAAAAGTCACCAAGTAGACACCAATCAAATGTTCTACAGGTATCAGTATTGGATTCTTATATGAAGAAAACGTGGGAGCTTTTGAAGATTGAAAAGCTGCAGAAGGGAGTGAGATAGATGAATCCCCTTGGGCAAGACGATCAAACAATCATTGTTAAGTGTCGAAGGAGGAAGAAATAGAGGGAATTGGTATAAGTACCCAAAAAAAAATTGGATCTTCAAGCCCCAATGATCGGCGAGATGTGATAGAGAGGGCAGAATGGTGAAGCCAAAAGGTATCAACATCAAGGAGAGGTAGTCTGAGAAAGAACACCACAGATTGGCAAGTATCAGGTGGTCCATTAGCATTATATTAGAGTAGATAACAAGCTGATGAAGTACGCTTAGACAACGCCAGAGCAAGAGCAGGCTAAAAGAGTTGATATATGATATTAGGGTGTAGAGTTTATGATGATCTGCATTGAGATGCACAAAATTACTTAAACGTGCTCAAATTCACATATTAAATATCTTAATTTGGATAATTATTCATTGTTTGAGATGAAAAAAAAAACCACAAAAATAAATCCAGCAAAACTAATAGGTTTAACAACCTTTTACAAAATAATTAATTGAAATGATGCAATTGCAGAAGCCATGTTATATGCAGCAGCAACAACAACATCAACAAGCCTTTATACTACTATGTGGGGTTGGCTCTCCATTGTGCCCTATTAAGAGTCAAATTCTCATCTAAATCTAATAAAGAAATGTCATTTTTAATATTTTATAACCAAGTCTTTTTAGGTCTACCTCTAACTTTCTTAACATAAGTCAAATCTAATACATCTACTTTCCTAACCGGGTCATCGGAAGGCCGCCGTTTTATGTGACCGAACCATCTAATATGACTCCCTCTAATCTTATCTTCCACTGGAGCTACTCCAACCTTATCACACATATGCTCATTTCGTATCTTGTCTCTAAGAATAAAGCCGTCAATCCACTTGAGCATCCTTATCTTTGTAACACTTAACTTAATATTATGCTTTTCTTTTAATGGCCAGCATTTTGCACCATAAAGCATTGTAGGTCTCACTACCATCTTATAGAATTTTCCCTCAAGTTTGAGAGGGACTATTCTATCACTTATTCAAGTTTGCATATAACATTGTAACACAAGAAACCATGTTATATGCAAACTTGAATAAAAATAAATCATCGAAGTTAACCAATAACAAGATTTACAACAACAACAACAACATAAAAAAAATAGAAAGAATAAAAGTCATCAAATCAATTCTCTCGCTTTTACAAGAAGATAATCATTTTAAAAAATCTTTAAGGTCCCACTAGTTTAAGATAGGACTAGAAAAAATTTCACAGCCAACATATCTATTTAAAAATTACTCCATATGTACAAATGTAAGAATCATATTTATGATTAAATTTCTTTTGAAATTGCAAATCTATCAATTATCAACCCAAAAGGCCACCAGAGAAATCTTGTATTACCACCACACACATCTCCTGAATGGAGATTCCACCAAAACTATCAAAAAACATCATTGAACAGCAAGAAATCTTACCAACAGTCAACCCACAAGGAACTCCAGCAAAATGCTAGAGAGAACCACTAAAAACTTGCGAAACATAAGTATTGAGCTCCTTGTAACAGGATAATTCGTAGGAGCATCATACTACTCCATGAAGAAGTCACCCAGCAGCAAATAGTCATAGCTAGTCACAGGAATATATGAGGAAGGAATTTCACATTAATCTACCAGGCCTAAAAAAATTGGCTTCAATAAATTATTCAATTAATATTGATCAAGCAGATATGAGCATAATTATTCCACTTTATATAGAGACATTCAAGATATGTAGACCTTTATTTTCACCTTTTAAGATATCTTTGGGATCCACCTTCAATCGCAAAGATGATTTTATTATCAATGATAGCTTCAAGAATAATATTTCATAAGCACCTGAAAATTGTGTGAATGATATGCCGAATATGAAATTCGAAATAGAATGAGAAAAGAGAGAAGAATTCAAGGCATAGATTGGTGGTTACTGGTTAATAAGATAAAGAAAAATTAAATATATTGAAAAAAGGATTAATCTGAGAATTTTTTTAATACTTTTAACTTGCAAGCATTCAAGGCATAGACTGGTGGTTAATAAGATAAAGAAAAATCAAATATATTGAAAAAGGATTTATCTGAGAATTTTTTATTACTTTTAACTTGCAAGCATTCTTTCCCAACTAGTTGAAAAATAATTAAGAAAAATAATCAAATTCTCAAGGAATCCAGTAGTAAGCCTTCAAATATTCAGACGAATCATTATCCTATAACCAAAATTAATTTTTAATATCTCTAATTCGTATACTGGATAAAATCAAAATTCTAATCATTAAAAGCAAGTTTCCTACAAATGCTGTAATAAAAGTCCAGCAAATAACTAATGAATAATGCAATATAATATGATAAATGTAATGATAATGCTAAAATACTAATATGCACCATAATGGATGTATTATGACCAATTGGTGAGAGATTTTCATGATGAATAAAACTTAAAATTTATATTTATAAAGTTCATTAGTATTTTTGAATAACAAAGATGTGACATGTTTATCATATGGGCAAACATCTTTAAAGAAAAATAATCCAAATGATCTCAAGAATAGTCGTTATGAATTATGAACTTCTGGTTTCAATTAGTTAGAGATTTCAATTTCATGTTTTGCAAAAAAAGTAATTATCATGGATGTATTGATGCATTTTTTTCCATAAAGTTCATTTTATGAATTAGTGAATAAAAAAACCAAGAACCACAAATAAAATAAACAGTTAAGTTCAAAAATTTTCTCATGTCCAAATATGGATTCACATTTATATTTTGATTGAGACTAATGTTCAGATATGACTTCAAGCTCGATTTAGATTCAAGCTTTAACTCTTGCTTAATTTTAGGTTTAATTTGTTGAACATGTTCTAATCTAGATCATGTTGCCAATTCATATTTAACAAAATTAGACTCAAAATCATATTATAATGGTAACTTATTTTATGCATCCAACAAATCATTTGAAGAATATCAAAAATATTTTTTTTTTTTTAAAGGATTAGATTTAAGAATACATGATTCTTGATTTGGTGTGTGTTTAGCACACCAAACATTATGATAATGATGCTTCTATAGAAATATTAATCATAGCTGCAATAGTGCAAACAAGAGAATCATTGTAATATTAATCTAACCGTAAAGATTTATGTAAAAAATTAATCTAATGTATTTCGAGAATTGTAGCACAATTTATGCTTGATTTCTTGGCAAAACTTTTTAATGAAACATTTAGTAATAACAAGATAATACATAGAAAAATAATATCAATAAAACTTTTAAAACAAACAAATTGTCTAAAAATGCTACAATCATCTAGTTTGAAAGCCTTAAATTGATAATTGATCCTTATAATCATTAAATACATAGTGTTCCTTAAGTTTGTATTTCACATTAATTTATATATATATATTGTTGCAATATCAATATTTTACTTTTATTTTGCAATCTCAACTCTTTGGAAATCAAATATAATATAGCTTTCAGAGAATTCTTCTAAATTATCTAACCAAACCAGAATCATGCCTCCCATCAACTGGAAGGATAGAACTCTTGGCACTATAATAATCATGTTAAGACATTATAATATCATAACTAAATTGATTTCATTTTAATTGCATCTTTTATTATATTTGTTAGCCGATCCAAATGTTATATCTTACTTCTATAAGATATTATGATGTAGCATTAAGCTCTACTACCAAATATGATGTAAAATTTTTTGAAAAAATGATCACGTACGCTTAGAAGGAGATGCACAAAATCATACAAATATACTCAAAATTTGCATATCTCAAACTTTTTAACTAGAGCAATTATTCCTTATCCAGAAGAAAGCTAAAAATATGAAGATATAAAAATAATAATTTAATAGTTTTTTACTAAAAATAGCACATAAAAATTAAAATCACAAAAAGCACCACAATTAATTGAAAAATATACTTCAGAAAGTCCATATTGTATCCAACTTGCATAGAAATAGATCACATAGCAAATTATGAAATTAATAACCACATTTGAAAGAAATAGGTAGAAAAGGCAAAAATCGGCAAATCAAACCACCAGCTTGTACAAGAAGATAACCTCTCCTTATAAGCTTCAAACTCCCATTTGTTTAAGTGGACTATAAAAAATTATAGATCCAACCAAAATCTATTCAGAAAATACCTCCTGTGCAAAACTAAGAATCATATTTGTAAGAAAAAAAAATCCTTCTGAAATTCCATAATTATAGATTATCATGCCACAAAGTCGCAAACTAGAAATTTTGTAAGAGCCCCGATGTCTCCCACAAAGGTTGCCAAAGAACTCTATGTTGCACTGACACTTCTCCTAAAAAAGGCCCGCGGTGTCAAACGCTTATCCGACACGGCACACATCCGACACTCCGATACAGATCGGACATGCCAAAAATGTGTGAGATTAAAAAATATTAAATACAAATTGGACACGCATGTCCGACACACATGTCTTAAATATTTTATGAATTTTTTTAAATATAACTTCTAGTATTTAAAATTTTTATTTATTTAAATATAAAAAATATTTTTTTTCTTATCCATAATACCAAATCAATCGTCTGCACTCAATACCCTATTCATCGAATATTCTCATTTTCATTTCTCTTTAGCGAGCCGTGATTTTGGTTTCACAACAATGCCCAATATCATCTCAACATCGACGTCTGATGTCATCACAACATCGACATTTCAAAATCATCTCAACATCTACGTCTGATGTCATCTTGGCATTGACGCTCAATACTTACTGCATAACACGAATTCCTAATTCTCGATAGCATTGTTGTCTCATTTCTCGATGCCTGATACATGGCATCAATCCCCGACTCTCAACATCCTAATTTTAATTATTTTAACACAAATTCTAGTTAAATGGCTTATTATTTCTAATTATTGTTAATGTTATGCTAATTCAATTTTTATACACTATTTTTAAAGTATAAAAAAGTATTATAACGAGTCAAACCCGTGTCCGTGTCCTTTATTTTCAATAATTGATGTGTCCCGAGTCAGTGTCGTGTCGTATTAGTGTCGCTATATCTGTGTCTATGCATCATAAAAGAACACAGTTGAACATGCAGGATGAACCACCAAATTTTTAGGGCATATCCTTTCGCCACTACATACATGTTAAATAAAAGTATTTAGCTTGATGGAATAAGATAAACTAGGAAAATATTCTATCACTCCAAAAAAAAAGTCACCCAGCCATAGAGTCATAAATAGTAACAAATAGGCACAAGAGTTAAAGTAGGAAGGAGTTTTGCATCAATCTACCCAAGTAAAAAAAAAAAAATAGGCTACAACATATTATTCAGTTGATATTTGCCGAACAAATCTGAGCATAATTATTACAAATTTTCAGAGAAGTCCATGAATCATCATTTATAGAATTATCTTTCTACTTTATAAGATATCTTTGGAATTCACCATCACTAATATTCATGATTTCATTTCCAATAATAACTTCAAGATAATATTGGCATAATTGTCGAGAAATTAAGCAAACAATGGGGTTGGATATGGATCTATAATGAGGAGTTCGAAAAAAGGAAGTATTTAACTATTTAAGACATCGATTGACAGTTCATCACAAACTCAAATCAAATAAATTAAAAGTTGGAGTAATACTAGAAATTTTAGTGATTTCTAACCTGTAGTAACTTATCCCAATTTATTGTATGACTCTATATAATCTCAGCTTTCTAGCAGGCCATTTCTTAGGAGTTCAAATAAGAAATTTTCAGGGTTTTGATGAACACCATGAGTAGTTGTATAATTGTAATAATTAAAATCATTCAAATGACTAATAATTGGTGCAATATGATATAATATGGGTAATGATAACGCTAAGATACTAATATAATTCTCAATGCATATGTAAATAATACTAAGAGAACAAGACAATGAAGAAAACTTAAATTTTTTATTTATCAAATTCTGTTTTTAATCCATGTAGTTCCATTCATCTGTCTTCTAATAACAACAACAACAACAACAACATCAAGCCTTTATCCCACTACGTGGGGTCGGCTACATGAATCCTTTTTCTCCATTGTGTCCTATTAAAAGTCAAATTCTCGTTTAAATCTAATAAAGAAAGGTCATTCCTAATATTTTCTAACCAAGTCTTTTTAGTCTACCCTATCTGTCTTCTAATAACAAGTCACAAAAATATGATAAATCTATCATAAGAAAAAACAACCTCTTGAATCTATATAAAAAATAAAAATAATAATAATCTTATGAACTTCTAGCAAGAATGAGATTTGAATTATATATTTTATTAAAAGTCCTTATAGCATAAATATATTGACCCAATTTAATTTTCTACTTAAAATTTTTAATGATCTACAAAACCAAAAACTAAAAATAAAATTAATATTAATTTAATTTGTAGAAATAATTTTGTTAGATACTTTATTTAGAATTGCCTTATTAGATTTTTTAATTAATCTATAAATCTCAATAAGCATGATTTATTTAAGTTCATAATCAAGAAAATATTCATATTCTAACTTAGGTTTACATTTAAAAATGATCTAATGTTCTAAATCAAGTTCAGATTTATATTATAATTCAACTTTACGTCCATATCTTATCTCAAGTTCAATTTTAGATTCAATTTTAACTATTGTTCAATTTTAGATTCACATCAATAAACATTTTATAGTCTAACATATGATATCGATGCAGAATCAATAAAATCAAGTCCATAATCACATTGTAATTATAATTTTCTTATTATCCAATACATCATTTAAAGAATATTCAATAATTGTAACTTCTTTAATAAGTTTAAATTTTTTTTATCCATGATTATTGAGTTTGTGTTTATTTAGCACACTTTAGATGATGATGAATTTTCCTCATAAATATTAGTCATATATGCAATAGTCATAACAGGAGGATAATTGTACTATTTCGCATACTCTAAAGCACTATATAAGCAACACATCTAATGACCTCGGAGAATTATAGGTTAATTCATACTTAATTTCTTTCCAAAGACTAAACAAATTAGATAGTGATAACAAAGTAATGTATAAACAAATAACGCTAGTTTAATCTTTAAAAATAACAAATGTCCAAACAAACAACAATAACCCCCTTGGTTAAAGGTCTTAAATTGATCATATAATTGATCCTTAGACTATGACCTAAAAAAATTATGATGCAACCTTAACTATGATACTAAATATGATGTAAATCGTCTTAGGGTCTAGGGTTTGATAATACATATCTCAATTTGGCAAATCGCTAACTTTTGCCGGGGCAATTATTCATTATTTGAGAAGAATCAAAATAATATCGATGAAATGATAATTTAATAATTTCCATTAAAAATAACAAATAGAAATTCAAAATCATGAATAGCAATACAATTATTTGAAAATAATGCGCTAGTAGAAAATAAGATTGTGGCTAATATGAATAGAAATCGATTTCGAGATTTGGAAAAGATAGGGAACATATCAGAAAAACATGCTTCTTAATCTTATCTGATATAGAAGATAAGCTCCATCTAAAATCATCAAGCTCTCACTTGTTAAAGGAAGATATGAGAAGAAATTATACATACAATCATAAATTTATTGAAAAAATACTCCCTTCTTTTGTACAGAATTAAGAACAAATTTTATAAAAAAAATTTCTAATAATTTCAAAACTTCTCAATTATCATCCAAAAAAAGAATAAACCTTAAATTTTGTAATGACTTGAGTATTTCTTGTATAAAAATCTCGTTAAAGTTGGTGAGAAACATCATTGAACCTAGGTAATCTCCCCAGCAGATGACCCACATGAAACTCCCACTAAATACCAAAAGAACCATTAAATTTATACGACAAATTGACAACCTCTAAAGGCATGCAATAAATATTTAGCCAACTAAAACAGTATAAGCTACAAGATTATCATACCATTACCTTATAAACTAATTTAAATTTTATATATCTCCAATTCAAACATTCAGTGGAATTAAAATTGCAATAAGTAAAAGTTTCTTGTCAATGCTTTCATACAAATGAATGATGTAATATGATATAATGTATGCAATGATAATGCTAAGATACTATTACACTTCCTAATTGATACACCATAAATATAAACTATGTGAAGAAGATGTTGAAAAAAAAACTATATTGTATATCAATTAGGTCTCATTATGTTTACTTCTAATAACTAACAAACCGCTCAACCATGATGTGTCGATCGCAAGAACATTCAACCTCTTTAAATAAAAATGAACCAAATAGCCTAAAGACAAGTAGTGATGAACTATAAACTTCTAATTTCAACCATATAGGCGGATATTTCAATTTCATAATTTGTTAAAGGGAGTCATTATGAATATCTTAATGCAACTTTATTTTCTTCATAAAATTTATTTTATGAATTTGTGAATCAGGAAAAAGGAAAAAAATAGATCAAATCCAACATCAAAGATTTCATTAAAAATTACATTATTACTTCATAATATTATGCTTAGACATTAGATTTCATTAAAAATTACATTATTACTTCATAATATTATGCTTAGACATTAATATAATATCTCAAATATATCCAACATTTAACCAAGGTGTGGTACCAAAGGTTCACAAAAACAATTTAGAAGATGCAATCGATATTGGAAAAGAATTCGAGGCATTTATAAATAAAAGAATTCATGGCTTATGATGCCCATATTATTTTTAACATGAATTTAACATAAGATTCCTAGAACAAATGCTGGAATATATTTTACAAAACTGGATACAAAATAGGCATGAGAAGATAATTCATAGAAAAAAAAAATTAAAGAAATGGAAATAACTGCATCAGCGTTATGAGATGTTTTAAACTTCAAAAGCATCCTGGATGTAAATAACTCTTGAGCAAATCAAGAAATCCAACTAACTCAAGCGAGTTGTAAAGTAAAAAGGTGGCATAAAGCGTTAAAACACATATCCATAAGCATATACTTGCACTTGCAAAATGAGTCGTTTGTAAATTTATTTATAAAAAAGACAGTTGTTCAAACAAGATATATAAAGCAAGTACCACTATTTTTTTTTTATTTTTTTTTTCAAACATGGTTACACGGCATCGGACACCCTATAGTTAAGAATGAAACGTTAAAATTCACCTAAGCTCATTTGGCTGCTTGTAGATAGAAAAAACATGTTTTAAAAAGTAAAGATTTTGTCTTTCTTTAGTTGCTTGTAGATAAAAAACATGTTTTCAAAGTTAGAAATTTGTTTTAATTCATTTTGAGTGTAAAAATGAAACTATCACTTTTGATAGATAAGGTGTTTCCAAAGATTAAAAATTGATTTTTATTTCCAACTAAATCCAAACAAATTAAGAAAATCTAATAACTCATTGCTTTTCAAAATGTTTTCTAATTTCAACAACCAAAAAACGTGTATTGAAAAGCAACAAGTTCGTTAAGACTTTCTAATTTGGTTAGATTTAGTTGCAAATCAATACAATTTGTAAGGGGGGGGGGGGGGGGGGGGGGGGGGGGCGGGGAAAATGGGAATGATATTGCCAGTATCTCTTTCATTTTCATGAAAGTTAAGTGGGCAATTAGAGATAACATTAAGAGTTTGAAGCATGATGATTCATTGCAATGCATTCTCGAAGAATTTTTTGATTAATTGGGTTCACTCTATGACCCCCAGTTCGTTGGCCTTGATTTCTTGTCGGTGTTATTTGGTGACTTCTTTTTGGTGCAATAATAGTACATCCGCTTTCCCTGCTCTTGCCCGAAATGGCATCCTTTTCAAATTCATCCCGAAGTGCCTCCTTTTATAGGGGGATGCAACCATGCAATGGTCAATTTTCAAACCGTTGGGCATTCTTCCCCGTCTCCGGCTATCTCTAAGTCCAACTTTTGTTCTTCCTCCCCATTTTATAGTTTCAAGGAATTTTTGTTGTCGAAATCTTTCCTTATAAAATTTGACATAGATTAAGAAAGATTTTTTATTGATTATTGCATTAATAAGGAGCTTTGATTGCTACTAAAATTGGGAGATTTAATTTGCACTTATTGGGAGATCTAATTGGCATGATTAGATTTCCATTTATTAGTCTTCGTTATTTAGTTTTGTTTCAAATCTACATAAATAGGGTTTGACGATTATTGTATGAGAGTATGCAAAAAGAGAGTCAATTGTAACCCTATTTTCTCCAATATGGTGACACGATCCCCTCCCTATGGACATAGGCAATTCTTCGCCGAACCACATAAATTGTTCTATTTTGATTGTGTTTGTTTTGATTGTTTCTGCTATACTATTGCACAATAATTAGCATTAGCTAGATTTCAATGTGATTTCGGCGTGCGGCTTGGAGAAGTACAATGAACAAAATTCGAGTGCTTGAGATCCAGCAAGCCAGATAGTTTATGCGTACATCTGACCGAGCAAAAGAGTTTGGTTGCGTCATGCAAGCCACGCGAAAGCAGGAACACATGACGAAGAGGGTCGTGTGTGGGTCTATAGCGGAACCAAGTGGGATCAAGCATAACCTGTGGGGTGTTCGCGGTAAGAAGGCATGTAGGCGCATTTGTGATCGTTTGGTTCGCGTGGAAGCAATGACGCGGGTCGCTTGGGTAGGTCGAGCCGCACCTTTTGGTTGAAGAGTGAAGGATGCGAAAGGCAAGGCTACATACAGGTGGACCATGTGCATCGCGTGCGACTGTGCAAGGAGAAGATCGTACGTGTGCAGCCTAGATCAGGGCGAAAGATTGCATGAGCACGTGTGGAAAAGCAAACTCTAGGTCGCAGCCTCGCAGGCACAAAGGCTGCGGGTGTGAGTCGAATCGCATGGAAGCAAGGCTTCATCGCGGGTCTGGTCTGGGAGGAAGTCCAGAGCACATGCACGGGCGGAGTGCGGGGCACAGAAGATGACTTTGGCGTTTCTGTTGTTTTTGTTCGTGCATATCTTATTCGGAGCAGAGAAATTTGGAAATCATCTCCTAGCTCTTGAGGGACGGATTGGTGCAATTATGGGGACGTAAGGAGATTGCAAAATTATGCATGATATGAAATCCAATTGATCCATGGAGACAACCACCTAGATAGTGGAGAAGGGGATGACCAATCAGTTGGTTACACATCTCGTCAAGATCAATGTGATGAAATTTGATGGCAAAGGAAACTTTAACATGCGGAGATGTGAGATGATGGATGCGTTATGCTCTTTGAATGTAGAGAAAGTTCTAGATAGCAATGAACATCCTGAAGAGATTTCTAAGAAAGATTGACTGAAGATGAACCAAAGTGTATGTGGCATGATCAGAAATTGTCTATCTCAGAAGATCAAGTATGGGGTGATGATTGAGACTTATGCTGTGAAACTATGAAAGATTTTGGAGAACAAGTATCTAACAAAGATGATGGAGAATTGTCTTCATATGAAACGCCTACTCTACAAATTTTAGATGAGACATGGGGTTACTATTAATAGCATCTGAATGACTTCACAAAGCTATTGACAGATCTGTTGAATATGGACGAGGAGGTTGGAGATGAAAACAATGTGCTCCTGTTAAATTCGCTCTTGGATGAATATGAGAATTTCATGATAACTCTCATTCATGGGAAGGAGTCTAGAATTATGGTTAGATGACTACTGCATTATTGAATTATGAGTTCCAACATAGGGACAAGGAATCTGCAAAGATAGATTAGGTCGAGGCCTCCAACGAGGAAGATCAGAGAGGCGGAAGAATAGAAAGGGCAACAGTGGCAATAAGAGGGGTAAATCTCGTGGGCGCAGTCTTGGGAATAATCAGTGTGCTTTCTGATTAGAGACTAGTCATTGGAAAACAAGATTGTTTGAAGCTGAAGGAGAAAGGAAATGAAGTTTCTTCTGAGGCAAAGGCATACTTTAGTGTGAAAAAGTGTGATGAAGATTATGATATATCACTATATGCAATTTCACATAATTTGTATACAGATGGTTCATGTTAGATTCTGAATGTTGGTGCTACCTATTATATTTGTCCCACTAGAGAGTGTTTTGGTACCTACAGGGAGCTTGATAGCGATGCAGTGACTATGGGAAATGATCAAGCTAGTCATATTATTGATATAAAGAGCATCTTCATCAGAATACATGATGGTATTGTGAGGTAGTTTACTGATGTGAGACATGTTCCAGATATCAAGAAGAGTTTATTTATTGGGGTTGTAAAGACCAATAGCTACAAGGTAGTGATTGAAGCAGTAATTTTGAATATATATCATGGCGCTGGTTTTTCTGAAGGGAGTTCATCATTACAACTTTTATTATTTTCAGGGTAGAATAATGATTGGAACGGTTGTTGTTGTTGTTGATTCTTCTGATGTCACTACATTTTAGCATATGAGGCTAACTCATGCTGGAGAGGCTTCACTTATGACTTCAGTGAGGAAAGAATTGGTCAAAGAGGCGAGCACCTGCAAGATCAATTTCTATGAACATTGTGTGTTTGGCAAAAAGACATCGGTATCCTTTGGTATTATTAGTCGCAATACAAGTGATATTCTTGAGTATGTTCATACAGATGTTTGGGGCCTGAAGAAGACAACATTATTTGGCGGACAAAGATATTTTGATTCATTAACGGCTCAATTTGAAAACTAAATTCTTACATGGGAATTGCATGAAGAGATATATATGTTATAGCCACCTAGATATGGAGCCTCAAAAAACTTGATTTGCAAATTGGATAGGTCTATATGGGTTGAACCAATCACCACGACAGTGGTATAAGAAGTTTGATCGGTTCATGATGGGAGAGGACAAAGGAGTACACAAGGAGCTACTACAATCATTATGCATGTTTTAAGAAATTGATCAATAATGAGTACTACCTTCTATTATATGTAGATGACATGTTGATTTCATTTGCCAGTCAGTCTGAGATAGATGAAGAAGCAACTGTTCAAATAGTTTGAGATGAAGGAGTTGGGTGAAGCACTCAAAATTTTTGGCATGGAGATTCTGAGGAACAAGGCAGTTGGGAAGGTTTGACTTTCACAAAAAACTTACATTCAAAAGATCTTGAAAAAGTTTGGGATTGGTGACTCGAGCAAGGTTGTGAGTCTACCCATTGCATCTCACTTCCAACTAAGTTCAAATCAATATCCTAAAGATGATCATGAGAGAAAGGATATGTGATCGGTTCCATATGCTAGTGTAGTTGATAGTCTAAAGTATGTCATGGTTCGTACTAGACTATACATTGCACAAACAGTTGGTGTTGTGAGCAGGTTTATGCATGATCGGGGAAGGAATCGTTAGCAGGCTGTAAAGAGTATCATGAATTATATGAACAATACAATTAATGTAGACTTGGTGTTTGAAAGGCAATCATTTGTTGTTGATTTGTGTGTAAGCTACACTGACTCGGATTACGCTGGTGATATTGATATGAGTAGGTCTACAACTAGTTACTTATTCATATTGAAAGAAGGTTCAGTCAGTTAGAGATCAATTCTTCATTTTGTTATTGCTTTATCTATTATTGAGGCTGGATGCATGGCATCACAGAGGCGAAGAAGGAAGCAATATGGATGCAAGTCCTACTGAATGATTTGAGAGTTGATTAGAAGTCTCTAACAATGTTCTATGACAGTTAGAGTGTAATATCCTTCGCCACAAATCCAATCTTTCATACTCGTACCAAACACATTGATGTAAGGTACAATTTTGTTCGAGCTTGATTGTTGAAGGCAATATCTAGTTAAAGAAGATAAATACAAAGGAGAATCTAGCAATCATGCTAAAAACATAACTATCAGCTTAGAAGTCCACCTACTGTAAGAGTTTGGTGAACATTCAGGCTCATGGTTGATTGTCCACTTGTTTTGAAGAATTATACTTGGCTTGATCCCTTGGGAGAGATGGTACATAGACAACCATCCCGGTGCAATCGTTTTGATATTGGAGCTTGGTTTATCATCTTCTACTTTCTGAAGATAAGGTGGAGATTAATGTAGAAATCTTCTCTTATATATTTTGACATAGATTATGAAAGATTTTTGGTTGATTATTGTGTTAATTAGGAGCTCTCATTGCTACCAAAATTGAGAAATTTAATTTACACTGATTAGGAGATAATTGGCATGATTAGATTTCTATTAACTAGTCTTCCTTAATTTGTTTTATTTTAAATCTATAAATAGGACTTGAGCGTTGTTGTATGAGAGTATGCAAAAAGAGAGAGCCAATTGTAACCTGATAGGAAATACTTGAGTTCGCAAGTAATCCAAGAGGAAATACTTGAGTTCGCAAGAAACCCTAGCAATAATTGATAAAAACAACGGAAATAATGTGATATTCTCAATGAAATCAGTTCAAAACGAAAGATTGTAGTAGCGGATTCAAAGCAAAAGCAAACATAAAACAATATACAATTGATCCTCAATTCGAGAGGAGGATTGTTCTCTTCCAATGTCTAGACGATGAGTCTAGAGCCCAAGACGCCAAAGAAACTTCAAGAGAAACAAATCAAAGCATAACCCTAACCCTAATCCTCCTCCCATGCTTAAGGCATACAATTAATTATTAAATTCAAATTACACCGTTGCCTTTGCCGCCCCCTCCTTTGCTTCCAATTAGCTTTAATTTGAATCCCTAGTGGGTCCCACTCCTTTCTCTCTCTATGACGCCGCCCCTTCTCCTTTAACAAAGAACCGGCCTGATGGGGACATCAGTTGGAAAGTCTACCATCGACGTGGCCATAAATCAACGGCCACGATTTATCCGATGTACTTTTTATTTTATTATTGTCTACTTATTGTTATATATATATATATATATATATATATATATATATATATATATATATATATATATATATATATATATATATATATATATATATTCAGCATTTTCCGTTTTTACCCTTGCTTGAGGGATTGAGTCATGTAACCCATTGAGGGTATTTGAGTCCTTTTACTTTAAGTCATTGTAAGAGGCTATTTATAGCCTTCATCTTGTTATTTTGAAGCTAATGAATGATTATCGAAAATTTTCCAGCAATTGTGTTCTTGAAGTTTTTTGTGAGAGCTTGAGAAAGAGTTTGAGAGTTTGGTGGAGCCCAGGAGAGGCCACTCGTCGTACCCAACAGTCACCGCCGGTGACTCTTAGTTCATCTCCTTTCTATCCTCCCTTCTAATCAATTCCCACCACCGGCCATCCCCACCACTAACCACCATCCCATAACCCCTCCTACCTAAGCTCACCTTCATCCCAACCACAAATTCAAACCTTCATCCTCATCTCGCCGGCCCCTCCCTTTAGCCGCCGACCTCCCTTTCTTCCACCACCCTTTCCATCCGTTAAGCATCACCCCATCTTTGCCTCCACCCCATGTATTTTCAAATTTGAATTTCAAAGTGGAAGAGTAAAAAGTTTCCAAATTTGCCCGACGTCAAATTAGGAAAGTTTCAATGAGGTTTCAATTTTAAATTTGAATTGGAACGGATTTGAAATGTTTATCATTAATTCGTCGGAACGGATTAGGAAACACTTAACTCCCTTTCCCCTAGCTCCCTCCCTCTCATCATGCTGCCGGCCCCTTGTATGGGCCCCACCCCTTCAATGCTACATTAAGGCTCTTAATTGCCTTTGTTATGAAATTCAAATTCAAAGTGTTTTCCCTCCAATTCTACTCAAAACCTGAAAATAATTTCAGATTTGGAGATTAGAATATTTCAACCTTCTCTCAACCTGGTTCTTTCCCAAACCCTACCCCCTTTCCCTCTTACAAGCCACCGGCCTCTCCCCCCACCGCCATCTCTCTCCCTCTTGTTTCTATTGTATTCTCTCTTTCTCTTGCTATGATGTATGGCTAATCCGGAGATTGAATCCGGCCTTGCGTAAGACGATTAATTTTTCGTGGATCTTCTCAAATTTCCGTCGTCGGCGTGATTCCAAACATTGACGGATCCCTAGAAAATCCGTCAACCCGTAGTAGTCGTTGAAGATCACGTCTATGGAGTATCAACCATCGGAAGGTATGTGGTGTATCAAGTCGATTCTCCGCGAAGGTGATATTCTTCATTGATTCGTGTACTTTCCTATTCTACTTATTTCGTAGAGAGAATTGTTCAATAAAGAGATTGTGTTCCACTATCGCCATCCATTAGTAACGTATGATTGTTACTTCTTTGCTCTTAGACCTCTTGTTAGATCAAGGTTATGTTGAAAGCTATTTTGTATGCATTGCTTTAATTTTCCTAAATGTTTTGACTTTGTTTAGTCTCTTGCGTAGCTTAGCCTAAACGGAAGTGACCGCTTAATAATTTTACTTTGTGGTTTTAGTGGCTAATAACGAGAAATCCAAAGTTGCTCTTTAAATACATTTTGTGCAAAGTTACTGTTTTGCATTTAGTTCTGCATCACGGCCTCTTTGAAGGGGCCGGAAGTGGACCGGTCTAACATAACCCTATTTTCTTCAATATAATGAAATCATTCCATCTCCATGGACGTAGGCAATTCATGGCCGAACCACGTAAATTGTTGTGTTTTGATTGTGTTTGTTCTAGTTGTTTCTGCTATATTATTGCACAACATTTTTTGGGGGATCAATTTGTTCCTTTTGCAACTCCTTTACCTACCTATTTTGTCTCACTGTAAGGTTTCTTTTAAATTGATACGGCATCGCAAAATCATCTTGATCGGGCACGAATCTCGAATCAAAACCTAGTTGGAAACTTCAAAAATTAATTTCGGGAGCATATGAACTCCGATTTCAGCGAGCTTACAGTCAAACTGAGCGTCTCGGAAATACAAACCCAACGACACCAAGATCAACCCAATCCGAGCCCAAATGAGTCCGAATCAAAGGTTCGAAGCGCTGTTGGGAGGTTCAAACCGCAATTTGAGTTACCAAACGGTCTCCGATTTTGACGAGCTTATACTCGAATCGAACGGCTCGACGAGACGAATCCAACAAGCCCAAGATCATCAAATTCCGAAATCATTAAGGCCTTCAAATGTCCAACGAACGGTGCATGATCGAAGGATTCGATATCGGCCGTCCATTCGGATCACTCCCAATTCGCCCTTGATCTCACGCCTATTTACGGGCTGTGCCACTCCAGAAAAACTACAAATAGAGCCCTCATTCTACACCAAGGGACTCAAGGGAAGAGAGAGAGAGGAAGAAGAGAAGGAGAAGGAGAAAGGGGAATAGGAGATTCCTCACCTCCTCGACCACCGCCACCGGAGTTTTTCCTGCCGCTTGAAGACGCCGGAACTCTGCCGGATTTTCAGGAAACTCAGGGAATTCGCAGGATTTTGTGAATTTCGTGGAAAAGACAAGTTGTATTTGGATTATCCCGACTTGTGGGAAGAAATCCGCCATTTGTAATCTACGAAAACACTAGTGGAAATTTGCAACTGGGCGAAGCCCCGTGGTTTTTCCCATTTTTGGGTTTTCCACGTAAAAACTCTTGGTGTTCATTCCTTTTTCCTGTTTGTGTGTTAAACTTACGTACAACGCTCAGACGCGAATTTACAAACTCTACCGCCGCGTATTTTCTAACACGCAACAGTTTGGCGCCGTCTGTGGGAACACAATCCTACTACTTCGAGTACTGCTACGATGGTGAATAGGCGCAGCATTCGTTTGGTTGGAGCTTCTCGCTCCAACTCTCATCAGTCCAGAAATCCGTCTATTAATCATAGACGACCAATGTCAGCATCTTTTCACCCTGGGGGGCAGAATGCTGCCGGAGAAGGGACTTTGGGACCTTCTTTAGAAGATAGAATCCGGAAGATGGAAGAATCGCAAAACGAGATCCTCCAACTCCTACGAGATGATCGACAGCCGACATTGGAGGAGATCCTTCTCCCTCGGGATCCACCAAGAGTTGAAGATGTTCAATTCGAGCATCTTCAAGAAGGGATTCACCTTTCTCCACCTAGGAGACTTCCTCAATCACAACAGGAAGATGAACTTGCCGATACAGCGAGTTCAACACATCCTCACATTTTTTCGGAACTCCCAGAAGGCTCTCCCCAACCACACATTGCGGGACTCCCTCACAATGTCCTACGTCGCGAACTGCGAAAATTGGTACGGGAAGAGTTCCCCCGAGGAGATGTGAGGCATGCTCTCCGACAGAAGAACTTCGAGAAGTCATCACCTCTAACTGAAGCTATTCTTCAGCACCCCATTCCGGTCAGATTCAAAGTGCCAAATGTTGAGTCATACGACGGGACGACCGACCCATATGAGCATATCGACTACTACAGAACCATCATGCATATTCAACGAGCATCAGACGCGCTCCTCTGCCAGGTCTTTCCCGCCACCTTTAAAGGACAGGCCCGAACATGGAAATTTGCAACTGGGCGAGGCCCCGTGGTTTTTCCCATTTTTGGGTTTTCCACGTAAAAACTCTTGGTGTTCATTCATTTTTCCTGTTTGTGTGTTAAACTTACGTACAACGCTCAGACGCAAATTTACAAACTCTACCGCCGCGTATTTTCTAACACGCAACATAAATAATATAACAAATAAGAACATGCGAACTTCAACTTAAATCTTAACTTATTGAGGACAAACAGCTGATTAAAAACAAGCACATGATTAGAGTTTTAATAATTCTCTCTCAAAAGCTACGTTAATAAAACAATTAATATCAGTAAAAACTAGGAAAAAATATCTTAAGTTTTATTTAATAATTGCAAGGAGAAAGAGGAAGTATGGTAAAGAGAAAAAAAAAATTTAATCAAGGCAAATGAAAGAATGCCAAGAGTATAAGAAAAACGATCAGTCAAGGAACAATTATTTGGTTCGGTGAACGTACGCTCCTCTACGTTCGGCCACCAATATTTTAGCGACACGTAGCATTAAGAAAAGTCGCCGACCCGACCCGCCGTTTTTTGGGTTCTCGTACATGCATTTTTTTAATTCCTTTACAAACCGAACAACATCCCATCACTTTTTGGATATATTTCAAATATCTAGCAAATACCGAGTTGTACCTAGTTTTTTCTAGCAATACCGAGCAAATACCTAGCAATACCGAGCAAATCCTGAGCAAATACTGAGTTGTACCGAGTTGTACGGAGTTGTACCTAGTTTTTTCTAGCAATACCGAGCAAATACCTAGCAATACCTAGCAAATCCCTAGCCATACCGAGCAAATCCTGAGCAAATACTGAGTTGTACCGTACCGAGTACCGAGTACCGAGTACCGAGTTTTTTTTTTTTCTAGCAATACCGAGCAAATACTGAGTTGTACCGCCGAGCAAATCCCTAGCAATACCAAGCAAAATCCTGAGCAAATACTGAGTTGTACCTAGATTTTTCTAGCAATACCGAGCAAATACCTAGCACTACCGAGCAAATCCCTAGCAATACCAAGCAACTCCTGAGCAAATACTGAGTTGTACCGAGTTGTACCTAGATTTTTCTAGCAATACCGAGCAAATACCTAGCACTACCGAGCAAATCCCTATCAATACCGAGCAAATCCTGAGCAAATACTGAGTTGTTAGTTTTTTTCCGTACCTAGTTTTTTCTAGCAAATCCTGAGCAAATCCCGAGCAAATCCTGAGCAAAAAAATAAAGCATTCCTGGGTTCCGCTCCGGGTCAAGTCGTCGGGCCGCGCGGTAAAGAGTAAGAGCACGTGGCGATATGTTATTGGCGGCCGAACGTACCTCTACGTCAGGTCAGAGGACGTAATAATTGTTCTCAGTCAAGACACCAAAATAACTAAAACCCTAATCCGTAAGACAAACGCCGCTTCCGATTTACCATTGCTGACATTGAATTAGAACTCAAAAAAAGTACTCGCTGAAACCCCTCAAAATTAGGGTAAGAAAAAAATAGGTACTCCAAATCGTAAATAGTAGAGGAAAAAGAAACAATAGTGAAAACTTCAAAGAAAACAAGATTGATCACTCCTTCGAACCTGTTTAGCCATATTGCAGGCCCTCTCAGGAGAATTCAAGATCTCGTAGTAGAATACAGAGAAATTCAACGCAAGACCTAGCCGGATCGGATGTGTCGAGGGCAACTCTGCCACCGCAATTTCCTGCAATACTGAGATCGTGAGAAGAATACAACTTTGAAATGGCTAAAATACTACTCTTCCAGGTAGGCATTTCCAATCCCTAACCCTAGAATATATCAGATGCAAGAGATTGTGATCAATAACAATTTCCTAAACCATAAACGATCAGCATCTTACCTGGGCGGCCTTATAAGAGGAAAGAGTGCTCTCAGCAGCCTCCTTTCTCTCATCACCAGTTTTGAACTCCGCGAGATACCGATGGTAATCGCCTTTCATTTTATAATAAAAAACCTTGGAGTCAGGGGTGACGACGGCTGAAACCAGGCGAGAGTCCAACAAACGAAGGATTCCAGCGCAAATCGACGACAGCTCGGACTCGATCTTCAAGCGATAGTCGCGGGCCGCGGCGGCGCGATCGCCGGCGCCGCGGCCTTCTTCCTTCTGCTCAATCGATGAGACGATGCGCCACGAGGCACGGCGAGCACCGACTACGTTCTTGTAAGCTACCGAGAGGAGGTTGCGCTCCTCGATTGTGAGCTCCTCGCCTTCCGGAAGAGAGTTGACTACCTTCTCCATGAACTCAACCATCTCTTCATAGCGTTCCGCTTGCTCGGCAAGCTTTGCCATATAGACGTTTTCTTCCCTCGCCGTGGTTGCCATTGCCGGAGAAGAAAGATGCCCGAGAGATCAGGGGTGAGGGAAATTAAAGGGTGAAGGGTTGGAAGAAGAGAGAAGAGAACAAAAAAGTAGGATTTTTTTAGACCAATAGCATTTTGTGAGAAACGCTTTTGGCCATTAAAAGCTTACTTTAGTTGCAAGTTATTTCTCTAAACAAATTTTAATAGACCAATTACCCATTTTATTACAATAAATAAATGGGGGATTTTTATAAACATATCATTTTATTTCTTGTTATTTATATATCTAACATCAAAAATTTTAATATTACATAGCTACCATTCATAGAATAAATATCAATGTATGGAATGAAATATTAAAATTTATAGTATGACATGGATGGTAAGAATGAAATATATGAATGATATATTTGATATTAAAATTGTATATGAATGATAAGAATATAATATTAAATTTTTGAGTATTAGATATATAAATAGTATGAAATAAAGTGGTATGTATGTAAATCCCTCTAAATAAATTAATATTTTTTAGGGGAATAAATAAATTAATGTTAGTGGTAGAGTCTCTAGTAAATTAACAGTAGTCAATTATATCTTACATGCTTGAAAAAAATTTTGATAAAGGATTTCTCATATTTTCTAATTAATAAATATTTATATTCAATTAAAATTAATTTTAAATTGAAAATCATTCATAATATCACTTTGGATTTGAAAGGTGATACATTATGATAACATATCATGTCAATAAAAGATTAATCTCAATATTTGAGATAAACCCTAAACTTAAAATCAATTAAACCTATTTTGTGCTCATAAGAGAAAATTTTTATTTATAAATACTAATAAGTACAATATGTAAAAAATAAGCATAAATATTTAATATTATATTACATCAATAAAATCTATAATAATACTATAACAAAGAGGTCAAACAAACAACTAATAGAAAAGAAAATGAAATTAAGAACTACATAAGTAATGAGTATCTAAACCTAATAAAATATAGAAGTACAAAGCACAACATAAACTCATTAATATTAAATTAAATAATATTGCTAAAAGTTTATTTATGTGATAACGGTCCACCAAGCTTTAGGGTTAATCAAGTCAATCATAAATGGTGTATGTGATACATACGTCATTTTTATATAAGTCAAATCTAATACATCTACTATCATAAATTAGTAAATAATGAAAGTAATACTTTGGGAACTCGCCCCTTTCCTTGTGTGTACTCGAGGAACATTCCCCGCTTCCTCAAGTATTAGCAGAGGACTCACCCACTTAAGAGTTAAGAAAGAATCTCATCAAAATTTAAAAATATTTTTAGGTTGGCTCATACATGTAACGTAAGCATCAAACATATAATTAATAATCATGAAAAATTCCATCTTAATTAGTCAAGTTTGAACCTAGCAACCTTTCAGCCTTAAAGAGTATGTAGTAATAGAAAAAATTGAATTCACTTATTGACCCGCGCAGCATTCCTAGACGTCACTTTTGTACTTATAACACACTCACATGGGCCCTGGTGAGCGTGTTGTAGGAACACACGTGACATCTAGGAATGTTGCGCATGGTCAATGAATTCGAACCCGATCCTCCTAAGTAGTAGGAGTCGACAAGGTTTAACAAACAACTATAAAATGCCCCCAAACACCCACTTGGGCCCCGGTGAGTGTGTTATAAGTACACATGTGATGTCTAGGGATGCTGCACGGGTCGATAAGTGAATTCAAGTTCGAACCTGATCCTTCTATACGAATCAATATGGGTCGACATGGTTCAAATCATTAAACAAATATATGACTATGGCGACCGATATATTTATTTTAATAAATTCATATTAGACCTCCAAAGCCTATGGCCAAGAGAATTCATTAACAAATGCATAAAGCTTACGAAACTCGATCCCCTATCGGTAAGTCGATATGGTTAATAAGGTTTAATCAAATAGAAATGATCCTGAACACCCCAATGATAGCCGTGTTGAATTCATATCTCAACCAGAGCGGTAGTCCATTTCAAATAATTCAAAATGTCACTCTAAAAAATCCAAAAAAAAATCTCAAAATCCCAAAAACCATGAAACTCCAAGATATTTAAATTTGAAATTAACCATCAAGACACTTAAAGAAAAACTCATCCACCCTCCGCAATGGTTTGCCAATGTGGACAAACTCAAAATTTACTTCAGCATATAGAGCTAATGTCTGGTCGAATATATCACTATGATCTATTCTCAACCAATCTCCTGCTAGTAAGGACGTGATATGTGTCCTCTAACCGACAGTTTTGCGCCAAATGGCACTACATATCACGATTATGACGCGGGGGCTCTATGGTTTCCGCCAAATGGCACAATCTCCAAAGTGCTAGTAAGGACGTGATATATGTGTATGATCTAACCGACAGTTTTGCCGCCAAATGGCACTACATGATAAACGATATGACGATTAAGACGCGTCAGTTTTGGCTGTATGGTTCGTCAGGACGAAATCAGGATCGTCTGGACGAAAATTCTCCCGTGAACCCTTCGCCTGGGACGATATGTCATTTTTCGTCTGGACGAAATTCCTCTCTTCATGGATCGTCCGGTACGAAGCTCGATCGTCCAGGACGATCAGTCTGGATATATATAGAAATGAGATATTTTGAAGAGAGAGAAAAAGCTGAGGAGAGAGAAAAAAAACGAAGGAAAAAGTGGAAAAGCGGATTTTCGGACGACGCGGAGCCGTTTTCGTCCGAAGTGGCTGTTGAGGAAATTGCTGTGCTCGAGGTAAGGCACATTCCGCCTTTCTCAATTTTCAGAACCGTCGTGTTTGGCGGTATATTCTGTCCGGATTTCGTTTTCGTTAATGATTTTTGTCCGTATCTGTTGATTGGCTCAGTTTTTACCGCGTAACTTTTTGGATATCGTTGCCGTGCCGGGTGTGCACGTTTTGACTATATTTTGAAGATTTTCGTCCGGGTATTTTTGATTCGACTGTGTTTTTAGTCGACCAGATTTTTCTGTGAAATTGGAATTTATCTGTGCAGTAGAATAAATGTTCTGAAATGTTGATATCTGTATTCTGTGCGAATTCGGTAAATTTTCTTTGCAGGAATTTTTGTGTAAATTCCGTATACTGCCGTTGTGCTGCCCGATTTTTTGGGTAATTTCTGAATTGTCCGTATTTCTTCTGAATTGAAATGCTATGTGTATAAGCTATAAAAAGGGAGTTATAAGGGGCCTGAATCCTATGAGATTCAGTTAGTGAAACGGGAAATCTGAAATGAGCTCAAATCTGAAATTCTGAAATCAGTTCTGTTCCGGATCCGATGAATTCTGTTTTGGTGCTATAAGCACATCTGTTTTGGTGCCGTGAGCACAAAGGGAGACATAAGGGGCCTGGATCCTATGAGATTCAGTCAGTGTCTGGGAAGGGAGGCATAAGGGGCCGGAATCCATAGAGATTCCGTCAGTGTCAGGGCATTTAGCTATATGCATCTGTACTATTTTCTGTATCTGTTCTGTTCTGTACGAAATTGTGATTATGATATGATATGATCCGTACGATTCTGATTTCTGATTCTGACTCTGTTGATTTGTTCCGTTCTGATACGATCTGTACGACTCTGATGTGATTTGATATCTGTCCGTAAGTTTTGATTTCCGATTCTGTTCCGATTTCTGATCTGATTTCTGTCCGATGAATTTGGTTTTGTTTTCTGAGAATTTAGATTGGTGGTTTGTTGCTTTGCTGAGCTGTTGAGCTCACCCTTGCTTTCTGGTGGTTTTCAGGTTCTGGGAAGGGCAAGGAAGTTCAGGACTAGGTTTCAGAGTCTGATCAGATTAGGTACTTTTGTACTTTTGATTTTTGTACAGTCATGGCTTTTCTGTTCTGTCTTTCTTTCTGTTGAAAGCCATGTACTGTTCTGTAGATGATTATTTTGAGGAAATGAAAAGATAGATGTTTTGTTCCGCTGCATTTGATGTTTTTAGTAGCTCTGTTGTTCTGTGTGCTTCTGTTGAGTTAAGAATTTGAAAGATCAGTTCAGTAACCTAATCCAAAGCCAGATCCTGGTTAAGAAAGGTCTCTCGTCGCGATCCGGCTCGGGCGGGATCCGTCCCCGTCGGGTCGGGTCGTGACAAGCTTTTTTTTGTGGTATCAGAGCACTGGTTTTGGAAACAGGTTGAATTGTAAAACAGAGCTCTAGGAAGTGATCAGTGAGTCTGTCTGGGAGGTAGTTTTGGGTCGTTTGGCTTTTTATTGTGTTATTTTGTGTTGTTTTGTGATAGTTTTCCGGATTTTCTGGATTTTTCTGTATGGATCAGCCAGACCCAGACATGACAGACGGTCAGAGTGACGATCAGGCAGCACCAGTGGGGAGTACAGCCCCCAGTGGTCGGTGCTGATACGCTTTCACAGTTTGCTTCACTTGTTGCTCAGATGATGAGCGAGACTCAGAGCAGAGCTTCGACTGTTAGATCTGAGGACATTGATCGACACCTGCAGTTATTTTTTGAGGTTGAAGCCTCCGAGGTTTGAGGGCGCTGTTGAGCCCAGAGCAGCCGAGGAGTGGCTGAGGAGATTGGAGAAGACTTTTGACGGGATGCAGTGTCCTGCAGACAGGAAAGTTCCGTTAGCTGTTTTTCTGTTGGACGGAGAGGCTGAGCACTGGTGGGATGGCCAGCAGGCAGCCAGATTTCAGGGCAGATTGAACTCTTTGATTACTTGGGAGGAGTTCACCGAAGTATTTCGGGACTGGTTTGTTCCCCCTTCTGCACGACAGCAGATGCAGGAGAGTTTTCTGAGACTTGTTCAGGGGAGCAAGACGGTGATGCAGTACGAGGCTGAGTTTACTGCATTAGCCAGGTACGCTCCGCAGCTGGTTAGCACACGTCTACTGAGAGGTGCTACAGATTTCTGAGAGGCTTACGAGACACTTTGAGGCAGCCTCTGATACCGTTCCGGATTACTGATTTCTCTGAGCTTGTGGAGCGAGCTCGTCTGATTGAGAATGACATGACGGCTACTCAGCAGCGGTGGACTGCGAGTAGGAAGAGGTTTGGAGGAGAGACATCTGGCAGTGGTTCCTCTGGGAAGAGGAGATTTGTTCCTGGATCTGGATCTGGAGATTCCAGGAAGAGCGGAGGATCGTCTGGTACTGCTACCAGTACGACTAGTTCTGGATCTGTCAGTTCGGCACCTGTGTGCCAGAGTTGTGGACGGCGACACCATGGCCAGTGCTACAGGATAGCTGGTCTTTGTTTCAGATGTGGTCAGCCGGGACATAGGATTGCAGAATGTCCGCAGATGGGATTTGATCAGCGTTCTGAGCAGCGATCTGAGGGCTTTGTCAGACCTGTTGGTTCAGCAGCAGGAAGACCGAGGACTGTTCCTCCTCGCCCTGAGGGATTTGCTGGTAGAGGTGGTGGTTCTAGTTCTGCACCGCGGAGACCACCTACGATTCAGAGGGAGCAGAGTAGTTCTGTTGCTTCAGTTCCTGCTCCAGTTCAGCCACGAGTTTACAGTCTGAGTCAGCAGGAGGCTCGTGATGCTCCGGATGTTGTGACAGGTACGGTTTACATTTCTGATCAGCCCTGTCGTGTTTTGTTTGACTCTGGAGCGAGTCATTCTTTTCTGTCCGAGCATTGTTTTGAGATTTTACATTTGGATTCGATGGTTTTACCGGTTTCTTTGTCTGTGATTTTACCGGCTGGGAATCCATTGATTGCTCGACAGTTTTGTTTGTGTGAGATCGAGATTTCTGGCAAGAAGTGGAAATCGAGTTTGATTCGATTGCCGATTTCTTCGTATGATGTGATTCTGGGCATGGATTGGCTGAGTCAGTATGAGGCTCAGATAGACTGTCTGAAGAAGCAAGTGAGTTTGCTTGTGGCTGGAGAGAGAGTTGTATTTCAGGGATTACGAGGTGTTCTCTCCAGTCTGGTTTCTGTGTTGGAGGAGCAGAGCAGGATGTGGAAGAAAGGATGTCCGGTATTTTTAGCTTCGGTGCGGGATCTGAACCTGGAGGTTGGTTCTGTTTCTGAGATCCCTGTGGTACGGGAATTTGCCGATGTTTTTCCTGAGGAGTTGGTCGGTTTACCTCCGGATAGAGATGTGGAGTTCTCTATCGATGTTTTTCCGGGTACAGCTCCTATATCGAAAGCTCCGTACAGGATGGCACCGAAAGAACTTTCTGAGCTGAACCTTCAACTTCAGGAGTTGGTTGACAGAGGGTTTGTACGTCCTAGTGTTTCGCCCTGGGGAGCACCTGTTCTGTTTGTGAAGAAGAAGGACGGTACACTCCGTATGTGTATTGATTACAGAGATTTGAACAAGGTCACGATCAAGAACAAGTATCCTTTGCCTCGGATTGACGACTTGTTTGATCAGCTTTCCGGATCTTCGGTATTTTCGAAGATTGATTTGAGATCCGGATATTATCAGGTGAAGGTGAAGGAAGCTGATGTGGTGAAGACTGCTTTCAGTACTCGGTACGGGCACTACGAGTTTTTGGTTATGCCTTTTGGGGTAACCAATGCGCCTGCGATTTTCATGGATCTGATGAACCGAGTATTCAGGGAGTATTTGGATCAGTTTGTGATCGTCTTCATTGACGATATTCTGGTATATTCTGCATCTGAGGATGAGCATGCCAGACATTTGAGGATTGTGTTGGAGACTTTGAGGAGGCATCAGCTGTATGCCAAGTTCTCTAAGTGTGAATTCTGGCTGAAGAGCATTTCTTTTCTGGGGCATGTGATTAGCGGAAAAGGCATTTCTGTAGATCCCCAGAAGATTCAGGCTGTTGCTGATTGGCCAAGGCCGACTACGGTATTTGAGGTACGTAGTTTCTTGGGCATGGCCGGGTATTATAGGAAGTTTGTGAAAGGATTTTCACAGATTTCGACTCCTCTGACGAGACTGACTCAGAAGTCAGTACCTTTTGTTTGGACACCGGAGTGTGAAGCTAGTTTTCAGAGATTGAAGGAGTGTTTGACTTCAGCTCCAGTGTTGGCACTTCCGTCAGGTACGGAGGGTTTCCAGGTGTTCAGTGATGCTTCACTGAAAGGATTGGGTTGTGTTCTGATGCAGCATGGGTCAGGTAATTGCTTATGCTTCGAGACAGTTGAAATCACATGAGAAGAATTACCCGACACATGATTTGGAGTTAGCTGCAGTAGTTTTTGCTTTGAAGATTTGGCGTCATTACTTGTATGGCGTCAGGTGTGAGATCTTTACTGATCATAAGAGCCTGAAGTATATTTTTACTCAGAAGGATCTGAATCTGAGACAGAGGAGGTGGCTCGAGTTGATCAAGGACTACGATTTGACTATTCAGTATCAGCCTGGGAAGGCGAATGTGGTAGCGGACGCTCTGAGCAGAAAGTCTTCTGGATTCTCAGGTATTCAGCTTACCTGTGATGACTTTCTGATTCGTGATTTTGAGAAATTGCAGTTGGAGGTGGTTTCCTCCAATGATTTGGAGTTGGCTCAGATGAGTATTCAGTCTACTTTGGAAGCACGGATTCAAGAAGCCCAGAAGTCAGATTCTGATTATTCGAAGTTGATAGCTCAGATTGGATCTGGTAAGACTCCTGAACTTCGAATTTCTGATTCTGGTGCTATTTTCTGTAAGAACAGGTTGTGGGTACCTGTGTTTGGAGACTTGAGGCAGGAGATTCTGTACGAATCTCATCATTCAGGCTACACTGTTCATCCAGGCAGTGGTAAGATGTACGCTGATATGAAGCTTTTGTTTTGGTGGCCTGGGATGAAGAAGGATGTGGCAGAGTTTGTGTCGAGATGCGAAGCCTGTCAGTTGGTGAAGGCAGAGCATCAGCGACCAGGTGGACTGTTGCAGTCGTTGCCTATCCCTGAGTGGAAATGGGAGGAGGTAACGATGGATTTTGCGATGGGTTTTCCTCGATCTAGACAAGGACATGATGCCATTTGGGTGGTTGTAGATCGATTGACGAAGTCAGCCCATTTTCTTCCGATCAGACAGACGGATTCAGTTGATCGCTTGGCACAGATTTATATGAAGGAAATAGTCAGATTGCACGGTGTGCCTCGTGTGATCGTATCTGATCGAGATGGACGCTTTACTTCCAGACTTTGGAAAGGCATTCAGCAAGGCTTGGGTACGAAACTGCATTTCAGTACAGCCTTTCATCCTCAGACCGACGGACAGTCTGAGAGGACGATTCAGGTACTGGAAGATCTGTTGAGGCTTTGTGTTCTGGACTTTAGCGGAAGTTGGGAGGATCATATTCCGCTGATTGAGTTTGCCTATAACAACAGTTTTCAGTCCAGTATCGGTATGGCACCGTACGAGGCTTTGTATGGCAGGAAGTGTGTCGTACTCCTTTGACTCTGACGGAGGTCGGAGAGATAGACAGGCTTTGGGGGCCACTTTTGCTGATGAAACTGCTCAGAAGATCAATTTGATAAGAGAAAGATTGAAAGCCGCTCAAGATCGTCAGCAGAAGTATTACAATCAGAAGCACAGATTTGTTGAGTTTCAGGTCGGTGACTTTGTGTATGTCAAAGTCAGCCCGATGAAAGGTGTGAGCAGATTTGGTCAGGTAAGCAAGCTTAGTCCAAGGTATGTTGGACCATTTGAGATTTTGGAAAGAATTGGAAAATCTGCTTATCGTCTATTGCTTTCTGATTCTATGCCTGACGTGCATAATGTGTGTTTCACGTATCCACTCTGAGGAAGTGGGTTTCAGACTCTGGGAAGAAGTTGTCAGCTGATGAGGTGGAGATTCAGGAGAATCTGGCGTACAAGGAAGAGCCAGAGCTTATTTTGGCATACGACGTCCGAAAGTTAAGAAATAAAGAGATTCCGATGGTTAAAGTTCAGTGGAAGCACCGGACTGCACGGGAAAGCAACTTGGGAGAAGGAGTCTGATATGAGACGGTCGTACCCGTACTTGTTTTGACTGAGTTTGGATTGGATAATGTCGAGGACGACATTTTTTTTTTAAGTTGGGGAGATTGTAATATCAGTTTTTGCTCCAGGTTCGTCCGGGACGAAGTTGGATCGTCCGGGACGATCGGTACAGGTTGTGCAGAAAATCATCAGTTTTGGCTGTATGGTTCGTCAGGACGAAATCAGGATCGTCTGGACGAAAATTCTCCCGTGAACCCTTCGCCTGGGACGATATGTCATTTTTCGTCTGGACGAAATTCCTCTCTTCATGGATCGTCCGGTACGAAGCTCGATCGTCCAGGACGATCAGTCTGGATATATATAGAAATGAGATATTTTGAAGAGAGAGAAAAAGCTGAGGAGAGAGAAAAAACGAAGGAAAAAGTGGAAAAGCGGATTTTCGGACGACGCGGAGCCGTTTTCGTCCGAAGTGGCTGTTGAGGAAATTGCTGTGCTCGAGGTAAGGCACATTCCGCCTTTCTCAATTTTCAGAACCGTCGTGTTTGGCGGTATATTCTGTCCGGATTTCGTCTTCGTTAATGATTTTTGTCCGTATCTGTTGATTGGCTCAGTTTTTACCGCGTAACTTTTTGGATATCGTTGCCGTGCCGGGTGTGCACGTTTTGACTATATTTTGAAGATTTTCGTCCGGGTATTTTTGATTCGACTGTGTTTTTAGTCGACCAGATTTTTCTGTGAAATTGGAATTTATATCTGTGCAGTAGAATAAATGTTCTGAAATGTTGATATCTGTATTCTGTGCGAATTCGGTAAATTTTCTTTGCAGGAATTTTTGTGTAAATTCCGTATACTGCCGTTGTGCTGCCCGATTTTTTTGGGTAATTTCTGAATTGTCCGTATTTCTTCTGAATTGAAATGCTATGTGTATAAGCTATAAAAAGGGAGTTATAAGGGGCCTGAATCCTATGAGATTCAGTTAGTGAAACGGGAAATCTGAAATGAGCTCAAATCTGAAATTCTGAAATCAGTTCTGTTCCGGATCCGATGAATTCTGTTTTGGTGCTATAAGCACATCTGTTTTGGTGCCGTGAGCACAAAGGGAGACATAAGGGGCCTGGATCCTATGAGATTCAGTCAGTGTCTGGGAAGGGAGGCATAAGGGGCCGGAATCCATAGAGATTCCGTCAGTGTCAGGGCATTTAGCTATATGCATCTGTACTATTTTCTGTATCTGTTCTGTTCTGTACGAAATTGTGATTATGATATGATATGATCCGTACGATTCTGATTTCTGATTCTGACTCTGTTGATTTGTTCCGTTCTGATACGATCTGTACGACTCTGATGTGATTTGATATCTGTCCGTAAGTTTTGATTTCCGATTCTGTTCCGATTTCTGATCTGATTTCTGTCCGATGAATTTGGTTTTGTTTTCTGAGAATTTAGATTGGTGGTTTGTTGCTTTGCTGAGCTGTTGAGCTCACCCTTGCTTTCTGGTGGTTTTCAGGTTCTGGGAAGGGCAAGGAAGTTCAGGACTAGGTTTCAGAGTCTGATCAGATTAGGTACTTTTGTACTTTTGATTTTTGTACAGTCATGGCTTTTTCTGTTCTGTCTTTCTTTCTGTTGAAAGCCATGTACTGTTCTGTAGATGATTATTTTGAGGAAATGAAAAGATAGATGTTTTGTTCCGCTGCATTTGATGTTTTTAGTAGCTCTGTTGTTCTGTGTGCTTCTGTTGAGTTAAGAATTTGGAAGATCAGTTCAGTAACCTAATCCAAAGCCAGATCCTGGTTAAGAAAGGTCTCTCGTCGCGAATATACACAGGCTGCTACTGTATGTCAGATACTACGTATCTCTCTATGTATCTGATTGATGGCTAGCCTTAATCGAAAGTTCTCTCTCATTATTGAGAGGGGCAATTAACTATAGGGGCTTGTGCCTATAGGAAATCAGAACTCGGATCATAAAGTCCTAGCAAAATAAGGGCGAAATATCTGGGTAGTGTCTTATCTACAAACCCATCTGTCTTCTCAAAATTTTCCCCAGAACCTATTTGTTAAAATTATTCCCCGAAAGAAAAGAAAAGCAACAGTGCGGGCGGAGGCCAGGGCCAAATTTTTGGATCCCACAAGCCCGAGCGGGCCCGTGAACCCGCTTGCGAACTCCACGGGCCTGTGAACCTGCTTGCACTCCGTGAGCTTGTGAACCAGGCCCGCTCACGAACTCCACGAGCATGTGAACCAGGCCCACCCTCTTGGTGTAACTTTGTAGTTTAGCATGCTCATCATGAAAAAATCATGGGATTGGTAACCTATTGGGAAGTTACATCAATAGGACAAAACCGTGAGACCCTTTGGTCAAAGAGGAAAATATCTCGATAGTTAAGAGTTAGGGCTATTACAGATAGTATCAAAGCAATATATCACTAAGAATATGGGAACTAAGTGCATGCCATACAAGATAAAGTGCTACGCCATGTATGGGAGCCACCTCTTGAACCCTTGATGGGACAAAGTGCTACGTGAAGGGAGTCACACTTTAACTTACCACATTTCCTTGGTAATTCATCAACAACCTTCTAATAACATAAGGTGTCATCCACAAACAAACTTAAATCCAATAAATTGAAAATTGATTTTAGTTGATTCACAATCAACATAATAGTATAAACAGTATACATAAGTGAAGTGAAAGTCTTTAGATTAATGTAATAGGAAGATTCTCCGGCAAATTATAAGTAGCAATCATCAATTATTTTTTTATATTCAAGCTTAAATATTTATAAAATATTTCTCACTTTTTTTTTCAATAAACAAATACTCATATTTTAATTATTCAAAACTATTCCCAAGCATCTTTCTTGGAGTGAAATAAATAGCAAATTAAAGGGAGTGTTGTTAACTTAAACTTTTCTCAAACCCAGCTGCATTCCAACAAATGGGATATTCATGATTGCACAGTAGTTTTGAGAGCCACACATCCTGCTTCAAATCTACCCTTGAAACAACTCAAATTAAATTTCAAACTTTAGAGCAACTTCTGAACAAATCTCAAACTCTGAACAGTTAAAGGATTTAATTAATTAATGAAGAAGCTATGCTAATGGAAGCAATTCATGTTTTTTTAATATGTTTGTTATATTTTCTTTTATAATATTGATATTGTTATTTAATTTCAGAGGCAACATGCAGACGATGAATCTAAAACTTTTTTAGTGTGAATCATAACAAAGACAGGTTTTATCATTTTAAAATACTCATAGACTGCACTACTACTTTGAAGTCTACAAACTTCTAAGATGAGTCAATAATGTTTTTGATGATCTCGCTAAGCCTTTCACAATATAGGATAATCTGCTTTTACCGTCGAATTTTCCGGCGGCAACACATACGCCGGAAAAAGCGGCGGGCCAACCGGTGAAAAATATGCCGGTAACTTTACGGTGATAGTTCCGGCGAAATTTCCGTCGTTAAATTATCGGCATATATGCCATCGATGATTTCATCGATATATAAAATATTCTGACACAAGTTCTGCCGGTTATTACCAGCGTAAATTTTCCGTTTCATTTGATCAGGCTCGTTAATTTGCATATTCTCCCTTTCATTTTGACTCTATCTTATTTCTATTTTTTCAGTACTCACTCAATCAATAGGGCAAATCATCGGAGCCAATAAGGGCTTGTGGCTTCAGCACCTGTGCAGATATGAGCTTTCTCATAATAGAAATTACACGCTTGTAATGATCTCCTCTACCTGACACATCCATTAATTCCTTCTAAGTACCAATGGCAGTCTCCATTAACGAGTTCAACCAAGAAAATTATCATTAAAAAACAAGCGATGCTTCACATATTCTTTATAAGCACACACCTAAGTGAAACATTCATATAAAAATCTTGAGAACATGGATGAAGATTATCTACTTAAACATGCCTAGCTACATGCATACATATATACCTCTCATAAACTCTGGTAATTAATGCATGAAATATAAATAGGACGGCATTATTTACTTTCATTCCTGCACAGTGAACTCTTCCTTGCAATCTCTTTCATGGCCCCAACCAATAAAAGTTTCAGTTCGATAACTCCTCCTTTTCATATTAAACTTCATGCAGATCTCCATATGCCTCTCCAATGCTTCTTCCAGTGATATCTTCCTCTTCCTCTTCTTCTCCTTCACTGCTTCTGAACAAAGCCCGCAGATCCATCGACCAAAGAAGAACTCTCTAACTCTGGATACGTAGTTAGGAGTAAAGTCTTCTGCCATTCCACAGCACTCGCATTTGATCAGCATAACCTGATCGGCCTGCAGGTTCTGATCACCGCCTGCTGAGCCTTCTTCTTCTTGACCAATTATGCTGTTATTGAACTGCATGGTATATAGTTAGCTCGTAAAGATTAAAAAAAGGGTTAAATTGTAATGAATGATGAGATGATCATCTTTGCATGATAAAGCCAGCAATTTATAGATGTATGGAGATTGTATGTAGACTGTGAGCCTTTTGATATGTGGTACACGTCAAGATAAATATGTGGTTACGTGGGTTTTATTTGTGAACAAGCTTTTGCATGTGAAGAGCTTTTACTCGATTGAAAAGGAAATGGGAGAGAGAGATGGAGTGATTATTTGGTTGGGCTGACTACTTTTTGTTAGAATCTTGCACTTTGTACAGCAGATATGTCTTAATTAAGAGACAAAGTTTGACAACTTTTCTAATTGTACTGTTGATAGCGGGTTAATTAAAGTATTGGCTTTCATTTGATATTTAGATATTTTGAAGGACAAGTTCAAAGGGGTGTAAACTAACTGAGTCAAGTTTGAGTACTACTTCATTTGAGACTTAAGACTTTGTTTGGGACGGTTTTCTTATTACTGTTTTTTAAAGAAGCTTTTTAATACAAAAGTACTTTTACTTTTTGTACTAAAAACTTGTTTAAGGAAATAATAAGAAAGCCGTCTAAAATGAAGCTTGGACAACGTTATGACGCTACTTTTTAGATGCTTTAAAGAAAATTTTTATGCTAGAAAACTAGTGTAGAAAGCAGTAAGAAAGTTATCCCAAACAAAACTTAAGTTTAACTAATTAATTATGAATTTGAGTAGGCTTAGGCTTTGTAAGGGACGGCTTTCTTATTGTTTATTAAAGCTGTTTTTTAGTAAGAAAGTCGTCCCAAATGAAGTCTTATTATAATCCAAAGAAATAATTATTATTCAAATTATTATTGTAATAAAATGATAAAAAGAAAATAAAATTAATAATACTTATATATAATAATTATTTATTTATGAATTTGAGTAGGCTTAGGCTTCATTTGGGACGACTTTCTTACTGTTTGTTAAAGCTATTTTTTTATAAGAAAGTCATCCCAAATGAAGTCTTATTATAATCAAAAGAAATAATTATGATTCAAATTATTATTGTAATAAAATGATAAAAAGAAAATAAAATTAATAATACTTATATAATAAGATATTTAAGTATTTAACAATTTTGAACTTAAATTATAATATATTTTATATTAATAATTTTTAAATGAGTCAATTTATGAGCTAACAAGGCTATTAAGGGTTGGCTCATCAAGCTTGACCCAGAGCCATGCTGGCTCAAGAGGTGACTTGATTTTAAGTGTAAAAATGTGATTAATGTCTTTTTTTTTTTTGTTGATTAGGTTGGAATGAATTTGACATGCATGCTCTCTAAGTCATTTTTTAATTCTAATAAAAATATTTATTTATATAATTTTTATTTATTGGAGTTGGAATATTTGAATGCTTTCCAACCTTTCCTTAATTAATTAAGGAGATATATATATTTCAATCTTGTTTATATTTAAATTACTACTTAAAAAATGAAATATTGTGATTCTATCAATTTATAATCTCAACATTTCAACTTTGAAAAATAATATCAACAGTTCCTTAGTTTGTACAAATATTGAATTATTAATTGGTTTTGATTTATAATAATTAAATAGACTTTTAAGACTGATAACAATTCAAAACATAGAATAAATTTTATTAATTTATTGTAATTATAAGATTCATTGAATCTATAAGCTCATATGAAGTTATTTAAGCATAAAAACTCATCTAATATCATTTTTTAAAATCATTATATTTATCCTAAATCTTAGCCATTCTATCTTAGTCTATCTTTTTTTTTTTAATCTTTCAATTAATTTTTTGTCAAAATGTTTTAGTATCCTTGAATAAATATTCAATAGATTCAATATTTTTACGTTTTCTTATCCATTTTATTTTCAAATTATTCAAATATCACTTTTAATTAAATTATTTGAAATTATAATGATTCTTGTAAACATATGTATGGCAACAATAATACGAATGTTTGATTGTTACTATTTGGCTTTTCAAATCGCAATCACAATTCTGTTTGCTAAAACTTTCTTGGGAGATTTACATACATACCACTTTATTTCATGCTATTTACATATGTAACAAATAAAATTTTAATATTGCATGTCTATCACCTATAGAATAAATATGGGTGCATTGAATGAAATATTAAAGCTTATAGCTAGGGTGGTATGGATGGTAAGAATGAATATATGAGTATATATTTGATATTAAAATTTTATATACGTGTAGGAAAGTAATATTAAAATTTTAGGAGTTAGATATGTAAATAACATAAAATAAAATGATATGTATATAAATCCCCCAACTTTCTTTCAATTTTCTCGATATTTTTAAGAAATCTTTGTAGTGAAAAACTGCTTTTTATAACAAAATTTATATGTGATATCTTTAAGAATACAACTCATCAGTTAAAAAAATATATATATCCAACACAACTTAAAAAAAAAAAAAACTTTATTTTCTAAAATAATTATAATATAAAATTTATTTATTAAAATTTATCTTACTCATCTCAAAATAAAGCCGAGAATATAAAATTATAGAAAAGCTAAATTAATACTTAAATTTATTTTAAACTTAATATAATATATAAATAAAGAAGTAATATTTCTAACGATTATTTAAAAAAAAAAATAAAACTCCTTAAAACCATTCTGATAAAATTTGAACCGAATATTCTCACATATTTGTTTAATAAATTTATCACAACCAAAATTTATTTAGAATATTTTAATTAAAAAAAAAACACATTAATTTACTGTTTGCGGTTTGTAAAATGAAACCACGGATTAGGCAAGCCATAAGCGGCCGCGGTTTCAAGTTTCGCGATCAGCCTTTCGAAAAATTAGATTGACAGAAATACCCTCTGGAAACCTTTCTTATTACCTAACTATTTAAACTGCTAATCAGTATAGCCGCTGGTTTTGAATGGCCGAAGCGAAGAAAGTAAGAAACAGTTCCTACTAAATTTCCCTAAAACGGGGGATTTATATACATATCACTTTATTTCATATTATTTATATATTTAACACTCAAAATATTAATATTATATATCTACTATTCATAAAACAAATTTAAATGCATGGAATAAAATATTAAAGTTTATAGGATGGTATGAATGGTATAAATGAATTATAGGAGTGGTATATTTAATATTAAATTTGTATATAGGTGGTAGACATGTAATATTAATATTTTAAGTATTAGATATGTAAATAACAGAAAATAAAGTGATATATATGTAAATCTCCCTTTTAGAAAACTAGCTTTCCTATTCCTAAAAAGTATGATTATTTTTTCAGGAATATTTCATTTTATACCATTTAATACTCAAATATTTACATATATATATTATATATATTTGCTTATTCAACGCATAAATATCTATAATGTATCATAGGCAGCAATCGAGAAATTATTATTATTAACAATAATAACATTCAAATCATTATCATCATGGAAATCATAACAGGAACCAAAGTTACCCTCCTGAGCCTCTATTTATGCATCTGACGGATCAATGAGGAACCAATCCGAAAGGTGTGGGTCTCCGAAAGGATTCCGCTCGTGTGGTTCGAATGCAAAGGGTACGATCACACTATCCCGTAGGACAAAATGGTCGTAGGCCTTTACAATCGGCACAAGCAGGCCGATGGAAGAGCAGATGGAGTTATAGATACGATTAGCCATGGAGGATAGCGGCTTTCACCTACCAACCTCGATGGATAATAATATCTATAACCCAAAAGTTCACGAGATTTCCCCTATTCGATACATCAGCATCGAATAGGGTTTATTTGATTGTGGGGATCGGTTTCCTACGGGCGCAAGCCCCCGTAGTTAATTACATCCTAAGCCTTGACTTAGGAAAACTCTCGATTAAGGATGTTGGATTATCTTCTCAATTGGGTTTAGTGTAAGGGTGAATTCTAGGCTTTCCTAATCAAAGAAGAATGTCCCAACTTGGTTCAATCAAATCATGCGTGGTTCAATCAACATCCAGCCGGCTAGGGGAGGTGAAAACTGGAGAAAAAGAAGAGAGGCAAAGCATCTCAAACAAGCACGAGAGAAAGAAGGAAGTGGCGTCATCTGTGTGACGCAGATGGGTAGGGTTTATAGTCTCCGAAAGAATGGAGAACTTACCTACCAAGAAGGTGTATAGTGGTACACCTGTACCACTCACCTTTAGATCCTAAATCTATAAAAGATGTAGTATCGTACACACGATACTAACATCTACGACCTAGCTAATGCGATCTGGACTTACTCCTTGTCTGACAAAGGAAGCCAGCTAAAACCACCTAGTCGTATAAAATCCATGCTGTCCAGTCTTTATGAAGAAGGGTGGGTAGTTTAGACACTGAAATTTGGGATCGACAACTAGAGAAAAATTTCCTAAGAGATCCCACACTTATGAGTGGTATAATGCTCCTGAAACTAATGCAATTAAATCTTAATTTTAATTAGTTACTAATGCAATTTATGCTGGTTAAAATCTCCAAATCAAATATGTATGAATTTTAAAAAAGGCCTTATAAAATAATTTTTTGAATGACTAAATTTCCCCAGGTCCGGCACTTCATCCTCATAGGCCAGATTATCCGGACTCTACCCGCAGGCGGGGAAATTTGTCTAGGAGGTGAGAGAATGCATGTATGCCACCCCCCGGACGATTCCGGCTATTCCCTAGAGTCGTTATGTTTCTATGTGAGTTAATCTTAAATTTTATTAAATAATTATGAGTAGAAAAATTTTATTCCTAAAGAGCCTAACGGTCAGACACAAGCACATGCAAGAAAGAAACCTATAAAAAGCATGCTGGTTCTACTGCGCAATCAATGTAAGTAAATCACAGCACAGAAACAAAATCCCACGAAAAAGAATGTCCATGGCAAGTGCCATACAATATTACATCCCAAAGTACAGTAAGTAAGGGTGGCCGGGCTCCACCGACAACAACCCGGGGAACGACGCAAATCTTAAAATAAGGCATTTTTTTTTATACTTCTTCAGTCTTCTTCTTCTCTTCCTTGATTCGTCTTTGGATCATCTTCGTTCTCTTCGGGCTCCTCGTAGTGACTCTCCCAAAAGGATATCCAAATGAAAAAGGAAACCCCCTGCAGGGGTTTACTTTTCCCTTTGGACTCCTCGTAGTGAGTGCTCCAAAAGGATATCCAAATGAAAAAAGGAAACCCCCTGTAGGGGTTTACTTTTCCCTTTGGATTCCTATCTCTTTAAAGATGCCTTATTTTAAAGATTTTCACAAAATTTACTACATCTCAAATACATTACATCAGAAAAGAGAAAATCTAGACTCTCCTGCAGGGGTTATCCTAAGCAGTTATAATAAGAAAAATTCACCCAAGCAGTTATATATGTAAATGAAAATGCGCACATCAATCACTTGGCCGTGCTCTGATTATTGGGGGCTAAGCAGCTGAAGCAGGTACCTAAAGCAATTATATATTATTTATTAATTTTAGCCCCCTTTTTAGCAGCATTATATGAGCACGGCCACCTGCAGGAAGACAGCATTAGTATAAAAGAGCGTGCCTAACCTATGTGTATTCTAACGTCACAAACACAGTGCAGAAAGAAAAGCTAAAAGAAAGCAGTACGGAAACCACATCACAGAAATGCTACAACAGGTAGCAAAAACAAACAGCACACGGGTCACATGCAGAGCGTCACAACAGCGTACAGAAAAGTAAAACAGAACAACAGCCTAACCTAAAGCTAATAGTCGTGTCCTAGCAAACTCATCTAAGTGTGTGAAAGCTGTGTGGTTTTGGTAGGTCCTAAATAGGATAGTTTAGTTAGAGTTGTATGTATTTTTATTTGTTTGTTGAAAAGGGAAAAGGAAATTTTAATTAAAATTCAGGTCTTAGTGTTTTAAGGTCGATTTTAGGAGTATTTTATTTTTATTGTTTAATTAATCATCACCTTTGTTTCACACCGAGGCCGTGAGGTTTATTTCACCCTCCTTGGGGCTAACTTAATAGCCTCGTAGGCCTGGGTTACCCAGTGATAATTAACTTTGTTTAATTATTATTGTTTGTCATGAAAAGAAAAAGAAAAGAAAAGGGTAGATTGGGTATTTTAATTAATCAAATTAGTTAATTGACTTTTAGAGGTTATTATTCTAAGGTTTGATATTTAGAAGTGTATTATCCTAATACATTTTAATTTAGTATTTGATCTCCTAATTAAATCTACCTCTTTAAATTCTTATATTGATTAAGGGTTGATTATTAGATTAATTAGAATTGATTTAGGTTTATGTTTTAGATTTGAAGTTTAATAGTTATAGAATGTTAATAATTATTTAATTAAGAATTCAGTGTTTTAATAAGTTTTAAGAATTAGATTGAGATTAATTGGTTGATTGTTAGTGAATTAAGAAAATAAAATCTAAATCCAGGGAAACGTGTCACTAAGTTGTTGTTTTAAAGTCTCTATCCTACAAGGAAACATGCACCCTAAGTCTATGTTTTCTAAGACTCGGTCCTTAATTTTTGTCCTTAGATGTCACTAGTGTTGTAGGATTAAAAAAACAGTGTTTTCTAATTCCTAAGACTTCTATACGGATGTCATAGGGTTTAAGGGATCTAATAAAGTAAAACAAGAGCAATCCTAAATATATAATTGAAGTTTCTACAAGGCCCTAAGGTTAGGATTCGTACAATCAATCTAAGCCCCTAAAGGTTTTCTAAGTTTTAGAAAGCTTACAGCGCCGGGGGCTATGACCCGGTGGTTCCGCCCGTAGCGTCCCTACTAGATGAGTAGGGACGACTGATGCCTAGATCCCATTGTCCTAGCTCCAGTTCCAAATGCTCCTTGTCCTTTGCTTTCCAAAAGGTACCTCGCAAGATATAGAGAAGAGAGGTATTAGAGCAGTTCTATAAATAAACAACAGTGTAAGGAAATGAAAAAAATGCAATAAAAACTAGAACGTACCTTTTATTATTTGTTGAGCCACTTGTTCTTTAGGTTCTCCTTGTTTTGCAAGCATATAGCACCAAAAACATAAAACAAACAACGGGGAAAACAACGAAAGAAAATCAAATACAAAAAGGGGTGTAGGCATCGTTGTTATTGGATACACTTCGTAGAAGTCAAGTGCATCCTATAACAGCAACGATGCCCTTTTGCTATTCCCACTCAAAATGAGGCACTCGATACGTTTGACTCGACTATTCCCGACATACCTTAAACCAAAGGCTAGATCCACTAAGGGAGATGTACTTCTAAGGCCAGACTTAAGCTTAGATTTTCTATGGTTTTGCACTCATCCCAAAATTCCATGTTTTTAGAGACTAATATTCAAGGGAGAATACAAAGGAGTAAGGACTGTCTTGCTTCAAAGAGGACACTAAAGGTTTCTAACATAAAGCTTCTAAATGTTTAAAATCAACTCATATATATTTTAGAAATGACCACTAGGAGAGTCTAACTCAAATGAAAAGGTACTAGTCGTTCTCTAAAAGACACTAAAGGGGGCCTTACCTCACAAGTTTAATCAAATACAACAAGACTTGCATGGACTTTCAAATTTGATACTACACAAATCTTACAAAAGGAAATCTATCCAACCCTCTATTTTTTTGTTTTGACACAAAAATCCTACCAAATACCTAATAATCAAGTGCTTCTATTTTATATTTGGAGTGGGGTAAAAAAAAAAAACAAAGCTTTCCAACGAGGAGATTTTATAAAAATCTCTTATTGTATAGCTCTTATCATAAAACATTCACAAAACGAAAACACATGAAATCTCAACACAAGCCGATTCGCAAAATTCATGAAACAAAACCTCTCGATGCAAAACCACTCATAAAGCCTTATAACAAGAAAAGATACAAGAAGTGCGATTCATTAACTCAAAACAATTCATGGTATTTTTCAGATTTTTAAAACAAATCATAACCATTTTACAAGTTAAACCAACACTCTCTTCATTAAAACATCCACACATGCTACAACCCAAATATGCATGAAGATTCTCTAATAAATTTCCATAGCTACATTATCAAGTCAAGCGTGAGTGGAATGATATGAATATAATCATACATAAAAAAATCTCCTAATAAAATATCCAGCCATGCATGTAATAATCTTCCATTCATGAAACTAATACAATTGATTCCATTTCAATAAAAAAAAACTTAATGAGGAATTCAATAATGCCATCACAATTTAGAATATCCAATGAAAAGAGTTCTAACACTTATATCTCAATTCTATAAAAGAGACTAAAAGAACTTGTTACCACTTCACTTCTTTGGCCCATATTAAACAAACTTCATGCTAAAAAAAAAATCAACACAAATATGCGACTCCTCCAACGAATTCTCAAAGTAAAAAAAAAAGACAAAGATGCAAGGTCTTCAAATCGATTTTTTTTTTTTACAAAACAATTGAGGAAGAAATCCATAAAAACAACTGTAAGAATTTTCACAAAGCATTAATACTTGCCAACATACATTTTTTTGAAAAGCTTAAAGGGATAAGAAAGGATCCAAATCTAAAGCAAGCATAAATGTATTTAAATTTACTAACTCCTTGTAGCTAATTATGCCTTCTAACAATATAAATTGTGTCATTATAAAACTCACGGTGGCCAACAAAATTATAAAACTAGCTTTCAACAAGCATAAACATATACCTTGCATACATGTTTCGCCAGGCTTCTCACAATCCCCCAAAGAAAGTTTACACATGGAACTCCAAACAATCCATCATTTGATGCAACCCATGAACGAGTAGAAATCTTACACACAAACTCTTCTTGTAAGCAATACAAAATTGACACAAAATTTGCCTACATCCTATGAGATTTTTTTAGCTGACAATTGAATAAATGTGACAAGACTAAAAAGAAAACAAACAGTAATGGTAGATGCATTCTCCAACTCATCACATACAATCTACAATGTTTCAAAAAAAAATTCTAAGAGATTTCTTAAGGCAAGACAAGTTTTGTGAATAAACCAAAAGAGCTTTCTAATCAAGTCGCCATGATGATGCTAATAAATGAAACATGAATTAAATAGTAGAGAAGCAAAGGGCTTTAAATTTCACCATGTGTAAGTTTTCTTTTATGCAAAACTTGCTTTGAGCAAATAAAACATAACCGAATTTCACCATTAATGAGCTCTCGTAGCTAAGCATGTTACTAGCAATATAAATCACATAACTAGGGAAATCACAATTGCTCTACGACCAACATCTACTCTCGTGCCATGGTAGAGGAAATCAAAAGAACCTCCTATGCATTTTATAGTTTACACCTAAGTTCTAAATCTTTTGACATAAAACGAATGTGAGTTCATGAGTTAATTAGCCATCTCGAACAAAATAAATCAACACCTTGGATAGTTCTAAAAAAAAACAACACATTATAACAAAGTCAATTGCGATCATCACAAAGAACCAAAACATTTGGTTTAGAGAATAAGTACATTTATTAGGAGCAAGAATACTAGAGATGCAGTGACAAATGTATCATAAAAAAACTACTCACACTTTCAACTTTAGCCAAAAGACAATAGGAAGAGAGTTTTACATAGGTGTAACTTGTCATCCACTAAATCACCCAAAAGATACTACAAAAATCTCTTGAGGGTATTCCACCAAACACCTTATATGCATGATCATGATAGGGGATCAAAATGGCTTCTCCCATATTTGCAAAGTTCACACCTAAATTCTAAATCATGTAACATAAAACAAAATGCGGATTTATAAACTAATTGACCATCTCAAAACAACGTGAGCAATAAGCCAAGTAGGAAAAGCAAATTAACACATGATGCTATGACTAACTACGCAAGCCATCGCGAAATTATTACAGGGAGCGAAAGCATTCCTTTAGACATTCATAGAATAAAGACAACATGAGATTTCTATCCACACTTTCAAATCTAATCAAGTAAGATAAACCTTGCATGAGTGAAGCTTCTCATCAACTCAATCTTCCACAAAACTTAAGTTGAGAAGAATGAAGAATAAAGAAAACATTTCAGGAAAAAAAAAAAAAAAAAAAAAGGAAAAGGAAGAGAAGTAAGAAGGAGAAGAAGAAGAATAGGAAGGAGGGAAAGCTACCTGCGGCCTTAGAGGAGGTCGAACAAGCTCGAAGGGGGCGACGCTGGTGTCGGGTTCGGTCAGGTGTGCGAAGCCGAGAGCTTCGGGGTCGGACGAGCTTCGGCCAGGCGAGATCGGAAGCGTAGAGGCGTCGGGCTGGAGTTTCGCGAACACAGGGAGGCCGGTGTCGTCGAGCTAGCTTCGGGTTCGGTGGAGCTGCCGTCGGACAGAGCCGGAGGCTCGGGTTCGGCTGGGGTCGTACGAACAGGGGAGATCCGGCTTGCTGGGGTTGGCGTCGGGTATCTCACGCGCAAGGAGAAGGGAGCGTGAGCGGAGGCGTCGGTCTCCCCTGGACCTGCGAACTGGGTGGGTTCTGCGAACAGAGGAGGTCGAGAGGGAGAGAGGTCGGCGTCGGGTATCTCACGCAAGGAGAAGAAAAAAAAGAGAGGGAGAGCGACGCGTGAGAGAGGGGGAGAAGGAGTTCGGGTCTGAGAGGGGGAGAGGAGTTTTTTTTTTCTTGATTTGCTGGAGCGTGGGAACGAGAGAGAGCGAAGGCGTGGGCGAGAGTCTCCAAAAACTGAAGGCCTTCGTCGTGAGTAAATTGAATCCATTGCCGAAGGAGGAAGCCCGCTTCTCACTGTCGCTCGCTTCGGTCTCTGAAATCACCCCGAAAGAGGTTTCAGCGCTGCTCGATGTCTGCCTGAATCGCAGAAAATCGCTGAGGCGCGCGATTTCGGCTGAAACAGAGACTTCGCTCGATCAAAGCCGTCGAGACGATTTCCCGATCTAGAAAAAAAAATTCAAAATATCGAGAAAGTCAAATGGCTTTTAATCGCGTCGGATCAGGCTAAATCAGATTAAAATGGGCTAAGATCGGATTAAGCTCAAGTCCGAATTTGGCTCGATTTGAGTTGATTCGGGCTCGAGCCGGCTCAATGAATTCAATCGCACGAAAATGAGTCCAAAATAATAATCAATTTAAATCAAATCGAGTACGGCGCGATAAAAAACAATTAATCGAGTCTAATCGAACATGTTCGAGTCCGATCCGGCTCGAGTCGGGTCGATTCGAGCTCGAATTGGGCTCGACGGCGTTCAATCAGGTCGATCGAAAGCGCTCGAGCATGATCGAGCCAAAATCGAGGTCAACAAACGGACCCCCAACATATGCGGAGAACAACGGGTGAACCGTATATGTTGGCGTTGACCTTCCTAACTCTAGGAAGATACAACCTCAAGGTCAACTAGTGAAACCTACTAAGAAAATGCAATCAACTAATGGGAACAAAATCAATAAAGAGAGAGAACAAATCAATCATCCGTCCAACCAAAGTGGGAGGATAAGAGAAGAAAAATCTCAAAGAACCAAGTAGAATTCAACGATCACCTATGACAAAAATCTAAGATGATACAAAGGGAAGGGAATTCAGTCACAATTCGAAAATCAAAGAAATATCAAAGAGAAATAATCAAAGGAAAGCAAAGAGAGTAATCAAATACGGAGAAATCGTCTGTTTGCCTGACCAGATCGAAAAAGCAGAACAGAAGGGAAAAGAAAGATCTCACATTCACCTGACCAGATCGAAACAGTGAACACGAGTAGAAAAGGAAAGGGAGTTCTACATCTGCCTGACCATATTCGCAACAGCAAATGAGAACAGCTCAATATCCACCTGACCATATTCGCAACAGCAAATAAAGAGCTTCCCAAAAGGTCTATTGTCCGCCTGACCAGATCGAAACGGCAAGACAAAAGACAAAGTCCAATATTCACCTGACCAGATCGAAACAGTGAATAAGGACGACTCGATGTTCGCCTGACCAGATCGAAACAGCGAAACAAAGAGTCAGCAGAAAACTCAACAACCCCCAGACAGGAAAATAAAACAGGGGGAATGAAGAGGCGGTGAAGTATGCCTCCCAGGGACTCTGTCGGGCACCCAACCAGGAAGGGGAGTCAACATTCGCCTGACCAGATCGAAACAGCGAATGAGAACGGCTCAAAATCCACCTGACCATATTCGCAACAGCGAATAATGAGCCCTCCCGAAAGTCTAATGTCCACCTGACCATATTCGCAACGGTGGGACAAAAGAAAAAGTCCAGCACTCACCTGACCAGATCGAAACAGCGAGTGAGGACAACCCAATATTCGCCTGACCAGATCGAAACAGCGAAACAAAGGGGGAAAGAGAAAGGGAGTTCAGCATTCGCCTGACCATATTCGCAACGGCGAATGAGAACAGCTCAATATTCACCTGACCATATTCGCAACAGCGAATAAAGAGCTTCTCAAAAGGTCTAATGTCTGCCTGACCAGATCAAAACAGCAGGACAAAAGACAAAATCTCACATTCACCTGACCAGATCGAAACAGTGAATGGAGAAAGACTCAATGTCTGCCTGACCATGTTCGCAACGGCGAGACAAAGAGTGAAAATCACCTCTACAACCACCCGACACACATGTGCGCGGTGCTGTGAGGGAAAGAGAAGTAGGTAATCCATCGCCCAAGAAATCTCAAACTTATATTTCAATTACCACATGGTAGAGGACAAATCGTCGTGGCCATGAATAATCAAAATATAAGTAGGACTTCTTTAGGTAAAATTAAAATCACATATCATGAAGCAATCGACTGATGTATATCTCCCTAAAAAGAGAAACATACAAACAACCGAGTAGAAAGAAAAAAGCTCACATTAAGGGAACAGTAATAGAAGTGACAAGGGAACACACTTGCCACTGAGAACAACAATCATCATATAAAATATTCATGATTATTAAAGAAATCACAGTGGTAACACCCATGCTATCTGATGGGACCCTGTGAAAAGTACAAGAAACATTGATGTATTCAAGAGAGGTTGTTTTTATAACTAAAAGCAAGATCTCAATGAGAGAGTATATCATTTGAAAGAAGTAGCGGATCGACTTTCTGCTCGAAGATCAAAATCCACATAAGAAGTGATGTTAACATCTAAAACCAGATGTACCACATCACAAATAAGGGAGAATAACATTTCTTTAAAAGTGAAAAATCGTAATCGAAGAAATGAACATACAGTCATCTCCTACACGATCATCGAAATATTTCAAAGAGAGGCAGAAGGGAATTTGGGCTTTTGGAGCGTAGAACCGGGTTCCGCCTGTGACAAGGGCGACCGATTCTTTCTCATCTAAGAGCTTCCCTCTCAAAAGAAAAGAATTTTAAAGGACATTGGGCTCTTGGAGTGTAGAACCGGGTTCCACCTGTGACAAGGGCAACCGATTCTTTCTCAACTAAGAGCTTCCCTCTCGCAAGAAGAGAATTTTGGGGGACTTCGAGCTCTTGGAATGTAGAACCGGGTTCCGCCTGTGACAAGGGCAACCGATTCTACTCAACTAAGAGCTTCCCCCCTTTTTTTTTTTTTTTTTTTTTTTTTTTTAGATATAGATCAAGAACACCACAACATGAAGAGGGGAAAATTGTTGGCTTTGATATCCCAGGCCATATTCGCCACATGAATAAAACTGGGGAGAGAGAAAAATTCCAACAATAATTTATTGAAGAAATTCACACAAAGTGATCATGGATCGACATCACTATATTTGACAAATATAGATCAAGGATGGACCCAGTATCATATTTCATTGAAATTCGAGTTATTAGTTTTGGTATCCCAGACCACACTTGAAGGGGACAAATGAAAACTGGGGGAGGGGAGAGACAACCCTTATAAGGGTCAGAGAGGAAGATCTCGTGCAACAATACCATAGTGATTAGTGAATGTGAAAGTGAGCACAAACATCCCTACAGCGTATTTACATACAACCCTTGAGGATGATCTCGTACTCTGCATGACGAACATCACGTGGTAGAGGACAAATCGTCGTGGCCACGGACTGCCGAAAAGTACAAGAAATCCTTTAGAGTTATATTTATACAGAGGGATATTTATAAGTGGCGAGGGGATGCCTCTTGCGATGTGCAAACTCAAGCATAGTACTTTCTCAAGTACTGCCCATTAATGACAGGCATGGGATGAACACCATTCGCATCAACTAGCAAGTAAGATCCACCTTCGTATACTTGCTCTACAACAAATGGGCCTTCCCAAATGGGCTCGAACTTACCACCTCGACGACGACGCGAGATGATAGGCCTACGCAGGACAAGGACTAACTCACCGACCTGAAAAGCACGGGGGTCGGACGAGGCGATCATGAGCCTGGGCCATCCGAGCCTGGTACAACTTAAGGTTCTGATGAGCTTGCAAACGGAGCTCTTCTAAACCATCAAGTTCTTCCAACCGTAGTCGGGCATTATCCTCGCGAGACAAATTGTGGCTAACTGCTACACGCAACGAAGGGAGCTCAACCTCTAGTGGGAGGACAGCTTCAACCCCAAAAGCTAAAGCATATGGTGTACACTGAGTAGGAGTACGGTATGTAGTCCTATAGGCCCATAATGCTTCAGGTAATTTGTCGTGCCATTCTCTTTTATTTGCCACAAGTATCTTTCTTATCAATTGGACTAAAGTCTTATTGAATGCTTCAGCCAAACCATTAGCCCTAGGATAATAAATCGAGGAATACCGCCAATTTATATTATGGCGGCGGGCAAATCTAGCAATCTTGGTGCTTCTAAAAGACGGGCCGTTATCCGAAATTATACGGCGCGGAACACCAAAACGGTAGACAACATGATCGCGGAAGAAGCGCATCACATCTTCTGATTTGACCTCCTTAAGCGGGATAGCTTCTGCCCACTTAGAGAAGTAATCAGTAGCAGCCAGAATAAACCTATGACCCTTAGAGGAAGGAGGGTCAATAGGACCCACTACATCCGTGCCCCAACTCTCAAAAGGCCAAGAAGACACAGTGGGATGCAACGGATTAGGAGGTTGGTGGATAACAGTATTATGAATCTGGCATTGGTGGCACTTCCTAGCGTGCTCCATACAATCACGGATCATTGTCGGCCAGTAATAACCCAGGCGTTTAATTCTGACCTTCATCTTAGGTCCGGACTGATGAGCACCACAAAGTCCCTCGTGCACCTCGCCCATGACCTTACGAGCCTCCTCGTTGTTGAGGCAACGTAACCACATCTGGTCGAAAGAGCGTCGGTATAGGGTTTCATTCACATATGAAAATGATAAAGCTCTTTTCCTAATTTGAGCGGCAAGAGAACGATCATCTGGAAGCTTTCCACGCTTCAAATACTCAACAAAGGGGACTCTCCAATCTGACTCTTCCTCAACAGCATACACTGCGAGGGTCTGATCGGGAGAAGACAAGTCCGCGGGACACAAGGCTTGTCGGTACTGGACAACAATCGACACTGGATTTCCATTCGGGTCAGCCAACTCCTTAGCAAGTTTAGCTAGTGCATCCGCTCTACCATTCTCAGATCGAGGGACTCTAACTAAAGTTACTTCAGGGATCAAACACAAGAGCTCCATTGCCCTATCGTGGTAAGGCAAGAGCTCGGGTTTGAGAACTTTGAAAATTCCAGCAACTTGATTAATGATTAATTGGGAATCTCCAAAGATCTTCACCCGCACAATGCTCATCTGAATGACCAACTCAAGTCCTACAATTAGGGCTTCGTACTCAGCTTCATTATTAGTACGAGGTTCTGAAAGACTGTAGGAGTAACGAAGGGTGTGGCCTTCAGGAGACACGAAAACAAGCCCCAAACCTACCCTAACCACAGGAGTTTCGTAAGGACGTAGTGATTTGATGGAAGAAGCTCCATCAAAGTAAAACTCCCAAGTAGGGGACTCCTGCTCTTCCACACTCATGACTAATTCGTCGGGTAAATCGTCATTGAGTGGGGAATCTGCAGGGATCGGGTGAGAGGCAAGAAAGTCAGCTAGAGCCTGTCCTTTGACGGCCCGCTGAGGGACAAAGGTAATATCAAACTGCAGTAAAATCATGGACCAACGTGCTAAACGACCTGACAAAGTCGGACGGGTCATCAGGTACTGCAAAGGGTTGACTCGAGAAATCAAACTGATCTTGTGTGAGAGCATATAGTGTCTAAGCTTCTGCACAGCAAAGATCAAAGCCAAACACTGCTTTTCCATTGCCGGGTATTTTAGCTCTGCAGGAATTAATCGTCTGCTGAGGTAGTACAAGGCGTTCTCTTTGCCTTCTTCATTTTCTTGAGCTAAAAGTGCACCAAGCGACTCATCCAAGGCAGTAGTGTAAAGAATCAATGGTTTACCAGGGACGGGTGCAGCTAACACTGGGGAATTTATCAAGTAGCGCTTTATGCTCTCAAAGGCCTCCTGACAATTCTTATCCCAATGAAAACGGGCATCCTTCTTCGCTAAAGCAGCAAAGGGATGACATCTACCGGCAAGATTGGAGATAAATCTCCGCAAGAAAGCGAGCTTACCCTGAAAAGATCTCAACTGGGTAAGACTCCTAGGGGGTTTCAAATCCACTATGGCTTTGATCATGGAGGGATCAATCTCAATGCCACGGTAGCGAACAATAAAACCAAGAAACTTCCCCGCAGTGACACCGAATGCACATTTTAAGGGATTCATCTTCAAATCGTGCTTTCTTAAGCGTTCAAAAACGATTCGTAGGTCTCGGAGGTGATCACTACGGACCTTGCTTTTGACCACTAAATCATCCACATAGCACTCAACCTGTTCATGAATCAACTCATCAAAAATGACTGTCATGACACGCTGATAAGTGGCCCCGGCATTCTTGAGACCAAAGGGCATCACCTTATAACAAAACACACCTATAGGGGTGCGAAAGGCAGTGAATTTCTCATCTTCAGGGGCCATCTTAATCTGATTGTAACCAGATGAACCATCCATGAAGGAGAAAATGCTATGGGACGAAGCGATATCAACCATGAGTTCGGGGATAGGAAGAGGAAAATCATCCTTAGGACACGCCTTATTCAAATCACGGAAGTCTATACAGACACGGATCTGGCCATTCTTCTTCCGGACTGGAACAACATTGGCAAGCCAAGTGGGATACTTCTCTTCGCGAACAAAACCAGCTTCTATAAGCTTCTTAGTCTCGGCTATCACCTGTTGTTCAATCTCTAACCTCATCCGACGAGGTGACTGCTTAACAGGGACTGCATCAGGACTAATAGCTAACCTATGGACTGCTACTTCTGGATCTAGACCGGGCATCTCTGTATAGTTCCAGGCAAAGTAATCTTTAAACTCAGAAATGAGTGCAACATACTCTTGAGCCTCTGATTCGGATAGCAAAGCACTATGAAAGATAGGCCGAGGATCCGATTCAGTGCCCAGATTCACCTCACACAATTCGTCCATGGCAGAACTGGCGCCATCTTCGAATTCTCGTGGAGCTTCAAGGACCCTGTCCTCATTCTCTTCCGGGTCTTCATCATCAGCAACGGAAACGACCGGATAAGAATGAAAAATAACACGAATGTTGGCGGAAGGGGACTGATTCTCTTGAGAATAGCCTATACCCTACCCAGTTCGGGGAAAATCAGTCTGCCAAATTCGGGCCTGCTGTTGGGCCTGTCTACCTGACCAAGTCGAAGGGACAATGCCTCGCTCAACGAAGTTATCAACAGCAGGGGAAAAGTACCGGGGGACTGGCATGATCTCATCGTCCACAGTGGATTCCACAGGATCCTGTATGTCAGTACTCTGCGGGACACCTACACTATGAAACAACGATGCATGCCAAGCAGATTGTGGTGGCACATAGAGGGTGTGCAGCTCTTGTACAGAGCGCCTATCTAAGGGTAGTGTACCACGAACACTAGCGGAAGATGTAGGGGAAGATTGAGGAGGAGATTCTTCAATTCTCATCCCGTACATCTGGCGAGAAAGGGATTGTTGACTAGTAGTCTGACGTCCGACATCTCCGTCGTCGTCTGAATCACTATCAACAACTAAACCACCCTGAGGTATCAAATTCCTATGAAAAGTGGGATAGGAATTATGATCAACACTAAAGGCGGGCGAAGGGACTGAATGACGAGGAATATCAGTCATCTCATCATCAGAGTCAGACTCAACAGTCAAAGAAGAAGTGTACAAGTGCGAGGGAGGAGGGATTCGAGTATCAAAGTTCCTCGGAGGGCGAACTGACTCTCTACCTCGACCTCTACCCCGCAATCCTCTACCTCTACTAGGGGGAACATCGCGTCTGAGTACAAACCGTAAAGATTCATCAAGGTCTGCAGTGGAAACATCTGCCTCAATCCCAACCTGTGACGGACCCTGTGCTAGTGGTTGTATGGGACCCTGTGCAAGTGGTTGCATAGGACCCTGTACAATACTAGTGGGTATCACTGGTGACTGAGCAGGGGGAGGTCTACGATCTTTTCGAGGCATGTAATGCTCGGCATCATCATAAATAGAGACCTCATGCACGGCAAAAGGTTGAATATCTCCAAGGATGGAAAACTCTACGTCATTCCTCATATACTTCATGCATTGGTGCAGTGTAGATGGCACCATTCCATATTCATGTATCCAAGGCCTTCCTAAGAGAGCCTTGTATGAGGTATCTGCCTCAATAACATGAAACTTCGCCTCAGTCAAAAGATCTCCAAAACGTAAAGGCAAAGTGATGGAACCTAGAGCTCGCTGACCTTGATCATTAAAACCCTTCAGCATAACCTTATCTGAAGTGAGCTTTAAGTGACCAAGGGAAAGACTCTCTAGGGTGGCATGATTAAGGATATTAACTGAAGCTCCTTGGTCAATGAGGACCCTGTTCAACTCATAACCATTTAATTCAGTGGTGACGTACAGGGGACGGTTGTGATCAGAGGTTCCTAAGAGAAGATCCTGGTCTGAAAAGGTAATGCATGGCATCTCTCTCAAATAACATGCATCCTTAACTGATTCAGTGGCAAAGAAAGCTTGATAAGACTCCGGTTCAAGCAAAGCTTTCACCAAAGTCTCTCTCAAATCGGAAGACATCATTAGTGCATCGTACACACTAAGAAGAGAAGGAATCTTTCTCAAATGAGCCAACACATTGTAATCAACATCCAACTGAGGGCCTTTTCCCTTCTCCTTAACAGGTGCTTGAGGAGGAGGGATAGGATCATCCTGTTGGGTAATGATATTTCTATCTTTTTCTTTATTATTTTTAACCATTTTAGGTGGTAAGACCTTACCTGAACGCAACTGTATCTCTCGTATTGAGTCGGACTCAATAGAGGACTCATTTGGTTCAGGTGACATGGTTTGTGTTGGTTCAACAAAAGGCGATGGAGGAGTGTTCTCGGATTCATCTTCTGAATCCATGTAACAACCTCCTTCAGGAATAGCAAATACAGGCTCTTCCTCACACTCAAACTCTTCTCCAAAAGAAGGATCATCATCATTACTATTTTCAGAAATAAATAAAACAGAAGAAGAACGAGTGCTAGAAAAAGTAGAACTAGAAGGAGCAAGACACCAAAAGTAGCCAGAATCGTTTTCTTCCATTAATTCATCATCAGTTGAAGGGAGAACAAAATCCTTCAGCGTAAGTGCTGGAAGAGATCCTGTCTTCCCCTCAGAAGTTACAACAAATTTTTCTCTTTCATACATCTTTCTAATACAAGTAGAAGTAGAAGAAATGTGCTCAGTAGGCACTACAACAGAAGAAGAAAAAGAAAGTGGCAAAGGAACTGGGCTGGCAACTGTCGACTTGGCCTGTGGGGGCCTCCTCTCAACTGCCTCTGAACTCTGAACTGCCCGTCTGATCATACCCCTTGTCTTGCGAGAGAGTGCAAGCTGCCACTCCTCCCCAGAACTAAGAGGTGCTCTACTGTCACTGCTCTGAACACCACACTGACTGTCATACTGACTGGAGCTAGTAACCATCTGAACTATCTGAGCGACCTTGCCCCGAGGATGTACCAAATCACTGTCCTGCAAGTGAATCTCACCACTAGCCATAAGGCTTTCCACCCTATCTTTGAACACATAGTAATCTTCAATCACATGGCCAATATGCTTATGAAATGGGCAATACAAAGGATGCTCTGTTTGCCCTTCCTCTTCTACTCTCTTGTTGGGTGGAAATGTCAGAATGTTTTTCTTAATCAGAAACTTGAAAATCTTCTTTACACTCTCCCTTTTAAAGGGATACTCCTTGCTAAGCTTTTCTTGTAAGTACTGTTGGCTTTCAGGAGTTCTATAAGAGGGCCTAGGCTGCTGACCCTGTGGTCGTGGCTGAAACTGACTAGGAGGCTGTACTGGTGGTGGTAACTGGGGTCGGGGCTGAAACTGAGGTCGTGGTGGTGGTGGACGCTGTGGTACTGAACTAACCATGGGCCTCTTGCCCCTATCATGAGCATCGGAAGTACTATGCACTTCCCCCTTCCTAGGAGGTGGTGCCCCGGAAAACTCCAAACGCTGAGGTCTACGCGGGGGTTGACTCTCAACCTTAGGAGGGACTGCACTGGGTATGCTGTCCTGCAGGCTAGTGACTTTGGTTAACAACTTCTGAAAGGTTCGAATGCTGAAACCCTTCAGGTACGGAGCGATAGGACCATCGATGTTCTTCAACAGAATCTCAACTGCATGCTGCTCTTGCAGTTGAGATTCACACTGAAGACTAAGGTTTCTCCACCTAACTATATAGTTAAGTAGAGATTCGTGAGGGCGCTGCCTGGTCACTACCAACTCACCAACAGTCACTCTATGCTCTGTACTAATGAACCTCTGCACAAATAACTGCTCCATCTCAGCAAAAGTGCGAACTGAATCATTAGGGAGATCAGCATACCACTCAAATGCCACTCCCCCTAAACTACTGACAAACAGTCTCAACATCAAAGCGTCATTTCCTCCAATGTTACAACATATGGCCCGATATTGAGCCACATGTTGTTTTGGGTTTCCAAACCCATCAAATACTCGGAAACGGGGAGGAATAAAACCAGCGGGGTAAGGCTCCCGCTCGTACTCTACCGGGTAGGGGCGACCTCTACTAACAGAATCTCCAGACTTCCTAGAAGCAATAGCCTGATCGACTCTCTGTGCAATCATGTCCTGAATCTGAACTGGTGACAACTGAACCGACTGACTCTGAACTGGTGCACTCAACTGTACTGCTGGTGGGGACATCGGAACTGTCCTCTGGACTCTATCAACTCTAACAGGCTCTGGGGCTGGCGACTGTGGTACTACTGGCTCGTCTCTGGATGTAGTAGGAGTAACTACATCCATGACATGAGGTGTAGCCCCCAACGCCGTCAACTGGGCGGTCATCGCCGCCATGGCTCTAGCCATCTCCGCCATCTGGGACTGCAACTGCAAAACCGTGACATCTGTGTCTACTGATCGGGGAGGTCCACCCTGTGCTGAGGTGGAAGGTACATCGGCCTCCCCTTGCTCCTCCAAATCATCATACTGCTCATGCTGCTCGTCTGACGTGCCACGCCTCGTGACAACACAAACACGGTGAACGGGGATGTCCTCGTCTGACTCCTCTGTAAGCAAGTCATCATCGGAGAGGGTCTGACAAAGGGCGTCTATGTACGGACCCATAGGAAAAGAAATCCTAAGGGGACTAGAAGCAGCAACTGGCTCCACTCGAGCCGGGGCACTACTATGACCACCTACTGCATCAACATCCATCTGAACTGGCACTGACACTGAAGGGACTGTATCAACTCGCCGAATCGTACCAACTGTCTGCTCCGTCTCGACAGGCTCATCCACCTGCCGACGTCTCCAAACCCATCTACTACGACGGGACCCGGTAGGAACATCTAACTGAGTGGAGGGGGCAACGACAACTGACTCAAGCTGGGATCGGACAGGCTCTAACTGTGGGCGACGTCCATGACGGCGAGGGCGTCGTCCAACTGCAGGGGCACCTGCCTGAGGTCTATCAGTGGGAACAACTCTGGTCTGCTGTCGTGGTGGCTGTCCTCTCTGCCACCGGTAACTCTGCCTAACTGACTGTCGCTGCAACTGAGAATGCACCTGAGAGATCTGATGGAGTAACCTCTCCTCACTAACACGCCCTCTGCCGCGCGCTGAACGGATAATGCTTCGGATCCTCTGAGTGAGGGTCCGAGTGACAGTATCCCTGGGGACTCGAGCGCGAGGAAGAGTAGTGGGGACAGGAGGGGCTGCCGCAATGTGGGCAGCGTCCTCCTCATCACCACTATGTACTAGAGGGGAAAAGCGTCCTCCCTGAACTGCGTCGATCTCAGGGGCGACTACAACATCAGGACCTGGGGTAACTACTCGTCTACGTGGCTCCCGCTGTAAGGGAACCATCCTCTGCTGAACTGGCTCCTACTGAGCTACAGAATCTGCCATCCGCTGAACTGCTGCATCGGACGCCGCTAAACGCAATCTCCTGTTCCTATTTCTCCTAGCTCTTCTCCCAAGGCCGGAGGTGGAAGAAGACGCTACATCAGTACCCACAGACGGTACTGGAGGAACAGGGACTACTGACTGAGGGGGTGTCGGGGTCTCCTCGGCAATCTCGGGGTGAGAGAGCCGGGTGAACACAGAAACCCGACGGGTAGGAGGTGGAGGAAGTTCGGCCTGAGCCACCCTTTTCCTCGAAGAGGAAGGAGGAGGGGAAACTCGAGCACGAGGGGCCTCTACCGGGGCAGCAGGTAAAGGTACGACTGGCTGCCGGCGCTGAGGGGCCGGAGCCACACGAACAACTGGAGCAGCAGGCGCTGGCCGCCTGACTGCTGGACGAACAGGGTGAACAGGAAGCGGCCTAGGCACTGGCTGCCTAACCACCGGGCGCACTGGCTGCGCACGAACAGCAACTGGACGAACGGGTGCCCGGGCTAGCTGCCGAGCAACGGGTCGTCCAAAAGGTCTCATAGCTGCGCGTCCTCTCCTTTGAGGTGGAGAGAATGCGGCAGCCTCGGAGGGGGTCGGCCCGCCAAGAGTGACGTACGCCGAATCGGTGAAGGATCCAAAGGTGATCCCCCCCGCCGGTGGGCTCGTCAACAGGGACTCAGGGAGTGTCACCCGTGAGTCAGAGCCAAAACAGAAGGTAACGGACGGACCTGAATACGCCATTTCTACTGCTTTGCAAACACAAACAATAAGAATTAGCGTAAACAAGAGAACCACCGGAAAGAACGAGAAGGAAAGGGACAGAGTAGCCTATAAAGGCTAGAAGAGGAAGAACCTAACTAAAGAACACTAAACCCGGAGTACACACCGAAGGAGATAATTTAACATCCAAAGATGGAGAGAGAAACCTGTCCCACCGTGGTCGCCAGAAATCTGTGGGTCTCCGAAAGGATTCCGCTCGTGTGGTTCGAATGCAAAGGGTACGATCACACTATCCCGTAGGACAAAATGGTCGTAGGCCTTTACAATCGGCACAAGCAGGCCGATGGAAGAGCAGATGGAGTTATAGATACGATTAGCCATGGAGGATAGCGGCTTTCACCTACCAACCTCGATGGATAATAATATCTATAACCCAAAAGTTCACGAGATTTCCCCTATTCGATACATCAGCATCGAATAGGGTTTATTTGATTGTGGGGATCGGTTTCCTACGGGCGCAAGCCCCCGTAGTTAATTACATCCTAAGCCTTGACTTAGGAAAACTCTCGATTAAGGATGTTGGATTATCTTCTCAATTGGGTTTAGTGTAAGGGTGAATTCTAGGCTTTCCTAATCAAAGAAGAATGTCCCAACTTGGTTCAATCAAATCATGCGTGGTTCAATCAACATCCAGCCGGCTAGGGGAGGTGAAAACTGGAGAAAAAGAAGAGAGGCAAAGCATCTCAAACAAGCACGAGAGAAAGAAGGAAGTGGCGTCATCTGTGTGACGCAGATGGGTAGGGTTTATAGTCTCCGAAAGAATGGAGAACTTACCTACCAATAAGGTGTATAGTGGTACACCTGTACCACTCACCTTTAGATCCTAAATCTATAAAAGATGTAGTATCGTACACACGATACTAACATCTACGACCTAGCTAATGCGATCTGGACTTACTCCTTGTCTGACAAAGGAAGCCAGCTAAAACCACCTAGTCGTATAAAATCCATGCTGTCCAGTCTTTATGAAGAAGGGTGGGTAGTTTAGACACTGAAATTTGGGATCGACAACTAGAGAAATTTCCTAAGAGATCCCACACTTATGAGTGGTATAATGCTCCTGAAACTAATGCAATTAAATCTTAATTTTAATTAGTTACTAATGCAATTTATGCTGGTTAAAATCTCCAAATCAAATATGTATGAATTTTAAAAAAGGCCTTATAAAATAATTTTTTGAATGACTAAATTTCCCCAGGTCCGGCACTTCATCCTCATAGGCCAGATTATCCGGACTCTACCCGCAGGCGGGGAAATTTGTCTAGGAGGTGAGAGAATGCATGTATGCCACCCCGGACGATTCCGGCTATTCCCTAGAGTCGTTATGTTTCTATGTGAGTTAATCTTAAATTTTATTAAATAATTATGAGTAGAAAAATTTTATTCCTAAAGAGCCTAACGGTCAGACACAAGCACATGCAAGAAAGAAACCTATAAAAAGCATGCTGGTTCTACTGCGCAATCAATGTAAGTAAATCACAGCACAGAAACAAAATCCCACGAAAAAGAATGTCCATGGCAAGTGCCATACAATATTACATCCCAAAGTACAGTAAGTAAGGGTGGCCGGGCTCCACCGACAACAACCCGGGAACGACGCAAATCTTAAAATAAGGCATTTTTTTTTATACTTCTTCAGTCTTCTTCTTCTCTTCCTTGATTCGTCTTTGGATCATCTTCGTTCTCTTCGGGCTCCTCGTAGTGACTCTCCCAAAAGGATATCCAAATGAAAAAGGAAACCCCCTGCAGGGGTTTACTTTTCCCTTTGGACTCCTCGTAGTGAGTGCTCCAAAAGGATATCCAAATGAAAAAAGGAAACCCCCTGTAGGGGTTTACTTTTCCCTTTGGATTCCTATCTCTTTAAAGATGCCTTATTTTAAAGATTTTCACAAAATTTTACTACATCTCAAATACATTACATCAGAAAAGAGAAAAATCTAGACTCTCCTGCAGGGGTTATCCTAAGCAGTTATAATAAGAAAAATTCACCCAAGCAGTTATATATGTAAATGAAAATGCGCACATCAATCACTTGGCCGTGCTCTGATTATTGGGGGCTAAGCAGCTGAAGCAGGTACCTAAAGCAATTATATATTATTTATTAATTTTAGCCCCCTTTTTAGCAGCATTATATGAGCACGGCCACCTGCAGGAAGACAGCATTAGTATAAAAGAGCGTGCCTAACATATGGGTATTCTAACGTCACAAACACAGTGCAGAAAGAAAAGCTAAAAGAAAGCAGTACGGAAACCACATCACAGAAATGCTACAACAGGTAGCAAAAACAAACAGCACACGGGTCACATGCAGAGCGTCACAACAGCGTACAGAAAAGTAAAACAGAACAACAGCCTAACCTAAAGCTAATAGTCGTGTCCTAGCAAACTCATCTAAGTGTGTGAAAGCTGTGTGGTTTTGGTAGGTCATAAATAGGATAGTTTAGTTAGAGTTGTATGTATTTTTATTTGTTTGTTGAAAAGGGAAAAGGAAATTTTAATTAAAATTCAGGTCTTAGTGTTTTAAAGTCGATTTTAGGAGTATTTTATTTTTTTATTGTTTAATTAATCATCACCTTTGTTTCACACCGAGGCCGTGAGGTTTATTTCACCCTCCTTGGGGCTAACTTAATAGCCTCGTAGGCCTGGGTTACCCAGTGATAATTAACTTTGTTTAATTATTATTGTTTGTCATGAAAAGAAAAAGAAAAGAAAAGGGTAGATTGGGTATTTTAATTAATCAAATTAGTTAATTGACTTTTAGAGGTTATTATTCTAAGGTTTGATATTTAGAAGTGTATTATCCTAATACATTTTAATTTAGTATTTGATCTCCTAATTAAATCTACCTCTTTAAATTCTTATATTGATTAAGGGTTGATTATTAGATTAATTAGAATTGATTTAGGTTTATGTTTTAGATTTGAAGTTTAATAGTTATAGAATGTTAATAATTATTTAATTAAGAATTCAGTGTTTTAATAAGTTTTAAGAATTAGATTGAGATTAATTGGTTGATTGTTAGTGAATTAAGAAAATAAAATCTAAATCCAGGGAAACGTGTCACTAAGTTGTTGTTTTAAAGTCTCTATCCTACAAGGAACATGCACCCTAAGTCTATGTTTTCTAAGACTCGGTCCTTAATTTTTGTCCTTAGATGTCACTAGTGTTGTAGGATTAAAACAGTGTTTTCTAATTCCTAAGACTTCTATACGGATGTCATAGGGTTTAAGGAATCTAATAAAGTAAAACAAGAGCAATCCTAAATATATAATTGAAGTTTCTACAAGGCCCTAAGGTTAGGATTCGTACAATCAATCTAAGCCCCTAAAGGTTTTCTAAGTTTTAGAAAGCTTACAGCGCCGGGGGCTATGACCCGGTGGTTCCGCCCGTAGCGTCCCTACTAGATGAGTAGGGACGACTGATGCCTAGATCCCATTGTCCTAGCTCCAGTTCCAAATGCTCCTTGTCCTTTGCTTTCCAAAAGGTACCTCGCAAGATATAGAGAAGAGAGGTATTAGAGCAGTTCTATAAATAAACAACAGTGTAAGGAAATGAAAAAAATGCAATAAAAACTAGAACGTACCTTTTATTATTTGTTGAGCCACTTGTTCTTTAGGTTCTCCTTGTTTTGCAAGCATATAGCACCAAAAACATAAAACAAACAACGGGGAAAAATACAACGAAAGAAAATCAAATACAAAAAAAGGTGTAGGCATCGTTGTTATTGGATACACTTCGTAGAAGTCAAGTGCATCCTATAACAGCAACGATGCCCTTTTGCTATTCCCACTCAAAATGAGGCACTCGATACGTTTGACTCGACTATTCCCGACATACCTTAAACCAAAGGCTAGATCCACTAAGGGAGATGTACTTCTAAGGCCAGACTTAAGCTTAGATTTTCTATGGTTTTGCACTCATCCCAAAATTCCATGTTTTTAGAGACTAATATTCAAGGGAGAATACAAAGGAGTAAGGACTGTCTTGCTTCAAAGAAGACACTAAAGGTTTCTAACATAAAGCTTCTAAATGTTTAAAAATCAACTCATATATATTTTAGAAATGACCACTAGGAGAGTCTAACTCAAATGAAAAGGTACTAGTCGTTCTCTAAAAGACACTAAAGGGGGCCTTACCTCACAAGTTTAATCAAATACAACAAGACTTGCATGGACTTTCAAATTTGATACTACACAAATCTTTACAAAAGGAAATCTATCCAACCCTCTATTTTTTTGTTTTGACACAAAAATCCTACCAAATACCTAATAATCAAGTGCTTCTATTTTATATTTGGAGTGGGGTAAAAAAAAAAAAAAACAAAGCTTTCCAACGAGGAGATTTTATAAAAATCTCTTATTGTATAGCTCTTATCATAAAAACATTCACAAAACGAAAACACATGAAAATCTCAACACAAGCCGATTCGCAAAATTCATGAAACAAAAACCTCTCGATGCAAAACCACTCATAAAGCCTTATAACAAGAAAAGATACAAGAAGTGCGATTCATTAACTCAAAACAATTCATGGTATTTTTCAGATTTTTAAAAACAAATCATAACCATTTTACAAGTTAAACCAACACTCTCTTCATTAAAAACATCCACACATGCTACAACCCAAATATGCATGAAGATTCTCTAATAAATTTCCATAGCTACATTATCAAGTCAAGCGTGAGTGGAATGATATGAATATAATCATACATAAAAAAATCTCCTAATAAAATATCCAGCCATGCATGTAATAATCTTCCATTCATGAAACTAATACAATTGATTCCATTTCAATAAAAAAAACTTAATGAGGAATTCAATAATGCCATCACAATTTAGAATATCCAATGAAAAGAGTTCTAACACTTATATCTCAATTCTATAAAAGAGACTAAAAGAACTTGTTACCACTTCACTTCTTTGGCCCATATTAAACAAACTTCATGCTAAAAAAAAAATCAACACAAATATGCGACTCCTCCAACGAATTCTCAAAGTAAAAAAAAAAGACAAAGATGCAAGGTCTTCAAATCGAATTTTTTTTTTTACAAAACAATTGAGGAAGAAATCCATAAAAACAACTGTAAGAATTTTCACAAAGCATTAATACTTGCCAACATACATTTTTTTGAAAAGCTTAAAGGGATAAGAAAGGATCCAAATCTAAAGCAAGCATAAATGTATTTAAATTTACTAACTCCTTGTAGCTAATTATGCCTTCTAACAATATAAATTGTGTCATTATAAAACTCACGGTGGCCAACAAAATTATAAAACTAGCTTTCAACAAGCATAAACATATACCTTGCATACATGTTTCGCCAGGCTTCTCACAATCCCCCAAAGAAAGTTTACACATGGAACTCCAAACAATCCATCATTTGATGCAACCCATGAACGAGTAGAAATCTTACACACAAACTCTTCTTGTAAGCAATACAAAATTGACACAAAATTTGCCTACATCCTATGAGATTTTTTTAGCTGACAATTGAATAAATGTGACAAGACTAAAAAGAAAACAAACAGTAATGGTAGATGCATTCTCCAACTCATCACATACAATCTACAATGTTTCAAAAAAAAATTCTAAGAGATTTCTTAAGGCAAGACAAGTTTTGTGAATAAACCAAAAGAGCTTTCTAATCAAGTCGCCATGATGATGCTAATAAATGAAACATGAATTAAATAGTAGAGAAGCAAAGGGCTTTAAATTTCACCATGTGTAAGTTTTCTTTTATGCAAAACTTGCTTTGAGCAAATAAAAACATAACCGAATTTCACCATTAATGAGCTCTCGTAGCTAAGCATGTTACTAGCAATATAAATCACATAACTAGGGAAATCACAATTGCTCTACGACCAACATCTACTCTCGTGCCATGGTAGAGGAAATCAAAAGAACCTCCTATGCATTTTATAGTTTACACCTAAGTTCTAAATCTTTTGACATAAAACGAATGTGAGTTCATGAGTTAATTAGCCATCTCGAACAAAATAAATCAACACCTTGGATAGTTCTAAAAAAAAAACAACACACATTATAAACAAAGTCAATTGCGATCATCACAAAGAACCAAAACATTTGGTTTAGAGAATAAGTACATTTATTAGGAGCAAGAATACTAGAGATGCAGTGACAAATGTATCATAAAAAAACTACTCACACTTTCAACTTTAGCCAAAAGACAATAGGAAGAGAGTTTTACATAGGTGTAACTTGTCATCCACTAAATCACCCAAAAGATACTACAAAAATCTCTTGAGGGTATTCCACCAAACACCTTATATGCATGATCATGATAGGGGATCAAAATGGCTTCTCCCATATTTGCAAAGTTCACACCTAAATTCTAAATCATGTAACATAAAACAAAATGCGGATTTATAAACTAATTGACCATCTCAAAACAACGTGAGCAATAAGCCAAGTAGGAAAAGCAAATTAACACATGATGCTATGACTAACTACGCAAGCCATCGCGAAATTATTACAGGGAGCGAAAGCATTCCTTTAGACATTCATAGAATAAAGACAACATGAGATTTCTATCCACACTTTCAAATCTAATCAAGTAAGATAAACCTTGCATGAGTGAAGCTTCTCATCAACTCAATCTTCCACAAAACTTAAGTTGAGAAGAATGAAGAATAAAGAAAACATTTCAGGAAAAAAAAAAAAAAAAAAAGGAAAAGGAAGAGAAGTAAGAAGGAGAAGAAGAAGAATAGGAAGGAGGGAAAGCTACCTGCGACCTTAGAGGAGGTCGAACAAGCTCGAAGGGGGCGACGCTGGTGTCGGGTTCGGTCAGGTGTGCGAAGCCGAGAGCTTCGGGGTCGGACGAGCTTCGGCCAGGCGAGATCGGAAGCGTAGAGGCGTCGGGCTGGAGTTTCGCGAACACAGGGAGGCCGGTGTCGTCGAGCTAGCTTCGGGTTCGGTGGAGCTGCCGTCGGACAGAGCCGGAGGCTCGGGTTCGGCTGGGGTCGTACGAACAGGGGAGATCCGGCTTGCTGGGGTTGGCGTCGGGTATCTCACGCAAGGAGAAGGGAGCGTGAGCGGAGGCGTCGGTCTCCCCTGGACCTGCGAACTGGGTGGGTTCTGCGAACAGAGGAGGTCGAGAGGGAGAGAGGTCGGCGTCGGGTATCTCACGCAAGGAGAAGAAAACCAGAGAGGGAGAGCGACGCGTGAGAGAGGGGGAGAAGGAGTTCGGGTCTGAGAGGGGGAGAGGAGTTTTTTTTTTCTTGATTTGCTGGAGCGTGGGAACGAGAGAGAGCGAAGGCGTGGGCGAGAGTCTCCAAAAACTGAAGGCCTTCGTCGTGAGTAAATTGAATCCATTGCCGAAGGAGGAAGCCCGCTTCTCACTGTCGCTCGCTTCGGTCTCTGAAATCACCCCGAAAGAGGTTTCAGCGCTGCTCGATGTCTGCCTGAATCGCAGAAAATCGCTGAGGCGCGCGATTTCGGCTGAAACAGAGACTTCGCTCGATCAAAGCCGTCGAGACGATTTCCCGATCTAGAAAAAAAAAAATTCAAAATATCGAGAAAGTCAAATGGCTTTTAATCGCGTCGGATCAGGCTAAATCAGATTAAAATGGGCTAAGATCGGATTAAGCTCAAGTCCGAATTTGGCTCGATTTGAGTTGATTCGGGCTCGAGCCGGCTCAATGAATTCAATCGCACGAAAATGAGTCCAAAATAATAATCAATTTAAATCAAATCGAGTACGGCGCGATAAAAAACAATTAATCGAGTCTAATCGAACATGTTCGAGTCCGATCCGGCTCGAGTCGGGTCGATTCGAGCTCGAATTGGGCTCGACGGCGTTCAATCAGGTCGATCGAAAGCGCTCGAGCATGATCGAGCCAAAATCGAGGTCAACAAAAGGTCTTTAGAAATCCAAGCATTCCAACTTTTTTAGTTCAATATAAATTTGTATGAATTATGTTATATGCTGAGTTGGTTTATTTAAACAGTCCAACGAATTGATTAATGCATTTACATGGGATGTTATATTCAGCATTGATGCTTAATAACTTCACAACAATAGATAAATCCAAGTGAGTGGTGCGCCCCTTCAATATCGGTTGTTGGGCAGCATATAATAAATCATAAAAATTATGTCTTTATATTTTTTTTATGTACCTTCATATTTAATGACTCTTTTATATATTGTTCAAATTGTGTCCCAGTTGCATCATAAACTAAATACTCAAGAGATCAAATTTTTTCTTCCTCAGCTATATTAGAACTTGCAGACGGGTCGCATCGAGAATCAAAATATGTCTCGTTCTCACTATGAGAAGTCCAATACCAATATTCTGGCATGAACTGTTGGGTCTAGTAATTAGGTTGTTAAGCCTAAGTGAGTGTCCCAAGGCTACCAAGAGGGGGGGGTGAATTGGTATTTTAAAAAATGTAACTTCAACTCTTGGAATTTTAGAAAACCTTTGGAATTATTGATGTAAGTTAAAATTAAAGTTTAAAATAAACTTTTCAACTAGAGTAAACAACTTGCAATGAAATTAAATGCGGAATAAAAAATAAGAAAGAACACACCAGATTTATAGTGGTTCGGTCAAACCTTGACCTACATCCACTCCCCAGAGGCACCCTCTGAGTATTGCACTAATACCACAAAGTGACTCTCCTTTTGCTCCCACAGCAAGGCGGAGAAGCCTGTACAAATTCACTTTCACCTTCCCCGGTGCGGCGGAGTAGCCGGGTTCTTTAACACCAAAGAGATCTTCTTCTTGCCAAAACTTCCCTCAAGACGTCCCTTGAATCCGATGGTAATGAGGTGCAAGTTCGCCGGAGCAACTGTGTGAATATCCCCTTCACACTCCCTTGAAATCCCCTTCAAGGATCTTCTCCCTCTCAAACTCCACCCTTTCCTCTCTCCCTTTCAAGTTCTCTCTTTAAGTTTTCTCCACAAGAATGAAGACACAATGAATGTTAAAGATACACTTTGTCGTCCTTTTACACTTCTCCAAGTGTCGGCAGAGAACCGGACCGATGTTGTTGAACTTCACTTGAGAGCCTTCGCCGGAGCAACCGTGTGAATATCCCCTCCACACTCCCTTGAAATCCCCTCCAAGGATCTTCTCCCTCTCAATGATCCCTCTCAAGAGAAAACAACTTCAAAGGCATTTGTAATAGTTTCTAGGACTCCTTATATTGAAAGGAGAAGAAAAACCGTCCAAAAAAACTGCCCAAAACAAGTTTTTCTGCGCACTGGATCGTCCCGTACGAAATTTTGTTCATCTGTACGAACCAATTTCGTCCTGGATGAAATTGGTTCGTCCCGGGACGAAAATATTTCGTCTGGACGAACAGTTATATCAAAAGTCGGTTCCGAAAACTGCCAGAAACTGCCATAGTCGGTTCCCATCGTCCTGGACGAACTGTACTTCGTCTGGACGAAATTTTTGCAGAAAGAAACTCGTCTTGGGACGAAAATGATTTCGTCTGGACGATTAGGACTTAGAAAATATTTCCAGTTCAGTTGTTGTCCATTCCATTGCTCTTACAAGGAGATAACTGATCTGATCGTCCCGTACGAACAATGTTCGTCCCGTACGATCAGTATAAAAACTTTTTCAAGATCTCCTTTAAGTTTGTGTAAATTTATTCACTCAATTACAATCACTCCATCTCAAATTTAATTCAAATAAAAAGTACAAGCTTCAATTTCACAAAGTATCTCATGCTGAATTTGATTTGAAGTCTTCGTAGTCTGGAGTTTGATTTTCCTGAAATATTAGTACACACAAGAGCAAAAACAAATCTTCCAAAAAGTGTTAGGAGATAACTACACATAAAACAATAATATTTGGAATCATCAAAATAATACAAGTTGCAAGAATGTAAAACATGCAAATAGCAACTTTCCTAACATGAACCCTCTTCGATATAGATCAATAATTACATCATCTCGTCTTAAGTGTACTTGATTTTTATGTTTAGAACATGGACATCAAAACTTTCCATATGAGATGGAATTTGGCATTTGACATGCTATCTAGATGAAAAAATTCACCCATTAATGAACTCATCTGTTAATATCTTTTGTCCTTACGCTAATCGATTATACATCCAATTAACTTTTTAATTTCTAGTATATATAATATGAAGAATTTAGCCTACATATTATATGAAGATACTAGATATTGGAGTAACATTTGTTGAAGAAAAATATATTGAGTTCAAATTGATTTATAAATTGGATGGTGTTATTTCACACAAGTCCCATATCAATAAAAATTTTGACAACCTCCCGACTCTCCCCCGTTTAGAGGAAATTTAAGGAACCTTAGTATACCCTCCACATCAAGAAAGACGCGCACAATATTGTTGAGTGACACCTCAACTGTAATCTTCAATCCTACCATGCTAAGAAAAGCATGCATAGGTCATATAGTACCTATGTGAAAATACAGTTTTCGCTTGATATATTTTAGTAGATTTACCAACTTTTTTATGTGTGTGAACATAGTTTGCACTCTTCTTGTGTTTTTTATACCTCTACCTTTCTTAACATAAGCCAAATCCAATACCACTCCTTTCCTAACTAGGTCATCGGGAGACCGCCATTTTATGTGACCAACCTATCTAAGTCAACTCTCTCACTCTCTATAATCTTATCTTCCATAGGAGCTTCTTCAACCTTTTCACGTATATGCTCATTTTGTATATTGTCTCTAAGAGTAAAGTCACTCATGAGCGTTCTTATATGTGTATTAGAGACACCGGCTAACTACTTCTCCGTCCAATAAGATCTTTACACGTGTACACCTAATGTCTTTATATACTAGCTTCTGTACCTAGGACAAATTGAATAACATAATAATATTTCTTGTCATCTGGTTTCTTGTCTTCCTCAGCTCCGGCGAACTCACTCTGCCGGAGTAACCTCTCTTTCGTTTCTACATGGTATCAGGCCTTCTCTTCTTCCTTCTGTTATGACAACGTCGCACTCCGCCTCTTCCTCTGCGGCCACCAACCAAATACCCGCCTCTCCGGTGGACATCTCACCGATCTCTCCATCTCTAAAGTTCGTTGTCTCAAATCTCAAGACCATCGTCCCAAACCAATTGTCGACCGACAATTATCCGATCTGGCGTCATCAGATCCTAAAATTGCTTCGTGCAAACGACTTTGAACACTTTCTTGCTCCGCCCCCTCCCTCCAGAGAATCTTCCGATCAACTGACCGCTCTCAAGAACTGGCGCATTACCGACCAAAACCTTCAGGCAGCCATTTGCTCGACAATATCTCCGACCGTCTTACCCTATATCATTCACCTCAATACAACCCACAAAATCTGGCAGATTCTTGAAAGCCAATTTCAGGCAACTAGTCGCTCCAAGGTAATCCAGCTCAAGAATGAGCTCCACCACGTCTCCATGAAGAATTCGTCGATGATCCAATATTTAACTGAAATAAAGAAACTAGTTGATCAAATTGCTTCCGCCGGATCCACGATCGACTCCGAGGACATCATCTTATACATCTTGAATGGGTTAACACCCGCCTACCAGTCATTCAAGACATATATCCGCAACTCCCCTTCCCCGATTCGGCTCGAGAATCTATACGCTATGCTTATCAGCGAGGAGATTCATGTAAACGCAGATGCAGCTCGCCAATCCAGTGAAACTGTTCAGCAGGCAGCGCTCTACGCCAGCAGGGGCCGTGGATGACGATCCAGAGGCATTCCACGCAAAATTCTAGCAACAAAAATCGCTCTGTCCAACAGCAGCCCGCTCCGACTTGTCAGATTTTCCTCAAGAAGGGTCATACGGCTGACGCTTGTTGGCACCGTATGAACGCCAATTACACTCCGTCCACTACTGGAACTAAATAGATTACTGCTCTGATGGCTAACCCCGAAGTCTCGTCCAGCGATTGGTTTCTCGACTCCGGCGCCTCCTCCCACATGACTAACGTTGTTGATAATCTTTCACAACCGACGTCATACAATGGCTCCGACGGCATCTTTATCGGGGACAGAAGAAACATCCCCATTGCTCACTCGGGCACGGGCATTCTTCCTACCCCGAATCGTAAGCTTTTCTTATCAAATTTGCTTCATGTCCCAAACATCTTGCATAATCTTTTGTCTATTTCTAACCTTGTTAAAGATAACAAAATTTCAATTACTTTTGACCCAAGTGGATTTGTTTTCAAGGACCTGATGACCGATCAACAGCTGCTTCAAGGACCCTGTAGCGGCGGTCTGTACAGGATACCGAACTCATCCGTATCTCCGCATCTCCCAACAGCTCTTCAGGTGTCCAAGCACTCTTCCTCTGTGTGGCACGACCGCCTGGGACATCCTCATCTCCGAATCTTGCAACGGATTTCTCAAAACGATCCTACCTTACGCATCTTTACTTCTTCTAAAAATTGTATTACATGTGTTCAATGTAAAAATCATAAGCATCCATTTGAGCATTCTCAATTAAGAACTCAAATACCTCTGCACATCATGCATGCCGACGTCTGGGGTCCGTCTCCGGCCTCCTCCGTTCTCGGCTGCAGATTTTTTGTTATGTTCATTGATGACTTCTCCCGTTATACATGGCTTTTTCCCTTAATACATAAATCTGATGTATTCAATGTGTTTAAACATTTCACTACGCTTATTGAAAATCAGCTTAATCATCGAATTAAAATCCTTAGGACAGACGGCGGAACCGAATTCACTAATCTTCAGATGAAATCCTTTCTTCTGACCAAAGGTATTCGACATCAAGTGTCCTGTCCCTACACCCCTGAGCAAAACGGCGTGGCTGAACGGAAAAATCGGCATGTGGTAGAAACCACTCGATCACTTCTACACAGAGCTGCCGTCCCGCATCAATACTGGCCTGAAGCGTGTTCCACGGCGGCATATTTGATTAATAGAATGCCTTCCCCAAACACCCATAACAAGTCGCCATTGCAATTACTGTTCCGCATCAAGCCGAATTATAAGCACTTGAAGACATTCGGCTGCAAATGCTTCCCATTGTTACCACAGCACACGCGTACAAAACTTGAACCAAAATCCAGATCCTTCATCTTTCTCGGTTACTCGGACAGCCATAAAGGCTACAAATGCCTTAACAGGGAGACAAACAAATTTTTCGTTTCACGACACGTTACATTCTTTGAGCATTCCTTTCCGTTCGCTAACATCATTACGCCTCCTCAGGTTCAACACAACGATGTTCCTCCCGCTATGCTTTTACCGACATCAATGGCATCTAAACAAAGACATCTGCCAAAGTCGCCCGTTATTTCTACAAACCCGACAACATACTTGTCACGACCCGACCCGAGACGAGACGGATCCCGCCCGCGCTGGATCGCGACGGAGCTGCACTAACCAGGATCTAGCTTTGGAATTTGGTTCGGAACTGAATCTTCCAAATAATTAATTCACACAGACTAACAAACACAGAGCTACTATGTATCATCAAACGCAGCGGAACAAAACATCTATCCGATTTCATTTCCTCAAAACAATCATCTACAGAACAGTACATGGCTTTCGACAGAAAGAAAGACAGAACAGAAAAGCCATGACTGTACAAAAACCAAAAGTACAAAAGTACCTATACTAATCAGACTCTGAACTAATCTTGGACTTCCTTGCCTTTCCCAGAACCTGAAAATCACCAGAAAGCAAGGGTGAACTCAACAGCTCAGTAAAGCAACAAACCTCCAATCAAAATCCTCAGAATCTCAAAACCAACACAGCAGACAAATCCGTACAGAATCGAAACAGATTCGGACAGATATCAAATCAACAAAACTGTACGGAAATGGAAGTTGTATCAAATCAGAAACATAACAGATCAGACACATCAGATCAACAGAATCAGAATCGTACAGATCATATCAGAACAGAACAAATCATATCAGAATCATATAGCAGATATCAGATATTTAATTAATAGCTAAATTCCCTGACACTGACTGAATCTCATAGGATCCATGCCACTTATGCCTCCCTTTGTGCTCACGGCACCAAAACAGATCAGATCAGATGTGCTTATAGCACCAGAATACATATATAGTGCATATAGCACCTAAACAGATTGTTTCCTCGGATTCGGAACAGAACAGATATCAGATTTCATATTGAGCTCATTTCAGAATTCCCAGACACTAACTGAATCTCATAGGATCCAGGCCCCTTATAACTCCCTTTATATAGCATATACAGATAGCATATCAATTCAGAAGATTTCCGGACAAAACAGAAATTACTCAAAAAATCGGGCAGCACAACGGCAGTATACAGAATTTACACAATTTTCCTGAAAATCAAAATTCACCAAATTCGCACAGAATATAGATATCAACATTTTAGAACATTTATTCTACTGCACCGATAATTTCCAAGTTCACAGAAAATCCAGTCGACTAAAAACACAGTCGAATCAAAAATACCCGGACAAAAATCTTAAAAAAATAACCAAAATGTGCACACTCGGCACTTCAACAAAATACAAAAAGTTACGCGGTAGAAACTAAACCAGTTGGAAATTACGGACGAAAATCGCGAACAAAACTTAATTCCGGACAGATAATACCGCCAAACTCGACGGTTCTGAAAATTGAGAAAGTCGGATTGTGCCTTACCTTGCGTACAGCAATTTCCTCAACAGTCTTTTCGGACGAAAACAGCTCGGCGTCGCCCGAAAATCCACTTTTCCACTTTTTCCTTCATTTTTCTCTCTCCTCAACTTTTTCTCTCTCTTCAAAATATCTCATTTCTATATATATCCAGACTGATCGTCCTGGACGATCGAGCTTCGTACCGGACGATCCATGAAGAGAATTATTTCGTCCAGACGAAAATTGAATATCGTCCCCGGCGAAGGGTTCACTGACTTATTTTCGTCCAGACGATCCTGATTTCGTCCAGACGAACCATACAGCCAAACATGATTTTCTCTGCACAACCTGTACCGATCGTCCCGGACGATCCGACTTCGTCCGGACAAACCTGGAGCAGAAACTGATATTACAATCTCCCCAACTTAAAAAAAATGTCGTCCTCGACATTATCCAGTCCAAACTCAGTCAAAACAAGTATGGGTACAACCGTCTCATGTCAGACTCCTTCTCCCAAGTGGCTTCCCGTGCAGTACGGTGCTTCCACTGGACTTTAACCATTGGAATCTGTTTACTTCTTAGCTTTCGTACGTCGTATGCCAAAATCAACTCTGGCTCTTCCTTGTACGTCAGATTCTCCTGAATCTCAACCTCATCAGCAGATACTTTCTTCCCAGAGTCGGATACCCACTTCCTCAGAGTGGATACGTGAAACACATTATGCACATCAGGCATCGAATCAGAAAGCATCAATTTGTAAGCAGCTTTTCCAATCCTTTCCAGGATTTCAAAAGGTCCAACATACCTCGGACTAAGCTTGCTCACCTGACCAAATCTGCTCACACCCTTCATCGGGCTGACTTTGACATACACAAAGTCACCAACCTGAAACTCTACAAATCTGTGCTTCTGATTGTAATACTTCTGCTGTCGATCTTGAGCAGCTTTCAATCTTTCTCTTATCAAATTGATCTTCTGAGCAGTTTCATCAGCAAAAGTGGCTCCCAAAGCCTGCCTATCTCCGACCTCCGTCAGAGTCAAAGGAGTACGGCACTTCCTGCCATACAAAGCTTCGTACGGTGCCATACCGATACTGGACTGAAAACTGTTGTTATAGGCAAACTCAATCAGCGGAATATGATCTTCCCAGCTTCCGCTAAAGTCCAGAACACAAAGTCTTAACAGATCTTCCAGTACCTGAATAGTCCTCTCAGACTGTCCATCGGTCTGAGGATGAAAGGCTGTACTAAAATGCAGTTTTGTACCCAAGCCTTGCTGAATGCCTTTCCAAAGTCTGGAAGTAAAACGTCCATCTCGATCAGATACGATCACACGAGGCACACCGTGCAATCTGACTATCTCTTTCACATATATCTGTGCTAAGCGATCAACTGAATCCGTCTGTCTGATCGGAAGAAAATGGGCTGACTTCGTCAATCGATCTACAACCACCCAAATAGCGTCGTGCCCTTGTCTAGATCGAGGGAAACCCATCGCAAAATCCATCGTTACCTCCTTCCATTTCCACTCAGGGATAGGCAACGACTGCAACAATCCACCTGGTCGCTGATGCTCTGCCTTTACCAACTGACAGGCTTCGCATCTCGACACAAACTCTGCTACATCTTTCTTCATCCCAGGCCACCAGAACAAAAGCTTCATATCAGCATACATCTTACCACTGCCTGGATGTACAGTGTAGCCTGAATGATGAGATTCATACAGAATCTCCTGCCTCAAGTCTCCAAACACAGGTACCCACAACTTGTTCTTACAGAAAATAGCACTAGAATCAGAAATTCGAAGTTCAGGAGTCTTACCAGATCCAATCTGAGCAATCAACTTCGAATAATCAGAATCTGACTTCTGGGCTTCTTGAATCCTTGTTTCCAAAGTAGACCGAATACTCATCTGAGCCAACTCCAAACCATTGGAGGAAATCACTTCCAACTGCAAACGCTCCATATCACGAATCAGAAAGTCATCACAAATAAGCTGAATACCTGATAATCCAGAAGACTTCCTGCTCAAGGCATCTGCTACCACATTAGCCTTACCAGGCTGATACTGAATAGTCAAATCATAATCTTTGATCAACTCGAGCCACCTTCTTTGTCTCAGATTCAGATCCTTCTGAGTAAAAATATACTTCAGGCTCTTATGATCAGTGAAAATCTCACATCTGACGCCATACAGGTAATGACGCCAAATCTTCAAAGCAAACACAAATGCAGCTAACTCCAGATCATGCGTCGGGTAATTCTTCTCATGTGGCTTTAACTGTCTAGAAGCATAAGAAATTACCTGACCATGCTGCATCAGGACACATCCCAGTCCTTTCAGTGAAGCATCACTGAACACCTGAAAACCTTCCGTACCTGACGGAAGTGCTAACACTGGAGCTGAAGTCAAACAATCCTTCAATTGCTGAAAACTCGCCTCACACTCTCGGTGTCCCAAAATAAAAGGTACTGACTTCTGAGTCAGTCTCGTCAGAGGCGTCGAAATCTGTGAAAATCCCTTCACAAATTTCCTGTAATATCCAGCCATGCCCAAGAAACTACGTACCTCAAATATCGTAGTCGGCCTTGGCCAATTAGCAACTGCCTGAATCTTCTGGGGATCTACAGAAATGCCTTCTCCGCTAATCACATGCCCCAGAAAAGAAATGCTCTTCAGCCAGAATTCACACTTGGAGAACTTGGCATACAGCTGATGCCGCCTCAAAGTCTCTAACACAATCCTCAAATGTCTGGCATGATCATCCTCAGATGCAGAATATACCAGAATATTGTCAATGAAGACGATCACAAACTGATCTAGATACTCCCTGAATACTCGGTTCATCAGATCCATGAAAATAGCAGGCACGTTGGTTACCCCAAAAGGCATAACCAAAAACTCATAGTGCCCGTACCGAGTACTAAAAGCTGTCTTCACCACATCAGCTTCCTTCACCTTCACCTGATAATATCCGGATCGCAAATCAATCTTCGAAAATACTGAAGATCCGGAAAGCTGATCAAACAAGTCGTCAATCCGAGGCAAAGGATACTTGTTCTTGATCGTGATCTTGTTCAAATCTCTATAATCGATACACATACGGAGTGTACCGTCCTTCTTCTTCACAAACAGAACAGGTGCTCCCCAGGGCGAAACACTAGGGCGCACAAAACCTCTATCAACCAACTCCTGAAGCTGAACTTTCAACTCAGAAAGTTCTTTCGGTGCCATCCTGTACGGAGCTTTCGATATCGGAGCGGTACCAGGAAAAATATCGATAGAGAACTCCACATCTCTATCCGGAGGTAAACCAACCAGCTCCTCGGGAAAAATATCAGCAAACTCCCGTACCACAGGGATCTCAGAAACAGAACCAACCTCTAGGTTCAAATCCCGCACCGAAGCCAAAAAACATTGGGCATCCCTTCTTCCACATCCTGTTCACTTCCAATACAGAAATCAGACTGGAGAGAGAGAACACCTCGTAATCCCTGAAATACAACTCTTTCTCCAGCCATAAGCAAACTCACTTGCTTCTTCAGACAGTCTATCTGGGCTTCATACTGACTCAACCAATCCATGCATGCCCAGAATTACATCATACGATGAAATCGGCAAACCGAATCAAACTTGATTTCCACTTCTTGCCAGCAATCTCGATCTCACACAAAAAACAAAATTGCCCGAACAATCAAAGGATTCCCAGCCGGTAAAATCACAGACAAAGAAACCGGAAGTAAAAGAGAATCCAAACGTAAAGCCTCAAAATAGTGCTCGGACAGAAAAGAATGACTCGCTCCAGAGTCAAACAAAACACGACAGGGTCGATCAGAAATGTAAATCGTACCTGTCACAACATCGGGAGCATCTCGAGCCTCCTGCTGACTCAAGCTGTAAACTCGTGGCTGAACTGGAACAGGAGCTGAAGCAACGGAACTACTCTGCTCCCTCTGAACAGTAGGTGGTCTCCGTGGTGCAGAACTAGAACCACCACCTCTTCCAGCAAATCCCTCAGGGCGAGGAGGAACAGTCCTCGGTCTTCCTGCTGAACCGGCAGGTCTGACAAAGCCCTCAGATCGCTGATCAAATCTCATCTGCGGACACTCTGCAATCCGATGTCCTGACTGACCACATCGGAAGCACAGACCAGTCATCCTATAACATTGGCCGAAGTGTCGCCGTCCACAGTTTTGGCACACAGGTGCCGAACTGACTGATCCCGAACTTGTCGTACTGGTAACAGTACCAGACGATCCTCCGCTCCTTCTGGAATCTCCAGATCCAGAACCGGAAACAAATCTCCTCTTTCCGGAGGAACCACTGCCAGATGCTTCTGTAAAACCCTTCAAAAAGCTGATTTTTTTTTAGTGCAGTTCGTCTGTACGAACTGGGTTTAGTACTGGACGAACTGAAGAAATTTGTGAAGAAATCTGCCATTTTCGTCTGTACGAACCTGGAGCAGTCGGGACGATCCGTCTGTACGAAATCTGTCCAGAGAGCAAGTCGCCCGGGACGAATTTGGATTTCGTCTATACGAAATTTGTCCAGAGAACCCATCGTACCAGGACAAAATTTGGATCGTCCAGGACGATCAGTGTTAATAAATATCGGATTTTAGATATTTTGGATTCATTTTGGAGAGAGAGAAAAGGCAGGAGAGAGAAAGAGAAGGAAAGAGAAGAGGAAGCTTGGTTTTGGAGCCCGTGGAGCGCTTTTTGTCCGACGACGCTGTTAGAAGATTTGTTTGTCTCGCTGTAAGGACTCCGAACCCTATTTCTGTTTTCGAAGATTTTGTATTTTGATCGAGTTGTGCACTGTTTTGTGTTTTTGTAGTCGAACTTTTGACCTGATTTTGTATTGACACGACTTTCACCGCACAACTTTTAGTATGTTATAGATATGATTATTGCACACGATTTGAGTATTTTCTGCGATGATTTTACCGGTCGGAATTGATTCTACGCGATTTTAATTGAATAGAAAAATATCAGGACGTGATTTGATTTGGATTCTATAGAATAATAGTCTTATATTGATGTCGTGAATGTTCTACTATAATTTGGAAGAATTTGGAACTTGTGCCTTTTTGCAGGATTTTTGTGTAAATTTGACCGACTGTCGTTACTCTGCCCGATTTTCGTACGATTTCTGATTTTCCCTAAATTGATAGATTAGATTGATATGCTTATGATTATTGATATAATTGCTATAGATTGCTTTAATATTGATTATTAAACTGATTATTGATTGATTATTGATACTGGAACACACGTATAACCTGGTTGAACATTGGTTGGAGATTGATATTGACCTGTACAGGATGGTGGGCCGACGGGCTTTCCTTTTAACCATTGATCATTGATATAACGATTGGGAGTCATAAGGAGTTTATAAAAATGCCGACGGGCGAAAAGAGTGACGACTCTTATTGATAGAACCAATGTATGGATATCTACAACAGCAATATGGATTCTACAACAGCAACATAGCCAGTTGATTGTACTTGTCCAGTATATAGTATTGAATTGCATGTTTACTGTATTGATTTATGGATTCATTGTTTTATAGATTCCTGCTTTATCGACTTTGATTGGATTTACTAGATCGTACGATTTCATTGATTTCACTGATTGATTGCTGTGCATCGACATTGAGCATTGATATAGAAATGGATAGATATATATATTGTATTGATAGCATGGACATGAATAGTATAGAATTATTGACACTACTGCCTATGGATTTATTGATCTTGAGATTCACTGTTGTTACTGTTTCTACATCGTATTGACTGCTGCATGGATTCATTGTTAGACTAAATTGAGATTTATCGTACTGCTTTCCTCGTTTGATTTCATTGAATAAATAGTATTGATTAGACCGCATTGATTTGATTTGATAGTGATTGATTTGACGGATTGATTGATTTCCTATTGCGTACGGATTTCTTTGAGATTGACATGGATTTATTGAGTTGATTTATCGATTCGCTTGCTGCTGCATTGACTGGCTTTATTGACCATGGAAAATTTTCTTAACTCATAGGACTCATTGACCATTGACTGAATTTTCGTACTGCATAGACTCATTGACCATTGACTGATTCAGATTGATAGATTGACATGCATATTGATAGCATCGCCGTGCTTTGATTTCAGTTATAGGTATTAGATGACCTGCTGGGCTTTGTAAAGCTCATTATATGTGGTTGATATTTTCAGGTCAGGGCTCGGGAGCAGGAGATAGGAATTGATCCAGATCTTCAGGTTTTTGTCTTTTGATCGATAGATGATTCTTTTGTACTCAGGACAGGATAGATTTCTCTACTCGTATTGATAGTTTAGTTCCTGAGTATTGTATATGATGTTTTGAGATATGAATCGACTTGAATATTGATGTTTAAATTTTATAGATGTTTGATAGATATCTTACTGAAGGTTTATAGATAACTCTGGTAAATTATTGTGAAATTGATTGACATTCTTTCCAAGTTGATCTTGGGGCATCATAGCCTCGCCTCCAAATCTCTTCCTACTCGCAGTCCACCGCTGCTGAGTAGCCATCAAGTCGTTCTCTATCAATCGAGCTCGCTCAACAAGCTCGGAGAAATCAGTAATCCGGAATGGTATCAGGGGCTGCCTCAAGGTATCTCGCAATCCCTTCAGAAATCTGTAACATCTCTCAGCAGAAGTGCTAACCAGCTGCGGAGCGTACCTGGCTAATGCAGTAAACTCAGCCTCGTACTGCATCACCGTCTTGCTCCCCTGAACAAGCCTCAGAAAGTTCTCCTGCATCTGCTGTCGTGCAGAAGGGGGAACAAACCAATCTCGGAATACCTCAGTGAACTCTTCCAAAGTAATCAAAGAGTTCAGTCTGCCCTGAAATCTGGCTGCCTGCTGGCCGTCCCACCAGTGCTCAGCCTCTCCGTCTAACAGAAAAACTGCTAACGGTACCTTCCTGTCTGACGGACACTGCATCCCGTCAAAGGTCTTCTCCACTCTCCTCAGCCACTCTTCAGCAGCTCTGGGCTCAACAGCGCCCTCAAAACTCTCGGAGATTTCAACCTCAAAAACAACTGCAAATGTCTATCCAGGTCATCAGATCTGACAGTAGAAGCTCTACTCTGAGTCTCGCTCATCATCTGAGCAACCAGCGAAGCAAACTGAGAAAGCGTATCAGCACCGACCACTGGGGCTGTACTCCCCACTGGTGCTGCCTGATCGGCACTCTGACCATCTGTCATGTCTGGGTCTGGCTGATCCATACAGAAAAATCCTAAAAATCCAGAAAACTATCACAAAAACAACAAAATAAAAAGCCAAACAAATCAAAATTACCCTCCCCAGACAGACTTACTGATCACTTCCTATAGCTCTGTTTCACAAAATTCTCAAATTCCAAAACCATTGCTCTGATACCAAAAAAAAGCTTGTCACGACCCGACCCGAGACGAGACGGATCCCGCCCGCGCTGGATCGCGACGGAGCTGCACTAACCAGGATCTAGCTTTGGAATTTGGTTCGGAACTGAATCTTCCAAATAATTAATTCACACAGACTAACAAACACAGAGCTACTATGTATCATCAAACGCAGCGGAACAAAACATCTATCCGATTTCATTTCCTCAAAACAATCATCTACAGAACAGTACATGGCTTTCGACAGAAAGAAAGACAAAACAGAAAAGCCATGACTGTACAAAAACCAAAAGTACAAAAGTACCTATACTGATCAGACTCTGAACTAATCCTGGACTTCCTTGCCTTTCCCAGAACCTGAAAACCACCAGAAAGCAAGGGTGAGCTCAACAGCTCAGTAAAGCAACAAACCTCCAATCAAAATCCTCAGAATCTCAAAACCAACACAGCAGACAAATTCGTACAGAATCGAAACAGATTCGGACAGATATCAAATCAACAAAACTGTACGGAAATGGAAGTTGTATCAAATCAGAAACATAACAGATCAGACACATCAGATCAACAGAATCAGAATCGTACAGATCATATCGGAACAGAACAAATCATATCAGAATCATATAGCAGATATCAGATATTTAATTAATAGCTAAATTCCCTGACACTGACTGAATCTCATAGGATCCAGGCCACTTATGCCTCCCTTTGTGCTCACGGTACCAAAACAGATCAGATCAGATGTGCTTATAGCACCAGAATACATATATAGTGCATATAGCACCTAAACAGATTGTTTCCTCGGATTCGGAACAGAACAGATATCAGATTTCATATTGAGCTCATTTCAGAATTCCCAGACACTAACTGAATCTCATAGGATCCAGGCCCCTTATAACTCCCTTTATATAGCATATACAGATAGCATATCAATTCAGAAGATTTCCGGACAAAACAGAAATTACTCAAAAAATCGGGCAGCACAACGGCAGTATACAGAATTTACACAATTTTCCTGAAAATCAAAATTCACCAAATTCGCACAGAATATAGATATCAACATTTTAGAACATTTATTCTACTGCACCGATAATTTCCAAGTTCACAGAAAATCCAGTCGACTAAAAACACAGCCGAATCAAAAATACCCGGACAAAAATCTTAAAAAAATAACCAAAATGTGCACACTCGGCACTTCAATAAAATACAGAAAGTTACGCGGTAGAAACTAAACCAGTCGGAAATTACGGACGAAAATCGCGAACAAAACTTAATTCCGGACAGATAATACCGCCAAACTCGACGGTTCTGAAAATTGAGAAAGTCGGATTGTGCCTTACCTTGCGTACAGCAATTTCCTCAACAGTCTTTTCGGACGAAAACAGCTCGGCGTCGCCCGAAAATCCACTTTTCCACTTTTTCCTTCATTTTTCTCTCTCCTCAACTTTTTCTCTCTCTTCAAAATATCTCATTTCTATATATATCCAGACTGATTGTCCTGGACGATCGAGCTTCGTACCGGACGATCCATGAAGAGAATTATTTCGTCCAGACGAAAATTGAATATCGTCCCCGGCGAAGGGTTCACTGACTTATTTTCGTCCAGACGATCCTGATTTCGTCCAGACGAACCATACAGCCAAACATGATTTTCTCTGCACAACCTGTACCGATCGTCCCGGACGATCCGACTTCGTCCGGACGAACCTGGAGCAGAAACTGATATTACAATACTTCCCGCCTCAATCAAGTCTCTCCTCCAGCCAAGAAGCTATGCCCGACCCTCCAGCAATAATCCCAGCCTCTGACTCTCGTTCACACATACCTCCCACTCGGCATCCCATGATCACCAGAACACAGACTGGATCACTAAAACCGACCGCACGGTTAAACCTTCTTGCTCACAGCCCTACCAGCTCTAACCAAGATCCCGATCCCACAAACTTTAAAGAGGCCTCCAAGAAGCACGAATGGAGGCAAGCAATGGCCGAAGAATTTCTAGCTCTCCAACAACAAGGCACTTGGCGTCTTGAAACACCTCCTCCCAACGCTCAGGTGTTAGGCTGCAAATGGACCTTCCGCAAGAAATTCAATGCGGATGGCTCAATCGCACGATTCAAAGCTCGTATCGTGGCTCTGAGAACTCAGCAAGCACACGGTATCGACTACGCCGAGACATTCAGTCCTGTTGCGAAAATCCCGACCATTAGAGTCATGTTCACCGTCGCCCTCTTCCACGACTGGTCGGTACAGCAATGGGACGTATCTAATGCCTTCTTGCACGGCCAGCTCAACGACATCGTATATATGGTCCAGCCACGAGGTTTCACCGATAAAGATCATCCTAATCACGTTTGTAGGCTACTCAAATCTATCTATGGCCTACGTCAAGCACCCCGTCAATGGTACACTACGTTCACCAACCATCTTCTCAAGCTCGGGTTCGAGTACAGCAAGGCAGATCCGTCTCTGCTCACTCTGTGCCGGGGCAAGATACGCATATTTTTATTAGTCTACGTCGATGACATTCTAGTCACCGGCAACGACAACAACGCCATTTCCTCTGTTCTGTCGGAACTACAATCTACATTTAACATGAAGGATCTCGGCCCAGTCCATCACTTTCTCGGCATCAAAATACAGAAACAGTCAGATAAGTATTTTCTTTCTCAATCGTCGTATGCTGAATCTATACTAAGCTCTGTCAATTTAACAAACTGCAACTCTTTATCTAATCCTTCTTGCACTAAATTACCGGAACAGGTGCTTGATGACGTTGTCCTCTCCGATCCCACCACCTACAGGAGGGTCACGGGATCTCTCCAATACCTAACACTAACTCGACCCGACATTGCGCACGCCGTCAATGTACTATCCCAACATCTTCATGATCCCACACCACAGCATACTTATCTGCTCAAGCGTTTGCTGCGGTATATCAAAGGATCAGTGAAACTCGGTTTACCTATTCTTCCAGGACCGCTCACCCTATCTACATACTCCGACGCAGACTGGGCGGGCGATCCCAACACCCGGAAATCTACCACCGGGCATTGCACCTTCCTCGGCAATACTCTTATTTCATGGACTGTTAAAAAGCAGAATACCGTTTCAAGATCCTCAACAGAGTCGGAATACCGCGCGTTAGCGGCCGCTACCGCCGACACTATCTGATTGAAACGACTGCTCACCGACTTCTTCATCCAATACAACCAACCGATCGATTTGTTCTGCGATAACATGTCAGCTATCGCCCTGGCTCACAACCCGGTCTTTCACGCTAGAACAAAGCACATCGAGATTGATCACCGGTTCATCCGCGATCACATTCACAACCACGTCATTCGGCTTCTTCCGATCAGCACCACATATCAGTTAGCCGATATTCTAACTAAGCCACTATCTACAGTCAGATTCAAGGAGCTACGAACCAAACTAAACATTCAAGAAGAATCTTCAGTTTGACAGGGGATATTAGAGACACCGGCTTAAGCTTCCAACGGCTAACTACTTCTCCGTCCAATAAGATCTTTACACGTGTACACCTAATGTCTTTATATACTAGCTTCTGTACCTAGGACAAATTGAATAACATAATAATATTTCTTGTCATCTGGTTTCTTGTCTTCCTCAGCTCCGGCGAACTCACTCTGCCGGAGTAACCTCTCTTTCGTTTCTACAATGTGCACAATAATGCCAATGAATTTCTCCACTTTAACCATCTAATTTGAATTATACTAAAAGTATCCACATTAGCTGCCTCTCTAGTCTTATCAACAAGAAGAATATCATCAACATAATGCATACACTATGTTATAATCTCTTGTAAATGTCTACCGAGAACAACCATGTTCAAAGCAAAAATAAAAAGGCTAATCAAGATAAACTTACGATGGATTTTTGGCAATTAATTAAGGTAGCGAACATCGAGTAACAGAGCAGTCTCGACAGAGGCGGGGTTCGTCTAAGGCGACTAACGTGAGCGGGAGAGAATCAAAATGACCAGGAGTGAAATGAGAAGGAAGGCGACTGCATGAGGGAAATAGGGTCTTCTCGAGCAGGTTCGCCAGAACTATTTTGTTGGGTTTAAATAAGATGATGAAAATTTCATCAGAAATTTCTGGTATGTTTTTGGCTGTAAATTACAGCCAGTTTTACAATAAAATGATAGATGTGCCAGCGGATTTTTATATGGTAATTTTTAGAAGGTTTATCCGCTTGAGAATATGCACTATGTTATCGGCGGAATATCTATCGGTTACACCGCCACAAATGCCGCAGGTAAATCAAGGTTTTCTTGTAGTGAAACCAGTGTTTTCCTTATCCACATTGTTGACCGGTTTAAGGATAGTCGAAGCTTCCTTAACTAATTAAATGGGGTGGAGTTCCAAACATTCCATTTTTAAATGCCCGGGAATCTTGCAATGCTCAAAAAAAGGGTGGGGAATTCCTCCATCAGAACATGTTGGATATACCCTAAATTATGAGGCCCAATCCAAATCTTCTTATGATATCTTATAGTATTAAGCTCAACTAAAACTCGCACAACAGAATTATGTGAGATGATCGAAGTTGCATTATCAATATAAAGAGGACTATCAAATAAGGAATCCAAACTGTGCAAAATACAGGGAGAAAACAGATATGATAGCATATTTGGGAAGAAAATCAAGATAGGAATTAAATATGGGAGATTCCTCAGCGATATTGAAAGTAGGAGTCCATTTAGTTAATTTCATAAAATAAATGTTAACAAAGTGCAATCGATGGGAAAAAATAAATGTTTGGGACTATTTTTTATTGCTTATTAACACAACTTTTTAGTATAAAAACTTTAATTTTTGTATTAAAAAAAACTGTTTTAAAAACAAGTAAAAAACCGTCCCAAACGAATCCTAAAACTAAGTTCGATTGACTTCATTTGAAAAATAGTCTATCATTCTGATTTTATAAATGTTACAACTAAAATTAATTGATTAATACTTTATTTTGGACAATTTTTTTTTACTATTTTTAAAGTAAATTTTTTAATATAAAATTTTTTAAATTGAAAATTTTTGTATTAAAACACTATTTTAAAAAACAATAAAAAAATTATCTTAAATCAATCCTTAGATAATTTATAAAACAATAATAATTTTTTTATTGCCTATAGCTTACAAAAACCTTCCCGACTCTCAACCCACACATTGAATCCTCACTGCTCGTCTCTCTTGAGTGGCACCCCCTGTCATTTTTTCTGCGAATTATTACGTCCGGTCCGGTCACCGGACACTCAATTCAGTCGCGTCACATCACCCGAATATACGGTATCCCGGTGCATTTTGGTGACGTGACGACACCGGACATAATAATTTGCCCATTTTTCCCTTGCTTCTCCTGCTCTCACTTGATTCGCACAGCCATCTGCTGCAGCAATAGACCTTCAACATCTCTAACAAGCAGAGCAAAGAGAGAAGTTAAGGATTATTAATGGAGTTATATTTTTGATATGTTACAGAGATTCAGACATTGGATCGGATAAATATTTATATTTATTAGATATGTATATAAAATAAGTATTAATTAAGTAACCTTCATGCAAATCTCCTAGTTTATTCTAGGTCGATTTGTTGACTATTTGCTCTACAATGTTCAGAAACTAGATAAATATTTTTATTCAGCTGCAGATCAAGCTGATTTATGATCACAGATCACAGAAAAAAAAACTGTAGTTTTTCTTAGCTTCTACTGCTAAAAGCCTGCAACACAGGGAAATAACTAAACCAAAAGAGGGTCGAGAGCTAAATGGTTAGGATGATTTGCTATTCAAATAGGTTGCACCACTGATTGCTGTATACATCCATGAACAGGATGATAGAGAAGCAAGTGAGAGAGAAAGAGAGAGAGCTATTTAAAAAAAAAACAGATAAAAGATTATTTTTGGTTAACCGAAAGAAAAAATTTAATTGCATGTAGTATTTATAATTTCTACAGTATGAGGGCATCTCCAACCGAAAACCGGTTTTCCACTCCAAAATGCAACAAAACTTTAAAATGCAGTAGTTCATCTCCAATCGATTGGCATTTTCTCTTTTTCTTTCATATGCTTCCTGCGAATGTAACCATTTTCTCATCTTTCCCGTGCTTTTCTCCTCTATCACGCGTTTCTTTGGCAAATCCCGTAGTCCAAATTTTTTTGCGGAGGTGATCGAACAGTCCGACGTCAAAATTGACGTCAGATTGTCCACTTGCAGAACTTTAGCATGAGATTTGGTTCGAATGGACCGAATAACAGACAACATATGGTGGTATGCGGTTCGATTGGAGATGGTATGATGCAAATGAAATACACGTCAAAATCAACAATAACAAAAGCCTGATCAAATGCTCAATCAAGTTGGCATTCATTATAGCTAACGACTAAAGATATTTCTTCATAATCTCACATCATGGAGTTTTATTCTCGTTAAAGCTCGCTCGATCGTTTTTTCCAGTGAGAAATAATTTGTAAAAGTCAACTTTTATAATTATGATGATGATATATGTCATGCATCATGGCTCGTGAATGATGGTTGTGTTTTCATGATATCATAGCTCGTGAAGGATTAAATAGTTTAAACTGATCACGAGAGAGTGGCCAATCTGGTTCAAGTGCAGCTGTTTCTTATTATTTTTTTTTAGTTTTTTAAGCTTGAAAAGATCAAAGTCTGGTGCACGAATGTTAGCTAGCTAGATATGTAACAGCTTTTCTGTCAAGTTCATGAGACTAAATACTTTTTTACATATTTCTATGGGCGCCCATAGGTTTCTTCTTATTCATAGCGGATTTGTTATGGTCTTGTTTTGCACGGTTGAGTTGATGACTGGCTGGGGTTTTGTCTCATGTCTTTAGAAAAAGATACGATACCCGTCGGGCTTAGCTGAGTTGGTGGGTGAGCATGATTGGGAACCCCCAACTCATGTTCGATTCCTCTCTTAAGCGGCACAACTCCTTAAGTGGGGAAAAAATTACTGTGTGGCCCTGCTGGCACCTGTGTAGTGTGGGGTTGGTTGCTGGTAGGCTCACCGAGGGATTAGTTACGCTGTCATGCGCCTCCTCTGAAGGTGACAGCTGATAGATACCCCGTTCCTAAAAAAAAAGAAAAAGATACAATAAATATTGGTAGCGGTTTGAGGTCTATTTAGAACAGCTTTCTTTTTGTTGTATACTTGTATTTTATTTTCAAATCGTAATCATATTGACCTCTGATTAATGGCTTTTTTATTTTATTTTATGAAGTTTTGTTGTTTATAATAACTTTTTTTTTATTTGTTTGTTTGTTTTTTGACTTTTTCTGCGGTTATACAAATTTGTCAAAAAAAAAGGAATTTTTTAATCTAAACATATATAATTATTTGTTGGCTGTTTTTTGTAACACAAAAATGATTAAAAAAAAGCTCTTCCAAACGAAAATCAAGTTCTGTGGTTCATGCAATAATTTTACAACATCAATGGTCGTTAACTTATAAGAAATTTCGGATGAAGATGATCTGATTAAATTTTAATCAAAATAACTTTTAAATTATTAAATTTATTTTAGATGAGTACATAATATTTTTGAAGAATCAATTAACATTTTTTATTGCACTGAATCTAAGAAAATAAATAAATTTTACTACACAAAATTTAATCTGAATTTTCAGAGTTTTTTTTTTTTGGTTTAATCATATGCTAGTGTTTAAAAACACAAGGTCTTTCTTAGGAGAGATTATTCCGTACATGTGAGATTGGATACAGAAAACCATTTGATTTTATCTCTGTAAATATTAAAAGTGCAGTTGTGAACAATAAAAGCGAAGTTTGCTGCACTTTTATCGTTCACAGAAATAAATCGGGCGATTCTACGTCCAATAGTACTCTCCGCACCAATAATTCATCCTTTTTCTTATGACCTATTTGGGATGGCTACAACTTTTTATAAAGTTGATTATGAAGTTGTGTGGAAAACAATTTATCCATTCTAGTGGTAAAAAATAGTTTTATGTTATAAAATTTTTTAAAGAACAATAAAAAGCAACAGCTAAATAAAATTATAGTTACCGTTTGAAGAGCAAAAACAACTAAAAAGCTATCCCAAACAATCCTTCGTTGTTTTGATAACCGTTGGAAAATGTTAAAAAGCCAGCATTTTTAAAAAGATGAATTATTTAATTAGTAATAGTAACCTTTAATTATTTATCTTAATGTCAATGTGATTTATGCCTATGGCTCTCCTATATCCTAAGTTTTAGTATATTTTATCATATATATACTTGATCAGTAAAATTCATGAAATCAACTATAGCAAGATTGATATCATTAAGTGATGAGTTTAAATATATTTTATTTGAATTTTATTGGATTCAACTTTGGATCCCTGTATTCCACCCTGATCCTAGTTATGGTTTCAAAATCGACGATACAAGTGAGATCAAGTGGCTTATGAATTAGTTTGCGATATATAGCTCTTTGATGTTTCTACTATTGATTGCGCAAGATTCAGGGTCTATTTGAGATGCATGCAAAGTTTTATAAAGTTATCACGGAGAAAATAGTTTCGCTATTATATGATTGTAGAAAATAACTTTTTCTTTCAAAAACTTAAAAAAAAAAAAAATTTTGAGAGAAAGCTCACTTTAGTAGTCAACCGAAATTGTGTTTGTAATCTGGAAAGCAAAGCTGCCATAAAGTCATCCCAAACAAAACTTAAATGATGAGTAACATCTATAAAAACAACACAAAAATTTTTTGATAGTGAATGATGACTACTAATTTAAAGAATTCTCTAATTATGAAGGGAAGATTATTGACTTCTAGTCTTCTACCATAGAGTGGAGAATAGACCATATTGGATATGAAATAAGAGTTGAATTATATATATATATATATATATATATATATATATATATATATATATATATATATATATATATATATTTGTATGAAGATAAAATTATTTTTATCTAACTCATTCAAATTTCTAGTTATCATTCCTCTACTTAAGTCCTATAAATTCTTAACCTACCATCACTATATATAATGCTACTTAACATCATTTACATAATAAATTTTCACTTGCTAACTAAGATTTCTAAATACTATATAAAGAGATGACCTTAATGTTAATGCATCCCACAATCACAAATAAATAGAAAGAAGATCGAGAGAAGCCATAAAGCTATATTTAGTTTATGTTAATCTCTCTTTTTAAACATGTTAGATTTATGATGATGCTTAGCTTCATGAAAATAGATAAAATGTGATAAATAAGATTAAATAAAGTAAATGCACAATTGTAATGATTTTTTAGATAAATGATTAGTCATGTATGAGCAGATTATAATTATTTAATTTGTCTTTAATATGAGATGATGATCTCTTCATCGATGTAATAGAATTAATGATCCATCGTAGAGTGTTTTGATGGTGTAACTTGATATGCCATAATTGACAAAAGATGTCATAGTCAATATATATGGTTATATTATGATATAGATTGCAGTCGATTATTATAGAAGTCAGTTTATTATATATGTGGACACGACAATGATATTGGTCAACTTAGAATTTTTTTATCAAATGATTAAGATATGATCAACCTATACATCACGGAAGTTTTTTTGTGTAGGCCACAGATGCAAATATATATATATATGATGAAGCACACAAATGTCTCTCTTAATCATATATTGTTACATGATAGACTCATAATTCACGATACTTTTGTATATGGCATGACCTTTGGCGAGCCATTTTGTGTTCCAAGGCCGAAGTCCAATTTGTTTTTTCTTTTTTCCTTGCAAGTGGTGATCTCTGTCTAGGTTGTTGGATGGTCGTCTTGCACTTCACTTCCGTTTGTTATTCCTTTGGCTAGTTTGTGGCCTTCTGGTATGGGTTGTTTCTCCTTCTCTGCTTTGGTTTTCTTTTTGTTTATCTTTATTGTATCCTAGATAAGTTCTTGGGCCTTATAGGTTGCGTTTTTTCTTCTGCATTGGCTAATGGTCCTTTAAAGACTTGTACCCGCTTTCTTATTTAACGCGTCGGCCCTCTAAAAAAAAAAAAGACAGAAGTCCAAATTTCCAATGAATCTCAGTAGGCTAACTAACCATCAAGCTTTTTGCATCTTTAACGTTGAAGTATCTAGTTATCATTTGATGCTATTATATAAAGCAGATTAATATAACCAGCAATTCTTTTATTATGAGCGCTATCATTCTTTTTTGGGCTAGATATCGCAAATCATAGCAGTTACTAAAGCCAAAAAAATAGATAGTTAAGAGTTGTAAGTAAACAGATCATGTCATGATGAGAAATCCCATGAGAAATAAATTGTCCATAATTTTCAGTCTACCAACGTAAGACATGCACTCATGTATACAAAGCAACCAAACATAATCAAATTAAAGGTTTTATTTAGGACAACTTTTGATTACTATTTTTTCGTTACTTTTAAAAAAAAATTGTACTAGAAAGCTGCTGTAGAAAATAACGAGAAAACTACTCCAAACAATACTTATGGGGCTTCCTCAACATCTAAGGAAATTATCTTTTTAGCCTCATAAAAGCTGAATTTATATTTCTCATTTCATAATATTTTATACTTCACTTTCTATTCATTTTTTGCGGGTTTTGAAAGGACGTCTCTTTAATATTTTTCTTTTATGTTGAAGGTATATATATATTAAAATTATGAATATTAAACATAAAAGAATGAATATTTTGCATAAGTGTTGTTGTAGAAAGAATTTACTACATCTTTTAGTATGTGTTAAAGCCGCTATTAAATGATTGAATAGATTAAAAAAATATAATATGAAAAAAAAAAATCAAATTTTGAGATCAAATTTCAAATTATAACACAAGATTTCACTCAAGTATTATATGAAGCATAAAACAATGTGTGAATTGGTCTACTATGAAATATTTCAAAGTTGCTTAAAAATTATGAGCTGATATAAATTCATTGTTAAAATTTTAACCGATCAATCAACTTTTATCATTAGCCCCATATCGTCTAACAATGTCATTATTTCCTGCGACATTCTTAAAGATTTTACCTTCCCTGTATGATACTCATCAATTTTGTGCTAAGCTTGATACAAGGAAGCCCTTTGATCTAGCTCACAGATATTTTCTTCTTCATAGATTAGCTCATCAGAGTTTCTGCTGCACTTCGTTTAACAAAACTAACCCTCACATATTTCCACATTCACAACCCGGCATGTCAAATTTTTGCAACTACCGGTCGTCCCAACAACTCTTTTCAAAGTCGTTTATGTTAGGGAATGTGCCCTGAAGAAATATTATTGTAATATATTTTTCATGAAAATAAAAATTTAAAGACGAGTTTAGCATGTTTCAATATTATCATTTGATATAATATCTTTATTCCATGATTATTTATGTAACCATAATTTAGTATATATATAATTATGTATAAGAGGATTGAGTTATGAAAGATAATCAAAACAAGTTCATATAACATCCTGATTTTCATTTCCGCTATTATAAATGGATATAAAGATCCAACAGTTTATGCAAGACTCTGGCGTTGGTCGACTGCTGGGTAAAAGTCCGGCGATGATCGAGAAGGAGCTTCTTCCTTTTCTTTCTTTTATTCTTCCTGCTCTTCTTGCTTGGGCCCCCCTTCCAAGAGAAATGAGTGATATATTTATAGCTTTTTTAGGATCAAGATAATTAGTTGTTTTTTTATTAAGCGATAAATTATTAAAACATAAAATCCACCCAACTGTCAAGTCCAAAATGGGTTGATTGCTTAATCTCCTTGCAACAATTTGAGCCTTAAAAAATAGGTTGGTGGCCACAAGAAGGGTTGGACAGAACTCTCATATACATTTGAGAAATTTTTATTAGACAAAACTTAATCTAATGTCCCTTAAATGATCAATCCAATATGCTAAACTACGAAGTATTATTATTGGCACGGACTTCTCCATCCACTATCAAAGAGATTAAGAGATTATTACGTACGGAGTTTAAACTCAGAGAATCGTTCGGTTTTATGACTGAGAACAATAAAAGCGCAGGGGCGATGCTTTTAGTGTTCATAGTCGCCACCAAGCCCAAGGGTGGCATTGGAGGACAATCCGATAGGCTTTATCATACGAAATCCTAGCTAAGGGAGCATTGAGAAACTGATTGGAATCAACTTTAGTGGAATTTAATAATTCCTGTAAATAAGAACTTATTAAATCTTGAAACTGATGAATTTTGAAAATTATTTGATATAATAAATGATAAATCATATTAAATTGATAATAGATTACAAAATTTAAAATGATTGAAGATTTAAAATTAAAAGAGTAATAATAAATTATGAAAACAAGTGGGATCAATGCTGGAATAAGAAAAAAAAAAAATTTTTGCTGGTTGCCGCTACTTGTGCGACGTTGAGAGGAATTATCGAGGGAATGAGGGCATTTTCTATCTAGATAAGAAGTTCACACAATCTTTTATGTCACATACATCTCAACCGTAAATCGCTTAAATGAAATGAAGCATGAAATTAAGATTTACAGGTAAATCAGATTCGTAACAACGATCACCATACCAGATGCTAATAAAAATGATCATTACTTAGGATATCTCCAACCAAAAATCTCATTTTTTACTCCAAAATATCATTAAACTAAAAAATACTATGATTACACCATGATTCATATCCAATCGAACTTCGAACTTCATTTTGCCAGGTAACAATTTTCTTCGACAAATTGGGTAAGGACAAATATGAACAGTACAAGACTCAATCGTCCCAACGTTCACCGCCAATTGTAAACTTTAGCACCTATTAGATTGCAACCTTACAGGCAATTATCTCTACGGATAAGTTGGTTCTCAAAGCCCAATAAACGCTACTTTGGTCTCGTTCTCTATCGAAAAAACCCGCAGCTGATTTTTTTTTTTTCTTTTTTTTGAGGCACATGTCTTGCAAAATCACAGAATTAAAAAAAAGAACCACTAATTATGTCAGCACCAAAGGCCCATAAATAAAATACCAGTCATTATAAAAAAAACAAACAAAAACGAAATCATCTTACCCAAGTTCATTTAGATCAACTCATATACTTTTTTTTTAGATAACTCATATACTTAAAACACGAACTTTACTTGATTTAACAACATCGATAACTAAACCAGGGCAAGGCAAACAGGACAGAAAAACCCTAAACCCTTACAGCCATCAGAAACCCTAATCGATATTGACATGGAAAACATCCTTCCTCTCCTCCTGCTTCACTTTGGGCACAATAACCTTCAGCACGCCATTCTTCATCTCCGCCCTAATAGCGTCCAACTTGTAGAGCTCCGGTGCCAGATCTATCCTGGTACTGTACCTCCGGTGGCTCTCCTCATCCCCTGCTTCCGCCTCACCTTCTCCGTTAATAAAAAGTGTTCCCTGCTCCGCACTCACCTTCACGTTCTCCTTCCCCAGCCCCGGCATATCCATACGTAGGTATAACGCGTCATTATCCTCCCTTGCGTCCCATCCCCGCCGTAGACCGCCGGTGCCTCTAGCCGCTGACGTGAACGGCCTGTCAAACATCGAGTCCATCATGTTTAGCAGCTGGCTCACCGTCCGCGGAACGAATGGATCCATCACATCTGCAATCCGATAAGAACCATTTTAGTACTCCCATGATAAAGACGATCCAGTATTTCAAGAAAAAAAAGATATCATTACCAGAGAGTTGGGCTGGGAAACCGTCGGCGCGGCGGCGGTAAACGGCATCTTCGCCGGGGCGACGGTCAATTTCGAGGTCGCGATCGTCCTCTGGCTCACGGATTTGGGCATTTGTGTTGAACGAACGCGCGATAACGCGGCCTGAGGCAGCTAGCGGACGCGCCGGCGATGATAGAAGATTCTGGAAGGCTTTGGAGAGAGCGATCGACCTCTTTGCAGTGATCAAGGCCGCCATGACGATTATGTGAGAAGACGCAGATTGAATAGACGAATTCTTACACCGTGCTTTGATATTGGCTCAATTGTTCGATGGCTGGAATTGCAGAAAGGTCCTCATTTTATAGGGAGAGTAGAGGCTAATAATACGCGATCGACATGTTCCAGAGGATCTTGGAAGGCTCTAGACTCCAGAGCGAACTCAGCGATTATGCAGGGAGAAAGGAACATTCGAGAACGTCCTCGGTGTTTTTTTCTAGAATGATATTTTTTTTTTCTAGCTAGCTGGTAGAAAAATACTAGAATGTGAGATAAATGTTTAAATTTTGATAATTTAAATTTTGTATATAGCTTTGATACGCCACAAAAAATTACATTGATCTAGCATGAATCTCAAGGCATGTTGAATTGAAAACTGTCAAAATTTAAAATATGATAATTTAAGCTCTGATTTCAACAAGTTTATAGTCGAATTAAATGGTTATAGGGACAATACCAACGACGCTAAAATTATGAGTGTCAATTCGGATCAAAGGGTCAGGTTCAGGTCGAACCCGACTTGACCCGACCTTAAACATGTCGACACTAACTCGATCCGATTTTGAAAAATGGTTAGGATTGTCAACCCGGATCTGACCCATGTATTTTACTGGATTGACCCGACCCGTCTCGCGAGGGAGGGACGGCAGCAGTCTTCTGCTCTCAAGCGGGACGGTTGCAGGAACATCTGCAGCTCGTGGACGGGACAACATCGGCAATCTTCATCTCTTCGCACTACTGCTAGCTTCAAGCCTTCAATGGCAACAGCAGCACGAGGCGAAATGGCGACAAACCAACATCGGTGATGGCGTGATGCAACCCTAAGTGACGAGACAAATTGATGTGACCCTGAGCGGCTGAGCAATGCGACCGAGTGACGAGACAGGTCACACGTTTGAAAAATGGGTCAATTTGGGTCGACCCACGGGTTTCCAGATCGACCCGAACCTAACTCATTTTTCAAACGGGTAGGAAAATCGAACCATGACCAGAACCAGGACCCGGCCCGTTTCACAAACGAGTTGACCCAAAATTCGAATTTTTTGGGGCCGAATTTCTGGTAATGTCAATTTTGATACCCTTATCTAAAATTGGTCCATCCCGAACCCAAATGATCCCAAATCAACGGATCAAAGCGTACTTAGAAGCTTAAAGCATTAATTGTACAACCAAATGACGTATGAATATGACATGCTTATAGTCCAATCGAGCGGCTATAAATTCTAACATCATTAAGGACTTAAATGCTTAATAAAGCTCTATGATCAAATGATCAATATGGATTGTTGGATGGAACACTCCTAGTTTATCCTAGATTTTTTGCATATTTATGGAGTATCCGACTCTCAAAAACCTATAAATATGCCATGATTTTTCACATAAAAAAGGGAAAAAAGAGAAAAGAAATGAAAGATGATGAAAAACTCTATAGTATTTTCCAACCATGCTACGGCCGACAACCACTGGTTATTGCCATCAATAATCACCCGTTATTACCATTTACATTTGTCGTCATCTCCAAAATATTTTCAAGATTTGAACTTGTTGTTGGGTAGATTTGTTCTCATGTGAACACTTACTTTCTAAAATTCCTCCTAGGAAGAGTAAGCTCTATTATTGAGCGTAAATATTTGATCTTCGTAATATTCCGCTTCTTCAATAGTGAAGAAGGCAAGATATTTGCATCACTTACTATATAGTGGATTTTGAACTGGGCCAAGTCCCATGATTTTTTTCTTTTCCTGATTTTCATGAAAAAAGTTATTTGGTCTTACTGTTCGTGTAGAATTTGTGTACACCACTAAGAAAACATTCACTATACCGACTCAAATTTTCTAGCATGCAATAGTTTGACGTCGTCTGTTGGGAAACTAATTCCTGGATGTGGGGCAATTTTTACTTCAATTTTGAGAAGTCATCCATGTTAACTTCTTGGGCACGATTGAAGTGAAATTGTCCCTTTATCATGACCTATTATCAGGTTCGAAAGAAGTCCTTCAATATGGAGGACAATATCGTTGCAATAACAAACATATATTATTTTATCACCTCTCAAAGATCAGCTATTACTGCATAAATTTCATGGGAAGCAAATTTGGACTAGGGGGCAATATTGGTTGTGATCTCAAATACGATTGTAATAAACTAGTTCCTTGATGGGGGCGTTGAAGTAACCTAAATAATTATAAAAAAAAAATTATGGCTCTATCAATTCCTAAATAATGATTAAGTTTTCTTTGTTACAAATTAAACTTATAATGACTTATGAAATATTATTTGATTAGGTAAAAATATAGGCAATTACATGCCACCCCACCACTATCATTGGACATCTAGTCAGAACACCCCAACCAACCAACATCATCGAATCATTGCCATACCATAATCATCCGACGATGATCCCCGCATGGCCACCATCGACAAACTATTTCTTAGACCAAATTGTTGTTGGACTATCGTCATTGCCAAACTATCATCGTAATATCGTTGGCATCACTGAACCACCATCATTGGATCGATGCTGCTTTAACATTGATATTTGACCATTATTTTCAGTAGAACACTACCAACACACACCATTTGTCTGACCAATGCCATTGACTATCACCGCCCGAACACAGTCATCAAACAATTGTCATCACGGACCATTGCCACCATATTGCTATTGCTCGACTACTATTATGAAACTATCGTTAATGTTGGACCACTCTCATCATACGCCATGACTCAACCTCAATAATTAAGCCATCGTCGCATGAACAACACCGTTGGACTGTCATCACTCAATTACAACCATATTAATGCTCTTGTTTCCTACAAACTCCATAAAACATTTTCTTCCACCACTCATCATCTCGTCTTCTCTTATTTTGTGGGCGAGCAAATATTCATTATCAACCCTCAAATTGTGACATAAAAATTTTAGCATCTACTTTTATTTATTTATCTTTTTATGTATGAGATCTTCATGCAAAACTAAAATATAATTTTTTATTTCAATTTACTATCATAAATTTTTAGCACAAGTTCAACAAAATAAAAAAAAAATAAAAAAAAAATTATACAAGAGAGAGATGACAAATTAAAACTTCAATTGTGTCACACATATAATACAATTTAAAAAATGGTTTATATTCATTTCAAATATAATATTCAGTCAAATTCTCTAGCAATTTGCTAAAAAACTATATAATATCAATATCTTTAATCATCTAAATGCAGGAGGGCAAAATAACTCAAAATATTTCGAATATATAGTAACTAAAATTTCTCACAAATATTATTTTTTTAGGAACGGGGTTATCTACAGACTGACAATTCATAGAGGAGGCGCTTGACGGAGTAACTAATCCCTCGTAAAGCCTAACAACAACCAGCCCCACAACTGCCAGATGACACATATTTTTTCTCACCACTTAAGAAGTGAAGCCACTTGAGAAAGGAATCGAAGGTTGTTTGGTGTGTTCCTAATTACGCTCGCTCACCAACCTAATTAAGCCGGGTAGGGTCCACACATAAATCATGTTGCCGCTCCATTTAATTTGCTCCATTTATTTGGATGGAGCCCAATGTTCGGAGATCCAAGTTCGGATAATTGCTATTAACGTTCTCATTAAACGGCGTATAGTTTCGACCCTCCACGAACCCTAGCTCGAATTTGGCATATCCGCTTCGATCCCATGAATTCTCCCGTGTCTTTTCCCGGCAAAATCTAGCACTTCAAATACGAGTGAGGATTATTACCTCGTCGTTCTGCTAGAACAATGTCAGTATCTTCCGTAGCTTCTCCTTCTAGAAGTTCATTTAGAAAGCAGAACACAAGGCGACTTCCATCAGTAATCTCGGACAGAAGCCTTATCGAAGGTCCTGCTTTCGTTAGCCTTCCTGCTTTCCCTTCCACTGTGCACCCATATCGGCGATTGTTGTTATACCAGAGCAAGCCCGTCTTTTGGAGAAAGTCAACTCGTCGGTGGATTGGAGTTCCTTTGTCAGGTAATGGAATAAATCTCAACTGATTACGGTCACGGATGGGTAAAGGGAGGATTTTGAGCTAAAGGTGCGATTTTCAGGTGAAGATGTTGGTGAAGTGCGACATAGGGAGGTTCAAGGCGAGCTGAGTTTCGATGCTTTCTTATCAGCTGCTGAAATTTTTTGCATTTTGCCGCCATCCATTTTTTCGATAGGTTGCTTGCTTGGTTTGGCGATTCCCGGTGCGTCTAAGCTGTTCCAGTGTTCACTTGGAAGCAAGTTTTGTGTTTGGCAGTTTTTTTTCTTGGTTTCTGCGGTGGCGATTGGGGGATTGATTCGTAGGAGGCAGTGGCGGAGGATTTGTGGGGAGAATGAGGGGGCCGCTGGCGTTGATTTAATTGCGAGGATAGAGAAGGTGGAACAGGATATGAAGAGCTCCGCCACAATTGTTCAGATGTTGTCGAAGCAGCTTGAGAAGCTTGGTATTAGGTTTAGGGTCACAAAGAAGGCTTTGCAGGAGCCCCTTGCGGAGGTTATGCTTCTGCTGCAGTTTATCATTGCATATTGCTTGATTTCTCTTTGTAATTACTTTGAAGAAATGGAATACTTCATTGTCATATAGCTCTATTAAATTAGTTGTACATTATACATAAACGAAAATTTGATTGTAGGATTTATGCTTTAGGCTCAAAAGGTCACCCCATTCTAAAGCTGAAATTGTCAGCCTAAAGCAATCCATCTTGATTGAATCAGTCAAAGTTGATTAGTGCAAAGCTGTTTGGTACTATACTGTAACACTAAAGTGTATTGGCTTAGAATATGTTTTCTTTTTTCCTTCAGTTTTTTAGTATACATGTTTACACAAAATCCTGCAATGCCACGGTGCTAATCGATTCAGAGACTGCCTTAGTTTTATCTAGAAGACCTTTATTTTGCAAAGTTTAGTAACTATTATCTCTATGTAGACTTGAACATTATTTTAACCTAAAAAATGCAGCTTATTTGGGTCTTCTGGAAATTCCAATTGAACAAGAATTGATTTTTGCAGACTGCAGCTTTAGCAAAGAAAAATTCTGAAGCAACTCGTGCACTGGCAATCCAAGAGGACATTCTTGAAAAGGAGCTTGTTGAGATTCATAAAGTCTTGTTGGCAATGCAGGTAAGTCTGACATAATCGTACTTTCTTTTGAGGGTTTTTAAAGGGTTGTTTGGCTTGTTGTATTTACGGAACTTGCATTTTATTAATACCGAGTAAAGTAGATACAATGTATTCTACTTATCATGAGTTGTTTGGTTAGATGTAAAGTGCGTGTAATGGGAATTTTTTTTGGTTGAAAGTAAAGTTTGAAATCTAATGCTATAACAAAATGAAATGGTGGGATTGCCTCTTGTATGAAAGTAATTTATATGAAAACAAAAATGTTGAAAGTTTTACTACAATTAAATGGGCGAGATCACTTGGTCAATGGAGAGGAAAAATATTCAAGAATACAATAGGTTTTGCAGTAAAAATATATATTTTGAAAGTGATATTTGTGTTTATGCCTTGAGAGTATTGATGGAAATATATAGAGAGCAATAGAAGGATCTTGGATGTCTTTAATCGCTCTTAAAGAGTCATATGATCAAGTAATCTTGGAATTAATTTAATACGCACTAGAAATGAATTGTTGAGGAAAAGTGCTCATGTGAGAGCAATTATATAAATGAAAACAAAGGACACCAAAAAAATAGAGATAAGGATTTTCTTGGTTTGGCAATCTTTGTTAATTTTTTATGTGATATTTGTATTAAACAATTGTTAAATTATCGCCTACATGAATTTTTTGTGTATTTCAATTTTCATCTAAAGGAATATATAGTTGTTTATGTTAAGGGTTTGTGGGCTTTGAATTATAAAGTGTTTTAGTGATTTTATGCATCTTATTATACATTTGCATTTGGAAACCCTAGACCCAAAGATGCCATGCATCAGATTTGATATCAAAGCTTAAGATTGCATCATAATGTTAAATAGAAGTTGGGCATAATAATTGAGTCAATAAAAAATTTAATATAATATTACAATTTAAATGAAATTGAGTTCAACATAATTTTTATGAAATCTACAATTATGTTCTTAACATTGAGAGACATAATTTTGGGAAATTCTTAAAATTGCCAATAACTTGGAAGATTTATTTCAACAGATGCTATATGTATGATTCTAAAAAAACTTATTTTTACTAAAACAAAAGTTGATACTTGATAGGGCATGCTTGACATTATTTGCGTATGTATTGTTTTATATATTTTATAAAAGGCCTTAGATAATAAATTAATCATAAATTAAATTACAATTTCACATAACATAACCTTCACCTTTGTTAATATCTCTAAAGAAATAATATAATCGTTCATTAAAACATCTTCATCTTTGCTTAATGTCTCTAAAGAAAAGTCGATTGCATCACAAAAATCATGTATGATCGAATACCATCTCATAGAATAAATTATAGTTCATGGATTATGGATATTCTTTTGATCATGCATTAGACGCAAAAGAATATTATTATTATATATTAATGATATTGTTGAATTTGAACATTATTATGATCATGAATTTATATACTCCAGAAAAAGTTAAAATTTAAGTTTGAAATCAAAATTCCGCATGATATCATATTTAAACTTGAACTTTTGATAAAAAATTAATTTATTTAAGAATATAAAATTGCAGAAACCTCACGCACTATATTTAAATATTTAATGAATCAATTATGCAATTTGATAAGACAAATTCCGGTTCATCAAGTCTCTGAATCAAATTGATATTAACTTTATTCGTAGTCCTTGATTTTTTTTATTCACAAATTCATAAAAAGAATCTTATGGAGAAAGCTAACTTACATCAATATCATAAAATATTTATTAATGGCAGTTGCCTTAAAGAAAACATGAAATTTAAAGTTTGATATTTCCAGCCAAATTTCCAAGTATATAATTCATCATCGCTAAAATTTAAGCCATTTGTGTTAATTTACTGAAAGAGGTTGTCTGTTTAGTCATATTGATGCAGGTTGTCTTAGTATTTAGGATCTTCAATGCAAATCTATGATCACATGTTCAAAGAAATTACAATTTAAAGTTTTCCTTCTCTTATTTTTGATCAAGATTAGCATCTTTTGATGCAAATTAAAAAACACATTTCAATCACTCCTAATAATAATAATTTTTTTTATTATATAAAATTTTCTTACAAAATTTTATATAGTGGGATAAAGGCTTGATGATGTTGTTGTTGTTGTTGTATAAAATTTTGTAAGAAAACTATTTATGTATAAAACTTTCACATTGATGTAGGATTCATCTCACAAAAAAGAAGATTAATATGTAACAAACTTGTGCAAATCTAAATCACAAACGCAAAACCATTCATAAAAATATTTAATAGAAAAGAACAAGTGAAAAGTACCGATCAGAAGATCCAAGTCTAATGTTAATGCAATGAGAAGCATCCTCACCAAATTGTCATCAAAACTTGCGACACATTCAGAAAAACTCACATCTGATGGTATGAGTTTTGTGAGTAAATATTGAAATTTTATAAAGCCAGTCAGTGATTTTTTGCATGCTTAGAGACTCCTTGGATACTCTTATTTATAATAAAAATAGTCCACAATTAGTAGTTTCACAAAATTTTCAGCATTTAATCTAAATAATTTTCAATCTTAAATTGCAAAAACTTCCTTTGGATCTTGCTATATCGAAATTACTGCATAGAATAAAATCTACTAAAACAAACCAGGCATGTGAAAAAAGATGATTACCAAATCAGTAAGCAACCTCAAAAGGCAGGCAATTTTTGACTTCTCTGCTATCATGCAGAACCATAAATAGAAGGAATTGAGGATACAAATCCCGGTTACATTGCGTGGTACTAGATTTGCAGAGAATGCTAGTTTAATTTACATCCTAGACGCTTAGAAAACATAATAGTTGTTGAATACTTTTTCAAAATAGGAGAATGAAGAGATACGGAATCTCGAAGCAGGCCAAATCAAATCTCGAGTTACAAACCAACCTCAAGCAGCCTTTGCGCAACTCTAGATTGCAATACATCAATGCCATATTGTGTTAGCAGCAATCCAAAATAAGGAACCAACTCACCGGAATAGAGGATGAAATACAACTGAACTAGAGAATTCAATGAGAATTGAATCAACTTGCCTGCAGTTCAATGATAAACTAGACCAACCAACAGAATAAACCATTAAATAGTCATCCCGTTCCATAGACACCATCTTCATAGGCATGCTTAACAGTGAAATGAACTAGTAAACAAAATATTTAGAATTAAAATAACTAAGCAATCTCAATGCACATAATTTGTATTTCCATTGAATAAATATTTCATATTTGCATCATTTTTCCTCGTATGAAAAAATTTGGCTCCAATGAATTAAGCATTTGATATTCACCAATCAAATTTAGTCATACTTGTTATGCTTTATGCAAAATAGCCCATTAATCATTATGACCATATTTATCACCCCAAAGCACAAGATATCCTTCATATCCACCTTTAGTAGCGAACACACCCTTTACATGTAAGCTTCTAGAACAATAGATATCAAACTATTTGGTAAAGTTTGGATGTGAATTCAGAAGGAAGAGATGAGAATACAGAATAATTCAAAGAATTGGTAACAGGTTCCTGAAATAAAATAAAATCAGATACATTGCAAATAGATGATTACTAGAATTATTTAAAATCTCTTGTTTATAAGCATTCCTAATTTATTGTATGATTTTATATGGTCAAAAGGTCCTCGGAGGAAGCATTTCAGTACTAAGTTGCATTTTTACCTTATCATGTGATTGTGAACTAAAAATTAAATCAATTTTTGTTTGGTTTATAGAATTAACTTTATTAGGAATTTCATTTAGAGTTAAATAATGAGATTCTTCAGTTGGCCTATCAATTAAGCTAATAGGGTTGGTTTATGTTCACAATCAATAATGGATGCAATTCTTTTAGAAGCTCATATTCATGTTCAAGAGTAAACTCAATTTTTATTAGAAGTTTTGATTCACAATCAAGAATTGGTTCTTATTCTAATTGTATTTTAGTTTTTGAAATGATCATAGATTCATTTTTAGTCTTAGATTCAGTTTCTAATGGAGGATCAAAATTTATCTTATACCAAACTCAATTTCAAAAATTGAGAGTTTATTTTCAGGAATAAATGTAGTTTCTCTTATATGTTCAAATTTTGATATGATTTCTTGCTCAACTTTGATTTCTGATTCTTATTCAGCCTTATGAATATGCTATAATATAGGTGTAGATTCATATTAAACAAGATTATATTCATATTGGGGTACTATGTAGCTCTTATTTATTTCTTAAGGACAATGAACAAAATCTTGTCTTCTAATGATTTTGCATATTTATTCCTGACTAGCTCTTTGTTTTCCTTGTATTTAAATCATTATTTCCAAGCAAATTTCTTTTTACACAAAAGTTGTGCCAGTAAGGCGTCGAACTACCCCTAATAGGTGCATTCCTAGAGAAAGATGTGTCCCTCTCTATATATATAAAGTGTCCCTCTATATATTTTGAAGATTTATTAGTTGACAATAAGAATGGTTTGAAAAGTATGAACCAATAGCATATGTTAACAGTAAGTATGTACTACAACCGGACACATCTAATATTGCCAGTTCAAGATAGCAGCAACCAGGGGCGGAACCAGCTTCAATTTTCAGGGGGGGCAAATTCAATAAAAAAATAATTAAATATTAAAAATAATATAAATATATTAAAAAAGTTGTTTAAAAAAAATTAAGCAATAAAAAAGAAGAAAAAAATTGTGTAATAAAATTGTCATAAAATTATGAAAGAAAATATTAGAACTAAATTTGAAAACATACATAGATATTTTAGGGTATGTATTTATAATTAGCGGTAGATTAAAACTTGTCATCATTAGGATTAATACAAAAAAGTTTTTTAAGAGGGGCATTTGGAAAGAATATTGAGCAAATTAAGACAAAAAAAATTTTTAGGGGGGGCAAATGTGATTTTTTAGGAGGGGCAAAAAACATATACTCTAATTTACTCTCCTTCAAAATTTTTTTTTTTTTTTAGGGGGGGCAATTGCCCCCCCTCACTTCCAAGTGGTTCCGCTGGCAGCAACCACAGACTTTACTGGGTTTGTCCATGCTAACTTAATGGTAGTTAAATCAGATTAGATGTTTTGTCTTTGATTAGATTAACTTTGGTTGATTGGTAATTCAAATTTCCTTAACTTTGGTTGCTTGGTGATCTTAGTTTCTTTCAAGGAATAATGGCATGCAGATAGTGAACTGTGAAATGCATCTCCATTTAAGAAGTGGTATTGTTCTTTTGCTGTAGCGTTCTTCATCATTGTCCTAATTTAGAAAGGATGTAACTAATATGTGATTTGATTTCCTGAGGGTGCATAAATGTACATTTTTTGAATATGAACATTTTCACAATGGGAAGTGGGGTGGCACTTGTTTCAGAGAATAGGTGAATCTTCTGTTACTAAGTATTAAACATTTGATTAAAGTTTCGTTTGGGACGGCTTTCTTACTGCTTCTTAAAGAAAATTTTTAGTTCAAAATTTTTAATTTTTTATAAGGAAGTTGCTTTAAAAAGTAGTAAGAAAGTCGTCCTAAACGAAACCTAAATCTGACAAAGTAACCTGCCTTCAAAGATCAAGTGCTGATACAGTCATGAAATAATAAATAGAGGAAAGGCATATACATGCTTTTTTGACGAGGTAAATGATTCCTGCAAAAGACAGTTGCTATCAATAATACAATTTAGCATATATAGTGAATACTTATACTTCAAATTTAGCATGTGGGGAAGAATCACTGCAGGCAATTTGTTTGACCAAAGCAGAGAGAATATGTGCCTTACAGCTTTGAAATTGCGCCAAGGAGCCTGACTACTGTGCTTATTTCAATTTGTATCTTCCTCCTGATAACAATTGTTGAACAAATTTAACACTTGCAGCAGTAATTAAACTGCGTTAATCATGGAAGAAATCTGTATTCATGCGGTTGATTCCAATCGTTTTTTCTTGATTTTTTTTCTTTTTGAAAGTCTTTTTGAAAGTTTCCCTTTTTCTTGATTAGTTGTTTACTTTTGTTCTGAATGTCTTCAGCCTCATTTATGCATTTGGTTGATGATATGGCTTGGTTTGCGGCCCTCAAAAAGTCCAAACGATGCATTCTCTCTCTGAATTCTATGGCTTTTGTCTGCAATTGAGTTTTTGAGGATTTACTTTGATCTTTTCCTTATGATATCGGTATTTATAAAACTATTGCAGATCATTGGATTTAATTCATATAAGAAAATTAAATTTCAATTGGAAAGGCAGAGTATACTTTTAATGATTTCATTTTCTTTTGTTGATGCAGGAACATCAACAAAAGCAGCTTGAGTTAATTCTTGCAATTGGAAAGGCAGCACAGCTGTTAGAAAGCAAGAAGGTTTCTGGAAAAGAACAAGTTCCATCTGGTTCTGGTGTTCCAATTCTGGGGAAGAAAGGAAACCAAGAACTTGAAGCCCAAAGTGTAGATAATAACCGGATCTGAGACATTTTTGTCTTCTTCATTGAAAATTTGTGGGAGCAAAACTGCAGTGAGGTTAGCTGAATAGCGATTGAGAGAAGAGTTTTACCACCTTTATGCAGGAAAAGAGTGCTAGCACCTCATCCATTGCAAATTGATGATTTCTGAGGATTCAATTTAGTTTCATTTTCTTCTACTTATTTGAGAGAGAATTTTTACCAAAAACTTGAACTGAATAAATGGAATTTTGTATGGGAAGTTGACTGCTCATTATTCTTTTCCTTTTTCTTGTATATTTGATGCAAGTAAATTTCAATTGTAAGATTTTGAGAGTAATTTTTGATACATTAGGGAAAATCATCTTGATTGGGTACAAATATAGAGACCTTTGAATTGGAAACTTCCATAATTAAAGTGAGGAACATTTGTACTCCGATTTTTGTAAATTTATAGTTGAATTGAATGTTTTGATGAGATAAATCTAACGGCATAACAAATAGTCCAATCTGAGCTCGAATTAGTTCCAATCAAGGGCTTGAAGCATGATTAGACATTTTAGAACATTAATTGGACGACCAAATGATTTTCAAAATTGGTATGCTTATAATTGAATCGAACGATTCAATGAGATGAATTCATCAAGCTTAAAATTGCTTAATTTTGATATCATTAAGGCACTTAAATGTTGAATAAATATTTTATAATTAAGGAATTAATATGGGCAATTTGATGAAGTTGAGATTTTCTTCATATTTATAGGCTTATCATTACAAAAAAATTATAAATAGACTCCACTCTCTACATCGGGGGGTTAGGGCTGCAAATGAACCGAATCAAGTCGAGTATGTTAGTGTTCATGTTTGAGTTCATTTATTATTAGTTTGTTCAAGTTCGGTTCGTGTTTGATTCGAGCTTTATTTTTTGTGTTCATGTTTGGTTCGTTTAAATTATTGATGTTCATGTTTGGTTCATGTTCAGTCGTTTAGTGTTTATCAAGCTTTGAACAAATAAGCCTTAACAAACTATGCTCGCGAATATACTTAGCGAATTTTTTTACACTATCAAACAAGCACGTTTATTAACAATTCTAATGAGTATTCTTGAGCTATCAATGAGCAAGATCATGAATATATACATAACTAGTATTTTCGAGCTACCAAATGAGCTCGTTCACGAACAAACGATCTATGATTCATCTTATATTTGTTCATTAACATCTTACACATACAATCTAGCAAACATTGACAAATTTGAAATGTCTCTTATTCATGAACAAATTCATTTTATTGAAGGTATAAAATAAAATTAAATTAAATTTATAATAAAAGTAGTTATCTATTTAAAATGAAAATATGATTAATCTATATGAATATATTTATCGAGCTTATTCATGAGCTTCAAATGATATTGTTTGTGAACATAAATGAACCAAACACATTAGTGTTTAAGCTTGTTTATTTAAGGACCGAGTATTAAAAATGTTGTTCAAGTTTGTTTGTTTAGTTAATTTTTAAACGATCACAACGAGCTTTAATCTAATTGAGCGATGAGTAGCTCGTCGAACGTTTGGTTGGCTTGCAGCCCTATCGGGGGGGCCAGTATGAGGCTTTAACTATCTCAGAGCACCACTAACCAATCTTTGCCGTCGGCCTCTGTCACCCACTAATCACAATCCTTCCAACCTTCGTCGCCCGCTAACTACAGTCCTCTGAGCACAATTGCCCACCTACTGTCCTTCGACTACCATCACCCGACCACTATTTTTTTGACCATCGTCACTTGCCAACTACGGCCCACATTCCACCATTGCCAAATTATGATCGGATGATCCTTAGACCAACATCACTTGACTTCGGTCTTTCGACCACTATCTCTTGACAACGATCATCATTCCATTGTTGCCTGACTAGTGCCCTTTTGACTTTTTACCCCACCAAATTGTAATATTCATCATTAGGAATCAAGGTAATTTTTATTAATGGTTGTTAATTTTAATTTAATTATCAATTATAAGTCTTAGAGTGTATAAAGGGAGCATTGAATAAGTCAATAATTGGATTGGAGAAGTGAAATTTTAAGTCATCAAAATTACATTATGAGTGCTGTAGCACCGGGTTCGACAATGCCTCTACATTGAGCTCTCTTGTGGAGAAGAAAAAATGAGCATGCACTGTAGTGCTAGGCGACACCGCCTCGACGCCAAGGCTCAAATAAAAATATTATGAGAGAATTAAGAAGATTCTTTAGTGGTGCTAGGGAGTTAAGTTCTGCGGCGCCATATCAAATTAGTGATTTTTAAATATTAAAATATCTTAATCCATTTATGGAAACCTCTGACCTAGCCATCATGCCGGAGAAGAAAGGAAGAGAGGAGAGAGCAATGAACGAGAGGATTCAGAGGCTAAAGCTCGGAATTCATCTGTCGAGCTTATTGAAGATATTGTAGAGCACGAGGTAGACTTTTGAGTTCTAAACTATTATCTCTGATTTTGATTCCACTAGTTTTATAAAAGTTTCAGATAAAAAATGTGTTTTATCAAATTTTACGAAGTTTTCATCATGTAATTTTTAATATGTTGTTGTACATTTTTTTCTGAACATTTTGACTATAAGAAATCAAATTTTCACCGATTTGTTTTTCCTACAAAATTTTTTAAGTATTTATAGGCTTGTCATTAAAAAAAATCTATAAATAATTAAAAAGCAAATGCCACATTTCAAGCCCCAAGATAAAAAAAGTTGTCGTTCAAGCGTGCATTTCATCTTCCACACATTTCTTCTCCTCCTGCTTTAAGTTAAAAAAAAAGGCTCCAGTTCCTCTTTTGGCACCTTTTCTTCTTTTCCTGTTCTTCTTGCACTCGCGAGTCTGTCTCTATCTCGATGAGTTGACCTTCAACACATCTTTTGAGCTCGAGCTCATGATTTTGTTGGCGAGCCCAACTTGAGTACACCCATATATATGATTGTTGCAAAAAAATGTGTCATTTATATGTAAGTAAGAAACGCTAGTTATAATACTATATTTAATATGGTTGACTCTTAACATATAATTCCTTGTATAAGAGGATGAGCTGATGAGTTTTCTTTAAAATAAAAGATTTATAGTGTAATCTTGAATTTTAGCCTGTAGCTGATTGACTGAATTACTCTGACTGATAAAGAGAAATGTCTCTTAATGATTTATTGAAAGTCATATATAAATTAACTTAAAATAACAAAAAATCATGGCAAGATAAAGATTGATGACAATTTCATATTAAAGCTGGATGTCCAGCCTTGCTATTCATAATCACATTCATGATTGTATTTACATGATAACATATAAATTTATTGATGAGATTGATAAATAGAACTAAAGTAGAACTGATAGAACGTGCATGAATATTAATACAACATGACATAACATCTGATAGGGCATTGATATATATTAATAGGCATGTTAATGCAGTACACTGATAAATACACTAACATAACTTCTTGTTTTTATATCTACAATGCTCATAAAAATAGAAATAAAATTATAATTAGATAACAACAATATCTATATTATGACAAAGAGTGTTTGCAAGTTGGACGTATAATAACTCCTAAAATATTATTTAACTGTTGTAGGTCAAAACATATCTTTTAAAACTTAAGAGGTTATTAAAAGTCCTTTCAATCTACGTCACATATGACTACGTTCATTTTGCCATCATCGTCTGACTATAGCCCTTAGAGACAACTTTTGCTTGAGTACAGTCCTCCAAAAACAATCGCTTGACTAAGATTAGTCAAAATACAGTCATCCAACTATGATATTTCGACATCCGTCACCCACCGACTATAGTCCCCTGACCATCATTAGCCAACTACGATCCTCTGACCACAATTACTCGATTATAGCCCTCCGACCACTGTTGCCCACCATCATGTCTAACTATGGTCCACCAATCTATAATCTTTTGATCATTATCTCACGGGCCTACTAACTTCATCCCTTATTATCACTATTAATACAAACACACATAGTCGATTAAAAGATCAATGCATGCCATTGATATCAACTCTAACTCCCAACTTCAATGCTTTGATTTATGTCAAATTCTTGCCAAATGACTCTTCCAACATCAACCAACTCTTCAATGCTTTGAAAGGACATTACTTGTAATCAAATACAAATAATAATGAAATTTTTTAAAAATTTGTGTCGTTGATTTAAAAAAATTGCTCAAAATTAATTATAGATGTTATGTGGACCTCTTAAAGTGTCAAAATTGAGTTTATAATGAAAGAAAAAATAGTTTCACGGATCCCAAAAACATCAAAATAGACTTGATTGTGTTCAAAATCGAGCTTGAAGTGGGACGAGCAGGCTATAACCAACGGAAACAGTGATGAGTGTCCAAGGTTGTGCGCATATGATGCCGTGGGGCACGCCTATGAATATGGTTGGAGCACATCTAAATATATCCAAATTTAAGATCAATCATCAAAGCGTTTGTATTGATTCCTCCCACCATTGCCTTTTCTTTTATCATTTAAGTGCATTAATCATGTCAAAATTATGCTATTTTGGGCTTGAGGATTGATCTTATTAAGACATCGATATGAATATAAACATGTGAGATCTAGAGATCCTTTGATCATCTCATTAATATCCCTAAATTTTTAATTACGCTTTATGTGCTTGATCTAGCTCATTTAGACGTGGACTAAATCACTTTTGGTGCTGTTAAGCAAATATAGTTAAGACATTTATTTTGATTGTTACTTTATGAAAATCGAAGTTTAGATGGCTCTAAATTTGAATTCAGAACTTTTCAATTCAATTGTGAATTGATAATCGTCGATCAAGTTGTTTTTCAAAGATATATCAAGAATATATGCATTTTTTTTACTTTTGTAGAGAGAGAGAAGATTATTCTTAGATGCTATATCAAAAAATATCATACAAGTTTTATAATTAAATTTAAAAATATATATTCTTATTAAAATAAAAAAAAATGATGCTTTTTAATTAATATAAAAATAACTTTTTATTAATTATTTGAAAAATAAGATTTTTAAATAAATAAAGATTTTTTTCCATTTTGTTTGTAATGTAAAACTCCAAATTAAAAGATATTTTCTATGATGCTTGCGGGGAAGACATCAACAGGTCAACAACATTTGAAAGAGAAGAGGTCTTGTAATTGGGCGAATTATTACGTTAAGTCACTGGAATTTCGGACAATCAATCCGGACGCGCCATGTTACCCAAATACACTGGGACTCAGTGTATTTTGGTGATGTGACGTGTCTGGATTGATGTCTGGACGAATCCGAACACCGGATGTAATAATTTGCCTTACAATTGAGCTTGTTGGGCAAGTCATCAATGAGATGACCGACGTGTTATGAAAAACAAGGTTCACAACTAAGCTCTTTGAAGAAGACATTAAAGAAGCCAACTGAGCTCCTTAGATATATATATATTTTTTCATAAAAACAAATAATTAAAACATGTAATTAATTAATTATATTCTAACTCAAACGTGTAAATTACTAAATTCTAAGTGAAAAAATTGCAGGCTATATAAGCTATGCCACGGTAAATCGTTCACTGGTTACGCAGGTTTGGTCAAGAGCGTTCTGATCCTTCAAAGCAAAAGTCATCGGTAAGAGTTCGCGTCAAAAGAGAATGGAGGAACTTCGCAGACTACAGAGGGTGCAGAGTATGCTTTCCGTCATCGAAGCTGAAGGGCTTTCCACCAATGATCGAGATTCGGATCGCTTCATCGCAAATTTCGTTCTATTCATGGTAGTGCTTGCCCTAGCACCCGACCTACCATTTTGATTTTTTTTTTTGTTTGTTTCTTGCTTCTTCATCTGAGCCGGCTTTCAATCATTTATTTTGAAAGTGTTACCTGCTTGAAACAATAATGGTCTAGCAAATTTCGTTTGTCTTTTAGTTTTCTAACACTTTGAAATGAAATGGATACGCAATTTGAATTTATTTGTCTGAATCCAAACATGAAGCATAACCCCTAGTTCTTATCTTGCAAATGAATGAAAAAAATGCGTTTATTGCAGCCCAAATGAAGCTTATCCTTTTTTATCACATCTGTTTTGAAGAAGGTAACGTTTTTGGCTGAAATTGAAATGGTTATGGCTTGTTTTAATCCTGTTATATCTCAATCTATTTAGAACTTCCTCTCCGTGCAGTTGCCAAGTATCTTATATCTTTCCCATGTGAAAGTTGGTGTTAGATAGGAACCTGGAGGATTTTTTCAGTATAAAAAAAAAAATGCTTTGAAGGGGTTGAAACATCTCATCGGCAGGCACGCCATTTTTTTTTAAACAGTTTACTCAAAAACCCTAAGGGGTTATTATTTATAGCCTCATATGGGTCATTTCTTGGTGAAAAAGGAAGGTCAGGTAAAATCACCTAAAATTATGTTGGGGATGGAAGTAAACACCACAATGAAAACAAAGAAGAAAGTAAAAAACAATAGAAAGCAAAGGACACCAGGATTTAACGTGGAAAATTTTGAAATCTGGAAAAAACCACAGAGCAACACCACACCAAGAAATTCACTATGAAAATGTGGAGAAATAAGCACATATCTCTCTCTTCTCTCTCTCTTACTTTCTTCTCTTCTCTCTTACACCGTTCTCATACTCAAAATACAATCGAAAGTCTTGTTAATAACACCAAGGGACGCAACCCTTCAGAAAAATGAGAAAAAAAAAGTCCAGTTCACCTTGCAGCGCTATAGCGACAGTTTGTAGCATTGCGACACTCAAGCCTCTGTCACCATGATGTTGCAATACTAAGGCGTTGTGGTGTCATACAGCGCTGCAGTGCCGAATGTAGAGCTCTGTGGCACTCTGCTCTCCATTTTGTAGCGCCGGTACGCTCAGGCATGCAACGTCGTGGTGCTCAGGTACACCCAAACCCAAGCAGAGGTAAACCCCCGCACCTCCCCAACAAGCACGATAATTTGAACTAAGGTTCGAGGCGACAAAACAACTCGATTGATCTGCACAATCAGATTCCATACATAACTAACAAATTATGTTTTACTACCTTAAGTAAAAGAAGGGCCTTAACAAAATATTTCTCAATAAAATGTGTTTGAGTAAATCACACAATATTAGTCAGGGGACATTTCTGCAACTACCATTTACACATGTAGCAGTGCATTATCTTGAGCACTTTATAAGATTAGGAAATTCAAATTATGATTTTGCCGTTTCACGTTATGATGTAAGCAATTTCCTTCATCGGTGCATGCTTGTGAAGCAGGTCTTGGTGGGACAATGCAAGTGATATGTGTAGTTCAAATCATCTCAAGCATTCTATAATGTTGATTTTATTGTATATTGTCAAGATTTAATTTTGCCTCCACTAGATACTGTCAACAACCTTTGTTGATGCAACTTGTCATTCAAGTGGCTGTCAAGTCATAAGCCTTTAATGACGGTGGTTAACAGTTGGTTTCATATTCAAAATAAGATTCACGAGTCGCCCAAATTGATTTTGATGGGGACATCAGATCATCATGGAAAGTTTATTAGAGACATGACCGCCAATCTACGGCCACGATCGAGTCTTTATATTTTTGAGTCATTGATGTATTTTTTTTATTTTCATGTATTTTGTTATTTGCTTATGTGGTTTTATTATTTCCCGTTGTACCCCTCTTATGGGAGTCGTCGTATGTAAGCCCAAAAAGCATTTGTGTCTTTTTGTTTTGAGTCATTTGTAGGAGACTATTTAAATCCTCACTGTGTTCTATTTGAGGTAAGGAATGATTATTATGATGTTTCTTCTACTCTGGTGTTTTGAGAACGTTTGAGAGTTCTTGGAGAGAACTTGGAGAGGCCCCTAGGAGAGGGAAATCGTATCACCCATCAACCTTGGAGACGGCCGGGTTCGTGATTTTCTCTTTATATTTTGTTTCTCCATCATCACCTCCCCTCGTTCATATTCGTCGTTTCAAACGCCACCAACCAAATTCCCCTCTTCCTCCCTACAATAAACTCCACAAGATTCTCCCTGTAGCCGTCGGCCACCCCACCCTAATTCCCAACCCGCCAGCTCCAGTAATCCCGCCGCCAACTCATCCTACCCCCTCTTCTCCAATCAAGTCCATTGCTTAATTGGGATTGAGTATTTTTTGGACAGATTTTAAATTCAAAATTATCTATTTGAAATTTAAAGTCTTCCCTAAAATACCAAATCTATTTTAGGAAAGTTATTTTAAACTCAATCAAATCAATTTATGAAAGATTGGGATTTAAATTTACCTTTCCCTATTTACATATCTCAAGGCAGCATGCATTAATGACTTGATTTAAATCCCTTTGTCCCATTACTACCACCGGTTTTATCTCTTGAGCTTGGATTAGGAAACTCTTCCTAATTCCTAATAATTCCACCTCTTATTAGCTGAAACGTTTAAAGCCAACCCTTTTAATTGGTTTCCAAAATATGAGAATAAGCATTAGGAAATATTTCCCTAATTCCCTCCTAGCTTACCGCCTCCCTTTACTGAAAATTCTCAAAATCTGTCCACGGGACAGTGCTCATTTTTTGGGAAGATTTGAAGAGCAAATCTGCTGCTGCTGGCCGAGACCTTCAAGTCTCTTCTTGGTTTCTTCTTTCCCTACCTTCTCTCATAACAAGCAAATCCCTCACTTGAGTTCTAAAGCCTGCCTCCTCTCTCCTAAATTCTATATCTGTTTCAAGAGAGGAATCTGAACTTCTCTCAGGTTTGGGAACAAAATCTGAAACTGTTCTTAGATTTCCGAAAGAATATTTGCTACCTAGTCCTCATGCATGACGGATCCAGAAACTAACTACAACATAACTTGGGACGAAGATGGCTACGTAGATATCCTACAATCTACATTCTTCGACGTGAACCCAAGAATTGATTTCACCGTCTAGGATTACTTGGAGCGCACATTGATATACTTCGTAGAGGCTATCGACGAGCATTTTGAAGGCATCGAGTGGAAGATCTCCACGTCTCCTTGAGCAAAAGTTTCTCTTCCGCTTGCGTCTTATTTCTTTTTAAATCTAAATTCTCATTGGTGTGATTGTAGTTGTGAAAGTCTCCTCCAACTGCTCTTGCTAAGCTTAGTAATTCATAGGAATTAAGCGTACTTTCTTTGCATTCCTAAATCGCGTTGTTAGATTAGGGATTAATTTGAAAACTACTATTCTGTATTGTTTTTATTTTCTTAATTATCTTGAGAGTTCAAAGCTCTGAGCATGTGATTTAGCCTATGCAAAATATCTTCTTAATTGCTTTACTCATCGTTGAGAATTGCTAGTAATTGTATTCTAAAATTATTCTAATCTAAGAGTTGTGCAATGCCTAAATGAATCCATAAGTATCTCATCTAAGTAGTCCTGCATCAGATTTTCCTTTCAAGATGTCTAGGTTTTGCCTGAAATTTTCTAGGCCCTTTTACATGTTCTAGTCTTCAGTGGCTAGGAAGGAAGAATGAGTCAATTTCCTTGTATTTTTCTTATTTAGTTTCTGATTGAAACCTCTTTTTTTTCTTCTTCTTTATTTTTTCTTAGATATTTTTATCTATGAATTTGAATGATGAAGCAGATGATTTATGAGCAAAAATCCAAGGAGCTAGTAGATGTGGAGATAATAGTGGCACAGGACCTATGCCCTAGTATGCTAGTTTATAAGAACCTTGATGACTCACAACAACTTTGCGGGACTTGGTCCCTTACATTGTTTTCTTCAATAGGTTCACACCTCCAACTCTTCATCAAGTGAAGAGGATAGTTCCTTTGAGCTATGGGATTTATGTTGTGTACAATGTGGCAATTAGATGATTTTATTACTTAAATCTAAAAGGTCGAGGTGGTTTAGAATTTATAGGTCAAGGTTGACTTGCCTCAAAAATGGGAGACTAAATAAAGTTTCCACTCAAAATTATGTTAACCTTATACAAAAATGAAAGACATATGAGGAAAGAAAATCAGGTTGAATAAAGATTCATTAATAAATCCCATAATTACTTAATATCCTACATAATCTTCGAGTTGTATTAATATCTTAGAAAAAGATGGATGATTACTACATCATGCAGTTGGCAGCTGTGCTCTCCTAGTCGCTATTTTTTACTTTGAGGGTTATGGTTTTAATTTCATGAGAAGACAGATTTTTACCAATAAGGTCATGATGAAGACAAGATGATGGGGACATCGACAAGAGGTACCGATGCGTTTATCAGAGGCAACACTGGAGATCGATGGCCATGATGGAGAGTCTTTACTTTTGATGCATTTTATGTATTATTATTTTTTTATTTTCAGTTTTTTCGTTTTTACCCCTATGGGTAGTTAGTTGCTATTGTAGCCCAAGGGTTATTCTAGTTTACTTTTGCTTTGTCATTTCGTGGCCTATATATATGACCGCTCCTTATGTGTTATGGATGTTTTGATGAATGAAAATTTTGAATTCTCTTTGTCTCCTGCAATGTTGGTGCTTGAGAGAAGAAGAAGGCCTAGGTGAGGCGATTGCAACACCCGTGATGTAGAACGGGTAGGACGGCTTTGCTAGGGAGAGGATCTCTTCTCCAAAATTCCAAGTCCTTCCACAAAAGTTGAAAATTTCTTTAAAGGAATCTGAAATATTTCAGATTTTATTTTCTCAGAAATCTGAGAGGAATTCCAACTCTTAGTGTGGGGAGGAAAGACTTAGCAGCAAGATTTATGGAAAACCATCAACGTGGAGTAAAGGAAGATAAGAAAACTGAGAGGGAGGAGTGAGGTGGGTGACAGGGAAAAGAGGCCAGCGGGATTGAGAAGGATTGGGGATCTTCTTTCCTAAATCCAATATCTAGTTTTAGGAAATAAATTAAAGCCAAGGGATTACAGAAAATTCCAGCTAAGGCTATTAAGCTGAGAAGAAAATTCCCATCCACGTCAAATTCTGGCAGCGATTTGGGGTGCAGGAAACTTATGAAACGGCTCAGTTTTTTGAAGGATTTTGGTGAAATAAAACAAGCAAAACAATTAAGGAGGAGGCGGCTGAATTGTGGCTAGATTTTTGAAAATATTTCCAATTCAGGAGGCTGAAATAAGTGGATAGAAGTGGACGGGACCACTTGGAGAATTGGCTCAAAGAAAGGCTTGATTTATTTCCAAGAAAAGGAGGTAGCATTAGGAAACTAATTTGATTTTAATCCCATGAGGGGGCTGGCGGGATTGAGGAGGGAATTTTATTTCCCAAATCAAATTCCTAGATTAGGAAATTAATTTCAGAAATATGAGAGAGGGAATTTCGGCTAAGTGGAATTGGTGAGATTTAAAATTATTTCCTAAAGCCAAGAGGGGAGATTAGGAAGTAATTAATAAATCAAGCCAATGGGGGCAAGGTTGGGCCGGCGGCATCCAAGGTCATTAATGCCTTAATTGGGGAATTGATGGGAGGAACCCCAATTAGGAAATATTTCAAATTTGAAATTTGAAATCCAAATTGTCATGGATTTTCCCTCTCGATTTTGCCAACCCAAATTAGGTTAGGGGGAGGGTAAAGGGGAAGGGGAGATTCACGGGTGGATGGGGGAGGTGGCCAGCGGGTGAGGGAAGTGGTCGTGGGTGTTGGACGGGGAAAAGAGGGGTTTTCGGGTGAGGCTAGAATCCGACGGCCAAACGAAGATGGGGAGGAGGAAGAAGATGAAGATAACGACGAAGAGCAATAAGAAGGAACAAAAGCAAATAAACAAAATATCTAAGATACAACCGCGAGCCCGGACACATCCTGCGGCTGACGGGTACTACGTTGCCCTTCTCCAAGGGACTTCATGCCACGAGCTCGGACCCATCCTACGGCTGGTGGAAACTCCGACTCCCTCCCATAGGGATTTCACTAACGTTCTTCCCAAAGAACCTAAGTGCAAAACTCAAATTTTTTTTATTAATAATCCATCATACCAAATACAAGAGAAGGGGCCTCTATATATAGGCCTCAAAAGAAATTAAAAGACACATTTGTCCCTTGGGCTTACATAAGACAAGAGGGTAAAAAAGGGAAATTGCAAAACTAAATTAAAATACACTTAATAAACTAAAATAAAACAAAGTGATATCGGTCGTCGATCTTCAGCTCCTCCTCGGATTTGCATGGACGGTTGGATGTCCGCATCAACCCGTCAGCCTTTGGAAGAGTCCGAGGCTCGCGGCTCCACCCTTGCTCCCACCACCTCCTTTCCCCCTCGAACTCCTCCTTTTTCTCCCATACCGCCGGCCACTTGCTCTCACCGTCGTTCCCCCACCCTTTTTTCCCCCATTCCCTTCTCTATCTGACCACCATCCCACCCGCCGCCCACCCTAGTCTCTCCCACCGCCCCTCTTGGCCTTCACCCTAGCTCCACCACCTCACCTCCCCCTCATCACCATACCGCCGGCCACACACCACCTCCCCATACTCCCCATTAATTGAATTGATTACTTTCCTAATTTAGGAAGCCAAATTTGGAGGGATTTTTAAATTGAAATTCAAATTGATTTGGATTGAATTCTTTCCTAAATTTTCTACCCTAATTAGGCAACCCCCAAATCCTCTCAAATCTGAAATTAATTTCAGATTTCCCATTTAATCTATTTAATTACTTGGGCCCACAATCCAAGTAATTAAATTTCCCCAAATCACCAACTATAGGGCCGGCCACCCTTTCTCTCTCCAATCCCATTAATTGGAATCCAATAAAGGATCCAATTAATTAAATCACTTTACCAATTCCCTCCCAACCTCCATTTATTTCAAATTTCAAAATTCGAAATTCTCCTAGCCTAATCTAATTAAAAATCTGAACATAACTTCAGATTTTGAAATTAAACTTCTCACAACTCCTCACCCTAGCCGCCCCTCTCCCACTCCAACCCTAGTCTACCGCCGGCCCAACCTCCTCCCCTTCTCGTTTCAACAAGCCACCGGCCTAAAGGGTTCAAGAGAGGAGTCCTCCGCGTCCATGGATGGCCGCTCCCGAAATCGACCACGGTTTCGTTTATGATAATCAAGGAAGAACGAATCTCCTTGGATCATCATTCTTTGATGTGAATTTGGACTTTGACGAGACCGTCGACGGATATATCAATCGCATCATCTTCACGCTCATGCCTTCCATTGAAGAACACATTCCCGCCGGATCGTGGATACTCACCAGGAAGTCCGCTCCTCCACCATCGACGACCTTTTCTTGGATCGAGGCCATTGGCGCTGCGACCTTCCTAGTGACATTGTTGGGTGTGCTGAAAACCTTCCTCCGCTAAGCCCTACTTTGAGTGTGAGTGAGAATAGTAACTCATGGTGAACTCTCTAAACATTCAGCTTGGGATTTTTTTTTCGGCATACTTGTTGTTACTGTGATAATTTCAGAATTATCTTAACTTGTTCTAAACTTTTAATCTTGTAACTTCTTACTACAATAAAATTAACGATTGAAAGTTCTTTAATCTTATTTTATGGAACATTACTCTTAAAGTAGTGAGCGTCGCAATCCTTTTAGTATTTCCTTGCAATTCCTGCTAGTTTCACATCACAAGATGAATAACACATTCATCATGGCATAAAGCTGCACCATCTAAGATCACTACTTCTAAAAAATATTTCAATTTAGGTGCGAGAAATCAAATTCTTTGTTGGGTCTGATTTGTAATCTATCAGAAAACTTTGAGGCAGACGATCAAAGTGGAAGCAAAACTGGAGATTAGCAGGAAAAAGGAAATAAAGAGAGATCATAAGTGGAACAAGATCGCAAATCCAAAACCGTTGTCAAAAAACATATGATATCACTGAAGTTTTTAACTTCAATTTTAAATTAATACCAAGTAGGTTTCAGGAAGCCATAGAGGTCTTTATAATATAGAAAGTGTAGGTAAACATAAAAAGATAAAAATACTGAAACACCTCTAAAAGAGCCGTTGATTTATCTTCATGTATGACTGATATCACTATAATAATGAAAAGTCTTGCTCGTGCTGCACTATTGTTGTGGTTGTCATATTAGCATTGCACTATAGCCTAATTGTGGTGCCATACTGTTTTTCCGACACTAAATTGTTTTCTTCTTGTTGTCTTATTCTGCGAAAAAAAGACCAAGAGAAAGCAGATAACTCTCCAAAAATGTTGCGTCCTCATTCTGTCCTAGATTTTTGCTTCGCTGATATGATATTCGGAGATTCTTAGATTGAAAATTTTGTAGATTTAGGCTTTCTACTAGAGCCAATTTTCCTGTCCTTGAATTGGCTTTATTTAGTATTTCTTTGCGTTTTAAAATGTTGTAGTATTGTAGTTTTTATTTATGCAAAAAATATGCAGTAGAACGCCCTGTATAGCGTTCATCCACCTCATTGGTGGCTTCACGACTATGGGTAACACTATGGAAGAGTAGCTGGTTCATTTTTGTTACTAGTTTATTTTGCACAATAAACACTTGCAACAACTGAATAAAGCTTTCAGAAGAAAACGCCTATTTTGAAGTTTTCCTTCACATTATGCTCAATCTTTTCGTTTTAAAATTTTTTTATTTACCTTTCGAAATTAATAAGTTGTTGATTCCTCAAGGGACAACAATGCGGGGCACTTGACATGCAGAAGAGGCATGATCTCATTTATGAACATCTGAATAAGGTGAACTTGACTATTTATTGCCCTTTACAAAAAAAAAAGAAAGATATTTATGATAAAGGGATTTTTTTATTGGTTAAACAATATTTTGTCTATTCATGCAAAAAATAACAAAGCATTATTTTGATTATTAATTTATAACAGGTTTCAGCATCGACTCTTGATGTGCTACTACAATCAGTGTTTAAAGAAGGTACGATGATGGAACAGTCTTCATATTAGCAGATGACGGGCTTGTCAGGCTTACTTTAACATAAATTCTTCTTTTGCTGATGTTGCGACTGTTTCTCTCTTAATGAAGGCCCTTTTGAATATAATTATGCTTTGATTAGTGGTTGTGTCTAAACTTGAACTTTGTTTCCATTTTAATTTATATTTTGTTGTGATGGCTTCCGTACTTGTGAAAAAATGACCATGTTAAATTTTTTTTCTCTCGATGTTGATGTGGTCTAGGAAATAGTACTAAATGATATGGTATGTGTTGAAGTCTAGAATTCCCAATGCTATGCAACTAAATTATGCATTGAATGAAATCCAAGCATTCAAAGATTTAATATTCCTAGATTGAAGACCACCCATTGAAACAATCACTAACTTTCTATGGATACAAGCCCCAAAAAAATTGTTCTAGATAAGAATTTAATGATTGTCAAGGTAGAAATTTAGTGGGAAAATTGAAACCATAAAATACACATTTCAATTAAGAATTGTCCACAATAGAAAACACCTTGTTGTTTTGACTAAAATTAATCACATTTTCTTGTTGACCTTCCCGTGCTCACAAATCAATTCGATAAAGACGGTGAACAATGGACCCATTATCATGCGAGTCTTATTCAAAATGCATATATTAAAGCAAACATCACTTAATTGTTGCTTATTTCGCAAAACATATTGCACCAATTGTTTGGAGCACCAAAATTGCCAAAGAGGCACCTCCCATGAGTCAAACAACAGACACATCATCATGCAACTTGAGTTTGAAATGCCTTGTCTGCAATCAAGAGGAAGGGAGCTTGCTCGAGAAGGCTTTGGTGGAACTTGCAACATGTAGAGGTAAAATTTTTCCTAGGAGCTTATGCTCATTAGTATAATCCACAACAAGACCAATGATGTGTGAAGGAGAAAATAGAGCTTGCAGAAGAGGGGTCAACTGGACCAACGAATAAATAAAAGAGGAAGGGAGCTTGTGAGAGGTTCAGATTTAAGCGAAGTCTTGCTCGGATCCTGCTGTCAAGCAGCCACCATCACTTCTTTTGCTGGTTAACTTGTTGGAGCTCTTCTCTTTCCCTCACCTCTTCTCTAGTTCTCCCTTTCTCTCTCTCTTTTTCTCTCTTTCTTCTCTCTTTCACTCCCTATTTTTCTCATTCTCTCTAGTTCGCTCACTCTCTTTCTCTATTTCACTCTCTCATTCTCTCACACACTCTCTCTTCATCTATTTCTCTCTACCTCCCTGCCTTCTACTTTCTCTCTCTAAAGAGAGTAAAAATAAAAGAAGATAAGAGATGAAGAGAAGAAAAAAGAGTGTATATTTGCCTCATTGATTCGTCGCACGATTGTCTCGTTGACATTATTTTGTCATGAGATATAGTGTAAAGCAAACTCGCACTTTTTTATAAGTACTCATACTCATCTCTATTGTCACGGTAGGAAATCCTATATTGCATTGTATATTTTTTGTGCAGATGGCCCATACACATCTTTTTCGGCGTGGTACGGAGAAGACATGCACACGCCTCTCTTGGTACGATGGAGCTAAGCTTTTTTTTTTTGAGAGGGAGATTAATACTGTCACAAATGTAAGTACCTATTCATGTCTTTTTTGGCTTGGGGGAAATCGTGTTTACAAAAACTTTCATAGAGGTATGAAGACCCATTCGTATTCTTTTTGGCGTGATAAGGGTAAAAGAAAAGATTGTGATGTTCATACCACATAGACATGCCTTTTTTGGCATGGTGGGCAAGCCCAACATTCCCCATTGTGCCTCTTATGTGGGGGTGATGTTTGAATGATGTCAAAATTCCCCGTGGCAAGAATCAAAACTAAAATGATTTTTTTGGACCTTAAAATATGACTAAATAATTAATTACAAAATTGCATTAAATGAACACCAAAAAATGAGTGGCGGAAGAATTGAAAAGAACCAATATAGAATACAAAACGAGGACTTGAATTGGACTTATGAAAGGACTTGTGTTGATTTTGAAAGCTCATCAATCAACAAGAGAAATTATAATGAACTTGAGAGCTTGCTTGAGAGTATGAAATCTCCCCATTATTTTTAAGAACTCTCCCTAAACACTTTAAGAGCACACTTGATGAATTGAAAACTAAGGCTGGTTTCTATTCTATTTAAAATAGAAACGATTCCTCGTTGGACATTTTGCGATAAAATCCAAGCACATACGGGCAAAACATGTGACAAGATTCTAGTTTGCCACATATGAAGAGTTGGGGAATCATTTTAGGTAGGATTTAACCTAAATTGGTGATGACCATTTGAATACTGCTATATCTGCCATTCGAATGGTGTGTGTGTATATATATATATATATATATATATATATATATATATAGGGCTGTCAAAAACGGGTCACGGGTCGGGTTCGAGTCCAACCCGAAATTGACCCGACACTGTTCAACCCTTCCGAACCCGAGTCCGACCCGCTTCGGGTATATTTTATTAAATTTTTTTTATTTAATTCATTTTATTTAAATCTAAATCAAATTAAGCTAAGATTTACTTCATTTAATTTAAATTAAATCAAGACTAATTTAATTTGGGTAATAATGTTTGTAATTTTTCGAAATATCATTTACTTATTTCATAAAAATCCTTTAAAATCCTCCTAAATTAATTAAAAAGGGTCAAACCGGGTCGATTTCGGGTTTCCGGGTCAACCCGACCCGGTTTTATAAACGGGTCTGTGGGTCTCCGAAAGGATTCTGCTCGTGTGGTTCGAATGCAAAGAGTACGATCACACTATCCCGTAGGACAAAATGGTCGTAGACCTTTACAATCGACACAAGCAGGCCGATGGAAGAGCAGATCGAGTTATAGATACGATTAGCCATGGGGGATAGCGGCTTTCACCTACCAACCTCGATGGATAATAATATCTATAACCCAAAATTCACGAGATTTCCCCTATTCGATACATCAGCTCGAATAGGGTTTATTTGATTGTGGGGATCGGTTTCCTACGGGTGCAAGCCCCCGTAGTTAATTACATCCTAAGCCTTGACTTAGGAAAACTCTCGATTAAGGATGTTAGATTATCTCCTCTAATGGGTTTAGTGTAAGGGTGAATTCTAGGTTTCCTAATCAAAGGGGAATGTCCCAACTTGGCTCAATCAAATCATGCGTGGTTCAGTCAACATCCGGCCGGCTAGGAGAGGTGAAAACTGGAGAAAAAGAAGAGAGGCAAAGCATCTCAAACAAGCACGAGAGGAAGAAGGAAGTGGCGTCATCTGTGTGACGCAGATGGGTAGGGCTTATAGTCTCCGAAAGAATGGAGAACTTACCCACCAATAAAGTGTATAGTGGTACACCTGTACCACTCACTTTTAGATCCTAAATCTATAAAAGATGTAGTATCGTACACACGATACTAACATCTACGACCTAGCTAATGCGATCTGGACTTACTCCTTGTCTGACAAAGGAAGCCAGCTAAAACCACCTAGTCGTATAAAATCCATACTGTCCAGTCTTTATGAAGAAGGGTGGGTAGTTTAGACACTGAAATTTGGGATCGACAACTAGAGAAATTTCCTAAGAGATCCCACACTTATGAGTGGTATAATGCTCCTAAAACTAATGCAATTAAATCTTAATTTTAATTAGTTACTAATGCAATTTATGCTGGTTAAAGTCTCCAAATCAAATATGTATGAATTTTAAAAAGGGCTTATAAAATAATTTTTTGAATGACTAAATTTCCCCAGGTCCGGCACTTCATCCTCATAGGCCAGATTATCCGGACTCTACCCGCAGGCGGGGAAATTTGTCTAGGAGGTGAGAGAATGCATGTATGCCACCCCGGACGATTCCGGCTATTCCCTAGAGTCGTTATGTTTCTATGTGAGTTAATCTTAAATTTTATTAAATAATTACGAGTAGAAAAATTTTATTCCTAAAGAGCCTAACGGTCAGACACAAGCACATGCAAGAAAGAAACCTATAAAAAGCATGCTGGTTCTACTGCGCAAACAAAGTAAGTAAATCACAGCACATAAACAAAATCCCACGAAAAAGAATGTCCATGGCAAGTGCCATACAATATTACATCTCAAAGTATAGTAAGTAATGGTGGCCGGGCTCCACCGACAACAACCCGGAAACGACGCAAATCTTAAAATAAGGCATTTTTATATCTTCAGTCTTCTTCTCCACTTTCTTGATTCGTCTTTGGATCGTCTTCGTTCTCTTCAGGTTCTTCGTAGTGACTCTCCCAAAAGGATATCCAAATGAAAAAGGAAACCCCCTGTAGGGGTTTACTTTTCCCTTTGGATTCCTCGTAGTGAGTGCTCCAAAAGGATATCCAAATGAAAAAGGAAACCCCCTGTAGGGGTTTACTTTTCCCTTTGGATTCCTTCCTCTTTAAAAATGCCTTATTTTAACTTTTCACAACATTTACTAACAAATACATTTCAGCAGAAAGAAAAAGAAAATCTAGACTCTCCTGCAAGGGTTATCCTAAGCAGTTATAATAAAAAATCCATCCAAATAGTTATATATATAAATCAAAATGCACACCTCAATCACTTGGCCGTGCTCTGATTATTGGGGGCTAAGCAGCTGAAGCAGGTACCTAAAGCAGTTATATATTATTTATTAATTTTTTAGCCCCCTTTTAGCAGCATTACATGAGCACGGCCACCTGCAGGAAGACAGCATTAGTATAGAAGGGCGTGCCTAACCTATGGGTATTCTAACGTCACAACCACAGTGCAGAAAGAAAACTAGAAGAACATCACAGAAAAGCATCACAGAAAACCCACGGAAAAAGCTACCACAAGTACTAAGCAAACAGCACACGGGTCACATGCAGAGCGTCACAGCAAAGTACAGAAAAGAAAAGAACAGCAGAACAATAACTTAACCTAAAGCTAATAGTCGTGTCCTAACAAACCAGTCTAAGTGTGTGTAGGTTGTGTGGTTTTGGTAGATCCTAAATAGGATAATTTAGTTAGAGTTGTATGTATTTTTATTTGTTTGTTGAAAAGGGCAAAGGAGAGATTTTGGTTAAAGTTCAAATATTAGTATTTTAGGATCGATTTTAGGATGTTTTATTTTTAATGTTTGATTAACCACCACCTTTGTTTCACACCGAGGCCGTGAGGTTTATTTCACCCTCCTTGGGGCTAACTTAATAGCCTCGTAGGCCTGGGTTACCCAGTGATAGTTAACTCTGTTGATTTGTTTTAGTTTGTTATTAAAAGAAAAGAAAAGGGGTAAATTAAATAATTTATTAATCAAGATTTGAATTAAGTCGATTAGGAAACATTAATTTTATATTTTGTCACTCTATTAGATCCATTCGTGGCGTTGTGCCACCAGGCACGAGGAACCAGCCTCCTTAGGACACTTAGCCCCGCAGCCCGGAGTAGTCCATCCAATAAACTTCACTTTTAGAGCGGTTGTTGTGTATTAAGGGATTTGTTGGTTATTTTTAACAGATTATTCTAAGTTTGACCTTTATAAATCTCTTATCCTAATGAGTTTAGTTTGTAATTTAATCTCCTAATATAATCTACATCTTTTAGATTTTAAATTGATTATGAATCAATTATTAAATTATTTAGGATTGATTTAGGTTTACATTTTAGAATTAGAAGTTTAATGATTATAAATGTTAATAATAAATTGATTAAGAATTAAGTGTTTTAATATATTTTAAAGAATTAAATTAGAATTAGTTGGTTGATTATTAGTAGATTAAGAAAACAAAACCTGAATCTAGGAAAACGTGTCACTAAGTTTTTGTTGTTTTAATGTCTCTATCCTATAGGGAGCATGCATCCTAAGTCTATATTTTCTAAGACTCAATCCTTAATTTTTGTCCTTAGATGTCATTAGTGTTGTAGGATCAAAAAGTTGTATTGTTTTCTAATTCCTAAGACCTTCTATACGGATGTCATAGGTTTTTAGGGATCTAAAAAAAAATAAAAATAAAAGCAATCCTAAATATATAATTGAAGCTTCTAAGGCCCTAAGGGTGGGAAGCGTACAACCAATCTAGGCCCCTAAAGGTTTTCTAAGTTTTAGAAAGCTTACAGCACCGGGGGCTATGACCCGGTGGTTCCGCCCGTAGCGCCCCTACTAGATGAGTAGGGACGACTGATACTTGGATCCCATTGTCCTAGCTCCAGCTCCAAGTGCTCCTTGTCCATTGCTTTCCAAAAGGTACCTCGCAAGACATAGAAAAGACATGTATTAGAGCAGTTCTATAAATAAACAACAGTGTAAGGAAATAGAAAATGCAATAAAAACTTGAACATACCTTTTGTTATTTGTTGAGCCACTTGTTCTTTAGGTTCTCCTTGTTTTGCAAGCATGTAGCACCAAAAACATAAAAGAAAATGGCGAAGAAAACTAACGAAAAATCGAATACAAAAAGGGGTGTAGGCATTGTTGTTATTGGACACACTTCGTAGAAGTCAAGTGCATCCTATTATATCAACAATGCCCTTTGTTGTTCCCACTCCGAATAAAGCACTTGATACGTTTAAGACCTCTACTCACAACCTACTACAAATAAAGCTTAAAAAACAACTAAGGAAAATAGACTTTTAAAGCTAAACTTAGAGCTAAACTCTATCTGTTTTGCACTGATCCCAAAATTCTATACTTTTAGAGACTAACATTCGAGAAAGAATCCAAAGGAGTAAGGACTGTCCTGCTCCAAAGAGGACACTAAGGACTTCTAACATAAAATTCCTTAAGGTTTTAAATCCTACCAACTCACTTTTGAAATAAACATTAAAATAATCTAACTCAAATGAAGAAACCATAATCATTCTCAAAAGGCGCTAAGGGACACTACTACACAAGTCTAAGAAAATCCAACATGACTTATAAGAACTTCTAAACTAAGTGTCACACAAAAATCCTATAAGGATCATCTATCAAAATCACTATTTTGTTTTGACACAAAACCCTACCAAAATACCTAATAATCAAGTGCTTCTCCTCTTTATTTGGAGTGGGGTAAAAAAAAATAAAGCTTTCCAACGAGAAAGTTTTATAGAAACCTTTCATTGTAGAGCTATCGTCACAAAACATTCATAAACATTTTTTTTCAATAAAGCCTCTCGATGTAAAACAATTCACAAAAACCTTCAACCATAATAAATATACTCACAAGATTCTTTTAAAACCAAGCATTTTTTTTAAAACTTTCCCAAAGCATCCTTAACATAAAACAAATCATACAATTTCTCAATATAAAGCAAAAAAAAGTAAAATTTATCCAACATGAAACCACACATGTATTTGATGTTTAGAACTCAACATTTTCTATCAAAGAGAAGGCAATGATACGAGGGGAGTTAATGTAACTTGTCTTTCTCATGCTTAAAGAAAGTATTTTAATAACATAAACAACGATGCATAAAGGCTTTTATCCCATAATACATTAAAGTCATTTCATAGATATGCCACCTTACATTGGAACCATAGACCTTTTGAAAATTGAAACCAACATGGAACATGAATCGGATTTTTTTGCAACGAACCTATTAAACTTACTTCTAATATCAAATTTATAACCAAAGTTTGCAAAAGGATGCGGAACCGCCAAACTGAAAGGAAGAAGGAAGAAACAACAATACTTCATATCAACCAACAAGACAACTAGTGCATTTACCGTTGAAACCCAAGGTTCATAAGAAAGAAAATTTAATGCCACCTCTCCAACCATAAAAAAAAAAAAAATAATAATAGCATGAGTGAAACCACAGGAAATTCACAAAACACATGAAAATTTCTTCCCAAGCATGTATGGGATGTATAAACACTTACTAATTATAAATATAAACCTTCCATTTACCACATGATTTAGAATAAACATAGATTCCTTCCAACAAATTATACCTATTTATATATATATATATATGTTTTCGCTACAGGCCACCAATGATTCTAAGTAACTCTCTAATTAAAATCTATGACTTTACTCTCATGCCAAAAACATATCCACGAAAGCTTTCCAACAAGATCTCATAGTGATGTCAACTAATAGTGTAAGAGTGGAATGCTAAAGAAAGTAAAGGTCCCAATTCAAATCTTTTAACATGTGCATTTTTTTTTTGAGACATGACAAGCTTTATAACATTTCGTAGTCTACGCATTGATGTACATGATATAAGCCATAAGCAAAACATCATCGAAATTCCGACAAAATCAATACGTTTAACACCAAGATGATACTCATCATGTATTAACTAACTTTTTTTTTTTTTTTTGCCAAATATATACGCTCAAAGAAAACTTGAGAAGGAGGGTTTCCATTCAAATAAAGCTTTTCAACTATTCCTTCAACGATATTCTATCAAACAACTTGTGTGTAATGTTTTGTAAGGGTTTCATGTAATAAACTAGCATTGATCACAAATCATCGCAAATTTTTCTACATTTATGCTTTCTTGACATTGTTACGAAATACTCTACTCAAAGTTCATCAAAGATATTTCTATATGCATATTTTTGTTAAGAAATCTACACGGCTTTTACAATTTCCTATCATACAATGATTCATAACTAAACATGAGTTTCATGACGAAGGTCTTCGTGCCAAACGACGACAATAAAACCTCCAAAATATACACTTTTCCTTACAAAAACAATGGGAAAAGCTTACACAAAAACTATAGGAATCTCCACCAAGAAGCAGTACAAGATCCACTCAAAAGCGGCGAGGATTCTTATGTAAAACAGCGAGAAAACTTCCAAAATCTGCACTTTTTTCTCATAAAAACAGTAAAAAAAAAAAACTTACAAAAACTGTAGGAAATTTCACCGCGAAGCAATAACAAACCTATCCGAATGCCGTAGGAATCTTGTGTAAAAAAACAGCCATAATACCTCTAAAATCTGCACCCTCCTCTTGCCAAAACAGTAGAAAAAGTCTAATAAAAGCTGCAGGGATTCCTACAACAAAGCCATGCAAGATCTACCCAAGCTCCATAGCGATTCTTTCATGAAAACAGCGATAATATGTTCAAAACCTGCACTTTTTCTTACACAAAACAGTGGAAGAAAACTCCACGAAAGCTGCAGGAATCTCCATAGAATAGCCATAAAAGACTCACCCAAGTGTTAGAGGTGTTATTGTATGAAAACAGTGAAAGAACCCTCAAAATCTGCACTCGTTCGTTTACGAAAACAGTAGCAAAATCTCTACGAAAGCTGTAGGAATTCTTACAACAAAGCAATGCAAGATCTACCCAAGTTCCCTAGTGATTCTCATGCGAAAATAGCCATAAGAACTCCAAAATCTGCACCCTTTTCTTTCACAAAACCAATGAGAGGAGTTTACAAAACTCCATTCGGCAAGCTAAAACAAAAGCTGATGTTTGTACACATAAAATACCATGAAATTTCCATACTCATACCTTCTTGAAATTGTTACAAAATAATCCACCCAAAGCTCATCAAAGATATTTCTATATGCATATTTTTGTTAAGAAATCTACATGGCTTTTACTACCTCTCCTTATCATATGATGATTCGTAAATAGACATGAGCTTCACAACAAAGATCCTTTTCAAACGCACAAATTTATCCTAATTAGTATGCCACTTTTACTTATATCTCAAAACTTATCTATGGGAGAACTAAGGAACAATAGAAATACTTGAAGTTAGCTAAGAAAAAAAAGTGAAAGACTATTCTCCATAAACTATTTTATCAGAAACATAACAATGGGCAAACCCCAAACTTTGTCAATACCAAATAGATTTCCTTTTGCCAACATAGTTTGGAAACAAACAGTGAAGTTATCATGCTTCTAAAAAAAAAAACTCCTTTACATATGATAAAGAAAGAAATCCATAAAAGGTGCTCATGACCTATCTTATTCTTACCATGGTTGACAACACATGTAAGATGCATCTGAGGAGATCTTAATAAGAAAAGAACTATATTAGATTTCTATACAAACAGAACAATGATGACCCTCTTTCAACAATGTTTATCAAGTGGCTTGCATGTGATGTTAAAGCTACATAAAGAAATATAAAATTAAGGATTCAAGATCAGTGAAGGAGGTAGCAAAGCAAGCCATCGATTTCTTAAACATGAGATAACTTATGAAACCTTCACATAAAACACGCTCATAGAGCTTTCATCTCAAAGTACCTCGCTCGCATGCTTCGGTAAAAGAGCAACATGATCTCCCATGATCTCTCTTGAAGGCATTTCATCAAACACTTGGTGTGCATGATTTTATAGAGAAACAACATGACTTCTCATGATCTCAAACAATTCACATCTAAAACTCTAGGAGATATAGCATAGATCAAGAATAACTTTGATATATTAATAATTGCTCATTCTCAAACAACAAATCACTTTGGTTTTATAACACATAGAGCTACTCATGACTAGCAACAACTTTCCATATTTTCCAAAAGCATTAACATATCATTTGGCACACAAACAAAAACACCATGAAACTAAACAAAATGGAACGATAGGTAATGCTCTATCAAGCTCATCTCAACTGAAATCAAATCATTTCAACTTCATATGGTGAAGAAATACTAGCTAGATGAGGAGAAGAAAGAAAGAAAGCAAGGGAAAAAGAGAAAGAATAGAAGAAGAAGGAAGAAGAAAGAGTAGGTGAGGAAGAAGAAAAATACTCACAAAGAGGAGTTGGGCCTTAGTGAGGACGGCGTCGATCGGGACTCGCGAACAAAGGGGGGTTGGGTTCGGTCTTCACGAACGCAGGGAGGCCGTCGTCAAGCTGGAGTCACGCGAACAGGGGGGGATCGAGGAGGCGTCGGGTTCGGTCTGGCTGGAGCTCGCGAACTCCAAGGGGCTTCGGCCCGTCGGTTCAGAACAAAGAGAACGAGAGAGGGAGGGTCGGGAGGCTAGGCGTCGGGCTGGGGTTCTGGGCGCTGGAAGCTCGTCGGCCTGGCTGAGGCCGTGCGAATAGCAGAGGGAAAGAGAGGGAGGGAGCCGCGCGTGAGAGAGCTGTGTCGAGAGAGGGAGAAGGCGTCGTGTCCCTCGAGCTCGGAGCCTTCGCTATGAATAAATTGAGTTCGTTGCCGCAAGAGGAAGCCCGCTTCTTCGTATCCGTTGCCGCAGCAGCTCAAACACGCGAAAGGAAACTTCTTTCTGAAGCGGATCGCTGCTTCGCCTGTGGAAGATCACCGAAATCACGCTGAAACCTCGACTAAACCGTTGATTCGATCCAAGCCATCCAATCTATTTCCTGATTTAGAAAATGAATTCAAAATTTATTTAAAAGGGTGGATGGATTTTAGTAGAATTATAATGAACTAAATCAGGTCTATATTAGCTAGGCTTAGATCAGACTCGAGCCCGGGTTCGACTCGATTCGAATCAAATCAGGTTCGAGTCGGCGCAACGAATTTTAATTGAACGAAATTAAATTCAAAATAAGCATCAATTTAAATCCAATTAAGTACGACATGATGAAAGTAAATTAATCGAGTCTAACTGAACACATTCGAGTCCGATCCGGCTCGAGGTGGGTCAATTCGAGCTTGAATTGGGTTCGACGGGGTTCAATTGGATCGACTGAACGAGCTCGAGCACACTCGATCCGAAATCGAGGTCAACAAACGGACCCCCAACATGTGCGGAGAACAACAAGTGAACCGTATATGTTGGCGTTGACCTTCCTAACTTTAGGAAGATACAACCTCAAGGTCTACTAACGAAATTCACTAAGAATATGCGATCAATCTAAAATCAACCGATGAGAATCAGACCAATAAAGAGAAGTAGCAACTCAACCATCTACCCAACCAAGCATGGGAAATAGAGAGGGAAATATCATGTCCACATGAATGGAATTGAAACAGGATCCTAAAGCATCCCAAAGGAAAATCGACTATCATCTAGAGTGTACATCTAAGATGACGAGAAAAGAAGGGATTTCAACAATTACTTGAAAATCATGTCAAATAATAAAGTGATAATCAAAAGGAAACAATAAGGATAAAGAATCAACGATATAGGAATCATCTATCTGCCTGACTATGTTGCAACAGTAGAGTAGGGGAAGAGGTTTCATGCTAACAAGAGCACGAATCAAGAAAATATCAAAAAGAGCTAAAGCGAACACAAAAGTCCACAAGAAACACTCTACTATCACTGGCGCATATGCCAAAGTGATAAGAAGAGGAAAGTACACTCTAATATCGTCGGGCGCATATGCCGTGACGATAAAAAGAGGAAAGTACACTCTATTATCGTCGGACGCATGTGCCGCGACGATCAGGAGAGGAAAAGAAAAACACTCTAATATCGTCGGGCGCATATGCCGCGACAATAAGAAGAGGAAAAGAGCAACACTCTAATATCGTCGGGCGCATATGCCGCGACGATAATAAGAGGAAAGTACACTCAACTATCGTCGGGCGCATATGCCGCGACAATAAGAAGAGGAAAAGAGCAACACTCTAATATCGTCGGGCGCATATGCCGCGACGATAAGAACAGGAAAAGAGCAACACTCTAATATCGTCGGGCGCATATGCCGCGACGATAAAAAGAGGAAAGTACACTCAACTATCGTCGGGCGCATATGCCGCGACAATAAGAAGAGGAAGGGTATACTCTACTACCGCCGGGCGCATATGCCGCGACGATAAGAAGAGGAAAGGGTGGTGAGGAATGCCTCCCAGGGACTCTGTCGGGCTCTCTCAACCAGCAAAAGAGAACTCTATACTCTAATACCACCGGGCGCATATGCCACGGCGACCAGAAGAGGGAAGAACAACACTCTAATATCGTCGGGCGCATATGCCGCGACGATAAGAAGAGGAAAAGAGCAACACTCTAATATCGTCGGGCGCATATGCCGCGACGATAAAAAGAGGAAAGTACATTCAACTATCGTCGGGCGCATATGCCGCGAAAATAAGAAGAGGAAAAGAGCAACACTCTAATATCGTCGGGCGCATATGCCGCGACGATAAGAAGAGGAAAAGAGCAACACTCTAATATCGTCGGGCGCATATGCCGCGATGATAAAAAGAGGAAAGTACACTCAACTATCGTCGGGCGCATATGCCGCGACAATAAGAAGAGGAAGGGTACACTCTACTACCGCCGGGCGCATATGCCGCGACGATAAGAAGAGGAAAGGGTGGTGAGGAATGCCTCCCAGGGACTCTGTCGGGCTCTCTCAACCAGCAAAAGAGAACTCTACACTCTAATACCACCGGGCGCATATGCCACGGCGACCAGAAGAGGGAAGAACAACACTCTAATATCGTCGGGCGCATATGCCGCGACGATAAGAAGAGGAAAAGAGCAACACTCTAATATCGTCGGGCGCATATGCCGCGACGATAAAAAGAGGAAAGTACACTCAACTATCGTCGGGCGCATATGCCGCGACAATAAGAAGAGGAAAAGTACACTCAACTATCGTCGGGCGCATATGCCGCGACGATAAGAAGAGGAAAAGTACACTCTAATACCGCCGGGCGCATATGCCGCGACGATAAGAAGAGGAAAAGGGCTCCACAACCAACCAACGCTCAACTGCGTGGTGTTGTGAGAAAGCCAAAGAAACTAAGTACTCCATCATCTAAGAAATCTCAAACTCCTATTTTAGTTATCACATGGTAGAGGACAAATCGTCGTGGCCATGAGTAATCAAAATACAAGTAGGATTTCTTAAGTAAACTGAAATCATGTACAACATGAAATGAACGATCGATATATATCCCTCTAAACAGAGGAACGTATAAACGATCGAGTATAAAGAATAATGTCATATCAAAGATCGAGTGAAGTGGCGAGGGGACACATCTGCCACTAAGAATAACGTTCATCATATCGAACATCAATGATTGCAAAAGGGATCACAGTGGTAACACCCATACCAATTGTTGGGACCCTGTGAGAGGTACAAACAATATTTTATGTATCCAAAAAGGCTGCTCTTGCAGCTAAGGATAAATTTTCAATAGGGAAATATGTCACTAAAGAGAAGCAGTGGATTGACTTTCTACTAGAAGATCAAAATCCACTGGGCAAGGATATTAACATCTGAAGCAAGATGTACCACATCGTAGGAAGGGGAAACCATATCCCATTACAAGTGACTAATCATACTAGAATGAATGAATATATAGCTATCTCCTAAACAATCAACATAATGTTTTAAGGAGATAAAGAGAATTTGGAGGGACTTTGGGCTCTTGGAGCTTAGAACCGGGTTCCACCTGTGACAAGGGCAACCAGTTCTTTCTCAACTAAGAGCTTCCCTCTCGTTTTTTTTTTTTTTTTTTTTTTTTTAAAGAGGGGAAAATTGTTGGCTTTGATATCCCAGGCCATACTCGCCACATGAGTAAAACTGGGGAGAAAGAAAAGTCACAACAACAATTTGTAGAAAGATTCACTAAGTAACAATGGATCAACATCATTATATTTGATAAGGATGGACCCAGTATCACATTCCTTAGAACTTCGAGTTAGTAGTTTTGGTATCCCAGACTACACTTGAAGGTGACAAGTAAAACTGGGGAAAGTCAACTCTCGAGGGGGACTGAGAAGAAGATCTTATGCAACAATACCAAAGTGATTGATGAATGTAAAAGTAAGCACAAACATCCCTACGGCGTATTTACACACAACTCCTGAGGATGATCTTGTACTCTGCATGACGAACATCACGTGGTAGAGGACAAATCGTCGTGGCCACGGACTGCCGAAAAGTACAAGAAATCCTTTAGAGTCATATCTATACAGAAGAATATTTATAAGTGGCGGGGGATGCCCCTTGCGACGTGCAAACTCAAGCGTAGTACTTTCTTAAGTACTGCCCATTAATGACAGGCATGGGATGGACACCATTCACATCAACTAGCAAATAAGATCCACCTTCATATACTTGCTCTACGACGAATGGGCCTTCCCAAATGGGCTCAAACTTACCACCTCGACGACGACGCGAGATGATAGGCCTACGCAAGACAAGTACTAACTCACCGACCTGAAAAGCACGGGGTCGGACGAGGCGATCATGAGCCTGGGCCATCCGGGCCTGGTACAATTTAAGGTTCTGATGAGCTTGCAAACGGAGCTCTTCTAAACTATCAAGTTCTTCCAACCGTAGTCGGGCATTATCCTCGTGAGACAAATTGTGGCTAACTGCTACACGCAACGAAGGGAGCTCAACCTCTAGTGGGAGGACAGCTTCGACCCCAAAAGCTAAAGCATATGGTGTACACTGAGTAGGAGTACGGTAAGTAGTCCTATAGGCCCATAATGCTTCAGGTAACTTGTCGTGCCATTCTCTTTTATTTGCCACAAGAATCTTTCTTATCAATTGGACTAAGGTCTTATTGAATGCTTCAGCCAAACCGTTAGCCCTAGGATAGTAAATCGAGGAATACCGCCAATTTATGTTATGGCGGCGGGCAAATCTAGCAATTTTGGTGCTTCTAAAAGACGGGCCGTTATCCGAAATTATACGGCGCGGAACACCAAAACGGTAGACAACATGATCGCGGAAGAAGCGCATCACATCTTCTGATTTGACTTCTTTAAGCGGGATAGCTTCTGCCCACTTAGAGAAGTAATCAGTAGCAGCCAGGATAAACCTATGACCCTTAGAAGGAGGGTCAATAGGACCCACTACATCCGTGCCCCAACTCTCAAAAGGCCAAGAAGACACAGTGGGATGCAACGGATTAGGAGGTTGATGGATAACAGTATTATGAATCTGGCATTGGTGGCACTTCCTTGCGTGCTCCATACAATCACGGATCATCGTCGGCCAGTAGTAACCAAGGCGTTTAATTCTGACCTTCATCTTAGGTCCGGACTGATGAGCACCACAAAGTCCCTCGTGTACTTCGCCCATGACCTTACGAGCCTCCTCGTTGTTGAGGCAACGTAACCACATCTGGTCGAAAGAGCGTCGGTACAGGGTTTCATTCACGTAGGAGAAGGACAAAGCTCTCTTCCTAATCTGAGCGGCAAGAGAACGATCATCCGGAAGCTTTCCACGCTTCAAATACTCAACAAAGGGGACTCTCCAATCTGACTCTTCCTCAACAGCATACACTGCGAGGGTCTGATCGGGAGAAGACAAGTCCGCGGGACACAAGGCTTGTCGGTATTGGACAACAACCGACACCGGATTTCCATTCGGGTCAGCCAACTCCTTAGCAAGTTTAGCTAGTGCATCCGCTCTACCATTCTCAGATCGAGGGACTCTAACTAAAGTCACTTCAGGGATCAAACACAAGAGCTCCATTGCCCTATCGTGGTAAGGCAAGAGCTCCGGTTTGAGAACTTTGAAAATTCCAGCAACTTGATTAATGATTAATTGGGAATCTCCAAAGATCTTCACGCGCACAATGCTCATCTGAATGGCCAACTCGAGTCCTACAATTAGGGCTTCGTACTCAGCTTCATTATTAGTACGAGGCTCCGAAAGACTGTAGGAATAACGAAGGGTGTGGCCTTCAGGAGACACAAAAACAAGCCCCAAACCTACCCTGACTACAGGAGTTTCGTACGGACGTAGTGATTTGATGGAAGAAGCTCCATCAAAGTAAAACTCCCAGGTAGGGGACTCCTGCTCTTCCACACTCATGACTAATTCGTCAGGCAAATCGTCATTGAGTGGGGAATTTGCAGGGATCGGGTGAGAAGCAAGAAAATCAGCTAGAGCCTGTCCTTTGACGGCCCGCTGAGGGACAAAAGTAATATCAAACTGCAGTAGAATCATGGACCATCGTGCTAGACGACCTGACAAAGTCGGACGGGTCATCAGGTACTGCAAAGGGTTGACTCGAGAAATCAAACTGATCTTGTGTGAGAGCATGTAGTGTCTAAGCTTCTGCACAGCAAAGATCAAAGCCAAACACTGCTTTTCCATTGCCGGGTATTTTAGCTCTGCAGGAATTAACCGTCTGCTAAGGTAGTACAAGGCATTCTCTTTGCCTTCCTCATTTTCTTGAGCTAAAAGCGCACCAAGTGACTCATCCAAGGCAGTAGTGTAGAGGATCAACGGTCTACCAGGGATGGGTGCAGCTAAAACTGGGGGACTCATCAGGTAGCGCTTTATGCTCTCAAAGGCCTCCTGACAACTCTTATCCCAATGAAAACGGGCATCCTTCTTTGTTAAAGCAGCAAAGGGATGACATCTACCGGCAAGATTGGAGATAAATCTCCGCAAGAAAGCGAGCTTACCCTGAAAAGACCTCAACTGGGTAAGACTCCTAGGGGGTTTCAAATCCACTATGGCTTTGATCATGGAGGGATCAATCTCAACGCCACGGTAACGGACAATAAAACCAAGAAACTTCCCCGCACTAACTCCGAATGCACACTTTAGGGGATTCATCTTCAAATCATGCTTTCTTAAGCGCTCAAAAACGATTCGTAGATCTCGGAGGTGATCACTACGGACCTTGCTTTTGACCACTAAATCATCCACATAGCATTCAACTTGCTCATGAATCAACTCATCAAAAATGACTGTCATGGCACGCTGATAGGTGGCCCCGGCATTCTTGAGGCCAAAGGGCATTACCTTATAACAAAACACACCAATAGGGGTGCGGAAAGCAGTGAATTTCTCATCTTCAGGGGCCATCTTAATCTGATTGTAACCAGACGAATCATCCATGAAGGAGAAAATGCTATGGGACGAAGCAATATCAACCATAAGTTCGGGAATAGGAAGAGGAAAATCATCCTTAGGACATGCCTTATTCAAATCACGGAAGTCTATACAGACACGGATCTGACCATTCTTCTTCCGGACTGGAACGACATTGGCAAGCCAAGTGGGATACTTCTCTTCACGAACAAAACCAGCTTCTATAAGCTTCTTAGTCTCGGCGATCACCTGTTGTTCAATCTCTAACCTCATCCGGCGAGGTGACTGCTTAACAGGGACTGCATCAGGACTAATAGCCAACTTATGAACTGCTACTTCCGGATCCAAACCGGGCATCTCCGTATAGTTCCAGGCAAAGCAATCCTTAAACTCAGAAATAAATGCAACATACTCTTGAGCCTCTGATTCGGGTAACAAAGCACTATGAAAGATAGGCCGAGGATCCGATTCAGTGCCCAAATTGATCTCGCACAATTCGTCCATGGCAGAACTGGCGCCATCTTCGAATTCACGTGGGGCTTCAAGGACCCTGTCCTCATTCTCCTCCGGGTCTTCATCATCGGAGATGGAAACAGCCGGATAAGAATGAGAGACAACCCGAATGCTGGCGGAAAGGGACTGATCTTCTTGAGAATAGCCTATACCCTGCCCAGTTCGAGGAAAATCAGTTCGCCAAATACGGGCCTGCTGTTGGGCCTGTCTACCTGATCAAGTCGAAGGGACAAGACCTCGCTCAACAAAGTTATCAACAGCAGGGGAAAAGTACCGGGGAACCGGCATGATCTCATCATCCACAGTGGATTCCACAGGACCCTGTATGTCAGTACTCTGTGGAACACCTACACTATGAAACAACGATGCATGCCAAGCAGATTGTGGTGGCACATAGAGGGTGTGCAGCTCTTGTACAGAGCGCCTATCTAAGGGTAGTGTGCCACGAACACTAGCGGAAGATGTAGAGGAAGATTGAGGAGGAGATTCCTCAATTCTCATCCCGTACATCTGGCGAGAAAGGGATTGTTGACTAGTAGTCTGACGTCCGACATCTCCGTCGTCGTCTGAATCACTATCAACGACTAAACCGCCCTGGGGAATCAAACTCCTATGGAAAGTGGGATAGGAGTTGTGATCAACACTAAAGGCGGGCGAAGGAACTAAATGACGAGGAACTTCAATCATCTCATCATCAGAGTCGGACTCAACGGTCAAAGAAGAAGTGTACAAGTGCGAAGGAGGAGGGATTCGAGTATCAAAGTTCCTCGGAGGGCGAACTGACTCTCTGCCTCGACCTCTACCACGCAATCCCCTACCTCTACTAGGGGGAACATTGCGTCTGAGTACAAACCGTAAAGATTCATCCAGGTCTTCAGTGGAAACATCTGCTCCAATCCCAACCTGTGATGGACCCTGTGCTAGTGGTTGTATAGGACCCTGTGCAAGTGGCCGCATATGACCCTGTACAATACCAGCGGGTATCACTGGTGACTGGGCAGGGGGAGGTCTACGAGCTTTTCGAGGCATGTAATGCTCGGCATCATCATAAATGGAGATTTCATGCACGGCAAAAGGTTGAATATCTCCAAGGATGGAAAACTCTACGTCATTCCTCATGTACTTCATGCACTGGTGTAGGGTAGAGGGCACCATTCCATATTCATGTATCCAAGGCCTTCCTAAGAGAGCCTTGTATGAGATATCTGCCTCAATAACATGAAACTTCGCCTCAGTCAAAAGATCTCCAAAACGCAAAGGCAAAGTGATGGAACCTAGAGCTCGCTGACCTTGATCATTAAAACCCTTCAGCATAATCTTATCTGAAGTTAGTTTCAAATGTCCAAGGGAAAGGCTCTCTAGGGTGGCATGATTAAGGATATTAACTGAAGCTCCTTGGTCAATGAGGACCCTGTTCAACTCATAACCATTTACTTCAGTGGTGACGTACAAGGGACGGTTGTGATCAGAAGTTCCTAAGAGAAGATCCTGGTCTGAAAAGGTAATGCATGGCATCTCTCTCAAATAACATGCATCCTTAACTGACTCAGTGGCAAAGAAGGCTTGATAGGACTCTGGTTCAAGCAAGGCTTTAACTAAAGTCTCTCTCAAGTCGGAAGACATCATAAGTGCATCATAAACACTAAGAAGAGAAGGGATCTTTCTCAAATGAGCCAACACATTGTAATCAACATCCAACTGAGGGCCTTTTCCCTTCTCCTTAGCAGGTGCTTGAGGAGGAGGGATAGGATCGTCCTGTTGGGTAATGATGTTTCTATCTTTTTCTTTATTATTCTTAGCCATTTTAGGTGGTAGAACCTTACCTGAACGCAATTGTATCTCTCGTATCGAGTCAGGCTCAATAGAGGACTCATTTGGTTCAGGTGACATGGCTTGTGTTGGTTCATTAAGAAGTGACTGAGGAGTGTTCTCGGATTCATCTTCTGAATCCATGTAACAACCTCCTTCAGGAATAGCAAACACAGGCTCTTCCTCACACTCAAACTCTTCTCCAAAAGAATGATCATCATCATTTTCAGAAATAAATAGAACAGAAGAAGAACGAGTGCTAGAAAAAGAAAAACTAGGAGCAAGACACCAAAAGTAGCCAGAATCATTTTCTTCCATTAATTCATCATCAGTTGAAGGGAGAACAAAAAATCCTTCAGCGTAAGTGCTGGAAGAGATCCTGTCTTCCCCTCAGAAGTTACAACAAATTTCTCTCTCTCATACATCTTTCTAATACAAGTAGAAGTAGAAGAAATGTGCTCAGTAGGCACTACAACAGAAGAAGAAAAAGAGACTGGCAAAGAAACTGGGCTGGCAACTGTCGACTTGGCCTGTGGGGGCCTCCTCTCAACTGCCTCTGAACTCTGAACTGCTCGTCTGATCATACCCCTTGTCTTGCGAGAGAGTGCAAGCTGCCACTCCTCCCCAGAATTAAGAGGTGCTCTACTATCACTGCTCTGAACACCACACTGACTGTCACACTGACTGGAGCTAGTAATCATCTGAACAACCTGAGCAACTTTGCCTTGAGGATTCACTAGGTCGCTGTCCTGCAAGTGAATCTCACCCCTAGCCATAAGGCTCTCCACTCTGTCCTTGAACACAAAGCAATCTTCAAGGACATGACCAATATGCCTATGAAATGGACAATACAAAGGATGCTCCGTCTGCCCTTCTTCATTTGCTTTATTGTTGACCGGGAATACCAAAATATTCTTCTTAACAAGGAATTTAAAAATCTTCTGCACACTTTCCCTTTTAAAGGGATATTCTTTGCTAAGCTTCTCCTGTAGAGACCGCTGAGTCTCCGGAGTCCTCTGAGGGCGTCTAAACTGCTGCTGTGTCTGTGGCTGAGACTGAAACTGCCCTGACGGCTGTGCTGGTGGTGGCAACTGAGGTCGGGGCTGAAACTGAGGTCGTGGTGGTGGTGGACGCTGTGGTACTGAACTAACCATGGGCCTCTTGCCCCTATCATGAGCATCAGAAGTACTATGCACCTCTCCCTTCCTAGGAGGTGGTGCCCCAGAAAACTCCAAACGCTGAGGTCTACGGATGGGTTAACTCTCAGCCTTAGGAGGGACTGCACTGGGTATGCTGTCCTGCAGGCTGGTGACTTTGGTTAACAACTTCTGAAAGGTTCGTATGCTGAAACCCTTCAGATAAGGAGCAATAGGACCATCGATATTCTTCAACAGAATCTCAACTGCATGCTGTTCTTGCAATTGAGGTTCACACTGAAGACTAAGGTTTCTCCACCTAACTATATAGTTAAGTAGAGACTCGTGGGGGCGCTGTCTGGTCACTACCAACTCACCAACAGTCACTCTATGCTCTGTACTAATGAACCTCTGCACAAATAACTGCTTCATCTCAGCAAAAGTGCGAACTGAATCATTAGGGAGATCGGCATACCACTCAAATGCCACTCCCCCCAAGCTACTGACAAACAATCTAAGCATCAAAGCATCATTTCCTCCAATGTTACAACATATGGCCCGATATTGAGCCACATGTTGTTTTGGGTTTCCAAACCCATCAAAAACTCGAAAGCGGGGAGGAACAAAACCAGCGGGGTAAGGCTCCCGCTCGTACTCTACCGGGTAGGGGCGACCTCTACTAACAGAATCTCCAGACTTCCTAGAGGCAATAGCCTGGTCAACCCTCTGTGCAATCATGTCCTGAATCTGAACTGGTGACAACTGTACTGACTGACTCTGGACTGGCACACTCAAAGGTACTGCTGGGGGAGACATCGGAACTGCCCTCTGAACTCTATCAACTCTAACAGGCTCCGGGGCTGGCGACTGTGGTGCTACTGGCTCGTCTCTGGATGTAGTAGGAGTGACTACATCCATGACATGGGGTGTGGCCCCCAACGCTGTCAACTGGGCGGTCATCGCCGCCATGGCTCTTGCCATCTCCGCCATCTGGGACTGCAACTGCAAAACTGTAACATCTGTGTCTACTGATCGGGGAGGTCCACCCTGTGCTGAGGTGGAAGGTACATCAGCTTCCCCTTGCTCCTCTAAATCATCGTACTGCTCACGCTGATCATCTGACGTGCCTCGTCTCGTGACAACACAAACACGGTGAACGGGAATGTCTTCATTTGACTCTCCTCCGAGTAAGTCCTCATCGGAGGTCTGATGAAGAGCATCGATGTACGGACCCAAAGGAGAAGAAATCCTAAGGGGACTAGGAACAACAACTGGCTCCACTCGAGCCCGAGTACTATCCTCAACACCGACTGTGTCACAACTCCTCTGAACTGGTATTGAAACTGAAGGGAGTGTATCAACTCGCCGAATCGTACCAATTGTCTGCTCCGTCTCGACAGGCTCATCCATCTGCCGACGTCTCCAAACCCATCTACTACGACGGGACCCGGTAGGAACATCTAACTGAGTGGAAGGGGCAACGACAGCTGACTCAAGCTGGGATCGGACAGGCTCTAACTGTGGGCGACGTCCATAACGGCGAGGGCGTCGTCCAACTGCAGGGGCACCTGCCTGAGGTCTATCAGTGGGAACAACTCTGGTCTGCTGTCGTGGTGGCTGTCCTCTCTGCCACCGGTAACTCTGCCTAACTGACTGCCGCTGTGACTGAGAATGCACCTGAGAGATCTGATGGAGTAACCTCTCCTCACTAACACGACCTCTACCGCGCGCTGAACGGATAATGCTTCGGATCCTCTGGGGACTCGAGCGCGAGGAAGAGTAGTGGGGACAGGAGGGGCTGCTGCAATACGGGCAGCGTCCTCCTCGTCACCACTATGTACTAGAGGGGAAAAGCGTCCTCCCTGAACTGCGTCGATCTTAGGGGCAACTACAACATCCGAGACTGGGGTAACTACTCGTCTACGTGGCTCCCGCTATAAGGGAACCATCCTCTGCTGAACCGGCTCCTGCTGAGCCACAGAATCTGCCATCCGCTGAACTGCCGCATCGGATGCCGCTAATCGCAATCTCCTGTTCCTATTCCTCCTAGCCCTTCTCCCAAGGCCGGAGGTGGAGGAAGAAGCAACATCAGTACCCACAGGCTGTACTGGAGGAACAGGAACTACTGACTGAGGAGGTGTCGGGGTCTCCTCGGCAGTCTCGGGGTGAGACAACCGGGTGAAAACAGAAATCCGACGAGTAGGAGGTAGAGGAAGCTCGGCCTGAGCAACCCTCTTCCTCGAAGTGGAAGGAGGAGGGGAGACCCGAGCACGAGCAGCCTCTACCGGAACGACTGGTAAAGGAACTGCTGGCTGCCGGCGCTGAGGGGCCGGGGCTACACGAACAACAGGAGCGACAGGCGCTGGCCGCCTGACTGCTGGACGAACAGGGTGAACAGGGAGTGGCCTAGGCACTGGCTGCCTAGCCACCGGGCGCACTGGCTGCGCACGAACAACAACTGGACGAACGGGTGCCCGGGCTGGCTGCCGAGCAACTGGTCGTCCAAAAGGTCTCATAGCTGCGCGTCCTCTCCTTTGAGGGGGAGAGAATGCGGCAGCCTCGGAGGGGGTCGGCCCGCCAAGAGTGACGTACGCCGAATCGGTGAAGGATCCAAAGGTGATCCCCCCCGCCGGTGGGCTCGTCAACAGGGACTCAGGGAGTGTCACCCGTGAGTCAGAGCCAAAACAAAAGGTAACGGACGGACCTGAATACGCCATTTCTACTGCTTTGCAAACACAAACAATAAGAATTAGCGTAAACAAGAGAACCACCGGAAAGAACGAGAAGGAAAGGGACAGAGTAGCCTATAAAGGCTAGAAAAGGAGGAACCTAATCTAAGGAACACTAAACCCGGAGTGCACACCAAAGGAGATAATTTAACATCCGAAGATGGAGAGAGAAACCTGTCCCACCGTGGTCGCCAGAAATCTGTGGGTCTCCGAAAGGATTCTGCTCGTGTGGTTCGAATGCAAAGAGTACGATCACACTATCCCGTAGGACAAAATGGTCGTAGACCTTTACAATCGACACAAGCAGGCCGATGGAAGAGCAGATCGAGTTATAGATACGATTAGCCATGGGGGATAGCGGCTTTCACCTACCAACCTCGATGGATAATAATATCTATAACCCAAAATTCACGAGATTTCCCCTATTCGATACATCAGCTCGAATAGGGTTTATTTGATTGTGGGGATCGGTTTCCTACGGGTGCAAGCCCCCGTAGTTAATTACATCCTAAGCCTTGACTTAGGAAAACTCTCGATTAAGGATGTTAGATTATCTCCTCTAATGGGTTTAGTGTAAGGGTGAATTCTAGGTTTCCTAATCAAAGGGGAATGTCCCAACTTGGCTCAATCAAATCATGCGTGGTTCAGTCAACATCCGGCCGGCTAGGAGAGGTGAAAACTGGAGAAAAAGAAGAGAGACAAAGCATCTCAAACAAGCACGAGAGGAAGAAGGAAGTGGCGTCTTCTGTGTGACGCAGATGGGTAGGGCTTATAGTCTCCGAAAGAATGGAGAACTTACCCACCAATAAAGTGTATAGTGGTACACCTGTACCACTCACTTTTAGATCCTAAATCTATAAAAGATGTAGTATCGTACACACGATACTAACATCTACGACCTAGCTAATGCGATCTGGACTTACTCCTTGTCTGACAAAGGAAACCAGCTAAAACCACCTAGTCGTATAAAATCCATGCTGTCCAATCTTTATGAAGAAGGGTGGGTAGTTTAGACACTGAAATTTGGGATCGACAACTAGAGAAATTTCCTAAGAGATCCCACACTTATGAGTGGTATAATGCTCCTAAAACTAATGCAATTAAATCTTAATTTTAATTAGTTACTAATGCAATTTATGCTGGTTAAAGTCTCCAAATCAAATATGTATGAATTTTAAAAAGGGCTTATAAAATAATTTTTTGAATGACTAAATTTCCCCAGGTCCGGCACTTCATCCTCATAGGCCAGATTATCCGGACTCTACCCGCAGGCGGGGAAATTTGTCTAGGAGGTGAGAGAATGCATGTATGCCACCCCGGACGATTCCGGCTATTCCCTAGAGTCGTTATGTTTCTATGTGAGTTAATCTTAAATTTTATTAAATAATTACGAGTAGAAAAATTTTATTCCTAAAGAGCCTAACGGTCAGACACAAGCACATGCAAGAAAGAAACCTATAAAAAAGCATGCTGGTTCTTCTACTGCGCAAAACAAAGTAAGTAAATCACAGCACAGAAACAAAATCCCACGAAAAAGAATGTCCATGGCAAGTGCCATACAATATTACATCTCAAAGTACAATAAGTAATGGTGGCCGGGCTCCACCGACAACAACCCGGAAACGACGCAAATCTTAAAATAAGGCATTTTTATATCTTCAGTCTTCTTCTCCACTTTCTTGATTCGTCTTTGGATCGTCTTCGTTCTCTTCAGGTTGTTCGTAGTGACTCTCCCAAAAGGATATCCAAATGAAAAAGGAAACCCCCTGTAGGGGTTTACTTTTCTCTTTGGATTCCTCGTAGTGAGTGCTCCAAAAGGATATCCAAATGAAAAAGGAAACCCCCTGTAGGGGTTTACTTTTCCCTTTGGATTCATTTCTCTTTAAAAATGCCTTATTTTAACTTTTCACAACATTTACTAACAAATACATTTCAGCAGAAAGAAAAGAAAATCTAGACTCTCCTGCAAGGGTTATCCTAAGCAGTTATAATAAAAATCCATCCAAACAGTTATATATATAAATCAAAATGCACACCTCAATCACTTGGCCGTGCTCTGATTATTGGGGGCTAAGCAGCTGAAGCAGGTACCTAAAGCAGTTATATATTATTTATTAATTTTAGCCCCCTTTTAGCAGCATTACATGAGCACGGCCACCTGCAGGAAGACAGCATTAGTATAGAAGGGCGTGCCTAACCTATGGGTATTCTAACGTCACAACCACAGTGCAGAAAGAAAACTAGAAGAACATCACAGAAAAGCATCACAGAAAACCCACGGAAAAAGCTACCACAAGTACTAAGCAAACAGCACACGGGTCACATGCAGAGCGTCACAGCAAAGTACAGAAAAGAAAAGAACAGCAGAACAATAACTTAACCTAAAGCTAATAGTCGTGTCCTAACAAACCAGTCTAAGTGTGTGTAGGTTGTGTGGTTTTGGTAGATCCTAAATAGGATAATTTAGTTAGAGTTGTATGTATTTTTATTTGTTTGTTGAAAAGGGCAAAGGAGAGATTTTGGTTAAAGTTCAAATATTAGTATTTTAGGATCGATTTTAGGATGTTTTATTTTTAATGTTTGATTAACCACCACCTTTGTTTCACACCGAGGCCGTGAGGTTTATTTCACCCTCCTTGGGGCTAACTTAATAGCCTCGTAGGCCTGGGTTACCCAGTGATAGTTAACTCTGTTGATTTGTTTTAGTTTGTTATTAAAAGAAAAGAAAAGGGGTAAATTAAATAATTTATTAATCAAGATTTGAATTAAGTCGATTAGGAAACATTAATTTTATATTTTGTCACTCTATTAGATCCATTCGTGGCGTTGTGCCACCAGGCACGAGGAACCAGCCTCCTTAGGACACTTAGCCCCGCAGCCCGGAGTAGTCCATCCAATAAACTTCACTTTTAGAGCGGTTGTTGTGTATTAAGGGATTTGTTGGTTATTTTTAACAGATTATTCTAAGTTTGACCTTTATAAATCTCTTATCCTAATGAGTTTAGTTTGTAATTTAATCTCCTAATATAATCTACATCTTTTAGATTTTAAATTGATTATGAATCAATTATTAAATTATTTAGGATTGATTTAGGTTTACATTTTAGAATTAGAAGTTTAATGATTATAAATGTTAATAATAAATTGATTAAGAATTAAGTGTTTTAATATATTTTAAAGAATTAAATTAGAATTAGTTGGTTGATTATTAGTAGATTAAGAAAACAAAACCTGAATCTAGGAAAACGTGTCACTAAGTTTTTGTTGTTTTAATGTCTCTATCCTATAGAGAGCATGCATCCTAAGTCTATATTTTCTAAGACTCAATCCTTAATTTTTGTCCTTAGATGTCATTAGTGTTGTAGAATCAAAAAGTTGTATTATTTTCTAATTCCTAAGACCTTCTATACGGATGTCATAGGTTTTTAGGGATCTAAAAAAAAAAATAAAAATAAAAGCAATCCTAAATATATAATTGAAGCTTCTAAGGCCCTAAGGGTGGGAAGCGTACAACCAATCTAGGCCCCTAAAGGTTTTCTAAGTTTTAGAAAGCTTACAGCACCGGGGGCTATGACCCGGTGGTTCCGCCCGTAGCGCCCCTACTAGATGAGTAGGGACGACTGATACTTGGATCCCATTGTCCTAGCTCCAGCTCCAAGTACTCCTTGTCCATTTCTTTCCAAAAGGTACCTCGCAAGACATAGAAAAGACATGTATTATAGCAGTTCTATAAATAAACAACAGTGTAAGGAAATGGAAAATGCAATAAAAACTTGAACATACCTTTTGTTATTTGTTGAGCCACTTGTTCTTTAGGTTCTCCTTGTTTTGCAAGCATGTAGCACCAAAAACATAAAAGAAAATGGCGAAGAAAACTAACGAAAAATCGAATACAAAAAGGGGTGTAGGCATTGTTGTTATTGGACACACTTCGTAGAAGTCAAGTGCATCCTATTATATCAACAATGCCCTTTGTTGTTCCCACTCCGAATAAAGCACTTGATACGTTTAAGACCTCTACTCACAACCTACTACAAATAAAGCTTAAAAAACAACTAAGGAAAATAGACTTTTAAAGCTAAACTTAGAGCTAAACTCTATCTGTTTTGCACTGATCCCAAAATTCTATACTTTTAGAGACTAACATTCGAGAAAGAATCCAAAGGAGTAAGGACTGTCCTGCTCCAAAGAGGACACTAAGGACTTCTAACATAAAATTCCTTAAGGTTTTAAATCCTACCAACTCACTTTTGAAATAAACATTAAAATAATCTAACTCAAATGAAGAAACCATAATCATTCTCAAAAGGCGCTAAGGGACACTACTACACAAGTCTAAGAAAATCCAACATGACTTATAAGAACTTCTAAACTAAGTGTCACACAAAAATCCTATAAGGATCATCTATCAAAATCACTATTTTGTTTTGACACAAAACCCTACCAAAATACCTAATAATCAAGTGCTTCTCCTCTTTATTTGGAGTGGGGTAAAAAAAAATAAAGCTTTCCAACGAGAAAGTTTTATAGAAACCTTTCATTGTAGAGCTATCGTCACAAAACATTCATAAACATTTTTTTTCAATAAAGCCTCTCGATGTAAAACAATTCACAAAAACCTTCAACCATAAATATACTCACAAGATTCTTTTAAAACCAAGCATTTTTTTTAAAACTTTCCCAAAGCATCCTTAACATAAAACAAATCATACAATTTCTCAATATAAAGCAAAAAAAAGTAAAATTTATCCAACATGAAACCACACATGTATTTGATGTTTAGAACTCAACATTTTCTATCAAAGAGAAGGCAATGATACGAGGGGAGTTAATGTAACTTGTCTTTCTCATGCTTAAAGAAAGTATTTTAATAACATAAACAACGATGCATAAAGGCTTTTATCCCATAATACATTAAAGTCATTTCATAGATATGCCACCTTACATTGGAACCATAGACCTTTTGAAAATTGAAACCAACATGGAACATGAATCGGATTTTTTTGCAACGAACCTATTAAACTTACTTCTAATATCAAATTTATAACCAAAGTTTGCAAAAGGATGCGGAACCGCCAAACTGAAAGGAAGAAGGAAGAAACAACAATACTTCATATCAACCAACAAGACAACTAGTGCATTTACCGTTGAAACCCAAGGTTCATAAGAAAGGAAATTTAATGCCACCTCTCCAACCATAAAAAAAAAAAAAATAATAGCATGAGTGAAACCACAGGAAATTCACAAAACACATGAAAATTTCTTCCCAAGCATGTATGGGATGTATAAACACTTACTAATTATAAATATAAACCTTCCATTTACCACATGATTTAGAATAAACATAGATTCCTTCCAACAAATTATACCTATTTATATATATATATATATGTTTTCGCTACAGGCCACCAATGATTCTAAGTAACTCTCTAATTAAAATCTATGACTTTACTCTCATGCCAAAAACATATCCACGAAAGCTTTCCAACAAGATCTCATAGTGATGTCAACTAATAGTGTAAGAGTGGAATGCTAAAGAAAGTAAAGGTCCCAATTCAAATCTTTTAACATGTGCATTTTTTTGAGACATGACAAGCTTTATAACATTTCGTAGTCTACGCATTGATGTACATGATATAAGCCATAAGCAAAACATCATCGAAATTCCGACAAAATCAATACGTTTAACACCAAGATGATACTCATCATGTATTAACTAACTTTTTTTTTTTTTTTTTGCCAAATATATACGCTCAAAGAAAACTTGAGAAGGAGGGTTTCCATTCAAATAAAGCTTTTCAACTATTCCTTCAACGATATTCTATCAAACAACTTGTGTGTAATGTTTTGTAAGGTTTCATGTAATAAACTAGCATTGATCACAAATCATCGCAAATTTTCTACATTTATGCTTTCTTGACATTGTTACGAAATACTCTACTCAAAGTTCATCAAAGATATTTCTATATGCATATTTTTGTTAAGAAATCTACACGGCTTTTACAATTTCCTATCATACAATGATTCATAACTAAACATGAGTTTCATGACGAAGGTCTTCGTGCCAAACGACGGCAATAAAACCTCCAAAATATACACTTTTCCTTACAAAAACAATGGGAAAAGCTTACACAAAAACTATAGGAATCTCCACCAAGAAGCAGTACAAGATCCACTCAAAAGCGGCGATGATTCTTATGTAAAACAGCGAGAAAACTTCCAAAATCTGCACTTTTTTCTCATAAAAACAGTAAAAAAAAAAAAACTTACAAAAACTGTAGGAAATTTCACCGCGAAGCAATAACAAACCTATCCGAATGCCGTAGGAATCTTGTGTAAAAAAACAGCCATAATACCTCTAAAATCTGCACCCTCCTCTTGCCAAAACAGTAGAAAAAGTCTAATAAAAGCTGCAGGGATTCCTACAACAAAGCCATGCAAGATCTACCCAAGCTCCCTAGCGATTCTTTCATGAAAACAGCGATAATATGTTCAAAACCTGCACTTTTTCTTACACAAAACAGTGGAAGAAAACTCCACGAAAGCTGCAGGAATCTCCATAGAATAGCCATAAAAGACTCACCCAAGTGTTAGAGGTGTTATTGTATGAAAACAGTGAAAGAACCCTCAAAATCTGCACTCGTTCGTTTACGAAAACAGTAGCAAAATCTCTACGAAAGCTGTAGGAATTCTTACAACAAAGCAATGCAAGATCTACCCAAGTTCCCTAGTGATTCTCATGCGAAAATAGCCATAAGAACTCCAAAATCTGCACCCTTTTCTTTCACAAAACCAATGAGAGGAGTTTACAAAACTCCATTCGGCAAGCTAAAACAAAAGCTGATGTTTGTACACATAAAATACCATGAAATTTCCATACTCATACCTTCTTGAAATTGTTACAAAATAATCCACCCAAAGCTCATCAAAGATATTTCTATATGCATATTTTTGTTAAGAAATCTACATGGCTTTTACTACCTCTCCTTATCATATGATGATTCGTAAATAGACATGAGCTTCACAACAAAGATCCTTTTCAAACGCACAAAAATTTATCCTAATTAGTATGCCACTTTTACTTATATCTCAAAACTTATCTATGGGAGAACTAAGGAACAATAGAAATACTTGAAGTTAGCTAAGAAAAAAAAGTGAAAAGACTATTCTCCATAAACTATTTTATCAGAAACATAACAATGGGCAAACCCCAAACTTTGTCAATACCAAATAGATTTCCTTTTGCCAACATAGTTTGGAAACAAACAGTGAAGTTATCATGCTTCTAAAAAAAAAAAACTCCTTTACATATGATAAAGAAAAAGAAATCCATAAAAGGTGCTCATGACCTATCTTATTCTTACCATGGTTGACAACACATGTAAGATGCATCTGGGGAGATCTTAATAAGAAAAGAACTATATTAGATTTCTATACAAACAGAACAATGATGACCCTCTTTCAACAATGTTTATCAAGTGGCTTGCATGTGATGTTAAAGCTACATAAAGAAATATAAAATTAAGGATTCAAGATCAGTGAAGGAGGTAGCAAAGCAAGCCATCGATTTCTTAAACATGAGATAACTTATGAAACCTTCACATAAAACACGCTCATAGAGCTTTCATCTCAAAGTACCTCGCTCGCATGCTTCGGTAAAGAGCAACATGATCTCCCATGATCTCTCTTGAAGGCATTTCACCAAACACTTGGTGTGCATGATTTTATAGAGAAACAACATGACTTCTCATGATCTCAAACAATTCACATCTAAAACTCTAGGAGATATAGCATAGATCAAGAATAACTTTGATATATTAATTGCTCATTCTCAAACAACAAATCACTTTGGTTTATAACACATATAGCTACTCATGACTAGCAACAACTTTCCATATTTTCCAAAAGCATTAACATATCATTTGGCACACAAACAAACACCATGAAACTAAACAAAATGGAACGATAGGTAATGCTCTATCAAGCTCATCTCAACTGAAATCAAATCATTTCAACTTCATATGGTGAAGAAATACTAGCTAGATGAGGAGAAGAAAGAAAGCAAGGGAAAAAGAGAAAGAATAGAAGAAGAAGGAAGAAGAAAGAGTAGGTGAGGAAGAAGAAAAATACTCACAAAGAGGAGTTGGGCCTTAGTGAGGACGGCGTCGATCGGGACTCGCGAACAAAGGGGGGTTGGGTTCGGTCTTCACGAACGCAGGGAGGCCGTCGTCAAGCTGGAGTCACGCGAACAGGGGGGGGATCGAGGAGGCGTTGGGTTCGGTCTGGCTGGAGCTCGCGAACTCCAAGGGGCTTCGGCCCGTCGGTTCAGAACAAAGAGAACGAGAGAGGGAGGGTCGGGAGGCTAGGCGTCGGGCTGGGGTTCTGGGCGCTGGAAGCTCGTCGGCCTGGCTGAGGCCGTGCGAATAGCAGAGGGAAAGAGAGGGAGGGAGCCGCGCGTGAGAGAGCTGTGTCGAGAGAGGGAGAAGGCGTCGTGTCCCTCGAGCTCGGAGCCTTCGCTATGAATAAATTGAGTTCGTTGCCGCAAGAGGAAGCCCGCTTCTTCGTATCCGTTGCCGCAGCAGCTCAAACACGCGAAAGGAAACTTCTTTCTGAAGCGGATCGCTGCTTCGCCTGTGGAAGATCACTGAAATCACGCTGAAACCTCGACTAAACCGTTGATTCGATCCAAGCCATCCAATCTATTTCCTGATTTAGAAAATGAATTCAAAATTTATTTAAAAGGGTGGATGGATTTTAGTAGAATTATAATGAACTAAATCAGGTCCATATTAGCTAGGCTTAGATCAGACTCGAGCCCGGGTTCGACTCGATTCGAATCAAATCAGGTTCGAGTCGGCGCAACGAATTTTAATTGAACGAAATTAAATTCAAAATAAGCATCAATTTAAATCCAATTAAGTACGACATGATGAAAGCAAATTAATCGAGTCTAACTGAACACATTCGAGTCCGATCCGGCTCGAGGTGGGTCAATTCGAGCTTGAATTGGGTTCGACGGGGTTCAATTGGATCGACTGAACGAGCTCGAGCACACTCGATCCGAAATCGAGGTCAACAGGGTCAAAATTCTTAACCCGAACCCGACCCGGTTCTGGTTGACCTGAACCCGAAATTTCGGGTCGGGTTTTCGGGTCGGGTCAAATATTGACATATATATATATATATATATATATATATATATATATATATATATATATATATATATATATATACATGCACTTGAGTTATGCCCTTGTTCTTTAGTGGCCTGTTATTTTCCTTTAAAAGATCTTATTCAATTAGTTATCAAAATCCATTTGTCCAACGGAAGATGACGTTTATGTATAATTATTGAAAAGATGAAATAAAGTGTGCCAAATAGGAGCGGTGCACTTTCTCTGTTTTTGGGAGTTACGTCTTATGCTGTCATTAGTTGCTTCTCAAATGGCATGAAATTGCTCTATTTTTACGAATTTATTCGAGTCTTTGGTTATTGAAGTTTGCTCATTATGTTTTATTTTCAATATGTAGCTTTTTTTTTCGAAAATTCAGAAGATATTATATGAGCGTTTATCTTTAATGTTTTGCATGAATTGATTCTTACTTCTACCCTTGATCGCTTGAAGGATTAGAAGATCAAAATGGAGGCAGTTGCAAGATTTATCCAGAATATTTTTCCCATCATGATCCTGAAAGCATATCCTATGTTCAGTTATTAAAAACTCAATTTGAAGATGAGGCTGTTATCAAAATCAGTGCAATGCAACAAGCCAATTCCACCCTTGAAGATTTTGTAAGCATATAAACACACATAGACACCTTTATAGACACAATTTATTTATGTATTTATGTCCTCCTAGATAAGAGAAGAGATTTAAGGATTTGATCAGGATACATTAGAAGCAAAAGCTAATATATCATGGCTAAAGATAAAAACATCAAGAAAAAGTAAATGCTATTTTGAGAAATTATTGAATGAGTTTTAGGGAAGAAAATATTTTGAAAGATCGTAAGGAGCAAAATAATTTGGCATATTTTATACATCTCAAAAAAATTTACCTATAAATCTTGATGCAATTTTTATATCTCAAAGTGCCTAAATAAATAAACTAGATACTTATGGAGTTGACTATGGGATCATCCAACAACAACAACAACAAGCCTTTATCCCACTATGTGGAGTTGGCTACATGAATCCTTTTTCTCTATTGTGTCCTATTAAGAGTCAAATTTTCATTTAAATTAAAAAAAGGTCATTTCTAATGTTTTCTAACTAAGTCTTTTTAGGTCTACCTCTACCTCTACCTTTCTTAACATAAGCCAAATCTAATACATCTATTTTTCTGAGTCATCGGAAGGCCGCTCGTTATGTGACCAAATCATCTAAGGCGACTCTCTCTAATCTTATCTTCCACAGGAGCTACTCCAACATTTTCAGGTCCCAAGTCCTGGATGAGAAAAGTAGAAGGTTGTGTTTGGCAGTCGACAGTCATCGTAAACTTGTCAAATAATCATGATATATGGGATTATCCAAACTTCATTTTTGCTAGCTTATAGTCAAAATGAGTGTGCCAATGAGTCGAACACATTGATACCATAGAGTTTGATTGGAGTCCAAATGGACTTAAATTAAGTACTTGGAAATATAGTTGGGAATTTCTCAAGACTATTTAAGGTGCCAAACATTATATGAATCTTGTTCGCTTATAATCGAAATGAGCTGCTCGATGAGATGAACATGATGAGCGCAAGATTGCTCAATTATGATATCATACATGAGCTAGGATGTCTACAACTCTTATATGATCGAGTGGGGGGGATTTACTAGGACCATTCGATGTAATGTTATGATTTATGGCTGAAATGTCTAAAATATTCCTCACCGGTAATCTATAAATAGGCCTTCCACACATTGAGCAAGGCTAAAAAGGCCTAATGAAGGAGAGTATAGAAGAAAATTTAGAGCTTTAGACCATCCGATGTAATGTTTTGATTTATGGCTGAAATGTCTAAAATATTCCTCACTGGTAATCTATAAATAGGCCTTCCACACATTGAGCAAGGCTAAAAAGGCCTAATGAAGGAGAGTATAGAAGAAAATTTAGAGCTTTATCTAGCAGCACTTGACGTTTTTTATTGGCCATAGTTTATGCCCGCCTTTGTGACAAATACTGCTGTCCGCCATCACTAATAAGGCCATTGCCTGCCACTGCCTATCATAAATACAAACTCTAACATCCACCATCGCCAACATGGTCGATGCCCATCATTGATATCATTCGATGTAATGTTATGATTTATGGCTGAAATGTCTAAAATATTCCTCACCGGTAATCTATAAATAGGCCTTTCACACATTGAGCAAGGCTAAAAAGGTCTAATGAAGGAGAGTATAGAAGAAAATTTAGAGCTTTAGACCATCAGATGTAATGTTATGATTTATGGCTGAAATGTCTAAAATATTCCTCACCAGTAATCTATAAATAGGCCTTCCACACATTGAGCAAGGCTAAAAAGGCCTAATGAAGGAGAGTATAGAAGAAAATTTAGAGCTTTATCTAGCAGCATTTGATGTTTTTTATTGGCCATAGTTTATGCCCGATTGCCCGCCTTTGTGACAAATATCGATGTCCGCCATTACTAATAAGGCCATTGCCTTCTGTTGTAGACATGGCCACTGCCTATCAAAAATACAAACTCTAACATCCGCCATCACCAACATGGTCGATGCCCATCATTGATATCATTGTCGACGTTGTCGCTAACAATACTAATGCATGTCGTTGTCAATAAGACCGACACCCTTCATCAACACTACCATCAAAGATGTGAATTGGAGCTACCAATATTGTATGTGAAATAAGTTTCAATGATAATTGACACTGCATTTATACTCATTCTGCTGCTGGGTTTTGTGGGGGAGTGGAATTTTCGACTATTCTTCTGTTTCATGATCCTCAATACATATTAACTCTTTTGATTGACATCCCACATGCTTTTGAATCTTTAAGCCTAAGTCCCTTGAAATAATTCACAGTTTTAGGGGCTCCGTCTTGATTGGTTTGCATCAAGCGTTTGAAAAGGTCTAAATTTCTGAGATGTTTCAAATTCCATAGAGCAAGCCTTAAGTATTAATACATTTTCACATCAATGCATTCCTCGTTTTGGTTACATGCAACATGCTATTTACCTTCTTTACACTTGTCTGTTGAAATATCTCATCTTTACGCTTCTGTTGTAGGGACTGATCTATGTTTTCTCATTAACAGTGTCGGTCTTATTTTATGTTTCATGGAATGGATGCAAGCAAAGCACAGTCTATTTTTATGTTCCTCCCTGTTTTATATTTTACAGAGAGCTACATATATCAGGTAACGTTCTCAAATTCCATTTGAAGAGACTACTTCAGTTTCTGTATATTATATTTGTAAGTGAGGTGTACCAGCCATGCTTTTACTATTTTCTGCTTTCTTCAGTTAGATACTTTGAACGAGAAGCAGCTACTTCGATCAGCACATGATGTAAGAGATCTGTGAACTGGTTCTTATCATTTGAATATCTTAAAAATCTACACCACGCCAAAAGATTTAGTTTTATTGTTACCTATTGCAATCCTTCAATCAAAATGTAGCTATGCGACTAATCATACAGTTTTCTGATGTTGGCAAGGAAGGCCTCAGAGAATTTTTGCCATAAATGCTCCACGTCTAATCCCTTTGATCCACTCGTTCATCTTCTTCAACAGCAGGGATTAATGACAGAGCGGTCTGAATAGTATTTCTTATCTTTTGATTTTAAGAAAACCTTTATAGGGTGTTCTCATGTGTGACACTTTTTCCTCTTCCATCTTTATTGTTTTGTTCAGAATAAGGAATGAACTCAACCTTGGCGTTGAATATTGGAAACTAGAAAGGAAACTTTGTGATGAATTAGCAAAGAAGACTATGGTATGATCACTTATTTTCTTGTTGAATTTTTTCTCCGCTGGTTCTGTTGTTAGACTCCTGAATTGGTCATCAAAATTCTTTCTTGAAATATTTAGACCCATTTACTATGCATTGCAGGAAGACGAAAATGCTGTTACACTCTAATGAACTCAATCAATTTCATATGAATAGAACTTAAGTTCACAGACATCGACAGCTAAATATGTAATCAAAATAAAGTGCTAAAATAACAACTATGGAACAAAATATCTCTTCTGCAAAAGTAGAATTTCATAATTCATGTTACCAAACATATTTTCATTTGAGAAGCGAACTTACAGCATTTGTAACTTATTAGGAATCAATGAATCATGCAAGCAAACAATCAATCACTCATTATCCCATTCAGTTATGCATTGACTATTCATTAACACGATGGCAAACCTGTGTAAGTCACAAATTGCTAATTGATACTTCAGCATACGATGCCTTGGGTTTGTAATACAATTAGAACAAGTCAATGAATATTAATCACACAACGAAAAATAAATACACAGATCAAAGACTATCAAATTCATAAAAATTCTCTCTCCTTAGATCCAAGCAAAATAGTATGAAAATTTGAACTCAAGCTGTGATGCAATGATTGAGTAAATTCAAGGAAATCAACAAGAAATTCAGACTGCTGAAAAGTCAGCAAACAATTGAATTTTAACACCATAATTGATATGTCAGTTGTAGAAAATTTGATTAAAATTAAGAACCCTAGCAAAACCAACAATAAAATATTTAGAACAAAATAGATAACGGAGGGAGATTACCAGAATGAAAAAAAATTCAGGCCTTATGTTGACTCAAGCAAATGAATTCTCTTGGAATTAGATAGTTGCAATTACACCGCTCTTGATGAAATCTTCTATTTAACATGCACTTACGAGATTGAAAATTGGATAAAAATTATTATTGAATAAATTAATTTAACGGTTACTTGTTAATTTTAAATTAATCAGTTGATTTTTATAAATTTAAGTTCTCCACTCTCACACAAAATAATTATCTAATTTTTTTCACATAATATTACCATTTAATATGTATATCTTCTTTTAAATTTACATAAATAATAAATTACTTGTTTTTTTTGTATTTTTTTCTTATAATATATAAATATTTGTAGATAAAATCTCCTAATTTATGAATGCAAATCATTCTTATGTTAAAATAATACTAAAATGCTATTCTAAATTTCAAATTTTTATTAATTAGTAACTACATACAATTGGCCTGATAAGTTTTATACAAATTTTTAAGTTTTCCTATATCTAAATAACTACAAAAAAAATTAAATAACTGAAAAAATTCTATAAATGCTGAAATTCTTACCTTCCCCACATACGTGAACCATCTCATGCCCTAGTTGCTCACTTGCACTCGTCTTAGTCGTTCTGCACGCAATACCTCTCAACCTTGCTTGGTGGTTCACTCACTGATTCTCTCTCTCTCTCTCTCTCTCTCTCTCTCTCTCTCGAGAGAGAGAGAGAGAGAGAGATAATCGAACTCTCCTCAGTATCCTTCTCACTGCCATGCAACAGCTCTCGTTCTCTTATTCTCACTTCCCTTCTTTGTTGTTAGATTTTTCTACCCATCTCCTCACGCGATCGTAAGGAGACAAAACTCCTTCGACAAACTGTTAAAGACGCACCCTTCGTCTCCATCTTTCCTTGTGAAGCTAATAAACAGAACCAACATCGACTGTGTTGGTTAGATTATATATATATATATATATATATATATATATATATATATATATATATATATATATATATATATATATATATATATATATTATATATAGTACAATACTACAATCTTTCTTACAAAAATTTCATCCTTGAAATTTACATGTAGGTTCTAGTTACAATATGTAATCATGAAATAAATTAAACATACTACGCTTTGTTTTAGCAAAATGATATCATCTTAATTTCATCCAGTATAAATTTTAATATTGAGTACATAACTTGATATAGTAAAACATCTGATATAACATAACAAATTACAATGTATTAGATATTAACAACTTCTAAAATAATTTTGTCTACATCAATAGATTCATCAGGCTTCTGTTGAGTCAAAGCGTAAAGTTGTGGTTGAACGCTCTACCTTGATTGTACTTGTATTGGAGTTGAAGATGTCGATTCTGTCATTTTTTTGGTTTGTTAAAATTCTTTTGTGAAGGTTCTCCATCTAATTTTACCTTTTTTGAAGCCTTCTGATCAGGGGTAGAGCAATACTTTGCTGCGTTCGTGCTAACAACCCTAGTAGCAAGTGTTAGAATTCATCAAACATTAACCTTTATGAAATCTTTCATATTTGGCATAAGCTTTCACCGGCAACAACACTAGAACTCCACCAGTGCTAAACCTAGGCTTCTTCCTATTTGATCTTTTATACTGATTAATATGCATACCTTCTTCGGTGTTTTCACCATCAAGATTCAAAATAGTCTTATCCAACTTTGTAGCCGGTTTATGGTTCATGCTTCGTTTGCCATTCATGCAATTATGTTCTTATGGGCTAGATGTGATATGAAACTTGTAATTCTTTTGACCTAATCAAATGTCTGTTTTGGATTTTGCTTTATTAAACAAAGTTGCCGGTAAATCAAATCCAAATCTTTTTGATTGGCTGAGATAAACTTTTTCAGTTGTTGTATTCCCTGATGTATATTGCATCCCTAGACTAATACTTTCCTTGATCAAATTGGCTACGTTTGGTTTAAGTAGAAAATTAATATATTTTGAACCGCTGTCTTGTATACAATACAAGATTCTGAACCTTTTTTTTTTCCTGTTGACATCATGCAGCTTTACATATTTCATTTCAATATTAAAATCTTTCTGATTTTATTAATGGTGTAAAACTTTGATATTTCAGATTCAGATTGAAGATGTAATGAGAGCAATTCATTTGAAGTCATTTGATTATCGAGTTTTGAATCTTTTGTTATATCAGCTTAGAGGTCAACCGGTGAGCACTTGTTAACCTGAAGTTAACATATCTTCAGGTATTATCAATATTTTGTACCTCTGTTATGCTATTAACATGGTCCTAGTTATATTTGCAACTTATAGAGTATCTTTGTTTTGGATCATGCTTTTTTTTATTTTTTATTTAAAGTTGCAATATATTAATTTGAACTTATGTAGTGTAAATTTCCAACAAACATTGGGCTTACATCCTTACATTTTTTGGGGTAAATACATAAAATTTGATAGAACGTTTTAAGGGTTTTTAATGGAGATCTAATATAAGAGGTAGAAAACAATACAACCAATAAAAAATTTCCATAGGACAGAAGCTATTGGCCTTATTTTCTAACCTTTGATGTAAACATAAAAAAATGCCTAAAATCCACAACAACAACATCAAGCCTTTGTCTCACTACGTGGGGTTGGCTACATGAATCCTTTTTCGCCATTGTGTTATGTTAAAAGTCAAATTCTCATTTAAATCTAATAAAGAAAGATCATTTTTAATATTTTCTAACCAAATCTTTTTAGGTCTAGCTCTACCTTTCTTAACATAAGACAAATCTAATACCTCAGCTTTCCTAACTGGGTAATCTGAAGGCCTTCGTTTACAGTGGCCTAAAATCCAATTATGAAGAAAAATTTTCATTATTACTACAAATTAATGGTTGGAAAATTAAGGTTCACAAGCTTGAGAAGTGAGAACTCATGCAACAGAAAGAAATAAAGATGGTAGTAAAAGTGACTTATGAGGATCAAATTGTGTTATGACTTGAGGTTTGGAATTGCAGCTTTGTTTTGAGTTAGCAGTTGTCTTGAACAATTATTCTTTCATAATACAAGTAGATTATCTAAAAACATAACTAGAGATCCCCTTTTTTTAGAAATTGTGTTAAACTATTTATTAAAGAGGTATTTTATCATGTTATTCCAATTCCAGATAGATTCAAACAACTTTTCTGGTTTTACAAATAAAAATTTTCAAATCTCTGTTTATTTCCCCTACATTATAATTATGATAGCATCCATTTTATACAGCTTATTCCGAACTAAAGCTATATATAACAATCTTTTTTTCAAGGTCAATGAATTGCATATGGAGTTCCTTTCAGTGTCAGAATTCCTTGTTGAGGTTTCGGATGACTTGTAAGTTCTATAACTAGCAACTTTACATCTTAAAAAAGATTAAACATTAATTATATATAGATTAATTCACTAACCAATTCATTTTTCTCACTTTTGTTGATGATTGGCCATCAATGATAAATGTTCCAGGTATGACTATGAGGTCTGCCATTATCTTGCTTGATTATATTAAAAAACCTTATCTTGATATATTTCCATAAAATCTGAAATTGTTTACCTGAGGTTACTGGAATTATAACAGGAAGATGTAATTGATAACACTTTCAACATCTTGCGAATGTTCGTGGGGATATATGGACCCTCAAAGGCCCCGGTTCTGCTGGTCATTTCTACATCTAAATTTTTTATTTTTTTTAAACAAGTGCTCATTTGGTTGCTGTAAACAGAAAATATGTTCATAAATGATGATTTCATTTTTGCTCAAATGAAAAATGAATAATCTTTTTTGAAGAAATTAGTTTGTTTTAAAATCATTTATAATTTTTAATGAACTCTCTATGGCCAATTTATGGAATTTGTGATTTTTTTTTGCAGGCAAAATGCATAACTAAGGCTGAAGAGAATTATGATCGTTTGTCGAGGGCCCTCGATCCAGAGCTCTCCCTCAACTATTGGAGAAGATATGAAGAAGCAACCAGAGAAGGTTTTCTATAATTGTCATCTTCCACATTTCCCCCTATTATTCTTTTATTTATACTTAATTATTTTCGAAAAACTTTCTTAGGATGTTCAAAACTGGAACCTGCTGTCGGAAAATGGACCATTCCTTCAATTATTGTGGATGAGGAATCATTCAGATTGCAGGCCTTTGCTAACATTGTAAAAACTAAAACTTACTGATTCCAAATTATGGTTTTATTTGGGACAGCTTTCTTACTGCTTTTTTAAACACAGTAAGAAAGTCATCTCAAACTAAGGCTTCGTTTGGGACGGCTTTTTTTCTGCTTTTTAAAACAATATTTTAATACGAAAATTTTAATTTTTGTACTAAAAAGTTGCTTTTAACACAACTCTCCTTGGCCTATTGGTTGAGAGCTTTGGCTTCCAACTAAGAGGTTCAGCGTTCGAGTCTATGTGTATGCGTTGACTGTGTGTGTTTGCCTTAAATGGCCTAAATGTCAAAAAAAAAAAAGTTGCTTTAAGAAAAAGCCGTTCCAAATGAAGCCTAAGCCTATATTTAATCATGTAGCTATTGTTGGTATTATAAAACTAAGCCTTCTCTCATTTGAAATTCTGCTTAGGTTGATTTGTGATACAGAAGAGTGGAAGCCAAATATAGTATCAAACACAGTAGAACTGAAAAAAGATTGGTCTGAAAGGGGTTTTGTACTGTTATTACTCTCATTGCATTATTGTCTTCTGCAACTGTATCAGAGATTGAATATTATTAATTCTTTTCTCTGTTAAAGAACTTTATTGGGAGACTTTTGAGGCCTACGACCGAATGTGGTTGAAACTGCTCAGCATAAAGATGTCTTCTGTCGGGAAGAAGAGCTCAAGGAAATTTACAAATCATAATCAAATTATGTTTCATTTTGTTTAAACAGTTTACTTAAAAATAAAATTGAGCGATTTTGTAATATATTTTTCCCTATATTTTTGCTTGGAAAGTATTTTATTAGACTATCAATGCAAATTGGACTTTTTTTTCATAATTTTTTTTTTTAAATTATTGTAAGAGTTTGAAGGTAGTAAAAATGATTATGAATATTAAAAACTTATTAATTTTTTTTTATGAATATTAAAAACTTGTGAGAGTGAACAAGAATGAATTTTGAAAATTTGAGTAAAACTGAGGTCTTTTTCAGATAATAAGGTCATGCTTCTCAAATAATTATTTATTTAAATATCTTCTGATCATAGGCTTCAATAGTGCATTAAGAATTAAATCTTTTTTAATTATATTTAGGAGTATAATTATTTTATTAGAGTGATTTGTAGTTTTGTGAAGAAATGATGTTGATGGCTTTGGGAAGGCAGTAGCTGTACATAGGACCAACCAAAAGAAAAATTTGTAGAGAATCTATGGAGAGATTGGATTTGTGTTAACAAAATCAAGAGGCAGAGGATTATGGTGATTGGTTAAGCTTCCCCTTTTCAAACAGTTATTTAAAAAAAAAATTCATTTTTGATTAGTTTATAATAGAGTTGCTTTCATTCAAGATAAACAATTATTATTATTATTATTATTACTAAAACATTTGAATTATATTATATAATTAGTCGAATACGTTAAAATATATAATCTATTGAGTAGAACATGTTAAATAGTTTGACGTATTTTAGGAATATGCCGAACTATTTGACATATTCTACTGAATAAATCACACTTTTTGATGTATTCGGCCAATTTATTTGACTTATTTATTCTTTTTTTAATTTAAATTTAAGTCTGTTTCACTTAATTAATCTTAAAATATGCTCTTTTTAAAAATTATCAGAAAAATAAAAATAAAAATTATCCAATTTGACCTCTCAAAAGGGGAAAAAAAGATTCTTTTTTGCTTTATCCAATTTTTCCTTTATTAAAAAAAATATAAGATTATCCAATTCCAGTCTTTTAAGAATTTAAGTTGATGAAACATAAGTCAACTACAAAGATCACCCTTTAGTAAACAAAGGATCTTCAATATTATTTAGTAATAAGAAATGTAATTTATTTCTAATAATATTTAAAAACTTGCTATAATTAGTACCATACTTTACCACTTAGGCCGCGCTAATCATAATTTTTATGAATATAATATTTTTTGTTTGGTTAACATTAATTAATGAGCTCATTAATCCTTATTGATGTGGTAATTAAGCACTAATTAGGGTGCTTGCTTGATTTGGTAGATAGCTAATCAACGAGGTTAGGTGGGATTATGTTGTGCGGATGCAACAAAAATGTTCTATAATGCCCAAGATTAGTTTTTTAATTAAGCAACGTTTATTATATTTATAAAATAAATATATTTATTGATAAAAAAATATTTTATATTTGACAAATATACTATAAAAAGATAATAGGCTAATATATTTTTATGATAATGAGTGTTAAATAATTACCACCTCTAATCATTGAGTCATGGATCCTAAATAAAAATTTGTTGATACATTTTTATGTGAAATTTATATTTTTCTGAAATAAAGAGAAAATAGTCTTTATATCATATAAATATTTTATATTTATGCCCCTTAAGATTTAAATAATATAATTGTATTTGAATAATTGAATGCTGTTTATAAATATGCAAAATTGAAATATTTGGATTTAAAAATCATGCAAAAATGGGAGTAATTCCATAGGTTGAGAAAAAAATATTATTGGATATATATATATATATATATATATATATATATATATATATATATATATATATATATATATATATATATATATATATATATATATATATATATATATTATAACTGGCTTTTACTGTAGAGAATAGAATTGAAGTTGGCATTTTCTTCACTCCATCTCCAACACATGTGATGCATTCTTTATTGTGAAAAACATTTTGTCTCTTCCACAAAAAAAAAAAAAAAAAAAAAAAATGTAGATCTGATGTTAAACCATATTGGGCCTTTTCCCACCAACCCTAAGTTAAAATTTTAAATTTATTTAAAATTAAGGGGATTTATTTGCATCTAAGTTAAAATTTTCCCATTTACATGTTATTACATATCTAACACCTAACATTCAGGTCGTATATAAATAAATATGATAGTTTAGGTGTTAGAAATGTAATAACAATAGTTTTAGGTGTTATGTATGTAAAAATCCCTAAAAATTTATTAGCTTTCTAAGAGTGTCAATTGCTAGCCCTAGTGAGCATTGCCATAACTTCCGCTAGCATCATCGTGACTTCCTTTATGCCAATGTGGGTATCGAGAATAAAGATTGGAGTGGTGCGGGATGTTTTGCCCTAAATAGCTTCGTCATGGGTTCGTGCACTGTTTATCGTAGGGGTAAGAAGATGTTATGCCCTTAGCGAATATAGCCGTATTTTGTCAAGGAGGATTTCAGAAATAAGTGGTTTAATGTGAGATTGACACTGGATGAAGTAGAAATGAGATTTGTGGCTAGAGAGGTGTGCAAAATCACGATGAAATTTAGACAACATATAATTTTTTTTTTTTTTTGCCATTTAAGGCAAACTCACACACACAACGCATACACATAGACTCGAATCCTGGACCTCTTAGTTGGAAGCCTAAGCTCTCAACCAATAGGCCAGGGAGAGTTGTGTACATATAAAATTATGACTAGCACATCATAGTGGTCCAATGATTGCAAGTACATAAGCAACATCATAGGCTAGTGAAATAAGGCAAAGAGAAGAATGGCAATGCTTCGAAAGGGCAGTGGTGGAATTATAAAAAAATAGATGTTAACAAAGTTGGGTGCGAGAGATGAGGGAGACTCATGTGATCAAATGGACCATGGAATTTGAAAATTAAATAATTTTTGGGATTTTCAAATCCGGGCTAATTTTACTTTTTTATTTATTTTTCTTCAAATTAAAAAAAAATTGAAATGAAAAAAAAATTAAATATGCATTGTTTACATTTCTAACCAAAAAACCTTAAATAATTTGAAAAATAATTTTGTTCATTAAAGATAATAATTCTGATTTAAAATATTTGAAAAATACCTATCTAAACCTTGGCAAAATGATCCATCCATCCTCAGAATCATAGTACTCAAGATAAAAAGAAATAAAAAAAAAGATAAAAAGGAAAAAAAGAAAAAAAAAAAGAATAATAAAACAAATCTAATCCCTAAATAATTAAGAATCTGATACCGAAGTATAATTAATCTGAATATAACAGGAATTAATTGATTTGCATTGGGTCATTATCATACATACAACATTATTTTTATAATATTTATATATCCAATACTTAAAATTTAATAATTATTTATATAGTTTTTAATATATCAATTACAATATAATATTAAATTTGTTTAATAATATGTTGAATATTCTTTTAAATTTTAAATATTACATAAATAAATATAAAAAATTGGCATTCAGCATATAATTACATAAAAAATTATGTAATATGTATTTAAGACTTCATTTGTGATAATTTTTTTTCTGCTTTCTAAATAAACTTCTTAGTAGAAAAAGATCTTGAATTATAATTTTTTCGACTAAGAAGCTGCTTTAGAGAGCATTAAGAAAATCGTCCCAAACAAATATTGTTTTCTAAAACAGCTTTTCAGTACAAAAACTTCAAATTCATTAAATTTTTGTACTAAAAAGATGTTTGAGATGGTTTTCTTTCTGCTTCTCCAAACAACTTTTTAGTATAAAAATTAAAACTTTTATACTAAAAAATTGCTTTAAGAACAGCAAGAAAGCCCCGTCAAATAAAGCTTAAATCTCTTACTATTTTATTATAAATAGTTTATTTGGATTGATTTATTTTCAATTAGAAAAAATAAAATTTAAAACGGGAGTAGAGATTGTGCTCTATTGCAGGAGCAAACAACCCTAAACAGTATATCAATGAGTGCTCATCACATCAAACAGGTAAAGTGGGCACCAGTAGATTCAACCCCTTCTCCAACCCATCTAACATATTTTAATTGACTGAAATAACCTTTCAAATTATTATTAATACTATAAAATTAAATTAAATTAGTAGCAGATTCAACTTTCCTCTAGCACAAAAACACGCCTTAGGGCATCTACACTTGAAAAATTCACTTTTCACTTCAAAATGCAGTAATTCATCTTCAATCGAAGTCCATTTAGTCATCTTCTTTCGCTCGCTTCTTCATCTCGCTGCAAATGTAACAATCTTTCTCCTCTTTGCGCTTATTCGGCAAATCCTGTAACATAAAAAGTTGGCGTAGGTGAACAGTACGACGCAAAATACTATTCACCTAACAATTTTTTATGTGTGATTTAGCCTTCGAATAGAATGAATGACGAACGACATACCACACCGTATGCAATTCAATTGGAGATGGTCGAAAATTTATTTGTAATAATTGCAACGTTTATTAAATTAATTATATAAAAAAACTTTGGTTACTGCAGTTTTAAAGGCAGCTTTATATAAACAATAAAAATAAAAATAATGAGAAAACATTAAATAATAATAACCAAATAAAATTATCATTATTATTTGAAAAATAAAGTAATAAAAAACTATCTCAAATAGTCGATTTGTCTAGGATGAGTGTTTTATAAAGTTAATAATAAAATTATTATGAAAAAAATAACTTTATTATTATAATTGAAAAAAAAAATTTTAAATCATTAAAGTTTTTTAAAATTAACAAGAAAACAACAAAAAATTAGTAGTTAATGAAATTATAATTTATTGTCTAAAAAAATAAAATAACCTTAAATCTCAATCAAAATGCCATTAATTTGTTATCTGAGGTTCAAAATATCATCAGCCCACAGAACAATTAGCATAATTACACAAAACTGAATTGCAATTCTGCAAGTAAAAAAAAAAGATATTTACTACTTATATATTTTGATTCCGTGCAAACAGAAAGTTTACATCCACAAATATATATAAATATAACAATTAAAAGCAACACAAGCCTACAAACAAAACATTATAGAATAGCAGCAGACCTTTAATGTCACTCAATGCGTGTTTTTTTTTTTTTTTTTTTTCATTTTCTTTTTTGTTCCTATGGAGAAAGTGGCCATTCAAAACCAGCAAAAGCTTCATTGAATCCACCTCCATAGAATCTGACCTGCAACCTCTCCACATTGCGCTCATCAATATCACCATTCCAAAGAGTTTCTTCATCACTCATATCTTCATAGCCACCATCATCATCATCATCATCATCATCCATGAAATCCCATGAATACTCTGAAGTATCAGAGTAATCTGAGCATTCATTCCAGAAGCTCCTCTCGTAGGAATCGACAATGTCGGGGCCGAGAATCTTCAACTCTGGATACTTCTCCTTCATTAATTTCTCATCAAGCTTGACATCCCAGCATCCCCTTATGTCAAGGAACTCAAGCTCTTGACAATGGGAGAGTATTTGAAGGACACCTTCGGTTGTGAGGAGGAGATAAGCCAGCTCGAGGTGTCGGAGCTTGGGCATGCTGAGGGCAATGGCGAGGGCTTCGTCGTCCTGGCACACTTTGCCGGCAACCTCGAGAGGGTGCATTGTGCGCCGGAGGCTGACTAGAGATTTGCAGTGTAGGCCAAATGATTTTAGAGCCCGAGCACCGATGTTCTTGCAGGAACTGATATCTAAGAAGGTGATGTTAGAGAGCCTTCCCGCAACTAGCTCGACAATGGCGTCGCTCATCTCGCTCCTCGGCATCTCGAGGGACTGAAGCGAACCAGCACTTGCATAACATACGAGCTAATAGAATCAGGGATGGTGAAGAATCGATGGGGTTATATATTATATTTGTAACAGAACTATGAAAGTATTAAACTGGCAATCTAATTATAGGAAATTACCAGATTTCAGAATGGTTGCAGAGGATCAATAAGTAGTATAACAATCGGATTAGGGCATAAAGATCGGATTTTGGAGATGAGAGTTCACTTACTAATCGGCGATGAAGGATAAGATGGAATCATTAGGGACGCCGGAGACGGCGAGGCGTCGACAATAACCGGAGCTCCGACGGACGAGAAGGTGGAGCATTCGTTCGATCTGTTCAGGCTCGACCCTGCGGCTCCACTCCTCGAGATCGATCTCTTGCCAGCAATAAGGGCCGGACACCGCCCGGTTCCACGACTTGCATACCCTAGGAACCACTGAAAGAATCTCCTGAAGAGGAAGATTGCGGAAGATCAATCCCAGAGCATCCGGGATCAGCTCCTCCCATGACCGGAATTCCACGAACTCCCCCATGTTTCCTCTTCAGTAACTGCGATGCGGTCGCCCAATCCAAATCAGACAGGAGAATCAAAACACGAAGAAGAAAACGAAGAGGGATTCAATAAACAAACCTGGATGAAATTATAAAAAAAAAAAAAACGCTTTCAGAACTCAGATTGGGCGAATTTGAAAAGAGTGGGTGGGAAGTTATTAAAGCGCAGGCCAAAGAAACGGCAGCAAGAAAAGAACCCAAATGGCAAACACAGCTGCAGTTTTCAGATAACACGCGGCTTTATGATCGGAAAGCGAAAGTAGAACATTCCACTTTCAATCCACGGACCGCAAAACATTAAACGAAAAAGCAGAAGCCTAAACGGCGAGAAGATCAAAGCCAACCCATGACCTGAAACACATTAAAAGCTCAAAGCGGGCTAAAAATGGGAAAAGATCCGTGGAGATTGAGGGATCAAGATGGGCAAACGATTGTAGCTTGTTGGAGAAGAAAGGATGCCCAATCTCGGCTAATCGTTCATTAAAGGCGTCACCTTTGATGCCCGGTAACTGTCTGAGGAAAAAAAAGAGGAAGATGAGAAGCAAATAGAAACAAGGAGAAAGAATTTAAAGCCGATTCGAACCTGCTTGAGATCAATAGTAGGAGGAAGATGATTTCTTTGGAGAAAATGGACCGAGTGAGAGAGATGGTGAGAGATAAAGAGCGAGTTGTCTGAGTAGAAGAAGGAGAAGCCAACAAACCCAACAAAACCAGAGCGAAAATAGGGGGAAAAGTGAGTGGATGGCAAAGTCGGAATTTTATAATTTAATGAAATAATATTATCTAAAATATACATTAAAAAAAAATATTTTTTGTTTTAACTTCCACGTTCTACGTGACATGTTGTAGCCTTGTGAATGGGCGGGCCCACTAAATTATTATAATCATATTTCTTAGCTTATAAATACTGAGGACAAAAAAAGTTGGAGAGCAGCTGAACTCGCCAAATTAAGGTTGGAATTTGATTATAATGCATAGAAATTTTAAATAACTCTGATTTTTCAAGAACTTTGGTTTTTACCGGTGGGATTTTTGTTGGGAAATTTTTTTTTTTAATTATGTTAAAATGAATTTTTAATATAAATTTTTTTATTTAAAAAGTTTTGATGTTAGAAAATTATTTTAAAAAAAAAATAAGAAGCCTAATTTGACTTTATCCTTGCTTAAATTAATTTTATATATTTATAAAATTTCAAATCATAAGAAATTTTCTTTGTGAATTTATAAATTATTGGACAGCCCTAAGTTATGAATTTGATCTAAATAAGAGAAAACTTTAGAATAAACCCTTGAATATTAGTATATGATCAATTCGGGCTCTATTTGAGATGGTTGCATGCAGTGTTTTACAGAGATAGCGTTCTCGTGACTTTGCTTTTAAGACTCTTAGGGCTCGTTTGGGACGGCATTTTTATTGCTTCTTAATAAACTTTTAGAAATCTATTTTAAGAAGCATCAAGAAAGTCGTCCCAAACGAAACCTCAGGCTTTATTCGGGGTGATTGTAGCTTTTGATAAAAGTAGTTATAAAGTTGTTGTGCATGCTAGTATGCTACAGTAAAAAGCAGTTTCCTAAAAGAGAAAATTGTTTAAAGGAAAAAAATGAAAGAAAATAGTAGCCCAATAAAACTATAGTTATGATCTGAAAAATAATTAAAAGAATATCTCAAATGAAGCCTTAGTCTCAAAGTATAATATAATATTACTTTGAGATCAATTTTATATCAAGATTATCACAAAATAGTCTATTTTGGATCAATTTTATAAAGCCAAAATATTAAATTGGAGCACCGTGATACTCTAAGACTAAATTAGCCACACTCAAATATTCTTGTTGCGTCCAGGAGTATTCGCAGCGGTAGAGAAATATAAAGTTTGTTGTCTTAGCGTTGTACGAAAATCTGGCACACAATCAGATAAGGAGAGAGGGTCTAGCATTTATGAGACACCAAGATTTTTACGTGGAAAACTCCTGTAAAAGGGGGAAAAATCACGGGGCCTAGCCCAGTTTGAACGAATCCACTAATATTCGCAGTCGATTACAAATGAGGCCCTTCCTTGGGAGAAGGCCTTAGCTTGATGTACATCTTATGGAGTACATTACATGATGTAAATACAAAGAGCTACTATCGACGTATTCGCTTTGTTAGAAGGACTGCAGTCGGCGGGCGACGGAGGTCAGAAAGATTGTAGTCGGCGGGTGACATAAGTAAGGAGGACCGTATTCAACGGGCGACGGATGTCGGAAAGACTGTAGTCGGCGGGCGACATAAGTCAGGAGGACCGTAGTCGGCTGGCGACGGAGGTCGGAAGGACTGTAGTCTGACGACGAAGATCAGTAGGACAGCGTCAGGTAGAAGTCCAGCAATGGAAAGAAATGCATCTTCGCAGAGACGTCCAACGAAGTCCGATAACTGGTAGAAGTCCGACGTCGGGTAGAAACTTGGCGAAGAGTGAAGGTCCGACGTCGGGTAGAAGTCCGATGTCTTTGTTGGCAGAGGAGAACTCCGGCTTCACTTGGGCGGAGTTTCGGCGTCAGGAGGGAACTCTGTTGTTAATTGGGAAGGATTTCAACATCACGTGGTGTGGACCTCCGAAAGAGCACCGCTCGTGGGGTACGAACGCAGAGGGTACGACCGCACTATCCCGTGGGACAAAACGATCGTAGGCCTCTACACTCGACACGAATGGGTCGATGGAAGGGCAGATTGGATCGTGCACACGACTAACCATTGGGGATAGATGCTGTCGCCAGCACACCCCGATGGGTAGTAATATACACGACCTAGTCACGGGTTTCCCCCACCCGATACGAGAGATCGAGTGGGGTAAAGTAGATTGCGGGGCCAAGTTTCCCACGGGCGCAAGCCCCCGTGGTTAATTACATCCCGGGCCGGAGCCCGAGAAGACTCTCGATTAAGGATCATATATTATTTCTTCTTAAAATGGGATTGGCACGAGGGGATAGACTAAGAAGTCCTACTCAAAAGGAAAGAAGTGTCTCAAAAGGGGTGAATCAAACATGCGTGGTCCATACCAGCATTCGGAGGCTCTAGGGCACTAAACAGAAACTGGAGAAAGAAAGACAAGCAATCAATCACATGCGTGAGAGAAAGATGGAGGTGGCGTCATCCTGTGACGCGGATAAGTAGGATTTAGAGTCCCCGAAAGAAAGGGACCTACCTACTATTTAAGGCATACTACGAGACCGAGTGTAGTAGCCTCGAACCCTAAATCTAGATTGGACTTAGTGTTCGACGCACACACTAAGACCAGTGTCCTAGCTAATGCTATGCAAAACCTGGACTTACCCTGGCCTGGATTGGGGGAGCCAGCTAACCACCTAATCGATTTAAAACCATGCTGTCAAGTCAGTTATGAAAGATGGGTAGGTGGTATAGTTCTTTAGAAATAGGACCGACATCTAGAGAATTTCCTAAGTGGTCCTGGACTTATGTGGGTTAGATGCTCCTAGCTAATGCAATTAAATTTTAATTAATTGGTTACTAATGCAATGCATGCCAGTTGAAATGTCAGCTCATGAATGCTATAGAATTTTTTAAAAAAAAACAGGCTTATAAAAAATATTTTTTTTGAAAAGACTGGGTCTCCCTAGGTCCGGCACTTCATCCTCATAGGCCAGATTATCCGGACTCAACCCGCAGGCAGGGAGATGTCTTATAAGAAGGAAAGAAGATGCAGTAATATGCATGCGACCCCGGACGGTTCCGACAATTCCCTAGATTCGTTAAGTTTCTATATTATTTAAAACTTAAAATTTTTAAAGATTAGTTATGAGTAGAAAAATTTTATAATCCTTAGAGAGCCTAACGAAAATCCAGGCGAAAACAAAATCGACAGGCAAGAAAGAAACCTAAGAAAAGCAGGCAATTTCTCTACTGCACAATCAGGTAAACACATCAATATAAATCAAACTAATCAAGTAAATGTCCATAGGCCAACTGCCCTTTAATTACAACCCAGGGTATGCAGCAGAAAAGTAAAGTGGCCGGGCACCACTGCCAACAACCCGGATTTCTAAGCCTATGACAGACGCCAACAACTTTGAGTGGGATATTGGGTCTTCAAATCTTTAGTCTCCTGGATATCTTCTCCTTGGACTTCTTGGATCTCTCCTCCTTGGACTCCTTGGATCTCTCCTCCTTAGACTCCTTGGATCCGTCTTGGCTTGAATATCCAAACGAAGAGACAATTCCCCCAGTATGGGGGTATTGCCCTTTTCTCTTTGGATATCTAAAGCCATCCAGCTCGATCTTCCAAATGGAAGAAGACTCTCCCCTTAGGGATGCCTTCTTCTTTTGGAATCCGAGCTGGATAAGAATATCCCAACTCAAGGTTGTTTTCACAACTCTTAACTATTATTACAAAATTTTACATTAATTGAAAAGCAGAAAAATTCTAAAGTCCATGCAAGGTTATCCTAATAATCATCCCAAGCAGTTTATATGAAAATAAAAGTGCTAACACCATTGACCCTGTGCCAAGCCATGCTCTTAATTTTGAGGGCTAAGCAGCTCCATCTGTAGCAGTTATAATAATTTAATAATTTTAGCCCTCATTTCATTTTAGGGGGAGCTGAGCGAGCACCTGCATAAAACATTGTTATAAATCATGATATTGCTCCCCCCTTTTATTAACTTGAGCATGGCCACCTGCACAGAAGAACAGTATATATATGGCGCTCCTAACCTAGGGGTAAATCTAGCGCTCACATCCAGAGTGCAGAAAAAAAGTAAGCAAACACACCAGCAATTTCAAACAGCATGCAATGAAATCCGTGAAAGCTCCGGCACACAGCAGAAAAGTAAAACACAGCGGCCTAACCTAGGTCTAGAAGTAGTGCCCTAGCAAACAATTCTATGTGTGTGTAAGGCTAGTGTGGTTTGGATAGATCCTAAGTGGGGTAATTAATTAAAGTTATCTGGAGTTCAGGTTTGTTGGGGGTCTGAAAAGGATATTTTAGTTGAAATTTAAATATTAATGCATTAGGGTCCATTTTAATTATTTCAGTTTGTTGATGAGTTTTAAGAACTTAGGACAATGATATTTGAAGTTTAAGTTGCATTAGCCAATTTTGGAAAGTCCCGGGTCCTCCTAGGAACTAGACTAAGGGTCCAAAAAGTCACTATGGGAAAAAGGCTAAATCTGGGATTCCTAACACCTCAGAAAAATACTAGACCTTAATACGAGTAGTTAGACAGGTAGTAGGCTGAAATTGGAGTTTTCTAGGCAAAGTTATGAATTTTCTAAGATCGGGGTATTTATTGGAATTTTCTAAATTTCCTACTAAATAGCCTTTTTTATTGTTTTGCTCCAAATCAGCTCCAAACTGACTGGAATCACTCCCAAGGGTCAGGAATGACCAGAGAAAGTGTTTCCAAGTGTTTGGAGGAGATTTGGAATTTTTAATAATTTTTAATGATTTATTAGGGGCAAAACGGTAATTTCCACCTATGGTCAAATTAGGGGTCAACCTGAGGTCAAACTAGGGAGCCCTATTTATCCAAGGTCAAGGATCAGATTCTGGTCAGTTTGAGGTATTATAGGTATTTTTCTGACCTAAGGTGTATTTATTGTAATTTCCGGAAGGTCTCGGGGCCTTATTTAACCAGTTAATTAGGGTTAGTTAACTAAGGGCTCTAAGAGCTCCTAAAAAATCCTAGAAAATTCAGTGATGTTTTAGATGTCACTAAGTTTAGATGTTGTAGTTTTCATGTCGTTCTGGGATCTATCCTAATTCCTAGAAAACATCTAAGTTCGCTAGACAGGTCCTTAATTTTTGTCCTTAGGGTGTCACTACGTTGTAGGAGTTTAAAGTGGTGTTTTGTCTAACCCTCAAGGTAATCAATGCAAGGGAGTACAAAAATGAAATAAACACACCATGTCCTTAGATCTAGGAGAGCCTAGGCTGAGTGCTCGTGGTGCAGTCCTATACATGCATTCTACGAAAATAAAAAGACAGACACCTAAAGGAAGGATTAGTGAATGATTGGGACTCAACCATTCACTAACCCAATCCCCCATGATTGCTCTTCACACATAAGATCCATGTCCAAAATTTCATACGATAGCAGGTCTCCCAAAGTTAGGATTTAGGTATAAGTAGCTTTAAAATAATTTTAAAAAAAATACTTGTAGATATAAATATATATATATTTTTTTTTTTGGAAAATAAAATAATTGAAAATAATTCAATTCATAATACATAAGTATAGGGAAACCCGCTGACCACCCAATCGAGGTTTCAAAATAGTTTGAAAATATATTTTTTTTATTTTAAAATAATAATAGTAATAAATATTTAATTAAAAAAAAATACTTAAAATAGCAATTTAAAATAGAACTCTTATCCAAACAGCAAGAGTTAGGTCCTAAAAATAATTTTAAAATAAAGTAGGCAATTTTCTGAAAAATTCAAGGGGTTATACGTCAAAATCCGATCCAAAACGAATTAGATACGGATTTTACAAGTTTAAAAATAATAAAGTAATATTTTAAAATAAAGCAGTTTTACTGTTTTTTAAATATCAGAAAATATAAATATAATTTTTATCTGAAAATAGTTTTAAACAATGCAGAATTCAAAGTACATCCAAAATAAGGTGCTGTGCGTCGACAGCGGGCTTAAAACGACAAAGTTATGTAATTTCAAAGTTTTCTGTCACACTAGATCGTACTGTACGAAGTAAATTCGTACAGTACGATGAACAGAAAGATAAAACACAGAAAAAAAGTGTTTTTATTCTTTCTTATTATAATAGATCGTACTGTACGAAAAAAATTCGTACAGTACGACTATATCGTACGGTACGAACCAATTCGTACAGTACGATGAACAGAAACTTCATCTTCCTCTGCGCATGCACAGGGAACCGAAACCCTAAAAAGAAAATCGTCTCGTTCTCTCGATTGGGTGGACGAAATCAAACGAAATTTTAGATCTATGTTCTAAAAGTGAAGAGCATTCATGGGGAATAAGTTTTACAGAAAAATATGCACTCTATAGGAAGTTAAATAACTTTGTGTGATCTAACTAGGGTTTGAGATATACCTCAATCCACACGGTGGATTCGGGAGATCTTGGGCTCGTTGGACTCGTGGACTCTCCAGGAACAATTTCCTAGTTGACGTCGAGATCCAACTCACGCTCGATCGACCGGGATTCTTTCTGGAACGCGAAACGTCTCGGATTTGCCGGAGGATCGCCGCCGGCGGGGTCTGGACGTCGGGATTTGGTTCGAGAAAGTAGGGGGAGTATGTGGGAGCTCTCCCCGAAAACCTCAAGGCCTCAGGAGATCTAGAGCAAGAGCAAAAAAAAAAAAAAAATCGATCCGCCCTAACCCTAATTTTCTCCTATTTAAATCTCTAAGCTCTAGGCTAACGGTCCAGATCTCATCAAGGTCGAATTAGGAGAGAATTTAGAGGGAATTGGCCGTGGTTTTGAATTCAAAACAAAGGGGAGGCTTTAATTGCAATTATTGGCCATTAATTTCATTAAAATAGGCTAATTTGACCTATTTAAGACTTGATTTGACCTAGTCAAACTTTGACCTGGTCAAATCAGTCAAGGAAGTCAAAGGGGAGGTGAGATCAAGCCATGGAATCTATGAGATAGATTTAAAATTGATTTTAGGCTTAAAGGGTCCAAACTGGTCAACCCGGGTTGACTCAGTCAACTGGGTTGACTCGGGGTCCAAGTCAGGGCTCGACAGAGTCGACTCGACTCACTGAACCCACTGGAGGGGGTCTCGAGGTCTGACTTGGTCAATTTGACCAAGTCAACCTTTTGACCAAGGTTCTGGGCAAAATCGAGGTCAACAAACGGACCCCCAACAGGAGTGGCGAACAACTAGTGAACCGCTCGTGTTGGCGTTGACCGACTAAGCCACAGAAAGGTAGAGTGAAAAACATGAGTGAACAAATATCAGGAGTATGGTGGAAAAAAGAAGAAAATTCTTCTCCTGGCCTTGCCCTATAGCGGGGGCAGAGCCTCGGAAAGAAGAAAAAGCAGCAGCAGTGCACAAGTCCAGAATCACCAAAATGGTTAACTGGTAGTGTGGTCCTCTCCTGGCCTCACTCTTTGACAAGGGTAGAGCCTAGGGTAGAGCCAACAGTAAAGATCACCTCAAGGGTGAAAACAATGTAAAGAGATTCTTCTTACCGCTTTGCCCTATAACGAGGGCAGCGCAGAAAAGAGAATCAAAAGTAAAGATCACCTCAAGAGTGAAAAAGGTAAAGGGGTTCTCTTCTGGCCTTACCCCGTAGCAAGGGTAGAGCCCAGAGAAGAACCACGAGTAAGGTAGCAAAAGCATACCAACTATCTATCTGACTATATCGAATCAGCAAGATAGAAGGTGAAAGGGTCCCATATCCTCCTGCCTATTTCAGGACAGTGGATTAGGGTGACTCAACGTCTGCCTGACAAAATCGGGTCAGCAAACAAAGGAATCACAACGCCTGGTGTCTGCCTAATCGGAACAAGACACTCAGGGAAAAAGAGTGGCGAGGAGTTCCTGCCAGGTGCTCTGTCAGGCCCTCTCTACCAAGTAAGTCAAACCAGCTTCCCGCTTGTTCATTTCAAACAGCCGGATAGAAGGTGAAAAGATCCCATCTCCTCCTACCTATTTTAGGACAGTGGATTGGGGTGACTCAGTATCTGTCCGATCACCTCAAGACATCAAACAAAAGAGTCACAAAATCTGGTGCCTATTTGATCAGAATAGGACACTCAGGAAAAGAGGCGAGGAGTTCCTGTCAGGTGCTCTGTCAGGCCCTCTCTACCCAGTAAAACCAGCTACCCGCTTGACCGTATCTGGCCAGCGGGGTGGAAAGTGAAAAGGATCCCGCCCCTCCTGTTCCTTTCGGAATAGTGGATTGGGGTGACTCGATACTCCTGCCTGACCTCAGCAAAAGTAAAGAAGACACAAAATGGAAGCCTGCGTAGTCTTTTACAGGACATCCGAGTAAAGGGGTGTTGAGGAATTGCGCCTCCCAGGGACTCTGTCGGGCTCACTCAACGGTAAAGTAAAGACCAACTACCAGGCTGTCCGCATCTGGACAGCGGGTAGAGGGTGAAAGGATCCCGCCCCTCCTGCTCCTTTCGGAACAGTGGATTGGGGTGGCCACTACTTCTGCCTGACCTCAGCAAGAAGCTCATGAACCACGAAATGGAAGCCTGCTTAGTCTTTTACAGGACATCCGAAGTAAAGGGTTGTTGAGGAATTGCGCCTCCCAGGGACTCTGTCGGGCTCACTCAACGGTAAAGTAAAACCAACTACCAAGCTGACCGCATCTGGACAGCGGGTAGAGGGTGAAAGGATCCCGCCCCTCCTGCTCCTTTCGGAACAGTGGATTGGGGTGGCCACTACTTCTGCCTGACCTCAGCAAGAAGCTCATGAACCACGAAGTGGAAGCCTGCGTAGTCTTTTACAGGACATCCGAGTAAAGGGGTGTTGAGGAATTGCGCCTCCCAGGGACTCTGTCGGGCTCACTCAACGGTAAAGTAAAACCAACTACCAAGCTGACCGCATCTGGACAGCGGGTAGAGGGTGAAAGGATCCCGCCCCTCCTGCTCCTTTCGGAACAGTGGATTGGGGTGGCCACTACTTCTGCCTGACCTCAGCAAGAAGCTCATGAACCACGAAGTGGAAGCCTGCGTAGTCTTTTACAGGACATCCGAAGTAAAAGAAACGTTGAGGAATTACGCCTCCCAGGGACTCTGTCGGGCTCACTCAACGGGTAAACTTCAACATCTGCTGTAGCCAGTGCGGTCTTGCAGATGAAGAAGGGCTCAATACCCACCCAGTCATTTCAACTGAGTGAATAAAGAGTCAGGCTCTGATGCCTGCCTGATCAGGACAGAGCAAACAAGAGCGTGGCGAGGAGTACCTGCCAGGTGCTCTGTCAGGTCCTCTCTACCAGGTAAACTCAACTATCTGTCTGTTCATTTCAAACAGCAGAATAGAAGGTCAAAAGTCACCTCGACATCAGCCCAACACGCATCTGTGCAGGGATGTGAGGGAAAAAGAGGTAAGTAAATGGGACAATTTTGAGGGTAGAGCCACCTAGGGAACCCTTTCTAGCAATCTGGTAACCACATGGTAGAGGACAAATCGTCGTGGCCATGAGTGTCCAAATGCTGTCAGGATCTCCTAGAGAACCCTAACCCCACACAAGGGGGAGAAGACATCAGAACGACATCCCTCCAGAAGGCTGGAAGAGATATACCCGCTGTAAAGTGTGTAAAGGGGCAATCTCATTCCAAAGGAGTAAAAAGAACTCGAGTGGCGAGGGGGGCACCTCAACTACAGAAGGCAGGACTATGCCTGGTAAAACCAATCCTCAAAGAGGCTACAGTAGTGAACCCATACTAACTGAAGGGGACCCTGTAAGAGGTAGAGACAAGATCAAAACATCCAAAGGACCTCTCCGGCAGCTAGGAGTCGGCTCTCAATGGGAAAACAAGTGGTAAAAGTATCTGTAGGAGTTGACTCTCTACTAGAGGATCAAAACTCAAGAAAAAGGTGGTGGTAGCATCTAAGGTGTGATGCTCCACATCACCAGGTAAGAAGAAAAGAACCAAAGTAGCGAGGTAGCATCCTCTCCACTAAGATCAACAATTCTCGAGTAAGTAACATCTCACAGTGGTAACACCCAAACAAACTAGTGGGACCCTGTGGAAAGCAAAAGTGACCTCAACACATTCATAGGACTAATCCGGCGACTGAGCCTAGTGTATGAATGGTAGGATAGGTCACGAAAAGGAGTAGGAGAACTGATCTTCGGTTAGAAGCTCAAAGTTCTCAAAGCAGTGATGTTGATATCCGAGGCAAGGTATACAACATCACTATAAGAAAAAAAAAATAGCTCTAGGTAGAAAGGGGACACACTCACTACCTGAGGATAGTAATCATGTATAAAAGTGAAGTATCATCAGAAGGGTTACAGTGGTAGCACCTACCCTGACTGGGTAGGACCCTGCGAGAAGTGAAAACAACCAAACAACATCCGTAGGGCTACTTTAGCAGCTAAGAGTAGTGTACGAATGCTGGAAGTAAGTGAGTAAAGGAACCAGGAAGTTAATCTTCTAATATGAAATCAGAGCTCCTGGAACTGTGGTGCTAACACCTGAGAATAGATGTACTACATCACAGCTAAGAAAATAACTCTGAGGTGACAAGGGAGCACACCTGACACCTAATCTGATAATCATGAGTGAGATCTATGACTATCATAAGACCACAGTGGTAACACCTACCCTAATCAGGTAGGACCCTGTGCGAAGTGGAGGTAACACTGCCACATTCATAGGACTACTCTGGCAGCTCAAAGTAATTCATGAATGGGAGGTAGACTGCCAAAAGAGAGCAGTCGGGGGCGATCTCTTCTCAGAAAGACCCAAGCCCAAAAAGTAGCGATGATTACATCTCAAAACACAATGTACTACATCACTAACGAAGAAATGCATTTAAAATCATATAAGCTCATCGACCAACTAAGTGGGAACTCAACCTTGAAGAGATCGTCAAAGTACTCTTAAAGGAGGAGAAAGAGAAATTTTTGGGGAATTTGAGCTCTTAGGGAGTTTTATCGGGTTCCTCCTGTGACAAGGGCAACCGATTTTGCTCTATCGAGAGCTTCCCTCTTTTTATCACATGTGTATATATACATATGTTTTTTTTTTTTTTTTTTTTTTTTTTTAATCTAGGTTACATTCAAATCATCTGAATGAGCTGACGAGCACAAAGATCAAAAGAGTCATCAAGATAAGGGATCAACACTACCACACATGACTAGCATAGGATGGTATGGACCCATTATCGTACCTCCAAAAGAGTCTAAATTAATGACTATGGCATCCCTGATCACATTCAACCCATATGAGTGGACCGGGGGCTACATCTATCAGATCAAGACTGATAGGAAGAAGAGAATCTCATAGGGATAAAGGATCAATATCACCCCACATAACTAACATAGGTGGATATGGACCCAATATCCTCTCTCTAAAGAGTGTAATCTAAAAGGACTACTACATTCCCGATCAAATTCAACTCATGTGAATAGACTGGGGGCTTCAACTATCAGAGCAGGACTGATAGGAAGAAGAGAATCTCATTCAAGTAGAGGATCAACATCACCAAACCTAACAAACGCAGGAGGGTGTGGACCCAGTATCACATCTCTAAATGATCTAAATCAATGATTTAGACATTTCCTATCACATTCATCTCAAATGAATGGACTGAGGCCTTCAACTATCAGAGCAGGACTGATAGGAAGAAGCCATTCACTTTCTAATAAAGGATCAACATCACCGATCCTAACAAGTATAGGAGGGTGTGGACCCAGTCAAAAAGTGATAAATGACACATATTTCAAAGGAGTTTAGTACTTAACTCCCTCTAATTTTAAAAGGAACCTCAATTTAAATTTACTGACTCAGATCAAGCTCCATACTAGCTAAATCATGACATCTCACTTATATGAGTACTTTTCTCTCTTGAATTTAAATCTAATCCAAAAAGTAATTTAAATTAGACAAAGAAATTTAATTTTCTCCATTTCTTGTATGAGAATAGACTTCCACATCTTATAGGATATCAATGTATAATGATGATTTCAAAATCATAATTTTCAGAATCAAGTGTCAAAAATATCGAAAGGATATAGATTTTCTGAGATTTAGAGATTTACTAGAAAGGGAAGCCATTTACTTATAACTTTTGGGCTCTTTGAGCCACTTTCTCAACTTTCATGTGCTTTGCACAAATTTCAATCACTTGATACACTTTGTGTATCTTTCACTTTTGGCGCTTTGCGCATCTTCTCATTTTTTGTAACTGGCTTCCTTTTCCAAATCTCTAAAAGAAAACTGTTTCTCAGTTGTAAGATCATCTTCCAAGTACAAGAGAAGAAGACTTACTTCTCTTGGACAAGGAAGAATGATCTACAAAACAAATCCTATCCTCTGATAAGAATGAATAACATGATTAAGAAAATTATGAAGTTTTATGCATCAATATACTATAGTTATCTATGAGATAGAGAATCACAAGATAGTAAAGAAAATTTTCACTTCTAAATCCAATTTCAATTTGAAAAAAATTTTAGTTCAAAAGAAGAAATCTCTCCACCCCTAAGATGAGATAGAGAAATCATACTCTTTCATGAGTCATCACTACAAAGCTAGTAGAACTAAAAGAAGTGAGAGAGTCATCATAATTGCAAATCATCATTTTTTTATTGATTAATCATCAAAATAAGGGAGAACGAGGTCCTCCATCCCAAGTGCTGGAAGAGGGCCTGTCTTCCCCTTTGAGGTTACAATCATTTTTTTATTTTTTTTATTTTTTTTTTAGTACAAGTGAAAGCAAAAAGAAAATATGCTCATCTGGCACTACAACAGAAGAAGGAAAAGGAAAACTTGTGCTAACAAAGAAGCTGGAGGGGCAACTGTCGACTTGGCCTTGGGAGGCCTCATCTCAACTGCCTCTAAACTCTGTACAGCTTACTCAATCATCTGCTAAGTCTCCTTGGAGAGTGCTAGCTGCCACTCTCCCTCAGAACTGTGGAGTAATCTGCCACTACTGCCCTGACTGTAACTCTGACTGTCACTGTCACTGTGGCTGGAACTGTGGCTAGGATTAGAGATCATCTGAACTGTCTGAGTAGCCTTATCTAAAGGCTGTACCGAATCACTATCCTGGAGATGGATCTTCCCAGTGACCATCTGAGTCTGTAAGTGTAAGACTGTGGTGTCTGTAGCTACTGCTCTCGGAGACCCTTCTGCCTCGGGGTCTTCCTGCTCATCCTGGTCCTCGGGCTTTCTCTGCTCATCCGAGTGACCCCGACGGGAAGTCTCACAGACCTGGTGTACTGGTATGTCCTCATCTGACTCATCCTCGAATGAGTCATCCTCTGAAAAGATCCGACGAAGTGCTTCTATGTAGGGACTCATAGGGGAACCAATCCTATGAGGGCTGCGGACTGACTCTGTCTCATCCCTCTCTGGGGGATCCCTCTGGAGTAGGTGCCACCTCCTCATCGCACATCATCGGGGACTGCCTCTGCCTCGGAAGTAACTGCTATATCCATCAAATCATCTACATCGTCAAACTGCTCTGTATCTGACGGTGGTGCTGTCTCTACTGGCTCAACTGGGTCGACAGGGGTGTCCGCCTGCCGACGCCTCCAAACCCACCTCCTACGGTGGGGTGCTGCTGCACGGGCAACTGGCTGCTCTGGGACTGCAACCTCTGAACTGACCTGAGGCTGGGCAGGTCTCCGCTGCTGTCTCCGTCCTCGACGACGTGGGCGTCGTCCTGCAGCAGGAGTAACCGCCGGGGGTCTGACTACTGGAACTGTGTCTGCAGGCTGCTGAACTGTCTGTCCCCCTCTGCCAACTGTAAAGTCTCCTGGCAGTCTGTCCTCGCAACTGAAAGGTGGCCCGAGAAATCTGACGGAGTATCTTCTGCCGATCGACAGGACCCCTACCACCTGCTAGGCGGACGATGTTTCGAATCCTCTGGGTGAGGGGGCTCGAACAGCAGCGTCCCTAGGGATCCTAGCGGGGTAGGGGTAGGGTAGTGGTAACAGGAGGAGCCGCCGCAATGCGGGCAACGTCCTCCTCGTCCCCACTATGTGTCAACGGGGAAAAGCGTCCTCCCTGAACTGCCTCTATCTCGGGAGCCACTACAACCTCTGGAACTGGCACAACTGTAACTCGTCGTGGCCTCCGCTGCCTGGGAGCCACTGTCCTCTCAACTAGCTCCTGGTGAGCTATGGCATCAGCCATCTGCTGCCTCTCTGCCTCTGACGCAGCTAAACGAAGTCTCCTGTTCCTATTCCTCCTGGCCCTTCTCCCAAGGCCGGAGGTGGAAGAGGAAGGAACATCAGGACCGGGAACAGGAACAACGGGAAGTGTCGGGGTCTGCCCAACAACCTCGGGGTGAAAAAGTCGGGCGAAAAAAACAGAAACCCGACCAGTGGAAGGCGAAGGCACCTCGGTCTGGGCACCCCTCTTCCTAGTGGGAGTGGGAGGGGGAACCCGAACACGAGGTACTTCCGCTGGAACAACGGGAGCAATAGTAGTAGTAGGCTGCCGGCGCTGAGGGGGCCGGAGCAACCTGTGCTGCAGGAGCGGCAGGCACTGGGCGCCGGACCGCTGGACGAACGGGGGGAACTACAACAGGCTGCCGGCGCTGAGGGGCCGGGGCAACCTGTGCAGCAGGAGCGATAGGCACTGGACGCCTGACCGCTGGAACAGGAAGTGGCCTAGGCACTGGTCGCCTAGCCACAGGGCGCACTGGCTGCGCAGGAACAGGAACAGGACGTGGTGCTCGGACTGGGCGCCGAGCAGCAGGACGTCCAAACGGGCGCATGGCTGCGCGTCCTCTCCTCTGAGGAGGAGAGAATGCAGCAGCCTCCGCCGGGGTCGGCCCGCCAAGAGTGACGAAAGCCGAGTCAGTGAAGGAACCAAAAGTGATTCCTCCCACTGGCGGACTAGCGAGCAGGGACTCAGGGAGAGTCACCCGCGCGTCCGAACCAAAGGCAAAAGTAACGGAAGGTACGAAGGAGGCCATGGCACTGCTGCCAAGAAAAGAAAGTGAAAAAGGTCAGTAAGAATGTAAATCAAGAAAGAATGGACGAGTAAGAATTTGATAGGATAGATAGAAATAGATAAAGGACGGAATAGCCTGCTAGGCTGGAAAGAAGTAGAGTATGGAAGAAAACCCTAGCTAAGGGAAAGGAACCCTAACTAAGGAGAGACCCTAACTAAGAGAGGGACGGACCTAATCTAAGGAGTACCAATCCCGGAGTACACACAAGAAAAGATAATATATAATCCAAAGATGGAGAGAGAAACTGGTCCCACCGTGGTCGCCAGAAACCTGTGGACCTCCGAAAGAGCACCGCTCGTGGGGTACGAACGCAGAGGGTACGGCCGCACTATCCCGTGGGACAAAACGATCGTAGGCCTCTACACTCGACACGAATGGGTCGATGGAAGGGCAGATTGGATCGTGCACACGACTAACCATTGGGGATAGATGCTGTCGCCAGCACACCCCGATGGGTAGTAATATACACGACCTAGTCACGGGTTTCCCCCACCCGATACGAGAGATCGAGTGGGGTAAAGTAGATTGCGGGGCCAAGTTTCCCACGGGCGCAAGCCCCCGTGGTTAATTACATCCCGGGCCGGAGCCCGAGAAAGACTCTCGATTAAGGATCATATATTATTTCTTCTTAAAATGGGATTGGCACGAGGGGATAGACTAAGAAGTCCTACTCAAAAGGAAAGAAGTGTCTCAAAAGGGGTGAATCAAACATGCGTGGTCCATACCAGCATTCGGAGGCTCTAGGGCACTAAACAGAAACTGGAGAAAGAAAGACAAGCAATCAATCACATGCGTGAGAGAAAGATGGAGGTGGCGTCATCCTGTGACGCGGATAAGTAGGATTTAGAGTCCCCGAAAGAAAGGAACCTACCTACTATTTAAGGCATACTACGAGACCGAGTGTAGTAGCCTCGAACCCTAAATCTAGATTGGACTTAGTGTTCGACAAACACACTAAGACCAGTGTCCTAGCTAATGCTATGCAAAACCTGGACTTACCCCGGCCTGGATTGGGGGAGCCAGCTAACCACCTAATCGATTTAAAACCATGCTGTCAAGTCAGTTATGAAAGATGGGTGGGTGGTATAGTTCTTTGGAAATAGGACCGACATCTAGAGAATTTCCTAAGTGGTCCTGGACTTATGTGGGTTAGATGCTCCTAGCTAATGCAATTAAATTTTAAATTAATTGATTTCTAATGCAATGCATGCTAGTTGAAATGTCAGCTCATGAATGCTATAGAAACTTTAAAAAAAAAAACAGGCTTATAGAAAATAATTTTTTGAAAAGACTGGGTCTCCCTAGGTCCGGCACTTCATCCTCATAGGCCAGATTATCCGGACTCAACCCGCAGGCAGGGAGATGTCTTATAAGAAGGAAAGAAGATGCAGTAATATGCATGCGACCCCGGACGGACGGTTCGGCAATTCCCTAGATTCGTTAAGTTTCTATATTATTTAAAACTTAAAATTTTTAAAGATTAGTTATGAGTAGAAAAATTTTATAATCCTTAGAGAGCCTAACGAAAATCCAGGCGAAAACAAAAATCGACAGGCAAGAAAGAAACCTAAGAAAAGCAGGCAATTTCTACTGCACAATCAGGTAAACACATCAATATAAATCAAACTAATCAAGTAAATGTCCATAGGCCAACTGCCCTTTAATTACAACCCAGGGTATGCAGAAAAAGTAAAGTGGCCGGGCACCACTGCCAACAACCCGGATTTCTAAGCCTATGACAGACGCCAACAACTTTGAGTGGGATATTGGGTCTTCAAATCTTTAGTCTCCTGGATATCTTCTCCTTGGACTTCTTGGATCTCTCCTCCTTGGACTCCTTGGATCTCTCCTCCTTAGACTCCTTGGATCCGTCTTGGCTTGAATATCCAAACGAAGAGACAATTCCCCCAGTATGGGGGTATTGCCTTTTCTCTTTGGATATCTAAAGCCATCCAGCTCGATCTTCCAAATGGAAGAAGACTCTCCCCTTAGGGATGCCTTCTTCTTTTGGAATCCGAGCTGGATAAGAATATCCCAACTCAAGGTTGTTTTCACAACTCTTAACTATTATTACAAAATTTTACATTAATTGAAAAGCAGAAAAAAAATTCTAAAGTCCCTGCAAGGTTATCCTAATAATCATCCCAAGCAGTTTATATGAAAATAAAAAGTGCTAACACCATTGACCCTGTGCCAAGCCATGCTCTTAATTTTGAGGGCTAAGCAGCTCCATCTGTAGCAGTTATAATAATTTAATAATTTTAGCCCTCATTTCATTTTAGGGGGAGCTGAGCGAGCACCTGCATAAAATATTGTTATAAAAATATGATGATATTGCTCCCCCCTTTTATAGCACTTGAGCATGGCCACCTGCACAGAAGAACAGTATATATATGGCGCTCCTAACCTAGGGGTAAATCTAGCGCTCACATCCAGAGTGCAGAAAAAAAGTAAGCAAACACACCAGCAATTTTCAAACAGCATGCAATGAAATCCGTGAAAGCTCCGGCACACAGCAGAAAAGTAAAACACAGCGGCCTAACCTAGGTCTAGAAGTAGTGCCCTAGCAAACAATTCTATGTGTGTGTAAGGCTAGTGTGGTTTGGATAGATCCTAAGTGGGGTAATTAATTAAAGTTATCTGGAGTTCAGGTTTGTTGGGGGTCTAAAAAGGATATTTTTAGTTGAAATTTAAATATTAATGCATTAGGGTCCATTTTAATTATTTCAGTTTGTTGATGAGTTTTAAGAACTTAGGACAATGATATTTGAAGTTTAAGTTGCATTAGCCAATTTTGGAAAGTCCCGGGTCCTCCTAGGAACTAGACTAAGGGTCCAAAAAGTCACTATGGGAAAAAGGCTAAATCTGGGATTCCTAACACCTCAGGAAAAATACTAGACCTTAATACGAGTAGTTAGACAGGTAGTAGGCTGAAATTGGAGTTTTCTAGGCAAAGTTATGAATTTTCTAAGATCGGGGTATTTATTGGAATTTTCTAAATTTCCTACTAAATAGCCTTTTTTTATTGTTTTTTTTGCTCCAAATCAGCTCCAAACTGACTGGAATCACTCCCAAGGGTCAGGAATGACCAGAGAAAGTGTTTCCAAGTGTTTGGAGGAGATTTGGAATTTTTAATAATTTTTAATGATTTATTAGGGGCAAAAAAACGTAATTTCCACCTATGGTCAAATTAGGGGTCAACCTGAGGTCAAACTAGGGAGCCCTATTTATCCAAGGTCAAGGATCAGATTCTGGTCAGTTTGAGGTATTATAGGTATTTTTCTGACCTAAGGTGTATTTATTGTAATTTCCGGAAGGTCTCGGGGCCTTATTTAACCAGTTAATTAGGGTTAGTTAACTAAGGGCTCTAAGAGCTCCTAAAAAATCCTAGAAAATTCAGTGATGTTTTTTAGATGTCACTAAGTTTAGATGTTGTAGTTTTCATGTCGTTCTGGGATCTATCCTAATTCCTAGAAAACATCTAAGTTCGCTAGACAGGTCCTTAATTTTTGTCCTTAGGGTGTCACTAACGTTGTAGGAGTTTAAAGTGGTGTTTTGTCTAACCCTCAAGGTAATCAATGCAAGGGAGTACAAAAATGAAATAAACACACCATGTCCTTAGATCTAGGAGAGCCTAGGCTGAGTGCTCGTGGTGCAGTCCTATACATGCATTCTACGAAAATAAAAAGACAGACACCTAAAGGAAGGATTAGTGAATGATTGGGACTCAACCATTCACTAACCCAATCCCCCATGATTGCACTTCACACATAAGATCCATGTCTAAAATTTCATACGATAGCAGGTCTCCCAAAGTTAGGATTTAGGTATAAATAGCTTTAAAATAATTTTAAAAAATACTTGTAGATATAAATATATATTTTTTTTTTGGAAAATAAAATAATTGAAAATAATTCAATTCATAATACATAAGTATAGGGAAACCCGCTGACCACCCAATCGAGGTTTCAAAATAGTTTGAAAATATATTTTTTTTTTTTTTAAAATAATAATAGTAATAAATATTTAATTAAATAAAAAAAAAAATACTTAAAATAGCAATTTAAAATAGAACTCTTATCCAAACAGCAAGAGTTAGGTCCTAAAAATAATTTTAAAATAAAGTAGGCAATTTTTCTGAAAAATTCAAGGGGTTATACGTCAAAATCCGATCCAAAACGAATTAGATACGGATTTTACAAGTTTAAAAATAATAAAGTAATATTTTAAAATAAAGCAGTTTTTACTGTTTTTTAAATATCAGAAAATATAAATATAATTTTTATCTGAAAATAGTTTTAAAACAATGCAGAATTCAAAGTACATCCAAAATAAGGTGCTGTGCGTCGACAGCGGGCTTAAAAAACGACAAAGTTATGTAATTTCAAAGTTTTCTGTCACACTAGATCGTACTGTACGAAGTAAATTCGTACAGTACGATGAACAGAAAGATAAAACACAGAAAAAAAAGTGTTTTTATTCTTTCTTATTATAATAGATCGTACTGTACGAAAAAAAATTCGTACAGTACGACTATATCGTACGGTACGAACCAATTCGTACAGTACGATGAACAGAAACTTCATCTTCCTCTGCGCATGCACAGGGAACCGAAACCCTAAAAAGAAAATCGTCTCGTTCTCTCGATTGGGTGGACGAAAATCAAACGAAATTTTAGATCTATGTTCTAAAAGTGAAGAGCATTCATGGGGAATAAGTTTTACAGAAAAATATGCACTCTATAGGAAGTTAAATAACTTTGTGTGATCTAACTAGGGTTTGAGATATACCTCAATCCACACGGTGGATTCGGGAGATCTTGGGCTCGTTGGACTCGTGGACTCTCCAGGAACAATTTCCTAGTTGACGTCGAGATCCAACTCACGCTCTCGATCGACCGGGATTCTTTCTGGAACGCGAAACGAAACGTCTCGGATTTGCGGAGAGGATCGCCGCCGGCGGGGTCTGGACGTCGGGATTTGGTTCGAGAAAGTAGGGGGAGTATGTGGGAGCTCTCCCCGAAAACCTCAAGGCCTCAGGAGATCTAGAGCAAGAGCAAAAAAAAAAAAAAATCGATCCGCCCTAACCCTAATTTTCTCCTATTTAAATCTCTAAGCTCTAGGCTAACGGTCCAGATCTCATCAAGGTCGAATTAGGAGAGAATTTAGAGGGAATTGGCCGTGGTTTTGAATTCAAAACGAAGGGGAGGCTTTAATTGCAATTATTGGCCATTAATTTCATTAAAATAGGCTAATTTGACATATTTAAGACTTGATTTGACCTAGTCAAACTTTGACCTGGTCAAATCAGTCAAGGAAGTCAAAGGGGAGGTGAGATCAAGCCATGGAATCTATGAGATAGATTTAAAATTGATTTTAGGCTTAAAGGGTCCAAACTGGTCAACCCGGGTTGACTCAGTCAACTGGGTTGACTCGGGGTCCAAGTCAGGGCTCGACAGAGTCGACTCGACTCACTGAACCCACTGGAGGGGGTCTCGAGGTCTGACTTGGTCAATTTGACCAAGTCAACCTTTTGACCAAGGTTCTGGGCAAAATCGAGGTCAACACGTGGAAGTTGTGCAGAATTCCTGCGTTTTCTGAAAATCCGGTAGAGTTCCGGCGTCTTCAGGCGGCAGGAAGAGCTCCGGCGGTGGTCGAGGAGGTGAGGAATCTCCTTTTCCCATTTCTCATCTTCTTCTTCTTTCTCTTCACTTGAGTCCCTTTGGTGTAAAATGATGGCTCTATTTATAATTTTTTTTGGAGTGGCATAGCCCGTAAATAGACGTGAGATCAAGGGCGAATTGGGAGTGGTTTGAATGGACGGCTGATATCGAATCCTTTGATCATGCACCGTTCGTTGGGCATTTGAAGGCCTTAATGATGTCGGAATTTGATGATCTTGGGCTCGTTGGATTTGTCTCGTCGATCCGTTCGATTCGAGTATAAGCTCGTCAAAATCGGATACCGTTTGGTAACTCAAATTGCGGTTTGAACCTTCCAATAGCACTTTGAACCCTTGATTCTGACTCATTTGGGCTCGGATTGGGTTGATCTTGGTGTCGTTGGGTTTGTATTTCTGAGACGCTCAGTTTGACTGTAAGCTCGCTGAAATCGGAGTTCATATGCTCCCGAAATTAATTTTTGAAGTTTCCAACTAGCTTTTGCCTCGAGATTCGTGCTCGATCAAGATAATTTTTGCATGATGTATCAATTCTAAAGATTATTTTAAAAGTTTTTCTGAACCTAAACAACATAGTAATCTAAATTTAGAAGATCAATCACGATATATATACATATTGTTGCGGGCTTGAATATATGCGGCGATAGAGTTTTAACTATACGTCTTAGCTTTGCACGGATATCCAGCACACACACAGAGAAAATAAGATTTTTTACGTGGAAAACCCTTGAAAGGAAAAAAAACCACGAGGCCTAGCCCAGTTGAAAATGATTCCACTAGAATATAAGTTGGTTACAATGGTCTGACTCGCCTCCGAGGGCGATCAGATGACAAATAACAACTGTACGATAGAAGTCCGGGTGTCAGGTGATGGTATGACGGAACTTCGGGCCTCAGGAGATAGTCTAATGAAGGTGAGGCCTCTGGCGAAGGTAAGAGCCTCTGACGAAGATGAGGGCTTCTGGCGAAGGAGAGGGCCTCTGGCGAATGTAAGGGCCTATGGTGAAGGAGAGGGCCTCTGGCGAAGGTAAGGGCCTCTGACGAAGATGAGGGCCTCTGACGGAGGTGAGGGCCTTTGACGAAGATGAGGGCCTTTGGAGGTGGTTCGACGAAGCTCCGGCGAGGCTTCGACGGTGGTCCGACGATGGACGAGGAGGAACTTCTTCATTCTCTTCTTCCTTCTCTTCTCTTCTCTTCTCTTCTTCTCTTCTTGCTTATATTCTCTTCTTCTCTTCTTGCTTGGGTTCCTCTTTGTGAAGAATGAGGGCTCTATTTATAATTTTTCTGGAGTGACATAGCTCGTATATAGGCCTGAGATCAGGGGCGAATAGGGAGTGGTCGAATGGAAGGCCGATATTGAATCCTACGATCATGCACCGTTCGTCAAACATTTAAGGTCTTAGTGATGTCGGAATTCGGTGATCTTAGGCTCGTTGGATTCGTCTCGTCGAGCCCTTCGATTCAAGTATAAGCTCGCTAAAATTGGACACCGTTTGGTAACTCAAACAGTGCTATGAAGCTTCCAATAGCGCTTCGGGTCCTTGATTTGGGCTCGGATTGAGTCGAATTTGGTGTCGTTGGATTCGTATTTCCGAGACGCCCAGTTTGACTATAAATTTGTTGAAATCGGAGTTGAGATTATCTCTGGATTAATTTTAGAAGTTTCCTAACTCCATTTTGCATCGAGATTCGTGCCCGACCAAGATAATTTTTTGACGATGTATCACATATAAATTAAAAATATTCTTTCATCTCTTAACTTTATTTATAAGTTTAGATAGACATAAATCAGACGCGCGTTTAAAAAAGCAGCTTATAAAAACATCCGATATATTGTCTACTAATGAAGTTTGATGGCGTGACGTATAGCACAGAAGCCTTGTCGTAATTTGCAGGTCGATATCTTCAGCTGTAACATAATCTGACTATAAATCTCATATTTATTTGCAGGGCATATATAACTTCAGCAATATGAGTTGTCGTCTTCTTAATTAAAATAGTTAAATAGAGCTCCAGCTTGCAGGGCAAGTCAAGTGGCTGTGGGTCACTACATTCCGAGCTCAATAAAGCAATGAAAATGCCCCACGTCACCTCTATTTGGTACCGCAGTTCGGTACTGAATGACATGGCTGCACCTGATTGGCCTCTGGACGATAAACTATTTCCGGTGTTCGCACATAATAATCTCTCCTCAACATGGCATCAATCAGCCCTATTCAATTCAGTCAACTTATCTAAGGTCTTTTCTAGGGACCTATAACTAGGGGTGTCAATTCGGGTCAATAGGTCGGGTTCGGGTCGAACCCGGAACTTACCCGTCACTATTCGGGTCAACCCGAATCCGACCCGATTTTAAAAACGGGTCAGATTTTCGGACCCGAACCCGACCCGATTCGGGTCCGGGTCAACCCGACCCGACATGAATGACCCGAAGTTGACCCAAAATTGCTAGTTTTCGGGTTAAAATCGGGTCAATCTTCGATTTTCATGTCAAAATGGGTCAATCTCGGGTTTTTGTGTCAAATACGATTTTTAAAACGGGTTGATTTGTAGAACACGAACCCGATCCGTTTCGGCTCCGAGTTGACCCGAACCCGAATTTTTCCTGGTCATGTTAGAGTCGAATTTTGTGTCGTGTCAAAAATTGACACCCCTACCTATAACTACTTATTTCTACCAAACGGCTACCAATTATTTCCCTAACAATTTTTATATAAAGCCAACTCCTTCCTCAGAATCTTTATAAAAGCATCATTCTTATTTCCATTTAAGGAGTCTTCTTAAAGTGTGCCAGCTGGGAAAGTTGATCTACATGAAGCACTATGGCAGCTCAATTTGATCTTTTGGCTTATCAACTAAGGGGTTTTGGGTTAGAAGCTTTTATATATTATATTTGTATAAATTTGTCTTAATTGATCTAAATATTAAAAAAAAAAAACCTAAAATGCTTTCAAAAATAAATTTTTAATACAATTTTTTTTTTACTAAAATGCTGCTTTACAAAGCAATAAGAAAATAGTTCCAAACGAAGCTTATGATGATGCTTTTTTACTCCTTTTTAAAGCAGCTTTTTAGTACCAAAAATTTAATTTTGTATTAAAAAGATGCTTTAATATTAAATATTATATTTTGCTCGTCTAATTGAACAACCTAATTAAAGTTAAGGTCGTGTAATTGAGAAAATTAGGAAAAACTGAACTATTATTTGCTGATTAGGATTACTTTGATATAATCATAAAAAAAAAAAAAAAAAAAAAAAAAACTAAAATTTAAAATAAAATAATTTGAAGCACATCTCATAATTTACATCATCTCCATGGATGGGACCTCCATGCATGACCATACCCACATGCGAGAGTGTGATTGATACATATGATATGTGCATAAGACATACCATATTATATTATATGCATCAAATGTAAAATAATAAAATAGTTATAAAGAATAAAAACAGGCCAACTACATTCCCCTAACATCATTGAATGGAATCAGACATTATTTGAAATATTGGTTAAGAATATTTTGTCTTAAATTTAATTAAAATATTTTAATAATTAAGAAATTTATTTTAAGATTAATATAATATAAAATCTGATTGATTAGTTGTCTTTTATATTTATCTTAAATTAAATTTATTATTTTTTTTAATATATACAGATATAATGAGGAGGTAAATATTAAATCAGAAAAATTTTCAAAAAAGAAAAAAAATTGAATTGAATGATTACACTACTGGTGCAGTTTGTACATGAGCAAATGTTAACTATTAATTTGAATAGAATGATACTAAAGCTCCTAGAATAAAAAATGAATTTGAGCTTGAATTCGATTAATTAATCAAGATCGGGCTCAAATTAAATGTGACTCGAGCTTGACTCGACTCGTTTACACCCCTATATGAGAAGACCATGAGCCCGAGCTTAGGGAGCAGATGGTGAGCCTGTGTTCTCTGCTACCATTTTAAGGAATAATTTTATTTTTTTTGTCAGTGATGTCCCTATGAAATAAAAAATTCCACCTTCATTAAGGAAGAAATGTATTTTTCGCTGTATTTTATTGAGAAAACAAGAAGTTATGACAGCTACTTCATTGGGGAAGAGGGTGTGAGAGGAAATGAATCATTGGCCAGAAGCTTTAGTAGCAGAGATTTTAACATCCAAAATATAGAAAAGTTTGATATTGAAAGATCTGATGATGTCTTTGTAAGAAATGACCCGATCAACACCATGAAAGCCTCTCACATTCTTAGAGGCAAAATTCAAATTAATCATTTATGCTTTGAATGATGAGGAGTCGATTTCCCCTCTTTATTGGTTATGTTGGCTTTGACAGTGAATTGGACATTAACTACCATAAGTTTTTGAAGTTGGCCCAACATGTCAATAGAGGAAATCTTAACCTGATTAGAGGAGGAGGTGGAAGGGATATTAATTTTATTATTGGATAGCCTGGGATTCCTAAGGTCATTTGTGGAAGGGGGAACATAAGCCATGGGGATGTTTAGGTTAGGAGTGTTCTCACAAGGACGAAAATGATAAGAGTTTTGTTGTTCAGAGGGAGGAGGAATTGGTGTATAGAATCCTTACTTTGGGGGGGGGGGGGGGGGGGGGGGGTTGTGGGATTTAATAATGAGCAACAACCATAAAAATACATTGATTTCTACTAGTATTTGACATTAAAGGTAAGTAATTCCCCAACAACATTGATTTGAACCTCATCAAGAAACTTAGAGTTCTTATCAATTTGGATACAGACCCTTGCAAGAGTCAATCTTATTTTTTTAGCAATAAGGGAGTCAACTGTAAGAGGAGTTCCAATGATATTAACAATTTTGAAAATTCTAGTAGTTCGAGGTCCAGCAAAAGGGGAGGAGAATATGGATCTTGATCCAAATGGGGATGGTGTTAAACTCTTCCTTTTTATGGACAAAACTCACTAACCGTTTTTTTCAAATTGAACCCTCTTACTAAAGAAAAACCAAGATCCACCGAACCAAGCCATCTTAAAATCCTCAAAGGAAGAAAACTTAAATAGAACAAGTCGATTTCTAGTCATATTGGACATTCAAGGTAAGTAATTTCCCAATGACATTAATTTGAACCTCATCAAGAAGCTCAAAGTTCTTATCAATTTGGATACAAACCCTTGCAATAGTCAATCTTATTTTTTTCAGCAATAAGGGGGCCAATTGTAAGGGAAGTTTCAATGATGCTAGCAATCTTGAAAATTTCAGTAGAGGTCCAACAAGAGAGGAGGAGGTTATGGATCTAGATCCAAACGGGGATGGTGTTTAACTCTTCCTTCTTAGGGACAAAATACATTGACCATTTTTTTTAAAATGAACGGCTTGCCAAAGAAAAATGAAGGTCCACCGAACCAAGCCATCTCAAAATTCTTAGGAGAAGAAAACTTAAAGAGAAAGAATCATTCATTCAGAGAGATTAGGGTTAGAGTACTTGTGAGTCTCCAAACCTTTTTGATAGCCCTTAAAAGGGCTTAATAAAAAGGGCATCAACCAAGCATAAATCCCTATTTGGCTCCATCGACAACCTCCATATTTGTGAAGTGAGCAATGTTATTTGTTGGGGTGAAAAAGTTGATGGGGAAAGAAGAGGTAGCAAGGTTTTTAGAGACTAGAAAATTCTTCCAGTTTAAAGAGATGGAGAGTGGGTGGATTATGAAAGAGAGTTTAGGGCTGCGGAGAAGGGAGAGTCAAGATTGGAGAGAGCTGAACGGTGATGCATCTCAGAAGTAGGATAGAGACAAAGATAAGCGTGTGTGTGTGTGTTGGGGGGGGGGGGGGGGGGGGGGTTAGGGTTTTCTTTCTCTATAGCTAAGTATCATTGACATTATCTACAAAAGGTCAAAGGGAAAAAAAAAGCTACATTACAAGAAAAACAAATGACTAGTTGTACCTTATGATAGCAAATCATTAAAATCTATTATACTTTTTATTAAATAAATTATAAATATGAATTAAAATTTCATCATTAATGTGAATGCTTTGAGTAAAAAAAAAGTTATGATAGAAGCGCTTTAACTTTATTAATAACGAAAATTTCATAGCTATCTTTATATGGAGGCTTCTGTGGTTAGAATTTTTATTTAGGAATCCAATTAATGAATTCAATGATCATCTCATTATTTATTAATATAAAATTCAATTATATTTATTTATTTAATATATTTCATATCATGATAGGACAACCATAACTTTGCTGATGCAGATAAATATTGCTAAAAATGATTATTACAAATTTTAAATTTACACTACTATACTACTTTCTTGCAAATTTCCCTTTAAAAAATGTTTGTCTAGTTTTTCTTCTTACAAATAGGTCATATATAATTTTGGCTAGGAAAATAATTAGTGAATGGTTATTCAATGCCTTCTGTTTCATTTTTAGTTTTTTTACTCATCCTAGTTTATATACATGCTAGAAAATTTATTACAGTATAATATATATTTTGTATTTAATTTTAAATAAAAATTCATTATGTACTAAAAAAGTTATAGGTGATTAAAAATTTTTATGTTGAAAATTCAGAAAGGGTAAAAATTACGGGGTCTGATAAAGTTGCAATAACCCACTATTAAGTAGAAGATATAAGAAACTTTCATTACTCATAATTAAATATGATGGGTTTAATTATTGTATAATTATCTTATTCAGTTGTAGTGATTATAGAAGTAAGATATTCATAGGTGGATAGTTCTGACTCAATAACAAGTTTGGCGGCGGTGGTGGCCGTCGGTTGCGATAGTTGAAAAATGCAATGGAGTTCTTAACTTCTCTTTGCCCGTCGACCTTATCGGCCTTCCCTTTTGTAGATTATGAGGTCATATTTTTAAGCTTTTTGAGATGAGCATTTTGTTAAATTTAGCTAAAATCCAAAGTACATCATCATACACTTCATGTCGATCTCTTTTATTCCAGATCACTTATCAAGCATTTTGATGCATTAATAATGTTACGAACAAGTGATTTTGGGCTCATTGGATTTATCTCATTGAAAAGCTCGATTTGACTACAAGCATATTATAATTGGAAATCATTTGGTTTTCCAATTTATGTTGAAAATTTTTCAAATATAATTCAACTGCTAAATTTGAAATCATTAGGCCTCAGATCGACATCAATATGTTCATCTCATTGACTAGTTCAAATCAACTACAATGTTATTGAAATCAGAGTTCATATTATTTTTTAATTTAATTTTGAAAGTTTTCAATTCAAAAATTGCTTTAAGAATTATGCCAGTCAAGCTAACTTTTTTATATATAGACATATCAGTTTATATTTTTTAGTTTGATTATTAATAAATTAGATATATTTTCTTTAATAAATGCATGTTTGCTTTATTTTGATTAATGTGAATGTCATTCATTCATGTAGGCCTCTTTTTAATCTCTTAAAAAAATCTCAAAAATTTTATATTTAAAATAACTTGCGTATAAAATAAAATATTGAAACAAAATAAAAATCAAGAGTGGTGTATCATCAAAAAATTATCTTGATCGGGCACGAATCACAAGGCAAAGTTGAATCGAAAACTTCTGAAATTAACTCTGAGACCATCCGAACACTGATTTCAGCAAACTTATAGTCGAACTGAACATCTGGAAAAGACGAATCCAACAACACCATATTCATCCAATTTCAGCCCAAATTGGTCCAAAACGAGGGATCGAAGCACGTTTGAAAGAATGATATCCAAATATTGTATGTTTACAGTCGAATCGAGAGGCTCGACGAGATGAATCCAACGAGCCCAAGATCATCAAATTAAGACATCATTAAAGCATTCAAATGCTCGATAAATGATCCATGATCAAGAGAGTTAATATTGGTCGTCCATCTGAAACACTCCCAACATGCCCTTGATCTTCGTCATACTTACTAGCCATGACACTCCCACAAAACTATAAATAGACCACAATTCTTCACCAGGGAGAGGGAAAAATAGAAGAGAGACTGGGAAGAAGATAGAGAAATATGATATCTCTCATGTCATCAAGCTCCTCCTCAACCACCGCCTAGCCATTGATCGTCGCCAAAACTCTGCATCGTCGATCCTATGCCCGGCCATCAGTCATTGCCAGACTTCTACCCACCCCCGACCATTACTAGACCTCTGCTCAGTCACCCGCCATCGTCAAACTTCCGCCCGGCCACCGACCAACGTCAAACTTCCGCTCGGATTTATTTATATAATCGTGTGAGTATCATTCTAAAAACCTACGCAAAATTTCATAACATTCAATTGAATGAACTATATTGATTCATTCATTCATAGACCAGTTTTTTATCTTGAATTTATTTGATTTGTCTAGTCAAGACACTCAGATCTATTAATTATAAACATGCTAGATTTGTTCTCATCGGACATAAATCAAATCACCTTTCTCGTCATTTGAATCTTCTTATCAAGGAACAATTATTACGTCCTCCGACCGGACGCAGAGGAACGTCCGGTCGGAGGCAAATTCCCACCAAATACCGAGTAAACACCGAGCAATATCAAATAATAACGAGGAATATCATCATATGAAGACCCAATACCGAGTTATTTTGAGCTATCTTGAGAAATACCGAGTTATACAAAAGTTGTACCGAGTTTTTCCTAGAAAAAACTCGGTACAACTCGGTATTTCTCGATATAGCTCGGTATTGGTCTTCAAAAAGCGGTATTCATCGTTATTATCAAATAATACCTAGTTGTACCGAGAAAATACCGAGTTTTTTTGCGAAAATTTGGCTCCGACCGGACGTTCCTCTACGTCCTTGCACCGGATGTAATAAAAGTTCCTTATCAAGACATTTATTTTGACTATAAATTCGTTTGAAGTCACAGCTCATTTTATTCAAATTTTAATTTTAACCTAATTACTATATCAATATTCACACCCATCAAATGAATTTTTCAAAAAACATAATTTTTTTAATCAAATTTTAGTTATGTATATACATATAAAACATACATCGGTTGAATTTTTTTAACAAAAAATAAATAATTAATTCAGTACAAATAGGAAAAAAAAAAAAAAAAAGTAGAAAGAATCCATAGTTTATCAAAGAGACAAAACAGTAATAAAAGTATAAAACTACCACATGGCCAGTTGGCCTTCACCAAAGCTTATAAAAAAGTATTTATCTCCCTCACATGCGCTCCACTAAGCTTTTCTATTCAATTTTAAGCTAACATTTTCTTAATACAGAAGAACACCAGGTCTAGTCTTTAATTATTCAAAAAAATAGTATTTGAAATTAATAATATTAAAAATATATTAAAAATCATAAAATAAAATTATCTCGTATAATTTCAAATAAAAATGCAGTCATAAAATATTATTTTTTAGATCATAAATATCAAAATATATCTATATATAATTTAATTTTTTTATTAATATTATTGTAATTATCACAGCCTGTTTAAATAAGAAGGAAGACAGCATATACAACAAATAGGGAACCAACGTTGACTAGAAGTCTGTTCGAGATTATTGTAATTTTTTTTAAATTAATTATAAGTTCATGTGAAGAATTTAATTTTTTTTAAATCAACTAAATTAAAAAGTAGCTTATTGTTGTTCCAAACGGTCTTATAGATTTGTTTGGGACTACTGCAAAATTTATAAAGTTTGTTCGGAAATTGATGTGGACAAATAAATTGTCTATTATGGTTGTAAATAGTAGTTTTTTATCACAAAAAAATTAAAAAAAATATGAGAAGATAATAGTCAAATGAAATTATATTTGTTGTCTGAAAAGCATGACAATGACAAAGTAATCCCAAAGAGATTCTAAGGCTTCGTTTGGGACGGTTTTTTTTTTTGCTTCTTAAAGCAGCTTCCTAGTACAAAAATTTTAATTTTTATACTAGGAAGCTGCTTTAAGAAGCAATAAAAAAGTTGTCCCAAACAAAACCTAAGCGTTAGACTTCATTTGGGACGGCTTTCTTAGTGTTTTCTAAAGTAGCTTTTTAATACAAAAATTTGTAGTTCATTAAATTTTTGTACTATAAAGTTGTTTTATAAAACATTAAAAAAAATTGTCCCAAACAAAGCCTTAGTTTGAGATAGTTTTTTTATTGCTTCCTAAAACAACTTTTTAGTACAAAATTTTATTTGTTCAAGAATTTTGGTACTAAAAAATTGCTTTAAAAAACAAAAAGAAAGCTGTCACAAACAAAAAAAATTATTTTGTGGGTCATCGAAGGGCGTCTAGAGGTGAATGAGAATGCGCCACGTCATTTTTTTGTTGTATACTGCTGCTGCGTACCGCTCCTTATCAAGTGACGTGGTGCGTTCTGATTCACATATGAACCATTCTGTGTCTGTGATTACACAGAATAATTTCTCCACAAACAAAGGATAAGTTTATTTTTCATTTTTTTTTTAATTTCTTACTTTATTTTATTTGTTAGCAAGTCTCTGCTATGCATTAATCTCCTTAGAAAATTTAATGTAGTAGAGTCAGTGGCATACTTGAAATTTCTCACATTAATAAAAGCAAAGTTTTACTAATAGTACTTGACAACTAAACACACATAAAAAAAAAGAGTATTTAACATTTTTTTTATGGAACAAAGGTCTGATCTAAACTTATTAAATAAAAAAAGTCTAAAAGTCCAAACAAAACTCGATTCAAAAGAAAAAAACAAAAATAAAAAAATAAGAAACATCGATCTAAATTACATTATTAAACTTAAAAGCCGTATCAATGTTGAATCTTCATAATGCGACATCTCAATATTAAAAGAAAATTAATTATTTAATATATATTGCATATAATAATAAATAGCCTTCTAATTCACATAATACTAGTAGATGTTAGAAATAATAATAATATTTTTATTTCAAATATGATATTGATGATAAATGTTTTAATTTTTAAATTAAATTAGTGATTTACCTCCAAAAAATAAATAAATAAATTAGTCAGACGCATAAAGGGATATTATCGAATTTTCATGTAAATATCATTTGGCATAAAAAAGAAAGAGAAAAAAAACTATATATTTTTATATAAACATTTGATAAGTACATTAATTTTATATTTTTTTATTTTTTTAAATTTTCTTTTTTTTCTTTTTTAGTATGCATTTTGAAAATTTTATTATTATGGATGAAGAAAAGTAAATGCAATATAAATTTTCTAAAATTTTTGAATATACCATCTAATTTATTTTCATTTAATTTAAATTTTGTCTTATTTAGGTTAATTCCAAATATACATCATGTATGAAGTGATGCTGGTCATACTCACAACCCACCAACACAACTAGCCACTGAAGCCCAATCAGGGGTACTCGCATCGTCATCAGGTACCCAAAACGTGCCAATCAGATGATCCGGATGTCAACCAGAACATTTCACATCACCCGGAATCTAGCGGTACCCATCATTTGTACTGAGCAAAAAAAAGACACATGGCACATAGGGGTGTCTATTTTTGACATGACCCGAAACACGACCCAGAAAAATCCAGGTTAGGGTCAACCCAGACCCGAAACTGGTCGGGTTCGGGTTCAACAAATCAACCCAATTTAAAAATCGGGTCGGGTTCGGGTTGACCAAACAACCCGAAATTGACACGAAAACTCCTATTTGACTTGGAAACCCGAGATTGACCTGTTTTTTGACCTAAAAATTGAAGATTGACCCGATTTTGACCTGAAAAACTAACAATTTTAGGTCAACTTTGGGTCATTCGTGTTGGGTCGGGTTGACCCGGACCAGAATCGGGTCGGATTCGGGTCCGGAAACCTGACCCGTTTTTAAAAACGGGCCGAGTTCGGGTTGACCCGAATAGCGCCGGGTCAGTTCCGGGTTCGACTCGAACCCGACCCGTTGACCCGAATTGACACCCCTACATGGCACATTTTGGTTTGCCTATGGAAGGCGTTTGATATCCAATCATCATTGCTTATAGTTGTCAATTGTTGGAGAGATTATTACGTGCGGTGTCTAAACTGTCCGAAGGCGAATCCGAACGCACCACGTTATCCGGATGCACCAACTACGGGTGACATAATGCGTTTGGATTCACCTTCTGTCGAACCCGAACACCGCATATAATAATTTTTTCAATTGTTGCCATCCTCCGATGGGAACCGCCATCTGCTATTGCAGCCCGTCAATAACAACATCAGTTACTAGCAATAATTACCACTATGGATCACCTATGTCATCACCGATCACTTGTAGTCAAAATCAAGTACTATTTCAAATACAATGATAATATTATATTAAAAAAAATACAACATTAAGAAAAAATAAATACACTTCATTTTTTATGGGAAATAATAAATCCACTACTTACTCAATCACTCGAAAAGTCAACGCATATTTAAAACATGTATTTTATATAATATCTTGTATAATAAAGAAGCCCGTTATATTAGGTGATGGGTCATATCATAAAAATTTTATTTTACATTATATATATTATATATATATATATATATATATATATATATATATATATATATATATATATATATATATATATATATATTATATATATATATATATATATATATATATATATATTTATTTTTGCTAAGCGAGCTTTTATGGACAAAGATCCTTGACTCCGTATTACAAAAAGGTCAAATTAATCATAGGTGTTTTGGGCTAGATTATATGCTGTGATAGAGTTATAATATTTGTGTCTTAGCTTTGTACGGATATCCAGCTCACATATAGAGAGCACAAGATTTTTTACGTGGAAAGTCCTGGAAAGAGGAAAAATCATGGGGCCTTGCCCAGTTGAAATGATTCTAATAGTGTTTTGGGTAGTTTACAATGAGCTAACTCATCCTTGAGGGCGATCAAATTACAAATGTCAACCATATGGTCAAAATCTAATGACAAACATTGATAAAATTCCAACGTCACTTAGTGGACTAGCAGAAGTCTTACGTTACTTCAAAATTCGGGCATTAGTTAGTAGCCATGTAGTGATCTGGTAGAAGTCTGGGCCTAAGTTAGTGGTCCGGCAGAAGTCCGAGCCTAAGGTGGTGGTCCGGCAGAACTCCGGGCGTCAAGTGGTGGTCCGACAGAGCTCCGGGCCTCAGGTGGTGCTCTAACGAAACTCCGGGCGTCAGTTGGTGGTTTGGCAGAAGTTCAGACCTCAGGTGGTGGTCCGGCAAAAGTCTGGGCCTCAGGTTGTGGTCTTGCAGAAGTTTCGGCCTCAAGTGGTGGTTTGGAAAAACTCCAGGCATCAGCTGGTGGTCCGACAGAACTTTGGCGGTGGTAGAGAAGGAGCTAGGGGCAAGAACGATCTCCAATCTCTCTCATGCTCTCTTAGGCTTATGGTGCTCTTTCGGGGGGGGGGGGGGGGGGGTCTATTTATAGGTTTTCTAGAGTGACATGGCCCGTAAATAGGTGGAAGGTCAATGGTAAATTAGGAGAGGTTTGAATGGACGGCCGATGTTGATAGAAACCCTTGATCGTGAACCGCCCGCTAGACATTTTAAGGTCTTAATGATGTCGAAATTTTGATGATCTTGGGCTCCTTGGATTCGTCTCGTTGAGTTGCTCGATTCGATTATAAGCATATCATGTTTGGAAAGCGTTTGGTAGTCCAAGTCGTGGTTCGAACCCTTCAACAATGCTTTGACCCCCTATTTGGACCCAGTTGGGCTCGGTTAAGTTGAATTTGGTGTCGTTGGGTTCGTATTTCCAAGACGTTCAGTTCGACTATAAGTTTACTAAAACCGGAGTACGAATTTCCCAATTTTAGTTTCGGAAGTTTCCAACTTAATTTTTTCTTGAGATTCGTGTCCGACCAAGATAATTTTTTGAGGATATATCAATAGGCATATAGGTAATTTTCTCATAATACAGAAAATCATAAAAATCTAATGCTTACTCCTAAATTAATTTTGATTTATTGATTGAGGATTTAGCCTTTTAATTATGAAAAGAAGATCGAGATAAGGTTAGTTTATTTTCTGGATTGACAAATAGTCTAAATAATGACTATTATTGGCAGGTTTAGTTGACACGGAAAATTCTAGAAAGTCACCCACTTGTGCATGGTTGGAGGTGAGAGTTTTGTCAACTGGAGCTTCCCACGTGTCTGACTTTTCGGGTTGACTTTTTTAAAGGTCCGGTGAGATATGATGCCCAATTAATTAGATTTTTTAAAAAAAAAAATCATCCACTATTACTATTGTGTCATGTAATATTCTGGGCGGTAGAGAAATATAAAATATTAATTTTTTGTGTATTTTTAAGATATGAAATATAATATCTACCGACTCAAATTAATATAAATATAGCTAATCATATCCTATCCATAATTTATATAAAAAAAACATATTTAATCATTTTGAATAAAAATATTAAATTTTGAAAACATTTATGTTCGAATTTAAAGATTTTGAACTCAAAAATTTTGATTTTGACATAGAACACTAAACAAAAGAAAATGAAGATATTTACAATAACTTGGAAGACAATCTAATAAAATTTGAATATTTTTACATAAATAATAAAGACTAGTGAAAGCATCATAAAATTTACAAAAATAAAATTTTTTTTAACAAATTCATAAATAATAACATTTCATTTAAAAAAAAAACAGAAATTTTTCATACAAATTTGAATCATACTACATTAAGGTTTCATCTAGAACCGCTTTTTCTACTTCTTTGTAAGGCATCTTTTCGTTACAAAAATTTTTTGAATTAAGTTTTTTTGTACTAAAAAATTAATTTAGGCTTTGTTTGATACGGCTTTTTTACTGTTTCTTAAAACAGCTTCGCTTTTTAGTAAAAAAATTTAACTTTTGTATTAAAAAAATACTTTAATAAACAATAAAAAAATTATCGCAAAAAACATCATAGAGATACAAGAAAGCAACCCCCACATATTAATTTTTAATATACTTACTCGAGCTATATATATATATATAAATTTTTTCAAAAAAAATATATATATATAAAATAAACTATGCACCAATGATGAAGCGACAGGTGGAGAAAGAGTTAGTATATCTACGAGAAATAAACATATGAGGTCCATTAACAGCGACTGTCAGCAGCAGTCATTGAGGTGAGTGAAAAGGGAAGTGCATTTATGAAGATCCATGGCTATGTACCCCAAAAGAAAAAGCTTTATCACCTTTGCTCATACAGGGAAATTAAAAGTGGAAGGTGAGGCAACTTCATTGTGCATTCACTATACCTGCAGTCATCACCTTTACCAGCTTGAGATGCCCATTCAGCGCATGAAATTTATGCTTCAAACTGGAAGGGAAGTAATGGTTTGATGGAAGGTTTACATCGACTCTACAGGAAAGGAAATGAATCGACTGATCTGAAAAGACAAAGCTTGCAGTGCCGAGTAGCCCCTTTTTCAAATTTTTGTCAATATCTGATGAGATCATCCTTCTGCAGTGAGAAAAGTCCTCTTTTTTCTGATTATGCTTGCTTGCTTGCTTGCTTTGCTTGTAATCAAAAGCTGAAATTACTGTGCTGCCAAACTAATTTAGTTGATAAGTGTTTTGAAAGTTGTTGCGCAAGGTAGGTGAGTTGGATTTAGATTTTTTTTTTTTTTTTTGGAGTGGGGGCATTTGGAGAGAATTTGGTTTTGTTATCAAAACTTCAAACTTTTTTTTTTTTTTTGGAAAATTATTAGGGCATGCCTCACTACTTTCATTAATATGGAAAAGGAAATACAGAAAAAAGGAGAAACTATTCTGTGTACAGGTTTGATGTAAAATGCAGTATGGAGATCAACCAGAATGCGTCATGTTAGCAGTACCGAGCTGCGGTTACCAAGAAGAGAGGTGACGTCATGCATTCTGGTTGGTCTCTAGACGGTATTTGGCGTTCGCATAGAATAATTTTTCCAGAAACAGACCCTAAACTGAGGCAAATAAGAAAAATTACCAAAGCTTTAATCGCCTAAAGAAACTAAAGGTTGCAAATAACAACTCAAAATTAAGCCAAAATAGCTAGGATTTCGAAATCCATCAAGAAGGCATGTACAAAGGCCTACCGAACTCAAGAAACAGCAAAAGTCTTCCTAAAAAAATTATCAACAATGGATAAGGCCCACATGTTTGTCAAATCTAAGGATCATCCTTTGGATTAATTATTCTATGTGGACGTCAAACGCTGTCCGAAGACCAACCGGAATGCGCCATGTCACCTCTTCGTTATGTGCCGCGGCTCAGTACAGCTAACATGGCTCCATTTGTTTCGCCTTCGGACGTAGAGCTACGTCCGGCCTCCGCACTGAATAATTTCTCCATCCTTTGAAGGCAGCATCAAAATTAAACATAAAGCATAACATGTAAAACTGATTTACAAGACAAACACACCAACATAGTGGCAGCAAGGCAGCAAAAAAGATCCAGAATACAAAAAAAAAGCGTTCAGACTTCAAAATTCAAAGATAATTTTTTTTACTGTTTTTTAAAGTAATTTTTTTGTAATTTTTTTAAAAAATTAGTGAAAAATAAATGACCGAAAACTAACTCAAGATTTTTAGTCCCGCCGGCGCCATCGACGCATAAGCCGTCCCGCCGACCTAACGCACCGAGGGTCCGCGAACTTGCCTGTCCGCACTCCCGTCCTGTCATGTCATATAGTGTCGAGTTGGATCCATATTCAATCCGAACTCAATCCGTTGACCCGAAGTGACACTCCTAAGGAAATGTATAAATAAACGTCTAACTTGGAAGCATTAGCGAACAGTTGTAGCAACTAATGCAGTGAAATTCTGATGGACTGTAGTGGGAAATCCCCAAAGAAGAAAAATCCAAACAGCGTTGTTGAGAGGCAAAAGTTGCTTTAAAATCTACAGTGGATCCATGTGAAATAGCTTTACTGTTTGATCTACGTTGTCTAGCAATCCGTGACTGATAGAAAGAAAGCTCAAAAAACAAAGGGAAAAAGGCAACGAGCATTCTACAGAGACATTAAATAAAGACCTGTAAGTTTGGGCCCTCACTTGACCTGGAACAAGTCCAACACAGCGAGGAATAACTCAGAGATTCACCTTGTCCCTACTTCAACTTTTATGCTACGTAAGCTTCATACAATAGAAATTTCTTACTGATTCAGAAAACTGAAAGAAAGTTGAATGAATGGGAAAAAATTACTGCCAGAGAGCTCCTAATACTCTTCTGTTTGTATCAGAAGTGCAACACAGATGATCAAAATTAAGTATATTGTCTTTTTTTTTTAAACTGTATCATTTAATTTTGATCATTTGTCTTACACTCTTTGGCACAAAAATGCACAAAAGTTCCTGACACTTTTTTTTTTCAGAATTTGTAGATAGCTCCAAAGAAGATGGAACAAGACATTTATATATATATATATATATATATATATAATTTTTAATTTTTTTTTTCAAGTATCTTATCTATATATGAAGAACATTTTGATTTTGTTAGTTAGAAACTTAGACAATCAACCAAAAGATTTTGTATTCTGAATTTGCATATATGATGTGTGTGACACATTGAGTATAATGCTTCGTTTGGAACGGTTTTCTTCTTGTTTTCATGTTTCTTAAAATATTTTTTAATACAAAAATTAAAATTTTGAACTAAAAACACGTTTAAAGAAGCAGGAAAAAAGCCTTCCCAAACGAAGCCTAATACTCTCAAGAGTGCAAAAAAAAAAAAAAAAGATTTCTATTCTGATTTTTAGAAATTAAGTGAAGAAAACAGATTCCGGTGATCACCGGAGCAGAGAACGAAGGATGAGAAAATGATTATTGTTGTCTGATATTGCGGTGAACAGTTACAACCTATATATAAAGTCTATTACAAGGTATTACACGTGTATACATGTGATTGGTGTAATAACTAATAAAGTGAAAAAGGTAGAAGCGATTAAGCTAAACAGTGTTTAAGGCTTGCGCTAATATCCCCCCTCAAGCGAACGGATCAGAGACGATGGTGAGCTTGTCTCTAAGAAATTTGAACCGCGGCGTTGAGAGAGGTTTTGAGATAAGAAATTTTAGAGAAGGATAGAGACGAGGTGTATCAGAGGTATCACCGATGGTCATCGTCGGACGAGAGGATGGAGCAGCGGAGGTGGAGGAAGCCATGAGAAGAAGGGTCTCAGAAGATGCCCGCGTCTGATACCATGAAGAAAACAAATTCCGGTGATCACCGGAGCAGAGAACGAAGGATGAGAAAATGATTATTGTTGTCTGATATTGCGGTGAACAGTTACAACCTATATATAAAGTCTATTACAAGGTATTACACGTGTATACATGTGATTGGTATAATAACTAATAAAGTGAAAAAGGTAGAAGCGATTAAGCTAAACAGTGTTTAAGGCTTGCGCTAATAATAAGGTAATTTTGTTTAGTAGTACAGCGTTTTCTTGGTAAGAATGCTTATGATAATCCCTTATAAGAAAATAGTTTTTACTTCCCTAATTTTGTTCTTGATTTATCCTCTATTAGTCAATAGCCGCGGGCTCTCTGTCCACTACTATTTGGGCCTACTTGGTGGGCCATTAGGTGTGATTTTTGTTTCAGGTAATTGGGCCTATTGTTCTGATAAACGTTTAGCCCTTGAATATGGGCCCGTGGCTTGGAAGTTTATCAATTTATTTGAGGCTTCTTTTGCATGACATCCTGATCGCAGTAGTTCGTGGGCCTTATCGTCTATTCAGTTATTTTCTTTCTTATTTGAAGAAGGTTTATGTTATTGCAAATATACAGGAAGGGTGTGAATGTTAAAGCAATTCCAATAATTATATTGAGATAGAGGTCTAAACGAGTTGAGTCGAGTTGGGTACCGGCCTAATCGAGCTAAACTTGTTTAGTTTTTATCGAGCTCGAGCATAAATCAAGTTTATTTACAAAGCCTGGGCTTAGCACTTTAAAAACATTATAGGATTGAGCTCGGCTCAATTGCTCAAGCTCTTTTGGAAAGCTCTAGCATGACTTGAATTGTTGAGCTCGATTTCTTAGTTTTTAATAAAAAATTGTCATTTTTAAAATATTTGTTGTTAATATAAAAGATTTAAAAAGATTAAAATACCCCCACATGGTGGGATAAAGGTTTGACATTCTCTATCATCTTGATGTGCCTATGATGCCTGAACACTTCTTATAAAATAGGTATGTAATGTTTGACACCTACCAGACATAACATGTTTTCGATGTGCGTAAGAGACATCAAAGATACGTTCAATTAAAAAAAATATACATGCATGTCCGATACGTATGTGTTAAATATTTTATTTAACTATTTTAACTATTTTAAAAATAAACTTTCTTGTTTTTCAAAAACTTATTTATCCAAAAATAAAAGCTAAATTTATCTTATTCTTTTTTTTTTCTCCACGGTCTCAAATTAATCACCCGTACTCAATGTCTCATTCCATGCATTCCCATTTTCAGCTCTCTCTAATGGATTGCGGTTAGGGCAACAACGCCCAATGTCATCTCAATTTTGACATTCAGAGCTATCACAAAACCAATGTTTCAAAACCATCTCAACATCACAGTTTGACATTATACTGACATCATCACTTGGCCATAATAATTTTTAAACCCACAATCACGTCATCTTAACATCAATGGCCAACGCTATCTCCATAGAGGAATACCACCAAATTAGAATAGCTATCAACTCCATAACGGATTTCAGACGCAGTACTGAATGAATCAAAGATTTAGGGTTTAAGAGCATCGCCAACGAAACAAAGCTCAATAGAAACTCAGGCTTCATTTGGGACAACTTATATTTCAGACCGTAATCACAATTTCTATCTGGCACAGATTTCTCATTTCTTTTTAAGTAAATTTTTACTAGAAAGCTTATATATGTATATAACAGCTTGATAATATATATGTATATAACAGCTTGATAAAGCAGAACGAAAGTTATCCAAACAAAGTTGAGAAAAGAAAGGATGAACCAGAGACCCTTAACAGAGAATTTTCTTTGCCGGAAGAAGTCGGCTTGATTGCCCGGACTTCCATTGCGAGAGGATTTGACGATCGAAGGTAAGCGAGGGATAAAAAGAAGGGGCGTTTGAGAGAGTGTGGCGATGAAGCAGAGAAAGCGGCAACCAGCAGTGGACTGACGACGATAGTTGTCGTCGAAGGAAGTAAACGGGCTTGCGAAGAAGACAAACAATGCAAGCAAAAGGGTACCCATATTTTAGCTTCTTATAGCAGTATCAAATTTGCGCATACCTTAGCCTTATCAACTTTGCCGTAGTTCAAAAGTCATGTTAGCCCTCATCTTGTTCAATAGGGGTGTCAATATTTAAAACGAACAAAAAATCTAACTAGGATCGGACCCAAAAATATAATTCAGGACACGGGTCAACCTGTTTAGAAAATGGGTCGAGTTCGAGTTTCAAATCTTGATTTGATTGAAAATTTGGGTCAAGTTCGGGTAAACCTAAAACCCCAAAATCAACTCAAAGTGACCCTCACGGTCGCAGTTTGTTCGCTGTCACTCGTTTGCACTCCGTTTGCCAGTTTCTCATAGACCCCACAGTCATTCGCACTCACTTCGCGCTGGCAAGTGGTACGTCAGGTTGCCCGCTCAGCAGGCCCACACGGAGCACCCGCACGAGCTAGCCCTTAGGCATTATCGTTCGCCGACAACTAGCCTGTACATTGCGCCCCTCTCACTCTCTCTCGATTCACCCCAAGACTGCACGAGTGCACTTGGCTGTTAGCCTACACATGCAAGCTCGCCTGCACTCGCCCACACACTCACCCATCGAAATCATTTTAATACGCATATTGTCCAACATATCAAAGGCCCGCCGTAATTAAGGATCCCTAAGTCTTCTTTTTAGGAATATTATCTTGATGTCGCTTACCTCCACATGACTCTAATACTTCTTCTCAATTCTGAGGTCCTTTTAGTTCTACTATTATCTGGTTTAATTTGTTCATGTTAAATAATATCAAATAGTTAGATCATTTTCACTTTAAAGTTATTAAATTGCTTGCTCGTTGATTTATTAATGAACATACAGTTTATGATCATTATAATTAAATTTTACTAGTTTGATTAAAATCAAATAATATGAATTATATAATCTCAAATATACAAAATAATAATAATTTAGATGTAAATGTATAGAAACAATGAAAATAATAACAATAATTAATAATATTATTATGATTATATATATTTGATATTGTTTGGAAATCAAAATAAAAAAATGTAAAATATGTTCAAATTTAAACAACAATTTAATTATTTAATTATTGATCAAGGATTAATTAATGATAGGGGTGTAAGTGAGTTGAGCCGGCTCGAGCTCAACTCATTTATGGACTCGCCAGTCAAGCTTATCAAGTTTCGAGTTCGAGTAGAATTTCGAGCTCGTTCAATTATCGAGCTCAAATTTGAACTGCGGAAAGCTCGGCTCGATTACTTGTCAAGTAGCTCGTGAAAGGTTGTAGCACGGACATGCGGGATGCAGACGTGGAGATGATCTAGGGTTGTACCACAGACCGCAGTAGCTCGATGACTAGGGGCTTGGGTATAGATGTGCAGGATTTGGGATGAGCCTTCGAGTACGGACGTATGTGTATGTGTGTGTGCTCGAATCGCAAAATCTCATATGTCTTATGTGTGCTCAAATCGTTTACGGGCTTGCGAGCCACTCGATGAGTAGTTTGCAGTGGGAAGAGTCGAGCTCGAGCTCATCTTTTGAATGCTCTTAGAAAAGTGTCAAATTTTTTTAAAAATCAACACCTATACATTATTTTAATCATTGTATTATGCTCTAATAAAACTTAAGCTTCATTTGAGACCGCTTTCTTATTGTTTCTTAAATCAACTTTTAATAAAAACATAAATTTTAGTACTAAAAAACTGCTTTAAGAAGCAGTAAGAAAGTCTTCCCAACCAAAACTTTAATCAACCATATTCCACTGAATACTATAATTAAAGTTCTCTAAATTCAAAATTAAATCAAATATCTTAGAAAATTTTGAATAATTTTGAATTGAATTTATTTAAGAATATTTACAACATTGATTATCTATTCCTTTCCCACCAAACACCTCATAAAAAGGGCAGGGAAACATAATAAAATGCTCCTAAAACTAATAAATCTATACTCTCTAAATAAATGTATACTTAAAATAGAATTTTCCCATTAAAACATTAGCTTGTATGCAAATTTTTTTAGTATACATAAGCCATGCATTTCTGTAAGCAAAAGTGCAATAAAATAAAAAATTGTAAAAATATTAGAAATTCTAGATAAGATGTGTAACATTACTTTCTGTCATTGGATTTATATAAATTTCACTAAATTTCTATGCATTTTTATCTAATAACTAAACCTTTATATTTGTGTATTAATATTTTACTACTACCGTGGAGATTTTAGGTGAGGAAGTGAGTAAGGTGGCTGATTCTGGTATCTATACCCCTATTCGTGATGATCGAGTAGTGAACATGGGCGGACCCCAGCATAGTCAAGGGTGGGCAAATGCCCACCCTAAAAAAAAAAAAACGTGACTGAGTGGGTGTGAATGGGGTATTTCGTAAATTTACCCCCCTCACAAATTTTATTTTGCCCTAAATTAAAAGTGCGGGACCTGTTGCCCGCCTTTCATTCGGCCGGCTGTTCGCAAATCGCAAGGAGCGGACGTCTGGACGAGTGACGACCTCACGAAGTAGTAAGCACCGGCTGCACCGCAGGTTTGCAAGAGTTCGCCGGACGGCCGAGCCATTTATTCCGTCTGTTCCCTACTTCCCTGTTCCGGCTGTTCGCAAGCAGTAAGCACCGCTGTCCGCTGGCCTCTCTTCCCAGTTCGCATCGCTGTCTCGCTGAGGACTGAGGTAAGTTTTGAAATTTCAGTTTTACTTTAAAGCAGCAATGCAAAATCATGGAAGTGGTTTAGTTAATTACTGAAAGGTTTAGTTCAAGATTTGCTTGTTGCTTTGCCATTTTCCTTTCTCATATTTTAGCAAGTAATTTTTTTATGAGAGTGATAAATGGTAAAGTTTAGGAATTAGGATTATATGCAACTTCAGGAATTGAATAACCGATTCTCAGAAAGCAGCACCGAGTTACTTCTTTGTGTGACATGTCTAAATCCGAGTAATATGTTTTCTGCTTATGACAAGGGAAAATTAATTCGTCTTGCAGAATTATATCCAGCAGATTTCTCTATGATTGATCTTGTGTCTCTTGAGCATCAACTATCAACTTATATTATTGATATGCGTACTAGCGAGGAGTTTACTTCTTTAACTAGCATTGCTGCTCTAGCAAAACAGATGGTAAAGGATAAAAAAAATGTTGTGTATCCACTAGTTTATAAACTTATTGTTTTTGCACTGACGTTACCAGTTGCTACTGCTACGGTGGAGAGAGCATTTTCTGCAATGAAGATCATTAAGCATCGACTTCGTAGCAAAATGGGTGATGCCTGGCTTAATGACTGTCTAGTGCCATATATTGAAAAAGAAGTCTTTGATTCTGTTTCGAATGAAGTCATTATGCAACATTATCAGAAAATGCAAAGTAGAATACAAAGTCTGTAATTTTCTTTTTAATTTCAAAAGTTATGATGAAATATAATGCTTTGTTTTGAATTTTGTTAGTGAAATATATCTATATTTTTGTATTTATATTTTATATATATCGGGTTTGCCCACCCTAAAAAAAAGGGCTGGATCCGCCACTGGTAGTGAATAATGAGTTTGTTGATGTTCCTATCACTTTTATGGAGCCTCAAGGTTTATTGTATAATGTAAAAGATAATTCGGGCATTGATTTGTAGGTTCAGTTGGACTGGCTTCATGATTATAGTTCTGATTCGGCTTCTGAATCTGTTTCTGATTCTGTGGATTCAATCGGTGATGGGGATCCTAGGAACTCTTTTAATTTGCTATAGGCCTCGTGGCCAGGGCAGACGTGGTCGCTGATTATGGAATTTGGGTTGTTGTTTTGGTTGTTTGTCTATTGCTAGAATGCTTCGTTGGTTTATTGGTTACGTTCAAGTGGTTCTGATATGGACGATGAGGAAGCAGCTAGCTTGCTGCAAGCATCGTGGATGGCCAGGGTTGGTTGGCAACCTGGTTGGCCCTTTGATTTATTTTGTCCAGTGGAGGGCCCCGCCCTGACAACCCGAAGTTGGTCTGAGTCTGACTTTATCAACCCTTATCCAATTTGGTTTTTGCTTTGTTTTTACCATTTTCATGTAATCATTTGATGTGGCCACCTACGTGGTCTTCCCTTGTACTGTTCTTTTTATGAATGTATTCCTTTTTTTGTCAAAAAAAAAAAAAAAAAAAACACTTCTATCTATATCACATCAAAATATATACATAAAAATATGTATACCATTTTAAATAAAATAATATTAATGATATTTTTATGTGATCTAAAGATTAAAGTGTTATATAACTATACATATTTAAGTATTAGATACATAAATACATAATAATAAGAAGATAGTTCAATTTGATTCACAATTAATGAATTTGTTGAAATTGATTTGAAACTCTCATAATAACTTTATTAACATGACCCAATGAATACCTAGACATGAGGATGACACTTTTAGAAAATTCCAAGCTTTAGTAGTAAAAAGATGTTTTAGAAAGTAATAGTAAAGCTGTCTCAAACGAAATCTTTAAGGTAATTAGAGGCAAATGTGAGGAACAAACAAGTTAACCTAGCGAGGTTGGATAGTCATTAATCTCTTGGATAGAAGTAGGAAAAATTCAGTGACAAAAAGCTGTTCCAAACAAAGCCTAACATCTTGCCACCTTAGCCTCTCAAAAGGCATAAGTGCATAACTCATGTTGTTCAAACCTATTGCATTGTCAACACAAGGGTAGATATTGATGACTAGCCATTTTATTTTATTTTCTTCTAAGTTTTTCACTTGTTGCGTCCTGGAGTATTCGCGTCGGTAGAGAAATATTTAGTTTAACGTCTTAGCGTTGTACGAAAATCCGGCACGCAATCAGATAAGAAGAGAGGGTCTAGCATTTATGAGACACCAAGATTTTTACGTGGAAAACCCCTGTAAAAGGGGGAAAAACCACGGGGCCTAGCCCAGTTTGAACGAATCCACTAGTATTTGCAATCGATTACAAATGAGGCCCTTCCTTGAGAGAAGGCCTTAGCTTGATGTACATCTTATGGAGTACATTATATGATGTAAATACAAAGAGCTATTATCGACGTATTCGCTTTGTTAGAAGGACTATAGTCGGCGTGCGACGTAGGTCAGGAGGACCGTAGTCAACTGACGGCGAAGGACTGTAGTCGGCGGGCGACGTAAGTCAAGAAGACCGTAATCGGCGGGCGACGGAGGTCGGAAAGGACTGTAGTCGGCGGGCGACATAAGTCAGGAGGACCGTATTCAAAGGGCGATGGATGTCGGAAAGACTGTAGTCGGCGGGCGACATAAGTCAGGAGGACCGTAGTCGGCTAGCGACGGAGGTCGGAAGGACTGTAGTCTGACGACGAAGATCAGTAGGACAGCATCAGGTAGAAGTCCAGCAATGAAAAGAAATACATCTTCGCATAGACGTCCAGCGGAGTCCGATAACCGGTAGAAGTCCGGCGTCGGGTAGAAGCTTGGCGAAGAGTGAAGGTCCGACGTCGGGTAGAAGTCCGACGTCGTTGGTGGCAGAGGAGAACTCTGGCTTCACTTGGGCGGAGTTTCGGCGTCATGAGGGAATTCTCTTGTAAATTGGGAAGAATTTCAGCATCCCATGGAAGTTGGGCAGAATTCCTGCGTTTCCTGAAAATCCGGCAGAGTTCCGGCGTCTTCAGGCGGCAGGAAGAGCTCCGGCGGTGGTCGAGGAGGTGAGGAATCTCCTTTTCCCCTTTCTCCTTCTCCTTCTCTTCTCTTCTCTCTCTTCCCTTCCCCTCCCCTTGGTGTGTAGAATGAGGGCTCTATTTATAGTTTTTCTGGAGTGGCACAGCCCGTAAATAGGCGTGAGATCAAGGGCGAATTGGGAGTGATCCGAATGGACGGCCGATATCGAATCCTTCGATCATGCACCGTTCGTTGGACATTTGAAGGCCTTAATGATTTCGGAATTTGATGATCTTGGGCTCGTTGGATTCGTCTCGTCGAGCCGTTCGATTCGAGTATAAGCTCGTCAAAATCGGAGATCGTTTGGTAACTCAAATTGTGGTTTGAACCTCCCAACAGCGCTTCGAACCTTTGATTCGGACTCATTTGGGCTCGGATTGGGTTGATCTTGGTGTCGTTGGGTTTGTATTTCCGAGACGCTCAGTTTGACTGTAAGCTCGCTGAAATCGGAGTTCATATGCTCCCGAAATTAATTTTTGAAGTTTCCAACTAGGTTTTTGCCTCGAGATTCGTGCCCGATCAAGATGATTTTGCGATGCCGTATCAGTTGCCCCCCTATTTTCGGACGTCGTAGCTTCAGAGGTCCGAAAATATGTGTCACAAATTTCGGAAAATTTTTCTGAGTGGCCTAGGATTGATCTGGATTGTAGAAGCCCCGTACGGCTCCGAAAATGCCAAAATTGAGTCCAGAACGTCGAAAAACGGTCCCGGGGACCCCAAAAACGTCGAATTTGGACTTTCGGGGCGAAAAAACGGACCCGAAACGGGCCAGGTGGTCGAACCGACCGGACCGGGTCGGCCGGCCCGCCCGCCGCCGCCGCCGCCGGCGCGGCCCGCGGGCGCGCGGACCGCTTACGCGCTTACGCGCGCGCGCGCGCGCGCGCGCGCGCGCGCGCGCCCCGCGAGCCCGCGCTCGGGCTCGCCCGCGCCCGCGCGCTGGGGTGCGCCCGCGCCCGCTGGGTGCGCCCGCGCCCGCTGCGGTGCGCCCGCGCCCGCTGGGTGCGCCCGCGCTGGGGTGCGCCCGTGCCAGCCGCGCGGGGGTGCGCCTGCGCTGGCCTGCGCGTGCCACGGCTGGCCAGCCGCGATCCGCGTGTGCTGGCCGCGGATCGCTGGCCTGGCCGCGCGAAAAAGGTGCAGCCGCTTGGCTGCACCGCCAATGTGGGCCCCACATCCGTCCAAAAATGGCTTTTTTTTTGCTATTTTTGGATCCAAAAAATTCCCAAAAAATTCCAAAAAATTCCGAAAAATTCGGAAAAAAATTTAGAAAAATAAGGAAACTAAAAAAATGGCAATAACTTCCATCCTTTCTCTCCAAAACCTATAAATAGGCCTCCTAGGCCCTTAGGAAACTTGAACTCCTCCTTCTTTCTCCCTCCGGTTTACTGGCGATAGAAACCTACGGGATTTCTTCCTCCCCCTCCGGTTTACTGGCGATAGAAACCTACGGGATTTCATCTTCTCCCTCCGTTTTACTGGCGATAGAAACCTACGGGATTTCATCTTCTCCCTCCGGTTTACTGGCGATAGAAACCTACGGGATTTCTTTTTCCCCCTCTGGTTTACTGGCGATAGAAACATACGGGATTTCATCTTCTCCCTCCGGTTTACTGGCGATAGAAACCTACGGGATTTCATCTTCTCCCCCTCCGGTTTTCTGGCGATAGAAACCTACGGGATTTCATCTTCTCCCTCCGGTTTTCTGGCGATAGAAACCAACGGGATTTCATCTTCTCCCCCTCCGGTTTTCTGGCGATAGAAACCTACGGGATTTCATCTTCTCCCTCCGGTTTTTTGGCGATAGAAACCAACGGGATTTCTTCCTCTCCCTCCGGTTTTCTGGCGATAGAAACCTACGGGATTTCTTCCTCCCCCTCAGGTTTTCTGGCGATAGAAACCTACGGGATTTCTTCCTCCCCCTCCGGCTTACTGGAGGTTGAGGCTTCCGCTATTTGCGAGTTGGAATTTTTTTCCTGCTCGACTTAGTGCCCCTCCTCGTGCGCAGAAGCCTACGGGATCTCTTTTCCATCTGAGCGGAGGTTTGTTGGCGATGGACGATCGAGTTGAAGCCCGCCCGTTAGTAGTCAACGATCGAGTGTGGAGTCAAAGGGGAGAGTTCGAGAATGCGTTGCGAGAAGCCGATGACGCGTAGTAGTCCGCCGACGAGCAGAAGTCCGACGTCGGGTAGGAGTCCGCTGACGAGCAGAGCCGACGAAGTCCGCTGACGAGGAAGTCCGACGTCGGGTAGGAGTCCGCTGACGAGCAGAAGTCCGACGTCGGGTAGGAGTCCGCTGACGAGCAGAAGTCCGACGACGGGTAGGAGTCCGACGAGCAGAAGTCCGACGTCGGGTAGGAGTCCGCTGACGAGCAGAAGTCCGACGACGACGAGTAGGAGTCCGCTGACTAGCAGAAGTCCGACGACGAGTAGGAATCCGCTGACGAGCAGAAGTCCGACGATGAGTAGGAATCCGCTGACGAGCAGAAGTCCGACGACGAGTAGGAGTCCGCTGACGAGCAGAAGTCCGACGTCGGGTAGGAGTCCGCTGAGCGAGCAGAAGTCCGACGTCGGGGTAGGAGTCCGCTGACGAGCAGAAGTCCGACGACGAGTAGGAGTCCGCTGACGAGCAGAAGTCCGACGACGAGTAGGAGTCCGTTGACGACGAGCAGAAGTCCGACGTCGGGTACAGGTTTAACGTCGGGTAGAAGACCGTCCGAAGAGAATTCATCGACGAGCAGGAGTCTGGCGACGAGTAGAAGTCTGCTGGCGAGCAGAAGTCTGACGATGCATAGGAGTCTTCCTACGAGCAGGAGTCTGACGACAGGGACGAGTCCGACGTCGGGTAGAAGTTTAACGTCGGGTAGAAGACCGAAGAGAATTCATCGACGAGCAGGAGTCTGGCGACGAGTAGAAGTCTGCTGGCGAGCAGAAGTCTGACGATGCATAGGAGTCTTCCTACGAGCAGGAGTCTGACGACAGGGAGGAGTCCGACGTCGGGTAGAAGTTCAACTTCGGGTAGAATACCGACGAAGATTCGTCGACGAGCAGAAGTCCGACGACGAGTAGAAGTCTGCTGGCGAGCAGAAGTCTGACGATGCGTAGGAGTCTTCCTACGAGCAGGAGTCTGACGACAAGGAGGAGTCCGACGTCGGGTAGAAATTCGATGTCGGGTAGAAGTCCTATCCGAGTTTGTATGTCAGAACATTTGTTCGATGACATTAACCTGTGAGGAAGAGGTCGAGAGAATCCACCAAGGATGTAAGATCTATCCGAGGTTGTATGTCGGAGCCCTGCTCGACGACGTTAACCTGTGTGGAAGAGATCGGGAGAATCCACCAAGGATGTAAGACCTTTTCGAGGTTGTATGTCAGAGCCTTTGCTTGACAACGTTAACCTGTATGGAAGAGGTCGGGAGAATCCGCCAAGGATGTAAGACCTTTCCGAGGTTGTATATCGGAGCCTTTGCTCGACGACGCTAACCTGTGTGGAAGAGGTCGGGAGAATCCGCCAAGGATGTAAGACCTTTCCGAGGTTGTATGTCGGAGCCTTTGCTCGACGACATTAACCTGTGTGGAAGAGGTCGGGAGAATCCACCAAGGATGTGAGACCTATCCGAGGTTGTATGTCGGAGCCTTGCTCGACGACGTTAACCTGTGCGGAAGAGGTCGAGAAAATCCACCAAGGATGTGAAACCTTTCCGAGGTTGTATGCCGGAGCCCTGCTCGACGACATTAACCTGTGTGGAAGAGGTCGGGAGAATCCACCAAGGATGTGAGACCTTTCCAAGGTTGTATGTCGGAGCCTTTGCTCGACGACGTTAACCTGTGTGGAAGAGGCTGAGAGAATCCACCAAGGATGTGAGACCTTTCCGAGGTTGTATGTCGGAGCCTTTGCTCGACGACGTTAACCTGTGTGGAAGAAGAGGTCGGGAGAATCCACCAAGGATGTGAAACCTTTCCGAGGTTGTATGCCGGAGCCTTTGCTCGACGACGTTAACCTGTGTGGAAGAGGCCGAGAGAACCCACCAAGGATGTGAGACCTTTCCGAGGTTGTATGTCGGAGCCTTTGCTCGACGACATTAACCTGTGTGGAAGAGGTCGGGAGAATCCACCAAGGATGTGAGACCTATCCGAGGTTGTATGTCGGAGCCTTGCTCGACGACGTTAACCTGTGTGGAAGAGGTCGGGAGAATCCACCAAGGATGTGAGACCTTTCCGAGGTTGTATGTCGGAGCCTTTGCTCGACGACGTTAACCTGTGTGGAAGAGGTCGGGAGAATCCACCAAGGATGTGGGACCTTTCCGAGGTTGTATGTCGGAGCCTTTGCTCGACGACGTTAACCTGTGTGGAAGAGGTCGAATCGGATCCCCCTGGGATCGATTTTACCTTGATTGGGAGGGGGCGAATGCCGCGTGTATCCCGAATCAAAGGTGAAGAATGATCTATTTTTAGACCGTTACTGCCTTTTTGAGGTCGAGGTTAAGACCTTGCTCGAGGAGTAGAAGTCCAACAATGGACTGTATAAAGTTTGTAATTGATTTGAAGTATCCTTGCATTTGCTCGGATATTCCTGAAATATCAACTTGATGTTGAAGGTATTTGAGGATCTATTTGACCATGGTTTGAGTCAAAGTTGCCCCCCAGTCCGCATATTCTTCTTATGATATTGATGCTATGTGTGATCTTTTGAGATTGGAGCAAAAGTTGCCCCCCAGTCGGGAATCACGTTTCCCACAGACGGCGCCAAACTGTTGCGTCCTGGAGTATTCGCGGCGGTAGAGAAATATTTAGTTTAACGTCTTAGCGTTGTACGAAAATCCGGCACGCAATCAGATAAGAAGAGAGGGTCTAGCATTTATGAGACACCAAGATTTTTACGTGGAAAACCCCTGTAAAAGGGGGAAAAACCACGGGGCCTAGCCCAGTTTGAACGAATCCACTAGTATTTGCAATCGATTACAAATGAGGCCCTTCCTTGAGAGAAGGCCTTAGCTTGATGTACATCTTATGGAGTACATTATATGATGTAAATACAAAAAGAGCTATTATCGACGTATTCGCTTTGTTAGAAGGACTATAGTCGGCGTGCGACGTAGGTCAGGAGGACCGTAGTCAACTGGCGGCGAAGGACTGTAGTCGGCGGGCGACGTAAGTCAAGAAGACCGTAATCGGCGGGCGACGGAGGAGGTCGGAAGGACTGTAGTCGGCGGGCGACATAAGTCAGGAGGACCGTATTCAAAGGGCGATGGATGTCGGAAAGACTGTAGTCGGCGGGCGACATAAGTCAGGAGGACCGTAGTCGGCTAGCGACGGAGGTCGGGTCGAAGGGACTGTAGTCTGACGACGAAGATCAGTAGGACAGCATCAGGTAGAAGTCCAGCAATGAAAAGAAATACATCTTCGCATAGACGTCCAGCGGAGTCCGATAACCGTAGAAGTCCGGCGTCGGGTAGAAGCTTGGCGAAGAGTGAAGGTCCGACGTCGGGTAGAAGTCCGACGTCGTTGGGTGGCAGAGGAGAACTCTGGCTTCACTTGGGCGGAGTTTCGGCGTCATGAGGGAATTCTCTTGTAAATTGGGAAGAATTTCAGCATCCCATGGAAGTTGGGCAGAATTCCTGCGTTTCCTGAAAATCCGGCAGAGTTCCGGCGTCTTCAGGCGGCAGGAAGAGCTCCGGCGGTGGTCGAGGAGGTGAGGAATCTCCTTTTCCCCTTTCTCCTTCTCTCTTCTCTTTCTTCTTCTCTCTTTCCCCCCCCCCCCCTTGGTGTAGAATGAGGGCTCTATTTATAGTTTTTTCTGGAGTGGCACAGCCCGTAAATAGGCGTGAGATCAAGGGCGAATTGGGAGTGATCCGAATGGACGGCCGATATCGAATCCTTCGATCATGCACCGTTCGTTGGACATTTGAAGGCCTTAATGATTTCGGAATTTGATGATCTTGGGCTCGTTGGATTCGTCTCGTCGAGCCGTTCGATTCGAGTATAAGATCGTCAAAATCGGAGATTGTCTGGTAACTCAAATTGTGGTTTGAACCTCCCAACAGCGCTTCGAACCTTTGATTCAGACTCATTTGGGCTCGGATTGGGTTGATCTTGGTGTCGTTGGGTTTGTATTTCCGAGACGCTCAGTTTGACTGTAAGCTCGCTGAAATCGGAGTTCATATGCTCCCGAAATTATTTTTTGAAGTTTCCAACTAGGTTTTTGCCTCGAGATTCGTGCCCGATCAAGATGATTTTGCGATGCCGTATCATCACTCAAGATCGAAAATCTTGTGTCACTAGCACACTTGATTCTAGTTCTCTAATTTTACGCGTGCCATCATTGATAGTTGAGACGATTAAGATTTCAATTGGGATAGCTTTCTTACAGCTTCCTAAAACAGTTTTTTAGTAAATAAAACTTCTAGTTTAAAAAAAATTGTACTAAAAAACTGTTTTAAAAAGCAGGCAGAAAGCCATCCTAAACGAAGCCTAAGCTTTCTCTATGACATCTACCATGCAATAATTATAAATAATTTGTTATATCACTTGCAATTATTTTGTGAAGAATAAATGAATGCAGGTTTCTTAGTTCATCCCTCCTACTCATCTCTCACCCAGCATTATTTGCCTTCCCTCTCTATTGTATTGCATTCATTCAAAACCCTTCATCTGCTTTCTCATCCCTTGCATTTTCTGGTTGCTTAAAAAAAAAAAAATCAATTATTGCTATATTTCATTCAATTATTAGTGATCAAACATTTGTATATGGGATAAAACCTCACCTTTATGATTTTTTTAAATAATTTATTTATTTTTTATTTACACTCCTTGTTAATTAGATTCTGGTTACATCACTCTACAGGGGTGTCAATTTCGGGTCACGGGTTGGGTTCGGGTCGAACTCGAAATTGACCCGGGTACAAACGGGTCAGAAATTTGAACCCGTACCCGACCCGGGTAGGTAAACGGATCAGAAATTTGAACCCGGACCCGACCCGACGGGTTGCGGGGTTGACCAGACCCTACCCGCACGGCAGAGGAGCTCGGGTTTCGTGAGCGCGAGCGCGGCAGCGGGTGGCGGCGAGAGGCTCGAGCGCAGCACGGCGTTAGCGCGGCAGCGCGGGTTCGACACCGAGTGACGGCGCGGGCGCGACAGCGGGTGCAGGGCAGCGGGCAGTGCGGGGCGCACGGGGCAGCGGGCAGCGCGGGTGGGGGCTGCGGGCAGCAGGAGGGGGCAGCGGGAAATTCAATTTTTTTTTAAATAAACGGGTTTTCGGGTTCACCCAGCAACCCGCGCCGGGTCAACCCGAACCCGACCCGACCCGTTTGAACGTTTTTCAAACGGGTCGGGTCCAACCCGAATTTTCCGGGTCGGATTTTCGTGTCGTGTCAGATATTGACACCCCTAACTCTACTGGCCACTGTCAAGTGATTTAAAAAGGAATAATGAAATTAAAAATAAGTTTTTTCAGCTTCTCTTTGAATTGACCTGCTACAATACTCTTATCCATTTTGAAAATTTGGGGTAATTTTGATTTATTATTATGTAAGAAATATTATATCAGCATTTTTTATTTAACTTTTTGAGTTAGTTAAGGCATATCACATATGTTTGCAAACTCTAAATTTCTTAATTTGTAGTCAAAATTAATAACCAACAGAAAAAGATAGCCTGCAAAGTTTATAAGATTTCACTTGGGATAATTTTCTTACTATTTTTTAATACAATTTTTTTTTTTAAAGAAATTTTTGTATTAATTTTTTTTTTATAAAGTAATAATAAAATTATCCTAAAAGAAGCATAAAAATATTGAATAACCTTTGATTAGTATTATAGATAACAGTATACTGTTTTAGAAAAAATATTTGGAACAATACATAGAAGATTAGTAAGGCCCTTGAACAAGGAGACATGTATAAAACACGTATAAATAGAGAAATGATCCAAATTAAAAAAAAAACAATAATTTTTGTTGGAGGGCTATTTTTCATGAAATTAATTGTTTATTTCAGAATTTATATGAAAATATCTTCATAAGAAATTAATTAGAATTCATAGTTTAAATTAGTAAATTGTTCTGAACTAATTAACATTTCTTTTGAGACAACTTTTTTTAATGCTTTGATGTTAAGATCCAAATCAGAGTTTCTGTTTGACTAATATATTTTCACTGCTTTCAAAAAAAATTATGCTAGAATTTTTTTTTTTTTTTTGGGAAATTTAGGAGCATGAGCCCAATTCATTGATAGAACAAACAAGTTACAAGTGTAAAGAAAAAAGAAGAAGAAAAGAGGTGAGAAAAAACACCTCCAATAAGGCTAATAAAACAACCTCAAAATTTTACACATGTCAAAAAAACAACCCAAAAAGAGTTGGAAACTGAATTAGTTGGGCTCAGGATCAAAAATCAATTGCTGGAGCCAAAGAATTAGACCTGTCAATATTGGACCCGACCCGAAAACCCGACCCGAACCCGACCCGAAAATTTCGGGTTCAGGTCAACCCGAACCCGAACCGGGTCGGGTTCGGGTTAGAGATTTCGACCCGTTTGTAAAACCGGGTCGGGTTCGGGTTGACCCGGAAACCCGAAATCGACCCGGTTTGACCCGTTTTTAATTAATTTTGGAGGATTTTAATGAATTTTTATGAAATAAGTAAATAATATTTCAAAAAATTATAAATATTACTGCCCAAATTAAATTAATCTTGATTTATTTTAAATTAATTGAAGTAAATCTACCCTTAATTTGATTTAAATGTAAATAAAATGAATTAAATAAAAAAAATTTAATTAAATATACCCGAAGCGGGTCGGGTCGGGTTGACCCGGACCCGAAGCGGGTCGGGTTCGGGTTCGGAAAACCGACCCGTTTGCAAAAACGGGTCGGGTCGGGTCGGGTTGAACAATATCGGGTCAATTTCGGGTTGGACCCGAACCCGACCCGTGACCCGTTTTTGACAGGTCTACAAAGAATACATACTCCCGGTTGCAGGCATTGCCATCCAGAGCTACTGGTTGCAAACGACCACCATCCCGGGAGTGGCAGAAGCAATTGGACATCATCGCCCCCAGATCCAACAGTAAAGAACCATCTCGCCAGAAGGCGTCGAACAACGGAATAATCAAAGCATGCAAATCCAGGAAAACCAGCTTATAACTGATTATGCAATAGATAACCATCTCTCCATTTGCAAACCTTAGAGAGAATAGCATTTTTAATCTTCAGACATATCATGGTAGAACTAGAGGCGGACAAAGCAAATCTCCTCTCATTCCTTTCTCTCCAAACATAATAGACAGTGCAACAATTAGTTATGAAATGAAATCTTTTTGATTGAGAAGAGAATTTGGGGTTGTCATTAACCCAATCAAAGAGCTGCAACAAATTTGGTCTAAGAAGAATGGAGGCACAATCTGAAATTAGAGCAGTAATTTTGGAATGCGAATAAGAGTAGTAAAAAAACAAATGAGCAGAGCTCTCAGGATAGAAGTAACAAAGGGAACAGCTTAGCTCCACCCCAATATTTCTCCTGTTAAACTCCACAGCCGTTTTAAGACCTCCCACAGGTAGCATGCTAAGTTCAAAGATTATTTATATGATTTCAATAAATTGTTATCTGCTTGTTCTTGTGATAGCTTTGTATGACGCAAGAAGCATGTTTTGAGAAATTTAATTTTTACATTAACTTAAAAAAATTTAATTTCCCACAATAATTTTATAATCACATTAAAAAAAATGTAGCCATATAACATTCATATTTAAATAAATTAGTAGATTTAAAAATCATCATAACAAAAAGAAATATTTAAATTACTCTCACCTAATTTTTATTCCATTTTATAAATATTTTATAACTAATTTATAAAAAATAATATCTGTGATAGAATATGATAAATATTTTAGTTATTTATCTCATGCTGGTTTTGCCCTTTCTACAAAAAGTCAGCAAAAGCGTGCTTCCTCCTCAGCTTTGTCTTCTTTCTAGTAATCATTGGATGAATATAATTGAAGCCGGATCGATCCTGCCGTCCAATTAAAGCGGGTTGAAGATCGGACGCGTGTCGGTCGGTAAGAGAACCACTGGCCATTCATTCTAAGATTTGAAACGTACGGCGAATTTGCCGGCCGCCGGTGACTGGAACCGCTTCCTCCGCCGCCGGGCTCGGCTGTCGTCCTACTTTGGAGTTTTCACAAATTTTTCCGTCGTTCAATCTCCATCGCATTAATTCACCCGAGATTTAGACGTCATAATTTTACCACTGGAAGCTTTGTGTGAGGTATTTCCGTAATTCTTACAAGAATGTGACATGATGGTTGAACAGATTGTGGTCCTTCTAGTTAAAATCTTATCCAATTATATCAAAATTTATATGGGAAAGTTGCTTTCCATGCCTAGAAATCGGGAGAAATTATTTTGGTCATCCATTGTCAAGGCGAATCAGAATGTGTTACGTCACTTTTTTATTATATATCGATGCTGTGAATAAGGTGATATATATGACTCATTCTGATTCATCTCCAGACGATCCGGTGACCGCAAAAAATAATTTTCCCGAAATCATAGAGAAAATATATGTTATTTTATTTCTTCTTAAACTTTGCTTCAAAATTTTATTTGAATTAAAATAATGTTGTAAAAATAAAAAAAGATCGGCCAATTGAGTCTATGTGTATGCGTTGTGTGTGTGAGTTTGCCTTAAATGGCCTAAATGTCCCAAAAAAAAAATTCTTTGACTATTATTGTTCGTAAGTGATGGTTCTGATGAGGCAATGTTTTAATGCAATATTTTCATGTCCGTCTCTTACTAACTGGCGACAAACTTTAATTAACGGTTGGTGAAGTTCTATGTTTAGATTATCAACCTTAAACCAAGAAGGATATGATATATGAGATTACCAATTTTGAATATTGCTAAAAAATTGTTCTGATCGGGATCTAAATACATTCAACACATAATTGAATAATTTTGAAGCGTATTTATATTTTGGAATCAAGAACATACAGTAGTATAATAAGCACTGACCATGATTAAATAGTTTGAACATAATTCAAAGATAGTTCGACTAATGTATGAAAAGTTTAGACCAATAATGTAAGAATATTGTTTAAGCAACTTATAGTAAGATTGAATCAAGTTTCAATCATATGTTCATTGAACTTTGGGAAAAGCCTGAATTCGAGTTGTTTTATTATACATGCAAATATAAGCTCCAATTACATATAAATTTGGAGTTGTAATGGAGAAAGTAATTAGGCTTATTGAGTCAATTGAGGCTAATAACATCATTGTGTTGAATATATTATAGAGAAAGTAATTATACTTTATTGAGTCATTTGAGGCTAATAACATCATTGTGTTAAATATAATATGCAAGCACATAACATTCTAATATGTATATGTTAATCACACATGTAGAAAGAAATTGCACTTCTATCAATGGAAGTGATGGACGTGTTACTAAAGATCAATGCAAATCTTGATAATTTGAATTCACAATTATAAATAAAAAAATATACTCACTATTACTTGATGAAAATAATTTCAATCATGACAATCTTCAACTGCAAATTTTAATGTAATATAGATGTGGTCAAAATTAGGCACATTATAAGAGTACATATATATGTCATATAGATGTGGTCAAAATTTTAATGACATCTTTTGTTTTAGTTTTCTATGGCTTTAGACTTATTGTGGAGGTTGGTTTATTCAGATGGTTTTGCGTCGAATTTGGGCAATGATGGGTTGAGGCACACATCATTGCGCCGAGCTTGTGGCAACCATAGCTGTGGGTTCTTTTCGGGTAGCTTCGAGGTGCTTTTGGACGGTCCTAGTGACGTGTTGCTGGTGTGTTGCCTCAACCGCCTACTGAGCCCGCGCTTTACTGTATTTTCTTTTTGTTCTTTTATTCTTTCCCTCTCTCTCTATTTGTACTGTTTTCTTGGTTATTATTAATATATATTTCTTTATATATATATATATATATATATATATATATATATATATATATATATATATATATATATATATATATATATATATATATATATATATATATAGATGTCATTAGATTTGGCCGGGCATTTTATGATGATAATTTGCATTAAAAATGTTGTTATTGTATTCAATTCTATAGAAATTTATATTTATTATATAATAGACATCATGATTGCATTGTGCAATACTATACTCTATTATTTAATAAATTCAAACCTAACTCAAACAATGAACGAATTTATTCGAACTTACACTTCAAGTAATTTATAAATTTCTCTAACAATGTCATATTCAAAACTTATTTAAATCATGATAAAAAAAGTTTTCAACTATGAATTATTAATATTTAATTAGGGTTTAAATAATATGCGATCATGAAATAAACTTTTTTGTTCCATATCTTTTCAACATTAATTGAACGTTGCTCAAACTTTATTTAAATGTTATTTGAATTAATTTTTTCCACAACAGACTTCATAAAATAATATGCAGTACATGCAGAGCAGCTGTATTTTGGTTCGAACAAAAATTTCGAGCATATTTCTCCAATTTCTGATATTATGAGGCGTATAAAATCAAACTACTCATTCATGTTGAACTCCTAATTAAATTTAATATTAATAATATATACAGTTCACATCACTTTCAAAGTTTTGATTTATATTCAACATAGTGATGATAACCTAAATTAGATTCCCAATAATACTAATCTTAGGGCATGGAGCCTCCATCATTAATCACTATATTATCTCCAATAGGCTTGATGCTCCAACATATATAGATTTTAAACTAAAAGTTAGGCTTAGTTTTTCACAATCTAATCATCCAACAAACTAAAATATCATTAATTGAGAAAGACATTTAGATTTGACATAAATCTTAAATAATATTGATCATCAATCTAACATTCATTTCAAAAAAAAAAAAAAAAAACAAACATTTGAAAGGAACCAATCAACTCAAATAATATCTAATTCTTCATCCTAAAATAAATATAAAGCCACAAAAATATCCATCCACACAAAAGTATCCACCCACACAAATAGCATTTGTTAATTAATCATAATTAAGACTTTATTTGGGATAAATTTTTCATTGCTTTTATGTAAGAAAAGCATAAATGAAAAATAACCCACATTTGGATGATAGCTTTTAAAATGCATTTTTTATATTTTATTTTTAAAAAGTCATTTTTTTTAAATGTGTATTGAAATGTGATTGAAAAAATAGCCTTTAAAATCATAAACTATCCCAAACTGACCCAAACTAAGCCTAAGGGTTAATTTGGGATGGTTGTAACGTTTTATAAAACTATTTGTAAAGCTAATGTAAGGAAAACAACTTAGATATTATAGTTGCAAAAAGCAGCTTCCACAACAAAAAAATTTAAATAATAGTCAAATGAAATAGTGGTTATTGTTTGAAAAGCAAAACAGTGGGAACATTGCCCTAAACAAACACTAAGGCTTCGTTTGGCATAAATTTCTTACTGCTTTCTAAAGTAGTTTCTAATACAAAAATTTTTAGTTCAAAAATTTTTTATATTAAAAAGCTGCTTTAGATAATAGTAAGAAAGCTGTCCCAAACGAAGCCTAAATCTCTAAAAAGTCATGACTACAACTTATTTAGCACAAACACGATTCTTGTGAATAGAATTGCATAATAACTAAGATATAGCTCGATAATTAGTCCATATCAAATTAAGTCGGTTGCTTTTGTTGATGGAATCATGCATAGTAACAAAATATCATAAACAATAGAAGAGATTAGCAATCTGTTGTCTATTTAAGTGTAATATCAGTTTTTGCTCCAGGTTCGTCCGGGACGAAGTTGGATCGTCCGGGACGATCGGTACAGGTTGTGCAGAAAATCAGTTTTGGCTGTATGGTTCGTCAGGACGAAATCAGGATCGTCTGGACGAAAATTCTCCCGTGAACCCTTCGCCAGGGACGATATGTCATTTTTCGTCTGGACGAAATTCCTCTCTTCATGGATCGTCCGGTACGAAGCTCGATCGTCCAGGACGATCAGTTTGGATATATATAGAAATGAGATATTTTGAAGAGAGAGAAAAAGCTGAGGAGAGAGAAAAACGAAGGAAAAAGTGGAAAAGCGGATTTTCGGACGACGCGGAGCCGTTTTCGTCCGAAGTGGCTGTTGAGGAAATTGCTGTGCTCGAAGTAAGGCACATTCCGCCTTTCTCAATTTTCAGAACCGTCGTGTTTGGCGGTATATTCTGTCCGGATTTCGTTTTCGTTAATGATTTTTGTCCGTATCTCTGTTGATTGGCTCAGTTTTTACCGCGTAACTTTCTGTATATTGTTGACGTGCCGAGTGTGCACATTTTGGTTATTTTCTGAAGATTTTCGTCCGGGTATTTTTGATTTGACTGTGTTTTTTTAGTCGACCAGATTTTTCTGTGAAATTGGAATTTATCTGTGCAGTAGAATAAATGTTCTGAAATGTTGATATCTGTATTCTGTGCGAATTCGGTAAATTTTCTTTGCAGGAATTTTTGTGTAAATTCCGTATACTATACTGCCGTTGTGCTGCCCGATTTTTTTGGGGGTAATTTCTGAATTGTCCGTATTTGTTCTGAATTGAAATGCTATGTGTATAAGCTATAAAAAGGGAGTTATAAGGGGCCTGAATCCTATGAGATTCAGTTAGTGAAACGGGAAATCTGAAATGAGCTCAAATCTGAAATTCTGAAATCAGTTCTGTTCCGGATCCGATGAATTCTGTTTTGGTGCTATAAGCACATCTGTTTTGGTGCCGTGAGCACAAAGGGAGACATAAGGGGCCTGGATCCTATGAGATTCAGTCAGTGTCTGGGAAGGGAGGCATAAGGGGCCGGAATCCATAGAGATTCCGTCAGTGTCAGGGCATTTAGCTATATGCATCTGTACTATTTTCTGTATCTGTTCTGTTCTGTACGAAATTGTGATTATGATATGATATGATCCGTACGATTCCGAATTTTCTGATTCTGACTCTGTTGATTTGTTCTGTTCTGATACGATCTGTACGACTCTGATGTGATTTGATACCTGTCCGTAAGTTTTGATTTCCAATTATGTTCCGATTTCTGATCTGATTTTCTGTCCGATGAATTTGGTTCTGTTTTCTGAGAATTTAGATTGGTGGTTTGTTGCTTTGCTGAGCTGTTGAGCTCACCCTTGCTTTCTGGTGGTTTTCAGGTTCTGGGAAGGGCAAGGAAGTTCAGGACTAGGTTTCAGAGTCTGATCAGATTAGGTACTTTTGTACTTTTGATTTTTGTACAGTCATGGCTTTTCTGTTCTGTCTTTCTTTCTGTTGAAAGCCATGTACTGTTCTGTAGATGATTATTTTGAGGAAATGAAAAGATAGATGTTTTGTTCCGCTGCATTTGATGTTTTTAGTAGCTCTGTTGTTCTGTGTGCTTCTGTTGAGTTAAGACTTTGAAAGATCAGTTCAGTAACCTAATCCAAAGCCAGATCCTGGTTAAGAAAAGGCCTCTCGTCGCGATCCGGCTCGGGCGGGATCCGTCCCCGTCGTCGGGTCGGGTCGTGACAAGCTTTTTTTTGTGGTATCAGAGCATTGGTTTTGGAAACAGGTTGAATTGTAAAACAGAGCTCTAGGAAGTGATCAGTGAGTCTGTCTGGGAGGTAGTTTTGGGTCGTTTGGCTTTTTATTGTGTTATTTTGTGTTGTTTTGTGATAGTTTTCCGGATTTTCTGGATTTTTCTGTATGGATCAGCCAGACCCAGATATGACAGACGGTCAGAGTGACGATCAGGCAGCACCAGTGGGGAGTACAGCCCCAGTGGTCGGTGCTGATACGCTTTCTCAGTTTGCTTCGCTGGTTGCTCAGATGATGAGCGAGACTCAGAGCAGAGCTTCGACTGTTAGATCTGAGGACATTGATCGACACCTGCAATTATTTTTGAGGTTGAAGCCTCCGAGGTTTGAGGGCGCTGTTGAGCCCAGAGCAGCCGAGGAGTGGCTGAGGAGATTGGAGAAGACTTTTGACGGGATGCAGTGTCCTGCAGACAGGAAAGTTCCGTTAGCTGTTTTTCTGTTGGACGGAGAGAGGCTGAGCACTGGTGGGATGGCCAGCAAGCAGCCAGATTTCAGGGCAGATTGAACTCTTTGATTACTTGGGAGGAGTTCACCGAAGTATTTCGGGATTGGTTTGTTCCCCCTTCTGCACGACAGCAGATGCAGGAGAGTTTTTTCTGAGACTTGTTCAGGGGAGCAAGACGGTGATGCAGTACGAGGCTGAGTTTACTGCATTAGCCAGGTACGCTCCGCAGCTGGTTAGCACATCTACTGAGAGGTGCTACAGATTTCTGAGAGGCTTACGAGACACTTTGAGGCAGCCTCTGATACCGTTCCGGATTACTGATTTCTCTGAGCTTGTGGAGCGAGCTCGTCTGATTGAGAATGACATGACGGCTACTCAGCAGCGGTGGACTGCGAGTAGGAAGAGGTTTGGAGGAGAGACATCTGGCAGTGGTTCCTCTGGGAAGAGGAGATTTGTTCCTGGATCTGGATCTGGAGATTCCAGGAAGAGCGGAGGATCGTCTGGTACTGCTACCAGTACGACTAGTTCTGGATCTGTCAGTTCGGCACCTGTGTGCCAGAGTTGTAGACGGCGACACCATGGCCAGTGCTACAGGATAGCTGGTCTTTGTTTCAGATGTGGTCAGCCGGGACATAGGATTGCAGAATGTCCGCAGATGGGATTTGATCAGCGTTCTGAGCAGCGATCTGAGGGCTTTGTCAGACCTGTTGGTTCAGCAGCAGGAAGACCGAGGACTGTTCCTCCTCGCCCTGAGGGATTTGCTGGTAGAGGTGGTGGTTCTAGTTCTGCACCGCGGAGACCACCTACGATTCAGAGGGAGCAGAGTAGTTCTGTTGCTTCAGTTCCTGCTCCAGTTCAGCCACGAGTTTACAGTCTGAGTCAGCAGGAGGCTCGTGATGCTCCGGATGTTGTGACAGGTACGGTTTTACATTTCTGATCAGCCCTGTCGTGTTTTGTTTGACTCTGGAGCGAGTCATTCTTTTCTGTCCGAGCATTGTTTTGAGATTTTACATTTGGATTCGATGGTTTTACCGGTTTTCTTTGTCTGTGATTTTACCGGCTGGGAATCCATTGATTGCTCGACAGTTTTGTTTGTGTGTGAGATCGAGATTTCTGGCAAGAAGTGGAAATCGAGTTTGATTCGATTGCCGATTTCTTCGTATGATGTGATTCTAGGCATGGATTGGCTGAGTCAGTATGAGGCTCAGATTGACTGTCTGAAGAAGCAAGTGAGTTTGCTTGTGGCTGGAGAGAGAGTTGTATTTCAGGGATTACGAGGTGTTCTCTCCAGTCTGGTTTCTGTGTTGGAGGTGAGCAGGATGTGGAAGAAAGGATGTCCGGTATTTTTAGCTTCGGTGCGGGATCTGAACCTGGAGGTTGGTTCTGTTTCTGAGATCCCTGTGGTACGGGAATTTGCTGATGTTTTTTCCTGAGGAGTTGGTTTGGTTTACCTCCGGATAGAGATGTGGAGTTCTCTATCGATGTTTTTCCGGGTACAGCTCCTATATCGAAAGCTCCGTACAGGATGGCACCGAAAGAACTTTCTGAGTTGAAAGTTCAACTTCAGGAGTTGGTTGACAGAGGTTTTGTACGTCCTAGTGTTTCGCCCTGGGGAGCACCTGTTCTGTTTGTGAAGAAGAAGGACGGTACACTCCGTATGTGTATTGATTACAGAGATTTGAACAAGGTCACGATCAAGAACAAGTATCCTTTGCCTCGGATTGACGACTTGTTTGATCAGCTTTCCGGATCTTCGGTATTTTCGAAGATTGATTTGAGATCCGGATATTATCAGGTGAAGGTGAAGGAAGCTGATGTGGTGAAGACTGCTTTCAGTACTCGGTACGGGCACTACGAGTTTTTGGTTATGCCTTTTGGGGTAACCAATGCGCCTGCGATTTTCATGGATCTGATGAACCGAGTATTCAGGGAGTATCTGGATCAGTTTGTGATCGTCTTCATTGACGATATTCTGGTATATTCTGCATCTGAGGATGATCATGCCAGACATTTGAGGATTGTGTTAGAGATTTTGAGGCGGCATCAGCTGTATGCCAAGTTCTCTAAGTGTGAATTCTGGCTGAAGAGCATTTCTTTTCTGGGGCATGTGATTAGCGGAAAAGGCATTTCTGTAGATCCCCAGAAGATTCAGGCTGTTGCTGATTGGCCAAGGCCGACTACGGTATTTGAGGTACGTAGTTTCTTGGGCATGGCCGGGTATTATAGGAAGTTTGTGAAAGGATTTTCACAAATTTCGACTCCTCTGACGAGACTGACTCAGAAGTCAGTACCTTTTGTTTGGACACCGGAGTGTGAAGCTAGTTTTCAGAGATTGAAGGAGTGTTTGACTTCAGCTCCAGTGTTGGCACTTCCGTCAGGTACGGAGGGTTTTCAGGTGTTCAGTGATGCTTCACTGAAAGGATTGGGTTGTGTTCTGATGCAGCATGGTCAGGTAATTGCTTATGCTTCGAGACAGTTGAAATCACATGAGAAGAATTACCCGACACATGATTTGGAGTTAGCTGCAGTAGTTTTTGCTTTGAAGATTTGGCGTCATTACTTGTATGGCGTCAGGTGTGAGATCTTTACTGATCATAAGAGCCTGAAGTATATTTTTACTCAGAAGGATCTGAATCTGAGACAGAGGAGGTGGCTCGAGTTGATCAAGGACTATGATTTGACTATTCAGTATCAGCCTGGGAAGGCGAATGTGGTAGCGGACGCTCTGAGCAGAAAGTCTTCTGGATTCTCAGGTATTCAGCTTACCTGTGATGACTTTCTGATTCGTGATTTGGAGAGTTTGCAGTTGGAGGTGTGGTTTCCTCCAATGATTTGGAGTTGGCTCAGATGAGTATTCGGTCTACTTTGGAAGCACGGATTCAAGAAGCCCAGAAGTCAGATTCTGATTATTCGAAGTTGATAGCTCAGATTGGATCTGGTAAGACTCCTGAACTTCGAATTTCTGATTCTGGTGCTTATTTTCTGTAAGAACAGGTTGTGGGTACCTGTGTTTGGAGACTTGAGGCAGGAGATTCTGTACGAATCTCATCATTCAGGCTACACTGTTCATCCAGGCAGTGGTAAGATGTACGCTGATATGAAGCTTTTGTTTTGGTGGCCTGGGATGAAGAAGGATGTGGCAGAGTTTGTGTCGAGATGCGAAGCCTGTCAGTTGGTGAAGGCAGAGCATCAGCGACCAGGTGGACTGTTGCAGTCGTTGCCTATCCCTGAGTGGAAATGGGAGGAGGTAACGATGGATTTTTTGCGATGGGTTTTCCTCGATCACGACAAGGACATGATGCCATTTGGGTGGTTGTAGATCGATTGACGAAGTCAGCCCATTTTCTTCCGATCAGACAGACGGATTCAGTTGATCGCTTGGCACAGATTTATGTGAAGGAAATAGTCAGATTGCACGGTGTGCCTCGTGTGATCGTATCTGATCGAGATGGACGCTTTACTTCCAGACTTTGGAAAGGCATTCAGCAAGGCTTGGGTACGAAACTGCATTTCAGTACAGCCTTTCATCCTCAGACCGACGGACAGTCTGAGAGGACGATTCAGGTACTGGAAGATCTGTTGAGGCTTTTGTGTTCTGGACTTTAGCGGAAGTTGGGAGGATCATATTCCGCTGATTGAGTTTGCCTATAACAACAGTTTTCAGTCCAGTATCGGTATGGCACCGTACGAAGCTTTGTATGGCAGGAAGTGTCGTACTCCTTTGACTCTGACGGAGGTCGGAGATAGGCAGGCTTTGGGGGGGCCACTTTTGCTGATGAAACTGCTCAGAAGATCAATTTGATAAGAGAAAGATTGAAAGCCGCTCAAGATCGTCAGCAGAAAGTATTACAATCAGAAGCACAGATTTGTTGAATTTCAGGTCGGTGACTTTGTGTATGTCAAAGTCAGCCCGATGAAAGGTGTGAGCAGATTTGGTCAGGTAGGTAAGTAAGCTTAGTCCAAGGTATGTTGGACCATTTGAGATTTTGGAAAGAATTGGAAAAATCTGCTTATCGTCTATTGCTTTTCTGATTCTATGCCTGACGTGCATAATGTGTTTCACGTATCCACTCTGAGGAAGTGGGTTTCAGACTCTGGGAAGAAGTTGTCAGCTGATGAAGTGGAGATTCAGGAGAATCTGGCGTACAAGGAAGAGCCAGAGCTTATTTTGGCATACGACGTCCGAAAGTTAAGAAATAAAGAGATTTCCGATGGTTAAAGTTCAGTGGAAGCACCGGACTGCACGGGAAGCAACTTGGGAGAAGGAGTCTGATATGAGACGGTCGTACCCGTACTTGTTTTGACTGAGTTTGGATTGGATAATGTCGAGGACGACATTTTTTTTTAAGTTGGGGAGATTGTAATATCAGTTTTTTGCTCCAGGTTCGTCCGGGACGAAGTTGGATCGTCCGGGACGATCGGTACAGGTTGTGCAGAAAATCAGTTTTGGCTGTATGGTTCGTCAGGACGAAATCAGGATCGTCTGGACGAAAATTCTCCCGTGAACCCTTCGCCAGGGGACGATATGTCATTTTTCGTCTGGACGAAATTCCTCTCTTCATGGATCGTCCGGTACGAAGCTCGATCGTCCAGGACGATCAGTTTGGATATATATAGAAAATGAGATATTTTGAAGAGAGAGAAAAAAAGCTGAGGAGAGAGAAAAACGAAGGAAAAAGTGGAAAAGCGGATTTTCGGACGACGCGGAGCCGTTTTCGTCCGAAGTGGCTGTTGAGGAAATTGCTGTGCTCGAAGTAAGGCACATTCCGCCTTTCTCAATTTTCAGAACCGTCGTGTTTGGCGGTATATTCTGTCCGGATTTCGTTTTCGTTAATGATTTTTGTCCGTATCTGTTGATTGGCTCAGTTTTTACCGCGTAACTTTCTGTATATTGTTGACGTGCCGAGTGTGCACATTTTGGTTATTTTCTGAAGATTTTCGTCCGGGTATTTTTTGATTCGACTGTGTTTTTTTAGTCGACCAGATTTTTCTGTGAAATTGGAATTTATCTGTGCAGTAGAATAAATGTTCTGAAATGTTGATATCTGTATTCTGTGCGAATTCGGTAAATTTTTCTTTGCAGGAATTTTTGTGTAAATTCCGTATACTGCCGTTGTGCTGCCCGATTTTTTTTTGGTAATTTCTGAATTGTCCGTATTTGTTCTGAATTGAAATGCTATGTGTATAAGCTATAAAAAAAGGGAGTTATAAGGGGCCTGAATCCTATGAGATTCAGTTAGTGAAACGGGAAATCTGAAATGAGCTCAAATCTGAAATTCTGAAATCAGTTCTGTTCCGGATCCGATGAATTCTGTTTTGGTGCTATAAGCACATCTGTTTTGGTGCCGTGAGCACAAAGGGAGACATAAGGGGCCTGGATCCTATGAGATTCAGTCAGTGTCTGGGAAGGGAGGCATAAGGGGCCGGAATCCATAGAGATTCCGTCAGTGTCAGGGCATTTAGCTATATGCATCTGTACTATTTTCTGTATCTGTTCTGTTCTGTACGAAATTGTGATTATGATATGATATGATCCGTACGATTCCGAATTTCTGATTCTGACTCTGTTGATTTGTTCTGTTCTGATACGATCTGTACGACTCTGATGTGATTTGATACCTGTCCGTAAGTTTTGATTTCCAATTATGTTCCGATTTCTGATCTGATTTCTGTCCCGATGAATTTGGTTCTGTTTTCTGAGAATTTAGATTGGTGGTTTGTTGCTTTGCTGAGCTGTTGAGCTCACCCTTGCTTTCTGGTGGTTTTCAGGTTCTGGGAAGGGCAAGGAAGTTCAGGACTAGGTTTCAGAGTCTGATCAGATTAGGTACTTTTGTACTTTTGATTTTTGTACAGTCATGGCTTTTCTGTTCTGTCTTTCTTTCTGTTGAAAGCCATGTACTGTTCTGTAGATGATTATTTTGAGGAAATGAAAAGATAGATGTTTTGTTCCGCTGCATTTGATGTTTTTAGTAGCTCTGTTGTTCTGTGTGCTTCTGTTGAGTTAAGACTTTGAAAGATCAGTTCAGTAACCTAATCCAAAGCCAGATCCTGGTTAAGAAAGGCCTCTCGTCGCGATCCGGCTCGGGCGGGATCCGTCCCCGTCGGGTCGGGTCGTGACATTAAGCCTGTGATTATGAGTATCATTAGCAAAATTAACAAGTTGATGTTAACAACGATATTCTAACCGTTGCTTTGGCGTTTGGCTCAATTTGATGGGACTTATTCATTTGATTTCTTTGCAAATTGGGTAAAATATCAATAGCCACCTATATATTGTTATCAATTTTCAAGATTATATTGAGTAAGGATATTATTAGGTTAAGCCCATGACTAACAAGCCAAATTTGGATTAGATTTGACATGACTCATTAACGCATTAGTTTAACTCATTTAAATATATTAAAAAATATTTCAATTTTATTTTTTTAATCTTTTAAAACTTTTCATTTTTAGTTATTATATTAGATAGGGATATTATTAGTAGAATTTAAGTTTGGATGGTTGAAGTGGATGAATGCATCAGGTCTGCTGTGTGATAGAAAAGTTCCCCTCAAACTTTAAGAAAATTCTATAACGTGGTGGCGAGACTTGCAATGTTTCATGGCACAGAATATTGGCCATTAAAAGAGAAGTATAAAATCAAGTGTTGCAAATACGAGAATACTCATGTGGATATATGTGTGGCTTCACTCTTATAGATAGAATATGAAATAAGTATATGCAAAAAAAGAATGGAGTAGCTCCCGTGACAGATAAGATTAGAGAGAGTTAGCTTAGATGATTTTGTCATTTAAAATGTCGGCCTTAAGATGACCTGATTAGGAAATTTGATTTATTAGATTCGGCATGTGTTAAAAAAAGTTGAGGTAGACCTAAAAAGTATTGGTTATAATAGAAATGAACTTTTTTATTAGATTTAAATGAGAATTTAATTCTTAATATGATATAGTAGAGAAAAAATTCATATTGGCAACCTAAGGAAGTGGGACAAAAATTTGATGTTGTTTTTATTGTTGTTGTATTTTTTTATGCTTTTATAAAAATATTTTAATATGCATAGAAAAATAAGACCGATAAGTATTTAAATAATCACAATCAAATATATATAATAAGCAGAACGTCCTTTACTCCTTTTCATTTATTAGAAGTCACGGGTAAGGGAAAGCTTCTTATTGGTCCCTAATTTATTCTCTCTCTTATTATTGTTGATATTTTAAGACTGGAAATCTGAATTAGAAGGATAAGATAAACAATTTCGCAGTAAATTAAATTAATTTTTCTTCAAAAGAATTATGATGTTAAACTAAAATTCTTCATTATTTTTGGAATAATTTTGCTACAACCGACGGTGGTGATTGAGTAATTTTGCTACAAAAAAAAAATATTGCAAGTGCGAATTTTTAAAATAAGAGGACATATAGATAAAGTAGAGAGTATGGAGAAGAAATTTTATGTTGAAAACTCTCTAAGGAGGAAAAACACGAGATTTGGGCAACTATTATAATTTAATGATGGTGATTAAGCAGTGGTGGTTCAACAATGGTGATCAGGCAATGGTGGTTTGACAACATGATCAAGGGGCAATGGTTTGATGATAGTGGTCAGGTAATATTTGCTCAGCAAAGATGGTCGGATGTCAACAGTCCGACGGTGGTGATTGAGTAGCGATTAAATGACGATGATTAGTTAGCAGCCCAAAAGAGTTCTCAATATTTTCAAGCCTCTGAGTATTGTTGAATATACAACCAATGGTCATCTCAATATAGAGAGGAGAGACTTATTTATAGATTTTTAGAATATGACTCATCAGAAATATAGTTAAAATTCATAACATTATTAGATGACACATTTTAATTACTTAAATTATAGACCTTTGTTTCAGCATTGAAGTGTCTTAACGATGTCAGAGTCGAAAAATCTTGGGCTCGTTGGATTCATCTTGTCGAGACAATTAATTTGACCTTAAGCATGCAAGATTTTAAAATCATACAATAATATAATTAATATCTAAAAGCTTCCAATTATATTTGAATTTTTTTGTTTGGGCACATTTAGATTCAGTTCATATTACTTTTGATGTTGTTGGATTCTTCTTATTGAAACAAGCAATTTGATTATAAAATTATCAAAATCATATTTCAAATCATCCTATTGTTAATTCCAAATATTTTCTAATTTTATTAAACATAGAAATTTATATTTTCCATTTAATTTTTTTATTAATTATAATCAAATCTTAATTTTAAGAAATATTTTAAAAAATTAGGACATAACATGATGCCGTCTGCTCTGCTAGGGTTTCGGTTCCGTTCCTGCTCTCTCGCTGGTGAGAGCTTCTTCTTTTGATTTCTCTTGCGTTTATGCATGGCTTCCTCCCGGTTGCGAGATCCGGGTTTTTTTTGCTGGGGGGGGGGGGGGGGGGGGGGGGTGGGGGGAGGGGGGGGGGGGGGGGGGGGGGGGGGGGGGGGGGGGGGGTCGCGGCCCCTCTCTCTTTCAAAGAAGCAGTTTCTGGTGTTCTGTCCTCTGCTTTCCCCGATCTTAATTTTTCTTCGCATCGTGGTTTGCCTGCTTTACTTATTTATGAAGAGGAAATTAGGGCTCTTGCGAAACCTTTTGAATTTGCTTTGGTTGGTCGTTTTCCGGGGAGGAGGCCGTCTATCGATGCTATTCGTAAATTTTGTTTCAACTTAAAGCTGATTGGGGATTTCTCTGTCACCGTCCTCAATGCCCGGAATGTTTTGATTAAACTGGTGAATGATTTTGATTATTGCAGAATTTTTGCACATAGATCTTATTTTGTTCAAAATTATTTTATGAAAGTGGTGAAATGGTCACCCCATTTGGATGTTGAAGTTGATTCGCCGGTGGTGCCGATTTGGGTTTCTTTCCCTCTTCTTAGACCTCATTTATTTTCTTATATAATTCTTTTTGGTTTAGGATCCATTTTCGGTAAACCTCTCAAATCTGATTTGCCGACGGCTTCTGGTTCGCGACCTTCTATAGCTCGCATTCTAGTTGAGATGGATGTTACCTTGAAACACCCTGATAAGGTTTGGGTTGGCCCTGTGGAGTCGGGGTATGTGCAGTCTGTTATTTTTGATGATATTCCTATGTTTTGTGTTCATTGTAACTCACTAGGCCATTTTAAGGGGTCCTGCCCTATCTTACATCCCACTCTTAAAACTTCTAAACCTGTGATTGATCTTGGTGGGGTGCCTGTGCCGAATGTGCCTGCTGCTGTTGATGATGTGTTGGACAATAATGCTGTGACTGTGCCGAATGTGTTTGGGTTGAACAATGATGTAGCTGCTCCGTGTGGAGAGCTGGTCTCTAATCCCCCTGTTGATATGACTTTGGAAATCGTTCAGGATGGCAATATTTTAATTGATGATGGTTTTACGGGTGTGGCTGAGAATTTGCTTTCTCCTAATGCTATTCCTTTCTTTCCTTCGTCTGTCGATTCTGGGCAGATGGCTGAGAGGGTTGATAGTCCGAAAACTAATCTGGTGCCGGTTGTTTGTGAGAAATTGGTTTCTAATTCTACTGTTGTGGATGATGGGCTACCTCGTGATTCGTCTGTGCTGGGCAATGTGGAGGGTTCCGAGATTAGAAAGGTGCACTCTTCAGTGGGGGGCCAAGTTGATAATGCTAATGTGCTAGGTAATTTTATTAATGTTCCTGTTAACCTTTCGGCAGCCAAAATTGTAGTGGGATCAAATTCTGGAAGGGATGTTAGGTCACATGGTGATTGGTTGATCAATTCGTCTGATGTTGATTCTGATTCTGATTCCCTTTCAGATCCTGATTTTGATTTTAAAATGTTTCCTGATAGGACTCTTAGGGCCAGCTCGCGTGGGAAATTGTGGATGCGAGGTGGTAGAAGAAGATAATTTGTTTAATTTTTGCTTGCTGCTGGTGTCTTCATCTGTTGGTTTTTCGTTTGGATGATAAATTACTGGGCTATGATGTGCTGGGGCTCGCACCATCGTCGACTTTCCTGTGGCAACCGTTGGTACCTGTTCGATTAAAATATATATATATATATATATATATATATATATATATATATATATATATATATATATATATAGTTTTGAAAAATATTTAATTTTCTTTGGGAATATTTAATTTTAAATCGTTATGAACAATATATTGCCTCGAAAGACGAACGTATCGTTCCCTAACGGGTTCAAATTTCAGAATTCTAATCTTATCCGAATTATTGTAGTCAAACTCAAAGGGAAAATTACATTCGACCCCAGAGGATCAAAATGCAAGTGCGAATTTTGCTACAAAAAAAAAATATTGCAAGTGCGAATTTTTAAAATAAGAGGACATATAGATAAAGTAGAGAGTATGGAGATACAAGAAATTTTATGTTGAAAACTCTGCAAGGGGGAAAAACACGAGGTTCGGGCAACTATGATAGTTTAATGATGGGGAAGTGGTGGTCCACCAATGATGATCAGACAATGGTGGTTTGGCAACATGATCAAGAGGCAATGGTTTGATGATAGTGGTCAGGTTATATTTGCTTAGCAAAGATGGTCGGATGGCAACAATCCGACGGTGGTGATTGAGTAGCGATTAAATGACGATGATTAGTTAGCAGCCCAAAAGAGTTCTCAATATTTTCAAGCCTCTGAGTATTGTTGAATATACAACCAATGGTCATCTCAATATAGAGAGGAGAGACTTATTTATAGATTTTTAGAATATGACTCATCAGAAATATAGTTAAAATTCATAACATTATTAGATGACACATTTTAATTACTTAAATTATAGACCTTTGTTTCAGCATTGAAGTGTCTTAACGATGTCAGAGTCGAATAATCTTGGGCTCGTTGGATTCATCTTGTCGAGACAATTAATTTGACCTTAAGCATGCAAGATTTTAAAATCATACAATAATATAATTAATGTCTAAAAGCTTCCAATTATATTAGAATTTTTTTTGTTTGGGCACATTTAGATTCAATAAATATTACTTTTAATGTTGTTGGATTCTTCTTATTGAAACAAGCAATTTGATTATAAAATTATCGAAATCATATTTCAAATCATCCTATTGTTAATTCCAAATATTTTCTAATTTTATTAAACATAGAAATTTATATTTTCCATTTAATTTTTTTATTAATTATAATCAAATCTTAATTTTAAGAAATATTTTAAAAAATTAGGACAGAACATGATGTCGTCTGCTCTGCTAGCTAGGGTTTCGGTTCCGTTCCAGCTCTCTCGCTGGTGAGAGCTTCTTCTTTTGATTTCTCTTGCGTTTATGCATGGCTTCCTCCCAGTTGCAAGATCCGGGGTTTTTTTTTTTTTTTTTGGGGGGGGGGGGGGGTCGCAGCCCCTCTCTCTTTCAAAGAAGCAGTTTCTGGTGTTCCGTCATCTGCTTTCCCCGATCTTAATTTTTCTTCGCATCGTGGTTTGCCTGCTTTACTTATTTCTGAAGAGGAAATTAGGGCTCTTGCAAAACCTTTTGAATTTGCTTTGGTTGGTCGTTTTCCGGGGAGGAGGCCGTCTGTCGATGCTATTCGTAAATTTTGTTTCAACTTAAAGCTGATTGTAGATTTCTCAGTCACCGTCCTCAATGCCCGGAATGTTTTGATTAAACTGGTGAATGATTTTGATTATTGCAGAATTTTTGCACATAGATCTTATTTTGTTCAAAATTGTTTTATGAAAGTGGTGAAATGGTCACCCCATTTGGATGTTGAAGTTGATTCGCCGGTGGTGCCGATTTGGGTTTCTTTCCCTCTTTTTAGACCTCATTTATTTTCTTATAGAATTCTTTTTAGTTTAGGATCCATTTTCGGTAAACCTCTCAAATCTGATTTGGCGACGGTTTCTGGTTCGCGACCTTCTATAGCTCGCATTCTAGTTGAGATGGATGTTACCTTGAAACACCCTGATAAGGTTTGGGTTGGCCCTGTGGAGTCGGGGTATGTGCAGTCTGTTATTTTTGATGATATTCCTATGTTTTGTGTTCATTGTAACTCACTAGGCCATTCTAAGGGGTCCTGCCCTATCTTACATCCCACTCTTAAAACTTCTAAACCTGTGATTGATCTTGGTGAGGTGCCTGTGCCGAATGTGCCTGCTGCTGTTGATGATGTGTTGGACAATAATGCTGTGACTGTGCCGAATGCGTTTGGGTTGAACAATGATGTAGCTGCTCCGTGTGGAGAGCTGGTCTCTAATCCCCCTGTTGATATGACTTTGGAAATCGTTCAGGATGGCAATGTTTTAATTGATGATGGTTTTACGGGTGTGGCTGAGAATTTGCTTTCTCCTAATGCTATTCCTTTCTTTCCTTCGTCTGTCGATTCTGGGCAGATGGCTGAGAGGGTTGATAGTCCGAAAACTAATCTGGTGCCGGTTGTTTGTGAGAAATTGGTTTCTAATCCTACTATTGTGGATGATGGGCTACCTGGTGATTCGTCTGTGCTGGGCAATGTGGAGGGTTCCGAGATTAGAAATGTGCACTCTTTAGTGGGGGGCCAAGAATTGATAATGCTAATGTGCTAGGTAATTTTATTAATGTTCCTGTTAACCTTTCGGCAGCCAAAATTGTAGTGGGATCAAATTCTGGAAGGGATGTTAGGTCACATGGTGATTGGTTGATCAATTCGTCTGATGTTGATTCTGATTCTGATTCCCTTTCAGATCCTGATTTTGATTTTAAAATGTTTCCTGATAGGACTCTTAGGGCCAGCTCGCGTGGGAAATTGTGGATGCGAGGTGGTAGAAGAAGATAATTTGTTTAATTTTTGCTTGCTGCTGGTGTCTTCATCTGTTGGTTTTTCGTCGACTTTCCTGTGGCAACCGTTGGTACCCCTTCTGGATGGTCCTTGAGGGATCTCGAGGTGCTGGTAGTCTCGGTGTTCTACTGAGCCCTCATTTGGATTGCCTTTATCTTGTTTGTGGGGTTTTTTTGTTTGTCCTCTTTTGTGTTACTTGTTGTTTTTTCTCACATCTGATGTAACCCTTTCACTTATTAATAAATTTTTTGTTAAAAAAAAAGAAATATTTTAAAAAATTGAATATACTCTTCATTATATGTTGGTCATTTCCCTTTCTTAAGAAATTTTGAGTATCTCATGATGAGATGCAACAAAATTTTCTTCCCAACCAATTAATAAATGAGTAAAAAGTCCACCATAAGTCACTCGCAACAGCAAAAGTCAGAAGAATTGAGAGAATACAAAAGAAACCGCAAAGCTTGAGAAATTTGTCCCACATCGCTATATTGTATTTTATTAACAAGTGACAAATATCACAGTATATAAGGTCTTACAGCTAGCATTGACGAGTACTATATATGGAAATATCTCGCACGTGCCTCATACCAATTATATTAAAAAAATTAGTCAGGAAAATAAGTTATTTAGAGAAAAAAATGTTTTAGTTCGTCAATCAAAATTTCGTTAAAAAATTTATAGAAAAAAAAAACGAAAGAAATGATGGATAGTGAAGTGGAGGGGATTTTCAGAGAGAGAAAACAAACTCCTTATATACTTAGGAAGAGAAGATATGCTTTAAATTTCGTGCAGTCGTTTGTACGCTTTGCTAATTATAGTTATTGCACGAGTCCAAATTGAACTCGATTTAGAGAGGAGAAAGGGCCAAACACTTTTTTCAATTTTTTGATATTTTGAAGAAAAGTAGATTACTATAATTAAATTTATTAGAATATGATAGAGCTAAAAGTATTATTATCTATTTTTTTGATCAGGTATAAGTGGGCTTTGAGTTTCTTGTCGGCTAGGACTTCGTTTGGATGGCTATTTTATTGCTTTTTAAAATAGAACTTTATTACAAAAATTTAGGTCTCATGATTTTTTGGTGAGTTTCATTATCAGACCATAAGGTGCAAGTTTATCTGTCATGACCCACTGACTATCTATCAAATACCTTAAAAGAAAAAGACATACAGACATACATAGAGTACGAAATACTTTACATGTTGCTTAGTCATGACTAAATAAAATTGTTACATCATGTAGTATTCACGGCGATAGAGAAATATATAGTTTAATGTCTTAGTATTATACGAAGATCCAGCACACATTCATATAAGATAGAGAGAGGGTGAAGCGTTCATAAGAGACACTAGAGTTTTTACGTGGAAACTCCTGAAAAGGGGGGAAAAACCACGGGGCCTGGCCCAGTTTGAATGAATCCACTAGTATTTGTCGTCCATTACAAATGAGGCCCTTCCTTGCGAGAAGGTCTTGGCTTGATGTCACAAATGTACATTATATTGAGCACATTACATGGTGGAAGTTATAATAATCAACATAGATATGTTTGTTTGATTTGAAGGGCCATAGTCGGTACGAGATAAGGGCTCAAAAGATCGTAGTTGGTAGGAGACCGGGGTCAGAAAGATCGTAGTTGTCAGGAGATCGGGGTAAGAAAAACTGTTGTTTGGTGATGGAGGTCGGATGGGCCGTAGTAGGTGACGGAGGTCGGAAGGACCGTAGTTGACAGGAGAAAGGGGTCTGAAAGACCTTAGTTGGCAGGAGAACGGGGTCAGAAAGATCGTTGTCTGTTGATGGAGATCGGAATGATCATTGTAGGAGACAAAGGTCGGAAGGACTATAGTCGGCAAGAGATCGGGGTCAGAATGACCGTAGTTGAAGGACAGTATTCTGAGAGAACTCTGGGCATCAAGTGGTGGCCTAGTGGAGCTCAAGGCCTCAAGTAGTGGTTCGACAAAAGTCCGGGCCTCATGTGGTGTTCTGATGGAGCACAGTGCCTCACGTGGTGGTCTATATTTATCCATTAGATTGTGGAATTTGAAGTATCTCATTTTAATAGTGAAATTTATTGAAGGGAGCTTAAATTTGTTCATATTTATCCATTAGATTGTGGAATTTGAAGTATCTCATTTTTATTTTCTTTCTTAGTTATGATAAATCATCTTGATTTCTATGAGAACAGAATGATTCAATAATTTTGCATGTTTTTGTAAGCTTATTTCTCACATAATGCTTCTTATCAAAATAAGTCTTCTACTTTCACTACTAAAAATTATGATTTTTCCCAGCACTTGTTAGAGGTGATTTGAAAACTGCAACTTAAAAGTGCTTTTAGCTACAATTTTAACCGCTGCTATTTGCACTGGTTTTAATCGTTGGTATAGACCAAAATGAAACACTAACCTTATATCTGGTTTGATGCTCTCTTCTCGATCCCGTGGCCTTCGATCTCTCGCGTGATCTCTTCCTCCCTCCCTTAATCGCTCGCGTGCTGCCTGTTGGTGCATAGATTGTCGCCTTCGATCGGATCTGAAGAGTAGACTCCATCAAATCCCAAACTCCGTCCACTCCGTTTGTGTCTAGATCTTCCTGATCTCCTTGGTCGGTTTGCCCCTCAACCTAGGGTTTCATTTTCACTTGAAATCCTTGCATATAAGCCATTTGTTTCATTCAGAGTTTGATTATACAATTGCTTAGTAAAGCTCCAACTTCTCTTAACATTGCTAGTCATATTTAATTTATCAAAAGCTAGGAATCAAATGTTCACCTTTAACTTGAGATTTACATGTTTTCTATCAAGATATTAGATGTAAGATCCATCAACTAGAAAGCTATCCTCGGAGGAAAAGAAGCACCAAAAGATTTCACTACATTGTTGTCGCCTTCCTTGAAGTTGTTCAAGATTTCATTACAACAACAACAACAACAACATCAAGCCTTTATCCCACTACGTGGGGTCGGCTACATGAATCCTTTTTCTCCATTGTGTCCTATTAAAAGCCAAATTCTCGTTTAAATCTAATAAAGAAAGGTCATTCCTAATATTTTCTAACCAAGTCTTTTTAGGTCTACCCCTACCTTTCTTAACACAAGTCAAATCTAATACCTCTACTCTCCTAACTGGGTCGTCGGAAGGCCGCCTTTTTATGTGACCAAACCATCTAAGGCGACTCTCTCTAATCTTATCTTCTACTGGAGCTACTCCAACCTTTTCACGTATATGCTCATTTCGTATCCTATCTCTAAGGGTAAAGCCACTCATCCATCTAAGCATCCTCATCTCTGTCACACTTAACTTAGTATTATGCTTCTCTTTTAATGTCCAACATTCGGCACCATAAAGCATTGCAGGCCTCACTACCATCTTATAAAATTTTCCCTTAAGTTTGAGGGGTACATTTCTATCACATAACAAGCCCGATGCATTCCGCCACTTCAACCATCCAACTTGAATTCTACTGATAATATCCCCATCTATTTCACCATCACTCTGAACAATAGATCCAAGATACCTAAAACGTGTACTCTTATTAATGACTTGATTGCCCAAAGTCACAATCCCCTCACTAGGACTATTACTGCTAAAATTACACTCCATATATTCCGTTTTAGATCTACTCAAGCGAAAACCTTTAGACTCTAAGGTTGACCTCCATAATTCAAGTTTACCTTCAACTCCCTCTCTAGTCTTATCAACAAGAAGAATATCATCAGCAAAAAGCATACACCAAGGTACATCATCTTGCAAATGCATTCCGCCACTTGTTCAAGATTTCATTATGAAAAAAAAAAAAAACTTGATTAATGATGTTACTATTAGTAATGAAAGTATGTTTAGTTTAATAAATAAGATGTTACATTTTATTCTTTAATATAAATTTATAGCTATTAGTTTGATTTACTTCATACAATCAAGTTATTAAATGAAATTGAGTTGTGCTAATTTGAATTAGAATTTACTAAGTTGATAAATATTTGCAAAGATGAATCCTATTAAATTGAAAGGATTGTAAATAAAGGTATTTAAACCTAGTACATATGAGTAGTATTTATGTTGGTTAGTCATGTGAGTTCAATCCAAGGAGATAAGATATAATGTATGGTATTTACTTTTGGTTCAATACAACTATGTTGTTTCACAAGCTTCCACGTCCTTAATGAGATAAAAACTTGGTTGTTAGTGTGGGCTCATTTCCTTTCTTATGAGATATAATGTATAGTATTTACTTATATTTTGCTTTGTGTTTACTTGGCACTTTCATGCTCATTTGTTGAGTGGCATACTTATATTTTTGGTTGTTAGTCTGCTCGATCATGCCCTTGCGTGTGTTTTCTCACACATGCCAATCGTAGCTCCAAGCTGTTTCATTCCACTCGACCTCCTAAATTGGCCCGCATTCGTCCCTACCATCTACTCTTGAAGCTGTTGCACCACCTTGTCGCTCTCCACCATTCCATGCAACCGAGCCACCAGACGCTTGATTGTGCTCAAGTATTTTTCCAACACATTTGTTCCACTCGAATAGCCCGCTGCCCTGAGCAAAACCTCCTCCCCCTTCATCTCTTTTTTGAATAAGAATCGTCATTCTCCTTGTGATCGCCTCCCCCAGACCCTGACACAAGTTTGTTATGATTTCTTGAAAGATCTTGCTTTCTTGTTCCACCTAGAGAGAGAAGGGCAGAGAGAAAGTATGCTCACAGTATTTTGGAGAGAAAAGAGAGCTGAAATTTTATTTCCTATTGGACCTACTTACTACAAATCCACCCTTATTTATAAGCTAAAACAAGATAAAATACACCTAAGACATAATCTATCTAAAATTTGACCAATATCTAACATTAAAACATAGTAAAAGAAGGCAACATAAGAAAACTATGGCTCAATAAAATTGGTTTGTTAAACAATTATTCTTATACTCTTTTTGCACTCATTAATTAGAAGAAAAAAAAAGTTTGATCAACAAATTCATGATCAAATTTTGGCTATCATAACTTCTAAATTTTTTATATTAACTTTAAGATAAATACAATAAATAAATAATCAATCTCGTTAACTTTTTCTTCTAATTAAAATTTAGGTAGTAGATCCATTTTTTTCCTATAATAAATAGATCATGATCATATCATTTAGATTTGTATTCTTTTAAAAATGTTTTTTTTTAATATGTAATTTTTTTTTAAATAACATTTTATAATAAAACAAAAAAAATCCTAAAAAAAAAAAAATGTAATTGCGAGTATACATACTAAAGCTAAAAAATGTGGGTCCACCTACAGCCCCGACCCCACAAAGCCATAGTATTCAAACTTCACACGTGGACGCTCCACTCCCCACTCTCAGAACCACCCAGCAATCATTCCCTCTTCCTATAAATTCCCTTCTCCTCTATCTCTCACAGCTCCATCCTCCCAACTAGTAGAAAAATGGCTGTCGCCGCTGCCGCCGCCGCCGCAGTCCTGCTACTTCTCCTCCCCTTCAGCTCCTCCTCCCTCGTCTCCACCCCCAATCCAACCCTGCAATACCACCACGGCCATCTCCTCACTGGTAATCTCACCCTCCACCTCATCTGGTACGGCCATTTTTCCCCTTCCCAACGCTCCAGCATCACAGATTTCCTCCTCTCCCTCTCCCCTTCTTCCTCCCTTCCTCCTCCTTCCGTCTCCTCCTGGTGGGCCACCCACTCGCCTCTATCTCTCTCCTCCCCTTCCACCATCCTCCATCTCTCTCCTCAACTCCTCCTCTCCTCCTACCCTCTCGGCCGCTCTCTCTCCTCCTCTGCTCTCCCCTTCCTCGCCTCTCTCTCTCGCCCCTCTCCTTCCTCCATTTCCATACTCCTCACCTCCTCCGACGTCTTCGTCGACGGCTTCTGCTCCTCCCGTTGTGGGACCCACTCCCGCCTCCCCAACGCCCGCCTCCTTCATCTGGGTCGGCGATTCCTCAACCCAATGCCCCGGCCAATGCGCCTGGCCGTTTCATCAGCCGCCGTACGGCCCTCAGTCACCACCGCTTGTCTCACCGAGCGGAGACGTCGGCGCCGACGGGATGGTTATTAATCTCGCCACGCTGTTGGCCGGAACCGTGGACGAATCCCGACGGCAAAGGGTTTTTTTTTCAAGGGCCGCCGGAGGCGCCGCTGGAGGCGGTGTCGGCTTGCACCGGGATATTTGGAAGTGGGGCCTACCCGGGCTTTCCCGGTAAGGTCCTCGTGGACCACACAAGTGGGGCCAGTTATAACGCTGAAGGAGTGAATGGAAGAAAGTATTTGCTGCCGGCGATGTGGGACCCCAAGACTTCGCAGTGCGCCACGCTCGTATAGAAAATAAACTCTACATGAATGTGTACTAAGAAGATGTTTAATTAGCGATTAAAGTTTCTGCGCACTATATTTTGATTTGTGTGTTTTGATCAATAATTTGTAGTATTTTTTAGCATGCAAATGAAAAGAATAATATGTTATTAAATAATTTATAAAAAATTAGCCACTGGTTTCTTCCTATAAAAATAGTTCATTTAATAGTTCATAAAATAATATTTTGTTTTTTTAAGAATATTAATATTTAACTTAAATAAAATATCATGTTTTATATTTTATATTATATTAGTTGTATTATACATAAATTTTTATATTATCTTATTTTACTTCAACTATTAAAATATTTATTTTATCAAAAAAGAAATTTCTGACATATATATAATATTTCTTTATATAGATAATTTTTAAATATGTAAATTTCAATTTTTAAAAATGATATTTTAAAGGAAAATACTAATTTCAAATTTATATAATATGCTAAAAGTTCAATGAAGTTCCTCATTTTGATTATTGGTCACTTCTCTAGCATTTAATAATAATGAAGTAAAAGGTAATAGAAATTGAAGCATTAATTGGTTGACTCAGTGGCCCAATGGATAAGAAGATTTCAAATTTTAAAATAAGTTGTTGTGGGGGTTTTGTCAATGGGCAAGTGCGGGCCCTGTGACTAGCCTTTTTTTCTGCGGACATCGGATGACATCTAGATACCAATCAGAATACGATAGTTTATATATATATATATATATATATATATATATATATATATATATATATATATATATATATATATATATATATATATATAATATATATCATGCGATGTTTTAAGACAATTAAAGTAATTTTTGAGGAGATCTAATTAAACTTAGGGCTGCAAACGAACCAAGTCAAGCCGGGCATGTGAGTGTTCATGTTTGTGTTCATTTAATATCAGCTTGTTCAAGTTTGGTTCATGTTTGTTCGAGCTTTATTGTTTGTGTTCATGTTTTGTTCATTTAACCTAATGAGTGTTCATTCTCGGTTCATATTCGTTCGTTTAGTGAGCTTGTTCGCGAACATATTTAACAATTTTTTTTTAACAATCAAACAAATATGTTCACGAACATATCTATGAACAAACACATTTATAATAAAAACAATTGTCAATGTAACAAAGGCAATGATTATTTATATTTATTAATTTTATAGTCAAATATTAATTATTTTTATCTAGCTTATTCACGAGTACTTCAAAATCGAACACGAATCAAGCTTTTATCGAGCTTAATGTCGAGCTTGTTCACAAACTTCAAATGATGTTGTTCGCGAACATAAATGAGCCGAACACATTAGTGTTCAAGTTTGTTTATTTAAGAATCGAGTATTTAAAATATTGTTCAAGTTTGTTTGTTTAGCTAATTAAACAATCACAAACGAGCTTTAATCGAACCGAACAACGAGTAGCTCGTCGAATGTTTGGTTCGCTTGCAGCCCTAATTAAACTTCATTTGAGATGTACAAAATTTAAAACATTGAACAGTGAAACAAAAATGTGTTTCACGTTCCCAAAATATGGCAATCCACATCAATGTATATCCTTGGCTTCCCTCAACTAATTATGGTTTTCTATTAGTCAACCCTTTTTGCAAATAATAATCAAATTAATTTAGGCTCACTTAATTAAATTCATCAATTTGGCAATGAACTTTGATTCATCAATATTATTCTAATTTTAAACAAATATTTAGTTCACACAGAAAAAAATTTGAAATAGACTAGAATTTTCTTATGTGGAAAATCAAAAAATGGAAAAAAATCATGAGGCCTCGCTTGGTTGTAATAACCACCATATAAAAAGAGATATGAGCTTCCTTCCTTACAATTGTGAAATATGGAATAAATCATAGTTGAATATAATAATCTAATTTATAGCGTAGGGATTAGAAAGATCATTTGTCCATAGACAAACGGTGCAATCCAATGATAGGGTTGTACGTTAATTATGAGTTAAGCGACAATAATTAGTTGTCAAAAATCTGATAATAATGACGGCGATTGCTGATGGCGATCATCACGATGATTATTCGAAATTGTTATAAAGTTATTTAGCTCTCTCAACTCTTCAACCTCTCTCTCATGTAAAGAATAAGTCTTGATACGTCGTCAAAAAAATTATCTTAAACAGACGTGAATCTCGATGCAAAATCAAGTTGGAAACTTCAAAAATTAATTCGGATACCATTCGAACTCCGATTTCAGAAAAGTTACAGTTAAACTGAGCGTCTTGAAAATACAAACCCAACGACACCAAATTCAACCCAATCCGAGCCCAAATGGGTCCAAATCAAGGACCCGAAGCGCTGTTGAAAGGTTCAAACCATAATTTGGATTACCAAACGGTTTCCAAACATAACAAGCTTATACTCGAATAGAGCGGATCAACAAGACGAATCCAACGAGCGCAAGATCGCCGAATTCCGACATCATTAACGTCTTCAAATGTCTAAAGAACGGTGCATGATCAAGGGATTCAACATCGGTCGTTCATCCGACCACTCCCCATCTACCCTTGATATCTCACCTATTTACGGGCCATGCCACTCCATAAATCTATAAATAGAGCTCCCTCTCCTCTTGAGGGAGGACCCCCTAAGACTAAGGAAAAAAGAGAGAGATCGGAGCTCGCTCTTGCTTCCTTGCCTTCTCGACCACCGCCGAAGTTTCGCCGGACCACCGCCGGAGTTCCGTCGAACCACCACTGGTCCACCACCGCCAGACTTCTGCTGCACCACCACTGGAGGCCCTCACCTCCGCCGAACCAACACTTAAGGCCCTCGCCTTCCTCGACCACCGCCAGACTTCTGCCGGACCACCATTTGAGGCCCTCACCTCCACCAGACCACTGCCTGACGCCGTTGCTCTGCCGGACCACCACTTAAAGCCCTCGCCTTCCTCGACCACCTGAGGCCCGTACTTCCACCGGACCACCACTTGAGGCATTGTGCTCCATCAGAACATCACCTGAGGCCCGAACTTCCGTCGGACGACTACTTTAGGACTTGAGCTCCACCAAGCCACCACTTGATGCACAGAGTTCTCCCAATCTTCTACCGACTACGGTCCTTTCAACCTCAGTCGCCTACTATGGTCTTTTCGACCTCCATCAACAAACAATGGTCTTTCTGACCTCAGTCTCCTACCGACTATGGTCCTTCTGACCTCCGTCGCCTACTATGATCCTTCCGACCTCCATCAACAGACAACGGTCTTTCTAACCTCGGTCTCCTGTCGACTATGGTCCTTTTGACCTCCGTCACCTACTATGGTCCTTCCGACCTCCATCAATAGACAACGGTCTTTCTGACCTCGGCCTCTTGCCGACTACGGTCCTTCTGACCTCCGTTGCCTACTATGGTCCTTCCGACCTCTATCAACAGACAACGGTCTTTCTGACCTCGATCTCCTACCAACTACGGTCCTTCTGACCTCCGTTGTCTACTATGGTCCTTTCGACCTCCATCAACAGACAACGATCTTTATGACATCAATCTCCTGCCGACTACGGTCCTTCTGACCTCTATTGCCTACTATGGTCCTTCCGACATGCATCAACATACAACGGTCTTTCTGACATCGGTCTCCTGCCGACTACGGTCCTTCTGACATCCGTCGCCTATTATGGTCCTTCCGACCTCCATTAACAGTCAACGATCTTTCTGACCCCGGTCTCCTGCCGACTATGGTTCTTCTAACCTCCGTCGCATACTATGGTTCTTCCGACCTCCATCACGAGACAACGGTCTTTCCATCCTCCATCCTATCGATTATGATCGTTCTGACAAAACAAACACATATATTGTAACTCCCACCATATAATGCACTCCATATGATGTACATTTATGACATTAAGCCAAGGCCTTCTCCCAAGGAAGGGCCTCATTTGTAATCGATAACAAATACTAGTGGATTCATTCAAACTGGGCCAGGCCTCGTGGTTTTTCCCCATTTTTTAGGGGTTTCAACATAAAAACTCTGGTGTCTCTTATGAATGCTGCACCCTCTCTCTTATCTGATTGTGTGCTGGATCTTTGTACAATGCTAAAACGTTAAATTGTATATTTCTCTACCGTCACGAATACTCTAGGATACTAAATTTAATTTGAGATAATTTTTTTACTGTTTTATTTAAAAAATATATATTAAAATATGATTTATAAAAAAATAAAAAATTGTTAATTTGATGAAGTACAGACCAAATATACAGTACTAAAAATCGAATTGTTCATTGCATTTTTTTTTTTGGGAAATTTAGGAGCCTTGGCTCATGTGAAATGTTCATTGCATCAAAGAAAAAAAAAATGAAGAGAGGTTTAAAGTCCTTTGTCGGCAAGGACAGACATGATGATGCAATATAACTGTGGGTGTTGGCTATTTGACGACTCTGCTGACCTTATCAGAATGATTAGATTCATTCACGGCACTTAACATTTATCTGGCGAGGTACAGTAGTTCTTGTCTGCAAATTAAAGTGGGAGCATGAAGAGAGACAGGGAAGGCCTTCACAGATTGATGGAGGAGAAGAAGAAACTCTCCATGCTTTCTGCTTCGTTGTATCTCATTAATTGCCAAGTCTTTCTTGTTTTTAACGTTTATGAGTAGAATTATTGAAGCACCTGTATGGATTTTTTAATCATTGACTAACATACAGCATGAAGGATAGTTATCTTCTTCTGCAAAGTGTTTTTTTTTTTTTTTTTTTGAAATTAGAAATTAGGGTTTGGTGGGTAAGAGTGCATTATTGTTGTTTTGTTCTAGAAATACAAAAATATTATTAGTTTTAGGGAAATGAAATAGGTGCTTTGCAAGTGTATTGTTTATGATTATGAAGTCTTGAAAAATTTTGTAACTCATTTTTGAGCGATCATAGTAGACGGAAGATGATGGTTCGAGCGATAATAGTCGGCAGGCGACGGAGGTCGAAGGAAATGTAGTCGGTGGATGATAATGATCGAGGGACCATAGACACTAGGCGACGATGGTGAAAGGCACCATAGTCGATCAGCGACACGCGATAGTGGCCGGTTGAAGGGATAATACTCGGCGGGCCACGATGGTCTGAGGGATCGTAGTCGGCTCGCAACGGTGGTCTGAGGGACCATAGTCGGCGAGGAATGGTTGTCAAAGGGACCATAGTCAGCAGGAAACGATGATTGAAGGAATCGTAACTGACGTGCAATAATAAGGGTGTCAATATTTGACCTAACTTGAAACCTTTCCCAAACGTACCTGACCTTTTTTTTTTGTTGGTTCAACACATTTCTCAAATGGGTCGGATTCGAGTTTTATTTTAACCCATTTTTCAATTTCAAATCAGGTTCGGGTTAATCCAAAAACCAAAAATCAACCAAAATTTGACACAGGTGACCCCCTTGCTCACAGCCCTTTCAGGCTGATTCTTGAGCTCTCATTCGCCCTCATGTGCTCTAACCCTAGCCCCAACATGGTTACCCCCCCCCCCCCCCCCCCCCCCCCCCCCACCCCATTCGCCGGCATGCACCTCGTTTCCTTGTAGATTTGCTGGTCGGGTAAGGTTTAACTAGGTTTGAGGCAGGTTAAGACTGGGTCTAGATTTATAACTCACTGTTCTAATCAGGTTGAGTTCGGATCGGGCCAATTAAAGGTGGGTCAATTTCAAATAAGAACCAACCCCGACCTGAAAAACCCATTTTGACACCCCTAGGCGATGGTGGTCGGAGGGACTGCAGTCGTTAGGCTATGATGGTCAGAGGGAGCATAATCGACGGGCCAAGGTTGTTGGAGGGACCTTAGTCTGCAGGTGACCACAGTCTGTGAGACTGTAGTTGGTGAGCAACAGAGATCAGATAAAGGGCTAACGATGGCTACTGGTCGAAGGACTGACAACGATGGTCGAGTAAAGTTTTAACAGCAAAGGTTGTGCCGGGGTGGAGCTCAGGAATGTTTCATGCCTTAAAAAACTTTTTTTAGGTCTCTTGCTCGTGTTTAAGCCTCCAAAAGTTTCCTTTATGTAAAGTGTGAAGATTTTGAGAGTGGCATGCTTCATAAACATGAAGATGATCAAGAGTAATTTTGAGTGTTCCATCGGACTGTTTGTATTTATTCCCTCGATTGTGAGCATTTAATTACTTTAATGATGTTTAAATTATTTGATATTGTGCTCATTGGATTTATCTCATCAAGCTACTTGATTTGACTATAAGCATGCTATATTTGTATATTATTTAATCATCCAATTAATGCTCTAAAGCTTCTCAAAATGCTTTAAGTCCTTAATTTGAGCCCATTTAGACTCGGATTAGACCGATTTTAGTGTTGTTGGGATCCTCTCGCCGATAAGTTCAATATGTTATAAGTTTGCTTGAATTGAAGGTCGGAATGTCCCACATTTAATCTTTAAAGTTGCTAACTAGAATTTACCTCAAGATTCGTGTTCGATCAAAGCAATTTTTTGGTTCTTTAAATTTTTTTAACATGCAAGCATTAAAATTAGTATAATATATAAATAATTAATATTACCTAAATTTTTAAAAAATAAGGGTTCTAACTAGGGGTGTCAAGACCGTCAATGGGTCAGGTTCGAGTCCAACCCAAGTTGACTCGGGCGTAAAAGGTTGACCCGAACCCAACCCGGCTAGCTAAATGGGCCATGTTTTTCAACCCGGACCTGACCCGCGAACCCGATTAGCTAAATGGCGATGGCAATGAGGCAGGGCAGTGAGGTCGATTGTGACTGGACCACTAGTGGGAAGAGCAAGCGGTGAGGTCGACGGTGACATCCTGATGGATTGCGTTACTCGGGTACTCACTGTCGTCGTGAGTGCCGCTTGGTCCTGGTAGTAGGTAGTCTAGGAGACTAGGAGGGCGGAGACGCTGCATTGCAGTCGCCTGCAAGCCGACACTGTTGCAGCGATGAGACTAGATGCTGAGACGCCTAAGACGCGGATGGCAAACAGCTGGCTGAAGTGATGATACTAGATGCGGAAGGGGCAGCTGGCTTGACACAAACGTGACGATACCCACGTTCAAGGGTCAACCAGGTTGACTTCGGGTTGTCGGGTCAACTCGAACCCGACTCAGTTTTACAAACGAATCGAAAACTCTAATCCGCACCCGACCCGTATAGCAGCTAATTTTAGTTTAATTTGATTATTAAAAATAGGTCAAATAAATGCCTGCTGATTTATAATAGGCCTCTTTGAGAAGAAAATTGCAAATTTTGCTGAAATTTCTGCACGTTTTTTATAAATCAAAATTTGAAACTTTTTAGCATAAAGATAAATTAATGAGAACAAATATGACAAAATTAAGCATTGAAATTAGGCTTTTGGCTTTTCGATCGCTATCAAAGCTTCGCCTCACAGGCTATCATTGGTGGGCGTCGGTCTTCTCCACTATGACTACGAAGTTGGATAAGCACCACAAAATATCTATTTATTTTTTTTTTAATTTCCGATCATAATTAATTAAAAATTATTTTAAAGAGAACAATTAATTTTATACTATTAAATATATGAGAGAGGAACTGTGTTATCAAAAATTTGAATTTTTTTAGGGAATAATTTTCTAATTCATTAACTCTCTTTTGATAAAATTATTTGATTAATATGTATTGTATTCATTTTATAATAAATAGATCTAATGATTAAAAAAAATCTTAATTTGAAATTAAGATACCATTATTCAATATAAAATAAAAATCAATAAATAAAACAAACATCTCCTCAATCATATCATTACATTAAGGGCCTATTTGTTTTATTTTTTAAGCAACAACAATAATTTCATTAGATTATATTTTTTTACTACTTTCTCACTACTTATAAGAAACTTTTACGATTAAAATTTATTTTTTACAATTATAATAATATAATTTTTTTCCCCTATAAAAACTTCATAATTAACTTTATAAAGCATTACTGTCATTCCAATTTGGCCCTAAAGCTTTTTTGAAACAACTTTTCTATTACTTTCATTGTAAGAAAAATTGGTTAGTAAAAAATAACATGTATTTAAAAGATAATTTTTTTCTAAGCTATTTCCAATTTTTGCTTATAATTTATTTTTGAAAAAAAATAATTCTTAAATTTATGACAAAAAAGAGCTTTAAAAATAGAAAAATGAATACTCCTTAAAACAAAGCTTTTTTTTTGGGGGGGGGGGGGTGCACCACGTCATTTTTTTTGTTAGGTACCGGCGATTGGCACCGCTGTGTACTGGGTAATGCAGCGCGTTCTAATTGATCTCCTGATCGTCCGATGTTCGCATAGAATAATTTCTCCACATTAGGGGATTCAAATATGAACCTCACAAGAAGGAAGTGCTTCGCAATCAATCATACCCTCACCTTAAACAAAGTCCAAGTAATATTTTTTAAGACCAATCCTCTATCATCCTGAATGCAATAACGGTATTAACATGACATTATCATAATATTAATGATAGACAGTGATATCTTAATATAATATTCTGCTAATCATCAACCATTAATTTATTCAACTAATCAATTTTTTTATTGAAAAAAACATCCCATCAACCTCCATAATATAATGATTCGATTGTCTCGTTGGATCATCCTAGATTGCCTCACTAATTTTAGGATTAGCGACACTTAATGATTAATCATATGTGTTAATCCTATTAAAGAAACTACTACGAATGTACTGCTAAGAACTAATCGTAAGCAGTGGTTCATATTTCATTATCACGTTAATCTCTATAGTTAATGATTTATTGTTTGATTTTATTTTAATTATCCTCCACATAAATCCACTAACTATTATTTGGCACAGCTTTTTTATTGCTTTTTAAATCAACTTTGTAGTGCAAAATTTCTAATTCAAGAAATTTTTATATTTAAAAACTACTTTAGAAGCTTAATTATAAATTACTTTTGAATTTTAGTAAATAAATTAGGTCATTATATTATTTGTGAGATCTATTTCTATGTTCTCTTAGATTCATATTGAATAATCAAACCATCTGGAATTATATTTGATGATTCAATGCATGTAGAAATTGGAAGATAATGATATGAAACTGACTATACAAACTCTAATGTTTGCTTTTATGATAAATTGAATTTTTTCTTTTATTTTTTATAAGAATAAGACATGTGAGTCACATATACATAATTGTCAATGAAGAAACAATTAGTTACATTTGAATCAAATATATAATATAAAATTTCGTTTGGGACGATTTTTGTACTGTTTCTAAATGCAGCTTTTTAATTAAAAAAAAAAAATTTATTAAAAATGTATTTTAAATAGTAAGAAAATCTTTCCAAATAAAATCTAAAATTGTGAAGCAAAATATATTTGCATTCCCCCAAATGATTTTGTATACCACAACATTAGGGGTGTCAATTTCGGGTCACCGGTCGAATTCGGGTCAAACTTAGAATTGACCCAGGTTCAAACGGGTCTACTCTAACCCGACCTGGGTAGGTAAACGGGTCAGAAATGCCAACTCGGACCCGACCCGACGGGTTGCCGGGTTGACCCGACCCGGGAAGGCTGGCTGACGAGCATGGACGCGCGCGCTACCGGGCTCGGACGCGAGCGGCGCTGCAGCGGGCGTGGTCGCGCGGTGCATGTGCTCGGGCAAGGTTCGCGGGGCGGGTGGGGTCGCAGGCAGGAGGCAGCTGCACGGGCGCTCGGGCATGCAGGAAACCACGCGGGCAGGAGGGAGCCACTGGGCGGGCAGGGAGCGGGCTGGTCCGCGGGCAGCTGGCAATGGGCGGGCAGGGGTTCAAACAGATTTTTGTGTTGATCTGGCAACCCGTCGGGTCAACCGAACCCGACCCGTTTTGAAAACGGGTTGGGTCTTACCCGAAAATTTTATGTCAAATTTTCGTGTCGTATCAAATATTGACACCCCTACACAACATACGGCATAAAGAAGCTCATTAAGGGAAAGCAGCCGCCCCGCTAAAGCTAGCCCTATAGAAGCTCGGCCAAGAAAGTACCCCTCATATAAGTTTAAACGCAGGGGAAACTCGTCTACAATAATAATTATGTTATACATAGCTATAAGCCTATAATAGTGAACCAAAAAAGTCTGGCTATCAAATTCCACCATACATTCCAATGCCTTCATAAAACATAAATGCTTTTTGCCTATATTTCTAACCATCATTATTGCAGTGGGGACATACATTGATATGAAGAATCTACTATACTAATTGCTATTACAAAAATACGCACTTTAAAAGAGGAAATTATTTTGTGCGATCATCGGATCGTCTGGAGGTTAATTAGGATGGGTCACTTCACTCAGTACATAGCGGTACACAATAAAAAAGTGGCATAACACATCTTGATTTGACTCTGGATGACATCTGATGACCGCACAAAATAATTTCTCCTTTTAAAAATAAGCAAAGCGTTGTGACAAATTTTCACAAAACACCTCGAAAATTAATTTTTTTGTCCATCAACATAATCAATTAAAAAATAATTAGCGTCAAAAGGGACATAAGCTTAATATAATGATTCGATTGCGCGAAGTTTAATTGCTAACTGGAAGACAATGCCTTCTTGAATGTTCGGATTTGTTTTATAAATGGACCATCTGACTGGACCTGTTTATCAAAGTTTTGTAGGCCCGTTCTTTGGGCCTATAGGCGGGTTAACCTTCGCTCCTGTAATGAAAATTTGGTATATCATCCAAGCGATCAATTTAGCCTTCAAATGAATGACCAAAGGCATCTCCAAACTAAAAATGCAATTTTCACTCTAAAATGAAAACTCATCTTCAATGGAACTATATTTCGTAATGATACGTTATCATGAAATTATCTTGATTGGGCACGAATCTCGAGGCAAAATCAGTTCGGAAACTTCAAAAATTAAATTCGAGAGCATATGAACTCTAATTTCAGAGAGCTTACAGTCAAACTGAGCGTCTCGGAAATACGAACCCAACGACACCAAGATCAACCCAATCCGAGCCCGAGTGAGTCTGAATCAAGGGCTCAAAGCGCTGTCGGAAGGTTCAAACCGTAATTTGAGTTACCAAACGGTCTCCGATTTTGACGAGCTTATACTCGAATCGAACGGCTCGACGAGACGAATCCAACGAGCCCAAGATCGCTGAAATCCGACATCATTAAGGCCTTCAAATGCCAAACGAACGGTGCATGATCAAAGGATTCGATATCGGCCGTCCATTCAAAACACTCCCAATTCGCCCCTGATCTCATGCCTATTTACGGGCTATGTCACTCCAGAAAAACTAAAAATAGAGCCCTCATTCTACACCAAAGGGACTCAAGTGAAGAGAGAGAAGAAGAAGAGAAGAAGAAGGAAGAGGGGAAAAAGGCGATTCCTCTCCTCCTCGACCACCGCCGGAGCTCTTCCCGCCGCCTGAATACGCCGGAACTCTGCCGGATTTTCGGGAAACGCCGGGAATTTGCAGAACTTTGTAAACTTCCTGGAAGAAAAAAATTGTATTCTGATTGTCCCGACTTGTGGGACAAATCAGCCATTTGTAATCTACAAAAACACTAGTATAACTTTACAACTGGGCGAAGCCCCGTGGTTTTTTTCCTTTTTGGGTTTTCCACGTAAAAACTCTGGTGTTTATTTCTCTTTTCTGTTTGTGTGCAAAATACTCATGCAACGCTAAGACGAATATTTTCTAACTCTACTGGCGCGTATATTCTAGCACGCAACACGTAACAAAAAAAAGTCTAGATATATTCTCCAATTCGAAAAAAATATCATTTGTGAGCAATGCAGAGTCAATATTGACGTCGCACTATTCACATCACCAAAATGACGCAAGTTTTCGTGTTCGGTTGGAGCAACTCACGAAAAGTAAATGCTTGTTTAACGTTCGATTGGAGATGACCTGATGTCATCATTCTTTTATGTTATATTGCTCACTTTCTATCATCAATTTACTTTTTTTAATATAACTTTTTCAATTTAATTCATACTCATGCCTCTGTATTTATGTAACTATAAAAAATTTAGTGGTAAGAGTGAATATTTCTTAAAGTTGCACAAAGATTTTACATGAAAATTCCATTCCATGAAGGGAAAAAGGCATTGGGATTAACTTATTTGAAATAGCCTATCATGTATGTGATGATTATAGAATTTTGCTTTTCCTTCTAATTGGAGAGTAAGGTATTACAAAATATAAATGGATGGTATAATCTCCTGAGAGTGTAGTTGAAAACACCATCATAATAATGATGGATGGTGAGCGTCAATGTCAATCGATGGAAAGATTATTATACGCGGGTTTCAGACATAGAGAACTGTTCGACTTTATGACTGTGAATAGTAAAAGCACAGCTATTATTCAATCCCAAGGTTTTGCTATTCACAGTTATAAAACCGAACAGTTCTCTGTATCCAGACTCCGCACGTAATAATCTCTCCAATCGATGGCCAATAAAGATGATCGGGCATCGAAGACAACAATGTTCAAATGATAGTTGAGTAATTACGAGATTCCTAATTATTTAGGTTTAATTGATTTCGTAGATCTCAATGCTTTTTTTTTTTTTGAAAACTCCTATTTATTGGGATTATCATTCAGATGTTATCTTCGTAGTTTTTTTTTAATCTTATTTACGTACATAGTTCACATTAGCTCTACTGGTAGGCAGCTGTTTTTTAGAGCACAATATTTTTTTTATTTAAAACTAAATAATTTTTTATTTTGAAAATATAATTAAAAAAATTAATTTTGATTGACCCATTATCGAATCAGGTGGAAAGTCTCCCGTTCCATGGCATCCACGTCTCATCTTATCCTGCCCACCGCCGTTCGCGCCGACTTCTCTCGCCGCCGGGAAGGGCCTCTGCGCCTTCCCGCCACCATACGGAATTTCCCTTCTCCTCGGCGCCTTCTTCCAAATCCTCTTCGAGCATCTCCTCCTACACTCGCCGCTGCCTCTACCTCCTCTTCCCTGAAAGCCCTAATCTTCGACTGCGACGGCGTCATCCTTGAATCGGAGCACCTCCACCGGCAGGCGTACAACGAAGCCTTCGCCCATTTCTCCGTCCGATGCCCCGTCTCCTCGCCGAAGCCTCTTTACTGGGATTCCGATTTCTATGATGAGCTACAGAATCGAATTGGTGGAGGGAAACCTAAGATGAGATGGTCTTTTTTTCCGATATTGTCCTTCCCTTTCCTTTTTCACTCTCCGCGTCTCTCTTTAAGACTGAAATTTGAATTGTAGGTATTTCAAGGAGAATGGATGGCCTTCGTCTTCGATCTACGCGCAGCCTCCTTTGACGGATTCGGACAGGGAAACATTAATCGACGTGATCCAGGTGAGTTTTCTTGCTTTCTCGTTGGTTAATTAACTAACAGGTCAAAGCGACCTTGCTCATCTTGCTGGACTGAAATGCTTTACCCGACTTAGACGCTTCTCCATTGATGGAATGATAAATAACTTTTCTGTTCAGTGAGAATGTTCTGAGCCTAATATGCATTAATCTCGTTGTAACCATGTTCAGTTATTTGAGAATAACTGTGCTATTTTCCTGGACACAAATGATAAGCTTAGATCATCTTCAACCTAACTCCATATCACTATATGTCGTCCGTCATCTGTTCCATTTGAACTCCAAATCCCACTATCAAATTCTAGTAGGTAAACAGTGCGATGCTAATATTGACATCGAATTGTTCACCTATGCCAAAAAAATTCGTTGCGAGATTTGCCGAAGAAGTACGCGAAAGAGGAGAAAAGCGCACCAATGATGGTTACCTTCGCAGGAAGCGCACGAAAGAAGAATAAATAACATTTGATTGGAGAAAAATGACTGCATTTTAAAATTTTACTGTATTTTGGAGTGAAAAATGATTTTTTCGGTTGGAGATGCCCTAATTATACTGTAATAAATTATCCAGTTTTTTGTTCTAGATTGCACTATACTTTGGTTTTTGATACTCGGTGGAGCTTAGAATGTTATACATGTTTTTTATCTGTGGGGGTTCCCAGACTTATTTTAATAGTTTTCCTGCTTATGAAGGATTGGAAAACAGAAAGGTACAAGGAAATAATCAAATCTGGAGCTGTAAGTATAAGATCCTTTTATTGCTTGTTACATATCAAATAGTGGTAGCATACTCATGATGATACACTTTTCAGGTTGAGCCTAGGCCTGGTGTTCTTAGATTGATGGATGATGCTAAGGGTGCGGTAATACGGCTCGATTCTAAAGCCTGATTGCTTTTCTTCCCTCTATTGTTTAATGGATTCGAGTTGGTGTTGCTATTTAGACTTTGTTTTGGGCGACTTTTTTACTGCTTCTTAAAAGTAACTTTTTAGTAGAAATTTAAATCTATTTGTGCTACGAAGCTATTTTAAGAATCATTAAAAAGCCGCCTCAAACAAAGTCTTAGTCTTATCCAACTATAGCTAGCAATAGTAGTCCTAAAACGTCCAATGATAATTTTCTTTCTGTAAGGTCCATATGTATAATGGTTTGTTAGAAATAATTCTCTGATGGTACAGGGTATCAAGGTTGCAGTTTGTTCTGCAGCAACAAAAAGTTCTGTCGTTCTATGTTTGGAGAATCTTCTTGGATTAGTAAGACTCTTCTCCCAAGCTTGTTTTTCACTCAAAATTTTCTGTTTCTATTCTCAAAAGTTTGTTGAAATTATGTGGTTGTACTAAGATGGCTACTTAATAGTATCATATTTGATTTGTATTGTTCTTATAGGAACGCTTCCATGGTCTTGATTGCTTCCTCGCAGGTAATGGTTCCAATTTTTTGCTTCCTCCCATATTTTTGTGAGGAAAATTAATTGTCCTACAAGTCTTCTTAGTTATGGTTCTTGAAATGCTACTGTTTTTGGCATTAGCTACAATGCTTGAAATAACCCCCATTGGTCCATGAAATATATGATTCAAATAAAGGCTTTATACTATAACAACAACATCATCATCAAACCTTTATCCCACTATGTGGGGTCAGCTACATAAACCATTTTTTCTCCATTATGTCCTGTTAAGAATTAAATTCTCATTTAAATCTAATAAAGAGAGGTTATTTCTAATATTTTCTAACCAACTCTTTTTAAGCCTGTCTCTACCTTTGCTAACATAAATCAAATCTCCTTTATTTTACAGAAATCATTACATCAAGTTATTGATATTATATCAATGAATGCTTTTCCCTATACTCGTTTTGGAATATTATTTGTCAGGTTTTCTATTAGTATTGTTAGAGATTCTCTAATTATTAGTTAAGTTCTGAGCCTCGAGCTATTTCTTACTATAGGAAATGAATTTTACACTAATGTTTTTCAGTTTTTCTTCCCATACTATTCTAGCTATTATGTTAGGGATTTTAGATTATTTCTAATTTGTTTTAATATAAATTTCAATTTATTATATATGTATTCTATTATTATATTGATTTTGTTCATTAACACAAGATACTTATGTTTTTATGTTGGAATACTTATTTTGACAGTTCATTTAGAAACTCTATCAAATAAAAAATCATTTTCTAAGCTCAACAAGCTACTCATTTATAAGTTCCATTAAGTTTGATTGGATGGCTCATTAATGGGCTTGATAAATTTGTTCATTAATAGATTCAATAGGGCTCAATTGTGAAAGTAATAAACATCTTGATAATATAGCTCATTAATAGCTTTAAAGACTCATTTACAAGTAGCTCATTTAAAGTTTGATAACACAATACGAACTAAACATGAGCCAAACTCAAACCAAACTCAAACATCTATGACTTAAAATGACTCAAGCTAGAACACAAACAAAGAAACTCAAATCGAGCTCAAACATAGCTTGAACAAGTTGGTAATAAAGAGCTCAAATATGAACAAAGCATCTTCTCAGCTTGATTTGGTTTGTTTATAACCGTAGTAATATTCGTTCATGATATTTTTTTCCCTTTTATAATTTATCAAAACCAATTTGTTCTTTATGAGTTATTCTGATTATAAGACTAGATATGAACCAAACATTCATAGAGAACTAATTACATGTTTCCTTATGTTAGTCATGGTGCATACCTACCATAATTAGAAGGCAGCTCTAAATGGAAAACTAGTTACTTCTCAAAGATAATTCTAACTCTTCTAATCACAGGTGATGATGTGAAAGAAAAGAAGCCCAGCCCATTAATTTATTTGACAGCTTCAGAGGTAATTAATTATAAAATAAATAGTACCGTTTCTGCTGATGAAGTATTCATTTGCTTTATTTTTCCTTGGTTTTCGATCTCTTGATGAACTTATTTTCCATTGGATTTAATGGCTGAGACCTTAGTGGTATTGTAATTCAGAAGCTCGGTGTGTCTGGAGGAAATTGCTTGGTGGTGGAGGATAGTGTCATTGGGTTGCAGGTACTTGAGCTACAGAAAGTTATGAAAGACTTAACATGAAACTTAGCTAAGACTGTATGTATTGCAAATAGGCAGCAACTGGAGCTGGAATGCCCTGTATAGTAACTTACACATCATCAACTGCTAACCAGGTGAGAGAGCTACCATTCTTGATTTTTTTAAGGCATGAATATATTCTTTTGATAATTCATTTTATTGCAAATTTAACATAAAACTTTGAGAAATCTACAGGATTTCAAAGAGGCCATTGCAACATATTCTGACTTGAGAAATGTCAGGTAGAATAATACTATACTATTAGTTAGTGAATTTATTTATGTGAGATCTTCCATCACTTGGGTTTCTCTTTCTTACAGGCTGCAAGATCTCGAGCTATTACTTCAAAAATCTTTGCTGGCCACCTAATACATAGTGTGACAGATTGTACAATTATGTCTCTAACTAGAGCAAATAATGTTTGTTCAAGAATTTTACTCAAAAAATCTATTGATTATGTATTTCTCCTCATTCCGGGCAATAAAGATTTTGTCATTTACTTCTGAACTTTTACTGACTTGAGAGTTGAAGTGTGTTTTTTCCTTCTTTCTTTTGATTATTTCAAGAGTTTCAGATCCAAAGCTTAGCAATGTTATCAAGGTTTTAGTGGTATAAATTGGTTGAACTAATCCGTTTAGAATATACTAAATCAATTTTGGCTGAAATTAGCCCCAAAATCAGGTTCAAACGTTGGGCTTAGGGGGTTCCTTATCAAATCGAAACTAACATTTAAGAGCAATAACTCCAACACAAACTTTGATGATATTTTATAAGAGTCACCCACTCCAGAAACCTCCTGATCCGCACTTGATTGGACCCCACTTAAGAGGCACTGCCGCTCGAGGGGAATCAAGCATGGGTTAGGGGGTTCCCAATCATACTCGCCTACCAACCAAGCTAAACATCGGTGGGTATATTTTATAATGCTAAAAAGAAGTTTACTTTTGAGGACTCTCACATGGGCGGCGATTGTTAAGATGTACATAAGAGTAAAAAGTAATTCCACATGAACAATGAAATAATAGTTGAGTTCTTAATACATTAGTTGTGGGCCTTATCCATTTACTTAAACTTTTGAGTTTATGGCATACATCTTTTGTTGACAATGGTGGTCAAATTATAGAAGACCGTGTCAGCATTTTGGATCTCAGTCAGCATCAAACTTACATCAACTTGTCCAAGCAACAATTTGAGAAGTTAAAAAGCACTTCACTAAATTATAGATGCAGGAATCAGAACTAGGCATACCTCTCCATTGGGTCAAAGAATACATTTTAAATGAGATCCACTCTGCTCAATTTAAGTCTGCCGTTGCTTTGGCTCAAATTTTTGGACAGCAACATGTCATTTGAGGCTTCTTGTTATGAAAACAACCAGCTTCAACACTAGTCCATAATTTACTTCCGTAGCATATCTGTTAAAAGAAAGCAACTTGAATCAAGTAAAAAAGAAATAGAATATTTAGGCGAATTCTCACATAGATTGCTGAGGCTAGATTTCCAGATTATGGTTATTCTTCTGTAATGAAAGGTAAAACTGGGCAGAAAATCAGAAGGATTCATCCAGAAAATTAGAACACATTATTCTAAAAGAATGGCAAATGAGCAATGACTAAAGTGAATCTGCGAGAAAGGTATGCGAAGAACACATTATTCTAAAAGAATGGCAGACGAGCAATGAGAAGAGTGAATCTGCGAAAAAGGTATGCGAAGTATATTTGTAATGATCAGAAACCTTAAGCGTCAGTGGTTACCCTACCACTTGGCCACAAATTTAAAGGACATCAGTGCTTCTTCAATAATCATAACAACATCAAGCCTGAAATGTATTAAAATACTTACAAAATATTATTGCAGCTGAAATATCATATAACCATCCCTCTTCATTTTATCATATACACATTTTGAAAATTTTCAAAATATACAAAGCTATACTAAAATATCAAGTTTTTACTTTCGGCTCTTTCACAAACAACGAAATCCTTACTACGGAATTCTGAGTACAACAACAACATCATCAAACTTTTATCCCACTATGTGGGGTCGACTTGTGTTAAATCCAAAAAACACAACCGTGACTTCGGAAAGTACTTCTACTCAGTAGGTGCCTCCTGACTCAGAAAAATAAACAAATTGATGCACTTTTCAAACATAAGGAACATAAGATAACATTGGGCAGATGCTATATAAGGTTATGACAAGAGTTGGTGGCAGTATGAAACATATTAATGGGCAATCATATCACCCAAGCTAAGTGTTGGTGTGTATTAAAAATTTAAAACATATAGAAAAGGGCCCAAACTAGCCTTATTGGAAACTGGCAACATATCACCTATTTGGAGTCCTCGACTCTCGCATAGCTACCTTACTTATCAAGCGTACTTGGCCACATATGCCGCATGATGGAGCCACGAACGGGACACTCAAGAAACCGAGTTTCATTTCATGTATATTCGATGAAAGAATATATGATCAAAGAAATAGAACGGGAAACAATATCATAATAAACTGAGAACGTTCCTCAATGAAAATCAATAGTTAAATCATGATCAGACTTCAAATTCTCAGTAGAGAATTGGATGGGTTTGTTCAGCAAAAATGCAGGACACTCTAGTTAAAACTTAAGATGAAAATTTTTTTATATTTGAAGTTTACAAATATTTTCAAACCGATGTTCCTTCGATGACATTGATCAAGACATGCATTTGAATCACATAAAATGGTTCTCATAAGTATAGGAGTTTCAAACCATAGAAATCTAATAAGAATTGCTCGCATATTAAAATTTTGCATGAAATTGATTCAAGATAAAAATTTAACCATTTGGCATGAAGATCAAGGTGAATCAAATGTCCCTTTCAAGACAGAAATTTCATTCAAAGCAATACTTGCATAGCATGATTATCATAAACTTTGCTCAAAATGATACATGACTAATCAAATAAAATTTCAATGGATAAACCATTCAATATTTAGTTATGTGAAATCACCTACTGCAAAGTAGCTGATAGAAGCTTGTTTTGATTGAAACAAAACAGGTTGGATATCTTCTCTCAAATTTCTTGATTTTATGAGTTTTTTTTATCCTTGACAATCTCTATATATCTAGCTCCTCTCTCCACAAGGAATTGACTAATCCTGCCTCTTTTTTTGCAGAATTAAGAACAGAATAAGTTCATTTCATTTTTTTTTATAATTTATAACATCGCTCCTTTTATTGGCAGCTCCTATTTACAAGCTTGAAGTTACAAGACTTCTTGCAACCTGAGAAATTCTAAAAGCTAGGATTCGGTGGGGAAGAGTTGGCAAAGATCTTGTAAAGGGACTTGGAATATTTGTTAGGGTTTTAAGAGAGTGATGTTGGGTAATCTAGAGTTAGGAAGGGAGGACACAAAAAAAAAAAAATAACTTGCAAACTCACCAAAGTTTCATGGGAGAATCAGACAAGCTTTACCAAGGATTGTGTTAGACCGGTCCAGTCCGGTCCAGCCGGTCTAGCCGGGACCGGTTCACGGGCGAATATCGCGAAACAGGCGATTTGTTCGCCTGGGCGAAGGCCGCGCGCACCGCACGCCTTGCGGGAGCCGAATAGGAAGCTTTTTTGGGGAAATTAAGAGGGGAATTTAAATGTAGGGACTGTTTAGGGATTTCCTTTTGATTTGTATGCATTAAATAGTAGATTTTCCTAGGGTTTGATAATCTTGAATTTGAATGTAATTTGAGATCTCTTAGATTTAGGTTTCTTTGGGCTCTTGGCGTTGCCAAAGATTTGGGAGAGAACGATCCTCCTCTCGAATTGAGGATCAATTGTATCTTGCTATTTTATTCATCGACTAGTGGAATACAAGCTTTTCTTTGAGTTTTCTCTCAGGTTTCCTGGTCGTTTGCTGTTTTTCTGCTGTAAACAGCAGATTTCTGCTGTATTTCTGCTGTGGACAGCAGTTTCCATCGGATCAACTTCAGTTTTGGTGAGAAACACTTGGGAACTCAAGTGTTTCCTATCAGATTGCTCACATAGGAATTCTTCCACAAGCGTGAGTATAAAATTGATTTTTCTCTCTCATATTAATTCTCTCATGCACAAATAAAAATGGATAATTGAAGAGTCATCAATTTTTAGTCAAGCTAAATTAAAGATCTTGCATAATAAATCTATGATCTTATAATGTTGACACTTGAAGTGTCATTAATCTTTGGCCCAACTAAATTGAAGACCCTTTGTCGTCAATCTTTAGCCCAACCAAGTTTAAAGATCACTGCTCTACCATTGTTCTTTGGTGAAGCATTAGATCCATCTCTCCATTGATTTTTGTTCTAGGAAAGTGTGATTGCTTTTTTTTCTCTAATGACTATGCATGATTAAAAGCCTCATGGTTACTCTTAAATTATTTTCAGATGATTTCCATAAGAATAATTGCTAAGTGAAGCTAAGCTCGTTGGTGCATTCGATCTTTAGTTGCCCATCTATTAAAAATAAGATATCATAGTCATTCTCTTAAACTAACGGGAAAGGCAAAAAAATAAAATTAAAAAGATAATAACTTTTTGCAAATTTCAAAAGAATGCATGTGAACTATCTAAGAGTCGTCATTCTTTGTTTTAATCTAGTAAGTTCAGGATCCCGCATTGTCTATAATCGATCTTACCAGGCTTTGAAGATTGTCTTCGGTTCAACATTATACCAACACTCCATAAATTATATTTCATTTAAAGAAAGTATGATCACAGGAAATATGCATAAGATAATAAATAGGAAAACAATATCATAATCAAAAGGGAATGCTCGAGAGAAAATAATCAAATAATGATTAAACTTGAAAACTTTAAAAGAGCATTAAACAGGTTCCTTTAATAAAATAGAAGGGCCACTCTAGTTAAAATACGTTGATAAATATTTCAGTACATGAAATGCCCAAATATTAGCAAATTGATGTTCTTTCTATGAGGTTAATCAAAGTGGCAATCAAATGCTAGCACATCAAATAGTCCTTAAGGAGTTCCACACATAATGTCAACACAATACGGACCAGTCATCCTTAGTTCCTGATTAACTATTCTCTTCCTCAATATCGCATTTATTCTCCACTCAAGCCACTCGAAGTACAACACAAAAGTTGCAGAAAGCCAAGGATTCCTCCAAGCATCATTGGCTAACACAATACTCCATCTCTCCATCTGCAACAGCTCATTAAGCTCACATGGCCTCCTTTTCATCTCCTCATAGATTTCAAGCCATGGAAGTAGAGATAAGATTTAATTGAACAATCAACACCATAATATCAATCTCAGCTTACATGACAAAGCTTATGCAATAAGGACAAAAATAGTACTTCACAACAAGCCTAGCTCTATTTTGATCAAAAAGAAAATAAACTTTCAGTTTTCATAGGTCTAAGTCTCAAACATAAAATATCTAGCATTTGAAAAAAAAAAAATCCAGAGAACTACTAAAAACATAATCATACATTCATGTTAAAAGATATTACCTTGAATGCCCGAAAAACCTGCGTTCCAAGCGGCAGGTTATTTCCCATCAAACTCTTATCACATATCCAATACGGTCTGGAGCCTACATGTAAATTTAATTAACTCATTTATGCAACAAACTTCAATGCAGCCCACCAAACCATACATTCTCTTCCTGATATGAATTTGACCCTAAAAATAATTTCTCCCTTTAAAAAAAATCTGAGATGAAAAGTTCAAAATTCCATGCCATTTCAAACTCTAATAGCTCCAGCAACTCCCAGCTCTACCTCTTCTTCTCCTTCCTGCATGAGAGCATACCTTCTTAACTTCTCCTCGAACAAGACCAGAGGGCCCTTCTCTATCAACGCCCCATCCTTATTATAAGCATCTCTCAAGAAAACAGCCCAGTTCATCTCCGTCCCAGCCAAGTAAAATGCCCGCGGCTGCTTCAAGAGCATATGGTAAGTATGCCTCGTAAGACCAAACTCCTCTTTGAACTCTACTATATGATGAATATACGCCCTTTTCTCCACCGTCAAACTCAAAAACTCATGAATCACCCCAACCCTATACTTCTCCGCTTCCACTGTCCATGGCTTCAGCTCAGAGCCGTCAGTATATGGTGAGATCAAAGGCAGCGTCGTCAAAGAATTCATCCTTCTCTCATCATCCTCATCTAAACCTAAATGCTTCCCGTGAGGAATGGCAAATTTGAAGGTTCGACGAACACGGTGCTCATCCGCAACGCAGTCGCGTTCGAGCGCGCTGACGGCAAGAGCCGGGTCCCATTCAATGAGCTCGAGAACGTGACGGCCGTCGGGATCTACAGCGACTCGGAAGAAGTCAGTGTACTTCCGAACACGGTCGCGGAAGTCGTCGGGAAGGCCAAGAACGTGGCGGCAGTGATGGAGCTTAGCAAGGGGGATACGGCGACCGGAAGAGATCATGAGAAGCTTGCGAATCACAGTGACGCGATCTTCTTCAGAAGCATTGAATATGGATTGCTCCTCCGATAGGAGGGATTCCATTAGGGGAGTGAAGGAGAGGTGAGGGGGTCCATAGGGCGAGGGGTGTGGGAAGATGCGGAGAAGAAGGGGATGGCGAGCAGCGAATCGTGAGGGTTTGCGGCCGCGAGAGAAGCCGAGCTCGCGATGAAGCTTGCCGGCGGCGGATAGAGAGATGAGGTGCAGGGGTTGATGGGAGAGAAAGCAACGGGTGCGTGATATAAACCGGAAGAGGGAGTCGCGGTGGATGATAGCATCGAGGGATGGAAGAGGGCGCGGAGTGGATGAAGCGATGGGTTTGACGCGGGGACTGGAGAGCTTTTTGCGGAGTTTCTTCCGGCGTTTGCAGTTGAATAGTGGAAGAATGGAGGAAGGTGAGAAGGAATTGCAGTTGCGAGTAGAGTTTGCGTTTGTGCTAGAGAATAATGGGGGAAAAGAAGGTTTGCTCATCGATATGAGACGGTATGCCATGGCTTATTAGGGTTTTACGTTCGGGTTTCTCCTAGGTGAAGATGGAAGAGAAGCAAGATTTTCAGTCTTTTATACATTATATTAATTAGTATCATTGTCATAAAAATATTAGGCTTTGAAATGTATTTAGTTGCAAATGTGTTTGATCACATAAAATGTCCTTCAATAATTTTATTAGGAGAGTAGATGTATTACATTCCCTGAAATTTAGGGTAGTTGGTGGGTTAGCACAGTTAGAAAGCCCCCATCCTGAGTCGAATCCCCTCTAGTATGACTTCGTCTCTTCAGTGGTGCAAAACAAGTGTGGGTTCAATGCCGATGGATGACCTCGCTAGGTTTCGCCGAGGACTCGCTAGTTTTCGCCGAGTAATTAGTTATGCCGCCAAACATTCCATTTGGAGTGGCAGCAGGTAGAGACCCGTTTCCAAAAAATGGATGTATATATATTAAGAAAATTATACTTTAGTTTAAAAAAATTTTATTAGAAAATATTAAAAGTATTTTTTATTAGATTTTAATAAAAAATAATAATTTTTAATAAGACACAATGAAGAAAAATGATTCATATAACCAACCTATCTAGTTGAAAAATATCATTATTTTTTTTATTAGATGCATACATGCAATCAAAATGAGTGAGCTCAATGAGATGAATCTAACAAGTAGAAAATCACTCAATTTTGGTGTAAATAAATACTTAAGTGCCAAAAAAATTTCAATTGATAGAACCAATAATGGTCGTCCAATGAAATATTTTTAAGAGGCTATAGCGATAATTTTGTATAGTATATAATATACCATTTTTCATTTTCTAATGCATTTGTAAGGCAATTATAAGATTAGAGATAATTGTCTTAGATGATTTGATCATATAAAATAATGGCCTTCTAAAGATTCGTTAGGTCATCTCCAATGGAACGACAAACAATTGTTTGTTGTTCTTCCGTAGCTCCAACTGAGCGGCAATTTTGTCGCTATTTCTTCACGGGTTGGTGTCGCATTGTTCACCTGCTAATTTATTATGTGTCAACGAGATTTTCTCACGAACTGGAGAAAGACGGTTACGAGACAACGAAGCCCGCGAAATGGAGTTTGATTTGAGCAGAATTACCGCATTTTAGAATTTTGCTGTATTTTGCAGTGGAAAATGGGGTTTTTGGTTGGAGATGTCCTTAGGAGAGTAAATGAATTAAATCTGATTTATATTAAAAAAAAAACAGAGTTAGACTTACAAAATTTTAAAAAATATAAGAAATATATTTTTTATTAGATTTAAATAAAAAATTGATTATAAAGAAAAATAATTCATAAAAGTATTACAATTGAAGTGGAATCAAAATAAAAAAAATCAAAACGGATGCTTAAATTTTCCGGTTCGACCAGCGGACCGAAGTCAGCGCGGATCCAACTCACAGCGATCCACCTTCGAGTTCCAGCCACCGCTTTCCTTCCCTCCTCGTCGATAGAGTTACGCCGGCATGGTGGCGGAGCTAATTCCAGTCGTCGATCTGCGCTTCCTTTCCCAGTCAGAGCTTGCCACGCTCGCGCTCTCGTCTCCCAATGCCTTCGATCTTCGTCGTTGCGACGACGTCGTAGTACCCAAAATCGATCGTTCCGTCTTCAACGAGAGTGCTGGAAGCCGCAAACAAACCTACTCCCGTCTGCGCCTCGCCCCTCCCAAGGCAGACTCCCCATCCCTTCCTCCCTCCCTTCCCCGCCGTCGCGGCCGACCTCGCTCCATACCCCTGCACACCGCTGCCGCCGCTACCCCCTCCGCATCTGCACCTCCAGCATCTGAAGACAATCCAAAGGATCCCGATTTCCGTGAGAATCTTCTCATTGCGTCTTACCTTCGCCAACTTTTCTCTCGCGAGGACCCATCATCCCAAACCCTAACCCTAAACAAAGCCGTGTCAACCGTCTGCACGAACGAAAACAATGACGGGTGGGAGAACATTCTTGCCGCAGCAGAGGAAGCGCAGAAGGCTTTGATTCTTGCGGAGGACCATGATCGGGAAACCTTGAATTCGAAGGGTGTGGCTGTTGATTTGGTGGCACTGGGTCAGATGGAGGATCCTTTTGGAGAGGAGCTGCGAAGGAGGACACTGGGATTGAAGACGGAGGAGCATCTACTCGGGTTTCTTTCAGGTGTGGAGGGGCAATGGGGGAGTAGGAGGAAGAGGAGGAGGTTTGTGGATGCTTCTCTGTTCGGGGACGTGCTACCAAGGTCTTGGAAGCTCCTGCTGGGACTCAAAAGGAAGGAGGGCGTTGCGTGGTTGGATTGCCGGAGATATGTTAGGTTTGCTGATTTATATCTTTTATTAGTTTGTTAACATTTTGATGTTCTGGGAAATATATGAGACGTTCATCTCCCCGTAAGAAATGTGTCCTCTTTCGTTTGTGCGCTTGATTCTACGGTATTGGCAAGACAAGGTTCTTCTACATAATGGTGGTCTTACAGTTTTGCTTTAACAGTTTTGCAACAATAATTTCATTTCCAAATGAAGCTGACTATCGTACATTATTCCTTGCTTGAGTTGCTTTGGATTTGTCACCCATAGTGAAGATTTTATTTACATGGTTGTTAAATTTTGTTCTTGGATGACTTGAAATGTAATCATTTTTGCTCAAGCAAGGAGAATACATGAGCACATATCATTAAGGTTAAATTGTGTTATAGTTGAATTATTTATAGCTTCAGATGCATCAAGCATAAAAAATGATGGTGCATGTTAAAGGGTTTAAGGAAATTTTTATATTATAGCTTCACAAAGAGTCATTTGATAGGAAAAGTTCTTGACTGGAATATTGTAAGATCTTGGTGCATCATTTCCTGGAATGTCATAGGCTTGCCAAACATTTAATTTTTAATCTTTCTTATTTGAGCTTAGACCCGGTAATGACAGTTTGAAATGCTTAAATACCTTCCTATACAAATTTAATGGTGCTAATCAAGGAAATAATTAAATAATATAATCAATATTCTATTAAGAAAAACTGAAGATGGTTTAATAAAGCAACAATGTCTCATTATGCCTCACGCACTCCGGCATTGAAGTGATAAATCATTCATGGTTTCAAGTGAGAGTTTTATTTCCACGGATAGTTGGATGGTTAATGATTTGATTCTTGTAAATAATCTTTGTTTGCATTTCTAACTTGGTATTCAATACTTATTACATTTTCCATTCTGCCACGCGGTGCTTGTCGGACCAATTGAGCTCACACAACTTATGCATGTGCAGGGAGCATCGCTCTCATTTTATACAGGTTGTTGCAACCTTGCCTTACGTGTCTTCTTTGTGGGTTGTAAAAGCAAGAAAATGATATATAAACACGGTCTTAATTACATTTATGTTCCTAATTTCTTGTAAATCTTCTGTGTAGTAGTCCATCTAACTTGCACTTTTTTTGTCACAACATTTGATTAACCATAGCAAATGGCCATTTGTTCCCTCCCTGGCATGGGCTATAGTAATCTGATATAAGCTTATTTTCACTTGTTAATTGTTTATTATTTGCTTTAACACCGTCATCCCTTAGCTTCGTTTACTCTCTGCTTGTCATTTATTATCTTATGATGTTTGTACTTGGTTGTAGACTCTTTAATTATCATATTATGAATACGATTTACATTCATAATTTGTTCCTCATTCAGTGTCTCTTAATTCCAACATCTGATATGTTTTCTTGTGCAAAATGTTGGGCAAGTTTTGTATATTGTTGTATACTGTTGTTAGATTATCTTTTGATTAGTCATGATTTTTTTTTTCTTCTTCACCTTTTAGTCCAAATGGGCACCAATTCTTGTCTTGCAAAGAGGTTTCTTCATATATACTCTCTCTTCAAGGTGCGATGCCACCAATTTATGATCAAGATGATAATAATGCCCCTCAGTTTGACAAAGTACTTCATGAATCTGTAGGTATTTTTGAAACCTCTATTTTCTTTTTGAAATTTATGCTACTTCCTCTTCATTCTATATAAGAAATATGCAATAGAATGCAGGTCAAATTCATCAAAGTTCCAATGGAAGCTCTAGTTTCTCTTCTCCTACACCTACTTCACATGTTTCTGGTAACCAAGAGAAACAACCAGAAGGCACTAGTTGCTATAATGCTACTCCAATTTCCTATATTTCTTGTGATAATGGGAAGCAGCAGTTTTTATCATCCCAACAGAGGAGGGCCAAAAGACGCAAGCTTGGTAAAGCAATTGTTGATGGTGTGATCCTAAGAGATGGGAAGTTTGAGTGTCAATTTTGCCATAAGACTTTTAGCGAGAGACACCGCTATAATGGTCATATCGGCGCTCATGTTAGATACCAAGGGATAACGGCAGAGGCATTAGTTGATGAAAGTAGTGCAAGGAAAATCACAGATCATTCTTCTTGGGCTGTGGTGCCATATACCTCATCTGATAAGGACGTTTCTACCATGAAAACTGATGCTAGTCATACTATTCAATGCATAAAACCGCAGAATAGTCCGCAGGCCGTGGGAGACCAAGCTGAAATTTCCACTGCCAAATCTACTGATGGTGGTCATTTAAAAGAGATTATCGAAGAAGGGATTGCCACAGAAAGTAAATGTAATGGTTGCGCAGATAGCACATTCCCTTCTGCCAGTGATTTGAATGCTACCCCTCACGACTGCTCTCCCATGACAACTAAAGAATCATCTCCCATCAAACCTATCGATAGTGAGGTTAGTGATTGTGTCATGGTTTGCAACAATACCAGTCCTATTCATGATGAAAAAAGCTTTGAAGAAGCAAGACTTAATACATCCTCAGATGCTGTGCCTTTATTCTCCCCTCATCCACTTGTAGAAAATCGTAAAGCAACAGATGTTACTCCGTTTTCTTCCACCATTTCCCAGTCTTTCAATGTGTCCCCAGTTCCAACTCACTTAGATGATGCACTTTGCAATTTGAATAACGAAATAGATATTCATTCCTCTGTTAGCAAGACTAAAGATGCAGCTTCTCCAGATCTGGCAAATTTAGGTGCTGCATCTTGTAATGCTGATGAGGCGCTTAATTTTCCATCTATTGGTAAAACTTTTGATGGTTTATCTTTGGCTGCATTGGATGCTGATAATATCGTTCGTGAAACTATTAATGACAGCGGTCTCCCTTTAATCCCAAGTAAAGTTGAAGTTCTTGAGAAAAGTGACTGCAATTCAATCAATTACACAGCCCATAATTCTGTGTGTACAAGTGACTATATGGATGCAGATAACAATACTTGCTATGACTTATCTCTGTCTCTTATGGATATGGATGTGAAGACCAAGGATAAGCATAATGGAATAAATCCTACTGGCAATTTGACTTCTGAATTTGAAAATTATAATGATAAGCTCTTGGTGGAAATTGAAAATCATTCGTTCTCCTTGTCTGGCAATCAGCCAAACAATGAATGTAATTATAAACCAAGAGAAGGGCAAGATGCTAATGAATATCTTCATCAGCTTTTTGAAAAAGATGCTGTTTTGGAGAATAGCATGCCTGGTACACTTCAGAATGGCTCTACTTTCACTTCTTTCAGTAGTGAACTGATACGGGATATTGGTGCAAATACAGATTGTCCCTTCGGTACCGACATAAATGAATGTGATCTTCAAGAAATTGCTAAGCCTATTAACGAGCTGGAGTTTTTTTTTGGTGGGAGCAACTCAGCGAATGAAGGGAATGCTGCCAATGAGTTGATTGAAAATGATGCAGAAAGTAAATCCGTTCATATCAGTTTGTCTAATTCATCTTGGTTGAGATCGGCCAATGTTCTTCCTGTCCTTGATATGCTACCTGACCAGGTAATACTGTTTAGACATTGTCTATATAGTTGAAGAAAGCAACAGTGAAGTGTTAGCTATATTCATGCAAGTACAGAGTTACTACTTCATCAACTAAAAAAATGAAATAATTAGTTATTTGCTATTTCCAACTGATTTTAGAAATGCAATCAAGTTGATACAGGATATTCTATATTCTAGAATAGCTTGCAATGTAGATTTATATGCAATAAACCGTGCAGCAAACATATAAATTGTGGGAAAGCATGCTATTAGTCTTTCTACTTAAATTAAAAAAAAAAAAAGTTTAAAAACCCATTTTATCGGAAAAAGGACTTTTTAATATAAATTAATAATAAAGGTTTAAATGTTATGAAAGTCATTCAAACAATTGAAATTTCATGTATATAAGAGAAACTACCTTGTAAATAACTTAAGAGGAAAGAGATGAAAGAGAGTGGGAAATGAGGAAATCAAAAGAAGAGAATAGGCAAATCACGTTTTTGTTCAAGGATATTGTCTCTCCTTGAATGCTTTAACCTTCCACTAGATTTAGGCCTAGGATTCCTGAAGATGAAGACTGATTTGCATTTCAAAAATAATTTTTTTACTAAACTGATGTAGGCAAAAAAATTTCAATTTAATTCTTCGGGCATTTATTGGTGGGCTGTTTTTTCTTCTATTGGGCTTGACCCATTTATCCTTGGCTGCTTGGTGTTTGGAGGTCTCGACTGATGGCTTTCTTGGCTGTTGGGATGCTTGGCTCCTCGATTCCTAGGCTGGCCGTGCATTTCCCTTGGTGTCTGTTGGGTTTCCTGGCTGTTTGGTTCCTGGGCTAGCTGTTGGGTTGCTTGGATGCTCGGTTCCTGGGTTGGCCATGCCTTGTTCTTTGGGTTTTTTCCCTGTTTTGATTAGATGCTTGGGTGGCACTTGTCAGATGTTGTTTGGTTTCCTTTTTCCTATTTAAGGGGATGTTTGGTGCTGTTTTAAGGGAGATTAGTGTTGAATTTTTGAAATGTGAAACCCGTGGGTTTTGAATAGTGGCATGTGGGTTTTGAATAGTGGCATTGAAGTGAAGATGGCATGATCTTTGTCAAAGATGACAAAGATGAATGCATCATGGAATGATGATTTTTTTTTTGTATAAGCTAAGCAATGATTTTTACAAGAAATCTAAACCACATGTTTGCCATCTGCTTGTCTATATTCACACTAACAAACACACTCGCACACAAAAACCCAAAAAAATTGCCAATTCATAATTCTGCATCTATTTCAAATCCTTGGCAGTGTGGGGGCGAGCTCGGCGAAATTAACCAAAAGAATGAAAACTTACAAGCTTTCGAGGAGTTGCGGCTGGGTAGTATTGAACCTTCTGATTTTGCCCTCTTTACTGGTCAAGATTCTAGAACTGTAGTTGAGCCATCCATATCGTTGGGTTATTCTTCTGAACTGGAAGATCAGAATTGCTCTTCTTTTCAGCTTGGATGGAACATATCTTTGGGTAACATGGACAACACGAACAGCTTCACATGTGTCTGTGTGTGGTGCAGTGCAGAGTTTACACACGAACATGACAATGATGAACCTCGTGCAGAAACCCTCGGCTTCATTTGCACGTCTTGCAAGGCAAAATTCTCTGGGCCATGAAGTACTATAAATGAGATGGACATTTACAGTCTGGTGATGATTTCCTGCTTGAAGCTTGCTGATTTATGAAAATCTTTCTCATGATCTGATACTTCTGAACCTGTAAATTGCAACAAAACTGAAGCTTGGAAATGCTTCATTTTAGAGAGAGAGTCATGCTGAATTCACCTGAAATCTTCTTGGTAAGCACTATACCTATCGCCTATCTGCATTGGTTAGATGGTTCTGAATTCTGTAAATCATATTAGAAGTTTTAATGATTTCATCCCTCTCCACAAGCTCATATTGTGATGAAAATATTTTTTCTGTTCGAAGAGAATTTCTATAATTTTAGTGAAAGTTTTTTTTTTCTTTTTTTCTCTTGTAAGAGAATTTCTAAACCAGTTAACTTCTCTATTCATGTTTTAGGCTTCGTTTGGGACCGCTTTCTTACTGTTTCTTAAAATAACTTTTTAGTATAAAGTTAGCTTTTGAATTAGAAAATTGTTTCAAGAAAAAATAAAGAAGCCATCACAAACGAAGCCTAAGCTGTTTGTCAAACCCCAGCAACTAACATGGCCTTAATGTGGTGGTTCATGTTTGTTATTAGTGTCCTTAGTGCAAATCTGGCTTAATTGTTTTATAGCTAAACGTTATTTCTCTCCATAAACCATAACGTCAACATTATTCAACATTTTTCTGATTTCTATTTCTTATGCAAAAAAGAAAGAGAAAAGAAGCAGGTAACAGGTGATTTTTCTGAAGCATTTTGTTTTGGATGGTTCATGACAGCACATGATGATGAGAAGGGCTCTCTTCAATCAACATTCTCATTTGTGAATCTCTCATCTCATCTTGTATTTATTATTTATTGATTATAAGAGACCTTGAAATTTATTTCCAATGAAAGGTTTTTTTTTTTTTTTGACAGGGGGAGGTGTTTGAGATTATTTGATTTTTTATTTTTTTGTTATTTCTGAATTTTTTTATGATGGGCAGTTGAAGCAATAAATATTTGGAGGATTTATTATATGTGTGTAATTTTTAATTTAGGTTTCATTTGGGATAGTTTTACACAATTATATTTTTCCTATTTTCAAGAGATTTTTAAATTAAAAAATAGCTTTACAAAACAGTAAAAAGCTGTCCCAGGTGAAGGCTTCGTTTGGGACGGCTTTCTTCTTGCTTTTTAAAAGGGCTTTTTATTACAAAAATTAAAATTTTTGTATTAGAAAGCCGCTTTAAGAAGCAGTAAGAAAGCCGTCCCAAACGAAGCTGAAGTCTAAGGCTTCATTTGTCACTGCTTTCTAAAATAGTTTTCTAGAATAAAAATTTCTTGAATTAAAAGATTTTACATTAGAAAGTTGTTTTATGAAGCAGTACGAAAGCTGTCCATACCGAAGCCTTAGATTTTCTGAAATAAATTGATAAAGACTTATTACTCGACATAATTCATATTGCAATTACAGGAATAACTAACAAATGTATAATGCTGCAACGTTTATACAGTCTTGAATCTTTTATTTAAAAAGGGAAAAAAAGCATTAGGGGCTTACAGGAAAATCGTGAATATATTAACTCAAATAATATTTAATTTGCAAAAAAGGATTATAATTATTATTTATAATAAAAAATATGATATTTTTTTGTTATAAATATCATACCGTATTTATAAAATTACTCGTAATTTTTATTAGGGAAATTTACATACATATCACTTTATAACATCATATTTACATATCTAACACTTAAAACTTTAATATTACATTCATACCACCATATATTATTTTAATATCAAATATACCACTTATATTTCTTTCCTACCACTCATATATTTTATTTCTACCACTCATATTTTGTATGAAAATGAACTATGGGTGATATTTATGTAATATTAAAGTTTTAGATGTTAAATATGTAAATAGAATAGTATTAAGTGGTATGTATGTAAAACTCCCTTTTTATTAATATAGTCAAGTATAAAAGCTCTTGATGCAAAATGTTTTGTTTCCTTTATTTTTTAAAACACAAATAAGGTCCAATATAGTATTCAATACTCTTATATTGGTTAATAATTTTATTATAATATAAGAGCTTTAAGGATTTTGTCAGTTATTTTTCTAATACAAATTTTCTTATGTCATTCAGAATCGTGCCCTAAGACCCCACATGTTGTGCGAAGTTTTATTTGGTTCGGTCGACCGAATGAGAGAAACATTCGGTCCCAGGCAAAAATCGCGCGGTACCGAGTTTTTCAAAAAACTCGGTACACCTCGGTACCGCGCGATTTTTGCCTGCGGCCGAATGTTTCTCTGCATTCGGTCGGAGGACGTAATAATTGTTCCTGTTGTGCAGACTCATTTTAGGGTTGGTTTGGCACAGCTTTTTTATTTATTTTAAAATAATTATTTAATATTAAAAAATTTAGTTCAAATTTTTTTATAATATAAGACAGTTTTAAAAAATAGTGAAAAAAAATAATCACAAATTTAGTTTTAGGTTCCGTTTGGAACAATTTGTATTTTTCTAATTTTTTATTTTTTATTAAAAAATTGTTTTAAAAAATAATAAATAAGACTTCCCAAATAAAATATTAGTCTTCTAATCTGCAAATTTGCTCAGTCATTATAAAAGATAATAAGACTTCTGGGGCCATTAGGGGTGTCAATTTGGGTCAGCGGGTCGGGTTCGAGTCGAATCCGGAATTGATCCGGCACTGTTCGGGTCAATCCGACCCGTTTTTAAAAACAGGTCAGGTTTCTGGAACCAAACCCGATCCAATTCGGGTCCGGGTCAACCCGAACCGACACGAATGACCCGAAGTTGACCTAAAATTATTAGTTTTCGAGTTAAAAATCGGGTCAATCTCAGGTTTTCGAGTCAAATAAGAATTTTCGTGTCAATTTCAGGTCATTTTTTTGTGGCTGGGTCAACCCAAACCCGACCTGATTTTTAAAACGGATTGATTTGTTGAACCCGAACCCGACCTATTTCGGGTCCGGGTTGACCCTAACCCGGATATTTCCGAGTCGGATTCGGATCGTGTTTCGATTCATGTCAAAAAATTGACATCCCTATGGGCCACCAACTGCGAACACTTGGTACAACCGTACAAGGCGTATATTCTTTTACTTAAAATTTGTCTAAAACAACGTAATTGGATTAGCTTTTCCAAACTATGAAATCTTCACCGTTAATTTTCCTTAATATGTAAGAAAAGTGCAAGTTTGATTAAGAATCTATTCAAACAAATGTAATTCAGATAGTGCAGCAGTTTCAAAATACATCATTACCATTTAAATTGGCTAATAATAGAGCTGATTAATATTTCGTTTGACATAGCTTTTTTATGACTTTCAAAAGCAATTTTTTAACATAAAAATTTTTATGAAAGCAGCAAAAAAGAATAGCCAAAAGCTCCCTCAAACGGAATCTTACTCTTCTATGCCCACAAATATTGGAGTATAAGGGAAGAACTTATAGGTGCTGTTAAATTGAAGATCCGTGAGGGTAAATTGACGATCTGGAAAGGAAGGCATTGCTCTTCTGCGAGTTTTCTCCTCTCTCGTGTGAAGCTAATTCGTAGTATTTTACTCGAGAGGTTTTGTAACCCGCTCAATTTGAGCGGGTTTTGAAGTCACGCTAACTACCCGTCGCAATACACCGGTTATGCTTCCGAGGAATTACTTTCCTTCCGCTCAAACCCAACCAAACGACGTAATTTATAAAATGCATGTAAATTAAATACTTTACTCTCCTAATTCTGCATACCAAACAGCCCCTTAGTGGAACTAAAGGGTCGCTTTATTTGACTTTTTTCTTCAATAAATGAGGTTAGGCACATTCTTATGTGATTTCAAATCAAAACATATTTGGAATAGACTTAAACCGAACTGAATAGAATTTGAGAATAGTTTAATTATGAAATTGAACAGAAATGCTTAGAATTTTATTAAAAAGAAAAAAACTAGAGCTATGATCTTGTATTTAACATATAAATAACAAGTAGTTACTTCTTATTTACTCAGGCTTTTGTTAGAGACTGTTTTTCTTACTTCTTTTAAAAATAAATTTCTAAAACAAAATTTTGGAAATTTTATATTAGAAAAATATTTTTGAAAACAACAAGAAAGTTATCTTAAACAAAGTCTTAGGCTTTGTTTGGGACATCTTTTTTATTGCTTCTTAAAGCAATTTTTAGTACAAAAACTAAATTTTTGTACTAAAATGTTGTTTTAAGAAGCAGTGAGAAAGTTGTCCCTAGTGAAATCTTAGACTTCGTTTCGAACAGCTTTCTAAAGCAACTTTCTAATATAAAAATTTCTAATTCATAAAATTTTTGTACTAAAAATCTGTTTTAGAAAGTAATAAAAAAATGTCGTAAATAAAATCTAAATAATTCATCATTAAATTGAATATGGAAGAATAAACAAAAATTAGTGAATAGTATTGGATTAATGAAATGTTCTTATAAAATAGACATAGAGCAAACATTTGTTGAGAAATGATCTTAATGTATTAGTTATTTGCTAAATAATTTTGGGTTATTATTTTTGAACTGAATTGAAACAAGTCAAATCAATCAAAGTTTTTTTTTCTTTTTTTTTTTGGAACAGGCTATTCACCTGTTGCCACCCTCGAAAAGATTTGGTGGCGTGACTAATCCTCGACTGACCTGGCAGATGCACACTCCCCAGAAACCTCCTGACCCGCACTTGGTTGAACCCCGCTTAAGAGATGCCTGTCACGACCCAACCCAATCGGGACGGATCCCGCTCGCATCAGGCCGCGACACAACTGTCGAAAATCCAGGATCTAGCTTTGGAATTTGTTTCAGACTTTCTTCCAAGTATTAAACAGACAGAAAAACGCAGAGCTATTATAAACATCCAAATGCAGAACGGTTCATCTATCTTTTCTTTCCTCAAAATAATCATATACAATACAGTCCATGGCTTCAGACAGAAAGAACAAAACAGAAAAAGTCATGACTGCACAAAAATCAAAAGTATCAAGTACCTGATCACAGATCAGACTCAGAACGTCTAGTCCAAGACCTCCTTCCCTTTCCCAGAACCTAAAAACCACGCAGAAAATAAGGATGAGCTAACAGCTCAGCAAGACATCAATCACCAATCAAAATAATCAGAAACTCGCATCAGAAAACATATCAGAAAAGTATCCGTACAGAATTCGAACAATCGTACCGGAATCGTATAACAGACAGAACAGATAACAGCTCAATCAGAAATCAAACATCGGATACGGAAACTGAAATCATTTCAAATCAGAGTTCATAACAGATATCATAAAGCTTTCATGTCACAGAGCAGACAGAATCGTACGGAATAACCATAATCGTACATAAATCAGAAATCATATATCGGATAATTCATAAAACAGACCAGTTAAGTCACAGAACAGATTATCAGATATCAAACATCAGATTCCCTGACCCTGACAGAATCTCAACGGATTCTGGCCCCTTATGCCTCCCTTTCCAGACACTGACAGAATCTCAACGGATTCTGATCCCTTATGCCTCCCTTTGTGCTTATAGCACCAGAACAGAACAGAACAGATATTCGGAATTCCGGAACATAACTTATTTTTAGATTTCATAGCTCATTTCAGATTTCCCTGACACAGACAGAATCTCAAAGGATCTTGACCCCTTATAACTCCCTTCTGATAGCATACAAACAATTCAATTCATTCAATGTATCAATTCAGAAAAATCAGAATTCATACGAAAAATCAGCGGCATAACGGCAGTATACGGAATTTACATAAAACTCACAGATTCAGAAATTTATCAAATTACCACAGAATATCCACAACAACATTATAAGACTTTTACTGTACTGACATAACATTTTTCAACATCCTGATAATTTGCAATTCAATTAAAACACCGCGGAATCCAAAAATATACGGTAAAAATCTTCCAGAAAATACTCAAAACGTGCACAATTATCATCTGAAAAACATACCAAAAGTTATGTTGTAAAACTTGAAGCAGTAGAAAATAACACACGAAATTCGCTAACGGAAACAAAATCCGGAACAGTAAAGTCGTCAAAATCCACGTTTCTGAAAATTGAGAAAGGCGGGATGTGTCTTATCTCGAGTCGGTCAACTTCCCTAACTACAGCAACGGACGAAAACGGACCGGAGTCGCCCAAAAATCCTCTTTTCCTTCTTTTTTCTCTCTCTTGGACGTCCTTTCTTTTTTCAAAAAGATCTCATTCCTATATATATCCAAACGGATCGTCTCGGACGATCGCAACTTCGTCCCGGGACGATTTGGGTTCTGGACGAATTTCGTCCAGACGATCTAGGTTTTGTCCTGGGACGAACCATTTAACCAGAAATTTTCTTCACAACCTGTACCGATCGTCCCGGACGATACAACTTCGTCTGGACGAACCTGAGAGGAAAAATGGTCTTTACAATGCTGCCGCTCGAGAGAAATAGAGCACTGGTTGGAGGACCAACCAAGCTAAGCAACTGAGTAAAGTGTTTAACTTGAGTGGAAATTCAGATTAAAATTATGTTAAAATGATTAAAATATTTTGTAAGTTAGATTGATGGATCCTTTTTTAGTGCACTACTTGTAAGTTTTTTTTGGAAGGTCAGGGCTTCAAACATGAAAATTATTATGTCATGTTATCTGACAGAGAGATACATCATGATTTCTCTCTGTCTACTGTAAAAACTCAGCCAAAGCACAGTTACTATAGCAATTACATTTTAACTGCGCTTTAATCTTAGACAGAGAGAAATCTGAATGTATCTCTTTACGAGGTGACCAGACCTAATAATTTTCTCTTCGAACGTGGAACTTTTATTAGGTCAGGACACCTGACGTAGCTCCATATCCGGACGCCAATAAAACATCACCACGTGCTCTTATTCTTTACCGCGCGTCCCGACTACCCGGCCCGAACCGAAACCCAGTATTGTTATGTATTAGCTGATTTGTGCATACCAATGTATTGCTAGGTATTGCTCGGTAACAAGAAATACCATTATGTCAAAACCAATACCGAGCAATACCTCGGTTTTGCTAGGTATTGCTCGGCATTGGTGTTGGTATTGAAAGAACGGTATTTTTTGTTATTGCCAAGCAATACTTAGCAATACCGAGCAATATCTTGCATTACACGAACATAGCAATATCGGGTTCCTGTCCGGATCGGGTCGTCGGTCTCACAGTAAAAAATAAGATTACGTGACGATATTTTATTGACGTTCAGATCTAGAGCTAAGTGAGGTATCCTGACCTGATAAAAGTTCTGGAACGTGAGCCTCACCGGAAGGAATTCCTTCCCGTCAACCAACGGGGTTGCACGCGCTAGCTCGACGGCTTGTAAGTCATTGGGTCGCTTCGGCTGCGCACTTGCACGTACGGACGCTTGCTTTTAATAGTAATAGCTGATTGACTCGCCTTCAGTCATCTGTTCTCTCTCTCTCTCTGAACAGCGAGCCACAGAGGTATTACAGAAGGCTTCTCCTCATTCAGTTCTAGTGCAAATCGATCCTTTAAGCCCATGTATTGAGGTAAATCCACCTCTATCTCTCTCTCTCTCTGAACAGAGAGCCACACAGGTATTATAGAAAGCTTCTCTCACTCAGTTGTAGAGGAAATCGATGTCATTTAGCCCATGTATTGCGATGCACCATCTCTCTTTCTCTCTCTTCCTTTGTGTGTGTGTGAGTTATGTGTTCCTAATACTTATGTTGTAATTTTTGGTAATTTGAACCATTCTACTGATTTTTAGACTTAGCTGTTTGGCATATATATGATGCAGCTTGCTTAAAGGAACTATATTTGTTTACTGAATCTCTAGTGATTGAAGCTAAGATTTACAGGTGAAAGTAGCTTAGTCATATATGCTTCTTGCTTCTTAAGTTCCACTAGATTTGCTAAGAAATGTTGTATTGAATATGGATTAAGTGTTCATATCTAATAGGGCCAAGCAAGAAGTTTTTTTTTGTACTTGGAGCAGTTAGGAAATCTGGAAATTTTCTTAAGAAAGTAGCTGATATGGTTTAATCAGTCTTGTTTTGCTATTCTGAAGTGAGAGTAAACCCTGTGCCAGTCTAAATTCGATTAGAATGGAGCCTAGTACCATATTCTATTCATTTTATCTGTAAGCAGGTTTAGTCTCATTCTTGCAGTCATTTTTGTTTGTTTTCTTTCATTTCCTCTTTGGCATTTATGGAATGATCACCACAACGTGCATATGTAGGTGATTTTCTAGTTTTTTTTTTTTTGTCAGGCTTCAAAACAGAAAATGAACGGTCTAAAGCTTTTCAGCTTGATCTTTGTGTTAACTTCTTTGCATCATACTACCGAAGCTGACAATGAAGGTGCTGATATTTTATTATCAACTTTATATTTATGTTTCTATGTTTAAATTTGAATGCATGCCGGCATGAATGTAATGTGCACCTTCATGAAATTTTTATTGTGAGATTTTCAAATCATGAGTATTTGGTGTTTCTTTATTATCCATACATTAGTTGTAAATCTATTCAGATGTTGTTGACCCTATTTGGGTGTGGAAACAAAACATTCATCTTGTAATACTCCAAGCTTTCATTCATCGAGAAATTATCTAAACTTAAGTCAATAGGGCTCACAGTTTTATCTCTTTTAAGGAACTTCCCAAGATTGAGCACAACTAACATTGAACTTTCTTTTGAAACTCCAATTGTTCAATAAATAACACATCAATATTTAAGATTTATGTTTCCTTGTATTTGTTGGTCTCATTATCTACCCAACGTAAGTAACTGATATCTTCATCGGTGATCTTACACATGATCTAAAATGACACATTTTACAAATAGGATTTTAGAGGTTCCCCTACAAGTTCTAAGAGATGGATCCCACCATGAAATAATTTGTTTCAAATGCGTTTAAGAGCTTGTTCCCATGTTCTTGTACTTTGTCATACATATCACTTAGGTCCCATCTTTCCCTCATTGTATCACCTTGATACCATTTGTGATTGTCATTTTCTTCATATTTGGCATAACAAGCCTCATAATTTTGTTCTCTTGTTGCAACTCCTAAAGAGGTCACCCATGCCATGAGTGTTCTACTATGAGCATATTAAACATTGGAGTTTTCAACATGACTCTAACTATTACATTAAAAGATACCTTGATCTTTAAGAGTTCTACTTCCCTAAACCTAAGGTGTTTCGCACCCATTTTCATGTTCATGTTATTAGTTTCATGCATTTTGCTTCATTCTTGTCATAACATATTAATCTTCTTATTTTATCAATCACTATTTTTTTTTTTAAATGTCCAAGTGCTGCAATTTTTTAAAAAATGCTTTAGGAGTATTTTGCAATAAAAACAAATTGAAACCTGCATTTCTACCAATATGCTATGTAGATCCTAGTATTTATTGAAAAAGAAGTAGGTTTTAGATAATTTTAGTGTGATAAAAAATGAGAATGTTAAAATTTATGTATGATCAAACTAATATAAATAGACTAAGAATTGATTGTATTAGATGGGCAGTGATAGTAGCATTTTTTGAACATAAAATGCAGCAACAACAACAACAACAACAACAACAACATTAAGCCTTTATCCCACTACTTGGGATTGGCTAGATGAATCATTTTTTCTCCATTGTGTCATGTTTAGAATTGAATTCTCATTTAAATCTACAACAACAACAACAACAACAACATCAAGCCTTTATCCCACTACGTGGGGTCGGCTACATGAATCCTTTTTCTCCATTGTGTCCTATTAAAAGTCAAATTCTCGTTTAAATCTAATAAATAAAGGTCATTCCTAATATTTTCTAACCAAGTCTTTTTAGGTCTACCCCTACCTTTCTTAACATAAGTCAAATCTAATACCTCTACTCTCCTAACCGGGTCATCGCAAGGCCGCCGTTTTATGTGACCAAACCATCTAAGGCGACTTTCTCTAATCTTATCTTCTACTGGAGCTACTCCAACCTTTTCACGTATATGCTCATTTCGTATCCTATCTCTAAGGGTAAAGCCACTCATCCACCTGAGCATCCTCATCTCTGCCACACTTAACTTAGTATTATGCTTCTCTTTTAAAGGCCAACATTCAGCACCATAAAGCATTGCAGGCCTCACTACCATCTTATAGAATTTTCCCTTAAGTTTGAGGGGTACATTTCTATCACATAACAAGCCCGATGCATTCCTCCACTTCAACCATCCAACTTGAATTCTGCTGATAATATCCCCATCTATTTCACCATCACTCTGAACAATAGATCCAAGATATCTAAAACGTGTACTCTTATTAATGACTTGATCGCCCAAAGTCACAATCCCCTCACTAGGTCTATTACTACTAAAATTACACTCCATATATTCTGTTTTAGATCTACTCAAGCGAAAACCTTTAGACTCTAAGGTTGACCTCCATAATTCAAGTTTACCTTCAACTCCCTCTCTAGTCTTGTCAACAAGAAGAATATCATCAGCAAAAAGCATACACCAAGGTACATCCTCTTGCAAATGTCTAGTGAGAACATCCATGACTAAAGCAAAAAGATATGGGCTTAAGGCTGATCCTTGAATTCTCATTTAAATCTAATAAAGAAAATTTATTTCTAATATTTTCTAACCAAATCTTTTTAGGTCTACATCTACCTTTCTTAAAATAAATGAATTTAATACATCTACTCTCCTAACCGGTTAATTGGAAGGTCGTTGTTTATGTGACCAAACCATATAAGGCAACTCTCTCTAATCTTATCTTCCACTGAAGCTAATCCAAACTTTTCACATATATGCTCGTTTCGTATTGTCTCTAAAAGTAAATCCATTCATCCACCTGAGCATTCTCATCTCCGCAACACTAAACTTAACATTATGCTTCTCTTTTAATGGCCAACATTCTACGCCATAAAGCATTGTAGGTCTCACCACTATCTTAAAGAATTTTCCATTAAGTTTGAGAGGGACTTTTCTATCTCACAACAAGCCCGATACATTCCTCCACTTTAATTCTTCTAACTTGAATTCTACTAATAATACCCCATCTCCTTTTGAACATAAGATAATGAAAAATAAATTTAAATAGCTTGGGTATGTGCAAAGTTGAGTTGATAAAATTAAAACGTGGTGATTAGAAAGAAAAAAGGGGTAGAATAAAAGTAGGTTGGAAAGAAATTGTGCAAAAAAAAAAAGTTTTACACCTGCAACACTGAATAAAAATAGATGAAAAATGTGGATTTATAAAGGTGGCCTACATAGGGATAATGCTAATGATGTTGATGATGATAACTTCACAAAGCTGCAAAATTATGTCACAAGCTCCCACCAAGGTTTTTTAAAGCAAAACCTCCCTGCATTGACATTGAAGTTCCTATTCACTTCAGATTCCCCCGAAAAAAATTAAAAAAAAAAGTAATGCAATATGAATAATAAAATTTGAAAGTAGATTAGATGCAAAGTTCGAGGAGATTTCGCCAAAATGTACACTTTAATTATAATAACTGGGCAGGTCATGGCTTCATTTATATATTGTTAATTAAGCATATTGGATACAGGGTGGCTTAGTCTGGTCCTGTTCCAATTATAACCTTTTTTTTTAATTCTTAATCCACAATGCTTTGCTTTGAAAGGGAGACTAAACAATGATATAAACTCCATTTAGTAAATATATTTTATTGAAATTAATACTCGTTTGCATGAATTTTTATTTTATCATTATTGTTTTAAGATACCAATAAGCTTGTTTCTAATTCAGGAGACGCATTGCTTGCTCTAAAACTAAGTCTTAATGCTTCTGAAATTCAACTATCAAGTTGGGCCCAACAGAACGTTGAAAAATGCACATGGGAAGCTGTGAATTGTGATAATAACAGTAATGTAGTTCGAGTGTAAGTTTTTTTTTTTTTTTTTTTTTTTTTTCATTTTAATTTAACCACCAGTTCATTAAAATTTCTGAACCTGCTTCACTGGAATTCAATTTTGTTCAAAGCACAACCCACTAATCTGGTGAAAAATAATAAAAATAAATAAATAACTATGTTCTGTTTATTATTTTTGCAGGGAACTGTCTTCCATGAGATTTACAGGGGTATTGTCACCACGAATTGGAGAACTCAAGCATTTGGAAGCTTTGTAAGTGTAATACTCTTTGTGAGCTTACTTGAAAAGCAGATGTTTATAGTCTTTTTCTACTAAATCTTGTAAAATTTGTTGTAAATAATACTTTTTCAACAATTCCACATAACGATTTTCAGTTAAATTAACCTGATGGTGACGTTCTTTATATTTTTTTGGAAAACTGATAATATAACTGATCTCATTTCCTGCAGGTTCATAGGAAACAACAGCATTACTGGTGGAATACCAGCTGAATTTGGAAATTTGGCAAGTTTGAGAACTCTTAATTTGGAGAATAATCGTTTGAGTGGAAGCATACCTTCTTCCCTCGGCAGGTTGCAAAATCTCCAAACATTGTGAGCATCCTTTAACTTTAATAGTATGGAACAATGAACTAAACATACTAGCTATAGCAATATTTTATTGAACATTTTTTTAATTAAGGCGCTTGAATCGAAATAATTTTGATGGAAGTATTCCAGATTCCTTGACAAATATCTCTATCTTATGCGATATGCAAGTAATTTTTTTCGTCTGTAATCATGCATTTTTTGTTTAGTTGCACGCAATTAAAAAAGTGTTCTTCATGCAACTGATTTTTTTTTTCTTTTGCATGTGCTTGGCAGAAGGTTGGCATTTAACAATTTGACTGGGAAAATACCAGAAAGATTATTTAACATTCCATCTTACAAGTACCCTCATCTCTCTCTCTCTCTCTCTCTCTCTCTCTTCTCCCATTCTACAATTTTTTGGTGCAAGAATCAGCCTGTTTAAGATCATTGATATTTTTATGCAGTTTTACTGGCAACAAATTAAACTGTGGCCAAGGTTATCAGTACTTGTGTGCCTCTGTTCTGCTCAATCAAGGTAACCCATTATTATACTTGATGGTAATTCGAACTAAAATTAGAAGAATTTGATCATGAAGATCTAGCACCAAGACGATGTTTTTCTTTTTGGTTTGAAGGAAAATAGCTAAATTCTTTCTTCTGGATGCAGGAAGATCACATAATTTTAAGACTAGGTTGATTCTGGGAAGTATTGGAGGAGCAGTTAGCTTCCTTCTTACTGGAGTTGTTTGCCTTCTCTGTATGACTAGAAGAAAATCTCGCAAACATGAAGTTTTTGTTGATGTTCCAGGTCCTTTTTCTCACTTCTATGTTAGACTGGATGCTCAATCTTTACATTCAGATCCAGATAATTTCCTTTATGCATTTGTATACTTGGATAAATTTTTTAATAAAAAATAGAAAAAAAAACTTGGATAAACAATGGAGTGCCTCTTTCTTCCTCTTTTTTAAAACCTTTAGTTTTGGCATCACAACATGCTAGATATTGGGATTTTGTGCAATATAAATCGAATTTCTCGGTCTTGCTCTTAAGCACTAGTAACAAATCAACTTGGAAATGAGCGTTTTAAATGTCAAGTTTTAAATGTCAAGTGTTGGAACCTAATGTTTGCCCACAAAGAAGTCCCATGTAGACTTAGGCTTGGTTTGGGACAGCTTTCTTACTGTTTCTTAAAGCAGTTTTCTAGTACAAAAATTTTAATTTTTATACTAAAAAGTTACTTTAAGAAGCAATAAGAAAGTCATCCCAAACAAAGCATTAGTCGCTATGCAAATTGCACTCTTAGTCGTGTTTTGGGAATTTTATTATGTTTCAATCGTCTTAAACTTTTCTTTATCAAAAGGAGGCAATACCTGATAAATTAGAGTTGATTTTATTCGCAATTAAATCAGAATGAATTATATAATCTCAAGAATATGATGTAGCCATTAATTGGGTGAACCTATATAAATATATTGTGTTTTTATGCACTTATTTTCTTTCTATTTTTTTCTTCCTTTTTTCTCCATGTTTGAATTAGATTTCACCTGTTTTCTAACATTTAAATGAGACAAAAATTAAGTTTTTAAATTTAACCATATGATTGAACAATGGCTTGGTGTGCCTACTTTAACTAGAATTAGAGATCTTTAGCTCTGATAACATTGTTGAACTTCGGGAACCAACCTACTAGAAAGCTCAAGTTACCATGTCTTGATATTCTGTACAAAATTCTGATGTCCTTTTTTTTTTCATTTGAATTTTCAGGAGAAGATTATCGATTAATAGCATTAGATAAATTGAAAAGATTTACATGGCAAGAATTACAACAAGCAACCGAGAATTTTGCCGAGAAAAATGTTGTGGGACAGGGAGGTTATGGAAAAGTTTATAAAGGAGTGCTTCAGGGCAACATGAATATTGCAGTAAAGAGATTGAAAGATGGTCTGAGTTCATTTAATGAATCTTCCTTCCTGCACGAGCTTGAGATGATAAGCATAGCTGTGCATCAAAATCTTTTGAGGTTGATTGGCTTTTGTACAACAGCCTCAGAAAGGCTCTTAGTTTATCCATTTATGCCCAATTTAAGTGTTGATTATCATTTAAGAGGTACATATCTTAAAGTGATATATTTTCCTGATAGTTTTGTAGTACTTGTAATAAGCTAAATATGTATTTGCATCATTTTTTTTAATTAATTCCCAAATCTTTCTAAGGCAAGTAACTTGTACATTTCAATTTTCTAGTGAACAGAGTTCAATATGTATTTGCTAGATATTTTACCAATAATATTAACTTTTTATGCAGCATGTATATATGTGTTTATATTGCAGTTCCTTTTCTCACAGCCTGGAGTAAGCTAATTATAGGTTTAGTTTGTTTTTTGCAACAAAATGATCCATCTTGTTTTATGTTTACGTGATTAAAGCTCAATGCTCATATATTCAATGCAGAGCTGAAGCCCGAAGATCCAGTTTTAGATTGGTCGACGAGAAAACGGGTGGCTCTTGGAACCGCTCGAGCTCTGTCATATCTTCATGAGAGTTGCAATCCGAAGATCATCCATCGTGATGTCAAAGCCGCGAATGTGCTTCTTGATGAGAACTTTGAGGCTGTAGTTGGAGACTTTGGCTTGGCAAAGCTGGTTGATATGAAGAAAACATCTGTAACTACTCAGATTCGTGGAACTCAAGGTCACATAGCGCCTGAATATATAGCCACAGGCAGGGCATCCGAGAAGACTGATGTTTTTGGTTATGGTATCATGCTTCTTGAGCTGGTCACTGGACAAAGTGCTATATGCTTTGAAGGAAGAGATGACTTGCTTCTGCTTGATCATGTAAGATTAATCAACTTTTACAAAGCAGTATTTTAATTTTGAAATCGCTGGACTGTCAACGTAGTAAGATTTAGAGTGTGTTTTGACAAAACATTTGTAGTTCTTAAACTATAACATATTTACAGGCGTGCAGTGCAACAACTATCATAATCTACTTTCATTATTAGGAGTCTACAGTTAATATGCAACGGAAGTTGGTGTTCTAGACAAGAAAAAGTTGGTGTTCTAGTGCCTTGATAAAAATATTTGCCACTTGTTAAGAACTAGAGACATGAGGGATAATAATTTCCTTGGAAAGTACATTAATAGGATTGTGGCGGGCTAAGAATATATGAGGTGATAGAGTTCGAATTTTTCTTCTCAGCGTTATACTGATATCCTACACATAAACAGGGAAAAAACACCATAATTTTTACGTTGAAAACCCTGGAAAAGGAAAAAACTACAGGGCCACGCCAAGTTGAAATAGTTCCACTAGTGTTTGAATAGATTACAAATTATTGATCCGTCCTATAGAGGATGATCAAATTACAACAATCAACCGTAGGGTTGAAATCTAATAACGAGTGGAGATCAGACGGAAATTTGGCACCGTTCGATGGTCGGGTGGACATCTGGCATCAGTTGGCGATCGTGCGAAAGTCCAGAATCAATCGGTGGTCGGGCAGAAATATGGTGTCAATCGTTGACCGGTTGGAAGTCCGGCATCAGTCGAAGACCGGGCAAAAGTCTGGCGTCAATCGTTGATCGGTTGGAAGTCCGGCGTTAGTCGGAGACCGAGTAGAAGTCCTGCGCCAATCGGTGACAGGGTGAAAGTTCGGCATCAATCGAAGATCGGGCAGAAGTCTAGCATCAACCGGTGGCCGATCGGAAATCCGGCGTTTGTCGGTGACTGGATAGAAGTCCAGCTACAATTGGTGGTCAGGCGGAAGTACGGCGGTGGTGAAGGAGGAGTCTGCTGGCAAGAGACCTCTAGTCTTCTCTCTCTCTCTCTCTTCTCTTTTTTGCTTTCAGTCTCATTTTCATGAGGAATGGGTGGTCTATTTATAATTTTTTGATAATAACATGGCTAGTAAATAGAATGGAGATCAAGGGTAAGTTGAGAGTGCTTTGAATGGACGGTCGATGTTGATGAAGAGTGAGTTGTGTAAGTTGAAAACTTCTAAACGAAGTTGTAAGCCCTATCCTAAACTAAGCCAACGGTTAACTTCCAATGGAGACCGTAAGCCCTTAACAAATTCAAACAACTGGACAACTTTTAAATTAAGTCATAAGCCCCAAACTAAATCAATTGTTAGGTATTCTAAAAGATGTAAACCCCAAACCACAATATATTTCCAACTTACATCTAACTACTTCAGTTTATTCAGGATCCCTGAGAGGAGGCAATGTATGGCTGCTAATCAGATTCTCTTGACACTAAAATAATGATTGCTAGTGTTAGTAGATTGAAACCTATGATATTCCCTGGATGACACAATCATGGGATCTTGATCAGGTCTACCTCCATCTCCCAACAAACAAGACTAAAACACCTAAAACTTTTCATCCTTAATCGAGAGTTCTCTCTTACATAGTAAAATGAGTAATTAACTATGAGGGCTTGCGTTCATAAGAAGTAAGGGCTCAGATCTAACTAAACCCTGATACAATCTTTAGGAGAAATCTGGTTAACAATAACCTACCATAAGGAGAATGAAAACCTAAGTTTGCAAAGCGGGATTCATGCCAAAGCACCATTTTTCTTGAGCAAACAGGAGGTAGCCACTTCCCAGAGTTACACAAAGATGGTAGTCCATGTGTAGCCTTAGAGACCTATTTACATGTCTGCAATAGTCAAATCATATATTATTTATTATTTCTGTAAGTGTAGCATTTCCAACCCTACAAAGAAGGGGTGAAAAGACATGTTTGAGATATTTTTATGTTATTTCCACTATTCAAAGAGCATAGTGGATTCCAAAACTCTTCTCCTTACTCACTCTCCTCCTTTCCTTATGCTATCTATCTATCTAAACTGGCTTCTTGGGTCAAATTGTCACCCACAACAAAATTGGATCCAATGCTTTGAAAAAGAGGCATTCTTTTTTTACTATAGCCAAACTTAAACCCATGGAAGTGCTAAGGCGTTGGAAGAAGAAAAGCTAGCAAAGAAATGGGAAGAGTGGCAGGAGCTTGTAGTAGCAAGAGCTGGCGAGTGCATGAGCTTGAGGCTGTAAAACACTTTATTTTGGCAATTTTGCAACAAATAAATGTTTGTGCATCTTCGTTGAAGTTAAATGAATTGACATGTTTACTCCCTATTCGAAATTGTTACAAATTCATCAATGCCAGATTACCTGATCATATACTTTGGATCATGAAAGCCAATAATAAAATAAATTGATAGTATGATAAATTTAAATACTTCGAATCTATTATATAGAAGAGTAGGATATATAACTTATAGAATTAAAATTGGCGGTTAAAACAGAGAAGTATTTGAAGGTTATTATATGATAATATCATGATGACTCAAATGATAAATTTTATAAAATTGTAATCTGGATGATAGTATTGTATGAATATAAGTATTGTTTCTGAGTTGTTACTGATTCAGTTTAGGAATTAATAAGCTTCAATGTATTTCTATTCAATTACTACAAAATTTGACCATAAGAAGTCTGCCCCCCTTCATCTCTATTTTTGCTGCATTTATGATGATTGTAAATTGTGTTCTTCAATTCAAAGTTTTCTACCAAAAAATAATGTTAAATCCTTTTGACACTCTTAGGTGAGAAGAATGGAGAGGGAAAACCATCTTAATTCCATAGTGGACAGAAACCTGAGAGAAAACTACAATCATGAGGAAGTGGAGATGATGATAAGGGTTGCTCTTCTCTGCACACAAACATCACCCAAGGTGCGACCTTCAATGTCCAAAGTGCTCCAGATGTTGGAAGGAGAAATGCTAGCAGAGAAATGGGAAGAATGGCAGGAGCTTGTAGTTGCTAGAGCTGGCAAGTGCAAGGATCATGAAAGCCAATAATAAGATAAGTTGATACTAAGTATGATAAATTTAATTGCTTTGAGTGTATTATATAGAAGAGTAGGATATTATGTGATAAACGATATCATGATGACTTAAAAAGATAAATTTTATAAATTTATAATCAAGATTATAGATGGTTTTGTATGAACCCGAGTATTGTTTAGCAAAAAGTTATTGATAGCCACACTGAGTATGCTAAAAATGAGAATGTTAAGTTGGATGTGTATTTGAGTTTATAGACCCCGTGATGCCTCTCAAAATAGAAGAAATATGTCATTATTTTATTTTTGAGGAACATATGCGTGAAAGTTCCCTTTAGACTAAAATGCTCTTAAATTTTGAAAAGATGTCTTAATTTATATAAGCAACCTTTCGCTCGATCCATCCTATACTTGGCGCCTTCTTCTTCTCTGACGATTCTCGTTTGCAAGTGATTGTTATGTGGCAAAGTTTTGATGTAATATTTACGTCTCTATTTTTGGCTAGTCAGCGGTTGTCATTGAAGGCTACTAATCAATATTATATGTTTACACCCTAAACCTAGAATGATATTAGATATGAGATTACTAGCTTCAAAACATTTGTTAAAACTTATTTTGACATTGATCAATACATGTTTGAAGCATTATCGAATATGCTTTGAAGCTTCAATTATGTGCTAAGTATAGTTCGATCAATGTCAAATTAAGTTTTGAGCAATGTTCAAAATAAAATTTGAATAATAGTTAAAGAAATTTCAATTGTTTTGAACAATAGTCAAATGTTCCATCACATGTTCAATCAAGCTTCGAGCAAATGTCAAGTTTATTATTTTTGCACTCATTTGAATTGTCTTGGTATGCATGGAGATGTATGCTCGAGTCATGTATAAATATTGGGGTGTGATGGAGAGAATTGTTAGGCAATTTGAATCATTTGAGACTAATAAAATCATTGTGTTGAATAAGAGAGAAGCACAAACATTTGAATACATAGATATCTCTTATATGTTTTTTTGTGGATGTATTGCTTCTTTCATTGGACATATCGCTGAAAATCAATGTGAAGTTTGATGGCTTGAAGTAACAATTAAAATTTGAAAATGTGTTTGCCTAATTTTGTTATAACTATTGTAATTATTTTAATGTTACTATACAACATTATAATTATTTTAATTTAAAGCTTCTAATTTATCATGGAATGTATTTGCCAAATTATTTTATAGATATTGTGATTGCATTCCACTATGTTATACTCTAGGGGTGTAAACGAGTAAATCCAAACTCGAGTTATACCTTACTCGAGCTCGAGCTCATGTCTAGCTTGTTTATTAAGCATGAGTTAGACTGGTTATGTGAAACTCCTTAAGTAAAAGAAGATAAACTCTTAAACAGAGAGGTATCTTTTAATGCAATGGTAGAAATTTCATTAAGAAACTCCGCAGTTAAGCTTGTTCATCCTGGAATAATTTTGGGATGGGTGATCTCCTAGTAAGTTACACCAATAGGATAAAATCGTCATGCTCTTAGGACAAAGCGGACAATATCTTGATAGTTAAGAGTTTGAGTTGTTACAAATGATATCCGAGCAATACACCAACTGAAAGATGAGAACTAAGTGACATGTAAGACAAAGTGTTACATCATGGGAGCCTCTTCTTGAACGCTATATGAGACAAAGTGTTATGTGACGTGAGTGACCACTTGAACTTATAGGGGCCTCCAATAGAATCCTATTTGTTTGGTGGATGGTTCTGAGATAAGAATGAAAGAAAGGAACGGAGCTAGCGGGAGAAGACAAGAAGAAGAAACAGAAACTGAATATCTTGTTATTAAGTTAAAGCAGAGGTAATACATGCCTTAATATAGGCGTAACAGGGAAAGTAAAATATTACAAGTATGTCCAATACTAAATCTAATAACAGATTCCTAATAGGCCCCCGCAAATTAAACATTCTGAACTTGAATGTTTAATTTGTCTCTCAGCATTTCGAACCGTGCAGTCGCAAGCGGTTTAGTCAGAATATCGGCTATTTGATCAACCGAACTGATGTGTTCAATGGAAATAAGACCGGTATCTATATGTTGACGAAGGAAATGATAGTCGATTTCAATGTGCTTCGTTCTAGCGTGGAAGATAGGATTGCTCGCCAAGGTTATTGCCGACGCATTGTCACAGAAGATTTTGGTGGGATCGGGCTGCGAGAGTTGAAGTTCTTCTACCAGACGTCGAAGCCATAGAACGTCAGAGGCGGCGGCGGAGAGAGACCGGTATTCGGCCTCTGTTGACGACTTGGCGACAGTCGGTTGTTTCTTCACCGACCAAGATATCAACGTGTTGCCAAGATAGGTGCAGAAGCCAGAGACCGACTTCCTGTCAGTGGTGTCGGCAGCCCAATCTGCGTCCACATATGTCCGGAGGATCAAGTTCCCTGGAGAGATCGGGAGTCCATAGTGAAGGGAGCCTTTAATATATCGTAATAATCTTTTCAAATCTTGATAGTGAGTAACCGTGGGAGCATGCATATGTTGACATATGCTGTTTGCGGCGAATGCGATGTCTGGGCGCATAATAGAGAGGTATTGTAGAGCTCCTGCAATTTTCCTATACAGATGTGGATCAGCGAACGGTGTGTCGTTGGATGCGATTGACGTCCGTTTTGGCGTAATTGGGGTGGGCGCAGCGCTGCAATCGGCAAGTCCCGCATCTTGCAGAATTTTCAAGGCATAGTGGCTTTGATTGAGAAAGTATCCAGAAGTCGTTTTGAGGATTTGAATACCAAGAAAGAGGGAGACAGTTCCCAGCTGTTTGAGGTCGAAGTTAGATTTGAGAAATTGTAGAAGAGATTGTATGGTTGTTTGATCGTTCCCTGTGAGAAGTATGTCGTCAACATAAATTAGAAAGTATAACCGAACATTATTATGATGCAAAATAAGGAGCGAAGGATCAGAACGACTAAACCTGAAACCAAATTGTTGGAGTAGAGATGTGAGTTTGTGGAACCATTGACGAGGCGCCTGTTTGAGACCGTAGAGAGATTTGTTAAGTTTGCATACGTGTTGCGGATAATTGGTGTCGATGAATCCTGTGGGTTGTCGCATATACACTGTTTCTTGAAGATCCCCGTGAAGAAAGGTGTTTGAAATGTCAAGCTGGAGGATGGGCCAGTTTTGATGAACTGCGAGAGTGAGAAGAACGCGAATAGTTGGCATTTTAGCCACTGGACTGAACGTTTCCGAGTAGTTTACGCCAAGAGTTTGGTTGAATCCCTGAGCTACTAGACGAGCTTTGTATTTGTCAATAGTGCCATTGGGAAGCAGCTTTTTCTTGAACGTCCATTTGCAGCCTAGTATTGGTTCATTTGTGGGCGGTGGAACCAAAGTCCAGGTTCCTTGACGCTGAAGAGTAAGAAATTCTGTTTGCATAGCTGAACGCCACTGCGGAAGTTTCACTGCCTGGGCATAGGTGGTGGGAATGTTAGGTGGGGATGCAGTGGCCGTGAGAGTGAAAATTCTTTTGGGTTTATATATGCCAGATTTTGCTCGGGTTTGCATGGGGTGGGAAGTTGGACGCGGTTCGATGGGGGGTGCGACGTCAGGAGAGATGGAGGTATCTGGATTTGTGATAGACTGAGGAGGAGAGGGAAGGTTAGATGTTGTGGCTGGCTGAGGTAATTCCGTTTGAGCACCTTGTGTCAAAGAAGTAGTGATCGTTGTAGTACCTGTGGGAAGGAGCAATAAAGGTGATATGAAATTGTTGTTAGTGTCGAGTGAAGTACCTGTGTGCTTGCATAGATCTTGGTAGGGAAACATAGTTTCTTGGAAAGTAACGTGACGCGATAGGTGAGTCCGATTGGTGAGAGGGTTGAAGCACTTGTAGCCTTTGTGTTGAGCCGAGTATCCAATGAATATGCAGGGCTGTGAACGAGGAGAGAGCTTGTCGTTGGCGTACGGACGGAGCCACGGATAGCACAAGCAACCGAAGGTTCTGAGGTGATCATAGGACGGACTGGTACCGTGAAGAACTTCGTAGGGAATGCGTTGAGAGATGGATTTGGATGGAATCCGATTGATTAAGTAATTGGCTGTGCTGACCGCATCTGCCCAGAACTGTTTTGGTAAGTGGGAGGCGTGTAGAAGCGCACGAGTGATCTCCACAAGGTGTCTATTTTTGCGCTCGGCGACACCGTTTTGTTCGGGCGTGTGTGGGCATGTGATTTGGTGTGTAATGCCATGCAAATTCAAGAATTGTTGAAACCGTGTACTGTTAAACTCGCCGCCACCATCAGATCTGAAGAATGTAGGTGTGGCATTGAATCTATTTTTAATTAGAGAACAAAAATGAGTAAATTTAGAAAAGGTTTCTTGCTTTGAGTGCATTAGATACAACCACGTAAATCTGGAAAAGTCATCGATAAAAATAACATAGTAATTGAATCCATTTAAAGATTGTTGGGGAGCTGGCCCCCAAACATCTGAGTGAATCAGTTGAAAAACATGTGATGAATTACTAGTACTTTTATTAAAAGGAAGTCTGTGGCATTTTGCCAAACTACAAGAAGTACAATGAAAGGTAGATTTAAATGGTTCGAGACAGGGTAGATGCTGCCGAAGACCATTGAGAGCACCAGGGTGAGGATGTCCGAGTCTGCCATGCCATAGTTGAGCGGATGACTGCGAAGCTAGAAGAGAGATGGGTCGGTCGGTGGAGACTGTCCGAAGACGATACAGTCCGTTACGAAGTTGACCAAGAAGTAGAGGGCGTTAATCCTGAACATCCTTAACAACGAAACCGTTAGCATCAAAGCAGATAGATACGTTGTTATCAGAGGTTAGCTTAGAAATAGAAAGCAGATTGTGCGTTAAAGAAGGAACATGGAGAAGATTTCGTAAATAAAGCTTACGATTCGAATCCGGTAGGGGTAGAAGCCCTTGTCCGGAGTTCTGAATTGACATTGTGGAGCCGTTAGCTGTAGAGATTGTATCTGTACCATTGTAAACCGAACTTTGTTGAAGGTTTCCAAGATCCGGCGTGAGATGACTGGATGCTCCGGAGTCCATAATCCAGTCGTTCGTGGGCGTGGAAGATTGCTGTGTAAGATAAGCACGAGGAGCGGAGGTCGTAGTTGGTGCGTACTTGAAATTACACCTGTGCCAGCAATTGATGGCGATGTGGCCAATTTTGCCACAGATTTGGCAAGAAGGCCGATCGGTCTTGGCAGCTGGGGTATTCGGGCGAGCAGCTTCAGAGGTGTGCCGATTATCGGATTTATGATTCTTGTAATTGCGGTTGGTGTTAGTCCCTTTTTGCCAGTTTGTGCGATTTGCATAAAATGCCGAATCGGTTGGGGTGGCAGAGACATCTTTTTGAGATTCTTGATGTTGAGCGATTTCTTCACTGCATAATAGGGAATACAAAGTATCAAGATCAATGGGGTTTAGAGAGGTACGAATAGCAGTTTTGAAAGAATTGTATGTTGATGGGAGTCCGTTAAGAATGTAGATAAGGATGTCTTCAGTATCAATCTGAGATCCAGAGACAGAAATGTTGTCTACTAGATTCTTGACACGCATAAGGTATTGTTGCATGGAGGAATTTCCCATTTGGATTGTGTGGAGTTCGTTCTTGAGTTGAATAACACGAGAACGAATATTTGGTTGCATTCGTTTTTCAAGTGTTTTCCAGACATCCTGGGCGGTGGGACAAGAAAGAATGTGAGGAAGTATAGCAGGGGAAATGGTGGAGAAAAGAGCCGAAATGAGGTTCCGATCTATCAGCGTCCATTTGAAGAACTCGTTGCTGGAAGCGTCCAATGGGCAGGGAAGATTTCCGGTGAGATAGCCGGAGAAACCATTCGCAGAGAAGTGCTGAAGAATCTGAATACGCCATATGTGATAGTTTTCCGCAGAGAGCTGATGAGGGACAAGAGTTTTGATATTAGAAATCAAGAACTTGAGTGGCGCCGACACCGTGTAGTCGGAGGAGCTGCCAGAGTTGATGTATTGAGCGGGTGGAGAGGACACGGCGGAATCTTGATCAGCCATGAGAAGGTCCTAGCTCTGATACCATGAAAGAAAGGAACGGAGCTAGCGGGAGAAGACAAGAAGAAGAAACAGAAACTGAATATCTTGTTATTAAGTTAAAGCAGAGGTAATACATGCCTTAATATAGGCGTAACAGGGAAAGTAAAATATTACAAGTATGTCCAATACTAAATCTAATAACAGATTCCTAATAAAGAATACTAACAATGACATCAATTACTTAAGTGGGGGAGATTGTGAAACCCCTTAAATAAAAGAAGTTAAAGTCTAAAATATTAGGCGCCTTTTGGTGTAATGGTCTGAATTTCATTAATAAACTCCGCAATTAAGCATGCTTATCCTGGGGAAATTATGGGCCTCATGAAAAGTTACACTAATAGGACAAAATGGTGAGGCCCTTAGTCGAAAGTGGATGATATCTCAATAATTAAGAGTTTGGGTTTTTATAGGTTAATTCGATTTTGTCATAGAAGCTCATCGGCATTGGAGAACCTCATCAGAGGTATTGTAGTGGCATCTCACTGAGGTGCACAAAAGTCGTTTGCAGGGAAGTTACGGTGAAGCTCAATGGAGAAGGTTTATACTGTGTAGGCGTGCCGCTCGATTTGCAAGGAAGAAAAAGACATAATTGAAGGAAATGGCAAGCTTGTGACAACTTGAATGATGAAATAACATAAAAAGCAACATCAATGAAGAAAAATACAGTTTCAAAAAAAAAAAAAAGACAAAAACTTTACTTGTATTGTTTTTAATAAAAAAAAAAACTTAAAAAAATACATTTAAACTCGGAAATGTATTTGATGATCATTTTTTTTCTTTCAAATTTTAATGTTTTTAATATATCAAAAATATAGCATTTTAAATTTTGTTTTTAAAAAATGTGAGCTAACTCACTAGCCGATGAGTTGAGTTTTGCCAAATTCTAACTTGAGCTCATTTAACATTAGAGCTAGAATTTATGCTCAAGCTCGGGACTCGATAAGCTCTATTCACGAGCTTGTTAACGGGTCATGTTCGAATCGGCTCATGTACACACCTATTATATTGTATTATTTAATAAGTTCAAACCTTTTTAAAACATTAAATGAATCTAATAGAACTTGTAATTCAACTAATTTATAGATTTTTTTTTAATGATATCTTATTCATACTTTATTCAAATCATATTCAAACATTAATCTTCTCATTTTTTTAGTAAGAATAATTGATATTCGATTAGGTTTCAAAAATATATTCTATGATGGATCAAATTTTTACCGCATATAATCTCAACCTTGATTGAAATTTGTTTGAACCATATTGAAATGTTATTCGAATCACATTTAGCCAATAAAGACAAAAATAAAAGCAGACAACAGTCTAGAGGAGGGATAATTAGGTCTAAAAAAAATTTTCGGGCATATTTGCCCAAAAATCAAATGACTAATATATTTAATTTCTCTATCTTTTTTTGGAATATATTTTTCTAATTTCAAGTATCATTTGATATATAAACTCAAATTTTCCAATTATAAATGATAAATTATCATAAGGGCATATTGAATAAAAATGCTTGGACTTATAGGAATTGAAGATAATGTAAAGATAATCTTATGTGGTTTAGGCATACATAGAGATGTGTAGAAATGCACATATTAGATAGACAAAATTATTTTTTATGAGTTACTAAGCCAAATGGACAAACCTAAATTAATATTAATATAAGTTTAAAACAACCTCTAAAGAATAAGTTTAATGCATTAGATAATAGCCCATCCAAACAAATGGAATAGTTAGGTTAAGACTTACGATAATGACAACAATGATGGTGATGACGATGTTAATGACATCGAAGATGATGATGATACTTGAAAAATGTTCATATATATTTGGACTTATGCTATTTAATCTCATTATGAAGCCTGAAAATCAGCTGACTGTTTACAATCGTTATTCGATCGAAGCATGTTGATGCTCATTTATTGTGATACAAACTTGATCCGACTAAACAATAAATCCTTCTTTTTTTTAAGAATTAGTCCATGCATTACTAGGTTTACAATGAAAATCAGGTGCAAAGAATTGTAATTACTCAAATAGGTGAAAAAAAATTTATTTGAAAATATTAAAATTCTGAAGTAGAGCGTTTTGGCGTTGATATGGTAAGCGCTCTATGCGGCCCTAGGCCTTAAATAATATTTCTTCCAATATAGATCCTGAAGTGTAAGAAGAACCTTCACAAACACTTAAAATAATAATAATAAAAAATACTCAAGCATTTGTGCCATTCCTTATAGTAATATTTTTCAAAATAAAATAATATGACGATATCACGATATTATTTCTACCATGATAAGAATATAAACTAATAGATAAAAATTATTTTATATTATAATATTAAAAAATAATTTCATATTTATATTATTTTTAATTTTTTAAAAATTACTAATTATCAATATTTTCTAACCTATGCAGTTTATCTTGGTTTGTTAGTTGGGAGCATTAGTTATCAAGTAAGAGATCTTGAATTTGAGTTTTACGTATGTGATGTGCGTGCTAATTTGTCCAAAAAAAATATTTTATAACATCTTCTTGTTGGTCTTAAATGGGCTTTAAAAGGTACTTAAAAGCTAATTAATCATAAAGAGCTAAGAAGGGACTTATTATTTTCTCAGTTCTACAATCTCCAATAACAGCAAGTTTTTATCCAATTATGTTCATTTTAATATTTTTTTAACAAGTCCTTTTTAGGTTTAGACCTTCGCCTTTTCTTAACATGGTCGTCGAGTTCTAAATCCTAGATGAGAAAAACTGAGAGTTGCATTAGTTGAAAATTACTTGCTTTATTTATAATTTTATGAGCAACTTTATCTAAATTCTTATAGGAGAGAGCAACTAAGCTCTTCCTAAAAAATGATTAAGGCATTCTACATCATACAATACAAATTTGTTTTCTATTATTATGTTGTCAAAAAATTAACAGCTCCAATCAAGGATCGAGATTGAAAAGAGGTCTAATCGGTTTGGTTTCATTGAACTGCGTGATATTTTTCATATGATTAAATTATCAAATTTTATTTTTGATCAATGATTAATTTTAATTCTGATTTTTAAAATAACGAAAATAAAATAAAATCTTTAAAAAGAAACTAGCGGATCTCTCAAATTAGGGAAATTATTTGTGCAGTTACCGGACCATCTGGAAGTGAATCAAGATGCATCACATCACAGCGGTACATATCACCGATATATAGCAAAGAAGTGACCAATACCTCAAAATTATAATTGGCATTCATTTTACTTGGGTTTTGTTTGAAGCAGCTTTTTTATTGAATTCTAAAACAAATTTTTAATACAAAAATTTCTAGTCCAAAAATTTTTTGTAATAAAAAACTACTTTATAAAACAATAAAAAAATCTATCCCAAACGAAGACTATTAGAAAACTGCTTTAGAAAGCAGTAAGAAAGTTATCCCAAATAAAACCTTAATCAAATAACAAAAAAAGTCAGCTCATGCCAAACGTATAAAACCCTTTTTCTTCAATTCTTTTCACAAAATCTTCACCTTGCAAACAGTCTAAATAAACTAGCAAAATGGAGAACACACGCAGACCTTCGCTACCCTTTATATTTAGAACTCAAAACAAAATGTGTTTCCTCTACAACCGAGAAAATTTTCAAGTATAAATAAATCTTTGCAGCAATGCTTGCAATGAAATTTCCAAGTCAAGAAAGAAAATTTTGAAAATAACAGGATTTTGTGAGTTGCTTTGGGTACCCAAAAAAAGCCAGGATTCCTGCTTCAACAGACCTTAAAACTGTTGGACCTGCAGCAGAAACTCATGGATTCATTGCAAAATCAAGAGATTAGCTCATCAGTCTCCTTAGCCTTTTCTCTGCATCACGAGCAGCCTTGTTTTGTGGTTCTAGAACAAGAGCATGCTTGAAATCTGTATTGAAGAGAAGAGTTCAAACACAGTTTCAAACATAGAAAACTTACCAACATTAATTCATCTTTTGATAATGTAATCAAAGACAGGAAGTTTGATAAAGAAAAAGCTAATCATATATCGCATCAGCCTTCTTTTTTGAATGAAAATATCAATATATTCAACTAAAAAAGAAAGCTACTATGACTGGGTGTAATGCACTCCAGAATCCACACTATTTTTGAACAATACCTGAATATTCGATTCTTGAATTAGTCGTCTTGCAAAAACAAAATATGCAACTTTAAGGTTAATACGGTTTGATACAAAAAAAAATTAGATTGCTTCATTTCCAATGCGATATTTATCACATATATACAGCCTTGTATATATGCGATAAATATCGAATTGGAAAAAAAATAGCTGAAACCAATAGCAAAAGCAGTTGCAGATGAAGTTTTCTTACGTTCTAGGATTTTTTTAATGCAATTAAAAGATGTAATTAATGAAAATCAGATAAAATGAATTGAACATTGGCAGATTTAACAAGAAACGTCAGCTTTTGATGTAACTCAAAATATGAGAAATTCACTCAAAGAATAGTTTAATAATTATCCAAATCAAAGAAATTCAGCTATAAATTGGAAAATGTACAAACAAAAATCCAATTTGATTGTAATTCACACCATAATTGAAAGCCTAGCTGTAATATATTTGGCTAAATTAATTTCGCTTGCAAAACCAATCACAAGTAGTATAGAGAAAAAGAACAATATAAGAATTCACCAAGAAGCAAAAAATATAAACTCCACGCTGGTACAAGGAGATGATTTCTCCAAAAATTAGTTGTCACACTTATACCACATTCAAATGAATCAACATCCAATCAGGCACGCACAACTAAGCAGAATATGAAGTTTTATTGAGCAAAAAAATGATCCCATATGTGCCTTAGTTTGATCTATTTATAATCAGCTATTTAGTTGCTTCTTCAAAATATATACTCTAAAAATTGCACTGAAACTCCATAATCTTCCCCGCATAAAAGCCATAACAACAATGTTACTTGGATAACATCAATAAGCATGAGAAATAATTCACATACATGATGTAGGAATAGGAGAAAGACATAGCCTTGAGATAAAAAAAGCCTTGTGCAAAAAATCTCAAGAAAGGCATTACTCATCCATTTGTAGCTAGGGTTGTAAATGAGTCTAGCTTGAGTAAGCTTAATATTTGTTCATGTTCGACTCATTAGAATTTTCATTTATATGAAATCAGCTCATGCTTGAAATTCTTTGTAAACACATGTTGATGTTTGGCTCATTCAAAATTCAAAAATGAAAACAAATAAATAACGAGCTGGATATGACAGAGCCATTCTACTTATCTAATAACTAATTAATAAATCTGAAAAAATAAGTAACCACAGAAGGGGGAACAACTAAATCCAATGTATGAAGTATGAGCGCAACACTCATTTCAAAACCATGTTTGTTTCCATAAACAATGTAATAGGACTTCTTAATGTCTTTGAATAGAGACAAACTATAGGAACAAGGCAAATGTATAGAAGAAAGAATGCAAGTAATCAAACGATAAATAAATGAAAATAAGATGAGATGTTGTGTTATACCTTTCTATGGGGCAATTTAGTAAATGCACATCTTTAGTTGCATCTAACATGCTAGGAAGCGTCTCTTCAAATGATAAATAAACAAAAATAAGTTGATCAATATGATGTGTTATACCTTTCTATGGGGGATTTTAGTTAATGTATATCTTAGTTGCATCTAACATGCTAGGAAGATTGTTTGCTCTCATTGTCGCCCTCTCCCAATGTCGTCAAGATCGTCTACTCGCACTCCCTTCTCTACACTCTAGTTGTGCGCATCCCAGTCAAATCAATGTCCTCCAAGCTATACTCATTTTCCTCACATCATCCAACCTTGATTTCTGTCATTTGAGTTGACCTAAGCATAGACGAATTCTTTCACCAAAATCCTGCATCAATCTCCTAGGAGAACTGTCCTAATTGATATTGATCTACTCCATGCCCCCGCTCATTAGATCTTGCTACACACAACAATTGATCCCACCATCCTTAAAACTCCAAATGTAATCAATATCTCAAAGCTGTTGATTTCTTCTCCATCCCTCTCAAAAGCCATAAACAATAACAAAACTTCAACCAACATCAACACAACAAGTGCATGTTGCTTAACCTCAATGCTCAATTACATTGATTCAGCAAGCTTGTCTTATCTTGCCCCTTCATTCTTCTTTTATTTCACTTTACATAATTAACTCAGACACAAATGCAAGTATAAATGTAGAAGAATCATTGCTCTTTGATTTGATTAATATGAAGACTGCATCCTTAAAATTTGATCCAACTGAAAATTGAATATCTTCATGTCGTTGATATTCAATCCAAATGAAGCTTTTTTAGCCTAGTCAAATATTCCAGCTGAATGTTCCAGCTGCAGGAATTAGTTTATAATAATAATAATATCTTTTTATGTAATTATCTTATCTTTATTCAATTTTACCCCTTAGACCCAAACCGATCAATCTAGTAGCCCAAACCGGTTCAGCTATTAGGACCGACAGGCGACAGCTTTAAATAAGATCACTACTGTAATATTTTGGTAGGTAATGAAAACTTCTGCTTTATTCTTTCTTTATCTTTTCTCTGGAGTCCACACCTACTCAAAAGATATCACCCGACTCTTCTTGGTCAACCAAGAAGCACATCACAGTCACACGCAGTTAGAAGACATCAAGATGCAAGCAGACATGTGGGAAGCATTGCGAGGTTGTGTGAGCTATAACTCGTGAGCAAGAGCGATAGAACAGAGCAACAAGTGTTATGAGCAATTTGCAAGCATACGAGTGCATGCAAAGATGCAAGCAGTGCAAGGGGCATTGTGAGCAGTTTAAGCCATCAGGGTCACGTCATATACCAGCATTGTACATTTGATCAAGAAGACCTACATAATTGGGAGGGGGGATTGCTAGGGCTACCAATAGTCTAACACCATGTTATAGGAGAAAATTGATGTGTATTTTGACTAGAGATCAACCCTATTATAATTAAGAAATGAATACAATGTTCAATAATACATCTGTTGTGGGGCACAGAAACTTTTCAGCAGATTAAGAACCTTTCAGCTCTCTTGTGGGGCCTAGGATCTCCTTTATCACCTATAGGAGAAGAGGCTGTGGGGGGTGCTCTCTGGGAAAGATATAAGAGGCATTTTTTAAGGGATTTTGGCTAATTTGAATTCAAAATAAGGAGAGAAGTAGGAAGATTTTTATAAGGGCTGATAGGGTTGTTTTATTTTGTGCGTGTTTGCTGTAGTTTTCTTTGGAGTTGTTCCTAATGGTGCCTAGAGTTTGAGGAGAGCCGATCTACCTCTCGAATAGTAAATCAACTTGTATCTTGATTTGTTGTGCTAAAATAAACTTCTTGTTGATTTTTGTTGTGTTTTATCTTGCTCTTGCCGGTTTTGCTGTGTGGAGGACAAATTCCAATCAACATCTTAACAATATAAACCACTTTCCAAATATAATAAACATTCCTATTTAATATAATTCTAGTATTCTAAGCTACCAGAAAGGCAAAGGCTTGGGATTAGAAAAGCCTTGTGCCAACAATCCTTGATAAATGGCTATTACAAAAAGAGTCAACACCTAATTTATTGGTTTAAATAAAGGACAGCATCCACAATAAGGATTGAACACAATGTTGCGGAGACGCCGGAGAGAATTGAACAGGAAGCTACCAGAAACAGACGTGAGAAGGGTAGGGAAAAGAGTAAGTTCCATGTCAGTTAACAATCACAACAATACATCATTTATTTCTTACAATGTGATGTAAGCACCGGTGATAGAGCACAACTATGCATTGAAAAAAATCCAAATAAGCATAATTACACAATGAAAATATATAGTTTCCAGCAGAAATTTCAACAGAAGAAATTTCATACCTTGAGCAGCTTCTTTATAAGATACGAGCATCTCCCTCGCTGTTCCTCTTCTTAGATATGCTTTAACATTCTACCAAAAATAAATAAAACAATTAACAATAATAATGATTTCACATTATTGAAGGTAGAGTTCCTCCAAAGATACTTTTATTAGACTATACAAAATAAATATATGCAGAGAGCAGATAGAAAGTAAACACTAGAAAAGCAAACCATTTATTACAAGATTTAAACTTTTTAAGTCATAAGAAACACCTTAAAATCCAGAAAATTATAATGTTATAGAAGGTAATTTGCAGAATTTTCAGGAAATGCAATATTCTTTAGGTGCAAACAAGAATCACTTGAGGGTTGTTTGGGATCACTTTTTATCTTTTTTTTTTTCTTTATGTTTGATATGAAATAGAAACATATTTAGCATAAGTCATTTTATGTAGCGATAGCAGCAACAATCACAGCAGTAGGGCGGTGGTGAGAGCAGTGGCAATGGCACTACGACGATGATGACAGTCGACAGTGGTTGCCATTCACTCAACTGAGGATGATGATCTCATGGTTCCATCATCCCAGGTATACCAAAGATCTTAGTCTACCAACACTAACAAACCATTGGTTGCAGCGTCCAAAGAATCTGATTAGCAGCCATGGGTTGATCCTCTCAAGGATCCCAAATAGACTGAGGTAGTTAAATGTTTGTTTTGGTTTAGTGGTGGCTTAAGTTTGGGGCTTATATCTATTAAAATGCTCGTTAATTTATTTAGTTTGGGGCTCCTAGCTCCTTTTAGGAGTTGCTCGAGGGTTAGATTTAGGGAGGAAGCTTATGGCTCCATTGCTTAGAAGTTGCCTGTTAGATTTGTTTAGGATGGAGCTTACAAATCCGCTTAGGAGTTGTTTCGGTAGTTTGGTTTGGAATAAGGCTTACGGCTCTGCTTAGGAGTTGCCCGTTAAATTTGTTTAGGATGTGGCTTAAAGCTCAGCATAGGAGTTGCCCAATAGTTTGGTTTGGAATGGGGCTTATGGCTCTGCTTAAGAGTTGTCCGTTAGTTTGAGTTGGGATGAGGCTTATGGCTCCGCTTAGAAGTTGCCCGGGGGATTAGAATTAGGATGGCGCTTATGGCTCCATTTAAGAGTTGCCCGTTAGATTTGTTTAGGATAGCGCTTACAACTCTGCTTAGGAGTTACCTAATAATTTTTAGTTGAGGGTAGGACTTATGACTTCACTTAGAAATTGTTTGCCAATGTAATTTGAAATATGGCTTACTGCTTCACTTAGAAGTCATCTATTAGGTTCAAATTAGGATTTATTACTTCACTTAGAGGCTCCCTAATGAGTTGGTTAAGAATAAATATTGTTGCTTCATTTAGAAGTAATCCAATTTGATTCAGGGTTTGTTGTTTCATTTAAAAACTTCCCTTAACAATTTGGTTGAAGTAGGCCTTACTACTTTATTGAGAAGTAGCCTGATAATTTAGGTTTAGTTTGAACTTGATTTAGGATTAGTTACTTTATTTAGAAGTCCCCCTAATAAATTGATTAACAATAGATCTTACTTCTTCTAACTAAAAGTAGTATGTTAGATTTGTTTGTTGAACTTAGGAATAGTTAATTTGGTTTCACTCTCCTTTTGTTTCAGCCGCTTTATTTTCACTCCAGTATTATTGTTTTTGTTATAGCACTTGACTTTTTGCTTTAGCATATTATGCAGCATCTAAATTTATATTTTTATTTGCTTGCAGGTATTGGAGCCCGCACTGAGTTGGAATTTGTTTGAGTTTTGTTTGGGACTTAAGAGTTTGGAGTTGGAGTTTGTTTGAACTTTGAAGTTTTTTTTGAGTTTGTTTAGAGTTTGTTTGGAGTTTTAGTTGAGTTTGTTTGGAGTTTGTATTTAGTGTAAACATTCCCTTCTCTATTTTTTTATTTGATTTATCGTATTTTTAAAGTAATGAATTAATCAATTAAAAGAAACTTTTAATTTATTCTGTTTTAAATTAATTAACTAATTAATCAATTAATTAAAATTTATTTTAATTAATTAATTAAAATTTTAATTAACAAAAAAATTAATTACTTATTACTATTTGTAAGACTCTTTTTAATTTTATTTTATTTTAGGGAACTTTACATACATAACACTTAAAACATTTCAAAATACATATTTAACACTCAAAGTTTTATATTTACTAATATACCACTCAAATTTCTTATTTTCATCGGTTATAATACTCCGTCAAGCACCGCTAGCACATTTGGTTATCATTTCGGGCGTGCAGCTTCTTCCCCCTTTTAGCCGTAGTGAGCATTGTCTCCATCGATTTCGTTCGCGCGAGCATTGTCATTCGCAGCTGAAGCCGTCGCCTTCACCATTGATTTCGTGCTATTCGATCACTTTGCAGGAGCTCGGCAAGGTATGCATCGTCTTCCACTCTTCCCCGTCTAAAGCCTTGTCCGGTATTTAGGGTTCTTGTTTTTTTTTTTTTCATTGAAATAGCTCGGCAAGGAATGCATTGTTTAAAACCCTCTATTTCTCATCATTTTTTTTCCCGCAAGGATCTCATTTCTCTGCTTCGGCAAGGTTATGCATCGTCTTCCTCGTCCAAATCCTTGACCGGGATTTAGAGTTTTTTATTTATTTTTGGTCGGATGAGGTTGTCTTCATTTTCTTTTTTTTTTTTTTTTGTATCATTTTCATTTTCACTGTTTGGTCGGATGAGCTTGGCGAGCATTGTTCTAACTTTTTTTTTTTTCATTGATCTAGCTCGCACGATACGCATTGTCTATCCTGCATCCTCTGTTTTTCGGCAAGGTCCTCTGTTTACTGTTTTGCGTTTGAAAATTAACAGTTGGGTGTGACTTGTTTGATTGAATGCCAAGGCATCAATTTTACTTATAATCTGGAATGCTTGTTGTGTTTGGAAATTTAGAGAATGTCAAGGCAGCAGCAAATTTAGTTATAGGCTTTCTGTGTTCGAAAATTTAGTTATACGCTTCATGTGTTTGAAAATTTAGTGAATGCCAAGTTAGCAAATTCAACTTATAGGCTGTTTGATTGAATGCCAAGGCAGCAAATTTAGTTTTAACCTGAAATATTTTTGAGTATTAAGTAGCAGTTGAAATCTTGTATAGCTAATTAGCTTCCTTTCTTTCTTTATCTTACAGGTTTAGCATTTTTATACAATGAGTTCAAGTTCTTCGGCAACACCAATTGGAAACCCGAGTAATCAAGTATATTGTCATTGCAATTTGCAATGTACAATATATACATCATACAAATCGCGTAGTTGTGGAAGAAAATTCTACAGATGTTCCCGGAATAGATCAGAAGAAGATCGTAAATTTTTTCGGTGGTGTGATGAACTTAATGAATCGGAGCATGATATGAATTATAGAAGAAGTTCAAATGTTGTCGAAACAAGCTTAACTCATGTTAAAGCCGAGCTGTTACAAATAAAAATCTTGTTGGTTGTACTGCTTATTTTAATGTTTCATATATGGCAAGGATAATCCATAACTTGTCTCCAAGTTATTGCTAATTTCCTTTGGGGTGATTTCAGGATTTTTCTTTACAATGTCTTTGATTTCATGAGCTACCCAAGTAGTAGTAGCTTGCTTGTTTCCGGCTCTATTAATCCCAGGACATAAATGAGTTGTTTCTAATTTTCTAACTTCGAAGGAGTGCCCATCATGACACAATGATGCACGTACTCTCCATGGACAACCTCTGTATGCGCAAGAAATAATTATTCTAGATTTGTCACTAGTCTTTATCTTGATAGCATAATTCTGTAAAATTGCATTAGACCTAATTGCTTGCTTGAAACTTTGGGAATCCTCGAACTGAGAACCAACAAATAGAGTATTTGTCTCATTAGTTTGAGATATAAAGAACTCATCACACAAATCACTTACTACAATATCATTATTATCTCTGATCTCTGAGCTAAACTGATGCATTTCAGTGTGAATGTCCTGTGATTGGGACATATCTTCTTCATTATATTTCATTGCAATTACCACCTCAATTTTATTCCTTTCATAAGAACTTTCAAGCATTTCAACTACATCTGTATCACTTGAAATCAACAAGTAATTCTTCGGTGATGTTCCATTGACATGATAGTGTAAATCGAATGGTTGACCCCTTAGCCAATGACAAAGTGTTTCAACACGTTCTTTTAGCAACAACATAGTGATTTCATCTCTCCGAAGCTTTAAACTTTTTTTGCTTCCACCCACATACTTCATTCGAGCCTAACCCCGCACCTCACTCCAATATCCACCGAATTTGAGAATAATGGAGCAAATATGACTTGAATCCATTTCTGTGAGTGCATAAAATTAATAAGTTAGACAAAGTTAAAAAAGTGAAACTAAATGAGTTAGCCAAACTAATCAAAATTTTCAGTTTCCTGTAACAATTTCGGTTTTTTGTTCAAAATTTCAATTAAAAAATTTCAGATCAGTTTCCTGTAATATTTCAATTCAATTAAAAAATTTCAGTTAGCCAAACTAATTTCAGTTTCCTGTAAAATTTTCAGTTTCTTGGAACTAAAAATTTTCAGTTTTCATTTTTCTGTATAGAGATTAGCTCATGTGCGAGAATGTCCAATGTAAAATTTCAGTTTTCATTTTTCTGTAAAGAGATTAACTCATGCGCGAGAATGTCCAATGCAAATTTCCGATTTTCTGTTCGAAATTGGTTCTAGTTTCTGTAAGCGAAAGCCCTGTTTTCTTCTTTTTCTTACAGTAAATCTCATAAGAAGAAGCGACGGTCTGACTCGGAACAGATACCTTCTCTAGCGAAGAATAGGCGACAGTCGGTCGTCGGAGAAGAAGCAGCGATCTGAAGTCGGAACAGGTACCTTCTCGAGCGAAGAATAGGCGACGGTCGGTCGTCGGAGAACAAGAAGACGCGTGAAGAAGAAGGCTTGGGAACAGGAACGCGCGGGAATAGCTAGGAACGGGATCGCCTCGGGCAGGGTTTTAACTCAACGTTAACGGAGTGGTATTTTAAAGTATAGAAATGAAATTTGAGTGGTATATTAGTAAATATAAAACTTTGAGTGTTAAATATGTATTTTGAAATGTTTTAAGTGTTATGCATGTAAAAATCCCTTTATTTTATTTTATTAATAATAATTATTAATACTTATTTTACTTTAATTTGCCCTCAAATCTCTCTCCAAAAGCTCTCATGAATTTTTTTTTTTATTTAAAACTTTTATTTTAAATCTGGTAACCTCACGGCGACCCCTTCCCGCAAAGGGAGGTTGGGACAAAATTTGTCATTCAATCCACCCAACCGGATCAAAGATTCGACGATTGAGGGCTTTGGGACGATGATTGGTCATGGAACAGGTCTTCGGATCTTCAATTTGCATCAACTTGTTTTTCATTTTCTCAAAAATTCGGGAGCTTCTCGGCGTCCCCTCCCCGCATAGGGAGGTCGGGACGACACTAACCATTCAATCCACCTAGCCGAATCAAAGATGCGACAGCTAAGGGCTTCAGGACGATTGGTCCCGGCACAATTCTTCAAGTCTTCAATTGGTGGGCAATTCATTTTTTTTCTCTTCTTTTTTTTTTTCTTTTTTTTTAATTATTTACAAACACTCCACTGTTACATTGGATACTCACAGATAGAAGACTGATTCGAGCGAACGAGCGAGAGCGGGGTCAAAGATAGGCCATGGGATGGGAGCGATGGGAGGTGTCGAGTCGCGGGACTGGAGCGACAGGCAGTGTTGGGTCGCGAAAAGGGGAGTGGCGCGGGCAGACGTGCATGGGTAAATGTGCGCGAGTGTGGGGAGACGATCGAGTGGAGCGGTGCCAAGGCGCATAGGATCAGACAGGCAGGTCGCACGTAGTGGCAGGTCAAAGACAAGCCGTAGGACAAGAGCAAAGGGTGGTGCCTCGCGTACGGGAGATGGCTGGAAGAAGGCTCGAGCAGTTGAGGGAGACGAATGAACAGGTAGTGCGAAAATGGGCGTAATTCTTGTCATTTTTTTCCTCTTGTATTGTTGACCAACTGTGTCAGTTCGCGAAACAAGGCATCCGCTTATTTTTGTATTCATTATTTATTTATTTATTTTTATTCAACAATGGTACCAGTTGGGGCTACAGTGGTGGTGGCGATTAGCATAAGGTGGAAAAAAGTTAATAGCTCAAAGCATGTTTACGAACAGAACAAACTTTATAGAAAAAACAACTAATATACACATTACTTCATATAGGAAAGCAAACACCAATCCTACATGTCTGAATCAATAAAGATTTAAAACAAAGAACAGGTCGGGAAAATGAAAAGCTATGCATCAGGCAAATTCTAACCATATCAGCCGCCTTTATAACATCAATAAAACTAAAATTAGTGCATAAATAGCACCGGAAAATAAAGAAAATGACAATTTCTGAAATTTTGAATTCAATATATTAGTTAAAAGATCTTAACGTGCATCTTATCACCTTTTTATCTAGCAAAATGGCTTGATTGCAATCTGCTTCAGCCTGCTGGTAACTGCAAATAATTGTCAAAAGTGATTAAAAAGAAATCCTACATATCATGGGATCTGTCCAAGCAGATCATACAAAAAAGATGAAGCGTACCACCCCAGTTCGAGATAAGCAGCTGCTCTGTTACAATAATATGTAGCATTTGAGTCGTTCAATTTAATGGCTTCCGTGTAGAAGTTAACAGCCTTGTTCCACTGTTTTCCTTTGAATGCAGCATTTCCCTGAAAAGGCAAGAAATGAAGCATGTGAAGAACTTAAGTTGAAACAAATAAAAATAGTAGTCAGATCATGTGCTCATTTTCATGTCTCATCATGAAAAAGTATTTGGAGTTCAATCTCAGAATCATCCCCCATTCACTCTTATTGAGGTTATATATGATTTTAATTATATTTTATGCACATCTTTTTGCGCAATATTACCTTTGGTCTATATTTTTTTCCCTCCTAGTATTTAGAAAATGCCCATATCCCTCTACGAAACACCCATGTACCGTTACATATCATCAGATAAAGGAAAGCATCCGTAAATAAGTTTACATGAGCAATATTCATGACTGCAGCAATGCTTGCTAGAGATTTAACAAGCTCAAAAATTTTACTAATGCCGGTTTCCCAATAAACATTCCATAAATTCAAAACAATTTACACTACGGAAATTTTTTGCAGCTCTTTGAATTTAGTGCAAAGAACATGAAATACTGTGAATGGAGAGAAAAAGTAATTACTATAGAAGTGTATTAGCTGCAATGTGATACGGACAAGAGAAGTTTTATTCATGGCATAAGAATCTATTGAGGAAAAGTGCCAATGGGGTAGATAAAGAGAGATTGAATGAAGAAAGAAAAGACGGGGTGTGGCAGCCGGTGTTAATAAGCACTATTGGTGCACTCCAGCATAAGGGTTTTGACACACAATTACTAAAAAAAAAGTACAGAACATAATATAGACTAGACCAACACATAAATTAAATCTTCAAGATTGAAACGATAGCATAAAAAATACATCATACATCAGTATATGTATATCATTTTTTCTTCTTTTTTGCAAGGGTTTGTTATAAAGAAAAATTCACTGGCATTCATCCGAACAAATGTGCTAAATTTTAAGTTGGTTATCTATAAACCAAATTCCATATATATATATATATATAGATAAGGAAATTTTTGGATGGTTTTATTCCTAAATAAATGACTCCAATACAACAAAAGAAACAACAAATACTTTCTAATGACTAAATTATTTTAAAGAACAAAAAACAAACCTTTTCTTTCAATAACTCCGAAGCATCCATGTCTCCATTAAAATCTGGTAGGGGGGCCAAACTTGACGCAAGGCTAATTTGCTCCTGGAGAGATGAATGCATGTCTAGAACGGTATCAAGAAGAAACTTATCTGCTCCATGTGCTGCTATGAATGATAGCGAAATGGGATAGCTTTCATGCTTTCCTAGTGGAATGGCGACCTGGAAAACAAAAAAAAATGCATATACCTAATAAAGCCTCAAATTTTACAAATAGTAAAGACGATACATAGACGCAATAACAACCTAGAAAGGTGGCCTTGAAAGATCAATAATTCATTAACTGATATTATTACCTGACAACAGCCCGATAACCCTGCAAGGCACAACAACATAAACAATCGATCTTCAAACTCAGGAGACATTTTCCTCTTCGAGCTATGCTTTGAAAGGAAATCAGGGATAGTTGGAATAACCAAAACTCCATCATCCTGGCGAAGAATATGGAAACAGTATCACAAAAACTATAAAATATGCTTAAGCATTTGAAATGAACGTGATCAAGTATGTAGCAGGGATTAAAGCACTTCTTCTTCTTTACCCATTATCATTCTATCTTCGAAACCATCAGCAAAATTAAAAAAACAAAGTAGATATCTGAGGACAGTACACAAAGGGAAATCATCTATCTAAAGTTATAAAAAAAATAAAAAAGATAATTTCCAAGGAAAACTAGAATGGTGTTACGTAACCTGAAACATAAGAAAAAAACACAGAATTGATATCAAATAGGGTCTCAACTCAAGTCAGATTCACAGATGGGACTCTGACCCGCTTACAATCAGATTTGAATCATTCAATAAATGAGTTGAAATTCAAATCCAAACATCAATGGAAATACTCTGGAAATCTAGCCTAACCCATGTAACCAATAATAAAGCATGTCCATTAATAAAGGAATTATTTCTTGTCAGCGGGGACTAATCATCAACATCAGGATTTTCATCAAGCTCAATTATAATCTGGCTGGCAGGGAGAAGTTAGGTTTCCACTTGATGTAATTTTTATTTGTATTTGTTTTCTTAACTCAAGCCCATTTTGAAGTTGACCTGAACCATTCAAACATTGACCAAAACACCCACTCTGGATTGTGTCGAGGAGGTCTACTTAGAGTGATGCTAAAGGCCTTAAGCACTCAGACAAGGCTTAATTTGTAAGTATGGTCCAAGAATAGTTCGTTACCACGACAAACTACATTAAGACCATAAAATAATGCTTACAAAGGCAAAATTTATATCACTTAATGCCATAAACAAGGAACCAAGTGAAAAAGGATTTCGTAAGATTTTGATACGAAACACTTTAAGTTATCAAGAATCCCTATCAATCTTTGATAAAACCACGAAAACCTTCCTCCAAACTCCAATGAAAATTAAGAAAAACAGTAATTTTATTGCAAGAATCAAATAGAACGGAATAAAATACCAAAATACAGTTGATCCTTAATTCGAGAGGAGGATCTATCTCTCTCAAATCTCTAGACGCCGCTAAATCCCAAAAACCTAAGAGATCTCAAATTTCAACCAAATTCAAAAAGCCCTAACCCTAGCAAAACAAATTATTTAATGCATACAATCCAAAAGGAAATCTCTAAACAGCCCCTACATTCAAATTTCCCTCCTAAACTCCTAAATCCTTTCTAATCAGAGTTCTTGGACTGGGTGGTTGAAGTGACTTGTACAAGAGGCAGAAGAGTTCCTCCTCTATTATGCCTGAGCCGATCCCGTATGGACTGGCAAGACCGGTCCAGTTGATCGGTCTAACAATACTCCCCTCCCAAAGACCCACCTTGTCAACAAGGTGGAAAGATGACACCCTCCTCCATTCCCTCTTAATCACAAAAGGTAAGAACCTGAAGAGTTTGGTCCTTACACCTGTGCCCTGACATATACCTCACGTCATATCTCAAACAGAAACCCTTCACCCTTTTCTCCTGTAATTCCATTTTTGTGAGCTTCTTGAAGTTGCCCCCATGTCTTCCTCCTACATTCTTCTCCTTCGAAGTCTCCCTAAGAGTATCCGGTGTTGGCTCCTTGGGTGCCAAAAAGGTGATGGTCATCCTGTGCGAGCCTCCTGAGCTATCTTCCGTACCTCTCTCCATGTGCCTTTGATCCTCCACCAACTAAGCTAGCTCCATAGCTTCTCCCAAGTCACGATGTCTCATCACTCTAACTACTGCATGGATCTTTGATTTCAATCCCAATCTCTAGAAGTTGATCCGGTCAACTGGCAAGGTACTCAAATTACTCATGATACTCTACCACTGTCCCCTCTTGCATCAAAGTGAAGAATTGTTCATAGAAGTCCTCTTCCCGGCTAGTTTAAAAATGTTCAAACAAGCAGTTCTTAAACTCCCTCTAGGTTCGTATCCAACGCCTCATACCCCTCCACTGGTACCATACTAAAGCTCCCTTCCAAGCACATCCTGGCTACCATCAATCTCTCCCCCTCCGTCAACCTGTTGTCAGTAAAGTACATTTCCACCTTGTAGATCCACCCATAGACATCCTCTCCCTCGAAAATATGCATCTTCAATTTCTTCATCCTCATATCGCCTTTGTTTACTCTGTTCCCTTTATAATTTTCTCATTCCCCAAGGGGGTGGGGCTCCCCCCAAGTGTCACAATCATCCCTTCTACGTTAATAACTGAACATATCATCAAATTTTCACATTCTCCTTTCAAATTCAGCACCCCTTGGATCACAACAAACCCCTCCCCTTTCAAATTCAGCCCTCCTTTAGTCATAATTACCCCTTTTCCTTTCAAATCTTGTCCCTCTCCTCTCCAAATCAGCACCTCTTCGATCCATCCCTACCTCCTCCCACCTCTACTCATAACTTCTACCCAACTCTTCCCTCAGAATAAGCCCTAGGGGAGGCATTTTTTATGTTCACTTCCCTCACCTCCAACATCAATATTTTGGTTTGTCCCACGAGCACTTTCTTCAACATCTCCCCCGAATTGGAAAAATTCAAATCAATCTTCTCATGGGTGATTGAAATATCTTTCTTTAAATCTGAAACTTGAGTTTGGAGATCTAAAATTTCATATTTCATTTGTATGATCTCCTCTTTCAACACTTCTACCTTTTTCCCTGCCATGGGTAATCGGATATATGCTACAAACAGTAAAAACAGCCAAAAAAATAGCATTTCTAGTCTTCAAACAATAAAAAAACAGTAAGATCAGAGAGAAAACGTAGCAGAAATTAGCGAGAGACTACTATTTCCGCCCAGAAAATTGTTATGATACCAATTTGATAGGAAACTGATGGACCGGCCCGGTCCATAGCAACACCGGCCCCACAGGGGCCGGTTCTCACTTACTGCAGGCGGAGAACCCGCCTGCCTGGGCGGACAAACCGAAGGGGAGAAGCAAATGGGTGGGCCCAAGGGGCCCACCAAATTGAAGAGGAAGGATGAGGTGTTTGCCCTAGGGGTAATGAGGGGATTTTGAGGGGTTTATGTGAGAGTTAAAAGTAAGTTAGGGGGCTTTTTGGAGGGATCTTGTTTGGTGGCTGTTTTAGCTTTCTTTTTCTCTAGGGCTTGGGAGAAAGCTTCTATTCTCGAATTGAGAGCATTGTATCCGTGCAAACTTGTAAGTCTTTTGATATTCAAGTTATTGAAGTGTTTGTGAGTGTTTTCATCCAAGAAATTTCGCATTTTTCCACCATTTTTGGGCTGTTTTTGCTGGATTCCGAAAATTACAAACTAAGCTCCATCAAAGTGGTATCAGAGCGCTAGATCCACAAGGAAGGGATGGGTACACGAAGGATTGAATCTATTGAAGAGAAAGTCGGAGAGTGGGAAGTGGAGTTCACCGCCCTTAAGGAGAAATTTGCATCCGTTGACGAAAAGCTTGATGGAGTAGAGGAGTTGAAGACTCAAATGTTAGGGTTACAAGAGATGATCAAACAAATGGTGGCGAGCCAACACAACATAGGGGGTTCGGTTAACCCTAACCCTAACCCTAACCCTATTGCGCCGCCGGTTGATGGTCAAGGAGGTAGTAGGGTTCGTGAGGGACCTAATGCAAAAGGAAAGGAGGCCATTGACATTGTCGACCATGGAGGGGATGCTTGGTCCGTCGGCCCAAGGGGAGGCAGGTATGGCCCAAACCGTGGAGGGGAGGACTACTCCACCGTCGGATTTATGGGAGACGCTAGGGCAAGCTATACTCAGAATCATCCAGAACAATATTTCCAAGGAAGGGAGGGAGGAAGCATGCCTTACAATCAGTGGGGAGGAGGATCGTATCGAGGCAGAGGGGAAGCTGACCCTAGGGAGCCTCATTGGGGGTCAGCTGGTTATGCAAGGGGGGATCCGGTGGCACCTCAAGCTTGGGAAAGAAGGGAGAGTCGTGGGGTGGACCCACGGCCATGGGAGAGGCAACCAGAGGGGAGATATGGGCAAAGAGGTATGGGCAACGGCAGGGTAAACGGGAGAGGAGAACGGGGAATGAGGAAGTTGAAGCTTCCAATCTTTGAAGGAGAGGATGCTTATGGGTGGATCTTCAAGGCAGAAAGATACTTCACAGCGATAGGGATGACAGATGAGGAGAAATTCTTGGCGGTACCTTTATGTTTGGAGTCAAGAGCCCTTGCTTGGTATCAGTGGACGGAAGAAAGGCAGAGATTCAGATGTTGGGCAGAGTTTAGGGAGATGTGCCTAGACCGCTTCAGACCACCAAAGGAGGGAACTCATCATGAGCAGTTCTTCGCACTGACTCAGACCGGTACAGTATCTGCTTATAGGGACAGGTTCGAGTTGCTGTCCAGTAGACTTCGTGGGATGACGGATGAGGTGCTTGAGGGTAACTTCATGAAGGGCTTGAAGCCCCACATTCGATCGGCAGTTAGAGCGGCCAAGCCAAGGAGTCTGAGGGAGACTTTGGAGATGGCTGAGCTGATAGAGGATAGATTGTCTTCTGATCAATACCGCAGGCCTACTTTCTTTGGAGGGGGACAGAAGGTGGCAAATCCTACGGGAGGAGCCAAGGGTGCTTACTTGGGGGCAGGAGGAGAAGGACAGAAGGAGAGGGATCGGAGTGCACCGGCCAAGGGGGAGTTCAGGCGTCTCACTGAGGCAGAGCTGAAGGATAAAAGAGCCAAGGGGCTCTGTTACAGGTGCGATGAGAAGTTTGGGCCAGGGCATAGGTGCAAAGACAAATTACTCCAAGTCCTATTGGTAGAAGACCCCGAGGGGGAGGAAGTTGAGGAAGAGTTAGGAGGGGAAGAAGAAGGTGTAGATCATCTACATCTTGACATGATTGAGGTTTCCCTCAATTCAGTGGCAGGGTTGACAGCACATTCCACCATGAAGATGGAAGGGAGGATCGAGAGCTTTACAGTCACAGTGCTGATAGACAGTGGGGCCACCCACAACTTTATAGCTTGCAGATTAGTTGAAGAGTTGGGAATCCCCATGATCCAAGGGAGAGGAGTGGGAGTCTCCTTGGGGACCAGTCAGAGGGAGCAGTGTGCGGGAAGATGCAGCGGGGTTACTCTCTCCATACAGGGGGAAGATATTACCCAAGATTTTTTGGTGCTCGAGCTGGGTAATACGGATGTTATTTTGGGTATTCAGTGGTTATAAACTCTGGGGGAGATGAAGGTCAACTAGAAGACCTTGATGTTGGAGTATGGTGAAGGGGAGCATCGAGTTACTTTGCATGGGGACCCCAAATTATGCCGGTCTAAGGTGTCTTTGAAGACTATTCTCAAGTCTCTTAGGAGTAAGGAGGAAGGATTTCTGGTGGAGTTATGGCGATTGGAGGGTGGTGAGCCAGTTGAGCAGAGTAATGTCCCAGAAGAGGTGGTAGAGTTGTTGGAGCATTTCACCCCAGTCTTTCAGATGCCAGCAGGGCTACCACCACAGAGAAGCAAGGAGCACGCCATTGTACTGAAGGGTGGAACAGATCCTGTTAGTGTGCGGCCATATCGTTATCCCCATGCTCAAAAGGAGGAGATTGAGAAGCTAGTCAAGGAGATGATGGAGGCGGGGTCATCCAACCTAGCGTGAGCCCTTTTTCGAGCCCAGTACGGGGTGAAGAAGAAGGACGGTAGCTGGCGATTTTGTGTTGATTATCGGGCTCTCAATAAGGAGACTGTTCTAGACAAATTTCCAATCCCCGTTATTGATGAGCTTCTTGATGAGTTGGGGGGTGCTACAATGTTCTCCAAGCTGGATTTGAAGTCAGGATATCACCAGATCCGGATGAAGAGGGAGGACATTCCCAAATGCTTTCAGGACTCTGAGGGACACTATGAGTTCTTGGTGATGCCATTTGGACTCACCAACGCTCCTTCTACATTTCAGGCTCTGATGAACCAAGTGTTTCAACCCATGCTGAGGAGGTTTGAGGCTAGTATTTTTTTGATGATATTTTTGATCTATAGCAGGTCCCTACAGGAACACTTGGAGCACTTGAGAAAGGTTTTGAGCACTTTAGAACATTGGAGAGTATGTCAATCAGAAAAAGTGTTCTTTTGCTCAAGGAAGTGTGGAATATTTGGGGCACATTATCTCAGCAGAAGGAGTAGCAGCTGACCCTTCCAAGGTGGAGGCCATGACGAGCTGGCCAACTCCTAAGAACCTTCGGGCTCTCCGGGGCTTCTTAGGACTCACACAGGATATACTACCGGAAATTCATAAAAGGGTATGGATCTATTGCAGCCCCACTCACTGAGCAGTTGAAGAAAGACAGCTTCAATTGGGGACCGGAGGCAGATAGCGCTATGGAGGCTTTGAAAAGAGCTATGGTTAGTGCCCCGGTGTTAGCATTACCGGATTTCAAGCAGCAGCTGGTGGTGGAAACTGATGCATCTGGTTTGGGGTTGGGAGCGGTTCTCATGCAACAAGGGCGACCCATAGCTTTCTACAGTCAGGTATTATCAGGGAGGGCAAAGCTCAAATCGGTCTATGAGAGAGAACTGATGGCCATTGTTAAGGCCATTCAGAAGTGGAGACCGTACTTGTTGGGTAGAAGATTCCTTGTGAGGACTGACCAAAGGAGTCTAAAATATTTGTTGGAGCAACGCATGGTGACAGAAGAACACCAGAGATGGCTCTCCAAATTATTGGGCTATGGTTTCGAGATTCAGTACAAGCCAGGATTGGAGAATAAAGCGGCTGATGCCTTATCCAGGAAGGTGGAGTGCTCACAACTTATTGCTACATCTGTGCCTCAGTTAGTGGATTGGGGGAATTTGAGGGCAGAAAATATGACTAGCGAAGAATTTGGGAGCTTAAGAGAGGCCATAAGGAAGGGGAAAGAAGTACCGACAGGATATACAGTGGAGGATCAGCTTTTGCTACACAGAGGAAGGTTAGTTTTACCTAGGACCTCTTCCCAGATTTCACTGATACTTCAGGAGTTTCATGCCAGTGCTATTGGAGGACATTCAGGAGGGCAGAAGACTTATCAGAGGTTGGCTAGAGAGATATACTGGAAGGGGATGAGGAAAGATGTGGAGGAAATGGTGGCCCAGTGTGATACTTGTCAGAGGAACAAGTATCAAGCATATGCCCCTGGAGGACTGTTGCAGCCACTTGAGTTACCTGATCAGGTTTTGGTCAGAGGTGACCATGGATTTCATCGAAGGCTTACCCAAGTCGGAAGGCTACACTGTCATTCTAGTTATAGTTGACCGGCTTAGTAAGTATGCTCATTTCATACCATTGAGACATCCTTTTAATGCCACTACCGTCGCAGCAGTTTTCATCCGTGAGATTGTGAGGCTTCATGGCTTTCCTGAGTCGATAGTCTCCGACAGAGATAAAGTGTTCCTGAGTCACTTTTGGAAGGAGATGTTCAAGTTACAAGGGACACATTTGAAGCGCAGTTCAGCCTACCACCCACAGACAGATGGGCAATCTGAGGTAGTCAATAGAAGTGTCGAGACTTACCTGAGATGTTTTGCAGGGGAGAAGCCCAAGCATTGGGTAAGGTGGCTACCTTGGGCGAAATATTGGTATAACACTTTATTTCACAAGGCGGCGCAGATCACACCTTTCAAGGTGCTTTATGGGAGGGATCCTCCAACCCTGATACAGTACAGGCCTCATTCTACATCAGTGTCCTTAGTGGAGCAACAATTGTCTGAAAGGGATGAGATCTTGGGGGAGCTGAAGAACCACTTGTTACGAGCCCAGAACATCATGAAGCAGGCAGCAGATCATCATAGGAAGGATGTTCAATTTGAGATTGGGGAATTTGTTTACTTGAAATTGAGGCCCTACAGGCAGAATACTTTAGCAAGGAGGCTAAGTGTTAAGTTGGCCCCAAGGTATTATGGCCCCTATGAGGTAGAGCAGAAGATTGGGAATGTAGCATATCGCCTGAAGTTACCACCCACTACTACGATTCATCCAGTCTTTCATGTGTCACAGTTGAAGAAGTTCAAGGGAGATTCTGTACCAGTCGATACTTTGCCGCCAACATTGTCTGAAGATGGTACAAGTCTACTAGAGCCGTCTGCATTGAAAGGGGTCAGACACACTGAGGAAGGAGGGAAGGAAGTTTTGATTGAGTGGAAAGATCTACCGACACATGACGCAACTTGGGAGACCTATGAGATCATACAAGCTCAGTTTCCTGCTTTCAACCTTGAGGACAAGGTTAATCTTTGGGCGGGAAGTGATGATGGACCGGCCCGGTCCATAGCAACACCGGCCCCACAGGGGCCGGTTCTCACTTACTGCAGGCGGAGAACCCGCCTGCCTGGGCGGACAAACCGAAGGGGAGAAGCAAATGGGTGGGCCCAAGGGGCCCACCAAATTAAAGAGGAAGGATGAGGTGTTTGCCCTAGGGGTAATGAGGGGATTTTGAGAGGTTTATGTGAGAGTTAAAAGTAAGTTAGGGGGGCTTTTTGGAGGGATCTTGTTTGGTGGCTGTTTTAGCTTTCTTTTTCTCTAGGGCTTGGGAGAAAGCTTCTCTTCTCGAATTGAGAGCATTGTATCCGTGCAAACTTGTAAGTCTTTTGATATTCAAGTTATTGAAGTGTTTGTGAGTGTTTTCATCCAAAAAATTTGGCATTTTTCCACCATTTTTGGGCTGTTTTTGCTGGATTCCGAAAATTACAAACTAAGCTCCATCAGAAACACTAGAAGTTATCAAGAATCCCTCTCAATCTTTGATGAAAACAAAGGAAAACAGTAATTTTATTGCAAGAATTAAGGGGCTGTTTGGTTGTCTGAAAAAGAATTGCAATGTAAAGTAAATGTAATGTAAAGTAAATGTAATGTATTTCGAATACATTGAGCTTGTTTGGCTGTCTGTAAAATAAACGCAGGAGAATTGTTTCCTTTGTTTGGTTAGGTATATTTATAGTAAAGTAAAAATATTTTTTAATAATTTATTTTGACATTAAAACTAATATATTTATAAAAACAGTATATTTATAATTATTAGTATTATTTGATGTTATAAAATAAAATCAATATTTTCATTTATTACATGATGTCATTATAATTTTTTTTTTTTATTATAAGATATAAAATCTGATCATATAATAAATTTTTTTTATTATAAGATATCAATATCACATGTATCATCAACTCAAAAGAACTAGTACAATTCATCAAAGATTGTATCTTTTCCAGCCGTCCTCCCCCGCCCCATGAACGTCGAAAAATAGAGCTTTTCACCAATCCCGTCCGGCGGCGAAATGCTTTGCAAAAGCTTTTAAATCCTCCTCCGGTAGAATAACTCCAATATCTATTCCTCCCTCTCCATCCTTACAGTCTTTAAGAGGCCCTCGCCTTCCTCCTCCGCCTTACAGCCTGCTGGCTAATTATCTCACCTCAATCCCCCACTCCGATCCTCAGCCACACAATTCGCCATTGGATCTCCATTAACTCCTTGACCCTCACGCACATCAGTCTCCTCCCACTACTTTAATCTCTCTTCCCCAAAATTCTTCACCATAAACAAAACAAAATTGCAAATTTACATTCCACGTCCCTCATACGTCTACCAATCTCCATCTCCTCCCCTGTTACAAATTCTTGCCTCTAATCTTTCCCCTTGTTATGAACGCCGTCCTGCTTCACTCTGCACTCACCGGAAGCAATGGTGCCAAATGGAGAAACTTCTCATAAAGGAAAAAAGAGCTCCGGCGATGTCCTCCAGATTCAGCTGCCACCGCATCACAACTTCAGTTGGCAGGTTTCACTCGAGATCAGATTCGCTGCGCTGAACGTGGAAGAAAATCGTGGCAAGAACGCAGCTTTTAGCCTTAGAGATGGGAAGGACAGGAGGATTTTATCTAGGAATTAGAAAAGTCTTGGGATCGCCACCGGAGCGGTGGCCGGCGGTGATGGAGTGAGAAAGGGAGACTTTAGTATGTTTAAGAATAAATCAGCTCTTCATAAGCAGCTGTCGATGCTTCCAATAAGGAAGGAGAGCGGGTTCGATCTACAGAACGCTGATGGATGCTCCGGCGGCGGCGGCGAAAGTGGCCGGGAGGAATCCATCAACCAGAGCGTACCGGCTAGTCGATATTTCGCCTCATAAATGCATCCCCTGTTCAGCTGCCTTCCCCTGCACTTGCTTCTTCAGCCTACAAATCTCCGGCGCGAATCAGGAATCACGGTTCGGTTTATGACCGGAGGTGGTGGCCGGGGATTTGACCCATCTGGTCGTAAACCAGCGGCGATGGCGGCGGACCATAACTTGATGAACTGCATCGAGCTGAACCCGTCGCAGGCGGCGTGATGCACGGCGAGGGCGAGGCAAAGGCCGTAGTTTGGAAACAGAGTGACCTGTATAGCGAGCAGTGGCTGTAATTCTTCGGGGGAAAGCCTTGCGCGCGGCCCGGCGGTGAGTGCCGAAGTTGCCGGTTTCGTCGTTCGACTTCATTCATTCGCGCGAGAGCGACAGACCGCACAGATCGCTCATTCCTTTCCTTCGTTGCTATTCGACTTCGGCTCCCTCTTGGCTGTTCGACTTCGCTCTTCGCAGGTCGAGCGAAGAATTTCAAACCCGCTCATTTTGAGCGGCTTTGGAAGTCACGGGATCCGGCTCCTCTAATACACTCTTAATACTTCAGAGGGTTTTGCTCCGTTCAAAATTAACCAAACAGCAGAATTTAATAAATGCATGTATCTAATTTACTTTACCCTCCTAATTCAGGCAACCAAACAGCCCCTAAATAGAACAGAAGAAAATATCAAGATACAATTGATCCTCAATTCGAGAGGAGGATCTCTCTCTCCCAAATCTCTAGACACCACTAGAGCCCAAAAACCTAAGAGATCTCAAATTTCAGCCAAATTCAAGATGCCCTAACCCTAGCAAAACAAATTATTTAATGCATACAATCCAAAAGGAAATCTCTAAACAGTCCCGAAATTCAAATTTCCCTCCTAAACTCCTAAATCCTTCTTAATCAGAGTTCTTGGACTAGGCGGCTGGAGCGACTCGTATGGAAGAAGAAAGAGTTCTGCCTCTGTTCTGACTGAGCCGGTCCCGTATGGACCGGCTAGACCGGTCTAAATTATTTTAAACCACACGTTAGACAAAAAAAATATAGATAACAATGTAAGCATAGAAGCGCAAAAATAACTACGATAAAGTTAAAGGTTTTGATAGCAAGAAGAATTACAATAAAATAGGCATTTGAAGAAAAAATGTAAAGAAAGGTTCAGAAGAATTACATGAATAACAACTCTGGATGAAGACCTTAGAAAAAAAAAATAAAGAGTAAAAATTTTGAAATTTTGCAACAAAACTGTTCACAGAACTTAAAAAGGCTGATGGATGAAAATTTTGAAATGAGGAATGGAAACACTGCTTCATAGAACATACAAACCTTACATTGAGTACCTACATGTCTTCCTTAGTGGGCCTAGCAAAACTTAATAAGATAAATTCCTTTGTAGCTCAACTAAAATTCAAAATTCAAAGGCAAAAAAGACATGCACCAACTTGATTAACTTCTCACAAGAGAAGCATAAACAAATGAGAAGTGAGCCTGAAGCTTTACTTTTATTATTCTACGTATCTTTTTTCAAAGCTTATTCAACTATATATTTGTGAAAGATCTACTATTTACTTAACGTATTTGTTCATTTTGCCTACCCAAAGCAATTTCATTCTTACAAGCCTTATTAAATATTTTTCTTTCTTTGATGCAACTTTCACTAAGATCTTATTATCCTCATCCTAAATATCTTCAACCTAATCAAAATCCCTGTGCACCTTCTCTTGTCTTATCTATTTTACGTGCCCTTTTATTCTTCCTTCTAAACTACTACAAACTCTTGAAAAAAGCACCCAATTTTGAAATACTTTCAATGGAGGAAGTCTGATATTTTTATAAATAAAATTCACGTAGATGCTAAGATTTGATTAATTCTAAGCTCCATGCTTCTAATGGATCCAAGATTCCATGATTAATTAAATCTCCCAATTAGGAGAGCACTTTGCACTCAACATTTTGAGGAATAAGCTTTAGTGCAGTAGCATCACAGAAACGTTTGGTTGCACTATAACTTCATGCATGAGGAAATAGCTACATGATTAGCTGGTAAATCCTCTCAACATCTTGAGGTTTCATTATCCAGAGTTTTGCTTACTGAACCCCAATCTAAAGAGTCAAGAAATTTTGGTTGTGACATACACCTTCAAGTTAAGCCTCATGATCTAACAATACGCCTTAGTCCAAGTAGCTACGACATTTAGAACTAAATCAAGAAATTGCCATAAATTTTGGGATTCGAACTGTGAATATTAGTTGTGATTGTTGGGTGCCCAATCAAGAGACATGGGTATCAGCATCCCAGCAAAACAGTAATAAAACTGTCAGGATATGATTTCATGGTAGATCTCATTCATTTTCTTGACACAAGGCTTATCATATATAGTAAAATGAGTAACACAATAGCACAAGTATGAACAATCATGGTTCAAAAGTACTGATCATGACCACAACGGCGCATAGGTTTAACATACCTAAAGGCAAGCATATTTGAACAAAAATAGATTAAAGTTTGCATGCTTAGAGATCTATGCACAATCAAAACTAGACTCATAATAAATACTTTCTCAGAATCCCAAAACTTAATTAAAAAATGAAAACTACAAATCCTAAACTAGTTTGAGCATAAAATAACTCTGTTTCAGCTATTGAGTGAAACTCCTTATTATACTACAATAATAAAATCAACCATGGTCAAGGAATACAAATCAAATAATTGCTCAAGATCTAAATATTGCAATTGTGATAAGGACTTTAAGTCCACAAATTCCTCAATCAACACTGATAGAAGATCTCGCATCACTCATAAAATAAAAAACAAAGAATAGGAGAAAATCGGCAACAACATGCAGCCAAACTCGCAAACAAACACGTAAATCAACACTGATAGAAGATCTCGCATCACTAATGAATAACATAGAGCCACCATCCACATCAACCAAAAAAAAGGATCAATTATGGGTTGAAACAAGGGTTTGGATAAGAGATTTAGTTGTTGTACCAAAATAAAGAACCAATAAGAATAATGTTAGAGACTCAAATCAGCATAGGAAACTAAATCAGCACAATTTTAAGAAAAAGCAACCTATTCTCCGTAGGGATCACCACCATTAGGCATTGTTATTATAAGAAAGCACTAAATTAGAATGTGTTATTGTAGGAAAGTACTGTATTAGAAAAAAAATATTTTTGTTGTTATTTTATACCACCAAAAACTGTAGATATTATCATCATTACAAACTTCAATTTATACACTTTTTTGTAAGCCCACGCACAAGTAGGGGTGTCAAAATCTGACCCGATCCGAAACCTGACCCAAACCCAACCCAAAAATGTTTGGGTTCGAGTCAACCCGTTTGGTATACGAGTCGGGTTCGGGTTCGGGTTCGAGTTTTCAACCCATTTGTAAAATCAAATCGGGTTTGGATTGACCTGAAAACCCGAAATCAACCTGTTTTGACCCAGGAATGTGATCATCCATTGCCAGCTGTCAGCCCCTCCCGCAGACTGCAGTTCGCCTTGGCACTTGTTCCAGTCGGACAGAAGCACGTCGGGAGCTCGCCTACCTCGCCACATCTGGCCGCTCTTGAAGTCACGTCAAGCCAGCCGTCTGCCGCTCGAGAGTCGAGTCATAAATGCTTGCAATTAAGAGTTTAATTAGCATACTAATTAACGCACATAAAACAGCAGAAGGGAACCGTTGAATGCGCCGCAGAAATTCTTTATTCAAAAGCAGTCAAAGCAACGGTGAAGAGCATTATAATGATGGTCTTAACGAGTAATTAAAGTTGTCTGTTTATGACAGTTCCACTTCTGTTGTTTCGATTTCACTGCCATCCCATTATTTATTAAATTTATTATTATTATTATTATTATTATTAGTTTTTTTCTTCCTAGGATAAGAAGGGTCAACATATAAATTAATAGATTAATTACATATTTATTATATTTTTGAATCAAAATGGGTCCGCGGGTTGGATCGGGTCCCGGTTGAAATATGTGACCCGTTTGCAAAAACAGGTTGGGTTCGAGTTGACCCGTTTAGACCCGGGTTGATGTAAGCAACTTGAAACAAAAACACAAAGAGAGAACAAAGAAATTCAAGACTAGCTCTTTAGAAATTTAAGACACCACTTGGAGAACAAAATAGGCTAAATAAACAACTAAATTTCAGAATATAAAAGAAGCGATCATCCAACAAACCCAAAGCAAAAGAAAGTTAACAAAAGAAACAAACTAAAACAAACAAAAGCTATCCTCAGAACATCCTACTAGAGGACTCCTCACATGCACCGATTGTAGGAATATATATATTTCAGATATTAGATATGCAAACCAAAGGGTCCACCACTGCAAAGGGGTCCAACGTCCTACCAAACTCCTCCAGCAAATGCCACCAAAACAGCCAACAAATCCACTAAAACAGCCAACAAACTTTACCAACGGAACTAGAAGAAAGATACAGGTGGAGTGGAACTTGCGGAGAGACGAAGAGATTAGAAGCCCGAGAAGAAAGGTTGGAAAGAGCCCGCAGGATTTCAGGAGGGGATGAGAAAGAAGACGGACAAAGCTCGCAAGCTTTTCCAATAACCCGCAGGTCAATAGCAATTTTGCTCACAATAATTCACCACCCATTTCATCACAAAACATCTCATATATATAGGCAAGAGAGGGGAACCAAACAGCCCAAGATTTCCCATAAATGGAGTAATAAAAAGCCATCAATTTCCTGTACAGAAATTCCAAACAGCATAGCAAGTCTCAAGGAAAAAGGTCACGGTTCCAGCACAGGGAAACCAAACGGCACACAAGGATTCAAGGCCACGGCTCTCAGCACAGGGAAAACCAACCGGCACATCAAGTCTCAAGAAAAGGCCACGGTTCACAGCAGGTATAAAAATCCCAAACGTCACAGTAAAGCACAAGGAAAGCCACGGAATCAGCAGGTAAGCACAAGAATCCAGGAGGTATTTCACGGGTCAGCAGTTACACATTTCACGGGAGAAAAGGAGGGAAAGATGCAGCAGTTCAAGAGGCAATCAAGAAGAGGAAGAGGCAAGTTCCACTCACCTAAAAGCTTGTACACCTCAATAAATTAGAGCTAAACATCAGCTCATAATGAGCTACACCTCCACTTGATAATAATGAGCTGGGACCACTAGAATTTCAACGATTAAGGCTCAAACCGAAAACAGTCAAGGCCCACCCGAAATCAAAAAATAGCCCCAAAGGATAAGTTGGACCCCAAAACCGGCAAACCCAAGGCAAGCATAAACCAAACCTTTTCCTATCATGATCATTGGATTTACCACCATCATTGGATAGCATAAAAATAAAACAAAAATAGAAAATATAACTAATATTGTTCAAAACAAAAATAATGCAAAAATCTAAATGCATAACGGGTCAACTCGGGTTCAACCCAAACCCAGCCCACGGACCCGATTTGACACCCCTATGCACAAGCACACAAAAAAAAAATTCAAATTTCTCCTCCAAATTGGGATTGATAACAAGTTAGATTAACACCTCTTTTTTCCCCCTCACACTGCCCTTTCACCCAATTAGCCTTAGCCACACCGACTTGCTCCCCAAGCTCGATCGCCTCTCCCTCACGTGATTATTGTGCACACTTCCCTACTTGCATAATTGCATGCTGAGCTTCCAGACATGAAAGGACACTCGTCTGCTCTTCAAGATCATGCCATCGCCACTTGCCCTAATAATACACCCATTTTCTTCTCACACTAGTTGTATTAGCACGTGTGTCGCGCACACACCCTACATTCACTCGTAATGTTATGCCACCTACGGCTTGATAGCTTCATATCTCACACGATTTTATTATATAAGTCACCTCATATTCACCTCTCGCTCAAATAGTGTTATGGCTTCTCACTTGTATAACAATGAATTAAAACCCCTCCATGATCAATACAAATATCAAGTTCAATGATGCAAAATATATCTTCTAGTCTAGTGACATTTGCTTCAAAATTGACGCAACCTAAGTTCTTAAACCAAGTAGGAGACATTAGGAATGCAAAATAAGATATTTTCTTTCAATATCACATAAATAAACATCAAAATGATCAACACTTAGTAGAAAACTAATATGGGAAATTTGTTAGAAAGTCACATAAGAAAGAACAAATAACAAAACACAAATTATAAACCTTTGGAACAACCACAAATGGTCATCTCACATGCAAACACAAAACTAGGGAATGTGCTCAAAGGAAAGGACAAACTAGAGATCTGCCACAGGAATTAGGTTCCAGCAAAGGTTTTTACTCCTTCGGCAAATACCAATAGCACGGGGCACAACACCACTGACAACTTACAATTAGTTTGGAGAAGAAAGATACATGTGGAAGGGAAACCGTGAAGAGAAGAAGTAGAAAGAAGATTGAGAGAAGGAAGTAGCGGTTAGAGTGAAGACAGCTCGTAAGCTAAGAAAAAACCCTTAGGTTTAAAATGATCACTCTCCAAAAAACTCCTCAACAAAGAAATTCAGTGACTATATATAGGAGAAAGAAAGGAAAAAGTAATTATTAGCCCACATAATTATGCCTCCAAATCAGCAATAATATGAAGAATTAAAACTTCCTGCATAGGATACAACAAAAGGGAAAACCGCGCAGCCAACAACAGGGAAACCGAGTCGCCACAGGGAAAACCGAGCAGCCACAGGAGAAAATGAAAAAGAACACACAATTGGAAGGACAATGGAACCGACCTAAGAGCATCAAACCCAATATGATCATGGGATGTTTTTTTTTATCTTAAGGCCATACAAAATAAAATTATGTAGAATCCAAAACACAAGAAAATATAAAAATCATAAAATGATAAATCTTGACTGCATCAAAAATCGATTCTCATGACAAACTACATCTTAATCCCTCTCTTCTAGATATAACTAACGCTGCTAATTTTTTAAAAGTAACCATATTTCAATTTTTTAAAAAGTAACCAAGTAGTTCGGGCATTGTTGTTTAATATTTTTTAATCTTTCATTGCCAAATCATCATATTTTAGGACTTTGCCTAAAAGATGTTAACTTTCTTTAATTCGCATACTTTCAAGAAAGTAATGTCACACATGTCTATATTATCTATTTTGAGATTTCTTTTCTCCAACAAAATGACATAAGGATGCAAGAGTACCATAGCACACTAAAAGAAACACAAAACCGATACAACTATCTGGCAAATGCAAAATAAAAATTCCTTGCTGCCAATTTTTTTCTCCGCCCTACATTATTCTCTACTAGGTGTGTAATCTCAATTGAAGGCAAACTCTACTTTTCCCAATATTATGAGTTTATGACTATTCTCTCTTGGGCTCTTTGCACCACAAAACTCTCCACCCCTCAATATCCTCATCCACTGTTCTCAGTATCACGACTACTCTCTTTGGGTTCTTAATATCATAGAACTCTCAATACCTCAACATCCAAACCTTGTCCAAGCATCATTGGTCACTGTTTCAAGAAGTGATTGGAGGAATCATTAATGTGGCGGTTGTACTAATAACACGGTCACAATCATAACAATTTTCCAATCTACACTCATTGCAGTCACAACTCACAACAATCATCCTCCCAGACTTGTTGACAAAAAACCAGCTACACCTCCAGGGCTATGCATTATTACACAACCAATCCAACTCATTATAATCCTTCTCGTGCCACATCCTTTAGATAAATTACTCTCTCGGGAAGATTTTGATCACTTGCTTCAACAATCTCAGACATTTGTCAGCAAATCTCACACTATCTCCATTCTCTACCATATGGCATGTTGTAGCTGTCTCTACCGGTACGTCATGAGTTTTAGATTATATTACTTTCTCACCTATGACAAGTAACCAATAATTATTTTCATCACATATCATGGCCTCTCTCCCACCTATTATTGTTATTGATGGCTTTCCATCTCCAATCTTTGACAAAGGATTTCTTCATCCTTCCTCTTTCTTAATCTAAGATAATTCTTCAGATGTCATATAGTTTATTGTCAACCTTTTGAATATGCATTGTCTAACCAAGAATCGCAATTATTTTATAACATTATTTTATCCTTCTTCCTGAAAATGAGGTTTATCACTCTATGTTTATTTGGCACTCTTACTATAGCATGGTGATTCATGGTATATATGATTGCATTCTACTCACTAAAAAAGATAATTGAGGCATTATAGAAATAAAATCTTATTTGTGGAAGACATTTGTCACTAAAGATTTGGGTCAACCAAAATAAACATGGCGTCAAGTTTGTATGTAGTAATAAAGTATTTCTCTTTCTTAATGAAAATATACTATAAACCTTCTTCAGTAAATTGATCTTATAGGTGAAAACCTACCAAATCTTCTATGGAAACTCTACATTCATCCTAAAATGGAAAGCTATAAATATGATCTCGCTATTGATGTCTAGTTGGAAAGTTTACAGATGTCAGTTGACTAAAACTTGTTGCAATTAGTTAGTGATACATCCTCAAAAAATTATATTGATAGGGCATGAATCTCGAGGAAAAATCAAGTTGGAAAATTCCGAAATTAAAATTAGGACCATCCGAACTCCAATTTCAACAAACTTACAGTCGAACTGAACGTCTCGAAAATATGAACCTAACGACACCAAATTCAACTCAATCCAAACTCAAATGGGTCAAAATCAAGGGCCCGAAGCGCTATAGGAAGGTTCGAACCACAATTTGGATTACCAAACGGTTTCCAAACGTGACATCCTTATAGTCGAATCGAGCGGCTCGACGAGACGAATCCAACGAGCCCAAGATCACGAAATTCCGACATCATTAAGACCTTCAAATGTCTAGCGAACGGTCCACGATCCAAGAATTCAATATCGACCGTCCATCCAAACCACTCCACATTAATCCTTGATCATATTTACGGGTCATGCCACTCTACAAAATATATAAATAGACTCCTTCCTCTTGAAAGGGGACCCCTAAGGAGAGAAGAGAGAGATCGGAGATCCCTATTGCCTTCGGAGTTCCGTCGGACCACCAATTGACACCCAAAGTTCCACTGGACCACCACCTGACGACCTGAGATCTAACAGACCACCACCTGACGACCTGAGTTCTAACAAACCACCACCTGACCCCCGAAATTCCACCGAACCACCGCCTGATGCCCTAAGCTCCACCGGACCACCACCTGACGCCCTGATTTCCATCGAACCACCACCTGACGCCCTGAGCTCCGCAAGACCACCACCTGACGACCTGAGCTCCACATGACCACCACCTGACGCCCTGAGCTCCACCAGACCACCATCTGACGCCCGGAGTTCCGCAGGACCGCCACTTGACGCCCTGAGCTCCACAGGACCACCACCTGATACCAGGAGCTTCGCTAGACCGTCACCTGATGCCCGGAGTTCTGTCGGACCATCTCCTGACGCCCGGATTTATGTCGGACCATCACCTAACGCCCGGAGTTCTGCCAAACCACCATTGGACTACCAACTGATGCCCGAATTTCCAAGTAATTTCGGACTTCCGACAGACCACCAAGTTATGCCAGATTTTCATCCCCGTTTGTCACTAGATTTTAACCATACGATTTGCATCTGTAATCTGATCACCCTTAGGGACGAGTCAGCCCACTGTAATCTATTCAAATTCTAATGGAACATTTTTAACTGGGCCACGCCCCCATGGTCTTTCACCTTTCCAGGGTTTTCCATGTAAAAATCTTGTGTTCTCTGTATGTGAGTTGGATATCCTTACAATGCTAAGACCTAGGATTATAACTCTATCGTCACGTATATTCTAACCCACAACAGTTAGTATATACAAAACCAAAAAAAAGAAACATCAGGATTTTGTCATAGGAATTTTATGATATGTCAATAAATCTCCAATAAAAGGTCAAATCTACTGGAAACATAATTATTTAAGGAATGACAAATTCTCTGATAGATACAATGTTAGATATATTGAGGATGAAAAAGTTACTTAAGCATACTATGCCTTTGTCGGAAAAGTACAAAGCAAGCAACTAAAATAATGTGGAATCAAAACTCTTAACGGAAGAATTTAGATTCCATATTATACAACCTATGATCTTTAATTATAATAATCAAGCAAGAATTTACATTGCTAGCAATCTTATCTTCCATGAAAGAACCAATAATATTAAAATGCATTCACTTACTCGGATGCAATCTTATCAAAGAAGGACACACTCCACGTGTATTTGATGAAAATTTTAATGATAACTCTATCAAAGCTAATAGGGCCACTTCATTTGTCCAATCTTTGTTACAAGCTAAAACTTACTGATATATGTGATATAGAAAAGTACAAGATTCGAAAGTGATTTCATATGAAAGTCTAAATCAGAGACATGTATTTATATTCTTTTTTTAAACCCTCGTAATTGAGGATATTATCCTCCTTTTGACCGATTCATGTATGCATGAATATAAGCACCAATATTTAATCAATATTAAATTTATTTTCTCCTCCAATTGCCATGCTTTATCCAGATAATCAGAAAATTAGAAAATCAGAAATTATTACACGGAAACAAAAGAATCAATATCATAATTCAGTATATTAATATTTCCGTCTCAATGCACCCCTTAATGCACATGATTTGTGTTTTCAATGAGTACATTTGCATTACTAAGGCGCTTAAACATAAATGGTAAGTGAAAGATCCAGCTAGCAAAAGGACAACGAACTGAATATATATATATATATATATATATATAGAGAGAGAGAGAGAGAGAGAGAGATAGGAAAAACCAACAAGAAAATACCTTTAAGAGGCTATTGAGTGCAGCTCGAAGTTCTGCCCTGGCTTTATACAAATATTTAACATTGTCATATGTTGAGTTTAACGCTACACGCACACGTGCAGAGATCTCATGCCCCAAACTGGGCTTGACAGTGTTAATCCACTCCTCATGGTTTGTTTTGAACTCATATCTGGTAATGTTGTGGACAATGTTAGTTATTCATCATAGATAACCACCTTAAAAGTACTTAAAGGGTAACACGATAGTGGAGATCATATTTCTGCAGTTCTACTTCAGCTTGAAATAAGTAGCTAATAAGCACAAATCTTCCACCAGTTAGTTTCTCTTGTTTCTTTTGAGTTCAGAACAAAGTCCAGATGATGCTTTAAGATTATAACATGTATAGCTAGTGCAAGCAAAAGTAAAATCACAAGTCTAAACTTAGGACTCATTTGGTATAATTTTCTTGCTGCTTTCTAAAACAACTTTTTAATAAAAAATTTCTAGTTCAATAAATTTTTACATTAGAAAGCTGCTTTTTACATTAAAAAGCTGCTTTAAAAAGCAGTAAGAAAGATGTCCCAAACGAAGCCTTAAATTCAGTTTCTTAAAAACATTGTGTTTCTAAGACATTGTTGAGGTTAGAAATTGATTCATGACATGCAACATTAACACTCCAATGTGTTTTTTTAATTATAAGTATATTAAATCCCTAAATCAAGTGATTAAAAAGCTTGTTCAAACAATTAACTAGTCAGAGTACAGACATATGAAAGATGAAAGTATTTCTTGAATGACTCTATTGTGTGCCTTTCTTTCCAAACTTTTGAGATGGACACTGATGCTGCAATGCAAAAAATTTGAAAGCTCTCACGCAAGCATCCAGGCTCTGAAGTTTCTTCTCTAACTCCGCTACAAACAACACTTTATTGAAAAACTATTATATCCATGCCAAATTGGTATCCTTGGCACGTCCCAATTATAAATATGATGTCATGGAGCCTCAAGCTATAGCAAATATCCTTGGCACTTCCCACTCAGATTGGTATCCTTGACACTTCAGATTAGCTACAGCAATTTTCTGATGTATTTTCACTGTTCCAAATGCCTGGTTTGAGTACAATGTCAACAGAGCTTTCTAGCATGGTCACATAATAACAGTACCAAGAAATGTATTCATATACATCACGTTTTATAAGTTAGTGTTAAACCATTGTATCAAATTAAACACAATACATATGAGTGTGTGAGAACGTGTGTGTGTGTACTGCAACACCTGCAGATAGCATTTACACGTTTACAATGTCAAGAAAGATTCACTGGAAATAAATTGGAATGTCCCAAAAGTGTAGTACAGAAGACTATCCTGTGAACTCCTATCAATGCCAACTTGTTCAAAATGCATCATCAAGCGGAGCAGTAGCTAATACCTTATCCAATAATGAGGGTTGGTTTTGCTGTTTATTTGTTATTCGTCTCTAACAAACTGATCCAGAAAAAACTGAAGCTTTTCTGTATTTTCTACGACTGTTTCAACTAAAAACGTAGAAGATTTAGAGTAAAAAGCCCGCAAAGAATATGATTAGGGTACAGAAAGAACCCAAAAAAATTCCCATCACCTATATCTATTATCCGCTACCAATAATGTGATATTTAATGCTCGACATAAACTAGTAATCAACAAATGCAGAGAAAAATAAAAAAATAAAGCAACTCGCAATAACATTCAATAATCATATTCTAAATAACATACTTTTGAAGTGATAGCATTATTGTTGAAAGAGCCTGCAGAGTTGCTGTTCCTTGATGCAGTTTTGTATAGGGCTCGCAGAACTCTTTTAAAATTGGTACATTTGAAGCAATGTAGTGACTAACATTCATATGCTTAGCTGGTAAGTCTGCAAGGTGAATATACAAGAGGATGGACTCATGAGTTTGTAAAACATCTACAGACAATTTTTAACCAAAATATATTGAAATATATGCTTGAATGTTTAGTGCACTCCCCAAATGCAAATTTTATTAAAAAAATTGCATTGTCAATGTAAACTTACACCCGGATAGAGCTTCAATGGCCTTGCTTATAACATGTACGGTTTTCTGCTTTGGAATCCTAGAATACTGAAAGAAATCATCAGCAAATATAAAGCGCTTTTCCCGCTTAACAACCGTTTGAGATGCTTGCAACAATAAATGTCCAACACGATGGAAAATAGATGGATCTCGTGCAAACAGACCTGCAATGTAATCTATATCAATATGCTGAATAAATAAAAGTTTGAAGATTCGTGATAAAACTTTTTTCTTGAAAAATAAAGGCATTTAATTCATCAAATAACTTATTTAGCCATCATTTATGTCAGACTTTCTTCATGTAAATACCAAGTGTTTCCCCGTAGTACAAAAATATTAAAGCAATGCATTGAGACTTGAGAGTGAAAAATTATGTACAAGGCTCACCTACAGTACATAGGCTTTGTGAGTTTGTCAAAATTCCAATGTTGGATACAACCCCGTGAGAAGGTCTATAACCAAGAATGCCACAAAATGCAGCTGGAATTCTCACACATCCAATTGTATCAGTACCTGCGTTGGCAAAAGTAGACTCAAGTAACCAGACATTGTGAAAATTTTCAAATACTACAATTTTTCTAAACAGCAAATATGCATCAGCCACAGAGAGATAATCCAGTGCATCCTTAAGGTGATGGATATCATGGATTTTTATGCCCTTCTATGATAAGCATCAAAAACGATAAACTAAGATAAAGGTGATTCATACCAAATGATAATGTAGACAAGAAGCTAAAAGATTGGAGCAGTGAAGGGCAAAAGAGAGAATCTGGGCTTTAATCATCCAGCAAAGATTTCAGGTTATGTTAATATCGAAAAAAAAAAAAGGCCTCGGAGGGGGGTGAATTAGCATGATATGAGTTTCTTCCCCGTCAACGTAACTGCTTCTGCTTCTCAATCCAATGATCAAAAAGTTTATTTACATTGACACACAATATCATTTTTAGAAAAAGAGATGTTGTACAGATGAAACAGAGATTTCAACACGTTTCTTTTACTAAGATATTTCAATTTCAAGGGATAATGGCTAGTAAAACAAAAACAACCAAATGGTTTACAAAGAATGCATCACACACCAAGTGCAAAGTCAACAAGACCAGCAGCAACCGCCACACCAGAACCACTAGAAGATCCCCCTGGGATTTGCAGTAATAATTGTGGATTTATGGGCATGCCATAATGCAAGTTCTCTCCTGTGACTCTGAAATAACAACCAGACATAAGAAAAATCAATAAAGTCCCATTTATTTTTATTAGAGCATGAAAAGTGCAGAAACCCACGAAAAGGCACTAAAAATAATCAGCTTAATTATCCCTAAGAGATATTCATCATAGATGAATAGCAAGAATGGATGAATAATATCAAACTTCAAGAAAAAAATCTTATTCATGCAACAATTACCAATTTCACAAACAAAGACAGAAGCTTCCCATGCACCGATCCTGAAAAAATTTATTACTACAAAAGATAAGAATGAACACCCAATGTAACCATTCACAACAAATGTAAAATCTGAACTACTTTACATCGGTAGATACTACCATAGACTACTCTTTTCATGCAAGAAAGGGAATCCTAAATAACTTTCTTTTATTATATCAATAAAGGATATTACAACTTACCAAAATAAATGGTGTTCCAGACACGGTGGTAAATCCTTTTAAGGGAATTATGCTTCTATTACAAATATCAGAATGGAATACTAGACATCCATTGAGAATGGCGTAATTGCTATGCGTGCTTTATCTACTTTTGGTAAAGGCAGCATAAAATTTTGTGAGGATTCACTCCTAGCGTTTTTTGTACATTGGAAAACATTCAGTGCAAGTCTATGCCCATAATTATAACACCGAACGGGAAAACGTAGCAAAAACACAACATAAATGGACGAATAACAGAAACTTAAGAAATTGAAATTTCAATGCATCTTGATTTGCAAGATGAAAAAATAATGTATTTTTTCCTTATCATCATCACCATTAGCTTTCCCCGAACTGTTTGGGGCCTGCTTTATAAATACCTCCTCTCTGCCCATTCATGATAACTGCTAAAACATTATGTACGATTCAGGATCAAACTAGTGAAAACACTAACCCAAAAGCCAATTCATCCATAACCGTTCTCCCAACCAAAGTGGCTCCCCGCTGCAGCAACAGCGAGATCACCGCTGCCGTCTTGCCCGCCGGCTCATGCGTCCGCTTCCAGTCTGGATTCCCGAAACCAGAAACTGAATTCTTGACATCAAAACTGTAATACCGAACCAAAAAAAAAAAAACATAAGAACGACCAAACAAATGACTAATAATAAAACGAACAATCTGTACCGGAGCAAAGTCGACGAATACAAACTTGTCAGCAACAGCGAATGTGAGGTCCGAGAGGGGGTGGCGTGCAGCAGGAGGCGGCGGCTGCGGTGCTGGGAGGAGCTCAAATCGTTCAATGAAAGCACCGAAATCCTTCACACGAGGCGACGTTTCATTTGAACCCTTTTTCCTCCGGCGAGCGGACTCGGCCATTATCAGGACGCCGACCACGCCGATACCGGCGATGATCCAGAGCTTAGTGCTCGAAGCATTGATCTTGGTGATCCTGAGAGGCTTCACGAACTCCAGCTTTGATATATCAGTTCTACGATCGAGAGAAAGTGAGAATAGGGTTTTAGTAGGGTTTTGGACCTGCAACGAAAAGGGCGAGAAATAAAAATAAAATTTTTTCGGCGAATATGCCGCTGCAATCCGTAGGCTTCACGGAGTTGGAAAAGGATTCTAGCAACGACGGAACCTTTATTCTGTTTTCTCCAATTTTATCGTTACAGCTTTTTCGCAACATCAAATTAAGGGCGTGTTTGGTATAGGATTGGATTTAATTTTAGTAGTATTTATTAAATTTTGTAAATCTAAATTTAATAAATTCTGAATTATGTTTGATATCATAATTTTTAAATCATGTTAAATTCAGAAAGATGTTTGGTAACAGATAACATGATTTAAAAAGATTGGAGATTTAAAATTAGAGTAATATGCCAAATAATAAACAAAACATAACATCATTCAACGAAAACAGCTAAAAATATAAATAGTACATGACAACATGAAAATTTTTTTTTTGGACACTGCTTAACAACTACAAGATAATACACTGCAACATAATGTTGATGTTCATAACATAATGGTGAAATATTTGTTGCGTTGGATCTTATCTTCCTCACGACGATCGATTTTTTTAACAATTTATCTCAAATAAAAATAAAACAAAATATTACATAAATAATGTAATGAGAGATGAAGTATTATTAATGCATACAGATATTCTTACCCGGGCATTCCACATATCAGTTGCAATAACATGTCTTATCGCTTCTCCTTGAATTATTTCTCCTATTATTGTGTGCAAGTTAGGATCTTCATCCAACATTTCAAAATTTCCACATTCACTATCGTGTTCCATTTCTATCTGTGACATATTGAAATACATATCATGTCAATGATAGCGACCTATAAAGTTGTGCAAAATTGCACACGCAATAACTAGGTCAGCTTGAACAGTACCATAAATTCTTTTTCATGTAAGACAACACTTGAAAACGTTCCTTCCAAATCCCGAATGTTCTCTCTACCATATTTCGCAATTGGGTATGTCTGTGATTAAATAATTCTTGCTGATTTGTATATCTCCTAGTAGTACTTCCTCTATAATCAGTTAGATGACATTAATATCCTCGAAAATGAGCAATCAACTTATCAGTGTTTGCATAGCCTGAATCAACCAAGTAATGATGATTGTGTGGCACTCCAAATTGACATTGCTCTACAGCCCATCTTAGCACATGCATATCTGCAGCTGACCCTTCCCACCAATGCTACATATACGAACTGTCTATCAAATTACACTATAGCCATAACATTTTGAGAGGTGAATCCCTTACGATAACGATTCTGTATGTTGCTGCTAACTATTGTTGGTATATGTGTGCCATCAATTGTACCCAAAGTATTCTTGAAGTAAGAGTGAAATATTGTATTTGAACGTACAAAAAGATGACATTCTGGATCTCCATTGGGTAAATTAATGAACTCATCTGCAAATGATACAGTGGCACGTATAACAATATTGAAGTATATGCTAACTGTCTCCAAAGAATACTGAAAAAATTCACACAACTATCGATAACTATGAGCATGTACATGCACTACAAAAAATAATGGCTATGAGGACACCTTAAAGTGTCATAATATGTATATATTAGGGCATATGATATATTAAGGCATCAAATAATGGTGTCACTTAGGTGGCCGTTGGCATAGGGTTAAGGGCATCTTTTTGTGCCCTAAAAACTAAACTTTTATGACATATAATTTTGATGGCATAGTCTCTTCAACAACACCTATAATGTGTCCTAATATACCAACTTTTCCAACACATTTATATAATGAAATTTATTAATAAATATAACAAATATTATATGACATAATAGGTTAACTTTCCTAACACATTTATTTGATGAAATATGTTTAATAATAAGGCACATTTAAGTTGTCCTAAGATATATGATTTCCCAACACTTGAATTTAATAAAATAATTTTAATAAAATGACATTATTTTGTGCCTCGATATATGCTATATCTAATATAAACTATATTCAATTATCAATTAATAATGTTGAATCATAATATTTCAATTGCAAATAATTAATCTCCAACCAAATTTCTAAAAATATCATATACATATATATATGAGAGCATACATAAGATATTTTTCTTCAAATAAAAAATTACAAAAAATTTCCAACTTAAATACAACAAAAATTCTACTTCAATCTTCATATACATACATAATCAATCTATTAAAAGAAATGTCTTCATAAAACAATACATGAAAATTTAAAATAAATAAATATATATATATATATATATATATATATATATATATATATATATATATATATATATATATATATATATATATATATATATATATAGCATTTAGCTTATATTTTCTAAGCTTGTGCCTAGGAATTGAGAGCAAAAGAAGATAGAAAATTTTTTGTGCAGTATATGAAGAAAACTAGGCAACCACGCATGAAGTAAAATTGCAACCGCAAAAAAACGTTAAATTTGTAAATTAAAAAAAATCATCAAATCTCAAACATAAGTACTTACATGTTTGTCCATAAGTAAAACATGTTGGCTTTGTGTTTCTCAACATATTCTGTAAGGTCTATCTACATGCATGGAAGCTTTTCTTCTCAGGTAAATCATGTTACAAACAACATCCATGCAATCAATCATTGGTGCATTAAGACTGTATATTTGCCAATGTTTCAAAAAAATCAAAGCATGGTTTGCATTCTAAGGAATCAATCACCACATCTCACAACAACTAAACAGTTTAACGTAATTTATGTGAGACCAAACATCTACCTCGAGCTCTCATGTGAGACCAAACAAATGAAAATCACCATTTTGTGGAGAGGACAACAGAGAGTGTTTTTTTGGGTTTAGAAAACTGTAAAGTGGGGTTTCGAAGGACCTAAGGGTTTTGGAGCGTCAACCACACATCCAATAAGGGCTTCGAGACCTAGGTTTCCTAAGTTTATGGGATTTTACCTTGTCGAAGACAATGCCCAACAATTTTGGCCGTAGCACCTTTACCTTGAAGAGTTCGCAGGGTCAAGGGGCGACGCCCTTGCGGGGGTCTTCAGGGGCAGAACCCCCAAAACAAAATTCGGTTGTAATGGTATTTTTGGTTCATTATTCCCTAACAAATTTCAATTGCAAGAAAGAAATTTGTATTTTAAATGCATATTGTTAATATCAAAACATCAGAAAAAAAAAAAATTAATGCAATGTTGTTAAAACTGAAATAAGTCAACTAAAGCAAACTATAAACTCTCAAATAGCATGGAGTCTTTCCGATATAAACAGGAAAAAGTGATGAATTGAACTATGATCAAACCAACGTCCAGAATCAAGTGACGACTCAAACAATAAAATGAACTTCAATATTAGCGGAAGATTTACCTTTCGGCAATGTACCGACGTTCGATGAGAGTAAAGGATTGATCATTCGGAAATTGCGAAGAACCTCAAGAACCCTATACAATGAAAAGAAGAAAGAGACATAGATTTATTTTTTTTTTTAAAGAAGCAACGATGTATCTCTTAAATCATCATCAGATAGTCAAATAGAAGATATTCTCAAATTGGAGTTGATCTCACCTTATTTTAGTTTGCGCGATATAAAAAGTAGGATTACAAGCAAAGTTGTTTGAAGAAATTAAAAAAAAAAAAAGGCTGCATTCCTGAAACATGTTTAAAACAATCAAATCATAGACATTTAGAATTTTACTTCCTTTTATGCGCTTGAGCAAAGGGGGAATTCTTGAAATCCTCCTCGGTTAAGCCGACAGTCATCTTGATGATAATCGCGCCAGTAATGGCAAAGCTAGTGAGAAAAGGCCAATTCCTGTTCCATTCCTGCGGAAGAATATCGGCCATGGATCGAACTTCCACATTTCCCTCGGTGTCGATACCCCTTCCCTGTTTGAAAATATCTGCGAGACAAAAAGAGCTCGGCTCTGGACTCCTAAAAAATGAGCTAAGAAGAAGAAGAAATATACGAAAAGATTGAATAAGCAGTTTCTGACCTTGGTTCTATTCTTGCTTTATAGGATTCACATAATTGAAAGTCCCAAATTCTGCATGAATCGCATCATTCCTTCTCGCCATTCGCCTATTCCTCCGACGCCGATGATCTGAAGCAAGTTATAAAGCTCCCGACTGAAACCCTAGAAAAGACGGGAAGAGATCTATGAAGAGGAAGAGCAACAAACTCTTGCCAATCAACTAGGAACGGTAGATGAAGATAATGCACACCGCCTCAATTAGATGCCTAAATATATGTTGGATGAAAGAACAATAAGCGGGAATGAAAACCTATTCGCAATTTTGCATGATGTCTCTCTTTGCGCAAAATCGCTCTTTTAGCGTCAAATCCCGCCAAATTAGAATATGCCTTAATATATATTTTTAAAGACACTTAAATAAAAGTGTCTTAATAAAGATGTCATTAAAAGTTATTTTTTTGTAGTGTATGCAACTCCTCACAGGAATATACCATGTTGCTCATCTGCATTCATATTTTTTGTGTCACGCAAATGCCCACGACTTACTAGTAAATCTCTTAGGCTTATGAATGCATCTGGAGATAGCCTAAAGCATTGGTACGCTCGGCCCGGAAGGCCAACAAGCACATCAATTACATATCGATGTCCAGTGTATGACATATAAAACATAGGCCGCCTGATTGATTGTTCATCATCCGAAGAAGAGCTTTCTTATATTAGAGATGGAATAATTTCAGCAATAGCATTGTTGACTTGAATTTGTAATTCAATCATGCCACATAAAACATCTAACAGTACTCCACGCAAATAGTTAGACATGGCTGCATAAAAAAAAAAAAGATACCAACATCATTATCCAAATCAATTAAAGCATCGTACAACCAAAGAACATGAAAGAAAAGATTACAACATTAACCAAACTAATCAACATAAACAACATATATCAATCAAAGTTAATCAAACAATTACAACCAAACTTTTGACGCGTAAAAACGAGGATGCATACTAACAATATATTATATCCACTCATTTAGGACATCGCCTTCCCAAGTCATCAATATGGCTTTGTTATCTATGTTCTCTTTAAGTGCATATATCATGAATGGCTATGAGTGCTTATGTTGTAAGATTCTCAAATTTGCCTAACTTGATCAAGAAATCACGCATACTATACAGATTCATTTTTTCAATTGTCTCTCTAAAGACAATGGCATTATTGTTTGACTGAAGTAATAGTTCATTAAGATTTTGCAACCCATTTTTCCTTTTCAGTTGGTTGGCTTCTCGCTATATCTTTTTGTACGTATCGTTGGACTTGGGTCCATTTCCACACTTGGATCTACATCGATGGTTTGAGGTTGGTCGTCGGGTGGCATTCCGTTCATGTCATAACTGACACCGTTAGCAGCTAGGAAATCATCCTCAAAGTGTGGAGCATCTTCCTCACTATTTAAGTTAACCACTGGCTCAGACATCTTACTACATCTCGCATCACTTCCCACTGCAGTGTTCTCGGCACAAATCTTATCAAATATTTTCATACTGATGGAAAGGGTGCCTTCTAAATCGAGCTACCTTTGGGTTAACATAGAAAAATGAAGTTTTGTTGATTTAGATTCATAAAATTTATGAATTATGTGTAATTGTAAAGAACAAAATAATACCTATTGAATTTCATCACACAACTCGTCGGTAGCTACAGGGATGTGTAATTCCTCATCCTAACCCCATCCGTTACAGTTTGTTAGTTGATATAGTGTTCTAAAACCAGCCTTCATATTTTTAAATCTTATCATTACGGACGAGTTAGTATAGTTTGTTTTAAGACACATGTTTAACACAGCAACTAAGCTAGCCCATTGTTCCTTTCGCATATTCCCATTACAAAAATTGCCATTAACATATTGTTCCAATAGCAACTCACCAAGTATGACATTATGATCTTCTGGCCACTTAGGATTTCGAGTTGTGCTTTTGGGCATGCCGGAGTAAATTGAGATGTCATCACCATGACGACGTGGCTTACTACTGCTTGCACGTCCAACTCCTTTGCCTTTTAGAAATTTATGCATTGCAGTCAGACATTAACGAGGATATTATTTCTATGAAATTTAAAAGTTGTGCAAATAAGTAATTTTTTTTTAGGTTTTCTTTAAGAACTTTTACCAGTCTTACGTAGGTAGATAGCATTTGATGACTCGTTGTCGCTCACATGCACTTGCTACATTCATATCGACGAAACCTAGATTTTTATTACAAGAGCATATATTCTCATTGTGTTATATTTGTCAATCAAATTAGTACAATACTTTCGATAACTCTAAAAACATGCTACAATTCTATAAGGACAAAATTCAACTAAAGATCAAGACTTGAAGCCAAATTATATCATTGCTGCCTAAATAAATGGTATTACCTTTAACTTCAAATGAAATGCCAATAGTTCAATACACAACAAGAAAAAAAATTAAAAACATTTTAAACAAAATTGTTGCCACAAACATACATTACAAAGAGCCATATTCATCATTTGTACACTCAATTAATTTTTTTTGGAATGAACGCATAAAATTTGGAATACAGTACTTAAAATGCTTGGAAGCATATATCAGGAATGTGACAATAGAAATTGCTCTATGTCGTGCTCGTGAAGAAAAAAAAAATGATATGTTCGCTCTGCCTCGCTCGGGAAACAGAAAAAGAAAAGTTCATCTTCGCTATGTCGCTCTCGGGAAGGGAAAAAAATGGCGGGTACCTGCGCGACCTTGAGCGAGATCCGGCGAGAGTGCTTCGGGAGCGGCTAGGGCATAGGATGAAGAAGAAGTTGCGTCTTCCTCCATGTACATAAAGAGGTCGGGCTGGACATCGTGACACGGGCGTCGCGGGAAGGACTTTCGCAGTGTAAGTTGCATTAAATTCGAGTAGAAGCAGGATTTGGATTTACAAGGATTTACCAGATTTACAGCGTAAATTCGCAAATCCTGGATTTACGGATTTGCCGGATTTAGAGCGCCATTTTTTGCGTTTGGCTGGATTTACCATAAATCCTACTTAAAACGGAAAATAAATCTGTTACCAAACACCCCCTAAGATTTTCTCCTTTTTTTTTGAACTTTTCAATTATTTTTTATATTGTCATAAAGAGTTAAACGTCTAAAGTTTTTTTTTTTTTGTTGGAGATTAGAGTATTACATCATAGTTAGAAGGAATTTATTCTGTCAACCAATATGGCACAACGTAAATTTTTAGTATAAATATTTTTTAAAAATAAAAAGATCATACAAAAATTATATTTGCAATCTAAAAAATAAAGCACTTAAGAAAATCTTTCCAAATAAAAAATAATGTTTGACTACAACTATTAAGGATCATTATTTCTTTGATGGGATGTTTGGTTGGTTGTAAAGTAAATACAACGTAAAATAAATATAATGTAAAATAAATACTTTGAGATTGTTTGGTGTCTGTAAAGTGAATGCAGCGGAATTATTATTTTTATATGATTAGGTGTATGCAGAGTAAAATAAAATCAGTGCATTTTGAATACTTAAAGGTCCTAACTAACACATCAAGATAAGTTACATAGACAAATGCTTTGACAAAAAAATTTAATTATATAAATCATCATTGGTCACAAAGTAAAATGATTATGCAACTCATATACGCTAATTATAATAGTACGTCACCATTTATGATTTATAATTATACGCTAAATTTTATTTTATCAAATATTTTGTTAAATATTTAAAAGTAGTTAAATGCAGTTTAAATATATCATTAAATTAAGAATCACTAAATTGGGAAATATAATAAATGCATAACACTTATTCTTTTATTTAGATAACACTATAAAATAAATAAATAAATTAAAATTCATATCACAAATTAGTTCATATAACATGTCCCGGACCTAGACAAAATCTCAAAGAATTTAGACCCCTTATGTCTCCCTATTTGTTTATGCATATAGCACCAGAATATATCGCATATTTATGTCTCAGACAAAATCTCAATGAATTTCGATCACTTATAGCTCCCAACAATTCACTAACATAAATAGAATCCTAGAAGATTTTGAACTCTTATGGCTCACAACAGATATAATTTAATTACATATGCATATATATTATAACATTAAAATGATTAAAGAGTAAGTGACCGTGTATCAAAATTTCACAGTATTGTATAACTGTAAACAACATAAATCCAACGACGCAAACAATACAAATTTTCAGAAAATTATTAAATTATTATGGATTGTGTAAAATGATGTTTTAAGACTTTTATTGTACCATAACAATATTTTTTTTACATTTAGATATTTTTATATTCAATAAAAATCCCGCAAATTTTTAAATCTCAATCGTAAATTTTTTAAAAAATATTCAAAATGTGCATAATTGTAATCTCCATCACATATAAAAAGTTGCACAGTGAAAGTTTTGTTTTTTCAGAGTTATTCCCGTTTTTCACTAACAGACACAAAATTTTAAACCAAATGTTCACTAAAATTTGCACATATTTTAAAACCGAGATGGGCATAAGTGTCTTACCTCGAGACAAATAAATTTTCCAACTAAACCTACGAATGAAAAACAGTCTGAAGTCACCCAAAATCCAAATTTTATCTTTCTCTCACTTATCTTTTTCTCTCTTATTTCCTAAGCAAGTCTCTCTTTTGGGGAAAAAAAAATCTAAACGAAACAACATTTTATAGTATCAATGAGTGGATTAGGATATTATATTAAAATATTAATTATTCTAATTATTTAATCTAAAAATATTAATTTTATTCAAATTCTTTTATATCTTAAAATTCAAAATTTCAAATGTTTATAAGAAAATTCGACAGTGTCCAAAATTATAAAAAAATTATGGAATCTAAAACACGACATTATAAATGTTTATTATTTGAATTTATAATGACTCATGAAATAATTATTGACTACTCTATATTAAATTTTTTTTATAAGAAATTTAGGAGTTTTCACACTCTACACCCTGAAGCATTCCAACCAAACAGCCCCTTAATAATAGTAATATTTAGATTTTATAAAAGACTTACTAATTCTTGTATAAATGTCACATATATTTTTCTCCTTATTATAATAGGCAACACTTATATCATTATTGAATTAATCATATAATGTCTAATTTCAACACAATCATAACTATTTAATAAAAATTTAGCTGACTAATATTTTTATATGCATTATAATTACACTAAGCATTGCTTGACATTTGAAATAACTTTTGTAAATTTCAACCAAATATATTAAGTTGTTGTGAATGACGCTTATATATTGTGACATAAGTTCATATTCTACTTAATAGATAATATATACCTTTTGGCATCGTTGGGAATAGTTTTCTTTATACTTTTTAAAACTATTTTTAATAAAAAATTTATCATTTAAAAAAAATTATGCTTAAATGAATGAAGTTTCTAATGAGATGCAATATCGAATAGCATAACCATATCGGAATTATTTTTAACACTTTTAGTTCTTAACTACTAGTTTTTTAATCTATTTGGTCATTTGAACATAAACTATATGATATTTTTGGAAGTTAAGTTAATTATAAATCAACATTTAAATGAAATTTAATTAACTTACTAATAAAATAATAACAAAGGAAAAAGATTGGGATTTGATAAGCAATAAAGCTACAATAGAGAAAAAAAAAATTAAATTGTCCATAATTTTTTGGGAGAGGGCAAAATGAGCCCTAACAATTTTGAGGGACCAATTAACTCTTTAAAATGAGATTATTTTGGAATTCAACATAATTGTACAATATATATATATATATATATATATATATATATATATATATATATATATATATATATATATATATATAATATGGACATTACCATATTGAAGTATCAATTTAATCAAGCATAATATGGATATTATGCATATTGAGAATAGTATGTTTAAAACATTTTTAATATAACCAATATTAAAGGTAAAACTAAAGATTATTTAAATGCTAGAGTGAAAATTAAAGAGTATTGTAGGAGAATAACTCATTGATTGATTGAGAGTGAATATTGATGGAAAAAATGTTGAAGGAGAAAGCACCTTTCTCATTTATGTTAGAACAAAGAAGATGAGTATGTCAATGGTTCAAAATATTGAAAATGCTTGATGGATATGGATCTATCTTATGCTGATGTGTAGATGTGTTAGTTCTCGAAGATTATATGGACTAAAAAATCATGATTGTCACATTGTTCTGGAGGTTATCCGTCCAATTATTCTTTGATTCTTCTTACCATATTACATATCAAATCCATCGACTAAACTTAGTATATTTTTCAAATATTTGTGATCAACAAAACTAAGTGAAGATATTTTATGCAATTGTGGGCAAATCATATCATTCATTCTTTGTAAGCCAGGAAAAAATACTTCCTCCTGGCAACTGTTACTCTATGAATCATCTACCTGCCCACCGATCATATGAGACAAGAGGTGGAGGTTCAGTGTAATATCGTTGGATGTATTCATTTGAGAGATATTTTTTTATTTGATTCTTCATACCATTACTTTATTTAGGGAGTTCACTCCACATTGGTGGTTTTGTGCCTTACACCAAGCATAAAATGACGACTGGTAAATTATTCCTCTTATTATACATATATGTTTATTATTAGAACTAGGTTTTCTTGCATGAATATATACTTGGTAGAGATCCTACATCGTTAGAGTTGCATACATACACATTAATGCTAAGTTCACCAGTGGATTGATCATAAAGCAAAAAAGCTCATGTGAGTATCAAATATTCTATAGTGCTCATGAATAACATGTAAATTTAAGTGGATTTTCATAGACTTCATCTCTCACATTATGATTTATATGAATATGAGAAAGTCAGTATTCTATTGTTGAGGAATCATCTTCATGATTGACACAGTACTCCGACTATCACATGAGGCCACGGGCTGTGAAGGGAGGCAAAAGGGGAGAGTGTATGGATTATACTCTCAAGCATATGTATATGAGACAACCCCACATCATATGATGATAGAGAAATTAAGGAGATTGTCAACCAAAGGATGGTTGCTCTCACCAAGGAAATAAAGGAGATGAGATAAATATAAGCTAATGTACTGATACAATGATCTGAGATGCTGATGCAACAATTTGAGATAAATGCATAACCGTGATTATACATAAAGAAAAATTGAAAGAATAATGGTCAGCAGCCAGAGCCTAAGTTGAGGAGAGTAAAGACAATGAAGATGATTATATTAGATGTTTTAAATTAATTGCAAAATATTATAACCTTTATGTTTAATTTGACAATGATATTTTTTGGATAATTTAATCTAAATGTGTGTAAGACAATGATCATGTTTGCATATTTGTAAGATTTATGTTTCAAAAGAATTTTCTTTATTATTATTAGCTTACATTATTATTTTAGAGTTAAAAATATTTGTTATAATATGTTTGCATAAAATGTTGTAAATAATTGAAACGATGAATGGTTGCAAATTTTTTTGTAAGTTGCAATAGGTTTCTGGCAGGTTTCCGGCCGAATATCCATTGGAAATCTTCAATATGAGTAGCGACGAATTCATTATGGGCGGATTTTTTGCTGGAATTTCTTGCGAAAAATATAGGCAAAACCTTATAGAGTCAATTCAACCGAATTTTTGCCGTAAATTGCGACGATATTTTTTGGGCAAGATTCGTCGGAATTCCTTCTGAAACATCCACAATGGGAAACCCCCCCCACATAATATATTTTCCTACACACATTTTACTGGCGTAACATTTTCTGTTGGAAATCCATTGGGAGTATTTATTTCTATCAAAAATCAACAAAATTTTGGCAAAAAAATCCGTCGGAAATGGGTACTTTTTCTATAGCGCTATGAATGATCTATCTAAAATAATATGGTACTTTGGATCCCCATCAAAGTCTATATGAAAGACAACCTCATCGACTTTTATTAGTACATCTTCCATTACACTTTCAATATATTTTACCAAATTATTTGCTAGTTATAGGTGTATGTAATCAACTTTACTCATTGAAAGCCCATCTTCTTATAAATTGATGATGGCATAAGATTAATTCTTGCCCATGGTTTGAAAGTGTGCCATTGAAGTGTTCGTTATGAATCACACAATGAATAACTAAACTGGCGCAATTTTTCCATCATGTTGATAACGTTATTTATAGTAGCACACTATACCCTCCATTAAATGCTATAGCTATATATTCTTTCAGGTTTCTATTGTTAGAGAGTATATCTTTCATAAAATTGACATGTTTTAGTGAGTTGGTCTTAATGTTTATGGAGAGAGCCCTAAGCTACATTGTCATAGCCCAACATACATCATATAATTCCATATAGTATCCTCTTGCTGTTTAATTGAGGCTTGCTACCAATGAAGAGCATTAAGGTCAATAATATTCATTTATAGATATCTATGTGAGCTCTCTTAGTAATTAAGAATGATTTACCTAAAATAATTGGGTACTTTGGATCCCCATCAAAGTCTACATGACATATAACCTTATTGACTTCTATCAACACACCATTCATAATGATTTTAGGATATTTGTCTAAACTATTTGCTAGTTGTGAGGATATGTAGTTGACTTTATGCCTTATCGACCTATCTTCTTATTAATTAATGATGACATATGATTAATACTCTCCGAGGGATTATAAGCATGCCATTAAAGTGCACAATGAAAAATAAAAATCATCATAATTTTTACATTTGGTTGATAGCTTTCTTTACAGTATCACACTACACCGCTTTGAGTGCTATAACTATATACTCCTTAAGGTTTTTATTGTTTAGAGTTTAGGGTTTAGGGTTCAGGGCAAATGAATGATTTGTTTTATTTGTTTTGGAGGAAATTATGGCATCATTTAAACACAACATATAAATGAGACTCAAATCCAAAACCTCCTCTTAATTAGGACCAAAACTTCTAACTAATAAATCAAAGAGAGCTTCCTAAGTGGAGAAATTATTCTGTGCAGAGTCCGAATGGGAAGAAATGTTCAAATATATGAGTGTACACACTATGTACATATAATATATAAAAATTTGATACACTGTATCACAGTGTATCAAATTACTATATATTATAAGTACATATTTATACATAGTGTATATCAAATTTTTATATATTATATATATCCAGTATGTACACATCACATATTAGAATAATTTTTTTCAGTCTGGACTTCACATATAATTTCTGGCCTCAGTGAGGTCTCATGAAAGTCCTTATTTAATAAAATTTCCGTCAGTTTGCAGGCTAAAAATTCTGGCTTATAGCGTGATGTTCACTTCATATTTACGCCACCGCCATTCCGAATTGCTGCGCGTCTGGCCTGGATAAAACCCTATAAAACCTAAACCAGGCGGGCTTGTGGGATTTAGAATCTTCTTCACTTCTCCGACCTGCTTCCTAACCATTTAGTCCAGTTTCCACTACGCCGTCGTCGTTTCATTTCCAACTGCTCATTCCCCATCCTCCAGCTACGACAATCCCCGACTTCGGTCATAAACAGTTTTATTGAGCTTGAAGCCAGTGGAGATACAGGGGAGCTTCAATTTCCCATGGAGCTGCTTCGCTCACATCTCTCTAGGGTTCGAATACCCGAGCCCACGAACCGCATATACAAGAACGAGTGCTGTGTCTCCTTCGACACGCCGGTGATTTTCTTGAACCAATCCTGCTGGTAATGTATGTTTCCGAATTTACTTTCTTATGCAAATGGTTGTTCTATTTGTTAGAAGTCGGACGGGGGTTTGTACGTGGACTTGTGTTCGTTTCTAGCTTTTGGGAAGGAATACGTGCTTTGGAACTACGAGAAGACCGGTAATCCTGTTTATCTGCATATCCAGCAGAGGATCAAGCCTGTTCCCGAGGACCGCCCGTTCAAGAAACCCACTCTTTTGGCTATAGGTTAATCACTATATTTCTTTTTGGATTCATTTGCAAAGTTCTTTACATTTGAAAGATAGGACATACGATTACACGAAGAGATTATATATATGCACCGGATTTTTTTCGCAAATTAAAGATACGTGTATTACAATTCATTTTGTATTGTTGCAAACATTTCATTTAACCTGCAACTGCTTGTATCTTTTGCAAATTTGATTGCTCTATGTTATTTTTTTTCCTGGTAATCTTTGAGCAGACATTTATTAGTTTCTTGGTGGAATTGGAGCTAAACCTTTATCAAACTGTTTGTCTTATTACCTATATGAAAAAGGTGCAAGAAATTGAATTAAAATACGTGATTATAATTGTTGCTATTTATTGCGATTCAGAATCATCTGAAGGATGGGATTTCCGATTACAAAGACTTGTTTTCTAGCTATAAAAGATGATGGTTATTATCTGATTTTATCTATATAAGTGATAATATTATTATTTATGTGGTTCTTATGGCTAGACAAGCTATAAGGAGATCTATGGTATAACTATCAATGGCAAAGAAAACTTTGCAATAGAAACAAACTTCTGCACCTCATTTTAAAGATTACAACAGTATAAATGTCTAAAATTTTGCTGCACTTTAGGAGTAAAAGTTGCTGAAGGACTCAGTTATAATAATAAAACCAATGCATATAGAGAACTTGGGTTTTATTGATATCATAAAAGCAAGGAACATGAAAAGAATGTCATGAAAATATGGAAAAGAAGAGAAAGAAAAGGTGGGAAAATGTATGAAAATTGGACACAAGAGGAATTAAAGAAACAGAGCACATGGCTTTAGGGAAACAAATGAGCTTCAATATTATTTGTCCAAAGTTTTGTTGTACTACAATCATGAATATGGTTATCTGAAGCATCCTTGTTGTACGACAATTTGCACAAATTCAACTAAAATCTTTTGTGTTGATGATCGGTTTTACGAACTTGAAATGTGGCAAGAAAGTAATAGATTGAAACTAATGACTTAAGCTAATTGCTAGCATTTTAAAAATAAAAATTGGCATTCTCTTAGTTATAGAATGTTATGTATGTGGCTGATTGAAAAGCATGAGAAGGAAAAACATTGGAAAGGGAATGAAAAAAGTGCTTTGTTAGGTCATGATGATTGGAGGAAAAAAGAAGGATTGCACCCACAATTTATTAAATTAAAGAAGATAGTCTATGTTGTTCATATATTTCATGATTGTTTCCATTTCAAAAATAATGGTTCATTTTTTTTGGGAAACACTAAGAGAGCAGGCTTGGAGCAATGGTCTACCCCACGAACCACCACATTTGGGTAAACCTTTTTTATGTTATATACATTATACACTTTCAATTGTCTATTGGAGGGAGGGGGAGAGTTAGGGAAGATTTCAAATGGTTTCTTAAATAAGATCAATTAAATTAAAGCAGATTTATTACTCATATCACTTTCAATTTAAATTCAAAAATAAATTGTCTTGATTTAAAAACTTTCCAAATATAATTCAGGTTAAATTAGGAAAGAATTCAAATTTGAAATTGATTCAAAATTGAATTGATTGTCTTTCCAAATTTACCATGATTAATTTTAGGAAAGTAATGAAGGCTATGAAAATTTGGATCCAAGGGGAGGGGGTGGTGTGGCCAGCGGTTTGGAGGTTTGTGCTCGGGTTAGGTGGCGTCGGGGATTGGGATTTGGCTAGCCGACGGTTGGGGTGGGGTGTGGGGAGGAGAAACAATAACTTGTGGTGGAGAGGTAATGGGGTGAGAAGATCGCTGCCTTGGTGGAGGGCTTGAGGAGGTGGCTGTTTAGGGAAAAAAGGAAAAACAAAACAAAGTGAAAACAAAGATAGAATTGTGAGCCTTGAACTCTTCCGAAGATTAACGGGTGATGCGTTGCCCTTCACCAAGGGACTTCAAGCCACGAGCCCAAGCCCATCCTGCGGCTGGTGGAAACTACGATTCCCTCCGTAAGGATTCTCACTAACATCCTCCCAAAGAACAAAAGTGCAGACCAAAATTTTATTAAAACTCTATCATACCATTACACTAGCAAGAGCTTCTATATATAGGTCTAAAAAATAATAGAAACTAAAATAAGACGATCATGCCCCTAGGATTTACATAAGATTAAACCCTTAAGGATAAAAATGGAAGATGCATAATTAAAATAAAAAATTATAAAAAAATTTAAAATATGTAGGATGATCACGACCATCGATCTTCATCTCCTTCTCGGATAGGCATGGATGGTTGGATGTCCGTATCAGGGTCGTTATTATAGTCGTGGCCATACTGGGAAGCTTGATAAGGGACACGGGGGTGTCCCTCATCCAGTACGGTGTCATCCCCATACATGGTAGGAGACCTAGACCGTGTGTAAGGTGTTTGGTGATTCCATTGTCTGATGATGGAGCTCAGCAATACCAGCTTGATTTTTCCTAAGTTGTTGACTAATTGTGCTAATTTGACCCACCAGTAGGTCTAAGGTCCTATGAATTTGCTCGGGGTCCATCCTAAGCCTAAGGGATAACTCGGGGTTATGCAGAAAGAAATAATATGATGACAATAATAAGTGATGTGATGCGTGTATGATGGGGATATCAGAGCTTGGAAAGTCTATCAGGACGTGACCATCGATCTACGGCCAAGATTGAGTCGATGTTTTTTGAGTCGTATTATGTATTTGTCTTTTATTATGTTATGCTGTATTTGTTTTATTATTATTACACTTTTACCCCTTAAGGGGTCGGTCGTGTGTAAGCCCAAAGGGCATTCTCGTCTTTTATTTTGAGTCCTTTGTACGAGGCTATATATAGCCCTTATGTTCTCTTTTTCATGTTTAATGAATGAATGATGACTATGAAAGAAATTTCTTGTGTACTCTTGATGTGAGAGTTTGTGAGTCTTGGAGAAATCCCTAGGAGAGGGAAATCAAATCTCCCACCAACCTTGGAGGCGGTCGGGTTCGTGATTCTTCTTCACTATCTCTTTTCCTCTTCCTTCATCCCCTAGACACCGGCCTAAAGTCTTCCCGAACCCCTAAGCCGCCGGCCACTTAAATCCCCACCACCACCCGCCGCTTAGATCCAACCCCACCCTGTCCACAGCTAACCTCCACCTCTGGCCCATCCCCTTGGCTTTTTCCCCCATCTTCACTTGCCACCAAGTCTTTTCTAAATTAGATTTCATAATTTTGGTAACTCTATTAATGATCAAATTCAAATCAATTTGAATTTGAAATAGTTACATAATTTATAAATCCTATTTTAGGAAACATACTAAATCAGAACCTATTTAAATTTTGAATTAAATTGGGATGAGATCTTTCCTTTCAAACTTAATTTATTATTTTAGGTAAGCATTGATTGCTTCATTAAATCCCTCCCTCCCTCTATTGTCGCCGGCCCCCCTATGGGTTTGCTTTAAAAATATTTCCTAAAAGCCAACCTGTCCTCTTGGAAATAATTCAAACTCCCTCCCCACCTCTCTTGGCCAAAAATCCCCTAGTACCCACCCATTTATTTTATTTCCAAGAGAGATCCTCTCCTTTTGGAAGTAAAATAAATCCCTTTCCCCTCTCTTGCCCGCCGCCCCCTCTCTCTCCTCTCCACCATTAATTTCTTTCAATTAAGGGAATTAATTAAGGAGTTGTTTGAGATTTTTTCCCTCCACAAAATTTGAACCTAGTTTAATCCCCTACTCTATTCATTGGCCGGCCACCCTTGCTCTTTTCTCCACTTCAATGCTCGAGAGAAACTTCTTTCTCTCGAAGGACGTCTTCAAGGAACGCCATCACGATCTTTATCAACACATCAACCCTTCGACACCAATGAATGGTTGATCCGGAGCTTGACTATTAAGGGCATTAAAATCTGAATTCATATTTTCCAAATTTATGATGCTCTAAAATTTGAAGGTATTGAAGGATCAATTTGAAATTTTTGAGCCAAGGGATAGTGGGGGTCCGGGGGATGGTCGGCGGCTATGAGAAGGGAGGTGAGCCGGCAGTTAGGGATTGGCCAAGGGGAGGGCTGGCAACTATGGCGAGGGAAGGGGTTCTACAGCTAGGGATTGGCCTAGGGGAGGGCCTACGGTTATGAGGAGGGAGGAGGATGATTGGTTGGAGCTTTGGGGAAGATGAAGGTGGGGGCGATTGTGACGAGAGGAGAAATCGGGTAGTGGCGATAAGGCTGTGTGCTCAGATGCTTCCAGCGCCTAACGGATCTTGCTTGGCCCTCACCTAGGGGCTTCACATAAACTCTCACAAGATCTCTCAAAAACTCACCAAGACACATTGCATAAATTGCATTCATCCTCCTCCTCTCAAAGGAGAGAGGAGGTCTATAAATAGATAGAATACAATAAAATATCAAATGACAAAAGTGCCCCCCCCCCCCCCCCACATAAGCACATAAGCTCTCCCTCAAGTGAGGGTTAAAACTGAAAAATACATAATAAAAATCAATTACAAATAAATTCTTAGAAATAAAGTAGTCTAATCGTAGCCGTAGATCTCCGGCCCCTTCTCTGATAAACTTTCCACGGTCATATGACCTCATCACTATTTCCCACAGAGAACCGTACACAACGATACACATGGGTAGTTGGTTTACACATAGGTACAGACTACAGGGCATACAAAACCTATTTTTCACATTCATTCTATAGTACTCATCCGTAAGAAAATGCTTTATAGCAACATGCAATTGTTCGAAACCCTAAACCTAAAACCTAACATAACATTTACTGAAATTATTTACAAAACAATTTTTTTTTTTTTTTACGGAAATAGAACTCTAAATACTGTGAAAATCCGGTGAAAATATTGTTCTATCTTGATAAAAAAAATACTTACCTTAGCTATGGCATTTGCAATGAAAAATCTCGATCAAACAAAAGGAGCTTTGGACGAAAATGAATAGCAGCGGAGACGTGAAATGAAAAGCCTTGATTTTGAATTTCCGACTGAATGACCGTGGTGTTCTTTTCAATAAAAAGTAACTTTTCGCGTGTGGTCCGAGTTGGGTCGTCGGGCCGCATGGTAAGTTGGAAAGCAGGTGCTAATTATTAAGTTTTGTCGAGAGGCGGGTCATCGGGCCTCCACGTGGCAACATTGTATTGGAGTCTGGACGTAGAGCTACATCCGGAGTCCGCGCCTAATAATTTTTCCATTTTTTGATATAATTGGATCTTATTTAAATAATGTTAATTCTTGATATATCTTTTGAAAATATCAACATGCTACAATTATGTTCTTTGAACAATAATTATTGCATTGAACTATTAATAGTGAGTACAGCTGCTTTTTCCCGGTGCACATAACTAGAATTTATCTGATAAGATTAGTGGTCAAAGAAAAATTATAATATGAGTTTATTGTTAAGAGGATATAGATGATAAGTTTAAATTATTAAATGGAATGTTCTGAAATTTTGAGACACTTTGAATCTTTCCATATTTGTTGAACAATCATATGAACTTGTAAGTTTTTTTTTTATATTATTAATTTGTCAGTGGATAATTGAGAGAGACTATCGCACCGAAAACTCTCATTGTGAGATGAAATGTGAGATGTTACAGCAAAAGAGAAAATCCAACTTAAGTATTCATAACTATTGATAGGCATCCTAGGGCATATAATCTACAATGCTAACAAATATCTAACCAATAAATAAACATTTCATTTGGAAAACTTTTATATTGATAGATAAGTTGGCCTATATCAAGTGCTGAAAATGTATGAAAAAAATAAAAAACCTTTTTCAAAATTTAGTAGTACTTTCTACATTCTGTTGTATACTTAGGCCGCATGAAAACTAAAGAGACTTATGGGTTATTAAATACTTTTCAAAGTTTATACGATAAAATGCTAAATTTAAGATCCAAAAGTTGATCTAAAATCAAGAAGTAAAGTTATACTTTTTTCAGAAGTTGGCATTTGTTCGAGTAAATCGATGATATTTTTGCTAACAAGAAGGCTGGCTGAGAACAATGGTTAAGTTGCCTTCATTGTTATATGAGGCTTGGCTAGAGTCACGAAAGGGTAAGGCTGGGTACAAAATTCATTTCTTAGATCTCGCATTAGCTGGAACTTTCATGCACTGGTCGTGCCCTCTTTTATTAACATTTTTGAAAAAAAAAGAGATTTGGAGACTTCATATTATAGAGCTTTTCAAATGCAGAGATCAATGGAGCTCTTCCATAAGTATAATATTTTTTGTGTCGAATGATTTTATAAAAGAACTTTCCACTAATGTCCATTTTTATCAGGTTTATCGTCAAGCTGAAGGACAATAAGGACATCTTTATCGAATATGACATGTAATGAATCTTTATAAATATATGCATACACAGGTGATTAAATGGAGATGGAGGCATTCAACTAGTGGTGAACTTTGCCATCTTGAATTCTTGATCAAAGATGTGATTGGCCTTATTGTAAAATACTTGGTACACATCGTTCTTGTTAATATTTTAGGGAGGGAAGTAAATAATGTGCCCAAGGGTGTTTATAGAGCTAATTAGTTAAGTCCCATGATGGAGATGCTAATGTTCTAAAAATAATGGTGTGATAAGAAAGTTATACGACAATGCAAGACAATAAAGTTCCTAGCATAATTTATCATAGAATTAACCACCTCCGTATCTTTTATTATGTTAGCAGAATACTTTAATACATTAATATTAAAAAAAAATGTTAACAGTATTTAATAAATAATAGTAAATGTAAATACTTTGTCCTATTTCAGTGCTTGAGCATCATAAGGGACCAACCCTTCTTTGTCCTTGATTTCCGGTAGATTCGTGTTCTTCCAATAGTTGAGAACAAATATTAATTCATAAATCAACGTTCTAAATTTGCAGAAAATAAAAACACCAAAATAAGTGGTCCCTACCTAAACACAAACCCATATAAGGTTTTAGGGTATCATATGTACAAAACATTTAGCCATCATCCAAAATATCATCAGTACTTTCATAATGATTATTTACATTTCATAAACAAAGTGGTTTGATCTAAAATATATGTGTTAAATCCCAGCCTCTCAATCCCGAATTAATCCCACGGTTGGAAATAGCGATCCGTGGGAATCTCACCTCACGTTGAATGCCTTCCTCAGACAGCAGAATTAGGAAGGATTTTATTTTTCTTTATTCCGTAGTCATTTGTTTCTTTATTTAAGCATCTTGTATAGTCTATAAATAGGGATAATGTTGAATGAAGTTTAAGATTTTTCCCTCTCTAATACTCTGAATTCAACATGGTATTAGAGCCACAAACGAAATAGAAAGGAAGCCATCGGAAGCCGAGCAAGCGAAAGAAGTTTTACCGGAGTAGACGAAGCTACGCAAGAAGGCGACGCTCGGACACTCGAAAGGCAGGAAGAAGCTGAAGACGCTCGCTCGAACGCTCAAAAGAAGCCAGGAGATGCTCGGACGCTCGATGCTAGGAAGAAGCCAGTTCGCTCGCCCGAACGATTGGAGAGGAGGACGTTCGGATGCTCGACGCTTTGCACCTGTAGTATCGGACGCTTGACGCTTGGAGAAGACGTTCGCCCCGAACGTTCGAACGACTCGATTGGAATCTGCAGAGACAGATAGGGGCCCTTCTCTCGAGTATTTGGGACGGACTGACAGACAACAACAAGAAATCTTAATCAGGTTTCAAAATCTGATTTAAGGCTTCTAATTAGCCTTTATTGCTGATATTACCTAATCAGCCTTTATTGCTGCTATAACATCACAATGTTTGAAGAAAATTCATCCCATAGCTTTGATCAAATAAAATATTCTATGATACACCAAGAACGAGGTGATCTCCAAAGTCAGCAACCTTCCTATTGCCTAAACGGGAAGAACTACCTAAAGTGGTCTTAATTTGTAAAAGCATACTTAAAGGGAAAAGGAAAAATACACCACCTCCTTAGAGGAGGACCAAAAGGAGGAGATCCTAATTTTGGGGCATGGGATGAAGCAGACTTTATGATCATGTCATGGTTGTGGAATTCCTTGACTCCAAAAATTAGCGATACATTTATGTTCTTCTCCACTGCAAATGATATATGGGATGTCGCCGGACATACTTTCTCAAAAGATTGGGATGCTGCTCAAATCTTTGAAATCAAAATTAAATTAGGGAGTACAAAATAAGGAAGCAAGACCGTGACAGAGTATGGTACCTTCTAAAAAACCTATGACAAGAACTTGATCACTACAGATGCATAGAAATCAGATGTCTAAAAGATGCTGCGATCCTAAAGAACTTTATTGAAAAAGATAGATTTTATGATTTTCTTGCAGGATTAAATGCAAAATTTGATCCAGTCAGAGTCGAGATCTTCGACAAAGAGGAAACGCCATCACTAAATGAAACAAGTGCTCTCATCTATGCTAAAGAAAGCCAATGAAATGTAATGCTAGAACCAAAAGCTGTTGAGAGTTCAACAATGATGGCCAAAGAAGCTCCATGGAAGGAAAAATGTAAAGTCTCCTCAAAATATAAAGTCTGTCTTACTTTGGTGTTGTTATTGCAAGAAGTCGAGACACACAAAGGAGACGTGTTGGAAAATACATGATAAACCCCCCAATAAGGAGTGACATCAAAAAGGTGAAACAAGAAGTACATCACATGCCACAATACAATAAGTCAGCTCAACCCAGAAACACAATCTAGTTTCAAAGAATTCAATAAAGAATGTATTGAAAACTAAAAAACTCCTTATATCTCTTCAAAAATCAAATGCATCTCCCTCTCTTGCACTGTAAGGTAAGTTTCCTATTTCCATTAGTTTAAGTACCTCTAGAAATCATTTAAAAGAATTATGAATCATTGATTCAGGAGCCACAGATCAGATGACCCACTCGCCTACCCACTTCATCAACTATACTCCTTCCCCAAGTGACAAGAAAATCATCACTGCTGATGGTTCTCTTACCACAGTAGCGAGCTAATGAGACATAATCTTATCTCTCTCCCTCACCTTAAAAATGTGCTCCACGTATCACAATTATCCACAAACCTCATATAAATAAAAAAAACTTACCAATGAACTTAATTGTCAAGCTATATTTAACCTTGCTTATTGCTTATTTCAGGACCAGAGATCGGGGAAGAAGATTGAGCTTGCTAAAGAGAGAGCTGGAATGTAATACCTGAAAGAACTGACAAATCTAAAAATAGCTACTCTATATTATCCCTAGTTGATAAGAGATCCATTATATGGCTTCATTATTATAGATTAGGACATCGCTCTTTCGATATCCTAAAACATGCGTATCCAAAACTTTTTCATACATTAAAAAATAAATATTTTTATTTGTGAAACTTGTGAGTTAGCCAAACATAAAAGAATGTATTTCCCAAATAAAAATGTGAGATGTGACACGCCTTTCTATCTTATTCATAGTGATATATGGGGACCCTAAAAAAAATCCCATTATCTTTGGGGCACGCTATTTTGTATCATTCTTGTATGATTCACTCGAGTCTCTTGGATCTATCTTCTAAAAAAAATAAATCCGATGTTAGCACCATTCCCATTTTTCACACCACGATCCAAAATCAATTCAGGGTAAAAATAAGGGGAAATTTTGCTCTGACAATGTTAAAGATTATTTTAACCAAGCCCTGTCTTCTTCCCAAGTGAATGTATCATTCATGAGTCCTCCTGCGTTCACCCCCCTCAACAAAATAGGGTTGCGGAGAGGAACAATGATCACCTTCTAGACTCCATCCGTGCTTTCTTATTCCACTACAATAGACCCAAATCCTATTGGTGGGAAGCCCTCATAACTGCAACGTATCTCATAAACTTACTACCTTCAACAGTGGTGGGACTAAAAACTCCAATGAAAAATTTGTCCTCCTTTTACCCAGAGTTTCGAATTCATAATAACCTTACCCCCCTGAATCTTTGGGTGCACTAACTATGTTCACATTTACAGCCAAAATAGAGGAAAACTTGATCCAAGAGCACTCAAATACATCTTTATTGGATATTCTGCCACCCAAAAGGGTACAAATGATATCATCCCCCCACAAAAAGAACCTTTGATGAACAATATTCTTATTCTACCAAAACTCATTTTCAGGGGGAGATTGAATAGAAGAAGACGAGGAAAGTGAGCTTGCCTCTCTTGACCTTCCACCTCAAACCATACCTCCTAAAAATAGGGAACCTGAAGATAAAGCTGTCAATAGATTTGGGAACGTATATTCCAGGCATACAAGTTCAAACTGTGCTCCGAAGCTGATCCAATAATCTGAACCATCTCCTGGAATTTAGGTAAGTGCAAATTCACCACCTCCCTTGTATCCCTTAGCTAACTCTATTTCCTTCAATAACTTTTCATCATCACATAAAAACTTCATGGTTACACTACAAGAAATTCATATTCCTAATTATGTTTATGAGGCATTATCTGATGAAAATTGAAAAAATGCCATTAGAGATGAAATGCAGGCCCTAGAGAAAAAAATACATGGGAAATCATCAAACTTCCGGAAGGAAAAAAACCAGTCGGGTGCAAATGGTTGTTCTCTGTAAAATACAAAGCTGACTATACACTGGAAATGTACAAAGCAAAACTAGTGGAGAGAGGGTATACTCAAACATATGGCATTGACTACCAGGAAACCTTTGCACTTGTAGCCAAGATGAACATTGTCTGGATCTTACTTTCAATAGCAGCTAGGTACAACTGGCACCTGGAACAACTAGATGTAAAAAATGCATTTCTACATGGGGATATGTAGGAAGAGATATTTATAGAGGTACAGGATTTAAGGAAAAATCTGGAGGTGACAAAGTATGCAGGTTGAGAAAAGCCCTATATGGGCTAAAACAATCACCTAGGACCTGTTTTGGAAGATTCTATGCTTCTTAACGGGTATTGACATAGTCAAGGGGACCATACACTCTTCTTTAAACGCACAGACTCAGGAGAAGTCTCAATACTATTAGTCTATGTGGATGATATCATCTTGACTGGGATGATGAAAAGGAGAAAGAAAGTCTAATGAAAAATCTTATCAAAGAACTTGATAGACTAAAATACTTTCTTGGAATTGAAGTAGCTCATTCCTCAATTCCAACAAATGAATATTCATCTCACAACAAATATACATTAAAGATCTTCTGAAAGAAATAGGAAGACTAGCATGTATTCTAGCATCAATATCAGTAGAACCAAATCTCAAATTGGGAGAAGCAAAAGAAGATCTAGCCGTATATAAAGGGGCTTACCAGAGACTTGTGGGAAAATTGATCTACCTTTCCTACACGAGACCAGATATATCATTTGCTATCAGTATGGTCAGTCAGTTTATGAAAAATTCGAAATAGATGCATATGCAGGCAATAGACATAATATTGCACTATCTTAAGGGTAACCCAGGGAAATAAACTCTCTTTAAAAGAGATCACATAATAACTCTAGAGGTATAGACTAATGCTGATTATGCAGGATCACTAGTAGACAAAATATCTACTTCTGGGTACTGCACATTCCTTGGAGAAAACCTAGTTACATGGTGAAGTAAGAAACACAATGTGGTGTCAAGATCTAGTGCAGAAGTAGAAGAGAAGAGAGGGCTATGACCTTGGGAATATGTGATGTATATGGATCAAGATGATTCTAAAAGATCTAAGGATCAAGTGGGACGAACCCATAAAGTTGCATTGTGACAACAAATCAGCAATCAACATAACTCACAATCTAGTCCAATATGACAAGACAAAGCACATAAAAGTGGACATAAATTTTATTTAAAAAAAATTACACAGTGGTCTAGTATATATCAACCATATACCATCAAAAGATCAACTTGTAAATATCCTTACCAAAGGATTGGACAGCTCTGCCTTTATCAGAATGATTGCCAAGCTTGGAATCACAGTTCTATATTCTTCATCTTGAGAGGGAGTGTAAATCCAAATCTCTCAATCCCGGATTAATCCCACGGCTGGAAATTACGATCCATGGGAATCTCTCCTCATGTTGAATGCCTTACTTAATTAGACAGTAGAATTAGGAATGCTTATATTTCTCTTTATTCTGTAGTTATTTGTTTCTTTATTTAAGCATCTTGTATAGTCTATAAATAGGGATCATGTTGAATAAAGTTTTAAGCTTTTTCCCTCTGCAATCCTCTGAATACAACAATATGCAAACAAAACACTGGCAGCATCGTTATGTTCAAACAAAGTGCTGAAACCTCAAAGTGCTTTACAATCTACAAGGAATAACCAAAGGCTTCCTTAATTATATAGTTTTAATTTCCCAAAAAGATTGGTTTTGAAATCATAATAACTGATCACGCCATTAAGGTCCAGATTCTCCACTTGTGCATTCTCCGGTGTGCCCCACTTCTTTGGATTGAATAAAGAATAGCAGTGCCCTTGCTTTGCTCGCATCCGCATTTGCATCAGCAGAGGATGAAAGGTTGTGATTAATTTTTAGTTTTTAGATGAACTTAAATGGTCTGAATTTTTTTTGCTGTACTTCTAGGTGGCTTTTTGACATTATAAATTGGTACTTAATGCAGTGCTTGTGTAGGCATACCCTGATCATGGCAATTGTTATTTTTTTGCCATGTGATGCAGTTACTTTACTGGCATGTTAGCATGGTCTGACAACTCTTTATTACTTTAAACTCGGATATACACGCATTTAACCTTGTTTCAGTATGCACAACCTAAGAGTAGCTTGTAAGTCCTTGATTGGCTGTAGTTGGTACTGATACCCAAGGAACATTTTTCACCAGGTTATTTTGGCTAGGATTATTATGTAAATACATGCGTCATGAATCCCTCATGAACTCTTAATGATATACTTGGGTTGATCTTTGAGTGTTGGAATAGATTGGCTGTTTGGTATTTTGGCATGATTTGGCACTTCTCTTCTGTTATTTAAGGCTTTCAGTTCTTAGAATTGTTTGTCAAGAGTTTTGTTACTTGCTTTATTTCAAGGCAAGAGTAGAAGTAAAATATTTTTCAATTATGGATGACTAGCAGGTGTTGAAGGAGGTTTCGACAATCAAGAACCTGAATACGAGGAAATTTACCATATTGTGATATTACCCGAAGATTACATTGCTCTATCATTCCCATCGGTTGAGCTGCCAGAAAAGGTATGCTTCACATTGACACTAGCGCTCTCTTTATGATTGAGAGCTTCTTGATCATGCTATAGACATTTTGCAGGTTAGGCTATCTGTTAATGCTGTTTTACTTTTTGAGGGAGCAGAGCGGAAAGAGCAATTAGCATCGTGGACATCTGAGAAGAAGAAAACCAGTGATTATGCCATGAATTTGGAACAGATAAATAACGGTGTTATCATACCTCCTTCGGGTTGGAAATGTTCCATGTGTGAGAAGACTGATAACCTTTGGCTCAATTTGACCGATGGTGTAATTCTTTGTGGCAGAAAAAATTGGGATGGCAGTGGAGGAAATAATCATGCCATTGAACATTACCTAGAGAAAAATTATCCTCTCGCTGTAAAATTAGGAACTTTATCAGCAGATCTGGAAAAAGCAGGTGCCAAATTCTATGTTTTACGATACTTTAAGTTTCTGCCATGCATGGCTACAATGCTTGGCAACATGCCTTCCATATTTTCTTTGCTCGTAAACTTTTTTATGAGTTTTATAAAAGTAATAGTACTTTCACTCCTACATTACCAAAACAAAAAATTGTACTAATCACTCCTACATTAGGAAAACAAAAATTGTACTAAAACTATTTCTGTAGCATATTTATTCATATGCTCCTGAAAAAGTATTGATTTCCTACTTCTCCAAAATTTTTTTTTCTCTAGCATATGTAGTTATATGTTTCTAAAAAATATTAGTTCTGATAGTTTTATCTGCACTATAAAGTGTGCCAAGAAAAACTATCGTTATCAGGTCCCAAGTCCTGGATGATAAAGTAGAATGTTGCGTTCAGTAGTTGATAACCACCATAAAATAATAATTATGGCATGAATCCTTTAATGTATTATGTTAATGTTAGGACGTTCTCTGGAAGCGACGCACTGCATGACTTGAATACAACGAGAAGTTTGTAGGGTCACTTCATCAACTCTCGGGTGTAGTGTTAAATTAGCAAGGATTCCCACATCATGGACGGATGTGAGCAAATAAGCTAGTCCATAAAACTAGAACTATGATAATAAATTGGAATATAGGTTCTCTTACAAATAAATTAATTGAATTGATAGATGTTATGATTCATAAGGATATAAATCTTCTATGCATTCATTAAACTAAAAGGATTCGAGAGAAGACAGATTGGATAGTTTAGGATTTAAATTATGATATTCAGGTAGGAGTTGTACTAGAAATGATGTATGCGCGATTTTAAATAAGAGTTTGAAGGATAATGTTATAGAAATGAATAGAATTGAAGATAAAATTATAATTTAAAAATTCCTGTTGATGCTAAGATTATGAATATTATTAGTGCTTTTGCTCCTCAAGTAGGTTTGAATATGTGTTCAAAATTTAAATTTTCGAATGACTTAACAAAAATTAATAGAAAAGATACCTATGAAAAAAAAGTTTTTATTGGAAGAGATTTAAATGAACATGTTGGTACAGTGGTAGAAGATTTTAAGAGCATTTTGGAGTGACAAATGAAGATGATAGGATGATATTAGATTTTATTCTAGCTTATTATTTTGTAATTGCTAATATCTTATTTAAGAAAAAGAGGAGCATATCATTATTTATAAGAATAGATATTGTAAAATTCAGATTGCTTATTTTCTTATGAAAAAAATAGATCGTTTATATTGCCAAGAATGTAAATTTATCCCTAGTGGAAGTTTTTGTACTCAAAATTGCTTATTTATTTTAGACTTTAAGATGAAGTGACATAATATGAAAATAAAGTAAATTTTTTCCTAGGGTTAGATGGGGGCATTTAAAGAGCACTAATAAAAATATTTTTGGAGAGTGAGATTCAAGGTCTTAATATTTTGACTGTACATGAGAATGCTAATGTTATGTGAGAAAAATAGCTAGTGATATTAAAAATGTTGCAAAAGATGTTCTTGAATTATAAAAAAGAAAAGCTCATAATAGACTAATAGTAAAAATTGTTAGTGGTAGAGTCAAAATGTGCAAGAAAAAATAAAAAAATTATAAGTTTTGTTATAAAAATTGATTTAGATGTAAAAGATAAAAATATGACGAAATATATAAAGTGGCTTGTAAGGAGTCTAAGAAAGCAATATGCGATGCAAAGAATTTAACTTTTAATGATTTATATAATAAATTAGATACTAAGAATGACGAACGATGTATGTATAGATGCTGGTTGAATGTTCAAGTAGCTGTATAGATGTCTTGGTCTTTATTTGATGATGATGTGTTGCACTTCATGATAATATTGCCACTATTCTCATAGAGATGGATGTGTTATTCCATGTGTTCTCCATGTTTGAAAAAAACATATCGGTACTGGTTTTAGGCAAGATTTTCATTTCCCCACGATAATGTAATTCTAGTAAACACTTTGTTTTTTTTTTTTGAAAAATCCATATTACCGAATGAAGCCTTGATCTATAGGTCTTTAGGGTGTATCACATTTATTTTCATGTGCAGAAAGTTACCAGAAACTTGAATTCCTCAGATTGTTTGATAGCATGATAGTTCCTTATGCTTTTATTGTTTATCATAGCACATGTTGTTCCATCTGTGATAAATGTTTAGCAGGGATTATGGATCAGTTGTAAAATTTGATTTTGGTTGTGTGATCCTCTTTGCAATTTTCCTTTTTTTTTATAATTTTTGTGAATAAATTTAAATGTTGGTCAAGATATCAGATATTGGAATGTCACTTGGTGATCATTGCTAACTGTTAAGCAATCATGGAATTCAAATTCGAGTAGTAGATAAAATTCCTGACATTGACTCTGTTTTGCTTTTCATGTGCATCAGTGCATGCATAGATTCGTATTTTGCGTTTAGTCCTTGTTTTAATATATTTATGCTTATGGAAATATTTAACATTCCTCTATTGTTTGATAGCATGATAGTTCCTTATGCTTTTTATTGTTTATCATAGCACATGTTGTTCCATCTGTGATAAATGTTTAGCAGGGATTATGGATCAGTTGTAAAATTTGATTTTGGTTGTGTGATCCTCTTTGCAATTTTCCTTTTTTTTTATAATTTTTGTGAATAAATTTAAATGTTGGTCAAGATATCAGATATTGGAATGTCACTTGGTGATCATTGCTAACTGTTAAGCAATCATGGAATTCAAATTCGAGTAGTAGATAAAATTCCTGACATTGACTCTGTTTTGCTTTTCATGTGCATCAGTGCATGCATAGATTCGTATTTTGCGTTTAGTCCTTGTTTTAATATATTTATGCTTATGGAAATATTTAACATTCCTCTATTGTTTGATAGCATGATTGTTCCTTATGCTTTTATTGTTTATCATAGCACATGTTGTTCCATCTGTGATAAATGTTTAGCAGGGATTATGGATCAGTTGTAAAATTTGATTTTGGTTGTGTGATCCTCTTTGCAATTTTCCTTTTTTTTTATAATTTTTGTGAATAAATTTAAATGTTGGTCAAGATATCAGATATTGGAATGTCACTTGGTGATCATTGCTAACTGTTAAGCAATCATGGAATTCAAATTCGAGTAGTAGATAAAATTCCTGACATTGACTCTGTTTTGCTTTTCATGTGCATCAGTGCATGCATAGATTCGTATTTTGCGTTTAGTCCTTGTTTTAATATATTTATGCTTATGGAAATATTTAACATTCCTCTATTATTTCTCGCCTTATTTTTTCTTCACATAAAAAAATCTAATTTAGTTACCAACTTATTTGTTTCTAACAGTTTTTATTTTTTGGAAGCATAGATGTTTTCTCTTATCCAGAGGATGATAGTGTCGATGATCCTTTATTAGCTCAGCACTTGGCATTTTTTGGCATTGATTTTTCTTCATTGCAAAAGGTCAGTTGCGATTTATGGAAGAAGAATATTTTTTCTAGGATACATTATATATTCTGCCCTTTTTATTATATTTCTGACCAACCCTTTTAAGTACCATTTTTATTATTTTGTCGTGTCTAGTGGACACAATGGAACGTTGCAAGCATACTCTTTGACATAATGTTCTCATCGTTATATGGCAGATTTCTGTATGCTTACATATGACTGAACTCATCTAATACAAATAAAATTTGCTGTAGCTCTCTTTTTAATGATATGTAAAAATAGTAAAAATAGTTGGTGGTGGAATCCTAATGTGCAAGGAAAAATTAAAAATAAGAAGCTTTGTTATAAAAATTAGTTTAATTTTAGAAATTCTGATAATTGAGAAATATATAAAGTGGCTCGTAAGGATGCTAAGAAAGCAATATGCGATGCAAAGGCATTAGCTTTTAGTGATTTATATAATAGATTAGATACTAAAGAGGGAGAAAGATATATGTATAAGTTAGCCAAACAAAGAGATAGGAGTAGTAAGGATTTAGTTCAAGTGAAGTGTATTAAAGATGAAGATCAAAAAATACTTTTCTTAGAAGATGATATTCAACAAAGATGGATGAGATATTTTGCTAAACTTTTTAATGAAGATTGTGAAAATAAGATTGACTATAGTGACCTTAGCACCCTAAATGAAAATAAAGATTTATGTTTTTATCGGCGTATTAGTAAAACTGAAGTTAGAGAGGCTTTAAAGAAAATGAAGGGTGGAAAAGCTGTTGGACCTGATGATATTCCAATAGAGGTGTGGAAATGCTTAGGAGATGAAGGAATTTCATGGCTTACTAAACTCTTTAATACTATTTTGAAGACTAAGAAGATGCCAGATGAGTGGAGAATGAGTGTGTTAATTCCTATTTTTAAGAATAAAGGTGATGCACAAGATTGTGCAAATTATAGAGGTATTAAGTTAATGTGTCATACTTTAAAACTATGGGAGAGAGTTATGGAGCATAGGTTGCGGCGTGATACTAATGTTTCTCAAAATCAATTTGAATTCATGCCGGGTAGGTCGACTATGGAAGCCATACATTTATTAAGAGGTTTGATGGAGAAATATAGAGAAAATAAGGAGGATCTACATATGATATTTATTGATTTAGAAAAAGCATATGATAAAATTCCAAGAGAAGTGCTATGTAGAGTTCTTGAAAAGAAATGAGTCAATAATGCTTATATTCAAATCATTAAAGATATGTATGTAGGAGCTATTACTTGTGTTCAAACACAAGGTGGATTGACCAAGTATTTCCCTATTTCGGTTGGGTTACATCAAGGATCAGCCTTAAGCCCATATCTTTTTGCTTTAGTCATGGATGTTCTCACTAGACATTTGCAAGAGGATGTACCTTGGTGTATGCTTTTTGCTGATGATATTCTTCTTGTTGATAAGACTAGAGAGGGAGTTGAAGGTAAACTTGAATTATGGAGGTCAACCTTAGAGTCTAAAGGTTTTCGCTTGAGTAGATCTAAAACGGAATATATGGAGTGTAATTTTAGTAGTAATAAACCTAGTGAGTGGATTGTGACTTTGGGCGATCAAGTCATTAATAAGAGTACACGTTTTAGATATCTTGGATCTATTGTTCAGAGTGATGGTGAAATAGATAGGGATATTATCAGCAGAATTCAAGTTGGATGGTTGAAGTGGAGGAATGCATCGGGCTTGTTATGTGATAGAAATGTACCCCTCAAACTTAAGGGAAAATTCTATAAGATGGTAGTGAGGCCTGCAATGCTTTATGGTGCCGAATGTTGGCCTTTAAAAGAGAAGCATAGTACTAAGTTAAGTGTGGCAGAGATGAGGATGCTCAGGTGGATGAGTGGCTTTACCCTTAGAGATAGGATACGAAATGAGCATATACGTGAAAAGGTTGGAGTAGCTCCAGTAGAAGATAAGATTAGAGAAAGTCGCCTTAGATGGTTTGGTCACATAAAACGGCGGCCTTGCGATGACCCGGTTAGGAGAGTAGAGGTATTAGATTTGACTTATGTTAAGAAAGGTAGGGGTAGACCTAAAAAGACTTGGTTAGAAAATATTAGGAATGACCTTTCTTTATTAGATTTAAACAAGAATTTGACTTTTAATAGGACACAATGGAGAAAAAGGATTCATGTTGCCGACCCCACGTAGTGGGATAAAGGCTTGATGTTGTTGTTGTTGTTCTCTCTTTTAATGATATGCATCAAGCCAGGCCCATTTGACAGGCTAATTAGTTAAACTTAACCAATATTTGTTTGATCGTTTGCCTTATTTGTCAGTAGTGTGCAGCAGCATTTTCATGTAAAAGAATAAATATCCGTATCAAGAATGAAGGCAAATTCCACTTTTTTTGCAGACTGAAATGACAACTGCAGAAAAGGAACTCGACCAGAATATGAATTTTGACTGGAATAGAATCCAGGAAAGTGGACAAGAACTGGAGCCCTTATTTGGGCAGGGCTACACTGGGCTTGTTAATCTTGGAAATAGGTAACTTAAGTTTGACTGGTGAAGAAGTGTTCACTTCTATCTCTATATTTATATTGATATGATATTTGTCTCTCAGCTGTTACATGGCTTCAACCATGCAAGTAGTTTTCTCCACTCGTTTTTTCATTGAAAGGTTAGTATTGATTGTAATTATGGGAACAAAATAATACGAGTTATGCTCTTTTTTTTTTCACTTTTAACTGCTTTGTGATAGCATAAATTGCCATTAAATAGGTGCATGTTGTTTGGATGAATAAAAGGACCATGTTTTTTATAGTAATCCGATCCCCACAGTAAAAAAACAACAATGACAAAGAGAAAACACTATAGAAATCAGCGTGAAAAAAATGAGATTATGGGCTAATTTATTGGTAACGGCACAACAAATCAAGATATAAGTTAATCTACTATTCGAGGGTTAGATCGACTGTCCAGAAACCCTAGGCGCCGTTAGGAACAACTCCAAAGAAAATTATTGCAAAACACAAAATCACATTATGAATATAAAATAGCATAATTAATCCTAAATAAACCTTCCTAATCCCCACTCAATTTTGAATTCAAATCAGCTCTCTTTCCCTAAATAAACCATTCTAATTTTCTCCCAAATCTAAATTCAAATCAACATTCTTTTCCTAAATAAACCTTACTAATTCCCTCCCAATTTTTATTTTCTATGATAAGTAATTAAAGGTGGTTGATCCTCTTTTAGCCCCCCTCTATCCTTGCCTGCCACCCACACTAGTGGGGCCCACTGGGCTCTTCTGCATGCTAGCTAGATCGCCCCCCTAGCTGGGGTCGGGTTGATTGACTGGACCGGCTGAGCCGGTCATCAGTTTACCACCATTTGTTTTGGAAAAATTTGATTTTCCTGATAGTCAGGTTTTTGCTAGTAAAATAGCCTTTATAAACTTTTTGATTGAAAAAGTCTACAAACATAAGCTTAACCAAAAAAAGTCCTACGTACTAATTTATTTTGCCATTTCATGTTGGATTTATCAGATACTATAAAGAGCAAAATCTGAAATCAGCTTTTATTCTGGCTCTTGCTGACCCAACCTTGGACTTGAATATGCAGTTGTAAGTGAATAATATAATGACTTTTTTCTGAGCAAATGGGTACTCTTTTTAATATTATCTTTATATGTGATGCTTTAGTGTTATTCCTTTATCTATTGGGCAATATTGAATTAGATTTTAATATATATTTTAAAAGTGTTTCTGTTTAGTTTTCAGAAGTATAGCTAGAATTGTGGCTGAGGATTCTCGAGAGATGATGGTCTAGAATCATATTTGGTGTATGTTAGAATAGTTTTGGCAAACCTTACTGAATTATAGGTTGTTTCCGAAAGTATAAAATACATTCTTCACCACTATTTATCAGCTAATTCTTCGAATTGTCCTGCTCAATCTTTCTGAGTTTTTTATGTTTAGTTTTTATCAATTATCTACGTTTTGGTGCTTAATTTTTTATTTGTCTGGTATCGTCATACTAGCTTAAGTAGTTTTGATATCAAACTAATCATTGGCATAAACTAGCCTTTTTTTGGTAATTAGCATGCTGAAGGAGTGAGGTACGCTGGCATTCTTTTGACTATTTTATGCAAATAGAGTTTGATTGTGATGCTAATAATCTAACGTAATTGTTTTAATATTATCTGTTGTTTGTGTCATTGTTCTCGTATTGCTTGTTGTTGATGTGATAGGATTATTTAACAGGACTAAGCTGGGTCATGGTTTGTTGTCTGGGAAATATTCCTTACCAACTTCAGAGGTATTTGAAGAATGCTTTATGTTTTACTTTGTCTATGTTTTTGATGTAACTTTTTCTTCTCTATAACCCTCTTTTATGGTTCTAAAATCCAATTATGAGTTTAAATTGCTAAAATTATCATGTGAAAGCACTAGAAAGTCTTTTTTTTGTTTTATTTCTTTAAACACTGTTAGCATCTTTTGGACGAGACATTGTCGTGGCTACTGTTCTAAATATCGAATTTGACTATTTCAAATTTGCTAAATGATAATAAGGAACAGTATCTTCCAGTTGAACCAAGTTCTAAGGTTGTTTCCTCAATGGTTGGATTAAACATGGTCGGAGGTTCTCAATACTTAAATTGTTTATTTGAAGTTTGCAACACAACTGTTAGAAACATAGGCTGTTTGAAGCTGTAGAAAGAAATTTTGGTAGCAATTAACGTATTTAATTTGGGGCCAGGTTTAAAATTTGCGCAATTGGGTATTGAGGCATTTTTCATCTGAGGTGAGACATAAGCCTTTATGTGTTTTGAGTCGTAATCCTTAAAATATAAAATTTGTGGTAAATAAAAATGAAGGGTAAAAATGATTTTTCTTAAATAATAATCAAATAATATATTAAAAGATGACATATTAACTTTTTATTGAACTATGAAATAACAATTTGATAAAATATGAAACAAAAAGTTGTAGCAGACGTAAGGTGGCAAATGATAAATTGCGTGAAATAAAATTAAAATCCAAACATTACAATATCAAAATAACTTAAAATATATATGTAATAGAAGAACGAGAAGATGATGGTGGCGGTGGTGACTATCCCTAGGCGATAACTGGTGGTTGCAGCAGCGGGCTGGCGATAAGGAACTCACGGCTAGATGTCGAGGATGGGATTTACTATCTGTGTGTGAAGGGTTTGTGTTAAGGTGCTGATGTTTAATTAGATTAGGTTAAAAACTAGTTATTTTTATATATTCATTATTTAAAAAAAGGTCACATCAGGTGTATGCCTCACGCCTGTGAGGTGAGGCGAGCCTCAACTAGATTGAGGCGTACGTCTATAAGCACAAGCATATAAGGGGTGTACCTAATGCGTTTTGCAATAGATTTGCGTTGAGGTGTGCCTCACATTGTGCAATTTTAAACAAGGATTAGGGTAGTTGAATTGATATTAATATCGATCTTTTATAGGTTATTACAAAAAAATTGTTAAGGACTTCTTGGGTAGATTTCTGTTAGATCGGTCCAACATCAGGGCCGGCCCCTGGTTACTCCAAGAGGATCGAACAGCTGCTTGCCCCCCTTGTAGGGCCCATTACTTGAATACAAAATTAAAGAGGAGGGAGTGGTTTAGGACTCCTAAATTAAGAGGGAATTAAATTTAGGAGGGGTTTTTAGTAATTATAATTCTAGTTGTATTCCTTTTTTTTGGCAGTAATTTTGGTTTTATTCTTTAAATAGAATGGAATGATAATGATGTAAAACATAATTGCATGGATGAATTGTTTTAAGGAATTTGCACACGTAATATTTCTAGAACAAAGAATTATATCTTAATGTTGAATTTAAACGACGCAATAAAACACTAAGAGCGGTAAAACAAGCTTAGGCCGAATCACGTGCATAAAAGTTAAGATCAGAGAACAATCAAGTTAATCTAACATTGCATACATGATTGGTTTTCAACCATAAATCCCAATGCTAACAATAAGACTAGTCACTACAAGGAAATCCCTCACTCAACTTATCTAGTTAAAAGGGTTTAGCGGAGAGTGACGAGAATCTTCATGAATCATTTATAAACCACAATTGAAAAGTGACTAAGAGATTTAAGGATTTGGGGGAGAGTTTACCCTAATAATCAGAGAATACGAAGCTTCCAGTTTGATCACCAAGGCACTGGATGAAGAGCAATCAGCAACGTCAAGGCTTGGACACATTTAGGAAGGTGATCATTGACTTCTTGGACAGCAGGGCAGCAAGAATATGGCCACCAAACTGATTGAACAGTAACTGGAGATGTGTAAGCAGTAGCAATTGTTGGTTGAGAAACCCTTTTGGCCTTCAAAATACTTCCAACAGCAGTTCAAATAACAACTAAAGAGATGGGACAACAGTTTGTCCCGTCAGAGGAGTCTTAGGCAGCAATACGGGCTTACTGGGGAAGCAGAGCATCAAGATTATGCAGCTGTAACTCACGGCAACATCCAGGAATCGGATTCCCCTACAGGTAAGAGATGTAGGGGGGGGGGGGGGGGAAGAGGCTTGGGAAGAGGACGGCTATGGCTGCAGGGAAACAAAGTATTTCCATCCCAGAACTCTCCGTCAGGGCTGATTGGAATAATTCAAATCCAATAGGAATTGATTGTCTTCAATTAAGGAGTTGATTGGGAGGTCATTATGGGAAAGAAATAAAGAAGAGGAGGAGGGGGTTTTGAAAAGGGTTTTGTTTTCAAAACCTGAAATTAATTTCAGGATTTGAATGAAATTTGGGGGGGGGGGGAATCATTTGAAATTTGAATTCCAATTAATCTTGCAATTAATGGAGTAATGGGGGGAAGGGGGCTGGCGGTTATGATGGGAGTTATGAGGGATTTAATTGGTGCTTAGGTGGCAAAGTGGAGAGAGGAGGGAGGGAGAGAGGGGCCGGCCCTATGGGGGTTGAATTTTGTGTCTAAATTCAATGTGAGTGGGGCCCATGTGGTTGAATACAATAATCAAATCAAATTCTGAATTAAATTCATATTTGATTAAATATGAAAAGTTTCCCAATTGAGTTTTGTCATCTGAGGGATTCAAATTTCAAATTTCAAATTGAATTTCAAATATGAAACTTCCTAAATAACAAAGGAACGAATTAGGAAAGTATCGAAAGCCTATTCGAATTTGAAATTCAAATTCGAAGGATGAATTTTGGATGGCCGGCGGGTGGGGTTCCATGTGGCCGGCGGCTTCAGACAATGGGTCCGGCGGCCGGTGGGGTAGGAAGTGGGGGCCAGACGGTAGGTGGAGGGAGCGGGATCTAGGGGCTAAAGAAAGGGGGAGGGGCGAGTGACTAGCCGGCTGTGTGGGGGCTGGTTGGGGAGCCGACGGGTATGGGAGAAAGAAAGAATTGGAAGAGAAAGAAGATAGGAACCAAGAGCTCTCACAAAGAGGGCTGTTGGGTACTTCGATTGAGCCTCTCCTAGGCTTCACCACTCACTCTAGAACTCACAAAGATATCCAAAACAAAAAGCTGAAATTTTATATTAATCATCATCCCCTCTCCAAGAGAAGGGAGAATGCTTAAATAGCCAAATACATGAAGGAAAAATAAAAAGACACAATTGCCCCTAGAGCAATCATAAGACAAAGCCCTCAAATGAGGGTAGAAAGGGAAAATTACAATAACAAATCAAATACATAAAATATATCAAAATAAATAAACACGATCATAGTCGTTGATCTTCGATGTCCTCATCAGATAATCTAACCACATCCAATTAATCTAAAATCACCACTATTTGATTGAGAGTTTGTAGGATCATTATGGTTAAGGCATTAACTTGATTGTTTGCTCCTTACGGTAATATTGGAAGGGTTATGCGAGTTGTAGTGAAAATGGTACTCAAATTTGGAAGTATTTGGTGATGAAATTCTTTGTCTTTGAAAGGATATTTTTTTTTGGGGGAAAAGGGTCTTATTGATGTTAGGAAACTGATTGTGAATTTGGACTAGTGTTTGATGAGTTGTGATTGACTATAGTGACCTTAGCACCCTAAATGAAAATAAAGATTTATGTTTTTATCGGCGTATTAATAAAACTGAAGTTAGAGAGGCTTTAAAGAAAATGAAGGGTGGAAAAGCTGTTGGACCTGATGATATTCCAATAGAGGTGTGGAAATGCTTAGGAGATGAAGGAATTTCATGGCTTGCTAAACTTTTTAATACTATTTTGAAGACTAAAAGGATGCCAGATGAGTGGAGAATGAGTGTGTTAATTTCTATTTTTAAGAATAAAGGTGATGCACAAGATTGTGCGAATTATAGAGGAATTAAGTTAATGTGTCATACTTTAAAACTATGGGAGCGAGTTATGGAGCATAGGTTGCGGCGTGATACTAATGTTTCTCAAAATCAATTTGGATTCATGCCGGGTAGGTCGACTATGGAAGCCATACATTTATTAAGAGGTTTGATGGAGAAATATAGAGAAAATAAGGAGGATATGCATATGATATTTATTGATTTAGAAAAAGCATATGATAAAGTTTCAAGAGAAGTGCTAGGGAGAGTTCTTGAAAAGAAAGGAGTCAATAATGCTTATATTCAAATTATTAAAGATATGTATGCAGGAGCTATTACTTGTGTTCAAACACAAGGTGGATTGACCAAGTATTTCCCTATTTCGGTTGGGTTACATCAAGGATCAGCCTTAAGCCCATATCTTTTTGCTTTAGTCATGGATGTTCTCACTAGACATTTGCAATAGGATTTACCTTGGTGTATGCTTTTTGTTGATGATATTCTTCTTGTTGATAAGACTAGAGAGGGAGTTGAAGGTAAACTTGAATTATGGAGGTCAACCTTAGAGTCTAAAGGTTTTCGCTTGAGTAGATCTAAAACGGAATATATGGAGTGTAATTTTAGTAGTAATAGACCTAGTGAGGGGATTGTGACTTTGGGCGATCAAGTCATTAATAAGAGTACACGTTTTAGATATCTTGGATCTATTGTTCAGAGTGATGTTGAAATAGATGGGGATATTATCAGCAGAATTCAAGTTGGATGGTTGAAGTGGAGGAATGCATCGGGCTTGTTATGTGATAGAAATGTACCCTTCAAACTTAAGGGAAAATTTTATAAGATGGTAGTGAGGTCTGCAATGCTTTATGGTGCCAAATGTTGTCCATTAAAAGAGAAGCATAATATTAAGTTAAGTGTGGCAGAGATGAGGATGCTCAGGTGGATGAGTGGCTTTACCCTTAGAGATAGGATACGAAATGAGCATATACGTGACAAGGTTGGAGTAGCTCCAGTAGAAGATAAGATTAGAGAAAGTCACCTTAGATGGTTTGGTCACATAAAACGGTGGCCTTCCGATGACCCGGTTAGGAGAGTATAGGTATTAGATTTGACTTATGTTAAGAAAGGTAGGGGTAGACCTAAAAAGACTTGGTTAGAAAATATTAGGAATGACCTTTCTTTATTAGATTTAAACAAGAATTTGACTTTTAATATGACACAATGGAGAAAAAGGATTCATTTAGCCGACCACACGTAGTGGGATAAAGGCTTGATGTTGTTGTTGTTGTTTGATGAGTTGTGATATTTTTAATTCGGTTATTTACAACAAAAAAATTATCTCTTTGTATTGGGTATTTTGCTAAGTTTTAAGGCCTTGGGAAGTTATAATGGTTATGGGGAAATGTGTAGTAGGTGGTTGTGGGGGAATGCGTATGAGAGTTTTGAAGAGGTTGTATTTGTATTGAGATTGAGGGAGACTATGATTTGGGTTGGCCGAGCCTTATGTAGAGATGATGTGACTTGTGTCGGGAAATAGAATCATGGAAAATGAGATCTAAGAACTTACCTAAGTCTTACATAGATCAGCTACCAAGCTTAATGAAAGATCATGAAAGATTAGAGTAGCCACCAAATCTTTCTACATTAAATTTACACCTGCAGAATGAATTTTATTCAATGAATCTAAAAATTTAATGTTATATTTATAGGCCTTTTCCAAACTTAGTCAAGTTTGGAAAATTATTAGGAGTCCATAAGATACTATTATATAGATTAATGATTTGTCCTAATGGAAGGAGAAAAAAATGTAAAATATTAACAAATTTGAAACTTCTAAAAGCATGAAATTATACCAAGTCAAATAAAGGTAGAGTGGCATTGAAATCTAGTAAGCTTTGAAGATCTTCATCTTCTTGATTATTATGGTCAACCTACCCATCAAGGGACTTTGAGTATAAAATTCACGTTTCCATCAGTTGTTAAATAGATTTTGCTAAATGGAAATCAGCGGATGATTCAGTGACTTTGAATGCTTCACAATTACAAAACATTACGCATGTCTTACCATGTTAAGATTTATGATTAATTTACTTTGCCCCCAAACCCCATCTTGAAAAAAAAATGCGAGGAAAAAAAGACCCAAATAAAATGACAAGATGGAGATAATAAAAGAACAACTTCTTCATTTTCTTTCCTTTCATAGAGCCATGAAGAGATTATGAAGCATTTTGTTTCAAACATAGCTGTTTGTCCCTATCATTTCATTCTTGTAACTTATATTTTTTTGGTCTTTCCATTTAGAAGCAGGATGGTGTACCTCCCCGAATGTTTAAAACAGTTATTTCTGCTAGTCATCCTGAATTTTCTAGTATGAGACAACAGGTATACTTCAATTCTAACACTTCATGTAGTTGCGGTTATTTTTATTTTTTCTCGATTTACTTGATTTCCTATATGAAGTAATCCATTGTCTGCTTTAATTACAAGCTTATGAAGAACTTCTAAATATTTCCAATAATCTTTTGTAGGCATTCTTCAAAATCTATAAATACTAATTTTTAGCAAGCAAGTGGTTTTTTATGGATGATACTAACCTTAATACTGGAGGATCTTTTAAAATTGCTACCATTAATACTGGGAAACATTAGGCAAATTAACGCTTGTTTTTGTTGTTTTCTTTTTCTTCTTCATAGTACCCTTAACTGTTTTTTCCGCACCCCATAAAAGTGCTGCCCAGCAGAGTAGCGTTTCTAACTTACGATCCAGGCATCTGATAAGTTTGCTTTTCCAATGGTTAAATGTTCTTTTGCCCAAACAATGGCTTTAAATTTTACTCTAGAGATTTTGTACATTAGATGTAAAGTCTTAATCATAATCACAGTGATGGTTTGTGGTTATGGGTTTATTGTGGTTGAATGGAGATTAAGAAGAATGTTTGTCCCATGCATGCATAGTGCAGGAATTAACTGTTGAAAATATATGAGAAAAGACTGATTTTTGTTATTCTAAAGAGAATTACAAGTGCTGGTTATATAGTTGATACCAGAATCCATGAGGAAGGATGAAAATCGGTAATGAGAGAGGAAAAGGAAAATAATGAACACAATAATTTACATAATATTTTTCTCTTTAAAATAACTAGAAAATAGAGTTGTGTGACAGATTCTCCTTGCTTGGACTGGCGGTGGAACTATCAGCATGCAGTCAAGGAAGGCAGTAGGATCAGTATACAAGGGGCCAAAGTTGTTGTAGATGTTTTGTCCGCCTAGATGCAGAATTCCTTTATTGTTTCTGGTTTCTTGCTGTTGTTATTACTCCTCTTTGTCTGCTGTCCGACCCATTATTTTCTTTCAAATTTGGTTTCTGATTTCTAGTAATTATAATTTCTTCCAATCTTGTGCAAGACGTTTGTCCACTCCCTTGACTTTGCCTAGAATTTTCACACTCCCCCCCTCAAATTGAGAATATATTGATCATTCCTAACTTGGAATTGAGGTTATTAAATTGCATTTGATTAAGGGCCTAGGTAAGGATATCAACAATTTGAGGTTTTGTAACTTTTATAATCTCTTGATCAATTTTTTCTTTTATGAAGTGTCTTTAAATCTAGACATTTTTTATCCTATGTTGATGGTCAAGGCCTTTAATAATGATAATTGTAGTTTGGTTGTCACTAACTAAGATAATATTATCAACATAGAAAGTGATGATCTTAATTTTACATGATGATGATTCCTTGACAATCAAAGTGCGACCAACATGCTCATGAGTGTATTTATTCCTTTTAATCATAATAGTGAATCTATTAAACTAGGCTCTTAGTGATTGCTTTAGATAATATAAAGATTTATACTTTTTTTTTATTGGAGTTTTTGACTTAAGTACTGAAGAGGCTAGTTCTGTAGAGTCTAGTCTAGGCCGGAGAGATTATAACTCTGAATGAATTAATCTTAGCAACTTGTGTAAAAATTTCTTGATAATTAAACTTTATATTTAAATAGGACATTTTAAAATAAGTTTAATCTTATGCTTTTGTATTTGGTATTAAAGATTCATCTGCACATAATAGTTTTTCCCAGGGCTGGATTTAGAGATTTCCATACTAGAAAGATTTGTTAGAAAGCATTAGGTATTTTCTACAATTCCTTGTTGTTCTTGTACCATTCATGTGGGTAATCAAGATGTTAAGATCAAACTCAGTGTGACCTTGTGAAGTATTTGGGGCTTAGGTTAGAAACATGATTTTGCTAATGAGAAATGCTTGATCATTGGATAATCCAGACAAGTCACCAAGATCCATCCCCAGTAATAAGTTTGTAATGCAGTAACAATACAACAGACTACTCGACAACTATTGATTAAAAGACCTACAGGATCTGGAATTTATTCTTGATACTAAACATGATAGCTCTAAACTTAATAAAAAAAAGCATTATCACATAAAAAGGAGTATAACAATGCAAGTATATAAAACGAAAACAACAAATACCTGAGGTACGGATCTCTGATTCAAACTTTGACAAATCCTCAATATGGTGGTCTTTTAGATGAGAAGTAACATCTGGTGTAGACGACTCTGAACCACCTAACATTACCCAATTCAAACCCTGAAAGGAAAGTGCTGGGAGAAGCAATAATCGGTTGAGTCTGCAACAATATCATCCTCATCACTTTCAGATAATATATGTGTAGAGCCACTATGGGCAAGCTGTGGAGATGATCGTTCATCTCTCTCTCTCTCTTTATATATATATATATATATATATAAGGGAGGGTAAAAAGCGGAAAAAAAATGAATAGACAAATAAAATATTTACCCCCAACATCGCAAGAGGGGTAGCAATAACAAATATATGCTCAACAGCCAAGTTGCTTTCTACACCCAAGTCATCATCATCGCTAGATAGTACTGGTGCTGAGTCATTAAATGCTAACTTGGGTATTGCATCCAAATATGTACATATTGAAGAAAAGAGCAAAGCATTATGAGGGAAAATAGTCATAAAAAAATCACACCTGCGAATACTTAACACTTTGCTCGGAGAGTGATCATTATCTGATAACACAGGTTTAGAATCCCCACGCTGTAACTCAGGATAGGATTTGCTACTTGAATAAGAGGGATTATAGTTGCACAACATTCAACTCAATAAAAAAATGAATGATGATGAAATATGATATGCACTAGTACCTTCAACATCAGGAGAGAGTTCATGCAAGCCTGAGAGGGTCTGAGAAATATTTAGGCTGATCGGCTCCAAAGCTGATGAGCTCGGAAAGTCGACAAGAATATGTATGGGCTTTGAATAAAAAAAAAAACATATTATAAGAATTTGGATAAATAAAACCAAATCAACATGCACTAATTAAGGTAGGAAATTGATGTAACTTGGCATCTCATATGATACCCTACTTCTGGGATGCTCTCTATCAAAAGAGGGAGAGATCAATTTACTTTCATAATGATGTAAAGAGGCTGTAGCCTCTACATATTATTATACATATGAAAAAGGAGATGTAAAAAAAGAAAGGGAGGTAAGAAGGAAAAAAAAAAGAATAAAAAAAGTAATAATACTAGTATGTGTAAATTGCATACCAGGACCACCATGTCCATAAAGCAATCCAGGACTTCGCTTCCTTGTTGTATCACGAGCGCTTGATGATTCCCCACAATAGAAATCTAATCTCTAGGCACTGAGGAATACCTCGATCGTCTCGGTCCTCTAACAGTTCGGTTATATGTTTGAATCTCCAACTCGAAAAAAGAATAGAATGTCGAATCTAGGACAACCTTAGATATGCAAATGCCAATAGAAGCATTTATATGTGGGATGTATAAACGAGATCTTGTACCAAGACGTAGGAGAAATGCTCAAGTCATGGAAGCTGCATCAAGATGATCAAATGACAGAAGAGAGCTAAAGTGGTGAAAGTTAATCACCTCAAGAATCACTGGTAGCCCATCTAAAGGAGTAGCCTAAATAAATCCAAATTTGTTGTGCTGCTCCATTGGGATTATCTCTCTCCAAAATCACAGAATCGTTTGGGCTTCATGCTGATGAAATATTCTGCAATGGATGCATAACTAGAAAGCAATATAGGTTGGCCCTCTCTAGTCGGAGAGTCAACAAGTGCTTCATCGAAGCATCAGGTTGGCAAATGCCCAATGGGAGACCGATGAATAAGCTTGAAGCGGTCAACCATGTGTAAGGAAACAAACATGAACATCCGAATATGATCTTGGTTTATAATTGAAGTCACCCTAACAAGCTGTATCATAAAAGTAAGTGACGGTCTGCAAAGTAGCCAGGCGACTTAGGGCAACTTAAGGCATCGACAATGTGAATATGAACCCATCCATGAATATAATGCTAGGGGACCTCAACGCTATGCTGAAACGACTATATACAATACTAATTTACCCAAAGGCATGGTATATCTGTGCTGGTATTGCTGGAGCCAATGAAATCTTCCTCCTGTATGCAATCAAATTTAGACTTAAGTATCAAGAGGGTACCGAGATGGAAAATCCTGCCCTGGCTAGGAAAAATAAAATATCATAACCATGTGGCTATAAAAGCCACCACGAACATCTCCTCTATAACTCCCCTAACAAAAATGGACTGTACCCCTTCTCCTAACTTAGACTTAAGTATCTTCTTTGTAAATTACTCGATAAAGTGAAATCCCCTACGAAAAGGGTCATGAGGCCGAGTAAACTATGCAACACGTACCTCCAGACATAGTAAGCTCTCAACCCAAGCATATAGAGAAATAGTCACGTGGTGGTGGTGACTTCTCTGTAAATAGAGATGATGATAGTGAGTCAAGCTCTGATGAAAAACTGAAGAATACACAAACTCCCCTCTCCTCTGCTGACCAGTTAGTTGACAGCTAAAAAGATTATAAGAATGAGGAACACATTCCTCGTAAGGAACGCCCAAGATAGGTAGGTCAAATACAAGTTGTAAATCCCTAAGAATAATATTAATCTCATTTGGACTTATCTAACGAGTGTTTGTAACACTATCTCAATGTTCAGCTTGCCCCTGAAGCCAGGAAAATAGTAGGTGGCTGTAATAAAAAATGGAAACATAAATAACAAGATAGCCTCTTACTTGCCTGAATCCTCTGATGCACTCTTAAGAACATAACATGCTCAATAAACAATCACTAAGTGCCCGGAGAGGACTGCCAAATACAGAATCACGACTCTGCTCAACTTCATGATGCAGTAAACAATGACTTAGAAGTCGATTAGCGTCCATGTTTTTTGGATTATCCGTTGCTGGCTGGAGAACATTCTAATCTCCATAGCTTGTACTCTCAAAATCCACTCCAAAGAGCCACCGTCATTGTGGTAGAGTTTGAAGGTAATAACCAAGTCTGCAGGATCGTGTCCTACTGGAAGGTCAGAATTGAAAGCGGTCCCATGAGGGGAATGAATGAAAATCCTGTCATATATGTCTCTATCAATAAGCTTCTCTTGATGCCAGGACAGTCGATCCCGAATATGACCCGATTGAAAGATGTCATATCTTTCAATTTCTCGTCAAATGTACTCCTTTGAGGGCTCAGTATTGTGAATTGAGCGAGGCCTGTTCCAGTTAAAACATCGCAGCTTGAAAGAAAAGAGGGAAAGATAAATGCAAATGTTAAAAATGTTTAGAGACATAACAACTAATTCATTGTGCCAGAATTGCACATTAAATTCAATGGGAGGCAATTTGTTGAATTAAAAAAAAAGACAAAAAAAAAAAGAAGAATTTTTTTATTAAACTGAACTGACACTTCCTTTCACGAAATAAAACACCCGTTCAGTTAGTGCGCTTGCCCGCCTATTCCTGCACCTTCTCATGAATTCGCAAGCACCCGTCCCATCCCACATACTGCCGACTGCTCGACCTACCTATGCTATTTTGACCCGACTTCCATCTCATGTTCTTGTAAGTGTACAAGGCAAGTTTGTATAGAAAATAAAGAAGAAAGTAGGGGTGTCAATTCGGGTCGGCGGGTCGGGTTCGGGTCGAACCCGACTTGACCCGCGTGTAAACGGGTCAACCCGAACCCGACCCATTTAGCTAAATGGGTCAAGAATCCTGACCCGAACCTGACCTGTACGGGTTGCCGGGTTGACCCGACCCGACCCGTGGACCCGTTTGATTAAAAATGGTGCGAGATGGAGGTGGTGCCGGAGACACTGGCTGCACGGAGGTTAGGCGGTTAGCGGTCGCTGCGGACAGGTGTCGCCGAAGGTTCAAAGCCAGGAAATGCTAGTGCAAGCGGTGCGGATAGGCGTCGCCGCGTCGTGACCCGTGCGGACGCCAGGCGAGAGGAGAAGTTGCACGTCGGATTCGGACGTGGACAACTCGCCAGGCGACATGACTCGTGACCGGTGACTGACGTCCGATTTGGAGTTTTGAGTTTTCGGCTTTTGAATCCCAGTCCCACGCGGCCACGCGGGAAAAGTAAAAAAAATGAGCGAGTTACCGGGTCAATTTCGGGTTATCGGGTTGACCCGGACCCGACCCATTTTTTAAACGGGTCAAAAGCTGAGACCCGAACCCGACCTGTTTGTTAAACAGGTTGACCCTAACCCGGATTTTTCGGGTCGGGTTCGGGTCGGATTATCGGGTCGGGTCAATAATTGACACCCCTAGGAGAAAGAGAGAACAAAAAATGAGAAAGAAATTAAAAAAAAAAAGAGGAGAAGAAAAAAGAGTGGGAAAAAATAAAGAGAGAAAGAAAAAGAGGTATCACAAATTGAAGACCCAAAGACCTGTATCGGGACTAATCATACTGAAGCCCTCGCGTCATCATAGCTTTGATTTGGCTGAGCGGATTGAAAGGCAAGTGCTTTCTTATCTTTATTTTGTGGGGAATGGACGTTGGGAGGTTTCGGACTTTTGAGATGAAAAAAAAAAAAATTTAAATTTAAAAGATAATTAATTTCGAAAAAAGAAGAAGAGTAAAAGGGTAGACTGCTTACACGAATGCTCTAATACAATAATCAAACTAAATACATTGGTTTGACTACATTAAACATAACATTAAAAACATCTACAACAAAAGAAAAAACTAATTTCCAAGCGGCACCCAATACCTGCAAGCAAATAAACAGTTGCAAATTAGATGCAACAGAATAGTGCTAAAGCAGAAGTAAAAGTATTGGAATAAAAATAACGGTGCTAGGGCAGAAGAAAAGTGCAAAAACTAAATAATTGCTTTCAAATTCACTCTAAATCAAACCTTTAGATAACTTCTAAATGAAGTAGTAAATCCTATTCTTAACCAATATATTAGGTGAGATTCAAAGTGAAGTAAGAAACCCTGAAACAAACCTTTAGGCTACTTATAAATGAAGCTGTAAGACCTATTCTTAACCTACTCATTAGGGAGCTTCTAAGTGACTTAACAAACTTTAAGTTGAACTAATAGGAAACTTCTAAGAGAAGCCATAAACTCTATACTAAATCAAAACACCAGGCAACTTCTAAATGGAGCTATAAGCCCCAAACTAAACAAATTAAAACGTCGGGTAACTCCTAAAAAGAGCCGTAAGCCCCAAACTAAATAAACCAAAACACCAGAAAACTCTTAAATTTAACTGTAAACCTCAAACTAAATAAACCAAAACACAAGGAAACTCCTAAATGAAGCCGTAAGCCCCCAAAATAAATAAACCAAAACACAGGCTACTAAATTTCCCCATAGCAAGACATTTTTCCCATAGCATGGTGCCTTATAGAAAGGAATTTGCTTAGACAATACTTTAATAATGCCACCCGTGCCCTTGCTTTGGCTTGCTTATGTTCGTGGCTGAGTCACCTTAATAACACTGACATGATTTTTTTTTTTTTTTGACAATGTAAATTTAGATGAAATTTTACTCTCCATGATAACTAAAGTTCTTTTTGTTGTGTGCTTCACATGTTTTTGTTTAATTTGTCCACCAAATCACCTTGCATTGCTTAGGAAGATGCACATTCTATACGCTTTAAGATATATCAAAAAATAGATTCTCAAATTTCGTATTTTTTTTTCTAAAATTTGTGGAAACAATATATCTTATAGCTATTTTGAATCCTTGCTTTGCTCCATGTATTTTATAGAACTTTATAGATTTTTTTTAAATTGCTTCTAAGCTAGAAAACCTACATTTTTCTTTATTTTAATTGCCATATTTAATTATTTCAAGTTTTTATTTCAGAAATGTATAAAAGTAACCTCAAATTGTTTAGGTGATCATTACATTCCTTTGTTTTGCTCTGTGGATTTATCAAAGTGTATAATAGTTGCTTTATAATGGTTTCATGCGTTGGATCGACAGTTATTTTGTTACAGTTTAAATATATCCGATGGAAGTTTCTTGCAGTTCAAATTGGAATGCTATGCCATTGCAAAGATGTGTCAACCCTAAACCTCCAGCTAGTCCCCATCCCCAAGCCCCTTCCTCTTTTCCGTTGTCAGTTGCCTTAGCTTGTTTCCTTAATGCAGTACTGTCAATAAAGTAGAGCACAGAGCTATGAGTTTTAATGTTTTTTTTTACCGCAACTTATTTTGTGGATTCATTTTCTGATTGTGCTTGGGAGAAGCCAGAACAAGATTTTTTTTTTTGATAATGTAAATGTTGATGAATTTTACTCTCCGTGATAACTGAAGTTCTTCTGGATGTGTGTTTCACATGTTTTTGTTAATTTTGCGCACCAAATCATCTTGCATTGCTTATGAAGATGCACATTCTATACGCTTGAAGATTTATAACAAAACATAGATTATCAAAATTCGTATTTTTTTTTTCCTGAAATTTGTGGAAACAATATATCTTTAGCTGTTTTAACTCCTTGCTTACTTCAGGAATTTTATAGAACTTCGTAGATTTTTTTAATTGCTTCTAAGCTAGCAAAGCTGCATTTTTTCTTTATTTTGATTGACATATTTAATTATTTCAAGTTTTTATTTCAGAAATGTATAACAGTAATTTAAGGTTTTTTTTCCCTTCAAATTTGGTGGGGGCAAGAAATATAGGGAGTCTATACCCCTCGCCCACACGAGAGATTTGACCTTAACTAACGACCCACTAAATCACGAATGATGCGACTAAGATGAGGAAGAATAAACTCTTTCATTTCAAATTAAACTAAAAAGAAGAAATTTTTAAAAACATTACAAACGACGACGGATTACAACTTTTGACTCGAAATCAAAGACACCCGAAAGTTGCTTTACTTAGAGACGAAAGATACAGATGGAGTGGCACTTGCGGAGAGACGAAAGAGATTAGAAGCCGAGACGAAAGGTTGGAAAGAGCTTGCAAGATTTTCGGAGGGGATGAGAAAGAAGACGGACAAAGCTCGCAAGCTTTTCCAATAACTCGCAGGTTAGATTCCAAAAATCACATAACATTCACTATTTCAAACATTACAAGCCCCTCATATTTATAGGTATGAAAGGGGAATACAAAAGGACACTAACATTAATTTTCACAAGAACCTAAACATCACAAGCATGGAAACCCCCTCCCATGCATTCACGGTAAACCTCCCAAGCCCAGGAGCCGAAGGAGCAGCCGCGGGAGCCAAGGAGGCCGCACGGAACCAAGGCGCCACATCCACGGGAAAACACCCAGGCTCGGAAAACCAGCAGCCGGCCGGAAATCCAAGAGGCAAAGCACGGAAAACAGCAGCCCATGGTGGAAGCCAAGGAGCCAGGGCATGGGAAACAACACATCTTGGAATTCCAAACCGGCTTTTGGAATTCCAAGGGAAAAACATAATTAAAGACATAAAAACAATAAAAAAGTACATTTAATAAAAGATAACTATGAACTAAAATGTTAGCTAATAATGAGCTAACCCTTAGTTCAATAAATGAACTAAAGACCAGCTCATAAATGAGCTAATATTTCAGCTCAATTTTGATTGAGCTTGTAAACTCGAGGGAGGCCAAAATTGATTTATTTTGGACATGAGTTGACCCCCCCCCCTTTGTCTACATCAAAATTGTTTAGGTGATCATTACACCCTTTGTTTTGCTCTATGGATTTATCCCAGTGTATAATTTAGTTGCTTTATAACGGTTTCATGAGTTGGGTCGCCAATGGGAACTTTTTGCAGTTTAAATTGGAATGCTATGCCATTGCAAAAACGTTTCAACCCTAAGCCTCCTTTTAGAGAGCCCACTTCTCAATGTATAATTTAGTTGCTTTATAACGGTTTCATGAGTTGGGTCGCCAATGGGAACTTTTTGCAGTTTAAATTGGAATGCTATGCCATTGCAAAAACGTTTCAACCCTAAGCCTCCTTTTAGAGAGAGCCCACTTCAACAACCACAGCACCCAGCCACTCACCCCTCCCCGCTCCCCACGCCCCCTTCCTCTTTTCCTTTGTCTGTTCCCTTAGCTTGTTTCCTTTATGCTGTACTGTCGATAAAGTAGAGCACAGAGCTATGAGTTTTAATGTTTTAGTTGACCGCAACTTTCTTTGTGGATTTATTTTCTGATTGTGCTTGGAGAAGCCATAACAAGAAAGAAAACTATATGAGTACACTTGTGTGGTGCTTGTACTAATCCTGAACCCAATTTCAGATGACCAATTGCAGCCGTACTATGTTGAGGAATTTAAATCAAGATGCTGAAACTTGTCTGTAGGAGTGAAAATGAGCCGATTTCATGCTAATCTGGTCCAGCTTAAATTTGTTCAAACATATATTGGCCAGCTCAAAATTTGCTCATGGTTCTCATTGGTCTGATTTTGGCCCGGTTAAATTTTGAACTGCCTTTTTTCTTTATAAAATTTGGATTCAATCAAAGAATAGATTGACGTTTGGGCTAACTTTTGGAGCCCTTTCTTTAACTCTTCCCCCCGCAACTGCTGCTGCCAAACCCCGCACTCTCTTCCATCCAGCTATTACTGAAATCTATCCTATTGCCAAGAAGTCTGTTTAATGTGTTACTTACACCAAACTTCCCAAAAAAAAAAAAAAAAACAACATAATATTGCCAAGAAGTCTGTTTCTTCTTAGCTTGATTGAGAAAGGACAAAGAGAACTTGAGGCAAGGAAATTATAAGGAGTTTAGTTGAACTTGCTGGTTAAGAATGGAATTATCCGTATGAATGTAGAAGGCTGTCCATTTCAAGTAACATCTATATGTGGTTTAATACATGTTTTGACCTTTCCTAAGATTTATTTTTTCTTTTGTTATTTGTTGATGTTGTGTTTCTAATTCTTGGTTTCATTAATTATAGTGACCTCTTTTTATTTTTGTGTTAAGTTGTGGAGCCTAATTTTTGGCCCATGAAGAAAATGTGTTGTACAGACTTAATCATGATTTAACTTTCATAGTAAGGTCATCATAGTAGTGGGGGTGGGCAATTTCTTACCAGGGATTTAGCGGCGGCAAAGCCCGCGATATGTATCCAATTCTTGCTATCATTTTATTAAGGGCATTTTGAAACTCTATTGTATTTTTTGGCCGTCCTATATTATTTTTTTCTTCATGAAGAATGAAAGGGCATTATTTAGTGTTTTATAAGAGAAGCAATGATTGTATTTTATCCATAATCTGATCGGAATGAAATATTCAATGAAAGCAGTAGGATATAGTCAGCAGTTTGGTGAGATTGTTTAAAATTTGTGTTTTTGTGGATTGATTTTTTTTTTTTTGTTCTTTTTCTTGTTCTTTCTGTTTGAATTAGGTTTTATCTACTTCTTAACAATTTGTTCTCTTTCTGGGCATTTTGTGGTTGTTTTTGCTTGCTTGCATTGGATGAGTGAAAATTAATCTGTTCATGCTTGATTTGTTAAGGGTATTTATAAAAATGAGAAAATAATCAAAATGATCCATTGACTCTTTATGAAAGATTAAAATAGTCCTCAACTATATGAAAGAATCATTTTGATCCCTCAACTTAAAAATCAAGCATGTGTCTTCAAAAATCATTTAAGGTGTGGCATTAAGCCACATGGACTTTATAGAGCCTTATGATTATCATTGCAGCTATATATGGCATATGTGGGATGCTGCAATGGTCAATTGCGAATTTTTTTTCCTGGCGCATCAAGCATGTTCACCATACTAATTGATATCCTATTTCCTTTTAGGATGCTTTGGAATTCTTTTTGCATCTTCTTGACCAAGTTGGGCAGGCCCATGCGGGAAAACCAGAATTAGATCCCTCGAGGAGTTTTAAATTCTTTATTGAAGAGCGTCTTCAATGTCCATCTGGAAAAGTTGCTTATAATAAAAGGGCTGATTATATCCTCTCTTTGAATATTCCACTCTCGGAAGCTACTAATAAAGGTACTCACATGCGCAAACTTAGAGTGTGTTAAAAAAGCATGGCTATTTTTTTTTTTCATCTTTGCTCTAATATTACAGAGCAATTGGAAGCAAGTAACAAGTTAAAGTCGGAGAAGTCTGTGGCCGAAAAGCAATCGTAAATTCTGATTTTTTTGTCATTCTTTCCTATTTTAGGATTGCCCATTTTTCCCTTTTTTTACCAGAGGGTCACTAAAACCATTTCGTGACCACAGAATTAATCATGAAGTTGTACGGCCCAGAGTCCCTTTAGAAGCATGCCTTAAATGTTTTTCAGAACCGGAGGAGGTGCATGATTTCTATAGCACTGCACTTAATGAAAAGACAACAGCAATCAAGTGAGTACAATATCACAGTGAGAGGCTCTTCATACTTGACAGTAGTAGTACAGTTTAGAAAGCTGGATAAGACATTACATGCTATATATACATTTCACATTATGTGTCTACTTTATTCATGAAACATTATGGCAATTATCCTGTGATAGATTTATTCAAGCTATAAAAAGGGTGTTGATGCAGTATTAAGGGTGTCAATAAATAGCTTGACTTGCCGGTCAGGTTTGGATCCGATCTGAAAAATTCAGGTTCAAGTTGACTTGTTTAATAAATGGGTCGGATGAGGTTTGGAAATTGATAGGAAGTACTTGAGTTCGCAAGTAACCTTAAGGTAATACTTGAGTTCGCAAGCAAAGCTAATCGAAATCAGTGAGAAAACAAAGCACAAACGGCTGTTTGTAAAATGAAATCAGCCAAATGCAGCAGTTTTTATGAGAGAACAATAAAAAACTTGGAGAAAAACGATGGAATTCACTAATAGATGTAAGAAAACAATAAAAGATACAATGTTCTTCGATTCGAGAGGAAGAACAACTCTCCACAAGTCTCTAGCAAACCCTATAGCCCAAGCACACGATGAGATCTCAAATTTTCATTCAAAATCAAGATGAGCCCTAGTTCCGTCCTAATCACCTAATTAACCATAAAGGAGAAATACAAAATACACCAAAACAACCCTTCCCATTCAAAATTTCCCTCAAATACTAATTTTCACTCATGCTTGGGCCCACCATGAGCCCCCCCCCCCCCTGCCGCCTGGTTCCGCCGGGTGTAGAACCGGACCGGTCCAGCCGGCCCCTTCTGGAATGGCGTAACATTACTCCCCTCTTAAAGATTCACCTTGTCCTCAAGATGAAAGGAAGGGAATTGATCTTTCATTCTTTCAAATGGCTCCCAAGTCGCATCGAACTCGGGGAGACCTTTCCATCCAATCAACACTTCTTTCTCTCTTTTTATATCTGATCTGACGCCTCGTAGCTCTAGTGGTTCTAACATCATTTCCAAATCCTTAGTTAGTGTCTTTAGTAACTCCGTAGTCACTGCATGCTCCCTAATAGCTCTCCTCAATTGGGATACATGGAAAACTGGGTGTATGATAGCTGATGGGGGCAGCTTCAGTCTGTATGCCACTTCCCCAATCTTGCCCAAGACTTCATAGGGGCCGAAGTACCTTGGTGCCAATTTCTCATTCATCCTTCTCGCCATTATCCTTTGCCTGTAGGGTCGTAATTTTAGGAATATCTTCTCCCCCACTTCAAATTGAATGTCTTTCCTGTGTGAGTTTGCCTTCTTCTTCATGATTTGTTGTGCCCTAAGCAGATGCGTCTTTAACTCCTTCAGCACGTTGTCCCTTTCTTCCAGGTAATGCTCAACTAAAGAAACCAGTGTACTTCCTCTCCCATAGTGCACTAGGTGTGGGGGTCCCTTTCATATAGTACTTTAAATGGAGTCATCTGAGAGGCAGAATGGTACGATGTATTGTACCAATACTCGGCCCATGACAACCACTTTGCCCACAACCGCGGTGTTTCAGAAGCAAAACACCTCAAATAGTTCTCCAAACTTCGGTTTACCACCTTCGTTTGCCCATCTGTCTATGGATGGTAGGCGGTGCTTCTTTTTAGGACAGTGCCCTGCATCTTGAACAGCTCCCTCCAAAATTAGATGAGGAATACTTTGTCTCGATCAGACAATCGATTTAGGGATCCCATGCAGTCTCACAACCTCCCTGATAAATGCTGCTGCTATTGACATTGCGGTATAAGAATGTTGCAAGAGGATGAAATTTGCATATTTGCTAAGTCTATCAACCACCACCATGATGACTGTGAATCCTTCTGATTTTGGTAAGCCGTTGAAGAAATCCATGGACACTTCCTCCCAAACTCTGTTTGGAAGTGTCAATGGTTGTAGTAATCCTTCTGGAGCCATGACCATGTATTTGTTTCTCTGGCACACTTCACACCTCGCCACCATCTCCTCAATATCTTTATGCATCCCCTTCCAGTAGAGCTCAGTTGCTAGCCTCCTGTATGTCTTCTGAACTCCTAAATGGCCTCCAACTACGCTGCCATGGAACTCCTGCAACAAGTGGGGAATATGTATGGAGGTTCGTGACATCACAAACCTTCCTTGATACAATAGTCTCTCTGCCTCAATGCAGTAACCAGAATGGCTACTCTTGTCTTTCCTTAGATCTTCCCTGATCTTTCTCTATTCTTCATTCAGCATGCTTTCTTCCTTGGTGCCCCCCCCCCCCCCCCCCAGAGTCGACCAGACAAAATGTACAGACAGCCCCAATTCATGGAGCTCCCCCACACACCTGGATAAAGCGTCAGCTGCTTTATTTTTTTGGGCCTGGCATGTACTGAATCTCAAAATCATAGCCCAATAGTTTGGATAGCCATCGCTGATACTCCTCAGTTTCCATTCTTTGCTCCAAGAGGTACTTTAAGCTCCTATAATCTGTCCGAATCGATGAAGTGTCAACCAAAAAGATAAGGGTGCCACTTCTAAATAGCCAATACAATGGCCATCAACTCCCTCTTGTACACTGACTTCAGTCTTGCCCTGGTTCATAGCACTCGACTGAAGTATGCTATAGGCCTGTGGATTTGCATCAACACCGCCCCCAACCCATATCCTGATGCATCGGTCTCTACTACAAAGATCTGGCTAAAGTTTGGAAGAGTTAGAACAAGAATAGTGGTCTTGACTTCCTTTAACCTCTCGAAGGCCTGGGTCGCTGCCTCTTCCCATGAAAAAATTGTATTTTTTTAGTTGCTCAGTCAAAGGCCATACAACGGTACCGTACCCCTTCACAAATTTCATGTAATAACTAATCAATCCTAGGAAATCCCTTAACTCTCTTATGTTCCTAGGCAATTGGCCATTTTTGCATTGCCTCAATCTTGGTTTGGTCCGCCGCCACTCCTTGGGATACCACATGTCCCAAGTACTCCACACTTGCCTGAGCAAAGCTTCATTTCTTCAAGTTAGCTTTCAGCTGATGCTCCTGAAGCACTTCTAAGACCACTCTCAAATGTTCCAAGTGCTCCTCCGCAGTCTTGCTGTACACTAGAATGTCATAAAAAAAAGATCAGGACAAACTTCTTGAGGTGCTGCTTGAATATAATGTTCATCAAAGACTGAAAAGTAGCAGGAGTGTTAGTCAATCCAAAGATTACCAGAAATTTATAATGCCCTTCATGTGTCCTGAAGGCTGTCTTTGGAACATCTTCCTCCTTCATTCTGATCTGGTGCTGTCCGAATTTTAAGTCCAACTTGGAAAACATCATTTCCCCATATAGCTCGTCGAATAGCTCATCAATCGCCAGAATTGGAAACTTGTTTGGTACCGTGCCCCTACTCAGAGCCATGTAATCCACACAGAATCTCCAACTCCCATAATTCTTCTTAACGAGGAGAATTGGACTAGAAAAAAGACTAATGTTTGGTCTGATGATCCCCGCCTCCAGCATTTCCTGGATCAACTTCTCATCTTTTTGAATCTGTGAGTAATGGTAAGGGCGACCGCTGATCGGTGTTTCCCCTTCCTTCAAGGTAATGGCGTTCTTCAGTTCCCTCAGAGGAGGTAAACCCTAGGGAGGTTGAAAAATCTCGCTGAACTGTTGTATGAACGGCTGCACTGAAGAGGGAACATTGCCTTCTTCCTCTAGTCTAACCCCTCAAGGCGGTGCAACTCCACCAAGTAGCCTCCTCCCTCCTCCTGAATGGTCCTAGTTAGGGATTTGAGAGAAACCCCAGCCTTGTTCAGCCCAGCATCACCCCGAGTTATCCTCCTCCCCATCACCAGCTCCATCCTCAGTGTACCCCAATTGATCTTGGTCTCCCCCAATGTCTGCTGCCACTTCATCCCTAGGATGACGTCAGTACTCCCCAATTCTAATGGAAGGAAGTCCTCCATCACCTGGATCCCCTGAATCTTCAACACCACCTCTATGCAAACTCCTCTGCCAATTTCCACATTTCTCTGCCCATCATCACCCCATAGCCTCCAGTATCCACTAACTCCATCCCAAGTAGCTCAACAATCTGGGTGGAAATGAAATTGTGGGTTGCCCAACTATCTATCAACACCACCACCTCTTGGTCAGTTATATCTCCTTTCATTTTCATAGTGTGACTCGGAGTGAATTCCACTACAGAGTTCAGAGAGACTTTTGCCACATCCAGATGCAACTTCTCCTCCTCTGCTTCAGACCTGCTCTCACCTCTCTCTCTTGTCTTCCTCGTCTTCACATACAAGGAGAACTTGAAGAGTTCGGTCCTTGCACCTATGCTCTGGTATGTACTTTTCATTACATCTGAAGCACAATCCCCTTCGTCCTCTTCTCCTGCATCTCCTTTTTCATCAGCTTTTGGAATTGCCCCCCGTTTCCCCCTCTAGTTTTCTCCTTTGGCACTTCCTTCAGACTCCCTAGTGCTGCCCCTTTTGACAGTAAAAAGGTGGTAGTCATCCTGTATGAACCCCCTGAATAGTTTCCTCGAGCCCCTCTTTCTGATTTCTTATGATCTTCCACCAACTGCGCCAGCTCTATAGTCTTCCCCAGGTTCCTCGGCTCCAGCACACTGACTACTGTTCGTATCTCAGGTTTAAGCCCCTTCATGAAGTTCCCTTCCAGAGCTGACTCTGAAACATGATCTAATCTACTAGCCAAGTACTCAAACCTGTCCCGGTAATCTGCCACAGTCCCCTCCTTAGTCAATGCAAAGAATTGCTCATAGAAGTCTCCTCCCTCATCTGCTCGGAAACGCTCTAATAAACAATCTTTGAACTCTCTCCAGCTCCAGATGGGCTCCCTCCTGTCACGCCACTGATACCATGCCAAGGCTTTTCCTTCCAAACACAATCCCGCCTCAGTCAGCTTCTTTTCCTCCGTCAACCTGTTGACAGCAAAGTAACGCTCCACCTAGTAGATCTAGCCATGGCCGTCTTCACCCTCAAAGACGGGCATCTTCAGCTTTCTCACCTGTGGGTCTAACCCGTTTCCCCTGAATCCTCCATAACCTCTCATTCCTCGAAAAAGAGGTTCTCCCCAATTGTTACGGTCTTCCCTCCGGTGATTATACCCGAACCCTTCATCGTATTCTCTTCTTCTCCCTTCAAAATCAACACATCGGTAATGAAATTCTTCCCTTCTCCCGACGAATTCAGCGCCCCTCCGGTCATTTCCCAAACTCATCTCCTCTAGAGGTGGCATTGTCGTCCTCTCCCTCAATGATCTCCACTTCTGGATTTCTCCTCCCCTAAACGGGTTCGGATTCCCTCCTACGCCATGGCCTCCGGTGGTCTCTCTTGCTTCCGACGTCGTAGGTTTGGTCTTCAACTCCAGCAGTTTCTTCATCATCTCTTCCATTACTGTGAATTTCCCTTCTATCCTTTCATTTTTTGGAGGTGATTTTGGGTTTGAAAATCAAAGAATTTTCCCTCCCAAATCTGATTTTAGTTGACCGATCTCGTCTTCCAAGACTTCTACCTTCTTCCCAACGGCCATCTATCTTCCCAAGAATCACAAAGATCTTCTTCTGGTTGAAAAAAATTCGCTGAAAAATTTCAGAATTTCAGCCGCCGATGGTCCCAAATCGATGCTCTGATACCAATTTGATAGGAAATACTTGAGTTCGGAAGCAAACCTAATTGAAATCAGTGAGAAAACAAAGCATAAAACTGGTGCTTGTAACAAGAAATCAGCCAAACGCAGCAGTTTTTTATGAGAGAACAATAAAAAACTTGGAGAAGAACGATGGAATTCACTAATAGATGCAAGAAAACAATAAAATATACAATGTTCTTCGATTCGAGAGGAAGAACAACTCTACACAAGTCTCTAGCAAACCCTAGAGCCCAAGCACACGATGAGATCTCAAATTTTCATTCAAAATCAAGATGAGCCCTAATTCTCTCATAATCGCCTAATTATCTATAACGGAGGAATACAAAATACCAAAACAACACTTCCCATTCAAAATTTTCCTCCAATACTAATTTTCACTCATGCTTGGGCCCATCATGAGTACCCCCCCCCCCCCCCTGCCTGGTTCCGCCTGGGCCGCCGGGTGTAGAACCAGATCGGTACTGGTTGGACCGGTCCAGCCCTGGGCCGGCATAATAGAAATCCAACCTATTTGTTAAATGGGTCGAGTTCAAGTTCACCCACAAACTTGATTTTGACTTGAAAGTGATTTCCTTTCATATATATATATATATATATATAAATATATATATATATATATATATATATAATATATATATTATTATATTCTTTTTTTTTTGGCATGATCTTCTTATTTTTGATCAATTAACATAAACTATAGTTTGAAAGTTATTTTTTTTAAATTAAAATGGTTTATTAGGTTGGGTTCGGGTCATTTGGGTTATTAGTGGGATTGATTTGGGTTGACTGTATTCGGAGCAGGTTAGTTTCCGATTGTAACCTGAACCTGACCTGGTAACCCATTTTGACACATCTATCTAGTATGATTTGAAGTTAGTGTTTTCAAATGTCAATTGTAATATGTGATATGCATGGATCAAGTACGGAAACTTAGTTTTCACAAATCCCGAATCACTGAATTAGTCAAAAATATAATTTTTTAGTGGATTATTTGGTTACATGTATTTAAAAAGCAGGTGTATTTTAAAGGCAATATAAAGTGAAATTAATGTATTTAAAATACTTGTTGTTTGATTATTTGTACAATAAACTCAGTAGTTTACTTTTTGGTATTTGGATAAGTGTAAGTGAGTAAAATTGTAAATTTTTTTTAATAATTTTATTTTTAATATGGTACATAATGAGGCCAACAGCGATGGTAGATGAAGGGGTTGACGTGTTCAAAGAAGTCAACAAGAGATTGCGGTGGGATTGGTGTGGGATCGTGATTGGTCTGATGGGATTGGCGTGAGGTTTGATGTTTGTTGTGACATGGGCAAATTATTGCGTCTGGTCACCTGACATACGGACATCCAATCCGGACACGCCACCTCACATGAATGCACTGGGCCCCGGTATTTTTGAGTGACGTGGTGCGTTTTTGTTGGTGTTCGGAACGAATTCGGACATCGGACACAACACATAATTTGCCTGTGACATGAGGCCGCACTGGGGTTTGACGAGGTCACGATGGGTTTCACAGGATTGGTGTGGGGTCTGTGAGTGGGGCTTTTGTAGGGTCTTTTGCAGTAAGCACAAAGTTACAGTGGCCTTGTGGTATTGGGATGGCACAAGTGCGGAGTGGTCATGATAGGATTTGTCTCAGTTCCTTCCACAATTTATTGTGAATTTGTGTGAACTTAATGAATTGGAAATACATGTGAAATGAGATAATGAAGAAGTTTCTGTTTCCTCAAAATATTAATTAGAATTTTCTTTAGTTCCAATCAACTACACAACATCTTAAAGCCCTAACATTCAAATATATTACACTCACAATACATCCAATCAAATAGGCCCTAAATATATATATGAGAATTATGACCCAAACATCATTACAATGTTGAATAAATTTGAAGACTTTGTATGAAATTAGCACCAAACAATATGAGCGAGCAATTTAATATAATAACCACAAATAGATTTCCAGTTGTGACAAATTTAAACAAAATCAAGAGTATACTATGCCAATAATATAATATGTCGAAGAGATTAAGTCAAGAAAAGAAGATGCCAAATTAAGAAAGTCAAGCCTTACTCTAGTAGAAGGAGCTGACTTTCCTTATAATTAGATAGCCACAGTTGTATCTAACTTGCTTACACAATTTAAAATTGGAAGAAGATATATTTTTTTCAATCGAAAATGATAATTTATATTCTGTAGAACTTTTATTTATTGAGTTCTCATCCTTTGGATAATTAATATGGTATGCTCATGATCAACGTAATTTGAGTCCTTGTAAAAATCAAATTGATGCTTTAAGCCTTGCCCAAAAATGAGGAATTTAAAAACAAAAACGTTATGGTTTTTTTTCTTCTTCTTTTTCTTCATGTAATAGTTATACACACACACACCCCATTTCTCAAGGCCATCATCACATGAATTTATCTTTCAATGATTTATATAATAGATTAGATATTAGGGACGCGAAAAGATATGTATAAGTTAGTCAAGCGAAGAGATAGAAGAAAGTAAGAATTTAGTTCAAGTGAAGTGCATTAAGGATGAGGATACAAAAGCACTGAGTAAGTATTTAGTTCAAGTGAAGTGCATTAAGGATGAAGATTAAAAAAGCACTTTTATTAGAAGTGGACATTGATCAAAGGTGGATGAGATGTTTTGATAAGTTTTTTAATGAAGATTGTGAGAATACGATTGACTGAAGCTCATATCTGTTTGCTCTAGTCATGGATGTTCTTTCTAGACATTTGCAAAAGGATGTGTGTATTTTTTTTGCTGATGATATTCTTCATGTTGGTAAAACTAGAGAGGGAGTTGAAGGTAAACTTGAAGCATAGTTGTCAACTTTAGAGTATAAAAGTTTTCGTTTGAGTAGATTTAAAACCAAATATATGATGTATAATTTTAGTAGTAATAGATCTCGTGGGGGGACGATATTATTAATATAATTCAAGTTGGATGATTGAAGTGGGCATTATGCTTGTTGTGTGACAAAAAAGTACACTTCAAACTTAAGGGAATATTTTATAAGATGGTGGTGAGGCCTGTAATGTTTTATGGTGTAGAACAATGTTTAAAATTGCATATTCGGGTATTGAGACATTTTTCATTCGTGAGGCGAGGCGTAAGCCTCAAGGCGTTTTGAGGCGTAAGCCTCAAAATCAAAAGATTGCGTAAACATAAAATGATAAATTTTTTATATACAAATGAGTGAATAATATAAATCATAAAAAAAAGCATAAGATATGAAGTGAAATCAAAATATCCCAATAATAAGACAACATGAAATATAGTTCAACTCAAAATTCTATCTTTCCCAAATCCCAGTATTATTTTCATTAACATATAATTCAAATTTTCAAAAATAAATAGCAATGACATATCACATAAGAACTCATAAGTCATCAACACTGTCATCACTAAGGGGTTCTTCATTTGAATCATCATTATGATGACCTGCTCTCTCCCCTTCCTCCTCTCCTATAGAGTCCAATGTCGGGCATTTACTTCAAGATTTATGTAAGTTTTAATATATATAGTGTGAGGCGTAAGCCTCATGCCAGTGAGGCTAGGCGGGCCTCAACCAAGTTGAGGCGCAAGCCTAAAAAAAAAAAAAATAAATTGAGGCGTAAGCATCAAGGCGTTTTTTACTGGAATTGCGCAAAGGCGGGCCTCAAGGCGAGCCTCATATTGCGCAATTTTAAACCATGGTGTAGAATGTTGGCCATTGAAAGAGAAGCATAAAATTAAGTGTTGTAGAGATGAGGATGCTCAGGTGGATGAGTGGATGATGCGAGCAAAAAACTAGAGTAAAGAGACAAATTGGAGAACACCAGGACAAGACTTAAACCAAACTCAATTCAATTGTAACTTGCAAACATCCAAACAAACTTAGGAAAAACAAAAGCCAAATTGAATGAAAACAAAATAAAAATATAAAAGCACTATCCTCAGTATAACCGTCTAGCGGTCTCCTCACATGCAACGAAAGTAGGAATTTAAGAAAATGTGCTTTGGCTTGCAAATCAAGGGTCCACCACTGCAAAAGAGTCCAACATCCTTTCCAAACTCCTCCGGCAAATGTCTCCGAATTTCAGCCAACATACACTTCCAAAGCTCAAGAAGAAGGATACAAGTGGAGTGGAACTTGCGTAGAGAAGAATAGGTTAGAAGCCAAGACGAAATAGAGAAGTGAAGAAGGGGATGGAAAAAGCTCTCAAGCTTTTCCAAGAAGAAACCCTCAGGTTTTTGTAGAGTTTTTACTCACAATTTCAACAACCTTTTCCATACCAAAACATCACATTTTTATAGGCAAAAGAGAAACCAAACGGCCATAACACCTCCAACCAAACCGATTAGATTTAGGGAAATGAAAGGCCAACAGCCACAACACAGCATCCCCAACCCGGTACAGGAAACAGAGAAAAGAAGGCCACGGGGAACCCAGCCAGCAAGGGACCCGAGGAGGAGCCAGCACAGAGAACGGAACAACAGCATGGGAAAACAGCTAGGGGCCACGAGAATAGCAAAAGCCAGGAGGAAACCGAATGGACAAAGGGAGGAGAAGGGGCAAAGTCTACTCCATAATGAATCCAAGACATAATTTCATACCTTTTTTGAAATAATGAGCTAGGAAGTGCATTTAATTCTCAATCATTGAGCTAAACTTCAGCTCAAGCATTTATGAGCTAAACCCAAGTAGAATCCATCATTTTTTTATCTCAACACCAAGCAACCAAGGTTCACCCGAGAGCAGCCACCACGCCAAAACAGAAATCAGCAAGCAGCCCAAGGACGAAGTGGACCCAAAAGCAAGCAAATCAAAGGATTAACATGCCCAGCACATTCCTACCATGATCATTGGAAGCCCAAACATCATAGGATAGCATAAACAAAAATAAAACATAACTAATATTGTTCAAAATACAATAAAACATAAATAAACCAAAACAACTGAATGCATCAATTCCCCCTGGTGAGAAAGTCTCATCTCCTGATGAGAAAGCTTCCACAACTCTTTTATAAAACTCCGGATGACACTTTTCAAGCTCTTTTGCATTCATCCATGTACAGTCCGTCAAGGGGCGATTTTTCCACTTTGCTAAGAACTTCATGTGTTCACCATGCCGAGTCTTAGTAGTTCTGACATCCATAATATCTTCAATCTACTCATCATAACTCAAAACAGATTTGGAGAGTGGTAAAGTTTCAAGTTCCACATGATCGTCAGTATTTCCTTCATGTAAAGAAAGATCGGAAACATTAAACACAGGAGAAGTGCCAACAGTAGAAGGAAGTTCTAAAAGATAAGCATTTGAGCCCAATTTTTTTAGAATACGAAATGACCCAAATTTCTTCCTGCTTAATTTCTCTATAGTACCAACAAGAAATCATTGGCGACGAAAGTAAGCCATAACCAAATCTCCTCCTTTGAAATAAATCTCTCTACGATATTTGTCAGCATCAGTTTTGTACTTCACATTAGCCATTCGAAGTTTTTCAATAACTTGTTGTTGGATAGTTTTTTAATATGGTCAAAGGTTTCAGAAGCTTCAACACTAATTTTATTTGGCAAAGGTAAACAGTTTCTATCTAAAATGAGAGGTATAGGCTGGCCATAAATGATTTCAAATGGAGTTTTACCAGTGGAGCGAGTAACAGAATTATTGTAAGCAAATTCATCTTGTGGCAAAATCAAATCCCATTGGGATGGTTTCTCACCTGCCACGCATCTCAACAAGTTTCCCAAACTTCGATTTACAACTTCAGTTTGCCCGTCAGTTTGTGGATGATAAGCAATGCCAAACTGAAGAGTAGTTTCTAATTTTGGCCAAAGTGTTCTCCAAAAAATGATTAAAAAATCTAGTATCTCTATCAGAAGTAAAAGTGCGAGGAACATCAGGAAGATGAACAATTTCTTTAAAGATCAACTCAACAATATATGAAGCATCAGAGGTATTCTTGCAAGGAATAAAATGTGCCATTTTGCTAAATCGTTCTACCACCACAAAAAATAGAATCTAACTTTCTAAAAGTAACAGACAATCCCCAAAACAAAATTCATAGAGATATCCTCCCAAGGTTTATTTGGAATTGAAAGAGGAATATATAAACCAGAATTTTGAGAATTTTCTTTAAAAGCCTGACAAATTTTGCATTGTTTCACAAGCTTAGTAATTTGTTTTCTCATATGAGGCCAGAAATATTTTTCCTCTACCAAAGCCACAATTTTTCCTTGTCCAAAATGTCCACTCAATCCCCCACTATGAAGTTCATGCACAAGTTGTTCTCTTAAAGAATTTTTCGTTATACAAAGTCTAGATCCCTTAAATAAAAAACCCTTGATAAATAACAAACTGAGCAGTAGGATCAGATCCAGAAGTAAGATAAGAATCCCAAATGTTCTTAAAATCAGGGTCATTTTCATAAGTATCTTTCAAAAATTCAAAAGAAGTAATAGTCAGGTAAATAGTTACTAACAAATGAGATCTCCGACTTAAAGCATCAACAACCTTGTTCAAAACACCAGTTTGATGTTTGATATGAAAAGTATAATCCTGCAAAAATGAAACCCACTTTGCATGTCTCTTATTCAAATTTTATTGATATTAGCCCAGAAAATGAAGTGCTTCATGATCAGTATTTAAAACAAATTCCCGTTGAATCAAATAACATCTCAAGAATTTCAAAGCTTGAACAATAGCATAAAACTTCAAATCGTAAGTAGAATATTTGGATCGAGTATCATTCAATTTCTCACTAAAGTAAGCATCATGTTTTCCTTCTTGGCTTAAAGCAGCACCAATACCAACATGAGAAGCATCGCAATCAATTTAAAAAAATGTTTTCAAAATTTGGGCAAACTAAGAATGGGAGCTTTACTAATTTTTTTGAATGAATTCAAAAGTCTGTTCAGCTTGAGGTGTCCACCTAAATATTCATTTTTTCAAACAGTCAGTAATATGAGCAATCAGAGAACTGAAGTTTCTAATAAACCTACGGTAAAAAGAAGCCAAACCATGAAATCCTCTCATCGGTGGCAAACCTACATGCAGTTCCTCAGGTAATATATCTGAAAAACTCATCGATTAAAGGTCGAATTTCATTTGGAATTTGAAGAACAGAATCAATTTCTTTTCCCAAAATCAAGTAAGCTACTTTAGAGTGTCTCAAATCATTCGCATTCAAAAGCAGTTCAGGAGTGCTTATTTTGGCAACTTTGTTATTTTTAGCAGGCGAATCAGACACATGTTTTTTGCGGATATAGAGTGAATTCCTTGTTGTTTTGAATCAAAGAGTAAGTATTTTTTTTCCCTGTTGTGAATGGTTTTGTTATCAAATTGTCAAGGTCGCTCTAACAAAATGTGACAGACTTCAAGAGGCATAACATAACAAGTTACTTGATATTGGTTTAGACCCCCCAATTGTTAAGTTAACAACACATTGCTTTGTGATAGGAACCTCACCTCCCTCTTTAAACTAAGAGATTTTATAAGGTTTAGCAAGCGGTTTGGACTTTAAATTTTAGCTTATCGACCATCAATTTGAGATACAAAATTTCCTGAACTTCCACTATGTATCATAAGAGTATATAGATTTTTCCCTCAACTGTACAAGTTGTTTTGAAAAATATTTCTTCTAAGCCAGTTGTCCCTGTTATCAATTTTTGTTGTTATGACTTGTCGGATTACCAAAAGTTCTTCTCCTTCATCCTCCTCGACATCAATTTTCTCTAATTCTATGTCATTTTAATTTTCATATTCATTTTCTTCCTCTTCCTCTATTTCTTCATTGTTTTCAATGAAGTTTGTTCTTGATGGGTTGTTTTTTCTACAAGTTGCAGAAAGATGGCCATAAAGCCCACATTTGTAGCATGGTCCAATTAATTAAGGTTGTTCAGAAGGCTTAAGACCCATAATTCCTTTTCCTTTATCCACATTTTGATTTTCAAAAGACTTTATTTTTACTCCCGATGTTCCCACAGAAGTTTGAGATTGATTCTTAGATCTACCAGTTGATCGTCGTTTGTATGTTTCCGTTATCTTGTTATGACCTCTTTCTCTTTGATGTTGTTTTTCAATTTTTAATGCCATTCGATATACCTCGTTAACTTTTATTACATGATGCAAGTTCAATTGATCTTGAATTATCTATTTTAGACCGTTAATGTATCTTGAAACAGTTTTCTCTTCAGATTCGTCTAAATTATTTCTTGATTTGTAGTTTGTAGAACAATTCAGTGTATTTTTCCACAGTTTGAGTTCCTTGACGCAAATTATTAAACTCTTGAAATAAAGTTCGTGCGTGATCAGACAGTAAAAATTCCCCTCTCATTTTTTCTTTCATCCGTTCCCAATTTTGTATTTTTTCTTTGCCTTGCCTAAGTCTATTGTTTTGCAAATTTTTCCATCACGTAAGAGCATGCAAATTTTTTACCTTGCAAATTTCGATTTCGATTTTCAGGATTTTTTTGGCCAATCAAAAAATTGATCTATTTTCTCAAGCCATTCGTGAAATAGATGAGGTTGCAACTTATCCTCAAAGTTGTGAATGTTAATTTTAATCCCAAAATCCCAATTTCGTTGTCTCCTATTTTAATTCCTAGGGACTTCTTCTTCGCTTTCAGATGTTTGTACATGTTGTTGATTAACATTAAGATTAGCAAGGGTATTAACCATTTCATTCATCTGATTTTGCAAATCCGCTAATTGTTGCATTACATTTTTGCCATTCTCCCAGATTATTAGCCATTTTAGAACTCAAAAGAAACAAGGGACTCACAAACCAAGGATTTCCTAACACGCTCTGATACGAACTTTGATGCGAGCAAAAAACTAAAGTAAAGAAGACATTGGAGAAACACCAGGACAAGACTTAAACCAAACTCGATTCAATTGTAACTTGCAAACATCCAAATGAACTTATGAAAAAACAAAAACCAAATCGAACGAAAACAAAATAAAAATATAAAAACAATGTCTATCCTCAGTATAACCGTCTAGCGGCTCTCCTCACATGCAACAAAAGTAGGAATTTAAGAAGATTGTGCTTAGGCTTGCAAACCAAGGGTCCACCAAGAGCAAAAGAGTCCAACATCCTTTCCAAACTCCTCCGACAAATGCCTCTGAATTTCAGCCAACATACACTTCCAAAGCTCAAGAAGAAGGATACAAGTGGAGTGGAACTTGCGTAGAGAAGAATAGGTTAGAAGCCAAGACGAAATAGAGAAGTGAAGAAGGGGATAGAACAAAGCTCTCAAGCTTTTTCAAGAAGAAACCCTAAGGTTTTTGTAGAGTTTTTACTCACAATTTCAACCTTTTCCATACCAAAACATCACTTATATAGGCAAAAGAGAGAAAACCAAATAGCCATAACACCTCCAACCAAACCAATTAGATTTAGGGAAATGAAAGGCCAACAGCCACAAACACAGCTAGAGCCCCAACCTGATACATGAAACATAGAAAATGAAGGCCACGGGAAACCCAGCCAGCAAGGGACCTGAGGAGCCCAGCACAGAGAACAAGAACAACAGCACGGGAAAACAGCCAGGGGCCACGGAGAACAGCAAAAGCTAGGAGGAAACCGAAGAGGCAAAGGTGAGGAGAAGGGGCAAAGTCCACTCCATAATGAATCCAAGACATAATAGCATACCTTTTTGAAATAAATGAGCTAGGAAGTGCATTTAATTCCAAATCATTGAGCTAAACTTCAGCTCAAGCATTTATAAGCTAACCCCAATTAGAATCCCATCATTTTTTTTTCGCTCAACACCAAGCAACCAAGGTTCACCGAGGAGAGCAGCCACCACACCAAAATAGAAATCAGCAAGCTGCTCAAAGGCGAAGTGGACCCAAAAGCAAGCATAATCCATGGATTGCCATGCCCTATGCACATTCCTACCATGATCATTTGTAAGCCCAACCATCATAGGATAACATAACAAAAATAAAACATAACTAATATTGTATTCAAAATTCAATAAAATATAAATAAAACGCCAAATAACTGAATGCATCAGTGTGCTTCACTATTGGAGATAGAAATGCTAATAGAGTATGTTTTTAGAGCTGTCAATACTGACCCGACCCGAACCCGAAGTTTTTTGGGTCGTTTTCGGGTCCGGAAAACCAACCCGTTTGCAAAACCGGGGTCTTAACGGTTGACCCGAAAACCCTTGGGCAAACGACCCGAATTGACTAGGAATAACACAAACCCAACCCGCGTCACGCCCCATCTCGAACAATCCAGCGTCCGCATAACTCATCTTCAAATTGCCCCTGTTGTTTTTCGCACAGTCGAGTGAGCCCCGCGTCCACACTCGTGCCGTGGGCCCGCACGCGACCACTGCTGGTTGCCCCGCGCCGACCGTGCTGCCTGCGTCGCGCACTAGTGCGTCGGCCGTAACGACTGACCGCGATCGCTGCCGGTCGCTGCCCCTTTGCTGCTGCGTCACCCCGTTGCCCCCAGTCCGCTTGCCAAAGCGCCTCCGCGCAGGCAGAACGCTGCTGCGCTGCCCGCTCGTCGTTGGCCTCTCACAGCCGGTTGTCCGCTTCCGCGGCTGAAACAAGTGGGTTGGGTTTGACACCGAAACCCGAACGCAAGCGGGTCGGGTTCGGCGTCCAAAAAAATTGACCATCCTTTATGCAGTAAACAGGTCGGGGTCGTGTCGACCCGAACCCGAACAGCTGTCGTCGGGTCAATTTTCGGGTTTGACCCGAACCCGACCCCGTGACCCCGAAATTGAGACTCCTAATGTTTGTGAAATAGGTTGGAGTAGCTCTAGTGGTAGATAAGAATAGAGAGAGTTGTCTTTCAGATATAGTTTGGTCAAATAAAACGCACGGAAATGGTACGATGGGGGGAACCCGATGACGTCGGTTAGGAAACATTAGATGTTTTTAGATTTGTCCTTATGTTAAGAAAGTAGAGTTACGGACCTAAAAATACGTGGTTAGGTAAATATTAGAAAAAGACTTTTTAATTAGATTTAAATGAGAATTTTACTCTTAATAGGACATAATGAAAAAAAAAATGATTTCATGTAGCCCGAAACAACATAGAGAGATAAAGACTTGATGATATTGTTGTTGTTAGTGTAATTACAAAATGTTGTAAAATATTTATTTAATGAAAATAAATAAATTATATCTTAGATCACTACTTTATATGGTACTTTGAAATAAAATAAACATGAAAATTTTCCACAAATCCATAAGGCTAAGGATAATTTTGACTTTGAGTGTAGCATTTAGCACTCAATTCAGCAAATAAGAACAAATGTTGTATCCTTGGTCAATCTAACTTCACTTGAAAAGAAAATTGACTTGATAAATTAGCTACTATTCTTTATCACCATAATCACCAGCCAAAATTGAGAACCATTGGAAACACTGCGAAATGAACTTGAAGGTATATAAAAACAAAAGGAATCTGACCCTTAAACAAACATATAAATCCAACCTACAATAGGAAACCATACACCCTTTCATTAAGATCCCCATTATCTATGCGTGTCTCAGCTATTGTAATTACATAATAAAATATATAAAATCAATTAATTAAAATAAATAAGTTTTGCATTGGTCATTGATTGATGAAAAACTTTCAATATGAATGAACATGCAAAATTTTGTCATATTTTACTTCCAACATCCATAATGAATCCAAGACATAATAGATACCTTTTTGAAATAATGAGCTACGGAAGTGCATTTATTTCCAATCATCTGAGCTAAACTTCAGTCAAGCATTTTATAAGCTAAACCCCAATTAGGAATCCATTCATTTTTTTCGTCAACACCAAGCAACCAAGGTTCACCCGAGAGCAGCCACCACAACCAAATAGAAATCAGCAAGCTGCTCAAGGGCGAGTGGGACCCAAATGCAAGCAAAATCCATGGAGTGCCATGCCCAGCCACATTACCTTACCATGGATCATTGGAAGCCCAACCATCTAGGATAAACATAAAACAAAAATAAAACCATAATAAGATTGACAAAAATCAAATAAAGATAAATAAACCAAAAATAATGAATGCATCAGTGGCTCATATTGGAGATAGATTGCTAATAGGAGTATGATTGTTAGAGCTGTCAATACTGGACCCGACCGAACCCGAAGCGGGTAGGGTTCGGGTCCGGAAAACCGGACCCGTTTGCAAAACGGGGCAGGTTGACCCGAAAACCCGGGAACGACCCGAATTGATAGGAATTAACACAACCGAACCGCGTCACGCCATCTCGAACCCCGCGTCGCATTAATCATCTTTCAAATGCTGTCGCACAGTTGAGTGAGCCGCGCGTCCCACACCGTGCCGCGGGCCCGCACGCGACCACTGGTTTCTGTACTTTAAGGCTAACCACCAGCCTTCCTCGATCGTCTTAGAACGCGCCTCCGCCTGTCAGCAATCTGTGCTTGCTATTCGTAATAACGAATACTGAACCCTGCGAGTTCGCTTAGCGAGTCGCTGTCCCAGTTTTTGCGCTCGCGTCACCCCGCTGCCTCCGATCATGGTCGCGCTCTCCACGCGAATGCAAAAGACTGATGACGCTGAACAACAGCTGTGAGATCGAGCCTCGGCCGGTTCGTTCCGCTTCCTGGCTCGAATACGAGAGAGAGGTTTGGGTTGACACCGATAAACCCGACCCGAACCCGAAGCGGGTCGGGTTCGGGTCCAAAAAATTGACCCTTTTGCAGAAACAGGTCGGGTCGACCCGAGCCCGAACAGTGTCGGGTCAATTTCGGGTTTGACCCGAACCCGACCCGTGACCCGAAATTGAGACTCCTAATGTTTGTGAAAAGGTTGGAGTAGCTCTAGTGGTAGATAAGATTAGAGAGAGTTGCCTTAGATAGATTGGTCAAATAAAACGCCGGCCTTCCGATGACTCGGTTAGGAAAATAGATGTTTTAGATTTGTCCTATGTTAAGAAAGTAGAGTTAGACCTAAAAAGACTTGGTTAGAAAATATTAGAAAAGACCTTTTTAATTAGATTTAAATGAGAATTTGACTCTTAATAGGACATAATGAAAAAAAAAATGATTCATGTAGCCGATACCACATAGTGAGATAAAGACTTGATGATGTTGTTGTTGTTAGTGTAATTACTAAATGTTGTAAAATATTTTATTTAATGAAAATAAATAAAATTATCTTAGATCACTACTTGATATGGTACTTTGAAATAAAATAAACATGAAAATTTTTCCAAATCCATAAGGCTAGGATAATTTTGACTTTGAGTGTAGCATTTAGCACTCATCAAGCAAATAAGAACAAATTTTGTATCTTGTCAATCTACTTCACTTGAAAGAAATTGACTTGATAAATTGAGACTTTTTTATCACCATAATCACCATCCAATATGAGCCATTGGTAACACTGAATTGAACTTGAAGGTATATAAAAACAAAAGCAATCTGACCTTATATCAAACTATATAAACCAACCTACAATAGGAAACCATACACCCTTTCTTAAGATCATTATCATATGCGTGTCTCGAGCTATTGTAATTACATAATAAAATATGATAAATCAATTAATTAAAATAAATAAGTTTTGCATTGGTCATTGATTGATGTAATACTTTCAATATGAATGAACATGCAAAATTTTGTCATATTTACTTCCAACAACAACATCAAGCCTTCTCACTATGTGAGGTCGGCTACATGAATCATTTTTCTCCATTGTGTTCTATAAAGAGTCATTCTCATTTAAATCTAATAAAGAAAAAATCATTTCTAATATTTTTCTGTCTTTTTTGGTCCATCTCTACATTTCTTAATGTAAGCCAAATCTAATACATCTACTCTCCTAACCAAGTCAAATCATTTGTTTTGGAAAATTTTGACTCCAAAATTCGCATTTAACACTCACATCAAGCAAATTAGGACAAGTTTTGTGCTTCTTGCAAAGTAAAACGAGTCATTATAAACAAGTTTTTTCATGCCCTTGAATAAGATATCTTTGGAATCCATCATTAGCAGTGGATACAATATTATCATTTAGAATAGCCCTGAGAACAAGGTTTAGAATTGTTTGGTAGAAGATTAGATGTTGACAACATGAACTGGTGGGAAAACTAGCATTTAAGGAATTGATAGTAGGATAATGAAATAACGTCAAATCAAAATCATTGAAAATTTGATTAATAACAAAAATTTCTAAAAAACATTTATGTATTAGTTTCAATCAAGGTTTAAAATTGCTTGATTAAGCCTCGAGGCGGTTTTCTTCCGTGAGGCGAGGCGTAAGCTTCGAGGCGGTCTGAGGCGTAAGCCTCACGGACACAGAATTACGTAAATGAGAAATTAAGGATTTTAGCAGGTAAATAATAGCAATGTTCTATCTTACTATAAAAACATCTAAATGATATATGAAAATATAGTGGAAAAGTAACAAAATAGATGAAATAAAATCATGTCTCAAAGTACAAAATCACAAAATATTAGTTCAACAAAACTCCTAAAGTACAAAGAACATATAAAATGCAATCATATCTCATCACTAAATGGGTCTTCAAAGGAATCTTCTTCTCCAATTGTATCTATGAATGTCATATCATCATCATCTTCAATATGACTCACTTTTCTCTTCCCTATTCAATAAGAGAAAAGATCATTATCATGTTAATTGCTCACTTGATATAAATATAATGCGATAGCATATAAGAAGTTGTGGAATACCATTACTTGATTGCTGTGTTGCAGAGCTAGTGGATGTGTGTGGTGTGGTACTAGTGGATGTGTCCACTTGATCTGCTTTGCTCCTCAAGACATTCACACTTAGATCTTCTAGCTGTAAGTCTGATAATGACAAATCTGTCTCATCATCTATGAAACACTCATTATCAGATGACACATCATCACACACCAACGGTTCTTTCATCATCCTTCAACCCCTTATTCCGCAACCTCCTATCTCTTAACCTCTTGTTGTGCATAATATATACAACGGAGTTCATTCTGAGTGTTGATAGCCGATTTCTTCTCTTTTGTTTGCACTTGACTATATGTACTCCAGTTTCGCTCACCCAGAAGAAGAACAAGTGAGGCCCAACACTCTTACAGCAAAACTCTGTAATTCAAGGGTGGAATCACCAAATTGGATCCATCATTCAACTGCTTTCAAGAACAAAAAAGATAATCAGAATTCAAAACTGAATAAAGTATATTGCATTTACCAAAATAACTTTACCTCTTCTCCATCAACATCTGACCAGCTGTTTTGTATGCACTGACATTATCAGTCACTACCTGAACAACCAATTGCTCCCCAATTTCCTCAATAACCTCATCAAGTAAATTGAAAATGAATGTAGCATTTTTCATCTAATCTGAAGCTTCAACTGATCGTAAAAAACACCGTGTCATAGGGATTATTGACAAGGATGTTAATCAAGCTCCTTCTCTTCATGTTAGACTATCCATATGACATAATGGTAACACCAATCTCAATCCATGTCCTTTTACTGATCCATAGGACCCCGTGCACCTCTATTATGTATAGTGGAGGAAGACCCCTTTCCACTCTCGCTCCCGAAATAAGCACCATGTTCGATCCTTTCATCAAATTGCTCATGTTGTAAGTGTTTTGCTGTGGTAGTTTTCTTCATGTAAGCAATTATTTCTTCCTTCACATTGTTCGGCACTTTTGCACACGGTGCTACGTTCTTATGAGAGCATGATAAGTGTTCCTTCATGCGGGTTACTCTGCCCTTCATCACTTTCTAACAAAAATTGCATTTTAAATAGACATATGTCTTTCTCGCCCCCTCCTACGTTAACTTGCATGCTATATTTCTGATGCGGACATCAATACGAAGATTTGGCGCATCTATCACAGGCGGCGTCGTAAATCGACGGCCATTATTTAAATTTTCATTTATGTATTATTTTTTGAATTTTAGCTCTTGTTTTATGTATTTCCTATTTTACCCTTAGGATAGTTTATGTGAGTGTTTTGGCCCAAGGGGCAATTTTGTAACTTTTTTATTTTCTCATGTTGTGGCCTATATATAGAGCCTTTAGCTATTGTAAGAGGATGGTTTATTAATATGAAAAAATTTGTTTTCCACAATGTGTTCTTTTCTTCTTGAGAGAGGACAAGAGTGAGATTCCATTGGAGAGGAATCGAAGTTGTCACCAGCCGCAGGATGGGTCCGGGCTCGTAAATTGAGGTCACTTGGAGAGGGAAATCGTATCACCCACCAACCTTGGAGACGGCCGGGTTCGTGGTTTTATTCTTTTCGTTATCTTTTCATCTTCTCCTTGTCAACATCCCCATCCTCCACCCAAGCCACCGGCCACCTCTTCACCATCCCCGCCGGCAACCTTTTCCCAACCCGCCGGCCACCTCACCCCCTCATTCTCCCTTGGCCATGCCTCTTTCCAATTTGGGTTGGCAAAATCAAGAGGGAAAATTCTTGACAATTTGGGATTTCAAATTTCAAATTTGAAATCTTTCCTAATTGGTGTTCCTCCCATCAATTTCCCAATTAAGGCATTTAATGACATCTTAATTTGAAATCAATCTTCAAATTAATTTCCCCCCATTTTCATTCAAATCCTGAAATTAATTTCAGGATTTGAATTAATCTCTCTCCCTAGACCCGCCGGCCCCCTCTTTGGGCTCCCTCCTTTACTCCCCCATTCATGAAATTAATTTCTTTGATTTGAATTTTAAAATTCAAATCAATTCCCTCCTAATTTAATTAAAACTGAAATTGCCATAATATCCTCTTGATTGGCCGAATTCCTTAAACTCCACCTCATCTCCCTGTTAATTTCTTCTCATTAACCGCTCATCTCATTAACGGGAGAAATCCCCTCCGTTTCCTAAATCACATTAATTGAAATCTGCATCTAATTTTCAGATTTCAATTAACCTCCCCATACTTATTTCTTTCTCATTCCTACTTTGGCTCTAAGATATTTCCTAATACTAAAGGTTGAATTTAGGAAATAAGACTCACGCCCTCTCAATCCCGTGGCTATTAAACTGCTGTCCAGCAGTTTTCTCACTGATTTTGGGAAATTTTAAACCTTTTGCATGCTGACCAGATTTCTGGAATTAATCCCATGCTTAATTCCCTCCCCATCCTCAATCCCGCCAGCCCCTCCATCCCCCTTGGCTTAAATCACAATCCCGCCAGCCCCTCCATCCCCCTTGGCTTAAATCAATATTTGTTTCCTAAAACCCATCCTATGCTATTACAGGAAATAATTCCATATCTACCTAGGAATTTCTCTGGTCTCCACCGGAATTTCTCCATTGAATTCTCTCAGATTTTTTATTCAAAATATGAAGTACAATTTCAGATTTTGGTAGGGAAGCTCCACCCGTGACTCTCCCAACTTAGGGGTGTAAACGAGTCGAGTCGAGTCGAGTTTAGGCCTTATCGAGCTCGGCTCGTTAGTCAAAAAGCGAGCTCGAGCTCGAGCTCGAGCTCGAGTCGAGAGCTCGAGTCGAGCTCGACAGACGAGCTCGAGCTCGAGCTCGTCCCTCTATAAACGAGCTCGAGCCGGCTCGCGAGCCGGCTCGATTCAATTTGGCATTTTCATTTCTCCCGCCCAGTTTTTTGTTTTTCCCGCCCGTCCACTGTCAGCAGCTGTCACGTAATTCAAAAAAAAAAAAAGCACCTGTCACAACTCATATCAACTTTATCATGCAATTCATTAATGAGCCATATATTAATATATATTATAATATAATTTATATATTATTTTATAAAATTAACGGTACTAGCTTTCTAATATATATTATAATATATTTTAATATTATTTTAAATAACATAAATAATCATTAACATATATTTTAATATATTATAATACATATTATATATTATTTTACTTAATAAATAATTAACGAGCCGGCTCGCGAGCTCACGAGCCGAACCGGCTCAAGCTCGAACTCGAGCTTGTTAACCATTCGAGCTCGATTATAGGCTCGAGCTCGAGCTCGAAGCTCGATAAGCTCGGCTCGCGAGCTCGTTAACGAGTCGAGTTCGAGCCGGCTCACGAGCCGGCTCGGCTCACTTACACCTATCGCAACTTCATCTCCAGAAATCCCCTGTTTCACAGTAATTTTCCACAGCTTTTCTAAACCTTTTAGGTTGCTGTCCGGGAAATTTTTCCAAGTGCCAACTTGCTGTCCAGGGTCTTCTCAAGACCACCCATCTGCTGTCCAGAGATTCCCGCAGCAGTTTGCTGCTGTCCAGCCTCTCTGGGAGCGAGCGTTGCTGCCCGGAACTGTCCGGAATCGCTGTCCCAGATATTGTGGGGAAATGCTGGAATTCCTATCAGATTTTGTGAGAAAAATCTGAAATATTTCAGATTGCCAGTAAGGAATTCCTTTCAGATTGTTGGGACGGTTGGCTCTTCAAGACCATTACCAAAGCACTTCCCGTTCTACATCAATTTCCAAGGAGGGTCACGCCGCAATGACGTATTCGCCTTTTCTTTGCCTCTAACCATGTCTCCTAAAGCAAAAATTCAAAAACACAAAAAAACAATCAAAGAAACATAAACCCTAGATTTTCTTACTCTTGAAAAATCAAACCCTAAACTAAAAAAAAAAAAACCTAAAATCCAATGTGGAGTACTCCTAGAGGGCGGCCGGAAATTTCAACTTCGCCGCCTCTCTCCGGTGCTGGCGCGAAAAGCGGCGGGAAGGGAAGCCGGCGGGTAAGGACCGTGCGGGAGCTCTCTGTTTCGCGAACTAGAGCCTGCGGGAAGGAAAAAATTGGGAGGAGCTGCTGCCGTGCGGGTTTAAGGAGAAAAAAAACCTTCATTTTAAGTGGGTTGGCCCTAATCCCATGAGGCGTACGCCTCACCAAGAGTTGCGCAATTGTGCCTCTGAGGCGTGCCTAAGTCCAAGTGAGGCGTACGCCTCTGCCAGGGGTGGAATTGCGTAAGCTTCGAGGTGGTTTTGGGACAAATTGCACAGAGGCGCGCCTCTTATTGCGCAATTTTAAACAGAGGTTTCAATACGTAATAAACCCTGCCTAACATTTTATTTTTTTTGAGGTACTCGTGATCGTCTTTCTGAATTTTAATGCACCATAATTTTATCTTTAGAGTTAAACTCCATGGACCTCTCCTTCACATTAGTAGAAGGCTTATAATTGTTATAATTAGTCGGCATTTTTTGCAAATATAATTAGTCATGCATATGTTTTATAAATGACTTGTGCAAATATACTAGGCCTTGAATTTATAGTAAGGTGATAAGATCTGTAGACTTTTTTTGATTGAAATCTTGTAACATTTTCAAATGAATTTGTGCCAATAGGCATATTGACAAATGAACCATGACACCCCAAGACTTAAATTAGAAGAATTGTTTATTTCATCTCTTGGTTAATATATCAATGTTTTTTAATAATTCATTAATATTAATAAGTTTAACGAAAGCAATGATAAATCTTATACAGCAAAACATTTATATATTCATTCATCAAAATTCAATTCACAATAGTAAGAAAATCAAGATTTCGTAGGTCATATCAAATACAATGCAACGAGTCTATCATGATTCTGTATAGGTAACTTATGTCATTTCATGTCTATCAATATACTTATCATATTAAGTTAGTAAATATCTATTATATGCATGTTGTACAATATCAAGTGTCAATGCATATATATCATATATTTCTATCACATGCAATGCAATATGTATATCATATATTTCATGTGTATCATATATAATTGTATCAATCTTATCAGTCATATTTTATGCATGTAACAGTCATATTCTATATCATGCGAATATCGTGTAATATTATGTCATTTATCCAAATTTTCATGTATGCTTATATCATATACATATGCATAAAAGCTAGGGCATCCGACACCTGTGGTACTTTTCTTGTATCCAATTATGTAGGCTAACCTTATAGGAATCAGTCTCAATTATATTAATCATGTTATCATAAATTAGTCTCATACCACATCACAAGTCAGCTGACTTTAATATAAGAAATCATCATATCCTATATGTCGGTGTATCATATCATACAATCAATTTTATATCTCCCTTTTCATGTTACTTAGGATTACATCACAAACCTTATTTAAAAGATAATCCGTCGGCTCACTCTCTTTTATAGGGTAATATGTCTCCAACTAACTTGAATAAGTCAATTATTTCCAGCCAATATTTCTTTCCTTTTACACACATTTATATCATATAGAGCATAATAGCAAATATTACATACATTCAATACAACTATCATTATACTTATTAATATCCTTGTAATATGTCGAAATAGTATGTATGACTAAATGAATAATAAATGTATCATATCATGTATTTCATGTTTAGATGCACTATACTGACTCATAATCATTTTATAGTATGTATTATATTAATTTTATTTAAAATAACATATAAGCAGAATCGCCCAATAAAGTTTCAATATAAATCAATCAAAATGTTCAGGGGAATGATATCTACTACATATAAAAAATTATATGATGAAAAATCACTAAAATGAGAGATATTGCTTTTTTACCAAATCCATAGGGGAAAAATTGACAAAACATTAATTTTCTTTTTTTTTACACCTAAATTTTTTAATCTATATTGACAAAACATAAAATCACTGAAAACAGAAGTAGGTTTAGGATTACTTACCACGATTATAATACTTTTCCTAGTTAGGGCGGTGAAAGATTTCTACTCGAACCCTGCTTTCTTTCTCCTTTTTCTTTCTTATCTCTCTTCTTTTCTCTCCCTGTCTCTATCTTCTCTCACCTGGCAAAAACAAAATGGGGAAGGGGAGAGGGGTGGTAAGGGTGTAATTTAAATGGTTTTAGATATTTTTATTTATAAAAACAAACTTTCAAACCTAGCGTCACAACGCTCCCTTAAATTTAAAAAAAATCTGTGAGCTCAATATCATGGCGCCACCCAACTCAGCGCTGCAACACTCTCCCAGCCATATTTTTAGGAAAAATTAGTTTGAGGTTATTACATGAATTGTATGCATTCTCAAGTAATATCAAACCTCATTCAGATTTATCTTTTATCATTAAATGTAAAATCTCTCTTAACCATTTATTTCAATTTGCCCACTAGTTTTGATTGCAGTTGAAAATTTAAGTTGTATTGCCAATGCAGATCAATTCTTTATGTTTAATGTAATGATTGAGAATCGATCTAGTATTAGTCAAGTAAAGGTTGGCGTGATCATGCTTTTCAGATACTAAATTATTTTATTTATCTGTTCACGGATCATTCTGTAGGACCGCTGGTTTCACAACTTTCCCGGATTACCTGGTTCTGCACATGCGCAAGTTTGTATTGGAGGAGGGATGGGTGCCTAAGAAACTGGGTAATTTATTGCTTCATTTTGTTAGCTTTTGCTGGGCTAATAACTTAATTGTTTTAATTTTTAGTGCAACTTCAACCTTACAGTGCTTTTTTTATTTTTTAAATTATTTAGATGTGTATATTGATGTTCCTGATATCATTGATATCACCCGTATGCGCAGTAAAGGTATTCAGTCAGGAGAAGAACTACTTCCAGAGAAAGGTTGGTTGACAATAAGTGTTAGAAGTTTTGACAGTTAATTTTGGAGAAGTTGAATTGTGATGTTTGTGTTGTTACTGTAGTAAACTTTGGTTGGTGTTCTGCAGCTTCGAGCGTTGATGAGAATAAAGCCACTCACATTGTCCCCAACGAGGATATTGTTTCACAGATGGCAATCATGGGATTTAATTATCTCCATTGTCAAAAAGCTGCTATTAACACTTCTAATATTGGGGTGGAGGAAGCAATGAATTGGTTACTAGCGCACATGGATGATCCAGGTTTGACTTCAGATCAGTCATATATTAGTTTGTTGCCTTACAAATGGTTAATGTGATGGCCATAGGGAACCACCCAATCCCTCATCCTCTGAAGAAAAATTTCTAAGTTTCAATTTCTGGGCATCGTGGCTAACTTATGTGCAAACTTCTTTCTCTAGATATCGATGATCCTATTCATTATGGGCCTCGAGATACTGGTATAATCATTGATGAAGCAAGTGTTGAAACGCTGATTTCATTTGGATTTGAAGAAGTGGTTGCTCGGAAAGCATTGAAGGCCTCGGTATGTAATTAATTCATCTTCCACTTTTGGGTGCTATATGGTGATGTTCGTGTAGACGACACGCTTCTTGACTTCTGATGGTCTTAGGCGCTAGTAAATTTGTTCTTGGTTGGTTCTGAGAGCATTATAATTTTTAAATATGTTCTACAATAGCCGGTTTAAATTTTTGTAGGGTGGGATCATTGAGAAGGCTACAGATTGGATATTTAATCATCCTGAAGCTACTTCCTCAACTATGGATACTGATGCCACAACTTCAAGCAACACGCAGACTATTGATGGCAGTGTCCCTGATGGAAATGGAAGTATGTTCCTCCTTTGTCACCCTCGTTCAATTATTTCTGCTTGATTATGTCTGTTAAAGTCTAATTATTTAGTTTCTTTCCAAATACTGTTCATAATCATACTCTGTTTTCTTGTTTTAAAAAAGTTCAAAAATGGTTTCAAACTAGGCTTTATTGCTATGATAGTTTTGGAAGTCATGCCAAATTATGATGATATGGTGGGAGCAGCTTTAATGTTTTATAATGGTAGCTTATAGTTTTCATATTGATTCTAGTTTCAGATTACTGGAATGAATGCGCTTGAAATGATTAATACTATAGACTACCAGAGCAATATTGGAATGCAATGATTGAGTGGTTTTGATTGTTTTTAGTCAATTTTTACCCTTGCCATTTTCGTGCCCTCGTTGGTATGTTGCACTTCAGTGCTTTCGTTTTGTCTTGATTCTGAATTCTTTAATGTTTCCACTAATGTAAATCGAGGATAGGATGTTGAAATTAAAGACAAAAAAATCAAAATTCACGCTTCAGTAACTCTCAGTTTAAGCAAAGTTTCTCTCTTTTGATGCAGAAATCGGAAGCATTTACATCTTACTTCAAACAAGAATTTAAGGGCCATTAAAATTTGAAATTTACAAGACTGAGATTGAATGAAAATTATATGGTGATTGGAATTCACACTGCAATAGGAAAATCAGATGATAGCTAATTTGATTAAATTCTAATTGCCCATGCAAAATCAATCACAAAATACATAGAGAAAAATAGCAAGGATAGAAATCACCAAATTGAAGATTCGGGCTTCATGCTGAGACAAATATGCTTGCGTTGCAATTTTTTGTCTAGATTTGTATTGCATTTTGAAAAATTACGTGCAACAAGCACACAAGTTTGTGATAAAACAAGAATTTCATTAAATAATTGATGTTTTATTGTATGCCTCATTGGTCTTAGTTATATATCAAAAAAAAAAAAAAAAAAAAGGTTGTCTATCAGAATCCTCAAATTGTGTCTAAAATTTTACATTCTTCAATTCAATTATCTTGAATCTTACTTAGTCCGTAAGTTTTCAATCCACTCTGCTCTAAACAAGAAGCATCAATGCCTACTACATAACCAAGACGAGAGAATAAAGAAAGCCAATAGTCAAACACTAGCTATAGTAGACAAGTCGCAAGTTCATTGGAAATAGGCTAATATAAGGAAAGCCAACAGCATAACGAAAACTTGCAAACGTTTTATAGAAAGTAAAACATTGCCAATTATCTTGACTATCATATGCCAATTAAATGCCATAAGACAGACAGAAGTTGCAGACCCCAGGCTATAGCGCATAAATTAGGAATTGAAAGAAACAAAAGCAGAACATTCCAAATAAGTGGTTAAACAGAACAGGGGAACCAGACGTGTTGAAACTAGAAATTATAAACAATTAAATTGGGGAATCCAATGTGAGATGAACCGGCTTGTTTTTAGTTCAAACAGTAAATCAAGTTGACCAAAGAATCAAAATGCTACAGATTCTGCGGCACACGAGATGAAGAACATAAAATAAACTTCTAGATTTGCATAAGTTTAACGAATAATAAAAGTTCAAACATGCACTGAAGCTGCATCATGTATAAATTTATTTTACATTTGCATGTGTTTGCGGATGGTAGTAAATCAGTTACATTTTTCATTAGCCACGATGTCTATTATAGCCCCTCCAACTAATGGGATAACCTTTAGAAACCATTTTTTCTTTTTGGACGATTGGTTGGGATGAATTATAATCCCAAGCTCTAATTGTGTTCATATAAATATCAATCTTTTTCATAAAAAGACTTCTCCCACATGTAAAACACATGTATTTCTTGAAGGTTAATTTTTGTTTATTTCTTATTTATCTGATTAGCTCTTCTTGATTTTGTGGGAGCTTAGTCATAGTCCTTGCTGCGTGCTTCACTGTTTCATCCTCTTCCCCTTACATGGTGCGATGCTTTCATGCCTCTTATGCTGGCATTGTTGCCTCTGGGTTTTGCACTCACACCTATGATGCACAAAAAACGAACACGACGACACGGATACAACATGACACAGACATGGAATGCATCAATTATTGAAAATATAGGACACGGATATGGGTTGGACACGATATTATAATTTTTTATATTTTAAAAATGCTGTATAAAATTGAATAAGTATAACATTAAAAATAATAAGTCATTTAATTAAAATTTGTGCTAAAAATGATTAAAATTTGGATGTCGAAAGTCATATGTTGATGTCATGTATCAAGCATCGAGAAACGAGCTAACAATGTTGTCGAGAGTCGAGCATCAATGCTATACAATAAGTATCGGGTGTCGATGTTAAGAGGGTGTTGGCCGTTGATGTTAAGATAACGTCAGACAAATATGAGCTATCAAGTTGTGGGTGTAAAAATTGCTAGCGTTGAGCATCAATGTCAAGACACTGTCAAACTTTGATGTTGAAATGATTTTGAAATGTTAATGTTGTAACAACTTTAGGCTTTTATGTTGAGATGACATCGAGCATTGTTGTGAAACCAAAGTCGCGACCCGCCAAAGAGAAATGAAAATTAAAAGTTTTGATTAATGGTTTATTAAGTGCGGGCGATTGATTTGGTGTTTTTGATAGGAAATAAAAAATTTAGTATTTATATTTTAAATAAATAAAAATTTTATATACAAGAGATTATATTTAAAAAAATTTCATAAAATATTTAAGACGCGTGTCCAATTTATTTTTAATATTTTTTTTAATCGGACTTTTGTCGGATGCATGCTGCGTCAGACATTGTATGCCTTTTTGAGGAGAAGTGACGGTGCATCGTAGACTCACCGACACTCATACCATCTTTAACAATTGTGTCTCGAGTGGTGTCCTTGATGTTGCAATTTGCCTCATAGTTTGTCAATTTATATTCAATATTTTGTGTGCAGCGTTGTGCTTCCTCGCTTCAATTGGCTCAAAATTGAAGCGAGGTATAACATCAGTATCCATGTCTTCTGGTTTGCTGATTGCACCTCCAGTAATCATGCATGGTATAACTTTTTCTTATGGTCGCTCCTACTCCTAGGATTTTGACTTATGTGGAACCATTCTCGACTTGTGCTCCTCTTTCATTTGTTAAAGCTACAGAGGGGTTTCACATAGATTCACTCTTAGATTCATTGCCTTGTTTGGATGCAAGTCCAATGGCTATGATTCACCCTGTACTTTCTCATAAATTTTTTTATCCCGATTCCCGATCCATCGTAAGCTTTTGCTCCTGATGATTATCCTGTTTTTGGGGGCATTGGTGATCCTAACTCGGTCTGTCCTTTGATGCTCGCATTTCTTTATGCCCACAAGTTGTGGATTAACCAATGGCTATAGAGCATCTGCTTCTGCTTTATATTGTATTGTTTTTATTTTTCTTTTAAAAAAATGTCCTGAAAATTGATTGATTAGGATATCCATTTGCTTGATTGGCTTGGTCTCATTTTCTCTGCTGACTATTTGATCTCAGTACTATTTTTTCTAGCGTGGTTTTAATTATTTGAATATTGCTGTTTACCATGACATTATAGATGATTAATTCCATTTATTAATTAAAAAAAAAAAAAAAACTGCACTGCAGGGTATAAACTGTTGGCACTGGTTAGCCACATCGGCACATCAACTCATTGTGGTCACTATGTGGCCCATGTCCGTAAGGAAGGAAGATGGGTCATTTTCAATGATAGCAAAGTTGGCGCATCTGTTGATCCACCCATCGACATGGGTTACCTCTACTTCTTTGAAAGGTTCAACGGTTAAAACCTTCCTCCATGCCCGATTCGATTCGGCCATTTATAACAGTTAAATTTTGCTAGTTCAGTTATCAAAATTGCAATTCCATCTCTCCCCTAACACATTTGATCAAATTAAGTTGTATAGACTGTTTCACCTGCAGATATTTTTTGATTGTAAAGAATTCAAAAGTCACATCATTGTGATAATCTGAAACAATGAAGTCTTTTTTTTCTTTTTGAGAAAAGAAGGGAAGGTCATTCGAGCCCATTTAATTGGACGGGTGAGCATAAATGCATTGTACGCTTGGGATGGATTGATGAAAACCTTGGATTGACATAAATGCTATTTTCACTCAATCAACCCTTTGACAAGTTTTTCTTAAGCATTGCTGATGGCGTTGGATCCACATCAGTCTGACCACATAATGTTTATATTATTTAGGTTTTGTTTGTTACGACTTTCTTATGGCTTCTTAAAACAGTATTTTAGTATAAAAATTTTAATTTTTATACTAAAAATTTATTTTAAGAAGCAATAAGAAAGCCGTCCCAAATAAAACAAAACCTTGACTGTAGATAAGTTTTTTTTTATGGAATATCTCAGCTGTAGTATTTTCATAGTGTAATTTGTTTTTGGATTTAATTTTGATCATAAATTTGGTTATTTCTTATAAATATTTTAAAAATGAATTTAAGGTAATTATCTAATTATACGGCAAGTTACTACGCATAAATTTGGTGGGGCTTTAGAAATAGAATGTAAGTATTAATTTGCCCGAATATTTTCTGTAAAGCTTGGTTTAAACCTAAAAGTTTTGGGTTAGTTTTTATTTTTATTATTAATTTTATTTCTGCTGGAACTCTTGAATTTAACTGAAATTGAAAATTTTGGAGCTGAAAACATCCGAAAAATGAATAACATTAGAGGAAAATTTCATTTTATATCATGCTCTTAATATCTATATATGAAAAAAATCTCCGCTTTGGCTTTCAATAGTAATAAAACATCTTAAAAATGCAATCCATTATTGTTGCATTTTCTTTTTGTGGCGCTAAGCATCATAGAAGTCATATTAATTGTCGAAAGACTCGACTATTGAATTTGGAGGCGTTTGTTTACTTTTCAGCCATGTTGGAGGAATCGATTTCCAGGATAAGAGGATTGTGTACTTTGAAAGTTACAAGAGATTGTTAGGTTGCGGAGTGCAGATGGAGAGAATTGTCTGTATAAGCATTGGATATTTAGCGATATTCCTTTCGGTATCGCTAGGCCTTTCAGTATCACTAGGTATCATAGGATACCGCTAGATACTCAGTATTTATGTGAATAGTACGCACTCCACATTTAATAATCTCTCGGGAGAAAGGAAGAGAAAAAGAGGGTAAGAAAAAAAGATTGAATAAAGGGAACAAGTGGCTGTGGCAGAGTGGCATGGCATTTTCCAGTACTGGACCACGTCACATTCTAAGCCTGAAGCCTCCATTGCCACTTTCATCAAGGAATAATGAATTGTGAAGCGTGTAATGTCGACATGATAAGATCCACCTCACGTGCTCGTCCTTTTATATATATATATATATATATATTTTTTTTTAATTTTCATTTTAAATCAAAATAATTAAAAAAAAAATTTCCTCGTTGGAGGTTGATTATTGGGCCAAGATGATCTTTGTCCTCCTGGATGAGTGTATGGTTGATTAGGAATTGATTGGCTTGAGGTGACTCTCATTTGCCCTCTACTGATATGTGAGGATAGTGTTGTTTTGATAATGGAGAATTCTTTCAATTTTTATGTATATATTTAATTTATTTTCAACATTATTGTCACTGTCATTAACTACGGTCATTTCTCCTATAATTTTTAAATAAACTATAAATTCTATATTACTATTTATCATTTTCATTGGCTATTGATTGTTTCATGTATATTTTTGCTAAATTATAAATATATTTGTTATTTTAAAATAATGATTAAAATTACAATTTATTTATAAAGAATAACAGTTCGGGATTTGTTGGTAGATTACGATATCATATTTGCTAATGTTTAGTTTTAAAAAGTTTGCATTTTGGATTGGATTTGTGACCGCTCAACTTGAGTTAGTGCTCATTTTCTAAGACTTATCCATACAATATTTGAGATTTTTTTTTATTATATTTTTTATTAACTAGTTCATAAATTATTAATATGAATGTAATTTGTCATGCAAAAATATTGTCACAGTCATGCTTATCTTATAATACATATATCATCGTACTAATAATATAATTATACCAAAAATTTTTGATGTACGAAAATAGAAGTTGTCGTCTTAGTTTTTTTTTTTTTTTTTTTTTAAAAAAGTGTTTGATGACTTAAAAATTCTTATATTTACTTTGAATAAGTGTTATAAATAAAATTTATCATGCGCTAATCTTAGAATAAATTCAATCGTTTTTAAATCCATTTTGAAATATTCTAATATAATCTCTCATCATATTAAAATCTTTTGTAGAACTATGCATCTCGGCTAACAGAGAGTTGCAAAGGCATAATTCTTTATATCTATCTTAAAATTCTATTTATTTACTATCTTTAAACATACAATATAATTAAGACTTAAATATGATATATAGTGCTTCATACTTATATAAGATAGCACGCGAAAGAAAAAAATAAAAAATATTTAAAATGAAATTATCATAATCGTGCCCATCAATATCTATTACAGCTAATAATCATAAGATTGAATATTATAAGAATAAATATTCAAATAAGCATCAAATAAAAATTTAAATTAATTTAAATTAAATTCTTTCATAACAAATTTCAATAAATAACTTATATAACATGAAGATAATTTTATTGAATATACTCATTCAATTAATAAATAACTATCATATTTCTTTAATTATGTAATTATCAAGTTTTCCAAAACCATAAAGTCGTAGGAGAGAAAGAGGAAAAAAAAAAAATCAAAACGGAATAATCATTATTATCTCATCCCCAAATCTTCTAGCTGCATCCTTCTCCTCCACTCCTCCAAGCTTCCTCAACACAGCACTGGAGCTATCGTCCTCTTACCTAATAGTTTCGTCGCTTTTTCCGCGATTTTCGCAATCCCAAAATCCGTTTTTTTATTTTGGTCTCCTCCGATCTCGCTTCCCACTTCCCTACACCAAAATTTGATTTTATTTTTCCTTCACCCAATTTACCAATCATGCCTCCCGCAAGCAGCACTAATGGTGGAAACACAAGTAACAACAACATCAGTATAGTGTGGTTCAGGAGGGACCTTAGAGTGGAGGACAACCCAGCTCTTGCTGCTGGTGTTAGGGCTGGATATGTGGTTTCTGTTTTCATTTGGGCTCCAGAAGAAGAAGGCCACTACTTTCCTGGAAGAGTTTCCAGGTGGTGGTTGAGCCAGAGTTTGAAGCATCTCGATTCCTCCCTTAGGAGCCTTGGGTCTAATCTTGTTACAAAGAGGTCTTTTGATACTGCTTCAACTCTTGTTGATGTTGTGAATTCTACTGGTGCTACAAACCTTTTCTTTAATCATCTCTATGGTCAGTTCCTCTTTCTCTTCTCTGGAAAGGAAAGTTATTCAAAAATAGCTGTCGAATTTGTTTATTATTGCTCTATATTTTACGATGCAGTAAAGTACTGACTTTTGCCTATTGGGTGAAGTTTCTCCTTTGGTGCTGGCTTGATTGATTCTTAATCTGTTTTTTGATGAGGCGACTTCACCACTTGTCTTGGATCCTTATGTTATGGCTGTGAAAGTCTTCAGTCGACTTTTGAGTTTAGTTTGGGATAACTCTTTTTTTTTTTTTTCTTTTTTTTTTTTCAGATTGTGCTTTTTCCCAAATGATCTTTAATTATCAATTATCTTGGATATAGGTCGCTCTACTTAAGGCATACTTTCTTTACCTATTTTTGTTTTCAATTTGAAGTATCAATTGTTTTTATCATGTTTTGCTGTTTTTAGTTTTTTTTTTTATCCCAAAATTTATTAGCAATTTGCCATGCATTAAATATTCAGTTTTTCCTGTACATAAACTTAAAATCAATAAAGAAATTTCTCGTGATTTAGTGTTTAAATTCTGGATTGTGCTATATGTAAAATATGGATTATTGCTCCTAGTATTCGGTGCTTGATAAGCTTTATCTTTTGTTTTGCTTTTTTTAAATGTTCCTCCTACCCTTTTAACACTTTTGTCCAAGTTTTAGCATATTTCTTTTCATATCCTACCACTATTCTGTTTATATGCACTAAACTTTTTTCATTTTTTTATGTCTTATCCTTGGTTCTCTCGCTACTTTATGTCATCGTGATTATAGATCTTATTTGCGGTATCCAATGTTATCCATGGAAATAGACCAATATTTTGTTAAAAAAATGGACCAAGCTCGAAGAACGAAGGAGAAGAGAAAGAAAAGCTATGTTTAAATGTCTTAGTGAATTGATTTATAAAAGGTCTGATCAAATCCCTTTGAATATACAAGGGCAAGTTGAATCAAGTTAATAATTAACAATTCAGAGAAGAGAGATTTTAAGGAAAGTCTTAAAGAGATTCAATGTATTAGATTTCAATACGATAGAGATTTATATAATACTTGATGTTGCATGTGTCTGTGCTTGCTAGTTCCCCATCTTTATAGTGCAAATCAATGTCTACATTACGAAATTGGACACATGGATAATTACCTAGAAAATACACAAACTGAACTCAGTGTAATTGACTATGTAATGGGTGAATCAGGTACAATTTTCTAATTGATGATAGTACCTTTGATGAGTTCATCTAGGAATAATCTCTAATTGTCTTTTGAGTTTTCACCCCCTTCCATGTTAGTTCTTTGTGGAATATGATTGTATTGATCAATAAGGCTATACTGTTGCCTTGGACTTTAATTCAGTAAGTCGAGCTCTCTAGGGGGGTTCAATGGGTAAAATTTTTATTCTCGTAGAAACATACTGCGGTGTTGTCTCCACGAGCGATGCGGCGCTGTATAGTTTGCTTGTTGACATACAGAGAGTGGAACATTGCGGTGCTCCAAACCATGGCTCTGTGGCACTGCCAATGAGCATCACTGCGCTTCAGACTTCGGTGCTGCGACGTTGTTAGACAGATTCGAGACAGAGAGTGAAACACTGCAGCACTCCAAACTCGGCGTTGCGGGTTGTGAACAGGCTGACAATTTTCTTTCTCTTTTTTCATTAAGGGTTGTGTCCCTTGGTGGTTTCTGAATGTTTCTCTTTGTTTGGTTGTGCGAGAATAGTGCAAGGGTAAAGAGAGACATGGAGGGAGTGAGAGAGAAGAGAGATTTGTACTATTTCTCCCAAATTTTCATGGTGAATTTTTTGGTGTGGTGTAGGGTGGTTTCGTCATTTTTTTCCAGTTTCAGGTTTTTCCATGTTAAATTTTGCTTTTTTTTATTTCCACTGCAATTTTTTATTTCTTGTTTGTTTTGCTGTGTGGTTTTTATTTCCTCTACATTCCAGGCAATCGTAAGGCGTAACAAAACTAAAAAAATATAGTCAAACATAAATCTCACCTCACCTATCCTGATTTAACTTGCTAGGATCAAATGAGTGAAAAATAGCCTAGCTCAATCTTCCCAAAAAGTATGCTTGACACTTAAGTATCATTTAACATATTCATCATAAGCATTGAGATTGAACATAATTAAAATCAAATCATCAAATCAAATGCAAAGCCTCTAATATAATTTTCTAAATAAGTTTATAAATACCAAAGGAATTCAATTTATATCATCATCATACTCATCTTTTATAATATTTGACATTATACACCCAACATATTGTTGTACAAAGCAACCGAGTCACCTGTCCACTATTTCGCATGTCCCTTTTCTTGGTATTGATTATAACATAATGATGTGCCTTGTTAATGGAACATGATACATGTAATTGTGAATGTGCGACTGTTCATTTATGCCTTAGACATAGTTAGACAGGTTTATGGTTGAAATTAATGAGGATTAACCTGAAATCATTTCAATCAATGATTATATAACTTGCATAAATCTTTTATAATTCATTGCATTAACATAAACATTTTTCATTTCATAATGATTTATGTTAATGATTAAACATGATATATATAAAATAATCATTTTATACATTATATATCATTAAGCAATCTTTTGTTTGAAATTGATGAGGATTAAACTAAAAATAATTGGATCAATGATCATATACTATGTATGGTGTAAAATAAATAAATAAATATACTATGTATGGTGTGCATGAACCCTTTTGGTGTTCTTGGATGTCTTTAATATGCTAAATATGCTGAAATTTCTATAAATGCAATCATAATAAGTCAGGTCCCATAGTTAGGGAAGTCATAAATTATTTAAACTTTAGTCATATGAATCATTTAATTTTTATTTTAGAAGTTGAGTGTCTCATGTGGATAATTAGGTCCTCCTCACAACAGGCTTGCTTACGTTTTCCTCAATGAAGTCTCGATCTTTTATAAGTGGCATTTCCTTCAGTCTATGGTAGCTGTAAAAGCCCCACCGCCTCAGCTATTCTAGAAAAGACCTCGCAGCTACAGTAACTGTAATCAGAGAACTCTTGGGATTTGATTTAATTGCTAAGTTATTAAATTACCTATTATAGGCACGTTATTTATTTATGTATTTATATATCAATATGGTAGAAATGGAGTATAGAATTTAATAAAAAGAATTTTGATTAATTTTGAGATGTTTGAAAAGTAGGGTAAAAAATAAAAATATTGCCTTGTCTATTTTTCTATGTCAACCACAAAAGATAGAACAAACACATTAAGATTTGGCACTTGTGATATTCTGCTGTCGCTATGCCCGTAATTTCCCTTGTTTTTGTCTTGCAGATCCTTTATCTCTTGTGAGGGATCACCGGATCAAGGAGCTTCTGTCTTCTCGAGGTCTCACGGTTCGATCTTTTAATGCTGATTTACTTTATGAACCATGGGAAGTTGCAGATGAGAATGGTTGTCCATTTTCAACTTTTGAACCATTCTGGAATAAATGCCTTAACATGCCATATGATCCTGCAGCTCCCCTCTTACCACCAAAAAGGATTATATCAGGTATATTTGATTTAATTTTCTTGAGTGTGTTTTCTAGCTTTATTTTTGCCAACATATCTAATAAACCGAGTTTGCATATCTATGTTCCCCTATTTATTTGCTATCATGGTGAAGCTTCTAAGAAGCGAGAACGTCTCAAGCACTTCTTATGAACTGCTACCTGGAAGAAATTTTGGAAATTATTTTTCAGACTACCTCCATTGATACAAAAGTCACTCTATGAATTTGGATTGCTCTTGTTCCTAGCTGTATTAATTCTGTTGAACTTGAACCCATTACTAGTATATTGAACTCGTTCAAGAACTGAGACTGATACTTACTTCAGCCTAGGAGGGGCTTCTCTTGAAACATTTGAATGTAGGAAGCTTAATTTGAGGGGAACAAGGAATGGAGAATTTGCTCAATCCAATTACCCAACGGTTAATTTCTATGTGGTGTTAATTCAAAACCACAGTTCTCCCTTTGTTAGTTTCCTCTTTAAATTAAAGCTTACTGAAGCCATCTTGAATTTAGTAGTTGCATGGATGGTGAGATTGATCTCCATAGAGCTGTATAACCTGTTTTCTAGTTTGGTTTTGCAATTACATGATATAACATGCCTTTTCTGATGGAGGGGATCCTAGTCTCCATTATATTATACTTTTGATTTTGTTGATAAAACATTTTATATCAATGATTCACAAAATAATAATAAAATGTATTTAATTTATTTTTTGAATGTTTGTAACTTAATATTCCATTGTTGTTACACAATATGTAAAAGTGACTGGCATTTCTTCAGGTGATGTGTCAAGGTGCCCCTCAGATACTCTTGTTTTTGAGGATGAATCTGAGAGGGGAAGTAATGCTCTTCTTGCAAGAGCTTGGTCTCCAGGATGGCGGAATGCTAATAAGGCGCTAAATGCTTTTATCAATGGACCATTGATTGACTACTCGGTGAACCGAAGAAAGGCAGATGGTGCAACAACCTCTCTCCTTTCTCCTCATCTACATTTTGGTGAGCTCAGCGTTCGAAAAGTCTTTCACCTTGTCCAGATCAAGCTGCTTGTATGGATTAATGAGGAAAACGAATCTGGAAAAGAGAGTGTAAACTTGTTTCTCAAGTCTATCGGCCTCCGGGAATACTCTAGGTACTTGAGTTTCAATCATCCTTTCAGCCATGAAAGGCCACTTTTATCACACCTCAAATTTTTTCCTTGGGTTGTTGATGAAAACTACTTTAAAGCATGGAGGCAGGGTAGAACTGGTTATCCTCTTGTTGATGCTGGGATGAGAGAACTTTGGGCCACTGGATGGCTACATGATCGAATTCGTGTGGTTGTGTCCAGCTTCTTTGTGAAAGTATTGCAACTTCCATGGAGGTGGGGAATGAAGTACTTTTGGGATACACTTCTGGATGCTGATCTTGAATGTGATGCTTTAGGTTGGCAGTATATATCCGGTACACTTCCGGATGGTCGAGAATTTGATCGTATTGATAACCCTCAGGTATTACAATTTTTAGCAGGATTTTGTTGTTCTTATTCTTGCTAGCAATCTTTCAGTTGCTTATATTGGTTGTATGGTTCACTGACATTTGCTATGTTTTTTATTATTTTGTTTCAAAAATGACATCTACTATATAATATTATTCTATTTATAGAAGTCATCTGTTTGATTTCGTAACAAAAATAAGAAGTATGAACTAAGGAATGCATGAATTAGAAGGATAGTTGGGCTAGTGACAATGATGAAGATGGTGAAGAAGAAGAAAGATGATGATGATGACATTTGATCATTGAAACTATTGTCCAGTTCCCTTTCTAGTTTCCCCATACCTTCTTGCTATTCATGAATCATGGTAAATACTTGTGTTTCATTGCCTTAATGTGAACTCTTAAAGTTTGAAAATAGTGCAATTTTATGTCATAATTTCCAAGGTTTAAAATTGCGTAAATAAGCCTCGAGGCGTTTTTCGTCCGTGAGGCGAGGTGTAAGCCTCGAGGCGGTGTGAGGTGTAAGCCTCACCGACGAAAAATTGCGTAAATGAGAATTTAAGGGTTTTAGCAAGTAAAAAATAGTAAGATTCTATCATACAATAAAAACATCTAAATGACAATTAAAATTAGGGGAAAGTAAGAAAATAGATGCAATAAAATCATGTCCTAAAGTACAAAACCATAAAATATTAGTCTATCAAAACTCCCAAAGTATAATTAAGAAAGAACATATATAATCTAATCATGTCTCATCACTAAATGGGTCTTCAAGGGAATCTTCTCACCCCTTCCTCCCTCCTATAAAGTCCAATGTCTTCCAATCAAAACATGTACTCATGAAGAAGTAGACTAACACTAACAACTATTACTAAAGATGATGAATAGAATAATATGCCGGATTGCCGGGGGTCCAAGGGGGCGTTGCCCCCTGGCGGGGTTCGACCTGATCGGTCAGGTCGCGGGGTCAAGGGGCAGCCCCCCTGCGGGGGTTTCAGAGGGCAGCGCCCCCGGAACAAAATTTTATTGTAAGAGTAATTTTGAAGTTCTATTTGTTTTTGAAGTTCGTAAGTTATTTTTATGGGAAGATACCGAGTGGTACCGAGCATGTTCCTTAGCAGTACCGAGCATGTACCTAATGGTACTGAGCGGTACCGAGCATGTACCTAGCAGTACCGAGCAAATACCTAGCTATATCGAGCATATACTGAGCGGTACCGAGCATATACTGAGCGGTATCGAGCATGTACTGAGCGGTTTTGAGCATATATTTGAGGCGTACGCCTCAGCCAGAATTGCGCAATTGCGCCTCTGAGGCGCGCCTCAGTCCAAGTAAGGCGTACGCCTCTGCAAGGAGAGGAATTGCGTAAGCCTTGAGGCGGTTTTGGGTCAAATTGCGCAGAGGCGCGCCTCTTATTGCGCAATTTTAAACAGAGATAATTTCTTTTCATTTGAAAAACTTATTAACCATGCAGATTAAACAATCACCATGAAGAAAGGTAGCCATATTCTTGTTGAAAAATAAAGATTCAAGAGTTTTTTTCCTTGCTAAGATGATTTATTATTTTTCAGATTTCATGCACCAATTTTTTTTTCCTTCTCATACTTAAACTCCTCGAGAAAGCTCCAAATAAAAGCTAGAAATATACTAAAGTTCGAAATAACATATGCCTTTCTTGCAAGTTTTTGTTCTTAAACCATGTTGAGCACAAGCAACCATTAACTAATGTTGTTCTTTATGTAAATGTTTAAGCTCATCGTAAAACTTGCTTCACAATTTTGGCTCCAACCCTTGATACCTGCAGTTTGAGGGCTACAAATTTGATCCAAATGGAGAATATGTCCGCCGCTGGCTTCCTGAACTCATCAGGCTACCAACTGAATGGATACACCATCCATGGGATGCGCCTGAACCTGTACTCCAGGCCGCTGGCATTGAGCTCGGTTCCAACTATCCTCTTCCCATAGTAGAAATATCTGCAGCCAAAGAAAGAATACAAGAGGCTCTTATTGAAATGTGGCAAATTGAAACTGCTTCAAGAACTGCCATGGAGAATGAAACAGAAGAGGGTCTTGGCGATTCTTCTGACTTACCCCCTTTTTACTATCCTCAAGAAATAGATATGGAAGCGGATCCCGAGCCTACTAGGGCTAATAATCTCCAGACAACAACAAGGAGGTACTCAGATCAGATGGTACCAAGCATAACTTCTTCGTTTGTTAGAAACGATGAAGATGCGATCTCTGTAGATATAAGCAGCACTAGGGAAGATGGCAGAGCCGAAGTGCCGACAAATGTAAATTTTGATGACCAAACTCATGGAGCTACTGATCAAGATGGTGCTGCAGTGGTGAGGAATAATGCGGTTTTAGAGTTCAACCCTGCCAGGTTGCAGAATAGATTGGAGTTTTCAGAGGAGTCATCCAGCAGCTACACAGAAAGAGATGGAGGACTGGTTCCTGTATGGTCCCCTTCGAACCTATCTGAGCATTTCATCTCTGAAGAAACAAGCGTCAGAACTAGTGCTTATTTGCAAAGGCATCCCCAGTCGCATCAGATGATGAACTGGAGGCAGATTTCACCACCACTGTGAGTTCTATAAAGTGTTACTTTATTTTTTGATAGTCTGTGTTTGTTTTCTAGGAATTTGAGCGGAAAGAAAGAGAAAAAAGTTTGAAAAGCTAAAATCAATTGCTGCAAATTCATGATAGCCTCATATCTTGTTGCAATTTCAATTCATTTCTTGTGCAATCCAAACAAAGCCTTGATGTTGATTTAGCATATTTTAGGGCTGTTTTAGTATAAAAAATCTCCACCTTTTCCTTCTCCTGTTAGGATTCATTTCACTTGTTTAAAGGTGGTTTCCACTTTAATATAAATTTCTGTCAGACATTGAACGTTAGGGATGTGAATGATTAAATCTTGAGCCAATCTTCTTCCGGCTTAAGATTTTCTTAAAGCCATTCAAGCCAACCTTGCGTTGATTTAAACTTAGATATAGGCTGATGTGGGCTTTGAAACAGACTCACAAGGCATTTTAGAGTTAAAATAGAGGTCATCAGGTAGCAACGACCAACAAATTCTAATGCTAGATATTTGAGAATTAATAAAAAGTAGATTAGAATATATCCTAGAGATTTTCCCTACATGGTATGAGGAATGAAACATAGGTTTTTTGGTTATGAGGGATCAATGTTTCCCATGGGCGTAACCGCCGGTGAAAGTTTCCTACGCGATTTTTTCCGGCGGCCCAAAAACCGCCGTAAAGCCGCTGGTAGTCCAAAAAACCGCCGGTTAATATAGACTAACCGCCGGAAAAAACCGCCGAATTTCGGCGTTTTTCCTGTAGTGAGAACACTTTTGAATGAGGAGCTTTGCATAAGGTCTATTTTAACAAGGAATAAATGTGCTATTTAGCATAAGGTTTGGAGATTGAGATCCATCATTAGAGGGGATGTTGGATATCAATGTATTAGAATATCGTCCAAAGAAAGGATCAATAAGTCCTTGAGGCTAAGAAGGCGTATAAGTTCAACTTTGTAGTGATTTAGGAAGTTGTATCGATTTTTGATGAGAGAATGTTGACACCTACACATCAAATCAAGTAAAAAAGAGATGGAAATCGGCGATCCAAGCAATGCGTGCATCGATGCGACGCATCACTTGAAGGGTCAAACAACCCCCGATTGCTAAACGGACTGCGTCATTGCAATGAGGATGTCGAGTTCATCTAAGAGGGGGACCCCTCATAGTCATTGACGTGCGATGTGTGTTGGGGAGATCAATGCGGGTCCTGAGGCAATGATGTACAAATCAAGGAAATTGACGCGCAACGTCGCCCAAAGAACCTCCGATCACAAAATGGACTTTGTCGTTACGATCGGAATATCGACAATACCCAAAATAGACCATTATTTCACTCAATGAAAGTGGCATGTGCAAATCAGCGTGAGTTTCAAGACAATTGAACGTAAATCAAAAGTTTGGGCGATTAATTCATTTCCTTTATCTCAGAATTTAATAGTAATAATAATAACGTATTGTTATTATTAAACTATTTGATGAATAAAATTAATATTAGACTAGCAGTTAATGCAAATCGCAATCCAATTACCTCGGATCATTATGTCTAAATCCCTGAAAACCTGTTGATATTCGCGTCTTCTCGCAGGATTTCCACGCAAATCACTTTGTCGAGTGCCTCACCTCGTAAATTGAAACAAAACGAAGAGCTTCAGGAGTTTTTGCTGACTTGCAAATTGCTGAAATCCCCTAGCTACCTCACGAACTCCCTCTTCCGATCGAACTCCTTGCTTTCGATCTCACCCGTCCGTCCTCCCCAACATACGAAGTCCTCCCATCCAAACACCTCTTAGGGCCGGACTCTTACAACCGCTTCAAATTCAGGACACCTTCCTTGTTGGAACCAAACACCTCACCTGCAGCAAGCCAGCTCGACACCTATAGCTTCCACCTCTAGCTCACCCAGCCGACTTCCCTCTGCACCCGACGTCCCCTTGCCGAAGTCAGGCTCACACAAATAGCCATAATAGGTCGGCCTTCCTCTTGTCAATCCACAGCTACTCACATGCATGAGCCGACCCCTCATGCCCGACTTCCTCAACCCATCGCAGCATCCTCACATTTCCCTTCCTCAACTCACCTGATCTCCCCCTTAGCCGCAAACCACAACCGGCCTCCCTCACACTCTAACGCCTCCAAAACCGCAGCCTTCTGATCCCCCCAGCCTCAAGAGCTCCGATTTGTCCGGCCCTTTCCCTTCGCATGATCGACTTCAGCACCGACCATGTCTCTCTCTCCAGCAGCCGAGTATTCGACACCTCACCCAAGCCAACCTGCTCCCGTTCACGTGAACACCTATTTTTTTTCTTCAATCAAGCACTTACAGCCACAGCCTATCCATTTCCCCTCTCTATAGCTAAACAACACCAAAACATTCCTCTTAAAAGTACCTCTCAAACACCAATCCAGCCCATCTACAAGCCCATTCCTGCATCCTCCTCTCCACTCAATCACAATCGAAACCCACACATCAAACAATTCTCCTATTCCCACTCCAAAGACCATTGCCTCAGACCACTAGACAACTCCCCTCTTCAATGTCAAGCCCACTCCAATTCATCCACCAAACCATCATTGTTTCACTCAACCCAAGTCCTAGACAGTAAGCTTCTTCCCTTTCTCTTTTGTTTTATTATTTATTTGGTATTGACTATTATTATTAGCTAGATTAACGTTGGTATTTGTATCAATTATTCAACAGCATTCATGTCTTGTATTATTGTTGCTGTTAATATATATATACATATATATATATATATATATATATATATATATATATATATATATATATATATATATATATATATATATATTTCTGTGTGTGTTTCATCAAATCTGCCCTTTTTAATTACAAAACTTCTCATAATTATTCTCTTCAAATCAACCCCCAAATCAGCTTTTTTTCCTTATGAATTTTCCTCTCCTATATGACTAATAACTTAATATGGGAGATCAAGAGGCCCGATGATTAGTCATATATCATTTGGATGGGTAAATGCCTTTATACTCCACTTTATATATATATTGTTTGTTCCACCTAATTAAATTTAAAAGCTACATCGTTTAGGTCTCTATGCAATGCAAAATAGGTTGGACTGATAAGGGGAATACTTTTTTACAATCTCACTTTATAAGTAAGATGATCTGACATGCATACAACAATCAATCATTCACAATGATAGTAGATGCATATGCAAATGAATAAGGCTTGCTAAAATAATGCGTTACCAGGCATTTTCCAGCTTGTCTTTTATTCATGCCTAAGGTGCATTGGTGATCACATCTCTCTCCTGGCCTTTGATTGTTTGATTTAATCTTTTTTTTTTTAAATTTATTTGAAAGTTAGTTTGATCTGCTTGTTTGGGTTATAGATTAAAAAAATGAATTTATATTTTTGTAAAAATTTGCATGTTGTGTGATAGAAAAATATACCTCAAACTTGAGGAAAGTTCTACTCAACGCTTTATGGTGTAGAATGTTGGCTATTGAAAGAGAAGCATAAATTAAGTTAAGTGTTGCAGAGATGAGGATGCTCAGGTCGATGAGTGACTTCACTTTTAGAAGCAACATGTAAAATGAGTATATACACTAAAAGGTTGGAGTAGCTCCAGTGGCAGATAAGATTAGAGAGAGTCGTCTTAGATGATTTGGTCACACAAAATGTCGATCTTTCAATGACCCTGTTAGGAGGGCAGAAGTTTTAGATTTGACATATGTTAAGAAAGATAGAGTAGACTTAAAAAATCTTGGTTAGAAAATATTAGAAATGATCTTTTTTTAGTAGATTTAAATGAGAACTAGATGATATCGGACGATGATGGACAACAATTTGACATTAGGCATCAACTATATGGTGTTGGGCTCCGAAAATAGATGACATTGTCTGAGTAAAAAGATGGATGGTACTTCGACCGACAGGGAAACTGGAGGGACACAATCCAATGGGTTAAAAGGGCATTTTCCGGTCCTTAGAGGGCTGGAAATTGATTGTCCCAGGGCAATCCCGTGGGCTTTCTAGATATGAAAGCCTCCTAAATGAGCTACTCTACAGTCTGAAGGGGAAGCCAACTAAGCCAAGCCGACCAAGAGTTTGGTCTTAGGATGATCTTCTAAATTTCTTAGGCACTGGTTTGAGTAGGCCAAGGGCATTAAAATGGGCATGCAAAGCTATTATTCTTACAAAAAATGAGTTGGTTCAGCGTCAAATAGCGAGTTAGGGAGCTAAATACTGAAATCTGAGTTAAGAGATCCCCTCATGCTAAAGATTAATTATTCTGTGTGGACGCCGAACGCCGTCCAGAGACCAACTAGAATGCTCCACGTCACCTCTTAGCTTGGTATCGCGGCTCGGTACTGCTCGGTACCGTTGATGTGGCGCATTCTTATTGGTTTTCAGACGGCGTCCTGCGTCCGGTCTCCGCACAGAATAATTTCTCCGTGCTAAAAGGGAAGTCAATAGCTAGATCTATCATATGCCCATTTGAGCTAGAAAATCAATTCAAGTTTTGTTATTCTAAGACATTGTTAAATACATGCTTGATGCATATGCATTTCAATTTGATCTCGAGTTAGCTCTATTAGATCTGTCTACTCAATTCAAGCTCAATCAGAGACAAATTTGGCTCGTTTGTAGGCTTGTTGGTATACTTTTCTAGCTATAGCTTGAATATTCATGACATTTTCAAAGATCTTATGAGCTTACTATTCCTTTCTGATAAAATCCAAGAATTCTTCTTATGATGAGCTTCTTTATTTAGCTTCATGATGATGTACTCTTCTTTCTCACATACTAATTAAAGTGTTCTGCAGCTTTTGCTGACAAAATACAAATTCTATGTGGCAGGAGAAGTTGGGAAGTAGAGAGCACATTGCACCCAAATGCTATTGGTTAGATTCTATGAAAACAAGTCAAAATGTGGGCAAAATCCATCCCTTTGTTCTTATATCACTTTGCAGACAGTAAGGTACTGTAGATTCCAGTGATAGCTATTGTATAGGTACTTCTACCAGTGTTGTGCTGTGCTGCTTTTCATAAATTTGAGTTTGATGAGGAGTTTATGTGCAAATCTCACTAATTTCATCTTTTGCCAGATAATAAAATATTGCATGGATGGTGCAGCATGTGAATATTCTATTATGCTGTTGTGCTAATTATTTAATTTGTTTACTATGCTGCTTACAGTAATTTTATTTTAGAAAATATTATGTAAAATACATTAATAATATGGCATTTGCATTTTTCGATTAGTATCTATTTCATGACGCCATTAATCAGAAGCTAACTTTGATATCTAAGGTTTCGTTTGGGACAGTTTTTTTGTTATTTTTTAAGTCTTTTATCATAATTTTTTTTTTTACTAAAAAATTATTTTAAGTAGTAAGAAAGCTATCCTAAACAAATCCTAAAGCTCTTTTTAAGTATAATTTAGGCTTCATTTTGAATAATTTTTTTATTAGTATATTTTTTCATATCTCAATTATAATTTTTGTTTGGCTGTTATTTTTTCTTGTTTCTAAAAAAAATTTATTCTAGAAAATTGTTTTCTATATCAGCTTTAAAAAAATTATATTTTCTAAAATAATTTATAAACAGCCCCTGGTTGCCAAAATTGCCATCAAATGTAAATATGTTGCAGAATTCGCCATCCAGGTGGAGGATGAAGACTGCACATCATCGACCCCTGCAAAGCAACAGAGAAGAAAGACCAAATTCCCAGGTAGAAACCATAGAGAAAGCATTGAGGGGAAGAAGAATAAGCTCCAGCATACAAGAACCAACATAAAAACCAAACCCAATCAAGTATTTCTCCATCTTTTCAGTTTAATAGCAACCGCCTTCTTAATCAAAAATTGGATAGTGGTATTGCTTTTGGAATGATGAGCAAATTTCCTTTCATTTCTCTCCCTCCAAATATAATAAACAACAGCCTAAAGAGTCAAGAATTTAATAACAGATGTACCAAAAGTTGAATTACCAAAGTTAAGAAGGTAATCAGAGATCTATAGTAAGTTTGGTCTCAAAAGAAAGGAACTAATAGCAGGTATCAGAGAAGTAATAATGCTAAAAGTATAATCACATTCAAAATAGAGACGAGTAACAATCTCAGCTTTGCAATGACAGAAGACGCACACCGGGTCAACATCAATATTTCTTTTCCGCAAGGCATCAGAAGTTTTTAATCCACCAACAAAACATAGCCACGCATATATAGAGAATCTAAGAGCAGAATGCTTGTGCCAAATAACATCATCCTCCATTTTGTAAAAATTCATAATGAAGCAGTCAAATTTCTGCCTTCCAGTAACACCCCAAGAAATACAATTCACTCTACCATCGCAAACAATGGGAATAGATGAGACAACATTCTTAAAATTATCAGAGCAAATACTAGGGAAGTTCTAGTTCTCATTAGCAATGAGAGAATCAAGCCTGACATTAACATAACATGTAGAGGTATAGGAATGAAAATCAGGAATGTCTTGTATGCATAAACCATTATACCAATGGTCCCATAGAAGGCTAATGGGGCTATTATCAGTGACCTTAAAAAAGAAATTGGGCTTAGCTTTTAAAGCAGTTTGACAAATACTTTTCCACATAGCTGAAGAGGAAGGAGTATGAGGCTTCCAAGGGGAGCAGTGAAACATAAAAAACCACTCAGATAAAGGAGAAAGTCTTTTGTATAATCTAAGGATAAGGGAGCAGTCAAATGCATAACGAATAGCATGAAAATTTGGAATGCCAAGACCACCCTTTTCTTTCGGTTTACAAGTGTTAACCCAGGATACCATATGGAGCTTCCTAGTATCAATATTGCCAAAATACAAAAATTTTGCAGAAAGTTTGGCCATTATATTTTCTTTTAAAACTCTCGCAGCTGGATCAATAATGCAGGATTATTATTATTATTCATGATAATAATCATCATAAAATGATGGTGATTATTATCTTATTATTATTATTATTATTATTATTATTATTATTATTATTATTATTATTATTATTCAATTATTCTAGTATTGCATCGAGGATTTTCTCAAATTTGGGAAATCTTTAAGCAATCCTTAATGTCCTTTGGTTTATTGCTTGTTTTTCCTTATTTTTTCATGCTAATTTTCTAAATAATTGAATCTTTCCCCTTATATTTATATTTCTAAATTATTTATGTTTATTTCTTATTATTTTCAATAAATATCATTATTAATTTCTTACTAGTGCAACCACTTCTCAATATTTTCAATACAAATTCCTTAAATTTTTTTCATTAAATTTGTAATTAAAACATATGTGAAATTTCTTTTTAGATGAATATAATATAAATTTTGAGTGTTGATTTATTTATTATGTTTATTTCAATAAATTTAAAGGTAGTGAGCTTTATTTTGACCTGAAATTTTCCATTCTATTTCATTTACGAATTACTAAAAATTTTTAAAATAATAATTGATAGTTTATTTTTTCTCGTTCATTAAAAAAAGGGACTCTTTGAGATTTTTTTTTTTTTTTATATTTTGCTTTTCAGCCTATAAACCTATATAATTTCGGTTGGTTGCTTTTTTATTAATTTTTTAAAATTTTCATCGAGAAAAACTATTTTTTTGCAGTCATATAGTAGCAAAATTATTTTATCTATAATAGCGTTACAACTAACTTTGTATAATACTGTAGTTGTTCTAAAATGGAGAGATTATTACGTGCGTAACATTGTCATAATTTTTCGTTTGGACTTCAATCAAGTAATGACAGTTAAATTTTTTCTTTTGTACACATCATGTGTACAAGAGAGAAAATTCACACGTTTTCCCATCATTTACGTCTTAACTGCGGCCGCACTCTGTACCTAATTATTTTTCCCCAAAATGACCTTTTAGTACAGCAGATCTAAAAAGTAAAATTTGATGTCAAATCTTTTTTTTTTTTTTTTTTTTTTTTGATAGAAATAGTAAGGGACATTACAATGATATGTATTGTAGGATGTTCGTATCTTACACCCAACAATTTATATTATGGGAGTACATTTGATAAAAAAAAAAAAAAAAAAAACTCTTCATCCACTGCTTGGCATTAAGGGATATCCATGGACCTCTCTGCAAAATTGCAAGAAAATATATATTATTCAACAGAAATAATAAGTCTTTTCATGCTATTTGTATATGGCCATGCTGATCATATATTGATGTTATTCATTATGCTTAGTTGAATATTGCGCTATTTAAAAAAAAAAAATTGAAGTGTTACGTTTAGTTGTGAACATTAATTATATCATCTAATAATTAATTATTTAAATATGCAACTAAATTGAGATTTGTTTAAGATGATTGTAGCTAAGTGTAAAATTAATTATTATATTTCTATGTCTATAACATATTGATTATTAAACAAAATTATGATAAGAAGCAATTTCTTAAAACTAAGAATTCGTTTGGGATGGACATTAACTTTTTTGTAAAGATGGTATAAAATTGTTATGGAGAAATTTTTTTTTTTTTGAAAGCAGCGAAAAGCAGCTTTCTAGTACAATTTAAAAAAGATAATGAAAAAGCAGTAGCCAAAAAAAGTATAGTTGCGATATAAAAAGCAAAGCAGTAAGAAAGCTGTTCAAAATGAAACTTAGGCTTCGTTTGGGATGATTTTCTTGTTGCTTCTTAAAGCAGCTTTTTGGTACAAAAATTAAAATGTTTGTATTAGAAAGTTGCTTTAAGAAGCAACAAGAAAGCCGTCTCAAACGAAGATATGAAAAATCTAGCTGTGAAAAGCTCCTTTCTTAACGAAAAAAAGACATTAAAAAAATCATGAAATATTCCAACAAAAGATAAAATTAATTATAACCTGAGTAGGCTGGATTTGGATGACCAAGTGTAGTTTCAATACGACGAGATTCAGCTACTGGCAGATCTTCAGTGCTTGCCTTTGTAGAAATCTGAAGGAAATAATACAGCACGCATCCACCAACAGCTCCTATAATCGGTGATATTATATAGATCCAAAGCTTGTGGAAATTGTGAGCTACGATTGCTGCCCCAATGCTCCTCGCAGGGTTCATAGAACACCCAGTTATTGGCCTGTTTCCATATTTTTCAATTTCAATGAAGAAATCATCAAAGTTCTTAGCTACATAAATCTATTTGGCTAGCTACATGGGCGGACCCACCTTAAGGTCAGGGCGGCAATCAAAACCTGTTTCCATATTCTTTGATGAAGAAATCATCAAAGAATCCAAAAATATCCTTACAATCAAAACCTTTGTAAGGGAACGTTGAACCCGCCAGGGGGCGCTGCCCCCTTAGACTCCCAACATATCTTCCAGACGTACAATAATGAACAAATAGGAGTCGAGAGGCAGCGCCCTCGGAACAAATTGTACTTTTTTACTTATAAGTTTGCCCCACTGAAAATTAAGGCTGAATCCGCCGCTCTATATATTACCCTGCAATGATCACGTTTACAAAGACTACTGCTCCTATGGCCACTCCTCCGAAGCCCTTAGCCTGTCAAAGAAGAAGATAAATTTAGCTAAGTTAATGCGGAAAAACAGATACAGAGATACAGACAGATATGAAAAGGTTTACAGAAAAGTACTCACAGCTCCAGGGTGCAATACAGAACAACATATAACAAACAAGAAGATGAAAGTGATTATTATCTCCCACGCCATCACATTTATATCACTAGCTGGATTTTCTCCAACAGGCAGTGTTAACAACAAATACGCCTGGTTTCCTCCAAAGAGCAGCCGAAGCGTCAAACCAGCCAACATAGCTCCTATCAGCTGAGCCAACGCATAAGCTGGAACCTAAAAATTTTAAATTTTGCCCATATATTAGCTCTTCCTGATGTCATAGGCAAGGCTTCATTTCGGACGGCTTTTTTACTGCTTCTTAAAACAGTTTTTTAATACAAAAAAAATTAAAATTTTGTACTAGAAAGTTGCTGTAAGAAGCAATAAAAAAGCCGTCACAGGCTTTCTAGTACAAAAATTTCAATAGTACAAAAGTTGTCCCAAACGAAGCCTAAATCATCATCTAACATTCAACCAAAAAGAAGGAAAAATTTTGAAATTCTACAGACCAGCTTCCATGGAAATTTGCCAATAAAAGCCAAGGCAATGCTTGAGGCTGGGTTGATGTGAGAACCAGATATATGACCAATGGAATATACTATGGCTGTCACTGCAATAGCCCAGGAGAGAGCCACGCCTGCTAGTGAAAGATCTTGATTTGGTTTCTGTGCTTGTATGAATTCTGATCCAGATCCAAATAATATAAGCATGTATGTTCCAACTAACTCAGCCACCAGCTACACAGAAGATCAATACACGCTTAATGACAGTATTAAAACTAATTAATACAGGTTTAATAGATCATTACTAAGCTTTGAAGTGGTTAATTACCTTCTGAACTGTTAATAAATAGCTCTGCTTGCTTTCATGTGATTTAGCCATTATGATTAGAGCAATCAAAGCTGCAAGCAGGTGAATTGCAGCAAAGGGAGTTATGCCTTCCTTTCTCGCATTTGATACTTATAGATCCATATATTGTTGTTCTGTATGAAGGTTTCAAACAAATGCCTTAGTCATTTACTGATTTTAGATTCCTGTAATTAGGAATTAATGACATATGGAAGTGTGTTGGTAACCTCCTTCCAATCTGTCATAATCATTGATACCATTCGATTGTTAATTCTATTTTCAACAAATTTTAATGTTTGTGTCATGGTTCTAATACCTGCAGATAAGAAAAATTATCATATGCTGCATTTTCTTAATTAGATCATCAGCCCGTTTAGGGGGTAGCAGGATTTGGGCCGGATTTGAGCGAAATCCAGCCAAACGGTCTAAAATGCAAAACCAAATCTCCAGGCAAATGAAAGCGGCCGTAGACGAAAAATTCTGCCTTTTCGTGCTAAATCCAGGGTTTCTGAAATCTTGTTTTTTGTTGGAGAGGAAGAGTCCGCTCGTTAAATCAACTCTATAGACAAACATTCACACCAGATTTAATAGGATTTATCATGAATTTTATCAAACAGTTTTTAGGATTTAGGTCCCTCAGGATTTCCGAAATACGGATTTAGAGGATTATGAAAGCCTACTTAAATCAAATTCTGGGTGTTACCAAATAGCCCCTTGGTGTTCGATCAATAATTTATTGAAAATTTATGATATTCTGAAATTTTCCTTCTAATATTTTGGATATTGAAATATAATAAATTTTGAATGAATACAATAAGATATTTTTGTTTACACTCGAAGATATGATTTTTTTTGTTAGCTGGATCAATTATTAAAGGTGAAATATCTTATAATAAATGAAAAGCTGTTATTTTTTCAATTTAAATTTGAATTTAATTGGATATTACTAAAGTTTCTTTTTTTTTATATTACTAAAGTTTCATAAAATCATAGTGTAAGTAGTAACAAAATGGGAAAATATTTAATATTTTCATAAATAATATTTCTTGAAGCAAGTTAGATGCTTTTGCTTTCTTATAAATGAACAAAAAAGGATTTTTGCAATTTTAATTTTCTTTAAATTTAAAGAAAATTAACATAAAAAAAGGAAATTTAATAGATTAAATACATAAAAACAAGAAAAAAAAAAATTGTCAGTATATTTTGATATAAATTGTATAAGAACGACCATAAAATTCACTGAATTTTTATTCATGACACTAATCTCAAAGCATTTTTCAAGAAATTTCAAGCCCATTGACCTAAATTATATTATGAAAGAAATTTGGGAACAATCGGTTGAAAAAGCAGCCATAATTTTGATTGTTTGACATTTTATTTAATTAATTTTATTGTCACAATCGATACTTAGTGAGAGGATTAATTCTTCTCTAAAATATTAAATGCAAATAAGTTAAATTGGATCTATATTCTTACCATCTCTCTTGCAAGTGCCAACAAGAAGCATATTGGAAATCCCTATGTTTTGCCCTCTCTTAAAAAACAATTACTAAATTTTATAAATGGAAGAAAATTCATTCGATTAAGGCTTCGTTTGGGACGGCTTTTTTACTGCTTATTGAAGTAGATTTCTAGTATAAAAATTTAAAATTTTTGTACTAAAAAGCTGTTTTAAGAAGTAGTAAGAAAGCCGTCCCAAACGAAGCCTACGTCTTTATTAATGCTTCTAAAAGTAGGTTTCTAGTACGAAAGTTTTAATTTTTATAGGAAAAAATTGCTTCAAGAAGTAGTAAGAAAGTCGACCCAAACGAAGCCTAAGTATGATTCTTCAAGTACAAGACTTATCGATAATCACTAATTAGGATTAAGATAATATATTTAAGAATTTATTATCTTTGATGCTTTAAAAATTTGCCCTAGAGTTTTGTACATAAGGAGAATAAGAAGAATAAAGTTGTGGATTGTGCCACACAAATGAGTGACAATAAGCAAAATGATATCTTGGAGGTCATTATTGTTGACACAATGACTAAGGTTTTGTTTGGGATGGTTTTCTCTCTGCTTCTTAAAGCAACTTTCTAGTAGAAAAATATTAATTTTGATACTAAAAAGCTGCTTTAAGAAGCAGAAAGAAAGCCGTCCCAAACGAAGCCTAAGGCTTTATTTGGGATGACTTTTTTGCTGCTTCTTAAAGCAGCTTTTTAGTACAAAAATTAATTTTTTTATACTAGAAAGCTGTTTTAAGAAGCAATAAGAAAGTTGTCCCAAACGAGACCTAATACTGGGATTTAAGCAAAATGATATATTGGAGGTCCTTGCCACTGATTCTATCAATCCTTTGGAAGTTGAAGGTGATGAGATATATATAGGAAGTGGTAGATGTCACTTATCTTTGTCCATTGTGTTTAGAGGATAATGTAAAGTTAATATATTAAAAAAAATAAATAAAGAATATGCAGTATTTGATTGTAGACTACATAGATCCATCAGGAAAGAGGAACAAATAAGTGAGAGACAACATAGAATGAGTTTTGAGGTATGTTGTAAGGTAAGACATTTACAATTTTAATAAAAATCTACTTAGTACTTAGACATTGGGTTGTCAATTCTAGGTAACGAGTTGGGTTCGGATCAAATCTGGAACTGACTCGGCACTATTCGGCTGAATCCGAACCTGCCCCGTTTTTTGCAAACGGGTCAATTTTTCGGACCCAAACTTGACCTGCTTCTGGTTTGGGTCAGCCTGACTCGACCCCGCGAACATGGCAACGCTGGCAGCGGCGGGTCGGTAGAAGCGACGCGACATCCGTAGGATGGCAGCAGCGTCGTCACTCGACTCGCGGATAACGGGCAGGTGGGTCAGCTTGGTGGGAAGATCGACGAGATGCGGAAGGATAGCGGGGGTGCGATGCGATGCGGGAGTCCCCTCAGGATGCGACGCAAGTAGATGCGGTCAGACGGGTCAGCACGGACAGGCACGATTAGCGTAGGCATGTGCATTTAGCTCGGGCAGGGGCGATCAGCCCGAGCAACGGGTCAATCCATGTCATTTTCGGGTTTGCGAGTCAACCTGAACCCAGCTCAATTTTTGAAACGGGGTGGTTTGTTGAACCCGAATCCGACCCGTTTCTCAAATAGTTTGACCCTAACATGGAATTTTCGTATTGGGTTCGAGTCAAAGTTTCGGGCTGCATCGAATATTGACACCCCTACTTAGACATGTAGTCTAATGAGTCTCTTATGGAGTGCATATGATACAATATATCACCTAAGTGACTTCAAAGAAAGGTCTTCTAAAAGTTACACCTGATGATATATCGTTCTATGGAAAATTAATGTAGGTTAAAACTATTTTACAATAATATAAATCCATATATTTATATGTGGATGGTAGAAAAAGATTCCTTTTTTTTTAATTAAATTTTATTTTATTGAAGAAGAATCAAGCAGATGATCATCTAACTAAATTGCTTTGATTCCAACGAAGGATGACAATTAATTGACAATGACAATTAATTTTGAGAATGGTTAATATTGCTATCCCTACAGGCTGTAAGGCTAAAATTAAGTACAAAATTGGTGTTTTTTTTTTTATCTTTTTTATTGTCATATATGCTTAAATTATTTTAATTTCTGAAGACAATGGTAGTATTAAGGGGAAGAAACAATGTAGTTCTTTTTTATCATGAATGATTAAAACTTTTTAAATTATTTTTGCCTTATTTTTATGAATGATCTATTTTTTATTACATTTTTATATTCAAAAGCATATTTTAATTATTGGATTCCTTCTCTAATTCTCTAAGAGTGAATCAGCATTTTTTTTTAAAAGTGGACAAAGTTTGAAATAAATTTGATATATCCTTAAAAATTAGTCATGATCAGGCACGAATCTCAAGGCAAAATCAAGTTGGAAACTTTCTAAATTAAATTCGGGTTCATTCGAACTTTGATTTATGCAAACTTATAGTCGAACTGAACATCTCAAAAAGACGAACTCAATGACACCAAACTCAACTCAATCCAAGCCCAAATGAGTCTAAATCGAAGACTCAGAGCACATTTGGAAGGTTCAAACCATAATTTGGATTACCAAACGAGTTACAAACGTGACATGATTATAGTCGAATCAAGCTGCTCGACAAGAGAAATTTCAACGAGCTCAACATCGCTGAATTTTGATATCATTAAAACATTCAAATGCTTAATAAACAGAACATAATCAATGGGATTAATATCGGTTGTCCATTCAAACCATTCCAACCATACCCTTGATCTCATTCATATTTATTGATAATGCCACTATTAGAAAACTATAAATAGACATCTCATTTTCATTGAGAGTGGAGGAAGGGGAGGAAGCAAGGAACAAAAAGAAGAGAGCTCTCTTGTCAGCATCGTCGGACCACCGATTGTTGTCGGACTTCCACCCAGCTACCGACTTACTTCGGACTTCTGTCCAGCAACCACTTCCACCCAACTTCTAATTATTGTTAGACTTACACTAGGCCACCAACAGACGCTGGACTTCTGCCTGCCACTAACTGATGCTGGACTTCTGCATAGCCACCGACTGACGTTGGGCTTCTGTCTGGCCACCATCTAATGTCGGACTTCTTCTCAGCCACCGACCGATGTCAGACTTCTATCTGATAACTATTGCCCATCGACTATGATCCTTTCGACCTCCGTCGCCAGATAACGATCTTTTTTACCACTATCGCCTACCAACTACAGTCCTTTTGACCTCTATCGACATATAACAGCCTTTCTGACCACTATCGTTCACCAATTATGATCATTCCGACTTTCGTCGCTAGACTACGGTCATTCCAACCACTGTTGCCCACCGACTGCATTCCTTCTGACCTCTGTCATCATACTACAATATTTTCGACCTCCGTCATCAGCTGACTATGGTCCTTCTGACCTCCATCGTCAGACAACAGTCTTTTTGACAACTATCGCCCGCCGACTATGGTCATTCTGACCTCCGTCACCAGACAACGTACAGTCTTTTTGACCAATGTCGCCTGCCAACTATAGTCCTAACATTCATCACTAGATAACAATCTTTATGACCACCATTGCTTGCCCATTACGATCCTTATGACCTCCGTCGTCAGATAATGATCTTTATGATCATTTTTCCCACCGATTACGGCCCACATCGCCAGACAATGGTTATTCTGACCTCTATCATCAGAAAATAGTCTCAATGACCATTGTAACCTACCGAATATGGTCCTTCCAACCAATTCGCTAGACAACGGTACTTTCGATCTCTATCGCCAGAGTACGGTCTTTCTGACCTCCATCGCCCGTCTATTTCGATCCTTCTGACCCTCGCCCACCAACCACGATCCTTTTGACCACCGTCACTCGACTACGATCCTTCCGACCATTGTCACCCGACTATGATCTTTCCAACCTCTGTCACCCAAGGAAGGGCCTAATTTGTAATCGACTGCATACACTATTGGATTCATTTAGAAAATGGGTAAAAAATTCATTGTTATTTAAAGAAAAATAATTTTTTCACTATTTTAAAACTTTTTTTTATTAAAAATAATTGTTTAATTTTAAAGTAAATTCAAATAGATGATACAAAATTTATTTATTTTTAAAAAAGTTATTTAGAATATCTTTTGTTTATTGTAAAAAAAAAATATATAAAAAATATTATTAAATGATTATAATAAAATTATAACAAAATATCATAATAAAATTATACCATATATTTTAAGTGATATATTCAATAATATTATATTATTATGTAAGCATTGCCTTGGAGATTTTGGACTAAAATTATGAGTTTTTTAATGCATTATTATTTCAAGATTATTTTATGATCATTGATCTCATTCAATAATATTTCTCAATATTTGAAACTCATTGCATGAGAAAATAATTAAAATTTTAATATTCATATGCTTGCAAATATTTTGAAATTAAATAAAAATGAGTTGTTAATGATATTATAATGCATTTATAGATTATAATTACTTTTTAAATGAATATAAATATTAATGATATTTTTAGACACAATAATATATTCTAACTAGAAAAGATAGAGTAAATAATCATAATACATTAGTGGCATAGCCAAAACAATTTCTTATTAGAGGTATAATTAGCTATTATTAAAATCTCATATATATTTTCTAATAGATACATATAATTTTAAATTTTCTAATTTTCTAAAGATGCATAAATTAAGTATTTCTTAAAAATTATATTTGAATAAATAATATATATATGGCATAAAAAAAATTTAAAATTTTAGAGGAGGATATATTCTCCTGCCCCTGTGTGAATCTACCCATGATTCATGCTAGATTCATAATTTTTTTGGAAACATATGAGAGCCAAATCCAGACCAACATCATTGATTAAACTATTTGAATACGAGTATTAAAAAAAACAAAGATGTAATTTGCATATAAAGAACAAAATTAGCCAATTTTTATTAGCAGGAGATTAAAAAAGGTGTACAAAGAAACAAAGAAAAATATGTAAAGGATGATTTTAGTGTTAGTTGTATGTGCAATCAGATTGTAATATTATCTGCTTTGACCTCAATTCCATCGATCTAGTTTGTTGGGGGTTTGCGAGGGGTATGTGGACAAATTTTACGTTCGCCATATGATTTGCTTTAAATATTTTTTTTTATCAAATCTACATAGATTTACATTATAGCTGATAAGTCATCACAAATTTATCTTGATCAGGCACGAATCTCAAGGCAAAAAACTAATTGGAAACTTCAAAGATTAAATTCAGGAGCATCTGAACTCCGATTTCAGCAAACTTATAGTCAAACTGAGCGTCTCGGAAATACGAACCCAACGACACCAAATTTGATTCAATCCAAGCCCAAATGAGTCCAAATCAAGGACCTTATAAAGCACTGTTGAAAGGTTCGAACCACAATTTGAGTTACCAAACGGTCTCCGATTTTGGCGAGCTTATAGTCGAATCGAACGGTTCGACGAGACGAATCCAACGAGCCCAAGATCGCCATATTCCAACATTATTAAGGCCTCCAAATGTCCAATGAACGGTGCACGATCGAAGGGTTCAATATCGGCCGTCCATTCAAACCACTCCCTATTCGCCCATGATCTCACACCTATTTACGAGCCACGCCACTCCAGAAAAACTATAAATAGAACCCTCATCCTTCACAAAGGGGGACTCAAGTGAAGAGAGAGAAGAAGAAGAGAAGGAGGAGAAGAAAGAAGCTCCTCCTCGACCACTGCCGGAGCTCTTCCCGTCGCCTGAAGACGCCGGAACTCTGCCGGATTTTCGAGAAACGCCGGGAATTTGCAGAACTTTGTAACTTTTTGAGAAGTTGATTGTAAACTGATCGTCTTGATTTGTAAGACGGATCAACATTTGTACTTCAAATAAATACTAGTGGAACTTTACAACTGGGCGAGGCCCCGTGGTTTTTTCCCTCTTTCGGGTTTTCCACGTAAAAACCTTGGTGTTCATTTCTCTTTTATGTTTGTGTGCTGAATACTCGTACAACGCTCGGACGCAAATTTACAAACTCTACCGCCGCATATATTCTAGCACGCAACAATAGCATATCGAGAGACAGACAAATGTTTCACTATCGATTTGAATCAGTGGCTTGTGCTTGGAGAGAACTTGAATATTTGAAAAATTCTACAGCTCCGACATATGTTTGATGCTTACAATCATCGCTATTGCCATCTGAATGCCTTCACATGATCGTTTGTCCGCTATTTCCTAATTGTCATCATTTGTCCATCACCACGTGATCGTCTTCGCCGACGCCTACTAACATCATCACCATTCACAACATCTCCAACATTCTCCACCACAAACATAAGTAAACATATTTGAGATCTAAACTTCATAATCCCATCTTTTTCTATTGATGGAAATAGCAAACTATTGTAATAATTACTCCCATAGTGGATCATTTCATCCGAGTCTAATTCTACGATTTGTTTTAGATTTTTCACATAAAAATTTTAGTCTTCAATGCTTTTTCTTTTACCCGGTTATGTGGGGGATCTTCCAGCAAAAGTAGGATAGAAAACTCATCTCTATTGAAATAAATTTTCTAGCCCGCAATAGTTATGAGTAATTACATAACCATATGACTGTAATTTTTTAACTTTTAAAATAAAATTCATAAAAATAATTAAATTAAAAAAATTATTCTTTTTTTTAATATTATGAGTTGCCATTTGGCCCACATTCAGAATTTGTTACTAGTTGAAATCCAAAATCTATTTTTAAAACATTCAACAGAAATTAAAAAAAAAATCCCTAACCGGCCATAAACCGTACATAACATGAGAATACAGAGTCCTTGTTCTTTTTTTTTCCCTATAAAATAATTAAAAAGAATTTACAAATTTGTTTTTAAATTAAAGAAAACTAATAAAAAAGAACAAGTTTTCAGCTTTTAATTAAATTAATTTTCAAAGTGTCCATTTAATAAAATAAAGATACTTTTGTATAATTTTAAAAAAACGTGCGCTGTGGCGTGTTATAATTGTCGTACATGCATTTTTTTTTATTGATTAAAAAAATCAAATATTAATAATTTGAGGTCAGCCTGTAAAAATTAATAATTGTTGCGTCATGGAGTATTCGCGTCCGTAGAGAAACATAAAGTTTAACATCTTAGCATTGTGCGAAAATCCGGCACGCAAACAGATAAGAGAGATAGTGTGTCATCCACTAGAGACAACAAGATTTTTACATGAAAACCCCTAAAAATGAGGAAAAATCACGGGGCCTAGCCCAGTTTAAATGAATCTACTAGTATTGTAGTTGATTACAAATGAGGTCCTTCCTCGGGGGAAGGCCTTAGCTTGATGTACATCTTATAGAGTACATTATATTGTGAGAATACATAGCATCATTATTGATGTGTTTGTTTGGTCTGAAAGACTGTAGTAGGTGGACGACGTAAGTCGGAAAGATCGATGTCGGCGGGCAATGGAGGCCAGAAGGATTGTAGTCAACGGGCGACGTTAGTCAGAAGGACCGTTGTCTCACGATGAAGGTCAAAAGGATGGCGTCAGGTAGAAACTTGGTGACGAGCGGATCCGACGTCAGTTGGAAGCCAAGGAGAACTCCGACATTAGATGGTATTCGGGCAGAACTCCAGCGTCATTTGGAGTTTGGGTGAAACTCCAGTGTCACTTGAACGTCGGGCAGAATTCTGGCGTTGCTTGAACGTCGAGCAGAACTCCAACGTTGTTTGAACGTCGGGCAAAACTCTGGCGTCAGGCAGAATTCTAACGCCAGACAAGAATTTCGACGACGGTGGTCGAGGAGGAGTTTCTTCCGTCCTATCCTTCTCTTTTTCTTCTTTCTTGGGCCCCCTCACAACAGAAATAAGAGGTATATTTATAGATTTCTGGAGTGGCATGGCCTGTAAATAAGTGAGAGATCAGGGGCGAATCGGGAGTGGTTTGAATGGATGGCCGATATTGAATCACTTGAATGTGGACTGTTCGTCATACATTTGAAGGTCTTAGTGATGTCAGAATTTGGAGATATTAGGCTCGTTGGATTCGTCTCGTCGAGCCGTTCGATTCGACTATAAGCACGTCATATTTGGAAACTGTTTGGTAACTCAATTTGTGGTTCGAACTTTCCAACAGCGCTTTAGGTACTTGATTTGGACACATTTGGGCTCGGATTGAGTCGAATTTGGTGTCGTTGGGTTCGTATTTCCGAGACATTCAATTTGACTGTAAGTTTGCTGAAATCGGAATTCAGATGATCCCAAATTTAAGTTTTGAAGTTTCTGGCTTGATTTTGTTTCGAGATTCGTGCCCGATCAAGATAATTTTTTGATGATATATCAATAATAATAATAATAATAATAATAATAATAATAATAATAATAATAATAATAATAATAATAATAATAATGGGAATAGATTCCTTCTTACAGCCAACGTTCATTTCATGCCAAGTGGCGAATTAGAACCATACAAATTGCATGAATAAGTTTTGACGAATTGAAAAAAATGTATTAGATTATTGTATATAATTCTTTTCTATGAAATGTAAATTATGGATGTTTAGTTGGCTCTGATATGTTATATTTGATGATGAGATGATTAAGATTAAATACAATTCTTTTATTAGATTTTAGAACATGGCAATTCGAGCCCCTCTAAAAGGAGAAATTATTATGTGCGGTGTCCGAACGTGTCCGGATGCTAATCTGGACGCGCCACTTCATCCAATGCACTTTGCATTAGTGATGTGGCGTGCCTGGATTGGCCTTCGGACGCACACCGCACTTAATAATTTTTCCTCTAAAAGGGTGTTATCTCCTAACATCATGGCCTTGACATTTATCTGGTGAGAGAACTATATTATACACTATATAGTTTGAAGAAATAAGAATGTGAAGATTAAGGCTTCGTTTGGGAGAGCTTTCGTACTGCTTTCTAAAATAACTTTCTAGTATAAAAATTTGTAGCTCAAAAAGCTTTTGTATTAAAAAACTGCTTTAGAAAACAGCAAGAAAATTGTCACAAATAAAGGCTAATCTTTTTTTCGAAGAGGAGTTTCGTGTCAATAACGGACAAGCACAAATTCATATTGCTACTAAGATGTGAGTTTTACACTTTGTTTGAGACATCTTTCTTACTGCTTTTTAAAAAGACTTTTCTAATAGAAATTTTTTTAAAAAGCAGCAAAGAAGCTATCCCAAACAAAGGCTTAGAAGATAGTTGATATTAAATCTGCTTTTGAATATATGACTTTCTTGTTTTATAAGTTTTAGTTATATATTATTTGGATAAAACTATGAAATTGAACAAAATTAATCTTGGTTGTTTGTTTTGGTTTTGTTGTTAAAGTACATCTTCTATTATGAGCAGTAAATTTGTTTTTTAATTACTAGTTGATTTTTCTACTTTTATAAAAGCAATAAAAAAATTATTAAATTATATTAAATTAACAAAATAATTTAAATAAACAAGTGACAAAAACTTTAACCTGCACATTATTTATTCCAAATGCTAAAATTGTATATTTTAATAAATATTATTTGTTATTCTAATACATGTTATGTAAGCTAAATATAATTAACTTCATCCTTAAAGATAATTACATTCACTCTAGAAGAAAAGTCTTTTTGTGACAACCCCAATGGTCACAAATTTGGTCAAAATAGGAATTTATTGTTAATATATATGAGAAGATTTATATACAATTGTTAAAACTTCTATTAATCATCGTTCATTACTTTGCGAGTTTGCGCAGAAAACCTTGTTATATTGTAGCTCTTTTAACATTGATCACATGATTGCCATTACCCACTATTGCATTATCGATTTGAGACGGCTTTCTTACTGTAATCACACTAATACAAGCAGTCAAGCAAATTGAAGAGGACCACCACCTGAACAAGCCGAAACAAACTACTCCACTACGTTCGTTCGTCACAGTAGTCTGCCAACTGACATTTAGCACACATTCTAGCTAAATGTCCTCTCTCCTTCTATATATGCTTGTATTATAGTGCAAGAACATCGTTAAGCTCAATATGATGCTACAATAAAACTACAGAACTTAAGTTCTTCATGTCATTCTCTTTGTTTCATTCTCTGCTTCTTTACAGATTTTCTCACTAACTATTTCTTGAAGCGAAATTTTTTTGTACTAGAAAGCTGCTTTAAGAAACAATAAGAAAGCCGTCCAAAACGAAACATAAGTACCTTTAGCTACCATCCATAAAATGTGATCAAGCTCATGCACCGAATTATCCGCCCCTTTCTTCTTATGGGTCCGCTAAAAGAACTCAATAGTTTTTGCATATCATTTCAGTTCTTTCCTACATATCACCAATTAATTTTTTGTCTTCCAGTATCATGAACTTAATAATAAAGAGATAGCAGTTAAGTTAAGCATTCAACATGTTAAATTTAACTTTATAGTTCATCAACTGTGTAACTACGATCATAACTTTGATCGTCTCTTGCAACCTCTCAAGAAGGCTCATCAATGCAATTAGAACATGATGTTTCTTCTATTTTATAAATATATGTGTCTGATAATATATCTTCTTCAAAAACATACGAACAACATGCATTACTCATCATATTAATATATGAGTTAGGCTCAAATATATCTTATTTTGTTCAGAGATATAAATTTGTGATAAATATTACAATCAAAATTTTTTGTCGTAAAAATTATTGGCACGGATTTGCAACAACTTTGTGGCCATTTTTTCTTCATTATTTTGAAATTGATTTATAACTTATTTGTGACAATTTTTTTTTTGTCAGAATGTTATGATTGACATTTTGTGATGGAGCATATGTTGTAATTTTGAGAGAAATTTACTACAAAGTTGTGATTGAACACAAGGAAGGCACGAAGCGTAGTAACCTCCGGAGTGAATGAGTGCAGCAAGGAAAGAAGGCTATTAGCTGCCTACATGGCTACATAGTACTAATAAGTTAGCATGATCAGATCAAAAAAAGAGAGCTAGCGGACGAGAGTGAAGAGAGAGATAAGGCAAATAACATGGATAAGAGACAAAACAGGTAATCCCACATCTTAGATGAGCTAGAGATCATAAACCAATTGCATATTATATATGTTCCTTCTTTTTCTCATAATGTCTTCAGTCATCTAATCAATCTCCATAAATCTACCTCTCATTTGGGCTGATAATATTTGTAAGCTTAGAGATGACTTGTCGTTGAGGGATCTCACGACAAAATTATTCATTGACGAGGTTGTCATTGTCAAGTTGTTGGATAAAAAAACTACTCGAAAAAAAAGAAAGCTACAATAAAATTGCAAGGCCTTAAGAAATATAAATATACTTCAAATATTAGTACTAATACATACTTACAAAATGGTGTTAAATATAAATTTGCAAAAGTGCAGGGGATCTTTGAAAATTACAGCTGGACATTTGAAGAAAACGGAGATGCATTAAGCAAAAGCGAAGAAAAATAATGATATTCAAATTAAGAAAGGTTCAACGGCTATTTTTCTCCACTTCTCCCCAGCCCCTCTTGCCACTGCACGTCGAGCTTAATTCCCATTGCTATTGTGGCGGCGAAGCAAACATCATTGAACTCTGCAAACAGAAGCACTTCAAAGAAGCCATATACGCCTTTCATTCCCTTGAATCCAAAACGCTCCAACGCAGAACTTACGCCAACCTCTTTGTTGCCTGCGCCCAGCTCAAGTCCATCCACCATGGCCGCCTTGTCCACCTCCACCTCTCCTCCTCCAAAGTCATCTCCGATGTCATCCTCCACAACCATATCCTCATCATGTATGGCAAATGCGGAGCCATGGATGACGCCCGCCAACTGTTTGACATTATGCCCGAGAGAAATATTGTTTCTTGGACCGCTATGATTTCTGGGTATTCCCAAAGCAATAGAGAGATTGAAGCTGTGGAGTTGTACTTAGGAATGCTTCATGCAGGCTTGCTTCCGGATCAGTTCTCATTGGGAAGTATGGTTCGATCTTGTTCTAGCCTATTGGATGTAGAGTTGGGAAGGCAGTTGCACTGTCATGTCATAAAGTTAGGTAATGGACCTGATCCTACTGTTCTGAATGCACTAGTTACAATGTATTCGAAAACCGATAGAATTAGTGATGCATTTTTGGTGTTTCAGAGGATTACAGAAAAGGATTTGGTCTCTTGGGGATCAATGATTGCTGGATTTGCTCAGCAAGGTCATGAAATGGAAGCTTTGCACCTTTTTAGGGAAATGATCGGCACAGGGGTTCATCGACCCAACGAGTTTCATTTCGGGAGTGCTTTTAGTGCTTGCGGAAATATAAGTCTATTGGGGTATGGGGAGCAGATTCACAGTTTATGTACGAAGTTTGGGCTTGAAAAAAATGCATTCTCTGGTTGTTCTCTAAGTGACATGTATGCAAGGTGTGGAATGTTGAATTGCACGAGGAAAGCATTCTACCAGGTTGAGGTACCTGATTTAGTTTCATGGAATTCAGTTATAGGTGCATTTTCTTTTGGAGGTTCTGCAGATGAAGCTATTCAATTTTTCTCAGAGATGAGACTTTTAGGTTTGGAACCAGATGATATTACTATTCGGTGCCTGCTTTGTGCTTGCACGATCCCTCAGTCTCTATTTCAAGGCCAACTATTCCATGCTTATTTATTCAAGATGAGTTTTGGCAGAAATACTACAGTCTGTAATGCCCTTCTAAACATGTATGCCAAATGTTCAGACCTGAATACTGCAATGAATCTCTTCGAAGAAATGAATAATACTCGCAATACTGTTTCTTGGAACACAATTTTAACTGCATGCTTACAGCACGAACAACCACTTCAGGTTTTTAGGTTATGCCGACTGATGAGAAGTTCGAAAATTGAGTTTGATCAGATAACATTCAATTGTATAATTAGTGCTTCTGCTGATTTGGCTTGGCTAGACATGGGAAATCAAGTTCACTGTCATGCCTTGAGAAATGGATTTGAGGATTCACTGATGGTTAGGAATGGTTTGATTAATATGTATGCCAAATGTGGAAACTTAAATCATGCAGGAAAGTTGTTTGAGTTGACAGGAAGTGATTGTGATGTTTTCTCATGGAACAGTTTGATTGTAGGCTATGCACAATTTGGCTATGGAAGGGAATCTCTTGAGCTGTTTAAGAGAATGCAGTTCTTTGGGATTAAGCCAAACCATGTTACATTTGTAGGGGTTCTCACTGCCTGTAGTTATATTGGACTGGTAGATGAAGGGCTCTATTACTACGACATGATGAGTACCATTTATGCTATTTCTCCCACAAGAGAACATTGTTCATGCATAGTTGATTTGCTCTCTCGAGCTGGTAGATTGAGTGAGGCTGAAAGCTTCCTTAACAAGATGCCAATTGAACCTGATGTCATTATGTGGAAGACTTTGTTAGCTGCCTGCAGGATTCAAAATAATATGGATATTGGGAAGAGAGCAGCTGAGAGTGTTCTATGCATTGACCCCTATAGTTCTGCCGCCTATATTTTGTTGTGTAGCATTTATGCTTCTTCTGGTTGTTGGGATGATTTAGCCAAACTACGAAGATCAATGAGAAGTCATGGGGTGAAGAAATCTCCTGGGAAGAGCTGGATTGAGGTCAAAGGAGAAATGATTGCCTTTATTGTTGAAGACCGAAGACATCGACAAACAGAAGATATATATGGAATACTCGTAGTGCTAGATTTTGACATGAGAGAAGTTAGTCATGATCCAATATCTTCATTGGAAGGGTTGAAGCATATTAGATAAGTATAAACACTTATCTGCTTTTGACTCTCACGGAAAGATTTAAACTTATGGGGTCCGCGGGGTGAAGAAATCTCCTGGGAAGAGCTGGATTGAGGTAAAAGGAGAATGATTTCCTTTATTGTTGAAGAGTGAAGACATTGACAAACAGAAGATATATATGGAATACTCGAAGTGCTAGATTTTGACATGAGAGTAGTCATGATCCTGTATCTTCATAGGAAGGTTTGAAGCATATTAGATAAGTAATAACACTTCTGTTTTTGACTCTCACGGCAAGATTTAAACTTATGGGCCCTCAAGTTCTAGTTATTAGTTCTTGATCGGCAAGATTTAAGCTCTGTTGTTTGGATATTTCTGCGACCACTAGTCATTCTACAAAGTTCAAATGGAAAATTTTGCCGTCCTTTATATGAGCCACTCAAAGTTCGATTGTCTATTACATTTCCACACTTTGTTGTTCAACATCAGGGTGCTTAACTTCAAAGGATGGCTTTTGAAATTTATCCTTCGCGCAATACAAGAGGTATGCTTTTATGATTCTGTATTCATTCTGTAAAAAGGTTTGGTGCATTACAATTTAATTTCTTATAAGTTGTTTTTATATTTATGTTGTAAAGAGTGTTGCATTTCATGTGGATATTTTCTAGAGATGCAAATTTTCTTCTGCTAAAGGCTAATTGTTTGATAAAACTAAGAAGGATATGGTAAAAAATGATTATATCATATAGATAGTTGGAGTAGCACCTATTGGAGGAAGATAAGTTAAGCAAAAAGAAATTTCGATAAATTTGTAACATATCTAACATACAACAACAACAATAACAACATCAAGCCTAACTATTATTGACACCCCCTAACTATTATAAATCAAAATGAGAATACATCAACAAAGTAGCAATAACAATAAGTGAAAAGAAAATAAAAGAAACAACTGCTTAAATAAAATTACCTAAACCCAAAAAAATACAAATAGCCTGCTAAAAAAGCTTTAAATACCAAATGATATCTTATTATTAATAAATCTACTCATGTGGTGATAGTCTATGAAGCACTTCAGTAGAACTTGTTCTAAACAAGTGAGTTTGAGAATTCAAATTCAACAACTAATATCTATGAAAGCAGAAATAATCTGGAGATGGGGCATGCAACATGAACAATCAAAAAGAAGTATGCAAAGGTGATAATTTTGTTCTCATCACTTCAAGCAAAGACGATGGAGTGAGCAAATTTTAACATAAGCAAAAAAGATAAAGGTGTTGGGGATGAGGAGAAAAACATCACAATGATGTAATAAGCAAGAAAGTAAAAGTAGTGCAAAGTAAATGACACCAAGATTTAACGTGGAAAAACACAAATTAGGGGAAAAAATACGGAGCCACACCACGAAGAAATCCAATATGAAAATTAGGAGAAATAAGTACATATCTCTCTTCTCTCTCACTCTCTCATTGCTTCTCTTCTCACATGCATCATTCTCTATGTCTACACTACTCAAAATACAAGAGAAAGTCAAGTAAATAATCCCAAGGGACGGAAAACCCTTCAAAAAAATGAGAAAGAAAATTATCCAGACTGTCTCGCAACACTAGGGCAGCAATTTGGGGCATTGCGGCGCTCAAACCTCTGTCTTGATCCACTGTGGCACCATATCTAGATCGTTGTGTCGCTCCGATCTTTGTCGTTTAGCGCTGGGGCTCTCGGGTTGATCTAACACAATCAGATTCCACACATAACAAATGGCAAGGAAAAAGAGGAAGGAATCGAGCTCGCTGTTAAAGGAGAATGGCATGGAGGAAGGGTTTGTGGATGTCAATTTTTTTTATCTAGGATGAAGGATGTGAGAAGGCGGCTTCTCTCTTATAATTTTTTTTTCAACATTATTATGCTATATGTCAAATATAATGATTTAAACGTTAAATATAGAAATTCAAGATTTATATGTAAATCTCCTAATATAATTTTGCATTCAATAAAATTTAAATAATTATAAATAATATTAAGACAAAATTAATCACTCGGTTCTCTGTGAAAACATTTGTTCTATTCCTTTCCTTAAAATAACCCCAATTATGTCATCATGTTGGACTGAGGCTTAACATTTCAAATTGAACCAAAAGCAGAGTATTGTTCATATTATAAATCCATTCACAAATTGTTAATGGTATGACGTGGCATAAGTGGGACCAAATTATAATTATATGAATTTTCTGCGGTTAACAAATAAAAAATTATGAAGAAAAATAGTATGTCGGTTAGAGTTATTATAGCTATGGCTTATCTGAGGACCAACCAACCGCCTGGACGATAAACAAAGAGCCTTTTTCTTGAACAAATCGTGGGGTCCACAGTGTTGAACGGTCGATTTTTTGTCCACGTGGGATGAACCACTGGCTTGCCATGTAAATGGATAATTTAATTTAATCAACAGCATTATCTCTTTGCTTCATATTATAAATTAATGGTGTTGCCTTTATCAGTAGAGAAATTTGACTTGTATTTCTCACAATGCTTTCTTCCATTTAGATAAAAATATTCTCACTTTGGATCTGATTGGTTTATCGAATTTCTTCAATTATTCTATAGAATTGAACGTAAATCTCCTTCTCTCTTATTTTTCAATAAATTTAAGAATTTGCTCAATCTAAAGTGTAAGGTTTAAGGTTTATAAATTTTTTTTTGAAAAAAAGGTTAGAACAAAGAAGTATATATTGCTTTAGATTGCAAGAATAGGTCTAGGAAATATTTATGTTTTAGACCAGATTTATGCTATTTTGTGTTGGTGTAAAAATTAACATTTTCATATGTTGGGTCTAAGTAAAAATTTTTAGGTAAATATAATATTTATTCATTAACTTCATTTTTCCATTAGATTTTAGTAATGCATTTAGTTTACAAATTTTAGGTTAGAATATTGTGAGTTTTTTGGTAATTGTAGGTTATATTTAAGTTTATTTTTTGCTTAACAGATTAAAATTTTATTTATGATATATATATATATATATATATATATATATATATATATATATATATATATATATATATATATATATATATATATATAACCAGGCATGAATCTAGATGTAAATATGATATTGAGGCTTTCAAAATAAAATTTGGGACCATCTGATCTCCAATTTCAGCAAACTTATAGTTAAATTGAACATCGCAAGAAGACGAGTCCAACGACATCAAATTTGATCAAATCCGAGCTAAAATGGGCCCAAATCAAAGAATCAAAGCTCTCTTGGGAGCTTAAAAACATTAATTGGATGACCAAATGATACTCAAATATGGCATGCTTATAGTCCAATCGAGCAACTCAACAAAATGAATCCAACGAGCCCAATATCACTCAATTCTGATATATCTATGGCATCTAAATGTTAGACAAATGCTTCATGATCAAGGGGATTACTATGAGCCATCCGATGGAACACTCCCAACATGTCCTTGATATTCTCCATATTTACTAGCCATAAAACTCCCCCCCCCCCCGCCGCCCCGGCACACACACACATTATTCACATTAAGGGGAGGAAAGAGAGGGAAAGAAGAGGAAGAAATTGATTAGGTGTGCTATAGAATGTGTCCCAAGTGTTGCATGCAAATTTTGGCAAAATTAGAAAATATCACTTTTGGAGCTCACCAATGTCGCATGTTCAAGCGCCGCGGCGCTGCACTCAGCCAAGGCGCCCGAAAGTGACATTGTGGCACAAGATCTCGGGTTGTTGCAGTTGCAGATTTTTTATCGCTGCAGTGCTCCGATTTGAGGACCGCAGCATTAGGTCATTATGAGCTCTTTAAATATATTTTAATTCCATTAATCCGATCTTTTCATTCGAGCAACCAGCCAAGTAGGAGATAGAAAGAGAGGTTTGGAGAGAAAATTATGTTTTGAGCCACTTCGGGCCATTTTCAACTGTCAGCCAAGTTGGAAAAGTTGTGTGAATCAAAGTAAGTCACTTTATTTCTATCTATGTTTTCAAAATATGAAAAATTTTGAATTTTTTGATTAAAATTGTATTTCTGTTAGCGAAAATGTGAATAGCTTTATAACGGTAAAACTTTCTCCGCATAACTTTTTATATGTTATGAGAACATGATTACAAACATTTGAGTATTTTCTGAAGCTTTTATACCAGGTTTTTTGAAATTTGTGCTATTTTAATTGAACAAAAATTAATCTAAACACTGAAAAATAATGTTTAGTTCAATAAATATCTTAAAATAGTGTTTTATACATTCTTTTGTAATTTGGTTACGTTTTGACATTATAAAAATTTGCTCAGTAAGAAGTTCAGTTATCTACCTTTATACAGTACTATGAAATTCTATCATGTGATAAATTTTACTTTAATTACTGTAATATGATGAAATATATGCCTATGTGGTGAGATATATGCTTATATGATTGAAAAATATCTAGTGTGAGTTATAAGAGGTCAAAATCATATGAGAGAATGTCTATGTTATGAAATATTTTAGTTCCTGTAAGGCATGTTGTAATGCCTACGGATATGTTCTAGTGCTATGAGTACAAAAGGGAGACATAAGGGACCAAAATCCTTTGACATTTTATCTTGGATCGGAATATGAAATATGAAATGTTATATGATATAAACTATTTTATACTTTATATGCTTTGTCTGTTCACTTACTCAGTATTGTTAATTGCAAAAAATTGTTATGCTTTAGTTACCTTTCCTAGTACACACATTGAATTATATGATAGCATTTAACTGTTTTTAAATATTCTTCAAAATATTTAATTAATAAAAGAAAAGAATTTGAAAATTTAGATTGTCTTATGTGATTTGCTGAGCTGTTGTTGCTTATTATTGGTTGATTGTGATTTTCAGAGTCTGGGATAGGAAATGAGGCTGTTGATTAGCAGTTCATGATAATATTTGAGTTAATAGGAATTTTATTATTTTGATTTTTGTACAATTATAACTAGTTTGTTTTTCAATTATGTAGCTTCTAATTGTAGCCATGTATTGTAATATATATTTTTTTGATAAAATGAAAAAACCAATGTGGAAGAGATTATTTTTCAGTATTTGGATATTTTAATAGCTTTGTAGCCTGTATTTTTTATTGAAATGAAATTAGAAGATAATTTGAAACTTTCCAAAATTAGATCTTCGGATTTATCTGTCACAGCTCAACACGATGGGACATATCCTAATTTGGTTGGGGATTGCCCGCCGATTACGATCCTTCTGACCACTTTCATCCGATAACAGTCTTTCCAACCTCGGTCGCCCACCGTTTATAATCTCTTTGACCACCTTCTCTAGACTACGGTTTCCCCAACCATCGTCACCTAACAACGATCCTTTCGACGTAAATTTTAATTTTGCATAAATAAACCGCATACGTGGACATTTGAAATAAAAAATTGTGGATATATAATAAACTTTTACATGGGCGTAAAGAATTAATAAATGAGTTCGTTAAGGATGATGAATATTTTGTGTATGTAGCTTCGTAACAAACTTTTTTTTTATTTAAATGAAAATTTAGATAGTAATGCTTTAAACACAAAAAATCGAGATTCTAACTATGCAAGCATGGGTAGCAACTCCTTACACTAAGCATAGACGTAGATCAATACATTTTTTTTTATTTTACTTATGTTTAAAATTTATTGTAATAAATTTCTATTTATATTTGTAGAAAGAAAGTACTTGAAGAAAACATACTAAGAATTTGACAATTTAAAAAATTAAGAAATACAATTTTAAATTTAAATTTAGATTTTGATATATGAATGAGAATCTTAAAAATTAAATTATTATTTTTTAAAATAATCAAATCATCGCCTGACTACGGTCCTTCCGCCCACAATCGCCCACTACGTTCATTCCAACCACATCGTCCGACTATTGTCCTTCCGACCTACATCGCTCACCAACTATGGTCATGCTGACCAGACAAACATATCAAACTGATTCTTCTAATTCCCACAATGTAATGTACTTTATATTATGTATATTTGCAACATTGAGCTAATGCCTTCCCCACAAGAAAGGGTCCCATTTGTAATCAACTGAAAACACTAAATGATTCATTTAAACTGAGCATGGCCCCATGATTTTTTCCGTTTTTCGAGGTTTCTCGTAAAAATTATGATGCCTCATATGAATGTTACATTCCTACTCATTCATCTATTTTTGTGATGGATCTTCATATATGACTAGGATGCTAAACTTTATATATATATATATATATATATATATATATATATATATATATATATATATATATATATATATATATATATATATATATATATATATATATATATATATATATATATATATATATATATATATATATATATATATATATATATATATATATATATATTGTTGCGTCCAGGAGTATTTGCGACGGTAGAGAAATATCATATTTAACGTCTTAGCATTGTACGAAAATCCAGCACGCAATCAGATAAGGAGAGAGGGTATAGCATTTATGAGACATCAAGATTTTTACGTGGAAAACCCCTGTAAAAAGGGGGAAAAACCACGGGGCCTAGCCCAGTTTGAACGAATCCACTAGTATTTGCAGTCGATTACAAATGAGGCCCTTCCTTGGGAGAAGGCCTTAGCTTGATGTACACCTTATGGAGTACATTACATGATGTAAATACAAAGAGCTACTATTGACGTATTCGCTTTGTTAGAAGGACTACAGTCGGCGGACGACGTAGGTCAGGAGGACCGTAGTCAGCGGGCGACGGAGGTCGGAAAGACTGTAGTCGGCGGGCGACATAAGTCAGGAGGACCGTATTCAACGGGCGACGCATGTCTGAAAAACTATAGTCGACAGGCGATGTAAGTCAGGAGGACCGTAGTCGGCTGGCGACGACGGAGGTCGGAAGGACTGTAGTATGACGACGAAGATCAGTAGGACAGCGTCAGGTAGAAGTCCAGTAATGGAAAGAAATGCATCTTCGCATAGACGTCCAGCGAAGTCCGATAACCGGTAGAAGTCCGGCGTCGGGTAGAAACTTGACGAAGAGTGAAGGTCCGACGTCGGGTAGAAGTCCAACGTCTTTGGTGGCAGAGGAGAACTCCGGCTTCACTTGGGCGGAGTTTCGGCGTCAGGAGGGAACTCTCTTGTAAATTGGGAAGAATTTCAGCATCCCATGGAATTTGGGCAGAATTCTGGCGTTCTCCCGAATATCCGACAGAGTTCCGGCGTCTTCAGGCGGCAGGATGAGCTCCGACGGTGGTCGAGGAGGTGAGGAATCTCCTTTTCCCCTTTCTCCTCTTCTTCTTCTCTCTCTTCACTTGAGCCCCATTGGTGTAGAATGAGAGTTCTATTTATAGTTTTTCTGGAGTGGCATAGCCCGTAAATAGGCGTGAGATCAAGGGCGAATTGGGAGTGGTTTGAATGGACGGCCGATATCGAATCCTTTGATCATGCACCGTTCGTTGGACATTTGAAGGCCATAATGATGTCGGAATTCGATGATCTTGGGCTCTTTGGATTCGTCTCGTTGAGCCGTTCGATTCGAGTATAAGCTTGTCAAAATCGGAGACCGTTTGGTAACTCAAATTGCGGTTTGAACCTTCCAACAGCTCTTTGAACCCTTGATTCGAACTTATTTGGGCTCGGATTGGGTTGATCTTGGTGTCGTTGGGTTCGTATTTCCGAGACGCTCAGTTTGACTATAAGCTCGCCGAAATCGGAGTTCGTATGCTTCTGAAATTAATTTTTAAAGTTTTCAACTAGCTTATGCCTCGAGATTCGTGCCCGATCAAGATAATTTTGCGATGTCGTATCATATATATATATATATATATATATATATATATATATATATATATATATATATATATATATATATATATATATATATATATGAGACATTCAAGTCATTTAAGTCAAACTCATACACACAACGTATACACAAAGACTCGAACCCAAGAGCTCTTAATTGTAAGCCTAAGCTCTCAACCAACAGACTAAGACGAGCTGTGTTTTTTTATATTTTTTTAATTGGCCGACTATTTATTCATTTGCAATGAATACTAAAAAAAATCTCTAAAAAAACACATGTCTAAAAAAGGAAGATTGGCTTTTCAAAGCACTGAAGGTCAACTGTATCTTACCAGTTTTGTGGTAGTGGGCCCGTGGATGTCCGAATTTGGTAAGGTTTGGCAGCGAGGATAAGCTCCTGCGGCTGCTGCCATTCTCGCACGTGCTTATTCACACCTTCTCAAGTCAAAGAGAGGAGAAATTTATAATTATTCTTTTCAGATACCGAATCGTTTGGAGTCGAATCAGAATGCACCACATCATTTGATAATACATAGTAAAAAAGTGATGTGGTGCATTATGATTCATCTTCGGACAGCGTCCGTATCCGTACAGAATAATTTTACCAAAAAAAAGGAGAGAGATGCGTGTATTTTGAGTAGTTTGAAAGTTATATATGCCTTGTTAATTAGATTAGTAGTTTTCTCCAAGGAAAAAAATTAGAAAAGATGATTATGTTTTAAATTTAAAATTTCTTGGATAGTCGTTTAATTTTTAATCTAGTAAACATTAAAATTGATTTACTTTGATTTAAAAATATTTCATACAAAATTAATTAGATTAACTTATAATGAGCTCAACATAATTACAAAATTGATTCGAAGTTTTCTTATCAAATTTAATTTAAAAAGAAAAATGAACCTCTTTACACTAGCATATATTTTTCTTTTTTCTGAGAATTATTGACCTAATATCCGACTTGGGAAGGCGATCAAATGAAGGCTCTTGCCTCGATATGTTTTGACTCAGAAAATCAAGATTGACTTGTTTTATTACCCATTTTGACCCGAAATAAGAGATTGATTCGAAAACTAGCAATTTTTTATCGGCCCCAGATCATTCGGGTCATGTTGGGTTGATCCGGACCCGAAGCAGGTCGAGTTCTTATCCGAAAAAATGAACTGGTTGCAAAAATGGGTTGGACTCGATTGACCCAAATAGTGTCAGATCGGTTCCTGATTCGACCGAATCCAACCCGTGAAATTGATACCCTAATAAAAACTCATAATATATTATCACTTAATTAAATTTATGAATAAAATGTTTTTTTCAGATGTAAGTAATGGATATTCATTATATTTGGTAGGGTCGTCACAATCGATGACCCCAATTTAGCAGCTGCTATAATAAAGATCTCTCTTTAATCTCGCATAGATTTTATAATGTTTTCAGTTTTCACACTGTTAAATTTCGGCATATAACGTGACGATCTTTGCAATCTCCACTTTGATTGTTGGCTGGATTTTGATCAGAGCATACTGTTAGGGGCTGTTTGGTATGCGGATTTAGGCGGATTTAAGGCCGGATTTGGGCGAAATCCAGCCAAACGGCCTAAAATGCAAATCCAAATCTCACGGCAAACGAAATCCTCCGTGGACGGAAAATTCCGCCGATTGGCTCTAATTCCCGGATTTCCGAAATCCTTTGGTTCGGCGGATTTAGGGGATTTGGCCGAAGAAGCGCGCGAAAGGGAGAAAGTTACCTTCACAGCAAGCGAGCTCCCGTTGTTGAATCCGATCAAAACGTCGTAACTTCCGATCCGATAGGAAGGGAAAGTCGACGAAGGAGCGAAGTCGAACAGCCACGAAGGACGAAGGAGCCGAAGAAGCGACGCGTGAAATCTTTACACCTCCTGCGAAGCAACGAAGCCGAAGAGGAGATGAAAGGCAAACCCGATACGCCTCTGAAGTTATTACTGCTTAACTTAATTAATATAAGTTAAAATAATAATAATTGAGTAAATTAATAGTATAATTAGTTCATAAAATATTTATCTAATTTAAATTAATTAAAAAATTAATGATATATTAATAATAAATATAATATCATTAGCTTTATTAATATAACTTAAAAAATATATAATAGGGTAAATAATAGTGTAATAAAAATTAATAAGTAATTTGAACTTAATAATCTTGATAATCATACCATTTAAATCTTTAACTGTTTTAAATCTTGTAATCTGTTGTAAAACATCTTCTCTTGATTTAACAGGATTTAAAATACTTAGTTATTTCAAAATAATTAATAGGATTAAAATATGATCTTAAATAAAAAAAATCATTATAAAATATTATAAATAATAATAAATAATTAATTAGTATTAATAAAATTTTGTTATATTTTATTTAAACTTTTTTTGTCGTGCTTTAATTATCTTAATAAAGTATGTCAATTTTTTAACCACATTAAATCCTAAAATGAATAGTCAAACAGTCACAAAGGATTTAATTGGATTTATCATGAATGTTACCAAACAGTTTTCAGGATTTAACCCCTCAGGATTTCGTAAATCCGGGATTTGAAGGATTTACGAAATCCACTTAAATGAAATCCTAAATTCTACCAAACAGCCCCTTAGGGTTTAGTTTGCGATCCGGACAAGATCTCGTTGTGCGTTGATGCTTACAGGAAGGGGGAGATTATCGGTGCGAGCATCAAATCTGTGAGAATTTGGGCGGAAGACACGCAACAATATGAACTTCAGGGGCATCGGAGTAGACGGCATGGACGTCCGGCAGGAGCCGGACGGGGCGGCGGCACAGCCGCTGACGCGGCAATCGTCGATCTATTCACTAACCTTTGACGAGTTTCAGAGCACGATGGGTGGTGTCGGGAAGGAGTTTGGGTCGATGAACATGGAGGAGTTCCTGAAGAACATCTGGACAGCCGAAGAGAGCCAGGCCGTGGCCTCTGCTCTTGGCGCCCCCCCTGATGGAGGTTTAGGCTTACAATCTGGGCTCCAGCGTCAGGGATCGCTTACGCTTCCGAGAACACTCAGCCAGAAGACCGTTGACGAAGTGTGGCGAGATCTCACCCCCGGAAGCGCTGGCGGAGTGGGTGGATCCAACTTCCAGCAGCAGCAGCGGCAGCCGACCATTGGAGAGATGACCCTCGAGGAGTTCCTTGTACGAGCTGGGGTGGTGAGAGAGGAGATCAACCATTCGGTTTCGGGACCTGCTATTAATAGCACAGGAATTCCTGACGGCAGCAGTGCCAATATTACTAATAGCGTCTTTTACGGGGATTCTTTGGCTTCTGGAAATAATAACTCCGGTCTCTCACTATGTTTTTCTCAGGCAGGACGCAATAATGCGAACATCATGACGAGCTCCATTCCGGGCAATGATAACGCTAATCTCGCTATGTCCGCCAAGGGTGCGAGGACATACGCCCCACAGTTGCCATTGGGCAGTAATATGAACTCTCAGGGGATGAGAGGTGGAGGATTCCTTGGTATTGGGGATACGGTTGTCAACAATGGGATGATCCCTGGGATGGTCGGCTTAGGTGGAGTAGGGGCCAACGTTGTCACGTCAATATCGCCGGCGAACCAGATTCCTCCCGACGGCCTTACAAATGTGAATGGTGATCTTTCTTCTTTATCTCCCGTGCCTTACCTTTTCAATGGGGACTTGAGGGGGAAGAAGCGCAGTGGAGCTGTGGAAAAGGTTGTGGAGAGGAGGCAGAGGAGAATGATAAAGAACAGAGAATCAGCAGCGAGGTCTCGGGCCAGAAAGCAGGTGATCTTTTATTTTTTTCTCTATATATAAGTTGGCCATTCCTAAGAATTCTAGAGTTATGTTGAAGAATGTTAAATTTTAGTGGTTGTTTTGAGGCGTGTATGATCACTTTCTTCAAAGAAGATATTGCTTCCCTTGGTGAATAAACAGGACAGTTGAATATTCTCAAGAAGCTACAAAAGATTTTGTATAAAACTTTCATGGAGGGTTTATTATAGCCTGTAATAAATGCACAAGTGTCCAGTTTTTGACTTATAAACATTATAAGCGGCGCAAATGCATTCATTCTTTTACAAGGTCTAATTAACTATTTTAACCATCAAAAAGACAAATTCCTTATAAACACTTTCATGTATTTTTCTTAGGAGATGTGAAACAAATCATACTCATATTACAAACTTTCCAACAATCTATTACAATCTTTCCAGCTCATCGTGATGTGATCTGCTGCTTGCAGTTTGACTGGACTGTACTAGTTTTAAATGGTTTCAACGCCTCATTTTTTTCTGTTTCCTACTCTGCATGTGCATGAATCACTTGACCGCTATTGCTAATTTTCTCCCCACTCCCTACCTATGCTGATTCATCGTTCTCTGAGGACAAATATAGTTTATCAGGATTTAAATTAACTTATTGTTTGTTGTTTTTTTTTTCTTTGAACGGGTCACTTCTTTTTTTTTCACATTTGTTTTTAATAGTTTTTAAAAGCAAATTTCAAGCCAGCTATTTTTTGAAGGGAATGGTTTTCCAGAATTGTCTATATTTATGTCTTGAAAAAAATTATATTAGAAAACCCTCGATCAAAAATTGATCAAGATGAGTATTAAAATAGTTGAATTTGTTTTGAGATGCATGGGTAAGCAATTAAGTTTTATATTACATTCATCTCAAAATAGATTTTGTGGTCTAAAACCAATCCTGAACAAAAAATTAATAAATGACATATAATTTATCTTTTTTTTGTTTTCTGTTTCCGTTTCTTCCCTGGTTGAACTTTTTGTTGGTACGCTAACAGATAGCTATAAATGACATCTAGCACCATGTTGCCTAACCAGGCTTCCCTTTAAGTTACGAAGTGTTAAATTTCTGTTTCTTTTTTTGTCCAGTCATCACTGACTCAGTTTATAATACATGCTCGTTATGCGGATGAATCCTCATTTAAGATGGTGATTTTTGAAAAAGATAAATCAAATAATCATAGCCATACAAAGTACATCTGAGGGGCTGGCATAGGTAATTGGATCCTTACAAGTGGTCAATTACTACGTTAGCTGGAGTGCATCCGCATGTTATAAACTTTTGGTCTTGGTCTATCTCTCCTTTGCCCAAAATTTACTGTTTGGTTAATGGAAGTGAATAGTCTTCATCTTGTTAGTATGAAAAGGGAAACTTTGATTGATGATCTTCATGAATTTTTTTGAAGTAGACGTAGTTGATGGTCCCCGTACAGTGGTAGATGGAATTTACTTGTAGAAACCTGTAGAAAGCCCAGAAAACTTTTGAATTGTAGTTTACTTATTCTACAATCTTGGACCAGGCTTACACGATGGAGCTGGAAGCTGAAGTAGCTAAATTTAAAGAGCAAAACCAGGAATTGCAAAAGAAGCAGGTATTGCTCTTTAACTAACCTTTGTTACTTTTTTTTTGTTTGACCATGATATGATTGTATGCTTATGAATCTATCCATTACTTAGAGAAAGCCCACTTTCTTGTATTGTTTGCACTCTGGAATGAATGCTAATCTCTACTATAGACTTCAATTTTTAATGGAAAATCTAATCTGCTGACCTTCAGAAATAGTCTTTAAATGTTGCATTTTTTTAATATTGTTGCCTGCAGATTGTCCCAAGGATTTATAAGAATTATATGTATATTAAGTTTTCAGTTATTTGCAAAGAAGATTGGACTATACTATTTATGCTAACGGAGCTATTATATTTTAGAAAAAAAGGTCAGAATATCCTGTTGACCTCCACCTTGGGCCCTAAAAGCTCAAATTTTGAAGCCATATATCCCGACTTAATTTGTGGTCTAGATGGGTTTCAAATAGTTATTATTTTGGAATAAATATAACATAAGTTTTGATTGATTTTCTAATTATTGCACTCATCTCAAGATAAATTCAATAGCTTTAAGATACATCCTATTTAAACTTTGGTCATGATATCCTGACCCAAATTTTTTTCTAAAATTTATGTGTGATGAATGAGCAATAAGCGGTTTGCATTGTATGTGCAACATGGAAATTATCATTCATCTACTAAGATTTGTTTAGGAGTGCATTTTTTTCCTCAAAACCCATCATACCACTATTTAATTGTTATGTTATCATTGATAGAATGGCTTTTAATGATGCAAGAGGACACACACACAATGTTAGGATTTTTTTAATGCAAATAATATGATGTGTAATATATTTTTATGCAATGAAAAAGTTTGGATTCATGAACGACCGGTTAATTCAACATCTCATTTCTTTGGGTTAAATCCCAAAATGGTTCACCGTCTATTTGCATGTGGCCAATTTAGTTTTAGAGTACCATATTTTTTCAATTTAGTCTATTGACTATACAAAATTTATCCACAAGTGTCCCTCATGGACTAAATTGGGATCAATTTTGTATAGTTGAGGGACTAATTTATGATCAATTCTCTATAGTTGATGACTAAATTGGAGAAATGTGATGCTTTGGGACTAAATTGACTAAATATCAATAGTCGATGGGCTATTTTTGGATTTATCTTTTTTTTTTTAAATGAAAACACATTTTACTAGATTGTAAAATCAATTGATAATGAAATGATAAAAAAATATCAAAGAATTAAAAAAAAATTTATAGAATTAATTTTCACTAATTAGATTTATAATGTATCACTTTTTAATTAAAATAAAGAGTACTAAGCATGTCAATAATTTATTAAGGAGATGAAAACAGAACAAGGAATGAAAATATCGAACTAAGGGGATATTTGGTTTCATGAAAAAGAACTGCAGAGTAAAATGAATGCAATATGAAGTAAAAATAGTGTATTTAATGTACTTTTGATGTTTGTTTGATTACACGAAGATGCAAGAGTTACTTTTTTGTTTAGTTTGAAATAAGGGAATGCTTAGTAAACTAGCAGTGTATTTGAAGCAATAAGGTCACCAATGCCGGGGGTAGTGGATGGCGCAGCAGTAGCTGACAGTAAGTGATAGGACGGTGGTAGGAGGCGATGATCTCTTTTACACAAGTTGTGTATTTATGATGCTCTCAAAACAATTGAATTCTAAATATATTAAAAATGAACTAGAGTGTAAATTTCAAATTCAATCAAAAAATACTTTACATTTCAAACAAATACTTGAATTTCAAAACCCTTACGGTTATTTTGCTTTGCACTTAAAATGCTACTACCCAAATAACCCCAAGAAGCTAAAGAAAAGTAATATCAGGCTAATCATCCTTTATATGGGCAATATCAACATATAGTTTATCAAAAGTTGAATTTTCAAATTGCCCATTTGATTCATCTACTACATCAAATATGATTGGTTCATATTCATATGCAAGCATAGGTTCAAATTATATCAGAGATTCAGTTTTAGATATGATGTCATGCTCAATTTTTCTCTCCAACTCCAATTTCGACTTTTGATCAATTGTAGGTTTAGATTCATGAACATGATCTAATTTAAATGCAGATTTAAATTCAAAAGCATCATATTCAGATTCATTTTGTAATTGCACGTCATTTTATGCATCTAAAATATTCTCTGCCAACTATTTATTTGATTGGACAAGCGTCGACCATATATGAGCCTAGTAAATGGCTGTAGATAAGATGTTATTGAATTATTAGGAACTAGGATAGGCACATTAGTCAATATAGGATGCTCATAGCATGCCTCGATGCTTAAAAGTTTATGTAAAGCCTGTAGTGTTTTTAGTGAATTTTAGCTTAATTCATTCCTAAACTCTGCGTAGAACTTTAATAAAAACATGTAATAATAACAAAAGAGTCTAAAGGCAAATTATATGTAGCTATATGGCATAATATTCTGTGATGCTTACTCCCAAGCCGGCCCCTTTGGGGCTGGCTGGACCGGTCCTGGTCTATACACGGCGGAAGAAACAACAGGGAGGGGGTGGAACTCCTGTGGGCCCCATGATGGGTTTAATGCAATTTTTGGGGGGGAAGATTTGAATGTAATGGCTGATTAGGTAAGTTGTAATTCTCCTTTAGGGAATTAGGGATCTTGTTGAATTTTGAATGAAAATTTGGGATCTTGTCTTGTGCTTGGGATCTAGGGTTTGCTAGAGACTTGTGGAGAGTTGTTCTTCCTCTCGAATTGAATAACATTGTATCTTTTATTTCTTTCTCGCATCTACTAGTGAACTCTGTTAGACCGGTCCACTGGACCGGTCCAGCCGGTCCAGGCGGGACCGGTTCACGGGCCAAAGTCGCGCAAACAGGCGGAGATCTCCGCCTCTTGCGGAGATCGAGCGGCCCGACCAGCCCATTAGAGCATTTTAGGAAGCGTTTTTTTAGCGTTTTGAGAGGGAAATTTGAATGTAGGGGCTGTTTAGGGATTTCCTTTTGATTTGTATGCATTAAATAGTTGTTTTTCCTAGGGTTTGGACATCTTGAATTTGGCTGAAATTTGAGATCTCGTAGATTTAGGTTTCTTTGGGGCTCTAGCTGCGTCTAGAGATTTGGGAGAGATCGATCCTCCTCTCTAATTGAGGATCAATTGTATCTTGCTGTTTTTATTCATCTACTAGTGAAATACACGCTTTCCTTTGAGTTTTCTCTCAGATTTTCCCGGACAAGCGCTGTTTTTTCTGCTTAAATCTGCTGATTTCCTGCTGTGGACAGCAGTTTCCCATTGGTTCTACTTCAGTTTTGGTGAGAAACACTTGGGAATCCAAGTGTTTCCTATCAAATTGGTATTAGAGCGTCGATTTGGGACCACCGGCGGCTGAAATTCTGAAATTTCAGCAAGTTATCATTTCCGGAAGTGATATTTTTGAGATCCATTAGGAAGAAAGATGGCCGGGAAGAAGGTTGACATCTTAGAAGGCGAAGTCGGCCAATTGAAAGCCGATTTGGAGGAAAGATTCTTCAACCTTCAAAATCAAATCACCTCCAACAATGAAAGGTTGGAGGGGAAGTTCACCGCAATGGAGGAAATGTTGAAGAAACTACTTGAGATGAAAACCAATCCGGCGACATCGGAAGTAAGAGAGATCGCCGACGGCCATGGCATGGGAGGAAATCCGAACCCCTTGCGGGGGAGGAGAAATGTGGAGGTGGAGATCCTAGAGGAAGAGAACGACATGCCTCCTTTAGAGCCCCTTTCGAGGGAAGAGATGAGCATGGGATATGACAGAAGGGGGGCTGATTTTGGTGGGAGAAGAGAGGGATCGCATCGCTGAGGTGCTGAATTCGAAAGAATTCAGCGTCGAGGGGGGAATTTCGAAGGAAGAAGGGAGGAACGTCATCGTCGAGGTGCTGAATTTGAAGGTATTCAGCGTCGAGGTGATGAGGTTGAAGGGAGGAGGGGTGAGTATGAAGAGGGGTTAGAGTATATTCGTCGGAGGGACGATCGGGAAAATTGGGGAACGCCTCCTCTGAGGGGAATGGGAGGCTATGGAGGATACCGGGGAGATCCCAAGGTGAGGAAATTGAAGATGCCCGTTTTTGAGGGGGAAGACGGCCATGGCTGGATCTACAAGGTAGAGCGTTACTTTGCGGTCAATGGGTTGACAGAGGATGAGAAGCTGACGGCGGCAGGATTGTGTCTAGAAGGAAAGGTTTTGGCATGGTATCAGTGGCGTGATAGGAGGGAGCCTATCAGGAACTGGAGGGAATTCAAAAACTGCATAATAGAACGTTTCCAAACCGATCGGGGAGGAGATTTCTATGAGCAGTTCTTTGCTCTGGTGCAGGAGGGATCAGTAGAAGACTACCGTGATCGGTTCGAGCACCTAGCTAGTAGGGTGGAGCGATTATCAGATAGCGTATTGGAGGGGAATTTCATGAAGGGGTTGAAGGCAGAGATCCGAGCGGCAGTTAAAGTTCTGATGCCTAGTGACTTGGAGGAGGCAATGAAGTTGGCACAGCTGGTAGAAAATCAGAATAACCTGGAGAAGGGAGCTAGGAGCAGCAGCTCAGGAGGCTCTTACAAGACTACGACCACTCTTTTAGCACAAAAGGGGCCTGCATCAGTCAACAATAATGAGATCACCAGGGAGAAGCCAATAGGAGGAGGGAGTGGGGATAACTTCAAGAAGCTCACTGAGACAGAATTACAGGAGAAGAGGGCAAAAGGGCTTTGTTTCAGATGTGACGAGAGGTATACGCCGGGGCACAGGTGTAAGGACCGAACTCTTCAAGTTCTTACTGTGTGTGATGAAGAAGGAATGGAGGGTGTCGTCTTTCCACCTTGCGGACAAGGTGGATCTTTGGGAGGGGAGTATTGTTAGACCGGTCCACTGGACCGGTCCAGCCGGTCCAGGCGGGACCGGTTCACGGGCCAAAGTCGCGCAAACAGGCGGAGATCTCCGCCTCCTGCGGAGATCGAGCGGCCCGACCAGCCCATTAGAGCATTTTAGGAAGCGTTTTTTTAGCGTTTTGAGAGGGAAATTTGAATGTAGGGGCTGTTTAGGGATTTCCTTTTGATTTGTATGCATTAAATAGTTGTTTTTTTCCTAGGGTTTGGACATCTTGAATTTGGCTGAAATTTGAGATCTCGTAGATTTAGGTTTCTTTGGGGCTCTAGCTGCGTCTAGAGATTTGGGAGAGATCGATCCTCCTCTCGAATTGAGGATCAATTGTATCTTGCTGTTTTTATTCATCTACTAGTGAAATACACGCTTTCCTTTGAGTTTTCTCTCAGATTTTCCCGGACAAGCGCTGTTTTTTTCTGCTTAAATCTGCTGATTTCCTGCTGTGGACAGCAGTTTCCATTGGTTCTACTTCAGTTTTGGTGAGAAACACTTGGGAATCCAAGTGTTTCCTATCAAACTCCTTTGTTTTTCTCCAAGTTTATCGCTGTTTCTGTGCAAAATCTGCTGCGATTGGGCTGATTTACTGCTTTAAACAACCGTTTTCTCTCTGCTTTCTTGCTAATTTCGATTAGGTTTGCTTGCGAACTCAAGTATTCCCGTAGGGTTACTTGCGAACTCAAGTATTTCCTATCATATTCATATGCTAGGATTTTTTTTGCTCAGAACTTCGAAATTGACTATGCAATTCATCATGATATGAATGAAATAACAGATATTTTTTAAGCGTATGTTTTATGCTAGCCTTTGATGTATTTATTTTACCTTGAAAACTTTACCAAAATAATCAAGCATGTCTCATTAATTTTGTCTCAATAATTTCAACATTTTTTTAATCAAATAAATAATAGTGTTAACAAGAAGTCTTTTAAAACATTAAACCATCTAGAAATTTTTCTTAAGTTGATGCTCCCATCAAATATAGAAATGCAATTTTAAATCTCATGACAATCACATTGTAGTGGTCTAGAGCCATGACCTACTCCATCCTATTTAAATTGCATCATTAATTATTTTCTTAATAACTCGGTTAAATGTACTACTTTTAATTAACATGATGTACACATTATACCAATTTGATGCAAGACGACTTAAGCTTAGGATCTCCTTTTACAACTAATATAATGCTCAGTATAGTATGCTTTCATCTAAAAGAAAGTAAGTGTAAATGAAAACTGTGGAGATCTCAATACTCGAAATCAGCAAATATTGAACAAGTCAAAGTAAATTTAGATGCACCTGCATGCTCTATGCATACATAGAAATTATGTGGTGGATGCTTGTGATCGACAAGCACGATCAAAATAATTCTCATTAAAGAAGCATAAAGATGAACATAATTGATATTTCTACAATGAGCTTCTATAAATTCATGTTCATCCATAAGATGCACCACCTTTCTGTTATTGACCCATGGTTAATTTTTCTCTAAAATTTGGCAGGCTTTGATCATGGAGATGGAGAAAAATCGGGTAAATATTCTGTTCCTTTGAATAATTAAATAGTTAGTGCTTTCCCGAAAAGGTTTTCCTATATGGCTATCTCCTTATTTTATGGTTGGGTAGGCTTTTGAATCTTGCTTTGTGGAAATTTACTTTATGGTTCTTTCAAATATTTGTTTTACATCACAGTTTTCTTATATACCTCCTTTTAGTTATTTTGCGTTCTTGTTGGATTTGAGCATTTCTTGGTCAAACTAGTTTACTCGTAGATATGTGTAGATATTGTTACTCTTGCTTTGCTTTTATTCTTTTTTAAAACTCTAGGATTTAGTCTTTCAATTAATATTCTGTGCTTGTAGTGAGTAATTTGGTCTGTGCTAATGGGTGAGTGGTATCTCACTTTCGCACATGCAGTTTATGGCTGTTTGGGGCAATTTATTTTGATTTATTTATACTGTATTCTTTTTTCAAGTATTTTTGGTGCAATAAAATTACTAGTAATTTATATTTTTTTCTGCATCATACTTAGTACCCATCTTTTTGCTTGTATATTGTTCTGATACCATTTGTCATAGCATTGATGCTTATCCATTGAAGTTTTATCCATTTTGGTCTATACAACATCATGATTTTGTTCCTAGGATGATCATCTATCCTAGGATTGATCTAGCATGAGCATACATTACCTTAGAATTCTTATGAAATCTCCAACCATTACATCAAAGGCACTTGAAGGGTTAAAAGCTCAATTCAACTATTCTTAATAGAGAGGTTCAAACTCTCAACCTCAAGATTATTACTTAGCTTTGGGATTTGCTAACTCTCGCTAACCAACTGCTTCATTGCTGATAGGAATCTGATCTCCACAGCCAAAAACAACAATAACGAAGAGATAACACAACAAAAATCAGCAAGAAAGAATGATATTATGGGCTAATTTTAATGATATCGACACAATAAACCAAGATACATGTTAATCTACTATTCGAGAGGAATATCGACTCTCCACAAACCCTATATGCCGCTAAGAACAACTCCAAAGAAAACTACTCCAAAACACACAATCATCTAATCAAAATAAAACAGCCTAATTAATCCTAAATAAACCTTCCTAATTCCCTCCGAATTTTAATTCAAATCAGTCTTCTTTCCCTAAATCAACCTTCTTAATTCCCTCTCAAATCTAAATTCCAATCAGCCCTCTTTTCCTAGATTAACTTTCTAATTCCCTTCTAAATTTGAATTCGAATCAGTCCTCTTTCCCTAAATAAACATTTCAAATTTTCTCCAAATTTTGATTTTCTATGGTAAGTAATTAAATGTAGAATTAATCCCCTTTAAGGAACTGGAATGTAGTCTTATTTGGTTTGAATTCAAATCAACCATCTTTCTCTAAATAATTCTCCCAAATCAACTCTCAGGTGCTGCCCCTAACCTCCAGAATTGTCCTCAAGTGCTCCCAACGTTCCACCTCTGACCTACTGTACACCAGGATATCATAAAAAAAACCAGCACAAATCTCTTGAGATATGGTTGGATCACTCTGTTCATGAGGAACTGGAATGTAGTTGGGGCATTGGTGAGGCCAAAAGGCATCACCAGGAACTCATAATGTCCCTCATACATTCTGAAAGCAGTTTTCGGAACATCCTCCCCACCCATTTCATTTGGATCTGATGTTATCCATACTTCAGATCTATTTTTGTGAAGATAACTGCCCCACACAGTTCATCCAATAGCTTATATATCTCAGGGATGGGAAACTTTTCATGTATAGTCTCCTTATTCAAGGCTTGGTAGTCCACATAGAATCTCCAACTTCTGTCCTTCTTCTTAACCAGTAAGACTGGGTTGAAAAAAGGATTCATACTAGGCCTGATAATCCTTACCTCAAGCATCTCTCTAATCAATTTCTTAATTTCTAAATTTCATCCTTCTGAAATTGAGGGTAACGATATGGTCTGACACTGATGGGTGGCATCATCTCTCTTAGGGTGATGGCATGCTCCTTCTCCCTCGGTGGTGTCAATCATTAAGGTGGTTGAAATACTTCATGGAATTGTTGTATCAGCGGTTGAACTGAAGGAGGAACGTCTTCCTCCTCCAATCTAATCTCCTCTAATCTCTGTAACTCCATCAGGAATCTTCCTACTTCCTATATGGCCTTTATCTTGGTTGTGAGGGCCACTATAGCTTTGGATTACCACGCATCTCCCCTGATCACTACTCTTCTTCCCTCCCCCACTAGCTCCATCGTCAGTGCTCCCCAGTTGACCTTGGTATTTCCCAAGGTCTGCAGCCACTTCATCCTCAGGATGATATCCATGCTATCCAATTGGAGAAAACCCTCCCTCACCTAGGAACAATTATTAGGTCCGGACACCGGATGTAGCTCTACATCCGGAGACCAATAACATGTCGCCACGTGCTCTTACTCTTTACCGTGCGGCTCGACGACCCAACCCGGACCGGAACCCGGTATTTCTTTGTTCGGGTATTGCTAGGTATTGCTTGACAATAACGATAAATACCGCTCTGTCAAGACCAATACCTAGTAATACCGAGCAATACTGAGCAATACCTCAATACCTAGCAATACTGAGCAATACCTCTGATGCCGCTGTTTGATTGTGGAGATCCAACATCTTCTTCACCATGTCTCGTAGGTCAGAGAATTGGTCTTCCATGGAGGAAATTCTGCCCTCCAATGTTGCTTTGATTGGCTCATCTCCCCCTTAAGACGTTCTTCCAAAGCATCAACTTTCCTGGCCGCCCATGATACTCGGATCTTTGTTAGACTCAAAAATCTGAATTTCAACCCAAAAAAATAACAAAAACAGAATGATTATAAAAAATTGCTGCAGGAATCAACCCAAATCAGCCCTCGAATATTTGCTCTGATATCAATTTGATAGGTAACACCTGTAGGAATCAAGGAAAACTTATCAATGATTGATTTCAGAGATTTGTCAACACAAATTTGAAAGAAATCCAAAGGAAATAGCACAAACAACATAGTAATTGATGAACAAACAAAGAACATAACAAGATTCAATTGATCCTCAATTCAAGAGGACCTATCTCTCCCAATTCTCTAGACGCTGCTAGAGCCCAAGCATCAAGACAAAAGAATAGAAATTACTTAATAATAAGATACCCCTAACCCTCTCCTCTCTATTTAAAAGCATACAAAAAATAACCCAAATTACTAAACAATCCCTCCTAAATCAAATCATGCCTAAAACAACCCTTCCACGTTAATTAGGTTGCGAGCCGCTCTTCAAGCTTGACTAGAGTTCGAACTCGAGTTAGGCCTGACTCAAACTCGACTCGACTCTGTTGACCCTTATACATCAAATCACGTGCAAAAGGGGCTAAACAGGTGAAATAGGCAACGCATGCGTTGACACGACACGTCACTTGATGGGAAAAATGACCTTCGACTGCCAAACGGATTGCGTCGTTGCAATTAGAACGTCGAATTCGTCTAAGTCGAGACCTCTCGTTGTCAAATCAGACAAGACCGATCCAAATGGCACTGCATGTAAACGGTTATGATCGGGGCCCTTTGAACTGGGTGGTTTGCCGCCAAATGACATCACTAAATTGCGGTTATGGACAAAGCCCGTATGCTCCCCAATGACATTAAATACTTGAGATATGAATCAATATGATATAATCAATAGTGCATAAAGCCCTCTATCAGTTAAGGTTGATTTAAATTTGTCCTCTTAGACAAACAACCACCCCAGTTCTATAAGGTACTCTTGGACGAAGCAACCCATGATTACCGACAAGGATCCTTCTGTCAGGTTGGGTCGACTACCCCCCCCCCCCCCTCTAACTAAGTAGACCAGGGACCACGATGGCCTGGGATGATGGAACCATGGGATCTTGATCGGGTCCATCATCCATTCCCGCACCATCCACTTTAAGTGCAAGATGGTGAAATTTCTAATTTTAAATATCAATTCTTCAAACACCCAAATTCATGTTGCTATTATATGCCAGATAACACATATATTTACATATATGATTGACGACTAGCCTTAATTGAAAGTTCCCTCTCGTTATCAGAAGGGATAATTAACTATAGGGGCTTGTGCCTATATGAAACCAGAACTCAGATCATAAAGTCCTCACAAAATGAGGGCCTTCAACATCTTCGGTTTTTTTGGCAGAATTTTATTTGAGAAGAATTTAAATTGGTCCATTACCTTCTCATTTATGAGTTATCGATGCAAAAGTTTTCCCATAGCGTCATCTTTAGATGTCGCCATCCTAGTTTCTATCCAGCTCATTCCAAGTAGAAGTGAAACATTTTGGTATGAAGATGTCAAAACCGTCAATATATTATTGTTTACATGGAAATTGAACTTTTACTCCATTTGGTCAAATTCCGAGAAATCTAATGCAGAAAAATACCATGCTGCCTTTTCTGGATCATATCAGAATTACTTTTAAATTCATGAGAAATTTTTTCAGGCTGAATATGTTCTTATATGACGGTTCTCTGATTTTTAACAGGCCTTGGAGGCGCTTAATCAGCAGGAAGAGACTAAGAAGTTATGCTTGAGGAGGACTCAAACAGGTCCCTGGTAGAAGTAATAGGGTAAGTGAAAAACTAACATGGATAATCTCATTCTACCCTGTAAATTTCTACAAGTAAACGTGAATCCTTCTATAAATTAGGGATCAAGAGTGCAGTGTTGTAGATTAAGTTTGTTTGCCTTCGTCTTAATTTTGTCCTTTGTTGCTGCTGCTTCATTTCCTGATTTGAAGCTGTAGCAGTTCATCTGCTGCTTTAGTTCCCTATTATTTGAACTTGCAATAAGATCAGGTTGGGGAAATGCATGAATTTTTCAATGTAGATCATCTTTGAGTACATCTTGATTTTTGTCCATCTCCATCAATTCTGTAATGTATAAATTTGCTTATTGCAGTGATTGATGCATCAGTTTCTTACATGTTGTCGGGCTGTTGTATTTTCTGGATATGTGAGGATATTTGGATAGTGATAGATAAGATTAGAGAGAGTCACGTTAGATGGTTTGGTCATATAAAACAGCGGCCTTTCGATAATCATGTTAGAAGAATAGATGTGTTAGATTTGACCTATATTAACAAAGGTAGACCTAAAAAAACTCGGTTAGAAAATATTATAAATGACATATCTTAATTAGATTTAAATGAAAATTTGACTCTTAAAATGAAGAAAATGAATTCATGTAGCTGACCTCACGTAGTGTGATAAAATCTTGATGTTGTTGGACCCATAATTGTACATCATTATTTTAGAATTGTTTATATAGACAAGTGAGTTTTGTTTTATAAAGCTTGATTGGGTGCTTAGCTGATTTGTGCCTTATAAAATATTTATGGGGGTGTTAGGTGTAAGGTAAATAAAATGTATATTTTTTTAAATTTTAGATATTTGATAGGCTTCATTTTAAAAGTAGTTTTATTCATGGATGAATTTTGAATTGTCCATTGATGACCATAGCCATCTGTTGCCCATTGCTGACCATCATCGTCATTATCATCCACCTCTATAGGCAATCATTGTCGTTGTAGGTCGACATTATATTGAATTCATTTTATTTCAAATCAAATAAAAATATTTAACTTTTTTCATTTTGTGTACGCTCAATTAAGTTAGCAAAATTATTATATGTGGTCGCCGGACCTCATCCAGAGATCAATCAGGATATGTCATATCACCAATGTATTGTGTACCGTTGTTGTTGTTGTTTACCGATGTGTATCAATGGTGTGGCACATCCTAATTGACTTTCAAATGGTATGGTGACCGCACATAATAATTTCTCATTAAATTAGCTCTAATATATATATATATATATATATATATATATATATATATATATATTGCATATATATAGGTTTAAATTTTTCAGTTAAAAAAATCAATACAAAATTATACTTACAACAGAATCAATAAATAATTCAAATTATTCGATTTAATTTAGAATGAGCCAAATTTTAACTTATAGAAATATTTTTCATTAAATCAAAGAATCGTTCCAAATAAACATATAAACATTGCAAATATTAATTTGTCTATCACTTATCTATTTATAATACAATCGGTTTTTTTTATTTAAATTTAAAAGTATTAGTATAATTTAATTTTTTTTATTTAATTAATTTTAGAACAAAATTAAACTAATATCCAAGTTTCAAAGAAAATGCAATATAATATAATTGGTATTTTAACCAAATCAAAACAATAAATCAAAACTTTTTTTTTTGGACGTTAAGGCTAATTAAGATAAACTAACACAAGCATCACCTACGCAAAATTTAGGCTTTGTTTGAGACAGTTTTTTTTATACTTCATAAAGCAGTTTTCTAGTAAAAAATTTAAATTTTTGCTCTCGAAAGCTGCTTTAAGAAGCAAGAAAAAACCATCTCAAACGAAACCCTAAGCCCGAACATCTTGGTTGATAGTCAGTCCCCAACCAACAAATAAAGATGAGCTACATCAATAGATCGAAACTCAATCAAAATCAGAATATTACAATTCAATGCTTCTAAAACTCCAAACTACAAAATTTAATTTATAAAACTGACTTAACTCTTTTGGACAAAGGGTTCTAAAAAGCTTAACAAAAGATCGAACTACTGAGTCCCAACTAGATCAAACTATAAGTTCTGGAAGGGCAAAATCATAACCCTTATATATTGTCTGAAGACTCAAGAAGGTATTAGCTTCTATGTCCTCATGTTTTTCTTCATACTTCACAGAATCACAGTAAGATAAATCTATTATCTTAACAGTCTAGTAACTCTGAATAGCTATATACAGACTAAAATGTTAGATATTTACAATAGCTTCACATAAACCTGCTAAGGTGAATCTGGGTTAGACCCAAACTCGACGATCAGGTTAGCCTTCAAATGCAAGAGAAAAATCCAGTGGGATTAATTTTAAAACTAATAAATTTGCTTTGAGAACAGCACAATATAAAAACCGATTCATTAGATATATATTACACTCATCTCAAAGTAAATTTAATGGCAATAAAACTCGTTCTGACCCGATTTTTCCTGAATCAATTTACCAGCTCCAGATTCCAGGCTTCTCTGTTCGACACAAAGTTATCATCTCTTCATATTTGGAAGGATAAACGAAGCCCCATAACTGCGTATAATTATACAAAAATGTATGAATATTATTTTTATAGTAAGAAAAGAATGAAAATATTTGAATTGGTTACCTCAACATGCTTCACTTTGAAGTCCTGAGAATGTGCAAGGCATGGATTGCCGAAGGTCTCTGATTGATAACTTGAACCATTCAACCTTCCAAATAAAGAAAAAGATAATTAAGATTAAAGCTTAGCTTGGGACAGCTTTCTTTTGGTTTCTTAAAGCAGTTTCTTAATACAAAAATTAAAAATTTTGTATTGAAAAACTGTTTTAAGAAGCAGGTAGAAAGTCGTCTCAAACGAAGCCTAATATTCAAGCATGAGCTTTCTATAACCAGCTTTTTGGCAATAGTGAAAATACAAAAAAATATCTATATAAATGGGGGTTGAATTCAATGCATGAAGCTTCAGTCAACATAGGTTAGGAGGGAGGAGAATTTTTTGTGAGTAAAACTTGTGACCTAAAAAGGATACTTTGGAAACAAATTTAAGAAAAGAAGATGAAGCTCACAAGTCAACATCCAAGTACAGTGCAAAGTGACCGCCTCCACCCATAGCCAAGTAATCCGGAGAGCAGAGAGTGTAATAATGATTAGCACCTGAAATTTAGGCATTTAGATTTATTTTCCAGGAACTGAACAGATTTTTAGGAAGCTGGGATAAACAATGACTTCCTGGTAAATTGAAATGTTCAATTTTTGGAGGACAAAGTAATGCGTTTCATTTGAGGAATCAAAACATAATTTCATTTGATTGGAAAAAAACTACATCAAAAATTGGCAGACAAATGAAGCAATTTAGGAAAGAGCAACTCATTACATTTTAAATCTGAAGTAAACATGAAGAGAAGGATACTCTGACTACCTGTAGGGCGAAAGATGACAGGGCTGTCATAAATATTTGTGAAAACGAAGCTACTATTCGTCCCCTGCTTGAGTAACAAACAAACGAAAAAAAATGTGACTTCAGCGAGAAAAGGGAATGGAATTACGTCAAGTCTATGATTTATTATTCTGTGCGGAGTCTGGAGGGCGTTCGGGGACCAATAAAAATGTGCCATGTCACCTCAAAAATGCACCGTGCTTGATACCGAGCGTGTAACCGGACAGGAGAACCGTCCGGTGTCCGCACAGAATAATAGCTCCAAGTCTACAGCTGATGGTCCACGTTATTCTAATAATCAAATGAAAAAAGAACTTGATCTTTCCTTACAAGGTATGCAGAATAAATAAATGTAATGTGCCAGCCACCTGGTATTTTTTATTAGTTGGTCGTAATGGTGCTTCGGCTAAACCACCAAACACAGCTCCTTTCTCATCCCCAACAACCTAAGAAGAACCCACGAATAAAAAACAGCATCAACATTGATTAAGCTCATACGTGAGATGCAGATTCATTGTAAAAATAAAATAAAATTCCTTCAATAGAGCATCAATGAGTATGTGCGCATAATTAGGCGATAGTAATGAAATAGTATTAATAGCATATGGGCGAAGTATGCATTTGCACATGATGTCATAACATTCGAAATGCATTTTAATAAATCGATATGCAAATAACAGATCCCAATTCTATGCAGCGAAGACACAGATTTATGTGCTTCTATAAAATCAAAACGGTGTAATTTGAGGTCCTGCACCCATAAATTTATATTTGGGATGAAGAGATTCACATATTTATAAGCTTCTATACAAATAATAATGCAAACAAAATTAAAACAACGGTTATTACAATCAACAATAAGTAGAATCACCCCCCCCCCTCCTCTCTCTCTCTCTCTCTCTCTCTCTCTCTCTCTCTCTCTCTCTCTCTCTCTCTAATAATATTAGAGCCCAACAAATATATATTCAGGATGGAGAGATTTAAAAAACCCAGGATTCGGGCAATTCTATTATTTAAAAAGATAGATGCGTTATCCCATCTATCTCAATTTGCTGCACTAACAAGCATTTGCTCATTGCATGTTGGCCACATTGGTGCGGGTTTGGCCACTGGTGGGGAGCCCTGAAACATCGATGACCCTTCATGAAGCATGCTGACAAGCAAGGTGCGCGCCACCTCCACAACCTCCTAACACCCATCATAAGAAATATAATCTCATATAAACTTGCGCTACCTACAATACTCTCACATTTAACTTCGAATTTCATGTGGGCTCCGAAAATTCAGTCCTGGCCTCCCCGTTATTTTTCAGAGGAGTTTTAACGGATTAAGTTCCGGGGTAAATTTTGAAAAAGCAAATTGGATTTGTAGATAAGACACTACCCAGAGATTTCGCCCTCATTTTGCGAGGACTTTATGATCTGAGATGTTGGGCAGCAGTTTTCCTGGAGCTTTGGAAGGGATTTGGGAAGGAAAAATCAGCCAACAGCTATGGGGAATTTCGGCCAGCAAGGAGGGGAAGTGTTTGAATTAATTCCTTACTTAGGAGTAGTGGATTTGGAAGGAATTAAAGGGGTGGGGAAGATTAATCAAAAACTAACATTTAATTTCAGTTTTGATTAAATTAGGAGGGAATAGACTTGAATTTTGAATTTCAAGTCATAGGCATTAATGCCTTGAATGGGGGAATTAATGGAGGGGAGCCAAGAGGGGAGGAGGCCGGCGGTTTTGGAAGGGAGAGGGGAGTTTCAAAACCAATTCTGAAATAAATTTCAGAATTTGAAATTTTAGGAGAGAAAAATCATTTGAAATTAATTTCAATTTCAAATAAGGTGGGGGCATTAAATGAGCAATCAATAGGGAGATTCCCTCAAGGGGGCCGGCGGCATGTTGAGAGGGGGAGATTAATGGGAAGAGGGGGGAGAGGGTTTCCAATTTGGAGTGATGATGTGGAAATAGAAATTAAAGACTCCAATTTAAATTAATTTGAAATTGGAATTTATCATGGAAACTTTCCTAAATTGGAATTCCAAATTCTGAAAGAATTTAAAATTTGAAATTCAAATTTCAAATTTGAAACTTGCGGAGAGATGGGTTGGACGGGTGTGGGAAAGTCGGCAGCAACGTGGCCGGTCGATGCCGTGGGAGTGGCCGGCGGCTGGCTTCCAAGGAGGTGGCGGCAAAGGCTAGGCTCGGTTTCAACCCAAGGATTTTGAATGGCTTTTCTTGTGGTGGAGGGCTTTATGATAAGACACTACCGTAAACCTTCCTCGTTTGATCCTTGATGTAACCCAACCAAAATAGGAAAATACATGGTCAAACCATCATGTGTTTAAACACAAGTAATAGCTCCTGCATACATATCTTTAATGATTTGAATATAAGTGTTATTAACTCCTTTCTTTTCAAGAACTCTCCATAGCACTTCTCTTAGAACTTTATCATATGCTTTTTCTAAATCAATAAATATCATATGTAGATCCTCCTTATTTTCTCTATATTTCTCCATCAAACTTCTTAATAAATGTATGGCTTCCATAGTCGACCTACCCGGCATGAATTCAAATTGATTTCTTTTTGAAAGATGTTATACAATAATATATTTCATGTGCTTTGGCATTTTTTGCCACCAATTCTAAATCAATCATTGCCATGAACATAGTTTAACCAGCCATTATATGTTTTTTGTAGTTTCAACAGACACTATAAAACTATAATTCTACCATCTTGCTGAAATTTAAAAATCTTCCTCTAGTTTCACTTTTCAAAACCTAGGAAACAACAAGGAAAAAAGTAACCATAAACAATGCAGTCATTCAACCTAAAAGGAAAACCACTTTGCAATCCTTCAACCCCATTCAACAAGTTGTAATTTTTAAAACCTAGGTCATGGAACCTACCAAATGTAGAAGGAAACCTAAACCAAAACATCATTTTTGAACTTTTAATGTGGCACAATTTGCGTAACTCAGCTACCTTTTAATTCTTTTTTATTTTGTTTAAGTATTATGGGATAAGTAACACCATCATGCAGTTCTACGTGCTGGAAACTATGAAGGTGAATGCAATCTGTTAGATACAAAAAGGTAAAACAAATTATAAGTAAAAGCATCTTTACCAATAGACAGTAACCAGGGCAAAGCAAGCTTTTCCTATACATGGTTGATAGTGATATCCCGTGCCTCCAAGTACTACAACAGAACATGAAAACTTCAATATCATTTTATGCAGGGATAATCAGGTTAGAACTTGGTTTGTGAAGTACAGATGGCAAATCAATACATAATAGCAAAATTTGATATGCATACTCACCTATAAAGCAACACCCAATTCCTCCCTTGAGCCACTGCAGGCAGTGAAAAATAAAGAAAGCTTCTCAATTCTTCCGACATAAGTGATGATGGCTCAGAAATACCCGGTAATTTAAACTTTGGCCTCTTGTCATCTGAAATTTTTTTTAACTCTTGTCCAACAAGTTCTAAATCATTTGTTGGAGCATCATCAGCTTTTGGCTCTGAGATCTGTCTATATCCACCATACAGCGCTATTTTTTGAATGGCTTTTCCAACAGATTGTTTGCCTCTTGAAAGCAGACCTTTCTTCACACTATGATCCTTTATTACTGATTCCGAAACCGTTTCAATTTCTCCCTTCCCTGCTTGTTGCTCCTTTGATCCTTCAGCGACATGGCCATGAGGGTCTGTAGAAGAGAGAAATGAGACTAGGAAAGCTGTAAAAGATGAAGTGTCAGGTCCATCTGGCAGCTCAAAATCCTTTTCTGAATCCATCTTTGGACTTGTCATCCCTGGTTCATCCTGAATATCAATAAGCCAGATGTTTCCTATGAGTCACGAAAAGTCTCTCAGACTCAATTTTTTGCCTCAAATATCACAAATTCTCTCATACTTAATTTTTGTATTTGACAACATTCTTTGCATAATATGAGGAAAAAGAAATAAAGAAATCACTGACATCAAAATGTTCTATAGCAAAATTTGTCAGATCGGATTTGTAAATGCAGAGAATGTAAGGTAAATTGAAGTTGACCTGTAATAGTTGCAAAAACATGAAAAAAAAATATAAATAAATAAAAACCCTTGACGCAAGACAACTCACTATGTATGCTTCCTTCTAAATCTCCTCACATACGAAAAAATTCTAAAGCTTAAAAATGGATATTCATGAAAAAGGAAATAAAGGTTTAAGATGACAAAAAAGGTTTTTCATAGCTTCAAAATTGGTTGAAAGCAAGTGTATAGTGACCCTATGCTTTGTCAGTTAAAAGTGAAAATTAACAGACTTTGGTGAACGTAATGATGGCTACAACAACATACACATTACTTCATAGGAAATGTTGCAAAGCGAGCAAAACCAAGGGATATTCATACATAGGAAGGATAAAAAGATCTTGAAAGAAGAAAATGTTTATTAGCTTGCATAATTGTATAGAATGACGGTACAACCAGCTACAAAAAACTGTCTTAAGAGGCAGTGATGGCTGTACCAGTCATTGTTGAAGAAATCAAGTTGTGAAACACTGAATCTAAGGAACTTCAAGAATAGAATTTCCTATTTTTGCTTTGTCTTCATACGAAAACCAAGCAAAACCAAAAGTGAGCGTTCACAACATGATTTCAAAGAAATACCATCCTTAGAAGGTACTGCTTCGTTGAAAAAGCAGGAGGCGTCATAACATGGATATGTATTTCAAGATTGAATTTCTCATCACCCTACCATTTCTTTATTCGAAGTTAATTAACAAAAAATAAAGCTACGTTTAGCATCCTATAATGACAAACTTGAAAAGTTTAAATAAATTTGACTGACATAAAACATTTTCATATTTATAATGCAACTAAAATAAACGAGTAAAGCTAAAACCGGTCTTAATCTCAACTCATTTATATCTAACAAGCCCAGTCTTTCATAAATGCATCGTCATTCACCAAATCCCCGCCCAGCATTTCTCAAAATCACAATCATACACGCCAATATGAACAGGTTATCACGACCCCAAATCAAAAACTCCAACCTAGAAATTGAGAACTTATCACAAAACCCCAACCTATTCCACCTAACAAACTAGAATTACCATGAACATATTCAGAGTCGACAAAGAGATTAAAAAAAAAGTCAAGAAGAAAATCCAGATGAAAAAGACGCACGATGATCAAATTTAATAATTAAATAAAAAATAATCATTGCAAGCAGCTCAATTTTGAAACGTTATAGAAACAGGAACCAATCTGAAATAAAATGACTTCTGCAGGCAAAAATCAGCAATTAAGCAATATAAAACGGAGGAAAGGGCGATAGGAAATACTGACTGTTGGCTCTGAGGATCGGTCGGAGATTGGATTGAAGATAACGGTGGTGAAGTCGGAAACCAAGTGCGCCGCCTTCCTGCGCAGAGAAGATGGCAAGTAACCCATTGTGTTGATCCTCCCCTGCCAACAGAGAGGCGCTTCTACCGTCGTATAGATTGATCGAAGCTGATTTCTTCACCGTCCTTTGGTTTCCTTTGTGGCCTTCGGCCCTCCTTCCTCCTCATCGCCGAACTCATTTCCCTCTTATTTTTACCCGCGTGCCCTTTTTTTTTTTTTTTTTGCATTGAGCAAAAAAAGAGGATTGTGATTCGGAAAATGAGATGATTATTCGACGAGATCACGACCGTCGAATCGTGTACCCTCTCGTGAATATTTGTACCGAATAAAATTGGGATTTTATATTAAATAAGTTTGAGATTAAATTTAACCTGACTTAGTTCGTAAGATTATTGAGCCATTTGATTAATTTTTAAATTATATTTAAAAATTAATTTAAATTAACATTATATATTATAATTAATTTTATATTAAAAATAAAAAGCCTTTAAAATTATTATTTTTAATTTAAATTTGAAAATTGAAGCTCAATAGTCTTTCGAATCAAACTCAGCCCAAAAAATTTTTAATGACATGAGCTCGAGCTTTAACTCAATAAAAATTAAATAAGCTTGACTCAATTATGCAGATACTCGATTAAACTTTACTCTTTTAAAACTAATATATATTGTGAGGTGATTTTTATGAGATATTTCTTAAGAAAATAGTTATTTTCCAAATTTACTCAATGTTTACATAAATTGCTTTAATTTTATTATTTTCTCTGTATGTTCTCATGAATATTTTATTTTGTTAATAATTATGTCAAAATTTAAATTTTATGAAAAAATATTCAATAATTTTAATTTTTTATTTTTAAAATATTTTTTAAAAAAATTTAAAAAAATAAATTAATCAAACATAAATTTTGACTATCTAAATAGCACATTTTAATGCAACTAAATTTTTTTTTTTTCTTAAAAGAATTCTATTAATAATTTTAATATGGCTTCTTAAGGAAATCTGATTACAATTACTTTGAGTATGATTATTAAAATAAGGATTTTAATTATTTTTAATGTATGAACGCGAACATAAGCTAATAATCTCAATTATTCAGTTAAGATTAAATAATTGAATTCATTATTTTAACGATTACTGTCAAAATAATATTAATTAGCACGGAGCTTAAGTTCACACCAAGTGATGGAGAATTAAAGCTACATTTGTTACAAGTCTTTCCGCTTAGTTAAAAAAATTTATTTATAGAAGAAAAATATATTAGAAGAATCTCCAATATTCATTATGATATCATCAATATATAAGGTGATTTATAAGCAACTCATAATTTACTCAAAAGTAGAATAATTAATTTTAATTCATGCAAGTAGAAAAAGTAACATTAGTTGCATTAAAATGGCTAATGTGTTGTGTGTGTGTATATATATATATATATATTCTAAACTTTTATATTTTGAACTCATAAAGTAAATAACATCAAAATATTTGTATAAAAAGGTGTATTACTTTTTTATGTAAATTAATATTTGTGATATTTTTATGGCATTCAAAATTTTAACTTTTACATAAATAAAATTGAAAAAATTCAAAAGAAATTCCCATATATATATATATATATATATATATCAATTTAGGCTTTGTATGGGACGGGAATTTTTTGTACTGATTTCTTACTGATTTTTTAAATAAAATTTTTAGTACAAAATTTTTAATTTTTCTACTGAAAAACAGCTTTAAGAAACAATAAAAAAGCTATCCCAAATAAAGCCTCAGTTTCAAAGTATCATTTCACTCATTTCTAAAATTTAGGCTTCATTTGAGGCGGCATTTTTACTGCTTCTTAAAGTTGCTTTACAGCATAAAAATTAAAATTTTGTTTAAGAAACAGTAAGAAAACTGTTCCAAACGAAACCTTAATCTCTCGACTCGACCAAATAAAACTAATCTCGAATGTTTACTCAAGAACTAAATTTGAATCAATTTTATAACCCAATTTCCATTATTTTTTCTAACAAATTATTTTGTATCAATTTTGTATAGTCAAAACTAAATTGGAAAATTATGAAACCTAAAGTGGTCACAAATGAATAATTAGGAGACCATTTTAGACTTTTTTACGGAAAAGAAAATAAAATATTTTAATGTTAGATATGTAAATACATACAAATTCTCTGGTAAATATGTAAATTGTCAACACAAGAATAATCAAAACCTCAACATTCAACAAGAAAATGTTGAAAAATACTCAAAATATAACCATAAAACATTTTTCTAAATAACAGCAACAACAAAGTATCAGATTGTCAGCAACAACAAACCAAATACAACTGATGCATTCTACAGAACTAGTTTTTACAGCACATACTCATAATGCAGATACCTACAACATAAAGGTCTACAAGCCATACAGAACAAAGGAACAACAACACATGTCAGAAATCAACTAATGATCATTTCTTAGAGTTCTGGAAAATATTCGCCGGCAATAAGGATTTGTTTTTAATTTAGCAGCAAAAGGCCGAATAGCATGAACAAGTGATGCGTGAAGACGAGAACCCTAATAAAAGAAAAAAAAATTTATAAGGATGATGCATTATTTGACTAAGTAAATATATATATTTTTGGAAGATGTTACCTTAGTAGTGCAAAGGGCCGACTGGATGACATAATTTGCATATGGATCTTGCAGTACTTGCTCAAAAGTTTCCATGTGAAGTAATTCTGCTATGATTTTTGCTCTTTCATCTTCATCAAGAACTTTGAGACATTTTTCAACAACATTACTGCTGAACTTCTGCATTGACAGCTCCACATAGTTTCCTTTGAATTGGGATAGAAGAATTGCAGTTGCTGATTGATTGTGAAGATCAAGAATATATTGTACAACATAATTCCTGGAGTGAATAAAAAAATTGCAAACAATACTAGATATTAGCATGTGTCAGATATTTAGAGATTCATCAAATCAAATGGTAGATGCCATGCTGTTTGCATAAAAGAAAGCAAAAGAGAAATCATAATTGTTCAATGATCATTCTGGATAGCATTGCATGATTTGAGCTAAAAAATTGTTTTAAGTAGTAAGAAAGCAGTCCCAAACCAAATCTTAGGCTTTGTTTGTGACAGCTTCTTTATTGTTTTTAAAAATAGTTTTTTAGTACAAAATTTTCTAATTAAAAAAATTTATGTAATAAAAAATTATTTTAGAAAGCAGCAAGAAAATTATCCCAAATGAAGCCTTAATCTCATGATACTCTAATACACATTCACTATTATTTTTTGTGTTATACTAAACATTTTAGCATAATATAGCATAGACCCAAAATTGACCACACTAGTGCAATTAATTCGACTTCAAAACATGTACATTTAGAACATACATAGCTATTGGCCCAACTCAGGCCAAAGGCCCAAAACAAAGAAGAATCACTAGAAATTGGCTTAGTGTCAGCCGGTGCTGACTTATAGTAGCCGAGGGAGTCTCATAAGGCTGCTTGGTCTATTCTTCAACATTGAATTTTCAAATATAAAGATAATAAATGCTATGCAAGATGCTGTCACTCCTTAAGTTGCAACCAATAATAACATTCCGATATTTGCTCAAACCAATTATGTATATGTATAAAAAAAGAATTTTCATTAACCTAAGCATTCAATATTCTAATGATCTTCAGGTCGGGGAAGCAGCGAACCATAGATCCTCTATAATTTTGCTGACTCTAAAGAGTGGAATAAAACAGGGGTTCAGAATTGGGTACTCCAAAGAGTGGATTGCAGAGGAAATTTTTGTAAGGCTGAGTTAAAATCTCTTCCTAAAAATCTTGTCTGTAAAACATTGCTCTCTTATTTCCTTTGCAATTCAATCCACAAGAGTGGCTTACTAACCATGCTCTCCCTCCCAACATAAACAATATCAAACGAACTTATGAAGCAAATATCCTAAATTTGAAGTTAAAAAAGCTATTTGTTACCATACTCTTAAACTCTTTATTCGCATATTTCAAAAAATATATATTTTTTTACAGAATCAAGTAATTAAAAATGAATTAAATCTTTTAATCATTAAAAAAATTATTAAAATTTTTAATCTGTGAACAATAATAAAAAAATAATTAAAATAAAAAATGCCATAGCATTAAAAAATAAGTAAGCATATTTCTTTCCAGTGTCAACACTAAAAATCATTATTTGACAAATATTAAAGGATGACATAAAAAAGCCGTGTTTGAAATAATATTAAGGATAGCTTTCACACAGTTTTTTAAAACAATTTTTTAGTACAAAAAATTCAAATTCAAAAAATTTTTATACTACAAAGCCGTTTTAAAAAGCAAAAAAAAAGCAGTCCCAAACGAAGCCTAAAAAAATATCTATGCATCTAAAATAGTTACCCAAATGCATCTCGAGCAAGTAAAAGGCCATTTGAAGAAATTTCAAGAACCAGCTTTGGACTGTACTCTCCAATAGAATGAGATATGCAGCATTGTAAAACACAGCATCCATGTCGATGAGTGGCAATTTCAACACAATGCTTTGTGGCGGCATCAAAAATAAACTGTTACAAATGGGAAAAAAACATAAAAGGTGATGTAAAATGACCACTTAACAATAATAAGTTCAAACCATTTTAAAGATTAGTAGTTTGATGGTGATGATACCGCGAAATATGTATTATAATCAAAAGGAAATTATAATATCAAATATCTATGTCTTTACCACTAGTAAAAATAAGCATTGGTATTTCAACAATAAAAAATCTCAGCCCTTCGTTTAAGAAATACAATCATATATCTTTATTTAAAATTGCAATTTTCATATTTTTTAAATGTTCATAGTAGAAACAAAATAATTTATACATCTCTATTGATTTCCTATTTTATGGAACACTTTCGTTTTAAACTTTAATTTTGATGTGGCTATATTTTTCAATTTTTTGTCCAATTTCCTCTCAAACAAAAAACTCTTGTGACAGACTTTTTTGATTTGTTAATTTATTATATATAAAATAAATTGATGTAGCTTTAAAACTTGATAAATATTTTAAAAAGCATTATTACTAGTGCTTTAAAAGTAGCATCAAATTTTAATATTTTAAAAGAAACATTTAGCAAATGTGATCACAATAATTGACATTGAAAAACAGAAGGGAAATTTGCTTAGATTTTTTTTTTTTTTTTTTTTAGAAATTCTCTCAGCATAAAGACAATGGTGACCCCTATAATTCAGATGAAAAATATTGATATTTTTTTATTGTGAGGGAAGTAATATTATACGAACTGCGAAAGTCAGTTTGAATATATAGCAACCTCTAAGCAGGAATATATGTCGTTCAACGGCAAATTATTGGGTCAGGTGACCGGAGCCAAAAGATAAGTTCGGACAGCCAATAAAAATTTGCCGCGTCACCTTGCGCTTTAGTTGCGCTTTTTGACTTGCGCTTTAGTTGCGCTTTGGTTGCGCTTTAGTTGCGCTTTGGTTGCGCTTTAGTTGCGCTTTTTGACTTGCGCTTTAGTTGCGCTTTGGTTGCGCTTTGGTTGCGCTTTAGTTGCGCTTTGGTTGCGCTTTAGTTGCGCTAATTTTAAAATAATATTTTATTATTATCCGAACCTATCTCTGCGTTCGGTCACCTGACCCAATAATTTGCCGTCGTTCAACACCTTAAAAAGAGAACATAATCATACCTTGTTATCCTCTGCTTTCAGAGATACAAGGCATTTTTGGACGACATGATTACCATTGAGATCTTTGATCAGTTGCAGAAAGCCTGGCCTGAGAGCAGAAGTAACTAGTAAAATCTCTTGCCTTGTTTTGAGAGTCTCAATTAATTTCTGTACAGATCTAGTCCTGAATACATAGAATCAGAAACACTTGATTTAAATTTATGCTATAACTTCACTCATAAGTAAATAATTTGAACTTATTAATTAAACAACAAAATCAAAATCAATTGCAAACAAAATTAGGCTAATTTAAACTCTTCAACAATCAAAAAAATTATGCAGGGTAGAGAACATCACCCGTGAGTATTTAGAGAGATTCTGATAAGTTGAGATGGGTGTTCGGTTAGCTTAAGGATGATCATCATCCTCTGTTCCGTGCTGCATATTTCAAGCAGCTTTTGCATGAGATAGTTCCCAAATGGATTCTCCATGAGCTCGACCACATGATCAATCACGCCATTAAATATAGTGTCAATTGCTTCGGCCTTCCTTTCGTCGAATTTTTTTTGTAAGAAACGACAGCCATGTTGATCCTTAGCCAGATGATATATTGCATCCTTTTTATGAAACAGAGAAGCAGAAGACCTGAGCCTTTGGAACCTTTGGAACATTCCGATATGAGCATTACTAAAATCTATCCTCCTCCTATCTCCAAGGGAATTTTCGTAAGGCGTTTTAGAGAATAGCCCCTTCCCTTGCATGATAAAATTATCGTCACAGCCAAAGGGTTCGCTACTCCTTGAAAATCTTCCATTAAGGACAGGATACCCATAGTGCGGCTTGCTATTATATCCATTCACAGAGCCCTCAGAGTCGAGAAAGCCAAAAGTTGGATTGAGACGAGCATCATTACCCTTACAGCGAGGATAGGATTCAGCAAGCAGAGTGTCACCAGCAACGTCTGGAATTCTCGTTTTAAATTGAGGTGAATAAGGGAAGCCTAACCGATCACTGACCCAACAATTGGAATAAATCATCGGTAATGACATCATGTCATCCAATGGCAGAAAATCCGGCAGAACAGAGTCCTGATGCAACGAAGAGTCCGCCGTGACGTCTTTAGCAGGAGCGGGGCGGCCTTTGGTTAGATTCTCTTGTACCTGCAAGAACTGGAGCTTCTCGAGCAGCCTATGCTCCTCCAACCTCATCGCCGATGCGATACGGCTGCTATCAAGCTCCGGCAACCAGAGCCGCGGGTCTTCTACGGTGGGTGAAGGAGTGCGAGTAGTCGAGTTCGACCCAGGTGACTCAGGTGATGATGATGCTTTCGAGAATCCACCAATATTGGGTACATAGCCATAACCACATTCATCTATTCCGCCAGCAATGTAGGAAGGATACCGGCAAGCAGGACTGGAGTAGACATCGTATTCACGTCGTTCATCACCGGAAACGGCGGCTACTCCGATCGATCCGTCGCATGAGGTTGCGTTGGAGATTTCACCGAACAGCTTATCCATCTCAGATTCAGCCAAAATTGATACAGTTCGGAGCACTGATCGATTGAAAAGAAGATTGGAGATATAGATCTAAGCTCGTAAAGAAGATGAGATTGAGAAACATATATGCGAATGTTGGTTAGAATTGAGGAATAGAAGCGAGATAGAAAGAGGAGAACATTTCCGCCATTGATGAACAGAGCTAACAGGAGAGAGAAAGGCACGCGTTAGAGAAAAGCCTGAAGCAGAAGAGTCACTCCACTGTAGTAAGAGAATATATGGAGAGAGGAGAGGAAGGTTTACGGTTGTTTTATCTTATATGGATGACGCGTGGGAGTTGTAATTTTGTATTTATATAAGATTAAAATATAAATTCATTTTTATTAAAATTATATTTATTTTTATAGAGCAAATTCCGTATTTTCTTACGCTTTTTATGGGATTAGTTAGGGGGAGAGGGTGGAACGACGGCGGGGGAAGCGGATGGGCCGTTTTGGTACGGAGAAGTCTGTTTTACTGAAGATATTTTGTCAGCTTTTTTTCTCAGTTATTTGTATTTTATTATAAAAAATAGATCAAATATTAAATGAATTTTAAATTAATTGAATTTATTTTAGGATGATTGACATGTTTAATTAATTATTAATATTTGATCTTTACTTTAAAATAAATATTTTTATATTTTATTATATTTGTTATTGGGTATATTGATATTAATTATATAATACTATGAAAATTTTTAAGTCATAATATTCACTTTAAAATAAATTTTTTTTGGGTTAAATAATGTGAACAAATTTTGAACATTATTATATCAAATATCTTATATAAATATTCAAAAAATAATAATGATTATGAGACATTATTATAAAAAAATTATTTAGGGTATCCATGGAGCTATATATATATATATATATTCTTATATTATTTAATTTCAAAATAAATTTAAAAAATTATTATAAAAAAAATAGAATAAGATATTAACAAATGTCAACTTATGATGTTTTTTTAAAACTAAATTTATAGATAATATTTAAATTTTATTTTGATTATATAAGAACATGAAAAAAATATGTATTATACTTTACCCAAATCTCAATCATGACATAATATTTGAATTGAAACTTTCTAAATTTAAACACTGTCATCATTACTCTTTAACAAACATTGACACACTATGAGACTAAGAATAAAGAATTATAATATCATATTAAATTTTAATTAAATAATATTTCATAATATTTTTATCATTTTTAATATAAGTAAAATATAAACTATTCATCTATGTGAAGGCTGATTAAGAAACTTTAAGCTCATGTTAATTATATTTTTATTAATATCTTCTTTAGAGGTATAACGGGTCAAGTTGAGTGGGTATCAGTCTGATCGAGCTGAGCTCATTTGATTCTTATTAAGCTTGAACTCAACTTGTTACAAAAATTTTAGCCTCGAACTCACTGAAGAGTTTGAGCTTTAGTCAATTATTGAGGTCAATTTCTGAGCATTAAATTATTATTTTTTTGTTTTCTTAAGAAATTTTATTTTTAATATACAAATAAAATAGCATGAATACATATAAATAATTAAAAATATTAAAATTTATCATAAAATGCTAATTTTAAATATATTTTAGCTTATCCAAGCAGCACGACAAGCTTACGAGTCAAGCCAGCTCGGGCTGATGTAATATATGAACTCAGTTATATGCTCGAGCTCGAACTCATGACTCAATAAATTAGACTCATGAGCCCATTAAAAAATCAAGTTCAAGCCAGCTCGTTGCTAATCTCCTCATTTAAAATCACCCTTTTTCTTCAATTACATTTAAAAATAAATAGAATCATATTTAAAATTATGTCAAAATAACCCTAAAATTATTAAAACTATTTTAAAATTAATAAAAAATTATATTCTATTGATCTTAAAAGAATTTCAATAACTTTTAAATTTGTATAGATATAATTACTTTAAAAAACTTTTGTGAAAGCATTATATATATATATATATATATTTCATTCAATATATCCAAAAATAAATTTAATACTTTATTAATTTAGTACTATATATATGCAATTATGCAATTGCGCGTGGGTAGTCTAAAATAGGAGTTGCCATTATCATTGAAACCGGATGAGAGTGGCGAGTGGTACCGTAAGGAGTAATAGTGGCAACCACTAACCACCGTCTGATTGAGATCAGACTGTGTCGGCCCATCAAAGAGTGAGCTTCTGAGCCACTACGGAAGAGGAGGTTTCTATTACAGGTTTGGCCAATACCAGATCGCCACCTGGAGGAATATATATCCAGAAGCCATCATTTCAGGCGCCGTTCATCGTTTCGGCAAAAACCAACGCCGAGTTATGACCGGAATCTGGTACGCGACATGTGGCAGGAGCTGAACTCGTGTTACGCGGTGGTGATTGGGTGGTTGGTTTCTGGGTGCTGAAAATTCGTTGTTTTGGAATAGAGTTAAAAATTGAAAGACTTTTACCCTATCAGCCTGTTCTTCACTAGTATTTATTTATAAAAAAAAAAAAAACAACTACTCCGGAGGGATCCTCTTCTTCTCCTCCTTCCCCTACTCCCTTCAAGGATACTGTGCTTTCGTCATCTTTTCCCTCGCTCGCAAAATCTCCTGGTGGACAGGTTCGTTTGTCTTCCAGCTGTTGGAACAAAGTTTTTGAGCCTTCTGTTTCCTCTGCAAATCCTTTAAAGTTTACACACTTTCCCTCGGAACCAGAGATTATCCCTTTCTCTGGAGAGAAATTATCCAGTGGTGGGAAGGACTGGAAGCTATGCTTGGTTGGTTATTCTATAGGAAGGCGGCCTTACTATGAAGCTTTACTCTTGGCGGTCAAAAAAACTTGGAGTTTGAAAGGTTCGGTTCAACTCCTATCTCTAAATGACGGATTTTTTCTGTTTCGTTTCTCCTGTGCGGAAGATTTCGATATGGTATGGACGAGAGGAGTCTGGTTCATTTTGGGAAACCTTTTGTTCTCCAAAAGTGGCATCCCAAATTTGTTCCCAAACACGAAGAGTTTAAGTCTGTTCCTATCTGGGTGAAGATTCATGATCTTCCTCTTGCTTGCTGGAACTCGGAGGGCATTTCGAGGATTGCCAGCAAAATTGGCGTTCCGGTTGCTGCGGATAGCTTGACGGAGCAGAAAACCAGACTTACGTTTGCTAGGATCTGTGTTCTGGTTGATTGCATGGCCACCTACCCGGAGGAAATTCAGGTTTCTTTGGATGGGGAAGTGGTTGGCTTGCGAGTGCAATATGAATGGCGCCCTTTTCCCTGTAATCACTGTAAGTCTTTAATGCACTACTCTTCTTCTTGTCCGAAAAAAGCCGGAGAGTGATGATCCTAATGAGGATGGAAAAGTTATTGGTAATGAGTCGAATAACATTAGAGGTAGGAGCTCCAGTAGGAGGGCTCGTCCTAGTCCTACCTCCGCCTCGGGACCTCAGGAAAATCATCCGCCTGCTCCGTCTGGTTTAATGGAACCTGTCAATCCTCAAACTCTCCTGAATAATCAAATTCCTATTGAGACTCCCTCCATGGTGACTGAACACCCTTTACAATATCAGCCCCATTCCCCAAAATCCATTTATATGAAAACAATGGTAATTGATTCTGTAGCTGATCCTAATGTTCGTGATATAGCCATTGGGGATCAGTTCAGCCTGGGTATTCCAAATTTAAACTCTCCCAATGATGTTGCTTCCTCATCCTCCACTAATATTCATACTCAGACGACCACAGATGAGAAAGGTTATGTCTCTCCTAATAGGTTTGAATTATTAAATGATGAGGATGACACCAAGGATACTACCACTAATTCAGTGGTGAATTTAGAAGGGGAAAATGTTATGGCTGCTGCTTCTGGGCAGAACTTGAATGTTAAAGTTCAATCCAGTAAACATATTGAGTCTTCTACAGTCAAGAAAACTGCTAAGGGGAAGCAGGGGAAAAAGCCCCAATCTAAACATAAATCTTGATGTCTATTCCACCTATGGCTGCGTGGAATGTTCGGGGTTTTAATCGCCCTGATAAAGTGCTTTGTTTTAAGCGTCTTATTCATTCTTATAAACTAGATTTAGTTTGTATTTTGGAGAATCGGATTAATATCCATTCTCTTGCTGACCCGTTCTTTGAGCATTCTCATAAGCTTTTCTCTTGTGAAGTCAATTGCAACAATTTTGCTTCTTCTGCCTCTGGGAGAATATGGGTTAAGTGGGATTCATCTAAGTTGATGTTCTCTCCCTCCATTATCACCTCCCAATTGATTTCTGGTATGATCACTGTGAATAATCAGTCTCTTCTACAGCTCTCTATTGTCTATGCTTCCAATAGCATGTCAGATAGAAATTCTTGTGGAACTCTCTAGCTCAAACTACACCCGTAGATAATGTTCCCTGGGCTATCATGGGGGACTTCAATTGCTGTAGATTTGCCACCGAGAAGCTTGGTGGCTCTCCTCTCACTCTTCAGGCCCTTAAAGACTTCAATGACTGTATTTTCCACAATGGTCTAGTGGATTTGCATTCTGTTGGCTGCAATTTTACTTGGTATAATCAACGAGTTGACAACCCTATCCATATTAAGTTGGATAGAGTCATGGTGAATGAGAGCTGGCTTATAAATTTCCCTGATTCTTACTACTCCATTCAGAACCCTTCGTGTTCTGATCATTCACCTGTAATTTTGCATTATGGTAACGCTTTCAAGTCCCTTCATCGTTTCCTCTTCAAGAATTATTGGACCAAGATTGATAAGTATTGGACTATGTTGTTAGAGGTTTTCTTGAAACCTATCTCTGGAAATCCGATTTCACATCTTTGCAACTCTCTAAGGCATCTGAAAAAAGAGATTAAAAAGGCAAATTGGTCCTCCTCTTCTAGTGTGTCTAGGCACATTGAGTATCTCAATAGTTCTCAGAAGATTCTTATGGAGCAGATGTTACAGGATCACAATAATGTTGAAATTAGCAATGAATACAAAGCCTGTAGCTATCAATTGGCTAATTTTAACAATATTTATGCTTCTTGGGTCATACAGCGTGCTAAGGTGAATTGGCTTAAATATGGGGAAGATGATATAAAATTTTTATATGCTAAAATTCGGAGCAGGATGGGATGTAGGAAATCTGTTATCAATCTTCTAAATTCCGATCCCTCTTCCAACAGTTCTAATGTGATTTCTTATATCACTCAATATTTCCAAGAGCTTTATAATCCTCCTGCTGCAAATTTCTGGGGTATTGGTGATATACCTATTGGTGTTGCCGTCCCCTTTAGTTATCATGCTATGTTGGCTTCGCCTGTGACTGACATTGAAATCAAGGATGTGGTTTTTTTAGGTTCCTCTAACTCTTCTCCTGGGCCCGACGGCTTCAACTTTCATTTCTACAAAACTAGCTGGCATATTATTGGTCCAATTGTTACTAGAGCAGTGCACTCCTTCTTTGAAAAAAGTTATATGCCTGCCGGGGTTAAAGCTACTGCCTTTGCTATCATTCCCAAACATTTTAATGCAGCCACTATTGCGGATTATAGACCTATTGCCCTTTGCAATGTGTTGTATAAAATTATTGCCAAAATTATAGCTCTGAGGCTTAAACCAATCATGACTACTATTGTTAAAGACAATCAAGCTGGCTTTCTTAAATCTAGAGTCTCCACTGACAACATCTTGCTAGCTTCAGACGTTTTATTTCATGCGGGGAAACATGATAAAGAGAAAATCTTCTGTGCAAAACTTGACATTAAAAAAGCCTTTGATTCGGTTTCTAGGGATTTCTTAATTGCTAGATTGATTCAGAAAGAATTCCCTAGACGTTTTGTTAACTGGATAAAATCTTGCATTTATGATGTTAAATTCTCGGTCATTCTCAATGGTGCGCTGGAAGGATATTTTTCCTCATCTGCTGGGCTTAGGCAGGGTTGCCCCATGAGTCCCTATCTGTTTTGTATCATCATGGATTGTTTTTCTAACCTCTTGGAGTTAAGGAGCTTCAAGGGGATTAATGTCAATGGCTACTCTCTTTCCCATCTGCTATATGCCGACGATGTCCTGATATTTGGTGATGCGTCCGTGGAAAACTGCAGCTTGTTGGTCAATATTCTTAAAGAATTTGCGGAGCTTACTGGCTTACATATTAATTATGAGAAGAGCGCTATAATGCTTCCTAATCATATCCATAATTAGAGTGAAATTTGCAATGCTCTTTCTATTCACAATATCACTAGCAAGATCTCTTATCTGGGCATTCCGCTTTCTTTTTATAGACTTAAAATAGAGGACTATATGCCACTATTGGATAGCATAAACAGGAAATTTACTGGTTGGAAAGCTTCGCTGCTCTCTCTTGCGGGCAGACTACAATACTTAAAATTTACTATCCAAAATACTATTGCTTATTGGATAAGGGGTGCTATTTTACCTAAAGCTGTTCAAAAGTTTCTTAAAAAATATAGTTCCAGATTCCTGTTATTTGGGGATGTCAATTCTGCTAAAAAACTTCATATGATAGCTTGGGATAAGGTTTGTCTCCCTTACTCTAAAGGTGGTTTGGGTATTTCCTCTATTCAGGCTCTGCAATTTTCTTTTAATTGCTCTATTATTCTTAGACTGTATAATTGCTCCAGTCCTTTAGCTGCTTGGATTTTCAGAAAATACGGATCCCCTTGGAAGCCTTTGCCTTATGTTGCTTCCCCTTTTTGGAAATCTATTTGCAATACTGCCTATATTGCTAAGCATTGCTTCAAATTTAGAATTGCGAAGTCTGCTCCTATTTCCCTTAAATGGGATCATTGGATTGATGACAGGAATGTTTGTGATCTGTTTGGCTTTGATAATATTGCCTCTATTCCTGACATTGCTATATCTAATATTATCTCTGATTCTGTGTGGGTTTTACCTGACTCCTTCTCTCCTAGCCTTTGTGTGGTTATCTCTGGTATTTCTGGGATTGTGGGAGATGGTCCCTGTTTGCTTTGGTATGGCAAGATTAAGAGCAAATTTAAAAATTATCTGAAGGAATTTTATTCGGATAAAACAAACTGTAGCTGGTACCGTATGGTTTGGCATAAAAGAAATGCATTGAAATATTCTGTGTTTGCTTGGATGGCACTTGTGGATGGTCTCAAAACGGCTGATGCGCTTAGACTCAGGCAAATTTTTGTTCCCTCTCTATGCCATCTCTGCCATTCTGCGGATGAATCAGTTTCTCACCTTTTCTTTGATTGTAATTATTCCTTCTCTATTCTCTCGGGTATTATTCCTGGGATGAGCTCTTTTCTGTTAAAGCCAAACATCTTTCAGGTTTTCGATTGGATTTCTGGGCAATTTAAGGGTAAGAAGGAGATTTTTTATTTTCTATAATATGGCTGTTGCTGCTGTGATTTATTTTGTCTGGAAGGAGAGGAACAATAGATCTTTTGGTAAACAGTTTCAATGCCATATCTCTTTTATTACTGAATATAAAGAGAGTTCTGTCGGAGAAAATTCTGAAATGGGGAAACGCTATGGAATTATTAGACAGGCTGTAATTGGCTTCTTCATGCTGCTGTTGGATACTTCATTCGCAGTTATGCTCACCTGGACAATGATGAAACTCCCCTATCACTCCCTTGGACGGTCCTATGGGCAACCAGGGCTGTGGTTGATCTGCATTTCTTACTTATTCTCTCTGAGTCCAGGTGTCACGGGCATGGGAGTTCATTACTATTTGCTTGGGTCGTCGCTGGAGCTGATCAGTTCTTCTGGAGTCTCTTTCTCTGTTCGTTTTGCTGCCGCGTTTGACTCTATTGGTGGGCTCTATTTCAATTCTGCTGGGGTTCTGTTTCCTCCTGGGTACTCTTTTGTTCGTGGCATTTGATCTGGTGTCCAGTTTTTGCAGCTCATCCTTGGGCTGATGCTCCTACCACATTTTGATTTTTCCAGTTTATTTTGTTATATTGGGTGGTATAAATGGGGTATAGTTGTTTTTTTTTTTTACTCTTTTGACCTACTAAGTTTGTAGGTTGTTTCTTTTTACTGCCTTTCTCTCATGTAACTTTATCTTTTTTATAGTAATAGATGGGCTTTGGCCCCAATTTTTCCCAAAAAAAAAAAAAACCTTTAAATGCAATGTAAAAGTGTAGAGCATAAAAGGAATTTGCTATAAAAAGAATATTTTGATATTATTTAAATAAATGTAAAATATATGTAGATGATTTTTTTAAAAAAATTTGGATTAGTGGCTGCAGTCATCACCAAGTGCTGCAATGAGTGGTGATAAAATGCTTGCGATGAAAATGATTTTCGCCCAAAACTAAATGATTTACCCGAGGAAAAAAAAAAAAAAAAACGTCTTACACTGCATTCCTCTTATTTGAGTACTATCAGTTCCTTTTTCTTCCAACCAAAAACTAATATTTTCATAACCCATGTAAAGAAGGAAGGCTTTAGGCAATTCATAGATGCCCACAAATCCATATAGAAAAGGAAGAAGAGATTATTCTGTGCAGAGTCCGAACGCATCAGAAGAACAATTCGGACGTACAACGTCTTCAAATGTACTATGCATTCAATGATGTGGTGAGTCCGGATTTGCCTCCGAACGCATCCAAACACCACACGCAATATTTTTTTTAGGAAGAAGAAGGATAGCCAAAGCTCCAAAATCGCCTCTCATCTCTCTTCTTTATGCCCTAACTCTCCTAGGAGACCTATTCATCCCTTACAATAAATATTTGGACTATTAATAGCCTAATAGTCCTAATAACAAACTATAAACTACATTACTCTAATTATAACTATCAATTACATTATTGACATAACAAATTGCCTTAAGCCTATTTCAAACCTGGGACTATTATTTCTTTAAAGTATGAAAACAACCTTAATAGAGGTTTCTTCCTTAACACTTAGGCTTTGTTTGAGACTTTTTTTATTACTTCTTAATTTTTTTTTTTAACAAAAATTAAAATATATATACTAAAAAACTGCTTTAATAAACAATAAAAAAATTGTCCCAAACAAAACTTTAATTATAATATGTTATATTTATTTATTTATTTAATATTACATAAAATAATTTATCATATTAATTATTTTATAATTCAAGTGTTTTTAAAATAAGCCATATGATGCATAAATTTTTTTACATTTACATTACTTTGCTAGATGAAAATCTTAACCGTGCTTGGAATATTACAAATGATTGGCTATGTATAAAATACATAATAAATAATTGATAAATCATTTATGAATGTATATATATGAAAGCATAATAAATGAATATTTAGCATTCAAATATAAGCTTCATTTTGGAAGAGTTTTTTTTTTTCACTTCTTTTTAAAACAGTTTTTTAACATAATATTTTTTGTACTAAAAAAATATTTTAGATAACAATAAAAAAACTATCCCAAATGCAACCATATTGATCGGCATTGTTTCATATAATTTCTTATTAACTCTACAGCATGCCATCATTGCTGATTAATTATCATATTATACAAATTTTATCAATCTTTTAGCCCATTTTAAATAAAACAAGATATTAGGGGAGCCCATTTGGTAAGTTAAGAGTATTGTTATAAATTTTAATTTTGAAATAGAATATTGATGAATGAAAATAGGATATTATTGAATTTATAAATTATTAAAAAATTAGGAGTTATGTATAAAATTATTCATTTTTTCCTTGATATTTATCCAAATTCTCTCATCGAATTTTTTTTTTGTTTATAGGAATTTGATTTTAATAGAGGTGCAATATGCTGATATACTGAAATATACTTCAGTCATCAAAAGAAACCAAGATTAAACAACAAGACTTTCTTTCAAACAAAGCATAAACCGATAACATACTAACACTTAGGCTTCGTTTGGGACGGTTTTTTTATTGCTTTCTAAAACGGAATTTTAGTTCAAAAATAAAAAAATTTGTACTAAAACTCCGTTTTAGAAAGCATTAAAAAAGCCGTCCCAAACGAAGCCTTAGGCTTCGTTTAGGACAGCTTTCTTATTGCTTCTTAAAACAATTTTTTGGTACCAAAATTTTAATTTTTTACTAAAAATATGCGGAAAAAAAGCCGTCCCAAACAAAGCCGTAGTTTTTGGTTAACCTTTGACCACTACTTTTTTGTTGTTTTCTATAATCTTTTGTATTAAAAAACTACTTTAAAAAAATAGTAAAAAACTATCCCAAACAAAACCGAAATATTCAACATAGAAGTCTTGGAACAAAACTACTTGGCAGACTATGTCAACCACATCACATACAATAATTTCATACAAGCTATAATTTTTTGTGACTTCTAATCAAATTGTTGTCGCAGTTGCATTTCGGTCTCGCTCTTCCATGTGGCATGACTTGATTGACCTTTCATTCTCTTGCTCTTCTCTTTATCTTTAATGGTCGAGCCCTTCTTCTTCTCGGATTCGTTTAAAGGATCCGAAAGAGGGCGATCACCGCAAACCGGGCACACTATACCTCGAGTGTGCGAATAAGTTTTTGGGATCCCACATTGTAAGCACATTCTAAGGAATGCAATCAAACCATCAAATAAGCACATTTCTTTTAAGAAGTAGTTTATATCACTGTGTGTTTCAGTGTTTAGATCTCAATTTTAAAAAATAAATCACATTGAAGTGAGTTTCAGTGATCTTCAGTTGTTTTACAAGAACTTGTTTTTATGAACTCAATTTTTGTATTTATTTGAGCAAACAAACCTCACAACAATTATTCAGTATTTTATCATTATTTAAAAAAAAAGCTAAGTTATCATCTGATTAATTTACGATAATTCTATTGTTATTAAAAGAGCAAAAAGAAAGAGCAAAACTAGGTACCATATTATAGCTCTCAAAGTTAGAACTCAATTCCTATATGCACAGCAGCACTTACCCCATGAGACTTTTGGGCTTTAAAATTTAAAAATTAAGAAAAGAAAATGGAAAATATTCTAACTTTTTCTGAAGGTGAGTTTTCAAAATCAGAAATCCATTCCGGCTTCGTTTGGGACATCTTTTTTACTGCTTCTTAAGCTGCTTTAAAATGCAGTAAGAAACCCGTCCCAAACGAAACCTATGTCAACCAAATAATCACTTCTAATTAAGCAAAGAACGCTTCTGAAAGCGAGATCTAATTACTTAAAAAACTTTAAAGAACAAAAGAAATTGGCGTAAATTAAACTTCTAACGGCTAGAAAACCAAAGATGTATATATGTGAAGCAAACAACAAAAGACCATGTACTAACCTGAGGAGATCCGCAGCATCCTTTGCATCAGGATTTGAAGCAGAGATTACTCTCTTGCCTTCACCGTTTGTGTTGCCAGTAGTTAGAGCTGGGGAGCTTGCTTCTATGTCAGTTCTAACTCGATCTCGAATACCAACCAGCTGAGGTTTGGACTCCAGAACTGCACCTGGAATAAAAACACAACTAATTCATTTCTCACAATAAATACAATGCAGTTCATAACATGCGGCGAGAATGACCAAGGCTTCGTTTGGGACGGCTTTTTTACTGCTTCTAAAAGCAACTTTCTAATATAAAAATTAAATTTTTTTACTAGAAAGCTGCTTTAAGAAGCAATAAAAAAGCTGTCACAAACGAAGCCCAAGTTCTACAAATTCATATTTGATTTTGATGTGGGCAGAAAACTAGTTATTCCCATTACTAACAAAAGTTAGTAATCCTAGAATCCATTTTAGCTTATATGCACAAAACTCATCAAAATTATCCTTCGTGATAGCAACGAACACTTCTCAAACCACCAATGATATCCCTTTACAGGTAATGATTCCATCAAACATCCCCGAGCATATTCAATCTCAACATATAATCCACCCCAAGCCACGTTGCAGATGCACAATGACATGTAGAGCTCCATCCTTCACACCTAACATCCATACTCAAACTAGTTCGACTCCTAATTTTAAAAAGATTTATCCTATGTAAGCTAGTTCACCAAATTAAGACGAGCTCCTTCTCAATGACAAATTCACAAGGCTCTTCTTCCACCAATTAGAGATCTCTACACCAAAAGCATTCAAGAAGACTTTAGGCCCAATCTCTTCCAATTTCTTTCTCTGCATTCTCTGATCATTATAGTAGTGGTTTTCTTTCTTCTGAATCTCCAATTGAGATCCATTATGACACTTCATTTTGCTAAATAGAAAATTGGCATGAGAAAAACTTATAATGGACGTAGACATCTTTGCTAAATAACCCTAAAATCTCGAGTATTTAGATGGTTGGGTTTGTTCCTCTCTGCACTTACTTTTTAATCAAGTCACTCCCCAATATCCCAAACAGAACTATTTCCTCTTATTTCTTTGAACCCCTAAACAATTTGGTTATCTATTGCTGCTTGATAAAGTAGACAACACACACAATTTCAGACTTTTGACATCATTTGTGTAAGCGGTTGACTTAAAGGCAGACGAGTCATTACTAATAACACTGACGCCAGGAACAACCTCCTCACCAAAAACTAATGGCAATTACCAATGTGCATGCCAAATTGGAGAAACTCTAATCCCACCGTCCATGATTCTTTCGATTTCACCCATCTAGCCATGTAAATGCACAATGATGCTCAATTGACTATGGTCAGCCCATCATATTACCAACTCGCAGAAATAGCCGTCTCACCTCCCAAGAATGTTATTGTGGTAGTGGAATCACCGCAAGGATTTTTGCACACCTTTAATCTCATCCCAAAAGTATTGGTAGAGCCAATATTGTCGAAATTTAAGGTTCTTATGTTTGACATCTGTAAGGGTGTTAATGATCATGTAATGCACCTAGATAGATTTAAGGATGCAATCTCATCCCGTGACGTGTCTAACACGCCTAACTACAAGATATTTTTCATCACCTTCAATGACTCAATAAAAATATGGTACTCCAAGATGTCGGCTTCTAGCATCTCTTCAGTTGAAGAGTCAGTCTTCCTCTTTTCGCAATACTTTACCTCTTGCCATCCACTTGAGATCTCCAAGACACTCTTGGAAGATTGGGAGTTTCTTTATGAGTATGTTGCACTTCTCAACAAGATTGTTCACAAAGGTCAATAACTTCAACTCATCCATGACCAAAGTCACTATAATACACGGGTTCCATAAAAGCTTGTTCGAGGTTTTTTTGTCTCACAAAACCCTTAAGAATTACTAAATTGCAGCATAAAGTAAACAATTACATTAATGCTAAAGAAACTAAGTGATGTTCTAAGCACGTAGCCTCACAATCCTCCTTAAGCCATATCAAGAAATGAAGATATCCAACCACCCACTCTCATCTATATGAGAAGAGGCGGATCAAACTAATTTTCACTTTAATCACTTACATCACATTGTCCATCATGGCAGTCTCACCTTTCCTCATCATCAGCAAGAAGGCATCCATCATCCACCTCTCAACTACTCCATTTTTTAGATCATGTTGGCACCAATGCAACCCATCAATCAAAGTCTTTATTGGGTCAACTACTATGAGGTAAGCCTCTCTTTTTTCTTCTCACCTATGTTGCACCGATACGGATACAGTGACACAGATACGACACGATGCGGATACGGGACAAATCAATTCTTAAAAATACAGGATACGGGTACGACGCGGATACGGCATTATAATTTATAAATCATACATAAAAATTAAGAAAGCAACCTGATGTGAAACAATCCATGCGAAAGATGAGTTGCTTAAGGAAGTTTGCACTTATAAATTTTAGAGAGCAATGTTAAGCAAAATCCTCTATTGATGTAAACGATAAGATAACATTAAGGTGATAAAATAGCTTAGGTCTAAACACATGCGAGAGGTTGAGATCATTAAATAATCAACTAAGTCTTACTTTGCATACATGAGTAGTTTCAACGAGAAATTCCAATACTAAAAATAAGATTAGTTGCTATGAGAAGATCCCTCACACAACTCATCCAATTACTAGGTTTTAGCGGAGAAGCGTTAATATGATCTTCATGAAGATAATAAATTCACATTCAAGAATACAACTATGAAGATAGAGAGTCAGGTGTCGATTTTACCCAAAGGCAAGAGAGATACACGCTCTGGCAAAGTTGTATGGTAGTTGGGAATGAAGTGGGCAGCAACCACGAACCTCCTCGCACTTCGCCGAGATTAAATTTCCCCACAAACGTGGACAGCAGTTGGTGGCTGCAGGGATTTCCGGGACAGCAGGAAGTGATGCTGAACTCTCTGGACAACAGTTTTGTCAGCACTCTTCTCCAAAATTCCAAGTCCTTCCACAAAAGCTGAAAATTTCTTTAAAGGAATCTGAAATATTTCAGATTTTCCTCTCATAAATCTGAGATGGAAAACTTCAATTCACGTGTCTAGAGGTGTAAGAAGAGCTGGGAAATCACTGGCTGCAGCTTTGGGAGGAAGCGGGCTCAGTATTGTGAGGGATTCGGAGAGCTTCTAGTGGAGGAGTTCCCACGTGATGGCCTGGGAAGTTTTCGACCAGCAAAGGAAAACTGAACTTAATTCTTCCAATCAAAGCTTTGGAAGTAATTAATAGAGGTGGAGCCTTGAGAGTTTCGGCCAAGAGGTGCGGCTTCAAATTGCTTCCAACGGATGGGGGAATGATTTAAGAAACAGATCCTGTAGGAATTGATTGCTCATGGATTTGAATTTCAAAATTTCAAAATCTGAATTTAATTTCAGTTTTGATTGAAATTGGGGGGGGGGGACTTAATTTGAAAATTGATTTCAAATTAAGAGGCCATTAATGTTTTAATTGGGGCATTAATGGGAAGAAAACCACATGGTGGCCGACGGCATGTAGAGAGAGAGAGGGAGTTAGGGAGAGATTAGGAGCTTTCCAATTGAGTCGATGCCACCTAGGATGAAAAATTAATAATTCCACATGTCATGAAATTTGGATAGGATCAATTCGAAAACTTTCCTTTTTTAGGAATTTTGCAAATATGGAAAGTTTGAATTTCAAATTTGAAATTCAAAAATCGGTAACTCCTTTATTTATTGCTAGGCCACAATTAAGGAGCCATTATGATGATTGACATCTTCATCATGGCTTGGAGCAAGGTGGTGGCCGGCGGCCAAAGGAGGAAGAGGGGCTTGCCATCGGGTTTGGGGATTTCTTGATGGAGCTTGGGTTGTGGTGGAGGAAGCTAATGAGTAACGTGGTGGATGATGGGATCTTTTGGAGAAGAAAACAATAAGATAAAATAAACCACGAGTCGAGGATGCTTCCAATGACTGGCGGGTATTGCTTTTGCCCTCACCTTGGGCTTTCCCTAGAACTCACACAGAGATCTAGGAGAAACGAACTCACTAAGAGATCTTCAAGAGGGAACTCACAAAGAGAACACAAGAGCAAAAATTTTCATTCAATCATCATCATCTCAATACAAGAAAGCTAGCCTATAAATAGGCCTCATGAGAAGAAAAATAACAAAGACTGAAATGCCCTTCGGGCTACAACACTACATGACCACCCATAAGGGTATAAAGGGAAAAACAACAATATGAAATAAACTAGTACAAAAACATATAAATAAATAGCTCAAGATCGTAGCCGTTGATCTCCGATGTCCTCATCACAACCAAAGCATAATATTTGAAATTACAAAAAAATGAAAGAAACATCATTTGTAGTCTTCTAGCTTATAATATCAAAATAAAAGTAAGCATTAAATGTCTAGTACAACAACAAAAGCATAAACATAAATTGTCTAGCACATGAAGTTTCAACTATTCCATAGGAATGATATGATTAGCTTCTTTAGTGGTTTGTCTTTGAACTTCTATATCATCTTCAATAAATATCATAGCTTCTAATTCAAGCTCATCAAAAGAAAGATTAGCAATTTCTAATATTCTCATATCATCAAGAGACTCAAATCCATCTCGGAAATGATAGAACCTCGCTCGCAGCTGCGGAAGTAAATACAACGGGTTTTTTTTTTTCGATTTTTTTTTTGTTTTTCAATGGACACGCATATCGGATACGCTTGTCCTTTTGAAATTAAATAGTATTTTCCAACACGTATCGGTGTCGTATCGGAGGTGTATCCATGTATCAGTGTATCGGATACAGCACGCCTTCATAAATAGGTGCATCAGTGCAACATAGCTTCTCACCAATCATTCCTTCTAAGATGCTTCATTGAGTCTACTATTATGAGATAAACTTCTCTTCTTATTTGCTTCTCAGATGACAATATCTAATAAATCTAAAGCATCTAAAATAATGATATGGTGGTTCAAACTATCAAAGATCACTATAAGGTACGCAAGATTCTCGCTGACATTGGTAGTTCAATTAACATTACGTTCTATAAAATGTTGAAAGAATAGAGTTCAGCCTAAGAAATTTTTGACATGTTGATGGGCCCTTGGTGGGGTTCTCTAAAGAGAGATGTTGATGCAATGCATCACCACACCACATGGCCTAAGGCTGTTAAAGGACCAGATGAGTTCCACTCCCGCCGTTATCTCATTTTACCACTACAGTACTATTTTACCTTTTTGGTAGTTAGACCCACTTTAGTATTTTTCTTTCAGTATTATTAGCAATACTAGAAAATTACATATACTCTTAGTGGAGTGAAAAAAAGGACATTGTTCATTTTCTATACAGAATTTCTGTTATCTGCTTCAGTAGAAGTACGCCTAAAGTTAAAACCCTTCAGCGCGATTCACTGTTCCATTGGCTTGTGTCCTTTGTTTTCTTGTTTTCTTTTCCCTGCAAGTCTCGTTCTCACGGTGACGACGATCTTGAGTACATCAGCTTGGTATCAGAGCCAACTCCGGCGGGATGACGGACAAAGGGAAGGAGCAGGCTGCCGACGAAGCTCGAAGCCTAGAAGCATTATGGACAAGCCAGGCCAACATCGTGCGACAATTGAATACATTGTCGGCAGATGTGCAGCGCCTATCCATCGAATTGTGTCGCAAGTTCAATCTCAGCCATGCAAGGAACACACCCCAGCAACTGCGACGAGGGCTGGAACCGACGATGGTTATCGGGGGGCGTCGTGGCATGGGCCTTGAGCGGAATGGACGCCGAATTCCCCAGCCACTTCCCAATTCGTCCGAATCAGAGGATGAATCGCAATTAGCTAGAGAAATGGATCCGGTAGAGTGACGTTGAAGAGGATGGATTGAGCCAAATTGCTGAGGATCAAAGGCCCCGACGACATCAATCACACTATCGAGGACACTCTAAATTCAAGGTAAAAATTGATATTCCCTTCTTTGACGGGCATCTACACATAGAGGACTATCTTGACTGGGAGAAAGCCGTGGAGAACTTCTTTGAGTATATGGAAATAGAGCCCTCCAAGCAGGTCAAGTATGTTGCCTGTCGATTGCGGAGCGGGGTTAGCGCGTGGTGGGCTCAGCTCTTAATGATCCGGCAGCGAGAAGGGAAAGGACCCGTGCGCAGTTGGGTCCGAATGAAGCAACTCCTGCGTGCCCAGTTTCTACCCACCGACTACGAGCATATTCTCTACATGAAGTACCAGCATTGCTTATAGGGCAATCGAACCGTCAACGAATATACCTAGGAGTCTCATCGACTCAGTGCTAGAAACAATCTCAATGAGACTATGAATCAACTGGTAGCCCGGTATATAGGACGTCTCAAACATAGTATACAGGAGAAACTGGAATTAAATTCCATCTGGTCGCTCTCTCAGGCGATCAATTTTGCATTGAAAGTAGAAATGCAACAACTCCGTGCTCCCCGATTCGTGAATGCCCGCAGCAGTCATCAGGCTACTGATCAAAATAGAGGAGCTTCCACAGCAACCAACGCGTCAAGTAGCAATTCCCCTTCTCTACCAAAGCCTGTAGTCCCCAGCTCTGAAAATAAGAATGCTCCGAAGGCTAAGGCGTCCACTCAGGGCAACCCATATGCAAAACAGGCTACACTCAAATGTTTCCGCTGTTTTCAACCCGGCCATAAATCCAATGAATGCCCCCAACGCCAGCAACTCCAGTTAATAGATACGGAAGAGGGGGACGAGCGGACTTGTCAGAATGAAGACGATGAAGCAGAGTTTGAAGACCTTGAAGGGGACAATGGCGAGCCTTTAGTGTGTATCTTAGAGAAGCTGTTAATAGCTCCCCATCAAGCTAATACTCTCAACGAAATGCTATCTTTAAGACACGATGCACCATCAAAGGTAAGGTCTGCGACCTTCTCATCGACAGCGGTTGCACGGAGAATGTTATCTCCCGCTCGGTCGTTCAGGCTCTCCAGCTTAAAACTACAAAGAACCCACAACCGTATAAGATCAGTTGGGTAAAGAAAGGAATCGACATTTCCGTGACAGATATGTTCCAAGTCACATTTTCTATTGGTCGGCAATATGTCTGCGAGGTACTCTGCGACGTATTAGATATGGACGTCTGCCACTTGATACTCGGCCGACCGTGGCAGTTCGATGCTGGTGTCATGTATGATGGTCGTGCCAACGTATACTCGCTAGAATGGAAAGGCAAGAGGCTCAGGCTACTACCGGGACCCCGTGTGAATAATCCACAGGCTGCCAACAGCTCAACTGCAGCGGCAATGCAGATAGTAACGGGACCGAATTTACTTCTATCTTGGCAGAATTCGTCTATCTTATGGGCTCTTGTGGTAATTTATTCCTCAACACCCCTTACTACAGATATTCCCGATGTTATCGCAACACTCTTGGAAGAATTCAGGGATGTTTGCCCTCCTGAATTACCTTCCAATCTGCCACCGCTGCAAGTCATTCAGCACCAAATTGATTTGCAACCCGGTGCCTCCTTACCCAACTTACCGCATTACAGGCTCAATCCCACAGAACAAAAGATTATGCAAAGCATCATTGAAGACCTATTGAGTAAACAACTCATTCAAGCCAGCATCAGCCCTTGTGCGGTGCCCGCACTACTTGTTCCTAAGAAAAATAAGGAAATGGCGCCTATGTGTGGACAGTAGAGCTATTAACAAGATAACGGTTAAATACCGTTTTCCCGTATCGAGAATCGACGAACTCATTGATAAGCTGATAGGCGCCTCCGTGTTCTCCAAGCTCGACTTATGTAGAGGATATCATCAGATTCGTATCCGGCCAGGCGATGAGTGGAAGACGGCCTTCAAGACTTCGGTAGGCCTCTACGAATGGCGCGTCATGCCCTTCGGGCTATGTAACGCACCTTCGACTTTCATGAGAATGATGCAAGACATTCTTAAAACTGTATGGGGACAGTTTTGTATCTCTTACTTCAACGACATTCTTGTGTATAGTAACTCACTGGACAACCACATTGAGCATCTTCGACAAATTTATGTCATACTCCGAACCCATAAATTATTTCTCAATCTTCCAAAGTGTGAATTTGCCACTTCTCATGTACATTTTCTTGGGTTTATTGTATCCAAAGAGGGTGTTCAGATGAATCCCAGTAAAGTCGAAGCTATCTTAAACTGGCCAATCCCAAGCTCCTTCTTCGAAATCCGGAGTTTCCACGGGCTGGCTAATTTTTATCGAAAATTCATCAGGGGCTTTAGCATCATTATGAGTCCGATCACCGATTGTTTAAAGTCCAAAGTGTTTCATTGGGGCGATCCGCAATAATGCAGTTTTGAAGCTATAAAGAAAGCGCTGACTTCAGCACCCGTTCTCGCCATCCCCTGCTTCGACAAGTTGTTCACGGTGGAAACAGACGCCTCCAGTGTGGGCGTTGGTGCGGTGTTGTCACAAGAAGGGCATCCCGTAGCCTATTTCAGTGAGAAACTCTGTCCATCCAGGCAACGATGTCCGCATATGAGCAGGAATTATACTCTGTAATACGGACCCTTAAGGAATGGGAGCATTATTTGTTACATCAAGAATTCGTGATCCGCACAAACAATCGAGCACTCCAATTCATAAATAGCCAAAAGACTGTGAATCGAATGCACGCTCGTTGGATCTCTTTTCTTCAAATGTTTTCCTTCTTACTCAAACACCAAGCCGGGAAGCTGAACACGGTGGCCGACGCCCTCAGCCGGAAACGTGTACTGCTTGCTCAACTTCAGACGGAGTTCACAGGTCTCACGTGTATTCAACAACTGTATGCGGATGATGCTGATTTTGGAACTATCTGGGCAAATTATCAACAAGGAAACATCGTATCAGGTTATTGCATTCGTCATGGTTTCCTTTTTTATCATAATCTCCTTTGTATTCCTGCGTCTTCTTGGCGACATCATCTTATTCGTGAAGCTCATTGTGGAGCTCTAGCGGCACGCACGGGTCGTGACAAGTCCTTAGCTCAATTGAAGAGCTGATTCTACTGGCCGAGATTACGCCGTGATGTTTTTCGCTTTGTTGATCGCTGCCCCGTCTGTCAAAATTATAAGGGAGGTGCACAAAACACAGGCCTTTATACGCCCCTACCCGTCCCTGATTCCATATGGGAAGACCTCAGCTTAGACTTTGTCCTCGGTCTCCCCTGCACGAAGAAAGGTAACGATTCGATAATGGTTGTCGTCGATTGTTTTTCAAAAATGGCTCACTTCCTTTCTTGCAAGAAGACCTCCAATGCTCTTCACATTTCCCATCTGTTTTTTCACCAAATCGTGCGTCTTCACGGCATTCCACGGAGCCTTACCTCCGACCGCGACGTCAAGTTCATTAGCCATTTTTGGCGCGAACTGTGGAAACGTTTGGGCACCGATCTCCGCCTTAGCTCGGCCTACCATCCCCAATCCGATGGTCAGACGGAAGTGGTTAATCGAACAGTGGGTAGCATGCTCCGCTGCCTCGTACAAGAGTACCGGAAGCAATGGGAGGAAGTCCTCACAACAGCCGAGTTTGCTTACAATTCAATGGTGAATCGATCCACTGGTAAGACTCCATTTTAGCATCGTTTATACTAAGATTCCCAATCTTGCATTGGATGTAGCCGTGCTTCCCAAATGCAAGTCTGGCGCTGCTACGAGATTCACAGACCAATACTCCCAAATGCTTGAGGATGTCCACCGGCAGCTGACTAAATCTAACCTCAAATACAAGGCCTCCGCCGACATCCACCGTCGCCAGTCTGTGTTTAATGTTGGCGACCTCGTCATGGTACGCCTTCGTCGGGAACGTTTTCCACCGGGCACTCATTCTAAGCTGAGCCGCCGCAAAATTGGTCCTGTCCCCATCATTGCAAAGATCAACGATAATGCCTACACTGTGGAGTTGCCACCGGGCTACACGACATCACCTACCTTCAACGTTTCTGATTTATGGCAATATCATCCTCCTGATGATGCTCTGATCATGCTAAGCTCGTCGGAGTCGAGCTCTTTCGATGCCGGGGAGGACTGATGCAGTGCATCACCACACCACATGGCCTAAGGTCGTTAAAGGACCAGATGAGTTCCACTCTCGCCGTTACCTCATTTTACCACTACAGTACTATTTTACCTTTTTGGTTGTTAGACCCACTTTAGTATTTTTCTTTCAGTATTATTAGCAATACCAGAAAATTACACATACTCTTAGTGGAGTGAAAAAAAGGATGTTGTTCATTTTCTATACAGAATTTCTGTTATCTGCTTCAATAGAAGTTCGCCTGAAGTTACAACCCTTCAGCGCGATTCACTGTTCCATTGGCTTGTGTCCTTTGTTTTCTTGTTTTCTTTTCCCTGCAGGTCTCGTTCTCACGGTGACGACGATCCTGAGTACATCAGATGTACCATGGAGGCTGCAACAAAAAATATTTTATTGACATCTTGATCCTAGCTTGTTGAGAGGATGGAGTTCAACATCAAGAATTTTCGACATGCTAATGGGTCCTACAAAGAGAAGTACTCTATAGGACCTTATCACCCTTAAACTAAAGTGATCAAGAGGGATCAAAATTGCATGTGATTTATGCACACTCAATTGACAATATTATCTTATGTCAACCACTATTGAATTCTTTCAAAAAGTTTCACGGGCAATCTTGCAATCATGTCAAATGGAATTACTAACATTTAAGGGGATCTTACTCAATCATAAAGGTACTACCATAACTCAATCAAAAATGATTCATCATTCATCTTAAACGTCATAGAAAGTGGCTAGTCTAGCCTCCAACCTTTGAAAGATGTGGAGGAGGTTTAAATATTTGAAGTTGATGCCCACAAAAGAAATTGTTTGAAAAGTTTACACTCTATGAAGGTATATTTCGAACATTAAATATTTTGTTATTCATAACAATTTATATGCATTTGTCTGGGTGCTTTATGAGTCACTCATAGTAAGCCTAAATGCCACATGCCACCATCAACCCATTTGCCCAAGAAATAAAACAATTAAGCAAAAGAAGAAAAATATTTTAGATGAAGTGGAGGGTGTAAAGGTAGAAATCACCAAACTTCTCCATCCATATGTGAAGATTGGATTTATTTTGCCTAATCAGCAGAGTAGCACAAACAACCAAATTGAATTCTTTTATCTTACATGTGATTTATGCACCCTCAATTGACAATATTATCTTATGCCAACCACTATTGAATTCTTTCAAAAAGTTTCACGGGCAATCTTGCAATCATGTCAAATGGAATCACTACCATTTAAGGGGATCTTACTCAATCATGAAGGTACTACCAGAACTCAGTCAAAAATGATTCTTCATTCATCTTAAACGTCATGGAAAGTGGCTAGTCTAGCCTCCAGCCTTTGGAAGATGTGGAGGAGGTTTAAATATTTGAAGTTGATGCCACAAAAGAAATTGTTTGAAAAGTTTACACTCTATGAAGGTATATTTTGAACATTAAGTATTTTGTTCTTCATAATAATTTATATGCATTTGTCTGGGAGCCTTATGAGTCACTAATAGTTAGCCTAAATGCCATATGCCACCATCAACTCATTCACCCAAGAAATAAAACAATTAAGCAAAAGAAGATAAATATTTAAGATGAAGTGGAGGGTGTAAAGATAGAAATCACCAAACTTCTCCATCAATATTTGAAGACTGGATTTATTTTATCTAATCAGCAGAGTAGCACCAAACAACCAAATTTCTCAATAGTTCAAAAATATGTAAGTGAAATATTAGACCTAGGTAATTGAGAACTTAGAAGTGGCGAACAAGCAGATGCCAGAAAAAAATTAAAAATTTCAAAAAATAACAAAATAGAAATTAACACGAAGTCTATAGTGATTTGATGAGAATGACTATGTCCACTTGAGGCTAGTTCTCAGAATGCACTAAATCAGAAGCTCTTTGGAAAAAGTGTAAGAAATGGAACGAAACAAGAGGCGATCACATCAATCTTTAGAAGCTATGGGAGTTGAAGGGATCTTTCGAGTCGAAGAAATGGTAGAGGATAGGGAATCCAAAGAAGTGTTTCAAGCTAAGAAGAGTGTTTATAGTTTTTTTAGCAAGCTTAAGTAGTGGAAAATTTGCATTGTTGAGAGGATCCCAAGATACTAGGTGTTGTAAGAAGGGTGTGGTGCCAAATGCATGCAGGAGGCAACATTTAGTATTTTATGCACGTGAGATTTGTTGCATTCTAAGATGACATGTTTAGAAGGAAATTTTTAAAATATAATTGCCTGACAAAGAGGTCATTGGTGGTTAATTGTAATAATGATCAACAAGCAAATGATCAATTGAGGTGTGCGGGAGGATTTTATAGTCACGGGCCAACTCAGTGTCAAGCACGCGACTATTCCGGCTATTTTGATGTCATTTTTAGTCGTTATTTCTCAAGGTTGTTTATGTCGTATATTTTGCTGGAAATTTTTTCAACAGACTTTTTCGTTCAATATATAGCTTATTCAATAGAGTTTTTATCAACGAATGAAAAAATCACCATAAACTTGAATTTCCAATGTATTTTGCACACTTTGGCACATTTTTACATTGGAAAAAGAATGTTTTCTTGTAGTGAGAATAATTTTAACGATAACCAATCCCGTTCTTACGACAAAACATCATCATATGCATGATTTAACAAAAAAAGTTAGAAAACATAAACTAAGCCTTAGAGAGAAGGAACACAATATCAATACATATGATTTGCATTTCCAATGAATAAAGGCTTTCATATTTGCATCACAAAACCAAATCATATATTAAGTAATTTTGTTGGGTTCAGCTGTTAGGTTAGGACAAATTGGGTCAATCTCTTACGAATCCTTTGCTCCCCTATAAAAAATTCAGCATTGACATTCAGAGTTTTCATATTACATTTCTAACTTAAACCTGATTTTCAATTTGGACTAGGTCTAGTTGGCATGATTAAACTAAAATAATACGTAATGATTTTATTGAGCAATGCAACATTTCTTCAATTCAATCCCATATCCAAATCAGTGACTATGCTTCATTTATCCAAACTTCAATAGTTTATTGCTGCTCCCCTAAAGTTGAAATGTACAACATTATTTATATTACATCCAATCTCCTTTACTTGGATTTAACCCACGATTTACTTTTCCCTCAAACAAGACTCTTTAGTAAGCCACAAATGTCGCCTCTTATTTCCTCAGAAATATCGATTAATCCAAGAAAGTCTATTACTGACTATTGTGATAATCTGACAGAGTAGAAAGATAACTAGCAGAACATAAGCCTCACTACGCTATAACTCAGTTTAATCCTGATGAATATGAAAACCTGGATTTAATTAATCCAGTTTGGACTTGAGAAATGCCAAAGTCTGAATCAACTACGGCTATAAATAAAAATCGAATTGGCTGGATGAGCCTGGATTAGCTAATCCTATCAATACTTCGATGCAAAAAAAGCTCCATCTTTTTCATTACAGAATGTCAACTTGTACTGCAAATTGATCTAGCAGGAATACCTGATCGAGTAATAAACTAAAATACATGGTAGACGGAAACAAATCCTTCAAGAAAAATTTTGTTGGAAGAAGGATGCAGTTAAATCAACATCTCGAACATAAATTGCTTACAAATCCATGTGTAAAAATAAAAACAATTTGCCAAGGAAGCCTACCAGGAGGAAGCTCCTTCTTCTCTTTCTTCCCCGAGCCCTTTCCCCTCCGGCCTCCATTCCTCTCTACATCTTGTTTATCTCCCTCCACCACGCCGTTGTTCAGAAACTCCGGCGGCCCAACGACCTAATAAGAAGACAATCAACAATGCACGCCAAAATCAAGTAAAAAACACGAAATAGCACAAGCGACAGAAAAATGGACCTCCGCGAAGGCAGCAAAGGCGGAGGGAAGCGATGAATTTGAGAAGGGTGTAGAGAGATTAAAAGAAGAGTCCCTTTCACTGGCGGAGGGAGTCCGCCGGAAGGCTTGGAGGTCATCATCTTCATCATCATCGTTGGCGGAGCGAGAAGAAGAGGATAACCTCTCCTCTTGCTCTTCTTCCGCTGAAGAGTAGCCTTGTATGAGTGCCAGGCTCATTGCTTTTCTACCACCGGAGATTGAGCCCGCTGATTCCGATATATCTGAAGCTTCGCTAGGTCATTTGGTCGCGGCCTTCTTGGTCTTTTTTTTAAAGGGCGATTTATATGCAGAGCACATAAAAATATTTATTTTATATATTTAGCATTTACATTTTATTTTATATTTATATATCTGAAGCTTTAGACCTGTCAATATTGGACCCGACCCGAAAACCCGACCCAAACCCGACCCGGAATTTTCGGGTTTGGGTTGACCCGAACCCGAAGCGGGTCGGGTTCGGGTCCGAAAAATCGACCCGTTTGCAAAAACGGGTCGGGTTCGGATTGACCCGACGGGTTGCCGGGTCAACCCGAAAACCCGTTTATTTTAAAAAAAATTCAAATTTCGCTGACCCCGCGCCGCCCGCCGCCCGCCAGCCCAGCTCGCTGCCCGCCTGCCCCCGCCCCCGCCTGCCCGCCGCCCGCGCGCTGCCCGCCTGCCCGCGCTGCCCCCCGCCCTGCCCTCCAGCCCGCCGCGCGCGCTGCCCGCTGCCCGCCAGGCGCTACCGCGCGCTAGCCCCGCAGGCCCGCGCGCTGCCCGCTGTCACAGCGCACTCGAGGCGCGAGTGACCGCGAGCGACGACGCGACGCTCCGCCCGACCGCCCGCGATGTGACGCTCCGCCGACTCCGCCCGCGAATCGACGCTCCGCCGCGACGCCCGCGACGCTCTGCCGCCCGCGAAATTTTTGAATTTAGGCGCGGGATTTGGCGGAAACAAGTGGTTTCGGGTTGACCCGAACCCGACCCGAACCCGAACCGGGTCGGGTTCGGGTCCGGAAAATCGACCCGTTTTTGCAAACGGGTCGGGTTAGGGTTGACCCGATTAATGTCGGGTTAGTTCCGGATTGACCCGAACCCGACCCGTGACCCGAAATTGACAGGTCTATGAAGCTTCGCAAGATATTTTTAGTGGTAAATCACATCAAAAATATATAATTAAAATATATATTTTTTATATTGAATAAATAAAGATAAGTGATATTTTTATTATTTTTAATAAATAATTTAAAATGTTAAATAACATATAAATAAATATTAAATATAAAATGTTTTCACATTACTTTCCATTTATATATCTAATATTTCTAAGCAAAATATATCGGCCGGCACGATAATTTTAGTAACGTTTTGTTGGCTCTAACTCAAGCAGAGTAGAGAGTTCTTCCTCGCGAACTCCGGGGAAGAGATCGCCTTCTCTTCTCTTCTCCATCTTGTCGTTTGTTATTTTAGTTTTTGTTATTTTCTATACCGATAATCGGGTTTCGTGTTGTTGATCCCTTCTCAAGTCAAATTCCAAAATCCACTTATTTTGCTTGGCGTCTTCATCAATGGAGGGGCTTTTTGGCAAATTGAAGAAACTAGATGCGTACCCTAAGATCAACGAGGACTTTTACAGCAGAACTCTCTCCGGAGGCGTAATAACTATAGTTTCATCCATCGTCATGTTTCTCCTGTTCATCTCCGAGCTAAGTATGCCCCCTACTTTTTCCCGTTGATGACAATTGGTTGAATTTCCTACTCATTTGGAACTTTTTCTACTAGGGTACTTAATATCTGTTGGCGTTTTTTTTTTTTTAAATTTAAAAATCGTTATTTAATGTGTTGGGTTGAGCTTAGGGTTCTGTTGTTGCCGGGAGATCCTTAACTTTTTTGAAAAGTTTGCAGCTTTGGATACTTTGTGCGGTCAATATACGTTGTTTCCTTTCTGTATTGTATAGGAGAGGCTTGCTATCCTTTGACTATAGAAACAATTCTATTTGACAGTCACATTGAATTTGCAAGGGCACTTGCTTCACTTTTTAGTTTAGATTTGTAGAAATTTCCATACCTTCATTTAATAGAACTGAATTGGAATTCAATTTAAACCTCATTCTTGTGCACAATATTTCTGGATGCTTAGTATGTTGTTCAAGATTCGTTTTGATACGATGGTGACAAACTTATGTTCATCTAGTTTTTGTCTAAACAATTATTAAAGGGATTGTTAATACAAGTTAAATGGGATACTTTTTTGTATGAAGGTGCATTGATATGTTTTGTATAATTGTTCTACAATAATTGAGTTCTTCCATCCTTCAGTGATTTTTAGCTATGCATGATAATATCCACAGGACATAGGTATTTTTAGCTTTCGCGATCCCCTCTCTTTGACAATTGTCATCAGAGATGAAGTTACTAAATCTAAAAAAATATCCATAATCAATTTTAGTTGTGCTTTTGATTTAACTGATCATGGTGTCAACTTCTTCTCTTATCCTCAAATCTCTTTGGCAATCCATACGCCCTCCATGTGAATTCTTGAAAACTTCACCAAACCTTTTTTCACCAAAAACCAATATAGATGGTGAAATCCTGTACCTTTAGGGTTTTAGTTTATTTTATTTGCAATAGTGATTTTACTGTTTTCAATATTTTTAATAATATTGCATCCAAAGCTTTCTTCATTCATCTCTAATAGCCACTACCTGCTTCCACCACTCAGTTAGGTTAGTTTTTGTAAACTTCACAAGAAAGAAGCATAAGAGAGGAAAGAAATCAGAAGTGTTAGTGAAAATATTCAATTTTGAAATAAAAAAAAAACTTAAAATTTGAATTTGAAATTCAAAAGAAGAAGAAGGAATTTTCAAATTTTAGCTTGAATTTGTATTCACAATGCAAATCAAATTTGAAAATTGGTTTCAACTGTCCTCTTCTTTGTCTCTATCTCAAACAACCATTTTACCCATATTGTCCATAATACTCTCTACATATGAAAAGCATCCTTTACAATTCCTTCAACTCCCAATTCTAAGTGGAGGTAGGAAATAGTTTTAAGAAGTTTCTTTTGAAATAATAATAGATGCTATATGAAAGGCAAATGATATATACTTTTTATTTGGGCAAAATTATTGCTTAATTGTTTTATCATTCCGATAGATAAAAAAATATTATAAAATAAGAAATAGTATTTTAAATTTGTTAAAATATGATTATAAATATAAAAAAAAACCCAAAAAATCGAGATCACGAAAATAATATTTCATTTCATGAAATAATTTGGGCAACATCTTCCTATAAATAGCACAAGAAACTTAAGTATGATACTATAACTATATGATAATACTCAATATAATCAGTTTAGATATCTAATCCATGAATAAATATAAATAAATAATATAAATTTTTTTCATCTATACATTGAATAAGTGGCAGATTTGAATTTCTACAAATTTGTAATAATACCAAAGTGATGTCAAAGGATGTCATTAGTAGCTAGTTGCCCGATTTTCTAGTGGTGATGCAATGGCTAGATTTGAAGACGCCGAGTGAAAGAGGAAAGGATGAGAGAGAAAATTGCTTAGGAACTCTATTTCCAAAATTGGGTTGGGGGGTGGTATGAAGAGTCTTGTGTTTTTTTATGTTAATAGTTAGGGTTTTTGGATTTCTTTCAACCTACTTCTTGAAAGAACTATGGGTATTTGATTTAAAACAACTGCTAGAAATCAGCTTTTCGCTACTATTGTGGGTGGTAACTTCTCATTAAAAAAAAGAAAAAAAAGCTTCTCATAAGTCATCTGAAAAAATAAACATGATATGTTTAATCGCATTTACGATGCAATAGAAAATTAATTTTTCATGTAAAAACAATTCATTCATACCATTAAATTTCTTCCAAGTTAACTTAGCTTTTGCTACCAATATAATTTGGCGGATAAAGGTGACTTTTTTTGGGTGAGGGTTTGTGTAATAGTCATTTGTTCATGGTTTTTGTCTTGGCGGTTTTTTGGTTTGAAGTAAGAGGGTGTCTAGTATTCTAAATGGAGGGGCTTTGAAAATATTGTTGTTTGGTTTGAAATAAAATAAATATATAGCAAAATTTTAAGGTATTTAGAATTCATCATTTAGTTCAATTTTGGTGTATTTGAAAATCTTAAGATTTGATTGATTTTTAAAACACTATAAATTCTCTTCTATTGCTGTTGTCGCTCGTTCACCAGCCAGTTGTTGTCGAGACTTGTTGGTTTCTTCTATCACTGCTTACTGTCGCAGCAGAACATCGCTGCCATTGCCACCATCTTCGCCAGCCATCACCGTCACTTCCTACCATCACTGCCTCTCACTGTCGCATGCCACCTGTTGCTCCCCGCTTATGGCCTTATGGTAGCATCTTCCCATAAATAGCACAAAAAAAATTTAGTATGATACTATGAATATATGATAAACACTGCCGTTGCCAGGTCCCAAGTCCTGGATGAGAAAAGTGGAGGGTTGCGTTAGGTAGTCGACAGCCAGCGTAAAACTTGTCGAACAATAATGACATGAATCCTTTAAGAAATTGTGTTAATGCTAGGGCGTCCCCTAGAAGCGACGCGCTGTATGGCCTGAATACAGTGACAAGTGTGCAAGAGCCGCTGCACCGGCGCCCTGGTGCAGTGTTAAATAGGCAAGGGTTTCCACATCAAGGACGGATGTGGGCAAAGAAGCTAGTCCATGAAACTAAAATTAGATTAGGAACTTGGAATATAGGTTCCCTTACAGGAAAATTAATGGAATTAATAGATATTATGATTCATAGGAAGTTAAATATTTTGTGCATTCAGAAAACTAAATGGGTTGGAGATAAGGCAAAGGAAATTGATAGTTTAGGATTTAAACTTTGGTATTCGGGTAGGAGTCGTACTAGAAATGGTGTAGGTGTTATTATAGATAAGAGTTTAAAAAGGATAATGTTATAAAAAATTAGTAGGATTGGAGATAGAATTATAGCTTTAAAGATTGTTGTTGATGATAAGATTGTTAATATTATAAGTGTTTATGCTCCTCAAGTAGGTTTGGATATGAGTTCTAAATTAAATTTTTGGAATGACTTAGAAGAATTAATACAAAATATACCTCTTGAAGAAAGAGTTTTTATTGAAGGAGATTTAAATGGACATGTTGGTAGAGAGGTAGATGATTTTTAAAAGCATTCATGGTGGCTATGGATTTGGAACGACGAATGAAGGCGGCAAAGACCATATTGGATTTTTGTTTAGCTTATGATTTTTTAATTGTTAATACCTTATTTAAGAAAAGAAATGAGTATCTCATCACTTATAAAAAATGGATATAATACAACCCAGATTGACTATTTTCTTATTAGAAAATTAAAATCGTTTAGATTGCAAAGATTGTAAAGTTATTCCGAGTGGAAATTTATGTACCCAACATCGATTATTAGTTTTGGACTTTAAGATAAAGGGGCATAAAATAAAAAATAAAGTAAAACAATTTTCTAGGATTAAATGGGGGCATTTAAAGAATATTAACAAAAATATTTTTGGAAATAAGATTTTAGATTTTAAGATTTTGTCTGTGCATGTGGATGCTAATATTATGTGGAAAAAAGTGGCTAGTGATATTAAGAATATTGTAAAAAATGTCCTTGGAGTATCAAAGGGAAAAGCTCCCAATAGTAAAAATAGTTGGTGGTTGAATCCTATTGTGCAAGAAAAAATTAAAAATAAGAAGCTTTGTTATAAAAATTGGTTTAATTTTAAAAATTCTGATAATTGAGAAATATATAAAGTGGCTCGTAAGGATGCTAAGAAAGCAATATGCGATGCAAAGGCATTAACTTTTAGTGATTTATATAATAAATTAGATACTAAAGAGGGAGAAAGATATATGTATAAGTTAGCCAAACAAATAGATAGGAGTAGTAAGGATTTAGTTTAAGTGAAGTGTATTAAAGATGAAGATCAAAAAATACTTTTCTTAGAAGATGATATTCAACAAAGATGGATGAGATATTTTGCTAAACTTTTTAATGAAGATTGTGAAAATAAGATTGACTATAGTGACCTTAGCACCCTAGATGAAACTAAAGATTTATGTTTTTACCGGCGTATTAGTAAAACTGAAGTTAGAGAGGCTTTAAAGAAAATGAAGGGTGGAAAAGCTGTTGGACCTGATGATATTCCAATAGAGGTGTGGAAATGCTTAGGAGATGAAAGAATTTCATGGCTTACTAAACTTTTTAATACTATTTTGAAGACTAGGAAGATGCCAGATGAGTGTGTTAATTCCTATTTTTAAGAATAAAGGTGATGCACAAGATTGTGCGAATTATAGAGGTATTAAGTTAATATGTCATACTTTAAAACTATGGGAGCGAGTTATGGAGCATAGGTTGCGGCGTGATACTAATGTTTCTCAAAATCAATTTGGATTCATGCCGGGTAGGTCGACTATGGAAGCCCTACATTTATTAAGAGGTTTGATGGAGAAATATAGAGAAAATAAGGAGGATCTACATATGCTATTTATTGATTTAGAAAAAGCATATGATAAAGTTCCAAGAGAAGTGCTATGGAGAGTTCTTGAAAAGAAAGGAGTTAATAATGCTTATATTCAAATCATTAAAGATATGTATGCAGGAGCTATTACTTGTGTTCAAACACAAGGTGGGTTGACCAAGTATTTCCCTATTTCGGTTGGGTTACATCAAGGATCAGCCTTAAGCCCATATCTTTTTGCTTTAGTCATGGGTGTTCTCACTAGACATTTGCAAGAGGATGTACCTTGGTGTATGCTTTTTGCTGATGATATTCTTCTTGTTGATAAGACTAGAGAGGGAGTTGAAGGTAAACTTGAATTATGGAGGTCAACCTTAGAGTCTAAAGGTTTTCGCTTGAGTAGATCTAAAACGGAATATATGGAGTGTAATTTAAGTAGTAATAGACCTAGTGAAGGGATTGTGACTTTGGGCGATCAAGTCATTAATAAGAGTACACGTTTTAGATATCTTGGATCTATTGTTCAGAGTGATGGTGAAATAGATGGGGATATTATCAGCAGAATTCAAGTTGGATGGTTGAAGTGGAGGAATGCATCGGGCTTGTTATGTGATAGAAATGTACCCCTCAAACTTAAGGGAAAATTCTATAAGATGGTAGTGAGGCCTGCAATGCTTTATGGTGCCGAATGTTGGCCTTTAAAAGAGAAGCATAATACTAAGTTAAGTGTGGCAGAGATGAGGATGCTTAGGTGGATGAGTGGCTTTACCCTTAGAGATAGGATACGAAATGAGCATATACGTGAAAAGGTTGGAGTAGCTCCAGTAGTAGATAAGATTAGAGAAAGTCGCCTTAGATGGTTTGGTCACATAAAACGGCGGCCTTGCTATGACCCGGTTAGGAGAGTAGAGGTATTAGATTTTACTTATGTTAAGAAAGGTAGGGGTAGACCTAAAAAGACTTGGTTAGAAAATATTAGGAATGACCTTTCTTTATTAGATTTAAATGAGAATTTGACTTTTAATAGGACACAATGGAGAAAAAGGATTCATGTAGCCGACCCCACGTAGTGGGATAAAGGCTTGATGTTGTTGTTGTACTATGAATATATGATAGTGCCCAATATAATCAGTTTGGATATATAATCCATAAATAAACTTAAATAGATAATGCATATTTTTTATCTATACATTGAATGTACAAGTGGTAGATTTTAATTTCTATAATTTTGTAATAATACCAAAATGGTCTCAAGACGTTCTAGTGGTGATGACAATGACTAGATTTGAAGAGGTTGAGTGAAAGAGGAAAGGATGGGCAAGAAAATTGCTTAGAAACCCTATTTCTAAAATAGGGTTGGAGGGTAAAGCAAAGAATCTTGTATTTTTTATGTCAATTGTTAGGGGGATTTTGACTTCTGTCAACCAACTTTTAGAAAGACCTATTGGTATTTGATTTTAAATAATTACTAGAAAGTAGCTTTTAATTAATATTATGGGCGGACAATTTCTCATATATCAACTGAAAAAGTAAATATGATATGTTTTTAGTTGCATTTACAATGCATTAAAAAATTAACTTTGCATGTAAAATAATTCATTCATAGCATTAAATTTTTCTTTGAAGTTAACTTAGCTTTTGCCACCAATATAATTTGGTGGATACAACCATACTGTTATTATTATTATTTTTTTTGTCAGGGTGTGGGTTGGCGTAAGATAGTCATTTGTTGTTGGTTTTTTGTCGTGGGGGCTTTTTGTTTTGAAGAGTAGTGCAAGGTATTCCAAATGAGTGCAAAGTATTCCAAATGCAAGGGGTTTAAAAATATTGTTGGTTGTCTAAAGTAAATGAAACACATAGTAAAGTTTTAAAGTATTTAAAATTCACAATTTAGTTCAATTTTTGGTGTATTTGGAAATTGTATGATTTGACTACTTTTTAAATACACTATAAATTCCCTTCTATTGTCTCCTTTGCCATCACTCACCTCTATCACTGTCTGCGGCTGCCACCTTTTGTTGCCTCTGCTTGCTGTAGTTGGACATCGTCCGCTGTTGCCACCAGTATCGCCACTCGTCGTTGTCACTCTCTACCGTCATTGCCTCTCGTTGCAGCGGCCATTGTCCGTTATTGTCGCCACCCGCCGGCACGGATCACCACCATCATTGAGCTTTACATTGCATTCATTTTACTTCAAGCAAACAAAAAAAATAATCATATGATTTACTTGCTCATTCCATTAGCAATTTCTCAACATCAACTCATTTCAAAATATCAATAAGAAACAAAGTTTTATGCGGTAACCACTGGCTTTTCAATATATTTTTTTATGAATCGCTTATGGGGGATTGGGTTTTAGAATTTAGTAAGTCCTCATCAATCATTCAAACAACTTCATTTAATTAATTAAATGTCACAAGCATCTACCGACCAAGTGGTTATTCTGCAGTCCTTTGCTTTTTTCCTTATTTTTCTGTGTTTGTGACCCAAGTTTTTTATTCACAAGCACTTTTGAACTGTTAAGATCTTATAACAGTATTTATTCTCAATTTCATTGATCTTACCTGTCAATCTGCATGGGAGTTCTTATTTTGGGTGTTTATTTTCTTTTGTGGACGTTTGTTAGTTTTCTGACTGGCTTCTTTGTTTTAAAATTAATTGCTGTCCTTTGTTTCGAACTTAATTATTGATTTGTGGTAATTGGACTTGCTGCAGGATTATATCTCCACCCAGTAACAGAAACAAAGCTTCTAGTGGATACTTCTAGAGGAGAAAGGCTTCGAATTAATGTAATTGCAATGCTTCACCCTTTTTATCTTTTTATATTCAACTAGTAGATTTTAGTTTCATCAGATTAAGTACATGTTATTAAACTCTTTTGGCCTCTGCTGGAGTCCAGTTGGTGATCAGTATTCTGTTATTCCCAGACCAGTCCCTGGGACCGGTCCAGCCGGCCCTTACCCAAGTGTATAAGAGGCGGACAAGCTTGGTCCGCCCTCTTGAATTGCCGCCCATACATGGGTGGGGCCCACTCATGAAATTAAATAGGAAGGGAGGGGGTTGGCTAGGGCTTAGAAGGCTTAATTGTTTGCTTTAAATAAGAAAGAGAGGATTAGGGTTAGGGTTATGCAAATTATTGTGGCTGTTATTATTCTTGGAGTTTGTTGACTTGGGCTCTAGCGGCATCTAGGGATTGGGGGAGATAGATCCTCCTCTCGAATTGAAGATCAATTGCATATTGATATTTTCTTCTGTTAGTTTGATTCTTGCAATAAAACTACTGTTTTCTCTGATTTTTCATTGAATTTTTTCTTGCAATAAAACTACTGTTTTCTCTGATTTTTCATTGAATTTTTGGAGTTTTCTCACTGTTTAGTCAATATTGTTAGGGTTTACTTGAGATCTTCATGTATTTCCTAACATATTCCCACAGTCCTGCTGCTTGTCTGACGTCTCTCTAAACTTTTTTGCAATAATTTCCTATTTGAAAAGCCTCTTCTAACTTATTAATACATTTATACTTTTATATAATGAATAGCTTGTTGAGACTATTACGTAATGTAACTTACCTGTGTTAGCACTATCTAAACTCATATTTATGAAATCTTTCATTTCATAATTTTAATATTAGTGAGCGTAGTTGATACTTGATAATGGTATAGTACAAATGTGGTAATTGCTTTGAATATTTGAAAAGTTTTTTAATTATTAAAACTTTTAGTGATTATTTAAAGGACTGATACTACATAACTCTCGATATCATTAATAGTTAATTTTACCTTTGTATTAACTTGTAGATTCTCTTTTTAGATTTTTTTTTTTGGCTTTGTGTATGATTTTTTATTTACGTATCTACTACTTGATTCATTTCTATACATTTATGTTTACTAAATGCAGTTTGACATCACTTTCCCTGCACTTCCTTGTTCAATAGTCAGTCTTGATGCCATGGATATCAGCGGAGAAGAACATCTTGATGTGGTATGTATTTCTATTCGATGGGTTGATTTTATCTCTGTTATTGATTTGACTATTCAAAAGCAAAATGATTTATGAGTTAAACGCTTTAGACATCTCTACACCATTTAATTCATCTCTTGTGAATCTTTTCTTAGTTGATCTCTAATTTCTTTTCCCTGCAACACAACACAGAAACATGACATTATCAAAAGGAGAATTGATGCCCATGGTACTGTTATTGAAGTTAGACAAGATGGAATTGGTGCTCCAAAGGTCGGTTATTTGTTACATGATAATGACTTTAGGCGTTGTACTGAATTACTTTTATTTTCTAATTATTTGTTTTGTAAGAATGCTTTACTGTTTCAATATCAATAGTTTTCTCTTATCTTTTCCCTCATACCTTATGGCTAAAGTGCGGAAAAACTGCAGCTGGTGAATGCCTGCTTCAGCAAAGCTTGGTCAACTTTATACTTCAAGAAAGAATATGCTCCCCAAACCATGGATTCACCTAAACCATGTGATTAACTGAATTTATACTGTTTTCTTTATTTGTTTTTGACACATTTTTTCTTTGGCTCTTGCATTTCAGAATTGTCAATTAATAAGACACTTTTACACATCATATTCATTACAACATTGTTAATGTTTAGTAGCTTATTAGTTTTTAACAATCCATTAATAAGATACTTTCGAATTCAAAATGCATCTTGATATTAACCAAAATGGCTAAGATAAATGAAAGTAATATATAATTGCTTATAAGCAGATATAATCCCTATTTCTTTGTCTGGAAACACCTACAACCCTTGGATTCTGCCTTGGTTCCAGCCTGTGCCTTCTCCGTCAGCAGCTCTTATCTTCAACCTAACTCAAGCTGGTGGATTCTACCTTCTGACTATCCCACGAGCCCTCTTTCCACTTCTAGCCCTTCATGCTGGCTCTTATTCCTTTTCTTCATTGCCATCCCATCTAATTGTAATTAATTTTGGAGCTAATTTTCGATCCGTAAATTGTATAGATTCTCTACTAGAAGTTCTCCTAGACTTGTAAAAATTCAACATAAATAATGAAAAGAGACGATCAATTCTCTAAAATTCTTTTTTTTACCTTTACATTCTATCAGGTTTTAGCTCTTATCATTGCATTGCCACGAACTTGTAACTTTCATTTCTGCAATTTTCTTCCATCCACCTAATTTTCTTGTAATTGTAGACTCAATTACTATAGCCTTGTTTCTATCCTTTTTTTGCAAGCAATTGCTGCCACTATTTTTTATTACCATGGATAAGTTTAAAATTTGGATTGATGAGTATAAAATTTGGTATTCATAAAAAAAATCTTTGCATAACTTGCGTTTTCTACAATGAGATGAAGGAAACATTAAGTACAAATATTTTACGGAAGGGCACCAAATATTTATGAAATCCACAATAAATAGCGGACACTTATTATTTAGGATTCTTCAGTAGGCAAGTTGTGTAAAATTGCTAGACAGATGAATAATTCTAGGCATTGGTTGCTGGCTTATGAAATATCTTTGAAATCCACCATTAATGGTGGGCTCAAAATATCTCTAAAATTCACCATTAACAATAAACAGAATGTCATCATCTAGGATTCTTCATTTCTTTGTGAGAAAGTTTTGTTGAATTGCTGGGCAGAGTATTGCAAAAGAATTCATAAGGAGAGGATTTATGTTGCATTTACCTAATCCAACATATATGAACGTTTCATTCACGTTTTTCAATTATAATTTGATGCTAAATTCTAGGTATTTTGTTGGAATTAAACTTTTTCATTGAGTCCCAAATCCCTAAGGCTTGGAATATATATTTCGGTGAGCACTTCTTTTGTGCTTCTGCTGTTGAATTAATAAGGGAATTCTGCTATAGCACTCAAAAGTTTCTTTTCTATCAAACTTTTGTAACTTTAATATTGCTAGTATACCGCCTTACTCTTGTTTGTGCTTGTGTTGGTTGAGTTGATGTTGGTCATCCTAATTGCCTTACTCTTGTTCTTCAATGTTCAATTTGCATTACGTGCCCTCATTGACCCGGATTTTATCTTTGTCCTCCGTTTTCTCTTTAGTTTGTTGGTTTGCTGGTAATGGTGTTGTCAGCAACATTTTTGACAACCTTGGCATTGCGGGCAGGAGCTTCTATTGCATGCATTAGTGTTAAATCTTTGTCTCTGGGTTGTTGAAGGAGCGAGGTGATGCCAGAACCACAGGTGGCCCCATTTTGGCTGGTGCTTGCCTCCTAAATGCTACTGTCATGGGTTGATGCTGGTATGAAGGAGAAGTGGGAGTATTTTTAAGAATATTGAAATTAAAATTAGCTGAACAATCTCGGAATCAGTAATGGATTCCAACCATTTTGCTATTTTGGAAGAGGAATTTTAAGTGGTGTATTAGAAAAGTCAAGTGTTTTGGCATTTGTTAGGAAATATAAACCCTCAAAAAGCTTGGGTTCTGATTAATTTTGTCAAAAGACTAAAGGTAGAATCTCACTTTGACTCTTGGAAGCAAAAGCTGTTGAAATAGTACATCATATTTTGCGGATATTTTGAAGCTTCCATGGTCAATTGGTCATGGTACTTTGGTGGTTTACTTTCTAGTTATTATTTCCTAATAATGTTAAGGTTCTTTAATGTTGGTTTCTTTCCTGTTATTGAACTGGTGGATTTATTCTCTCTTAACTTTGATTTTTATTTAGCAGATTGAAAAGCCCTTACAGCGACATGGTGGGAGACTAGAACATAATGAGACTTATTGTGGTTCTTGTTATGGTGCAGAAGCGGTGTGTATTTTTGTAATTTATGTTCTACTTATTATAATCCCAATATTTTTTCTTTACATAGAATAGGTAGGGATTCCATAAATCCAACCATTTTCATAATTCTAATGCTATTTCAGAATGATAATTTGTTGCTATTTATGCTGCATGATTCATGTCTTCTTTCGAATGATACTATTGCTTATGATTCTCTTGCTCCTGTGTTGGCTTTGTACATTTAAGATACAGTTTCATTGCTGATTTTGGGGGCTTTGGGTGTTAGGTCGTCCAGTATGACAAAATAGGCTTACGCTAAAACAAGCCCCTCAAATTTAATCTATAGCTTTTAGGTTAAGGATTATGAAATATTCTGACTTTTGGGTTTGTAGAAATCAATATATTTTTCTATTGAGCTAAGCAATTATGATTGAAAATTTTGAGACATGATCTGTAGTTTTGGGACTACAAATTAAACAGAGATCTTAAAATCTGTGTTCATGGATGGAAGTTTCATTTGCTTAGTTTGGATTAAGCAAATGCGTGATGTTTGGATTGAGATCCTATGCAAAATGATAGGAACCATTTGTTAATTTTGGCTCAAATAGATAAATGGAAGGACTTATAATTTGGTTCTAAGGGTTCTTGATGCTCACATCTCTTGAACTCTTTTAGAGGTTGTTTGGAAATCTCAAAATGAGTTCATGAAAAACACCAAATAAAGAGAGGTTAAATAGCAATGATTTAATTTATATTTGGTTCAACTTGAATTAAGGCAATTCTAAAGTTTATATAAAAGTTGTGACTAATTCCAAGGAAAGATTCAAAGATAATTGGAATGAATTATTTCAACCTTTAGGAAGCCTCACTGCACTACCCATAAAGAGAAAGAAATTCCTAATTGGTTTCTATTTTAGAATGTTTGGATTAATTTGAAATATAAAATATCGATTTGAGAGGGTCTAAAGATTAATTATGGCATAATGTATGACCTTAGAAGCACATAGAATGTAGTTTGCTTTTTTCGTACCTAGTTATGAGTTTTCGAAGTTAAGAGCAATTAATTATTTCATTTTTACTTATTTAAGCTTTGAAAAATTAAAAAAAAAAAAGTTTTAATTAACTTCGCCATTATGGGACATGGAACATAAACCTTTGAAGGTCTTTGAAAGATCCCACAACGGCTATAAGTTTTTTAAATTAATTAAATTCATTTTTTAGACATCCACCAAAATTCAGTAAAGATTAGAAATCATTTTTTTTTTTAAGATTAGAAATCTTAATAATTGTGAATTCCCAGATATTTAGGTTATTTTTGTTGTAACCTATGATTTGATAGGAACGAAATGTTACTTGTACGGATTGAAACAAGTGCAGAGCCATTTGAATGTAGTAAAATTGCCATGAATAACCTAAGATTTGATATAGGTGGAAGGAATATCCAATATGAATGTAATTTCATGCATGGGGGGTCATCGGACATCCAATTTATAAAAAGGAGCATGTTTAAAATCTAAATTAGTTTAAGAAGTAGATTAGTGAAAAATTTTAAAAAGTAGCAAATACGGAACTTACCTCTTCTGTTTTTATAAATTACCCCAATTTAAATTTTTTTTTTTCAGATTTTAGAAGAAACCGGTACATGAAAATCCTGTTTCTTAAGAAACCAAATTTAAAAAATTATTGTCCCAGTTTCTTAAGAAACCAGATTTAAAAAATTATTTAATATTTTTATCAATTGAAAGGGACAATGCAAGCGTTGTTTCTTGGCTCCATGTATCCCTTCAGGCCATCAAAGCTGATGCCCGTCATCAGCTTGATCTGAGTTTTGCTTCCTTTCACAATTTAACCAAGTGATCTTCCGCCAATCTCTAGATAGGGGAATAAGCTAGCGAACTTTTGTGCTAATTTTGCTCTTAGCTATCACTTTGTCTGGAATACCCATGATAGTGAACTTCCCTCTTCTTTTTTATGTTTGCTGAGGGAAGATAGAGATAGATCCATACACAGTTGTATTTTTTGTAATATTTTGTTTTCTCGTTAATGCAAAATGCAAGTTTCATGGTTGACCCTATATGAAAGCTTTTTATTTCCGTGAGTCACTTCAAATTCGTTTTACAACTCAACTTCCGACATTTTCCACAAAGTAAAATATAAACGGTTGTTAATACCATGAGATTCCACTAATTTTCCCCATTTCACCAACGTATACTGAAAAAATAAAAAAAGATTGCTAGTTCCCTCTGCCAACTATACCAAGTATGCATACTCTCTTCCAACATTTTTGGAACTTGATTAGATCATGTGAACAACAAGCTAAGATTTGAGGATTACATGGAAAACTGCATCATATGAATAATTAAGTTATTCTACCTGTAAACCGGAGGATAACTGGACTCTACTTTATTGTGCAAAATGGATGTCCTCAATGCTGATACATGGGGTCTATTTGCAGCTATAGTATGGGGCTCTAAAATTTGCTCTTTACTGATAATCTTACTTTGATATAATTAGATATCTATTTCGCTGAAACCTTTATTCTGTTTGGTTTGGAATATCATTGAATTGAAACCCTTGGTTGAATTTTGTTTAACTTGTGTGCCATGAGCTACTATTTAATTTTCTTAGAAGTGCTACTTGTATGTCATTCAAACTAACTATTTGATAAGTTTAATTCTGACTTCTATGCTGCTTCTTGTAGTCCGATGATGACTGTTGCAATTCTTGTGAAGAGGTCCGTGAAGCATATAGAAAGAAAGGTTGGGGGATGTCAAACCCTGATTTGATTGATCAGGTCTTTGAAATGTTTCTTTTTCTTGAGATTACTTTTAAATAATATTTGCAATTGATTACAAATGCTCCAACGTGAGAGATCATTTGGTTCATTTCTATAAAGTTCTTGTCATATGTCTTTTGTGAAAGTTATTTAATTGGCTACTTCGAATTTGCAGTGTAAAAGAGAGGGATTTCTTCAAAGAATTAAAGATGAAGATGGTGAAGGCTGCAATATCTATGGTTTCCTTGATGTCAATAGAGTTGCTGGGAATTTTCATTTTGCCCCTGGAAAAAGCTTTCAACAATCAAATGTTCATGTGCATGATTTACAGGCATTCCAAAAGGATAGTTTTAACGTAAGTAGATCTGCAACTTTTTTAATGTAAATTGTAAACGGGATATTAAAGAGCATTTCCAATTTAACTTGGCTCTGGCAGCTAATATTTCTTATTGATGTCGTCCCTGTTGCAGGTAAGCCACAAAATAAACAAAATTGCATTTGGAGACTTTTTTCCTGGTGTGGTAAATCCTCTTGACGGGTACTTTTCTTTTTCTCATTCTCTTTACTTATTATATGGGAACTTTTCTCTTACAGCAATCATCATCATCATTGGTGTTAGCACTAGTATTTGGGATTGATAATCTAATTTTTGATTCATTCTTAGTATTATTATATATTTATATGAATTGTCCATTCTATTTTGTGCAGATTTTGTTGCCCAACTTCTGTACATGTTATTTTTAGTATACCAATTTTACTTTCTGTTCTATTATAATTAATTTTATTCACTTGTCTTATTTTTTTTCATGTTTTACCTGTTGTATTACATACACAAATCAAGTTAGGTTTATTTTCTTTTCATTTTTCTTATATAGAACCTACTGTCCTCATCCCTCAAATATTAGTCATTTTTCAATCTATCTTTCCATGTTTTGACGTGCATCCATAACTTTCTCAAAATTTTCTTGCTTAAATTGATTTTCAATGATCTCTTGCCACTGAACACTCAGATGCATACAACAAAACCAGCCTAATTGTTATTTTATAAAGTTTTTTTCTTTAAGTTGCCTTTTTTACCATATAGTACTCTCCCTCCTACCTTTCTCATTTTAACTACATAATCTTTGCTCTAGAAGTTATATCTTTATTTGTATCTTCATTATTTTATATGGTAGATACAAGATATTTTGAGATTTTATTTATTTTATACAAAATGTACACACTTAATACAACAATGATAACAACATCAAGTCTTTGTCTCATTATGTGGGGTTGGCTACATGAATTCTTTGTTTTCCATTGTGTCCTGTTAATAGTCAAAATTGATCATTAATGTAGTTTAACTATGATCAAGTGTTCTTGAGTTGCTTCATTTATATTTCTAGTTCAGTCAATACTCTATTAGACATATCTTCGTTAACTTTATCATTCCTGATAACTTAAATCATCTTTTTGACTCACATTTTTTTTAGTTGTATGCACCAATTCTCATGACATTTGATCAAAAGTTTTTCAAAGTATAATAAAAATCATATGGAAATCTTTTTATTTATTTATTTTTTTCATCAATTTCCCTAATATAGAAATAATCTCAATTATAGATCTTTTAGGCATAACACCACATTGATTTTATGATATCTACATAATTTTTACATCTATATACCATTACCATTTCTTATTGCTCATAAGTTTGATTTGTGTTTACTCACCATAATCTTGATCATCTTTTTTTAATAGTGGTATTATAATAATTTTTTTCAATCATTTAACATCCTCTTGACTTTCAAAATTTTATTAAAAATATTCATTAGCCAAACTGCTTTTGATCTCTAAAAATCCGTGCCCCAGACTCTCCGAGGACCCCTTTCTTCCTTCTTCATTTTTGGTTCATCAAGGAGAGTTTTAACGAGTAAGTTTCGAGGCAAATTTTCAGAAGGCAGATTGGATTGTGAATAAGATATCACCCCGGGATTTCACCCTCATTTTGCGAGGACTTTATGATATGAGTTCAGGTTTCCTATAGGCGCAAGCCTTTATAGTTAATTACCCCTTCAGGTAACGAGAGAGAACTTTCGATTATGCCTAGTCGTCAAACAGATATGTAGTATCTGGTGTATAGTAGCAGTGTGATTTGTTATTTGAAAATTTAATATTTAAAATTGGAATTTCACCATCTTGCACTTAAATCGGATGGTTGGGGGGGGGGGGAGATGATGATGAGCCCGATCAAGATCCCATGGTTCCGTCATCTCAGGCATCATGGTCCCTGGTCTACTTAGTCAGAGGAGGTAGTCGACCCAAACTAACCGAAGGATCCTTGTCGACAGCCATGGTTTGTTTTGATTATATCATATTTATTCATATCTCAAGAATTTGATGCCATTGGGGAGCATACGAGCTTTGACCATGACCGTAATTTAGTGGTTCCACTTGACAGCAAACCACTACGTTCAAAGAGTCTTAGTCATAACTGTTTACCTATGATGTCATTTCATGGTGAAATTGCCGGTTAAAGGATATGTGTCACGTTATTACTAGCAAGATATGGATTGAGAATGTATCTTAGTGATATTCTCGATCAGACATTAGCTTTTTGTGAGCTGAAGTGATTTTTAATTTGTCCAGTCCGACAAACTGTTATGGAGTGTGGATGAGTTTTCGCCTTAAGTTTAGATGATTAAGTTTTAATTGAATGTCTTAAATTTTTGAAAAGCATAGATTCGAAACTTTTATTTAAACTTGAGCCCCTAATTATTAATTTTGAGATTTTTGGCATTTCTTTGAAATTTGCGTGAACCCCTCCTGTTAGGATTTACATTCGACGCGGCCATCATCGGGGTATTTATGAGTAATTTATTTTCTCGGTTGAACATTGTCGACTTTGTCTATTTATCGACAGAGAATTTGGTTCATCACCAACTTTAGGCTTTTACTCATGATTTTTTTTGTTATAGACCTTGAAGGCCTAATATGAATGTATAAAATAAATATCTCGGTCGACGCTGTGACCGTATATTTGTTTGATAGTTTGAGCCGTGCCAAATCTTATTTACTCGCATAGGGGCGCCCATCGAGGCCCATGTGGGTGTACGCATTTGCAAGTATTTTGCATGATGCACTTTGTAAATTACAACATGTATATGCATATTATAAACGTGTCATTGTGCATGTCAGTGTGTAGGGGCACTTTTGTAATTATGAACTGTGCAAATGACTATCATTGGCAAGCATGCAAAGTCTCATTTTGGAATATGGAAATGGCTTATGTTTGCATCTACGAATGTTGCGGATCCGGTGGCATTGCTTAGCAGTACTGCAGGTCATTCGCTACTTTATGTGGGTTGATTATCGTGCACTAACGAATCTCCCGTATGAGCTTGCATTTGCTATAATCCTTTTTCTTTTTGCTTGTGGTTTTTGGTCTTTGTTGAAGAATGTCATATTGCATGTTGATAAAGGACTCCTCATCCTTGCAGTATTCTACTATTGCAATGTGCAGGTGAGCTATATTCATCATAGTCCTTTTGCATTGTGCTTGTATACAACGGGTCTCTTTCAGCAGCTCGTAGGTGCTTGTATTTGCTGTGTGTCATCCGCCTTTGCTTATAGGGGGAGTTGGTGTATTTGGTTGTAGATTGATGTTGACCGTCGACGAGTTGCATTCACTACTGATTTTTTTGCATATATTGATTAGCAAGTTACTGCATCTATTTGCATATCGGATTTGTGTTCATGGGAGACTTCTTCATGTATCGTGTTTATTCGAAGAAGTTATCATACTCGTCCCATGTTGACTGTTGTTATTCACATGGAATTGTTGTACTCATTTGCCATTGGATTGACATTGATTGCAAGAATATCGTTGAATTCATTGCATGTTAATTCCTTCTGCTGCTCGTAGGATTTGATGCGCTTGATTGTACACTAACATTGCCTATAGGGTGAGCTACGTTCACACTATATTACAATAGTGGATCTACTTTTGTAGCATACTAATGCTTGCATTTCAAATGTGTGTCAACATTGACTGTTAAATGGGTTGCACTACTTTCTTCATGCATATTGGTTGGCAAATCTTTGTTCGACGCACATCCATCCTTTCTATCTGTAGAGGATTATCGATGAGAATGTCGCATACTGATTATTCAATCTTTGCTTGCAAGCAATGTTTTGTACTATTGCTGGTTATTGCCTTTGTATGAACTACTGTGTATATGATTGGTTCTTGATTTTTGCTTGTAGATGAACCATCAGTGGATATTAACATTCTTCACATGTTGCATTATGTCCAACTACTTGTGCTGCTTATCGATTGTTTCGCTTGCACTTAAATCATTCATTCCTCCGGGGGCGAATCACGTTGAAGATTACAAGTTCTTTGTTTACTCATTGAAGTTCATCACGCGTATTTCCATCGACACATTTATATTCGCTTGAATGATCCGAGTTACTATTCGACATTGTAATTTTGTTATAATTGTGCATTTTCCAATTTGATGTTCAATTAATTGATTGGGGTTATTAATCAATATTTGCATTTCAATATGATTGTGCATTTTAGCTTAGTGTCCAATTCCCTGTTGTTCAAATTCAGTTCCTTGTGGCCTTGTTTGTATTCAAGTCCCGTGTTAATTTTGTTTAAGTCAGGAATTATGTTCATTAAAAATTTCAACAGCGCACCGACTTCTCTCCCATTTAGGGGAAATTCGAAGTGCTGGGCCTTCCCACCACGCTACGAAGAGCATGCATGGTAGGTATCAGACGACATCGCTACTGTGATTCAACCCCCACCACGCTACAAAGAGTGTGTATAGGTCTTCGAGGCACCTATTTGAAAACAAAGTTTTTTCCTCGCAGTCACTGAGGCACATGCATGAGTACTTAAAATTGTCCCCGCCACACTACGAATAGCGTGTACAGGGCATATCCGCCTCACCGAAAGATCACATCAGATTTCCTCCCACAATGCTACAAAGAGAGTGTATAGGAGATCTCCTCCGCTATGAGCGCTGAATGCGGGGTTTTGGAATATTATACTTGAGCAGGTGTCGACGGCGGCGGTGTCCAGGCAACGACAATGCATGAGGATCGAAACATAAATTTTTTTTTTTATTTTCTTTTTCTTTCTCCCATTTTTTTATTTTTCTTCCTTTTTTTATTTTTTTCTTCTTTTTTTGAGTGGTAATAATAATAGTGATAATAATATGAGCAACAATTATTATTATTATTACTACTACTATTTCAATATCATTATTAATATAATTAATAATGATTATAATAAAAATTAAGCAATAATAATGTCAGGAAATAAAGGATTATAATAAGGCATTAGAAGGGTTTTTACTTATCAAAAGGCTGTCTCGTCGAGTTGAGTTTGAGTTGTGCTGGATTTGTGAGTTAGAGGAGGAATTCAAATGTTTGGGTGGAATAAGATAACTGACTGAGAGGGGAAAGCATAGTGGTTGCTATTTGGTTATGAGAATAGCAAAATATATGCTCAACTGCTCTGTAGTGTGGCTGACCGAGATTGGTATTAATGGGTTGTGTGGATCAGTTAAGGTTGAGGGGCGATTGGAGTTGACAAGAGGCAAGGATTGTGAGGTCGAAAGCTGTGGCTAGGTTCGGTTAGGTGATTGGGTCAGAGGTTGAAGGCTTGAATTGAGGCAGGTGCCGCTGACGGGTTGAAGAGGGGGGATCGGGCTATGCTGAGTAGATCAGCACAAGGGGGAAGAATCGGCGGGAGGTGCAGACAAGATCAGAATTTTGTGGCTACTGTTAGAGGCATCGGCGCAGGAAGCGGCTACGGGAACTAAATAAGAGGGCTATATGTGGAATCATGGCAGGAGGTTTGATCGTGAGGTCGAAGAGGGCAGTGAATGGGAGGTTTCGGCTATGTCGAATGCGGGTAGAAGAAATGACGGGTGGCTAGTGCGTGGACTCCCGATCGGGCTTGGTAAGAGTTGAAGATCGGGCTGGGTAAATCATAGAACAGGAGGCTGGTCGGATGTCTGGGAGTTGCTCGATAGAGAGGCTGGGACGGGTGTGTCGGATTGAGTGGGCTGCTGTTCGTGAAGTAGGAGGTGAGGTTAGTTGTGCATGTGTAGTTGACCTGGAAGAACAGAAACGAAGAAATTCTTTTCATTTTTGTTTTAACGACAAGGCCGAGTGGGCTTTGCGACCTAGGTAGGAGATTGTGCAAAGAAACGCGAGCGGCGTTGGCATCAACGCCGAACAAAAGTACGAGCTGTATACTTTCATTTATTTTTTATTATTATTATTTCGTCATTAATAATAATAATAATAATAATAAACTATTATTATTATTATTATTAGTTTCATTATTTCAAAGATAGTAAAAACAAATATTTTATTTGCCTTGATTTACATGCGACATTATCTCCGAACTTGCATCAATTTCCTTGCACGAATTTTGTTGAATAAATTTACAGTCGATTTTAGGTAATGTCGATGTTCCGAACGCAATGTCGAATTTCGTTTCGCGATTGAGAGTTGTTTGGGCAATGTCACTCGTCAATTTCCTCAATTCGCCTGCCGTTGCCTCGAGACCCACGCAAATCTCTTCGCACAGGTTTAATCGAACAAATTTATGGTCACTCTTGGGTATCAATGGCGCTCCGAATGTAACGACGAAGTTTGTTTTGCGATCGAACATCGTTTGGCAACGCCGCACATGAATTTCAGGTTTCGGTCATCCGTTTTGACCATATCGTCCAATTCGACTACAAGGGTTCCCTCTTAAGAGAGTTCGACATCCTGATTGCAATGACGCTATTCCTTTGACAATCGGAGGTCATCTGACCCTTCAAGTGATGCGCCTCATTGACGCGCGCCAGTTAAGTCATTGATTTTTGTTCTTTTTGTGCATATTTTGATGTAGGGCTCAACATTGCTACAATATCATCAACAACTCTCTATATCTCACTAAGTAACTCATTTAGTCTAAAAACGTAGCTTTATAGATATTTTGACCTAACTTCTTTTCTCTTTTCTGATTTATCTATAATATATCTTATTATTCTATTAATTAAAAAATTACTTCATCAAAACTCCAATTTGTAGTTTCTTACAGAAGCATTTTTTTTTTTTAATTATTGTTTCGTCATCTTTAATTAAAATCTTAATGTCATTGTGTTTCATGCATCTAACTTGATAAAAAATTGTAAATATCTTATCTCTTCACTTAATTATTTCATATATTTAATTTTTCCTTTTTTATTACCTAATCTAGTATATAAATTATCATAGTTGTGGCTTTTATTTTGCTTATTACCCTCTTTGCAAAGTTTCTAACTTATAATGGTTGTAAGCCCTACTATTATTTACTTTTTAAAAGCACTCTATTTTTCTTTAATAATTCACTCGTCCATCATGTCTCTTTTTGTTTGAGCTATTTTTTCAAGCTTTTTAAAAATTATGGCGTAATTTTTTTGGAAGTTCATCATCATATCTTTCATCATCAGACTTGATCGTTTTGTATATGATCTAACAGTTAGCCTTCAAATTAGTAGCTTATGATTTCATTGATAATTATGTTTGAAAATTGTGAATTACTCAGTGTTCAGTGGATACAAGAAGCGCCATATGGGATGTACCAGTATTTTATTAAGGTTAGTGAAGTTTGATTCTTCTGTCAGACTCTATGTTAAACTTCTTTATGTTTCAATTTTTTGTTGGTACATTTCTAAAGCTAATACCTTAGCACTTTATTTACTTGGCTCTTCTATTTTTTATTGATCTATCTCAGGTTGTTCCTAGTGTTTATAATGATATTAATGGGCAGAAAATTCAATCTAATCAGGCAAGCCATGAATCTTTTGATTGAGTTTGTTCTTTAAAAATCTTTCTAATGATTTTTTAATATTAAGTTTGTTTTCTCAGTTCTCTGTGACGGAACATTTTAGGGCTGATGAGGTTGGTAGGGTTCAAGCCCTTCCTGGAGTATTCTTCTTTTATGATCTTTCCCCAATCAAGGTAAGAACGAACTAATACTACAAAATATGACCTCCCTGAGTATTATTATCTGCGTTATAATCATCAATAATTTTAATTTTATTTTTCATTACAGCACGGCTGTAGTGGATTCCCTGTATTAAACTTCTTTTTATTTATTAATATCTTCTAAGAATTACTGTGCTGATACATTGCTGATGATCCTGTAAATTTGCCTGGATGAGTGTTTGGTGACACCTCCAAATTCTTTTGGAATCTTTTTCTGAAAAATCTCCAAATGAAATCTTATTTTCGGCATTGTTTTAACAACTATAGCATGCTCTTTACATTGTATGAGTTTCAGTTGGAGAGAGGTTAATCTTTTGCTCTAGATTGTGATAGGAAACACTTGAAGATCTCAAGAATTTCGTATCAATCTTTGGGAAACAGCGAGAATTCTCCACAAAAATCAACACAAAACCAGGAAAACAGTAGATAATTTGTATTATTTGATGAAATAGAAACGAAAAATACTAGGATAAAATTGATCCTCTATTTGAGAGGAGGATCAATCTCTCTTAAATCTCTAAACGCTTCCAGAGCCCAAAAATATAAGCCTAAGAGATCTCAAATTTCAGCCAAATTCAAGATGCCTTAACCCTAGGAAAAGAAACTATTTAATTAATACAATTCAAAAGGAAATCTCTAAACAATCCCTACATTCAAATTTCTTTCCCAACTCTTAAAAAATCTTTTCTAAACAGCTTTTTCTAGAATCGGCGGCTTGTTTGGCACGTCAAGGTGGTGGAACTTCAGCTTGTTTCGTCTGTAAGCCGGTCCCGTATGGACCGGCTGGACCAGTCTAACAGATTGGCAAAACTACGTGCCTCCTTTTCTTTTCCTAGTGTTGCATGGTAATTAGTTTCCAGGCTATTTTAATTTCAAAAAATCCTTATGTTGTTTATTCATTCTGGAAAGATATCATGTTGCACGTTTATTGTTTTGACGGACACTTTAAAGATTATTATATGATGAAGTTAGAAGTTGTTTCTTTACGAACGGCAGTTCAGATTGATTGGGCAGCTCATGTTAGGACAATTTCATTGAAGAAAAAACTCTCTTTCTCTCTATATTTGTTTGTGCTGTTTATTAGGTTTAATTTATTACGTTGCTGCATTGTAAAACATATTTGAAATAGGACATTTATCCTGAACATTGTCTGCAGGTAATTTTCACGGAGGGGCATGTGCCATTCTTACACTTCCTAACTAATGTGTGTGCTATTGTTGGAGGTATCTTTTTCTCTCTTATCATTACGCTGCAATTAATTTTTTCTTGAAGTATGCCAATGCTCTCCAAAACATTACTCTGTGACTGTCTTAATTATTGAATACTGACAGAAAACCAGATCATATTTTGGGTTCATTAGGTCTGACTCCTCATCAATTGTCTCAATGCTTGGTTTCTCAAATTTAAGTTATTTCAGTTTTTAAAGAGTAATGCATGTAAAATAAAAAGTGCATCGGAATTATTAGCTTATATTAAATCTTTTAGTATTGGATTTTTGGATAAATTATTATGTGCGGACACCGGACGCCGTCTGGAGCCAACCAGAAAGTGCCACGACATTTTTTTGTTAGGTACTGGTGCTGGGTACCGGATGACGGGGTGCGTTCTGGTTAGTCTCCGGACCGTCCGGTATCCGCATAGAATAATTTCTTGGATTTTTGAGGGTGCATACCTATTGAAAACCTTCATCCAGTTTGACGTGTTTGCTTTAAAGTTAACATGCATGCTATTATTATAGAAGTTTCAAGTTTAGTTGCTTGATTTCCGAATGCAATGAAGTTTTGAAAGAGCGGTTTGTTGCGCCTTCTTCTTGATGCGATGAAAAAGCATTTTCAAAACCAAAATAAATTGTCTAGTGATATTCTTTGTCTATAAAGCTACTAAGGAATATACATCCTTTAATAGATTATTCCTTTTTCTATCTGCTGATAAAAATATTCATATATGCCAAATAACGTGCTTATAGTTTTTGGTGGTTACTAGCTAATATAACGGCTAGTTAGTGTTAATGGTTAATTTTGTTAAGCCTTTAATTCACTACAATATGCTATCAGTTAAATGGTAGATAATAAGTGGTTTAACTTATTATGATTTTTGACTAATGAACTAGCAATTATGCGTTAATAAGGTTATTGCACATCCGTTCTTATCTATTTAGTGGCGAGTTAAGATATCAGAAATTGATCAACTAATTAGTAGAGAATTTAATTATATATAGTTACTAACAATGAAAAGTCAGTAGATATAATTAGTTGTTGATTTATCAGATTTGATCTTGAGGAATGTATACTTAGTCGCAATTAAATTCATTCTTCTTATGGAGGGTAATTAGCGCATAACTAACTAATTAGTTGATAATCAACCATACTTGATTATAATTATGAAGTAACAAAGTTAATGGAAATCTGAAAGTCTTTAAACACAATCACTGCGTTGATATTATTTTGGCTATTAATTTCTTGAGTTCATCTTTTATGTTTTCCCAATTTATTTTCTTGTAATTTGCCTATGATATTGAGAGTGGAATTTATTCTTCAGTATTTTGATTACCTTATTATATTTGGTTTACTGCTGCAATTGTTCAGTTTGTTTACTTTCCCTGTAATTCAACATGCCAGCAGTGTTTGTTTTCTCTCTATAGTAGCTTTGTGCTACTTTCTGCTGGAGTGCAACTGATTACCTTTCTTATATGTCTGGTTTGCCTTTTTGGAAAATCATTGCAACATTAATTGGGGACTTGATGTTTCATGTGTTTTAGAATGCCTCTAGTTGTCTATTTCCTTCTATGTGAGACTCATGGCATTGTAGCAGTTTCAAAACTTTCCATGCTTGTTTGTTCTCTTACTGTTACTATAGCAGAAAATCAGTTTTTGCTGATTTTGGTACTGTAGCCATGTTCAGCTATTCTTCTGTACTCATATGTGCACCGTGAAAGAACCAGAAATTGGAGCTTTATTGCTTTTGCTGAATTGTGATTTGAAATTTCGTCATTCTCTCTGAAATCCAAAGGCACTAAATGAAGCTGATAGTTGTAGGCAGATATTTGAGGACTATAAGAAAAGATTAATTTGGGGTCTCTTGGCTAAAAGTGGTGCCCTTGAGGCTTATATTTTACATTGGTGGTTGAGTAAAATTTACATTTATAAAATTTATATGATGTAAATTTGCTACATTGAGTCAACGCTTTCCCCTGAGAAAGAGCATCATCTGTAATTGGCCACAACCACTAATGGATTCATTCAAGCTAGGCAAGACCCCATAGTTTTTCCCCCTTTTATGGGATTTCCACTTAAAATTTTTGGTCTCTTATAAACGCCACAGCCCCTCTATCTTATATATTATCGTGCTAGATCTTCATACTAAGTTAAGACGTTAAATTATATATCTCTTTGCCTCCGTGAATTTTTTCAGTACGCAAAAATGTTTGTTATAATTTTTTTTCTCAATGTAACTTCTATCTTGCCATATTAAAAAAAGCATCTGATAGTGATGTACTATTTCTATTGCACCAGGTATTTTCACTGTTTCAGGAATAGTGGATGCATTCGTATACCATAGCCAAAAAGCTATCAAGAAAAAGATGGAAATTGGTAAATTCAGCTGATCATTGAAACTCTTTATCAATCAATCAGCTCTGCAGATGGATGGAGAATCTGCTGGAGATGATACAGAAACTGTATGCATTGATCTTCACAATCTGGATTACTTTGCAATCAAAACCGAGTTTTGAGTCCAACAATGGAGTTCTTTAATCTTTCTTTTCTTCTATTTGTCTCCTCATTCGGGTGCTGTACTCTGATATTAAAATTTTGGCAATTTGATTTCTGGATTTTCTATGGGTTCTGTATAGGAACAGTTGTTGTCTTATAGGAAGGGATGCTTGGGGTAGAGTAAACTTCAGTTCTGGTTTGAGAGTAACACTTTGTAAGAATATATGAACATGAGATCTCAGCAAAGAACTAATTGGAGATTTCACAATGGTTTTTCTTAAGAACTAGTTTGGATTTAGGCATCTTTCGGGACAGTTTTCTTCGTGCGTCTTAAAGTAGTTTTTTAATAAAAAATTAATTTTGTTGTACTAAAAAGTCATTTTAAGAAGTAGTAAGGAAGCCGTCCCAAACGAAACCTTAATCTTTTCATTTCATTTGATGTTGTTGATGTTGATAATAGTGATAATTTGTTCATGTATACTTCGTTTGGGATGGTTTTCTTACGGCTTAAGGCAGCTTTTTATTATAAAAATTAAAATTTTTTGAGGCAATAAGAAAATCATCTTAGATAAAGTCTTAGGCTTCATTTCGGATTGTTTTTTTTATTATTATTTTTAAACTAATTTTTTTAGCCCAAAAATTAAATTTTTTGTAAATTATTTAAAGCAGCAGTAAGAAAGTCATCCCAAGTCAAACCTTAATAGAGGTATTGTTGGCATGTATTCTCAGTTGTTTGATAATACAGTGAGTATTATTTGATATTTTTTAATATTTGAATTCAGCTGACAGTGCTTACATGTTGATATTATGCAGTTTAATATTTTTTTAATCTTACTTAGGATTTGTTGGGGCAGATAATCTAAAAGTGCTGATCTTTTTCTCATTCATAATATTTACTTATGTAGCCGACTCCATATAGTGGGATAAAGATTTTATGATGATGATGATGTTGTTGTTAAAATATGAGCTCCCAACCATCCAATTTTTCGTCCTTGTTAACCTTGCACCCATTGACAAAGTAATTGTTTGTTGTCGCTGAAATGCACGCCCACTATCGATTAATTCCGTTGTTATTAACAACCAAATTCCCCCCACCGTGAAATTATTTTGTGCAGACTTTGGACGTAGCTCTACGCCAGCTGAGTGCACCATCAACCACTTGTGTTGAAGTTGATCTCCATCTAATCCAACAACACCTCTAGTCATAATTTTGTGCCCTCTTTCAAATCACTATATATATATATATATATATATATATATATATATATATATATATATATATATATGTGTGTGTGTGTGTGTGTGTGTGTGTGTATGTTCTCAAAAAATTATCTTGATCGAGCAAGAATCTCGAGGCAAAATCGAGCCGGAAATTTCAAGAATTAAATTCGGGAGCATCTGAACTCCAATTTCAGCAAACTTATATTCAAACTGAGCGTCTCAGAAATACGAACCAAACGACACAAAATTCAACTCAATCCGAGCCCAAATGAGTCCAAATCAAGGACCCAAAGTGTTGTTGGAAAGCTCGTACCACAATTTGAGTTGTCAAATGATCTTCGAACTTAGCGAGCTTATAGTCGAATCGAGCGGCTCGACGAGACAAATCCAACGAGCCCAAGATCGCCGAATTCCGACATCATTAAGACATTCAAATGTCTGATGAACAGTGTACGATCAAAGGATTCAATATCAGCCGTCCTTTCGACCACTCTCTATTTGTCCCTGATCTCACACATATTTACAAGCTATGTCACTTCAAGAAATATATAAATAGACCCCTCATTTCTCATGAGAGGGAACCCAAGCAAGAAGAAGAGAAGAGAAGGATAGGAGGGAATAACTCCTCCTCAACCACCGTCAGAGTTCTGTCCGACACTCGAGTGACTCCGAAATTCTGTTGGACGCCCGAGTGATGCCGGAATTCTGCCCGATGCCAGAATTCTGCCCAACTTCCGAATGACACCTGATTCCGCCCGACCTCCGAAGGACGTCAGATTTCTGCACGATCTTCAAGTGAAGCCAGAATTCTTCCCAACTTCCGAACGACACCTGATTCCGCCCGACCTCCAAAGGACATCAGATTTCTGCTCGATCTCCAAGTGAAGTCGGAACTCTTCCCAACGTTGTAATTGGATTTCAATCCGAAATTGAAGCATAGTAATCTAATCGTCCTAAATTTTAAGGACAAGTCAGCCTCTTGTACTTCAAACAAACACTAGTGGAATTATTTCAACTGGGCGTGGCCCCATGGTTTTTTCCCTTTCCAGAGTTTTCCATGTAAAAATCCTGATGTTTTCTTTTTCTTTTCTGTTTGTATGCTGGATATCTGTACAATGTTGAGACGAAAATTTACTAACTCTATCGCCGCGTATATTCTAGCCCGCAACAATATATATATATATATATATATATATATATATATATATATATATATATATATATATATATATATATATATATATATATATATATATATATATATATCAAATATTTTTTATTTTATATTTAAAAAAATTCTCAAACGACCCAAACTTTTTACCACAAGTTTGGAAAGAGCATCTTGCCAAAAAGACAAAAGAAACTCCTGCAAATAAGACAGCGAGAATGATATGAGTAATGATTGATAGTTTCTAACACTAAATTTTCTCTACCAATTAGGATATTCTCAATCAAATTTAAATTTAATAAATTATTTTAAATCAATAAAATATAGAATTTAATTATTTAATTAATTATCATAATTATCTTAAAAATAATTTAATAAATTTAATATTTATCCTAATTAAATTTCAATCAGAATATCCTTACAATCTATAAGAATTTTCAACAGTATGACAAATTCAAACAGTACAAGCGAAATAAAATCATAAATAGAGACATTTCATTTAAATTTACAATAAATGTCAATTCTAATGAGCAATAATTAATGACTATTTTTTTGCTAATTTTCAATTAAAAATATCATTAGTGAGGGCCATATAATATAAAGTTAATTTATAGGGAATATCGACTTTAAATTTCAGTAGAAATTTAGAAAATGACCTTTTCATTCTCCAACAAGAACTAATAATAGCACATTAAGTCAAATAATAAATAACAAATAGTTAATAAACACTTACTAGAGTTTTTTAATTTAAATAAATTTTAATTACTTTTAAGTAATAATATAATTATTATTTTATGACTAATAAGTGTTTATTAATTATTCCATATTTATAATGATAAATACAAATAAAATATTAATGGACTTAAGAAAACATTATTTAATCTATAATTTCTCTAAATGGTTCATTAATTCTCAATCCTTAATTATAATTAACTAACTATATAACCTACCTTATTTTTAATTTCATATGATTTTTTTCGAATTTTTTAATTAAATCCTAATTAAGTATTAGGCAATATAAATATTTAACTATTAATGAACTAGTTAATTAATCAAGGAATCAAATTATATCAAAATATCAAAAATATTTAGAGGCCTCCATTTTTTTCAAGATGTGGAGAAGTTGGTAAACAATTTTAGTATAACTCAAACAGAGAAAAAAAAAAGGAAGAATCATACTCTCTCTGTCTCGATTAATTATTTTGTGTGGACGTCGAATGTCATTCGGAGATCAATCAGAATGCACCACGTCACCCCTTCACTCGGTATTGTTAACGTCGCGCATTATGGTTGGTCTATAAATGACGTTCAGCATCCGATCTTCACATAGAATAATTTCTCCTCTCTCTCTATGTATATTGATTGTCAAAATGTAAATTTAATATAATAAAATTAAATTCCAAAAAAAAAAAATTTAAAGTATTTATCAATTAAATTAGCTAACATCTCATACGATAACATTGCTCAACTTGTTTCAAGATGCTGCTCAATATATATAGTTAAAGGACTATTTTAATCCCTCAAACCCTTTAAAAAAAAATCATAATGAGACTATTTTAATTTCTCTTTTAAATGAAGAATCAAAATAATACTTGAATATAATTAGGGAACATTTTAATTTTTCATAAACAATCAAGAGACTATTTTGATCATTTTCTTTTGATTTTTATATATAAACATTAATTTAAATTAAAATTAAAATGGGTGGTTCATTCACATGAATTATAACTAATAATATTGCCTCATTTAGTATGAAGACCATTTATTTATTTTCTTTTTCTATTCTAGAAAAAATATATTATGATTAATAATTTCTAACTATTTAAGTAATTCTTTGTTGGCCCCAACACCAAGAACAAAATAACATAGCTAAATTATCCAATTGTAAAATATTTGTCTACTAAATCTTTATATTAAGCACTCAGAGTCAACCCTAAAAATTATAACCTTGATAATAACTTAATCTACCAATAAAACCAAGTGATAATTACTGATTACCAAAACCAAACTAAAAGTTGTATATACCTCACATGAATAAGTTTATTATATTAAAAAAGAAAAAACATAGTCTATAGAAGGAGAAATTATTCTGTGCGTAGACCGGACGCAGAATGTCGTCCGGAGACCAATTTCAAACTATTCAAGTAATTCTTTGTTGGCCCAAACACCAAGAACAAAATAACATAGCTAAATTATCCTATTGTTCAATCCTAAAAATTATAACCTTGATAATAATTTATTACCAAAACCAAACTAAAAGTTTTATATCCCTCACATGAATAAGTTTATTATATTTAAAAAAAAAAAACATAGTCTATATAAGGAGAAATTATTCTATGTGTAAACCGGATGCAGAATGCTGTCCGGAGACCAACTAGAATGCGCCAAGGCAATAGTGCTGAGCTGTGGTACCGAGCACAGGGATGACATGTCGCATTCTGATTGATCTTCGAATGCCGTTTGGAGTCTGCACATAATAATTTATCCTATAGAAGAATAAACAAGACCATTCATTGTAAGCTATTCATAAGGCAAACCAAATCAAAATCTGTTCAGCAGAAATTCCAGAGGAAAAGAAGCTCTCACATGCTAAAAAAACATTTTAAAAAATACCTTTGATAGTGCACATTGGTCAGATCTACCACAATCAAAGAGTGTCAGTAACGCACCTTCTGAGGCACTGGAAATAAACTTAGATTTGGAAAAACCTTACAGAATATGAACCTCTTGAAATAATTGTAGCAAATAGCAGCAGGACTAGAATGGAAAGATAACCCATCACCACATGCATTTCCCTTGCTAAGGAGCAATGGCTCACTCTGGTGTTGGTTTCTCCAAAGGAGGCAAAAACAAAACCAGGTCTACCGCCTAAAGTCCAAGTCATGGCTGGCACAATAACTTCAAGTGTTCCATCACTGTGATTGTAGATGTCGAAGTGTTGTCTGTGAGCACTGAATACCATCCTATAAGAGGAAAATATCATATTAGAGATAGTAGTACTTGTGATGTAAACTACTGGAGCAATTAAATAGATCTAACTTAGGCTTCGTTTGGGACGGCTTTCTTATTGCTTCTTAAAGCAGCTTCCTTAAAAGGAAGATGCTTTAAGAAGCAATAAGAAAGCTGTCCCAAACGAAGCCTTATATTGCATTGTCTCCCTATTCTTATTTTGCACCGAGTACAACCACAAAAATACTGAAGACACATGGTGTCCTACATGAGTAAAAGTACCATTGATCGTGAGGGTATGCGGTCCTTAAAATTAAGGCTTCATTTGGGATGGTTTTTTTACTGATTCTTAAAACAACTTTTTAGTATTGTACTAGAAAGCAGCTTTAAGAAGCAGTGAGAAAGTCATCCCAAACGAAATCTAAGTGATTGGTTGAGAAGAAGCAACAGTAAGTGTTTTAAATGTATTAAATTGTTTTCAGAGCCTAGAAAGCCAACTTAAAGGTCTAATTCATGTGTTCCACAAAGGTTCCGTAATTATAGGTGTGATGGGTGTTGAAAATGCAGGAGTTCAGGAATATTATGGGGTAATTATAATAATAAATAGGTTATTAAAACATGGGTTGAGCATAAATTATGTTGCTTGGATTAAAAAAAGCTAGATAATTCATATTCTACATATTGAAAATGAATAAAGCATTCATTCTATTGTAAGGAAGTAAGGATCCTTCAAGAATCAATATCCTAGAAATGGTCAAAAATAAAAATACAAAATCAAGAAGCGTGCTCAGTTCTTGTTTGAGAAAGAATTTCTCTTCTTTAGATAAATGAACTCAAGAGCAATACAGAATTAAGCTAGCAATGCCATTGAAAAATCAAATCAAACGTTACATATGTAGGTTTACATATGTAGGTTTGCGTACGTTTATGTTAAATGCACTTGATGATAAAAGAAAAGGAAAATTTTTAAATAAATATACCATTAAAATGTTCTAACATTTATATTTCCTATAAACAAGCTGTGAAAATATAAATAATTTTAATAAATCAAATAACCTTGGCCTCAGAGATTGCAAGATATACTCGGTCTCATTCAATGGAAGAGTTTGCATCAACTGGGGAGATACGGCTTCCACAGTATCACTGAAAAACAATGAAGAATAGTAAATATTCAATGAAGTCCATCAAAATGTAAGCTTCTATCGTAGTAAATATCCACAGTTTACAATCAATCTAATTAACATGAAAAGTTTGCAGAAGTATTATTTGCTTACAAGCTCTTCCCAGACCCACACTTGTACCCAATAGCATAGAATAATCAATTCATTGAGTGAGAATCCATCAGTACCATAATTACTGTCCATAATATTGTGGGGACAAATTTTTGAAGTAAAATTAGTTTTAATTTTAATTTTTTTACGTTTTTATTATATGTAAAAATGTTTTAACCATTTTTACTTTAAAAATTTGTCCATATTGTGGTTGGGTCGATTATATTGGGGCCCGCAGGCATACTGCTTGACAGTGGTGGTGAAATACATGAGATGGACAACTGGCTCACAACTACTTTTAGTACGCACATTTTGCTTGGCTTGGAGCTGTGAAAAGATACATGAGATAGACAAGTAGCTTAAAGCTCTTTCTAGGATAGGGTGAACCAAACTGTCAGAGTTGTTTAGCGCAGAAGCAAGAAATAGAATCAACTTGTTTTGGCAGATAAATTTTTCAGCTGCATCTTTTTGGTTATTGTTTCTAAAGGAGATCAGCAGTTTTCTATACCTTGGATTGTGATAGTTGGACCTTATCTTGGATTAGTTATTCTGTGCGGACGCCGAACGCCATCCGGAGACCAAACAGAATGCGCCATGTCGAGCACACCACGGCTTGGTACCGCTAACATGGCGCATTTTTGTTGGTCTCCGGACGGCGTTTTACGTCCGGTCACCGCATAGAATAATTTCCTCTTATCTTGACTTGATTTTGGTTGAAATGGATCATAAGGAAGATCATTTTCTTCTGCAAATTTATGGTACGCCTTTTATTGCTCCTAAGCAGGTTGATTTCCACTCTCCTCTCTTGTGAACAAAATATTTTAAGAACATACTGTGCAAATCAAATTGTTCTCATGGAATTTGATCTCTCTGTAAATCTACAAATTGTGTTCATTAAGTTTGAATCATACCAGTCTTGGTATTTTTACTAACTATCGCCTCTCACAATTCATCAGACTAAAGATCAACCAATCCGAGGATAAGTGGCTTTTTCTGATTTTGTGAAACTCTAATATATCACAAGAAATAAATACTCCTTAGCCCAGGTAAAAGTTACAACACAAACATGGTTTTCATCCTACTAAATTGACTTGGCAGCAATTCATCTCCTACATTATAATCTAGGCTACCTGACAATACTAGATAAAATATATTGCTTGCCAAAATAAATCTCGACCTCCCACACCATATACATACTTCATCTAAATAGCAGTCATTGATTGCTATGAAAGAATAGCATATATAAGTCTAGGTGGATTTTATTTGTCCATTTTTATCTTATGATTGTTCCAAATTTCATACCGCATTTAAAAGTTGTCGTTTGATGAAGTAATTAACATGTTTGAGCAAAATAGTATACATTACATGAAAATTCTTTAGTCTAAGGTGAGATGATTTCAAGTTATAAATATTTAAGAATGAGTCAATTTGCATATTTTAAAACATTGCCAACTAACTACAACCAAATATGAATGATATTTATGTTGAACTAGAAATGGGTTTTATAACAATAGGAGTCTTAGATATGATCAAAAGAGAAGCATTCCTCTAGATTAAGGATTTCATAATATCATCATTGAGAACATAGATAAGAAGTTCACAAAAATCTTGACAAAGAACTAAAGAATAAAATAAAAATAAAAACTTGCTACCACCTATCAACATGGACGGTACCATTGTGTTCAAATTTCTGAAGATTTTCATTAAGAGTATTGTTTCTTTCATTGTTCATTTCTGCTGCACGGCTTAGAGGGAAGTGAAGTAAAAGAACAGGCCCAGATCCAGAAGGAGGGTAACTTTTCAATGAGGGGAAGCCATCGTTGAGGATGTTTATCTCATCAGACACAGCAGCCTCGAGCAGTGAATCCTTCGACTGTTCTCTTAGATCAAAGCTTTCACTCTCTATCAGCTTTTCAACACCAAAACGCAAAGCATTCTCATTGCAGAGCAAAGCAACGTCATTAATCAGAAAAAAGCTCACATTTTCAAACCTAAAAGATGCCGATCCCGTGCGGTCCAGTCCCGGTAGGTTGTTTGCAATCTTAGCAACGGACTCTTCATCTAATTCAGAGCACTCTCCAACATCTCTCTCTCCAAGCCCAACAACTAGAGGAACTCCATCAAATGGACCAAGCACTCGTTTTAATTGCTGCAACACTACCGACCAGTCACCCTTCCCGAGCTCCAACCTCTTAGCCGCGATATCACCCAAGATCACAAGCATATCAGGCTCCAGCTTCTCATAGGATTTCTGATAGATCAATAGGTCATAGATCATAGAACTCATAAAATTATTTGCAATTTCCAAACAAGGAACCTCGATTCCTCGTATGTATACACCAACACGATCCTAAGAAAGGATTACCCTAAAGAAGCGGGATATGAAGATGTTCCGGAAGAAGGTGTCGGCGTAGCCCGCATCGGGACCCTTCAGGAGAAGATCGGCAACTATCATCGCCTTCAACTTGTTTGAACCGACGGCGCCGCCTCCATCGGATATGACGCAGGAGGGTACGGTAATGAGGTCCTCGAAGATTAGGAATGCGGCGATCAAAATAAGCGGCAGCACCAATCTCCAATCCGCCATCACAGATCAGAACGTTCTCTTTACGGAAAAGATCGCCGGCGATTGCATCTGGGTCCGAAAGATCTACTAGCGCTAGGGTTTTTGGTCGCTGCCGACAACGATCGCCGTCGCCGAACTTCTCCCCTCCATCGTCCCGCATTAAATAACCGAGCTGGGAAATAATTGCAGTCATGGCCGCGGCTGGGGATTATAATTAATAATTTTTTTAATATTTAGCGCAATATTTTATCAAAATAAAAATAAATAATTAAATTGAAAAAATTTTGCCCGCTCAACATTCTCAAAAGAAACAATCAAGCTGACTTGGAGCTTAGCTGTATTGAATTGGCTCATTAATTTTATAAATATTAAAGTTTACTATATTCATATTCATATGATGGTCAGGGTGGTGAAATTTAACTCAAATTTTATTTCTAAAAAAAATTAAAGAATGTTCTCGATTTAAGTGAACGAAAGATCAAATATGTCACGAATATCTTAATTGTCGCACACCGAGTTTTTTTAGGTCTAATATGATTAGACGATTTTTTGCACCTTCAATGCTCAATAGATTGCTTGTTCTTACAAAAATGCTCCTATTAGTTCTTACATGTCATTATTTATTTCCAATTTGCCTTAGTTGGAATGTTTGATTTGTCGTCACCAATGCAATTACAAGATTGTTGTATATAATGTGTTATATTCAAATTGGAGGCCAGCCTAGCTCAAGTCATTTGTGACAACCCAACCTAATATGACTTATAAGCATAATATGTTATATTGTGTTGGCCCATAATTGAACAAGCCCAATATATAATTTAAAATATCTTTTCATATTTCTTTAATTATTAACATATAACATAGACACTATTTAACTTTCAATAAATAAAAAATACTCATTCATAAGTTTTCCTTCATTTATCTTCAAAATATATGTACAACAAAATCTCTACAATATGGTGCGTGGCTACATATACGGGGTTCAATATTTGACACAACTTGAAAATTCTGGTTTATGGTCAACCTGTTTGACAAACAGGTTGGGTTCAGGTTTTGAATTTTAACCCCTTTGAAAAATTTGGTTGGATCTGGGTCAAGGTCAACCTGCTAACCCAAAGTTGACCCAGATCTAACTCGATTCCCTACCTCAGCCAGTCCGTATAAGATAAAGTTTTGAACAAGTTGATAAAAGATTTCTTCGCCTCATTCAATGATGTTCCTTTGAATTTCAGACCTTCCTGTCGGTCTAAAGTCACGACAGGTGACATCTGGATGGATCAAAATCAGAAGATGGAAGTAATGACGACGACGCTTCTTCCATAGTTCCGTACTTCTATTTGCGTGCTTCTCGGCGTTCACGCATGGTCGCACCGAACAGTCAAAGACTTCTTTGCCTCCTTTGACGACGTTCATTATTCCGAAGGGTAACCTCCTTCAATGACGTTTCTTCGACTCCTTTGCCTCCTTCGACAATCGACGTTCTTTTGTTGGATCGAAAGTACCGACGATGATGAGACGGGAGTCAGCAGGGAGCTCGATCGTCTCTTTGAAAGGATTTTCGAGGAAAATTCCTGCTGCTTTGTTTTGCACTTCTACTTACTAACCCAATAATGTTTCTTCGCTGCCTTCAAATAACTATTTTTCCCATTCGTGCGTTGCTCGCACTGTGACATCGTGTTGGGTAAGGCTTGGGTTGAAATTTCTGACCTATTTGCAAAAAATGAGTCAGGTTCGATTCATGTCAAGTAGTAGTGGGTCAATATCATGTTAGACCCGAACCTAATCCACAACCCGACTTTGACACCCCTAGCTACACACGATGAAAAGACATAATAGAAAATATTCATCACTGTACAAAATTGATAAACTAGAAAAATATCCATATAAACTCAAATAATCAGATTCTACAATTCAACTACTCAACCAACTCCTTGCCGCGATCCACCAATGTAGTATGCATTATGTTGGTTTAGGTCGTGACAATCATTACTCTTTGCCAGCCATAAATTTAATGCTTATATCTTATTAGAAACATTCTAATAGTCCATTGCTAAAGTCAATATACGTTTTAAAATAGAGTTTTAGTATAAAAATAATTTTTTTGTACTAAAACTTTATTTTAAATTGCAATAAAAAAGTCGTCTCAAATGAAGCCTAAGTTAGTTTTAGTTTGATTTGATTTTTATTTGGTAATCTATATACATTGATTTATTTGCTTTAGTTTATATTTGAAATTTTGAAAACTAAAAAAATCAAATCAAATTACTTAATCATAATATACATAATTATATATCAAATTCTTAATTTCTATTATCTAGCAATGATCTAATTAATATAAGTGGTATCACCTTTGATTTTTCTTTCTACGATCTCACAAATGCATTCATTATAACTTAATTTAGAATAAAATGGAAAACGAATAAATGATAAAAATTTTTCTCTCATAAATTTGATCGCATTATATTGATTATATATATATTTTTAAAAATTATATTATTATTATTATTATAATTAGTTTATTTTATTAATATTATGTTATCATTTAATTAATTAAAAATTTGCTAATTCTAAAATGAGAAGTTGGATCTGACTATGATCTTAGTATTACAAAATAATTGAAGGTTAATTTTAATTTCCTATCAATGAAATGTATAGAGGATTGCATGCATGCGATAAACTTTATAAGTTCTTATAAAAATAACATTTTCATGAAAAAATAAGCTCTTTATCAATACATTGTTTCATAGCATGATCAACATTATTTGAGAATTTGATGAAAGAAAAATTTATATATTAGATTTTTTATGAATTGCAATATTCATGTAATAATTTGAAAAATCAAATGTTATTTTTATAAATAAATAAATTTTAATTTACAAAGAAAATTATCTGTAAAATATTGAAAAACAACTATTTCGTTTTGCGTGCAAATAATCAAAAATCGTGAAATAAACACTTTTGTATGGCACGTGCGCACCGCCTAGCGCACGTGCTTACCCCAAACCCTAATCGTAGACACGTGTAGTCGTGAGCCAAAGATGTGATGACCCTCATCGCCTTTAGGGTTTGGCTTCTTAAACACTTCAAGCTGAATTACAATAATACCCTTTTAAATTAGTCAAATCGCCAGCTCAAGCCATTAGATGAAATAATGATGCCATCCGCCGGGGTAACTACGGACGAACGGTCTGTGATGAGATTTTGAGCCTGTGGGTCCTACCATGGGTAATTATGTAAATACAGATGTGCTCGTTGGTATAATGAAATGAAGGGTTGAAATATAATATATGAAATTTCATGGGTTTAGAAAAGACATGGAGATAATTATTTTTTTTTTCAGGGTGAAAAAAGTAAAATGGTTCACCCACGGGGACGGCGGTCGCGAAGTTCGCCGTCCGGTGCGTCGTGGCCTCGTTATTGCCTATATAAACCAATCGACCCCCTCCCATCTTCTCATCCTTTCGTCTCTCTATCTCTCTCTCTCTCTCTGAAATCGCTCTGACTCTCTGGTCCGCATCTTTCGCCGAGGTAAGATTCCGCTTCTCGCATCGGAATCTAATTCCTATTTGGTTTATTATTTCCTCGTATTTTCCTCTCTTCTAGCGATCTAATAGTTCGATCGATACGAGAGGGACCGATCGAAGTGGGGACGCGCTAAGCATCTCTGATGAGCAGTCTGCACGGGAAAGGCTTCACGCCGGCGGTTTAATTTAGAGGGAAAAAGACGGATTCCGCGTCTAGGGTTTTAGATTTGAAGTCTGGAAGAGGAGCAGAACAAACCCTTTTTATTTCTTTTTGTTTTTGTTCTCATTTTGGCTCTCAATTCGCTATCTAATTGTTTTGTTATTTACGAATTGTTTTTCTGCATTGTGATTTGTGAAACTTTGTTTGGGCATCTAGAGGAAAAGAAGGGATTTCGATTATATGCGTCTATTAATGATAAATGGGGAGCCGTGGAAGACCAATATTATTCGACCTTAACGAGCCACCTACCGAGGAGGAGATCGACGAACTCGTTGCAGTTGCCCCCTGCGTGCCGCAGAAGTCCCTTCCTACTCTGAATCCACATACATCCAACCTTCTTCCTTCGCTTGAAGAGTGCCCCAGGATATTCAATAACAATGCTTTCACGCATGCTGCCTCTGGTTCGGGGTTCCAGCCATTTTTTAGGATTAAAGAACAACATAGGGAGTCTGCAAAACAGAAAGAAGATGATTCAGTAGTCACCAGCCAGGGACCTGCTCCTGCAGCTGCTGCAAGCAGATGTGAGGATGAGAAGGTCGTAGAGGTCACTGTGCCGAAGCATATGCAGCCTGTAGAGAAGGAGGAGGGTGAATGGTCTGATGTGGAAGGAAATGCAGATGTGGATGTAAATAGCGGGATTAAGGAGCAAGAAAAAGCTATCGAGAATGGTAATGGGCCGGATGCATCCATGTTGGATGTGAATAATGATTCACTTATCCCTAGTTCCAGCAATGATGGTGTAATGGATGCCAGTAAAGATACAAAAGGTTCAGATGATAGTTTTAAGGGGGATGCTCCTACGGATGTCCAAGAGGAACCTTCTGGGGCAGTAAAGAGAAAAGAGATTAGAGGGATTGAAGCTACTCATGCTTTGAGGCTTGCTAATCATAATCCTGCAAAGAAGGCTAAATATGATGAGGAGAAGGAGCAGAAGTTAGGGAAGTTAGGAAAGACAAAGCCAAAGACTATTCTTGTTGGTATGGAGGATGTGAAGAATTGTTCTATGAAAAACACACGCCGCAGAGGAGGCAATCTTCCTTTGCAGCTGCTACTACTACTACGACTATTACTCGTACAGCAGTAAAGGAAATATCTCGGTCAAGTTCTGTAATAGAGCGAAGTACAGAGAGGTCCTGGTGGAACCAAGGACCAGAAACAGCAGTCTGAGGCAAGATCAGAAGTAAGCAGCACTTTGGAGGTTAGTGAACATAAGACTGAACCAAATGGTGATGTAATTCCAGGGCCCCAAACACGTTCTAAAAAGATAAATAGTTGTGAAAGCTCTCATGAAATTAATCTAACGCCCAATTCAAGGTCCGGTTCATGGAAGCAGCCTATAGATTCCAGACAGTTTAAGACGACAGCAACTTCTTCAAAGAAACAAACTGTGACTGCTCTGGAAATTGCAGATGCAAAAGTGGGGAACAAAAGACCTCTACCCTCTAAGAAGCAGAATTTGAATAACCAGCAATACCATGACACGTCGGTTGAAAGGCTTCTGCGGGAGGTGACTAACGAACAATTTTGGCATCATCCAGGTTTGGGATAATCTTATTACATTTTCAAACTTTTAAGTGTATTTTCTTTCTCTTAATTAGTATTTTGTTACCTGAAATTATATGCATGCATTTCCCTTTTGGTGCATGGTCACCAGATTGGTTGAGTGACCAAATATCAAAGAGATGTTTACTTATAGGATTGGCTTGGATAATTAGATCTTTTAATTAATTTCTATATGGCAGGGTAGTGGGAGTGTCAATTCATTAAATTGCATATTTTAAAAATGCAGTTAAAGGATTTGGAAGCATTGGATTAATCTTACATGAAAGAACAGTTATTGCACTCACATTTGGTGCCACATATTGCCAATAACCCCTTCATTGTAGCTGTTCAGTGTAATTTACACTATTAATATATCAATAGAGCGTGCTGTCAATTTGTATGATAGGCTTAGATGAATGATGTATCAATGAAGAAACTCTTGCTTTCTCCTTTAGCTGGAAAGGCATCATCTTGAAAGATTCTTCTTGATGTGATCATGATCATGGGAAAGAAGCTATTTGAAGGATGGTCATTGGAGTGAGAAAGTTTGGTGCATTCCTTGCATTAGCGTGCATTGAATTTGTATATTAGCTCTTCATGATTGATGTATCAATGAAGAAACTTTTGCATCCCCATTTAGATGGGTGATATTCATCTTTAAAGAATCTTGTTGATGTGATCATGATCATGAAAAGAAGTTTTCTGAGAGGTATCCATTGGACTTGTAAATTCTACTCTCTCCCAACCACTCACCATCACCACCACTTCATCCCTTCTCTTCCATGATGTGTTTGCATGTGTGTAGATGCGGGTTCATGCAGTTTTTCATCTTCAACTCATCAGTTCAAAAGTAGGACATAGTGCGATGCAGCTAGGTAGCTTTACAGTTTAAGTTAACAAGGTTTTTCATTTCAATACTTAATTGCAGGAACCTCACATAATTTATTTGAAGGACATAAAATTTTTAATTTCGATTCATACCTTTTGTTCTATACATTTTCCATCAATTCAGTTAGTTGGATTTGAGATTCAACGAGGTATTCTTTTGAAAATTTACTCTAATATACTTTAGTCATGAGAAAATTTCTTTTCTAATTTCTTTCCACCACCTTAAATTTTGTTTTTTTATCTAGATGTTTTCCCTTAAGTTTTGCTTAATGATACAAGTTTTCTTGTCTAGCTTTAAATCTTTGTTTTCCTTTAGTACTTAAGACTTACATCAATTTTCTCTTTATTTAGAGGAGTCAGAACTTCAATGTGTTCCTGGAAGCTTTGAATCCGTCGAGGAGTATGTTAAAGTCTTTGAACCTTTACTCTTTGAGGAATGTAGAGCGCAATTGTATAGCACATGGGAGGAATCAACAGAGACAGTGTCAAGGGATGCACATGTCATGGTTCGTGTGAAAATGGTGGAAAGACGGGAAAGAGGTATATGCTGTTTTTTCTTTTTGTTATGCATGGGTTGAAACTTTCACTTATTGTAAGAAGTTTAGTAATTCTAGTTTCAAAATTGTTCAAATGCATGTATAAGGATTTTGAAAACTTATACATGTGGGAATTTTTATTCAGACTGAATTTAATTTGGTTATTGATTGTGTGCTAATGCTATTGTCCATCTTATTTGCTAATTCTTAGATGCTATTCATGGTTTCGGTGTTCTGAGCTTTTTCAGATATTTAGTAAATAGAATTGTCTCCTATTGTAACGTCCATATACTATGTCTAGTATATAGTTTTTATCAAACGTGTTACAGTCCTTTTAGATCTCATTTGTTATGGAGTGCTTGGCTTAAAAGTAGATTAATAAAACATCTCTTGTTATTTTGATTTTATTAGTGGTGCCTCACTTCTTCAGCATGATCTCTAATATCCTTTGTTTCTTAGCTGGATAGTTTTCCACAATTTCTATTGTATTTTGGAATATTGTCTCACCATTGCTTAATGAATTTTTTTATATCCTTTTTTTTTCCTGGCCAACTCAGACGCTAGAAGTTAGCCCCATCTATTTCCACCTCTTAATTAGCATCTTTTTGGCATCCAAATTTCCATAAACATTAAAAGAACGAAATCATCTTGGTAGAGTAGTTGTGAGCACGTCATTTGGTTGAAAAGCTAAAAAAAATTTGAGAGAATGAGCCCCAAATTTTAAAAAGGTGTGCTTGATTAACCGTAAGTAATTAACATTCTAAGTATGCAACTTTGTCATCTTGAACAACTAGCTTAAGAAATTGTTGCATGCCATGTTGCTGATAACTTATGGGTAACTAGTTATGTTCTTAGGAAATTTTAAAAGAAATAAGATGAAATTAGAAATTAGATTTATCGAGTTAGATGCTATGATGTATTGACATTCCATGTTAAAGGGGGTATACAATGTCGGACACGCAGTCATTGTCATGTGCCTGACGTGTGTTGGACATGGCTATCACGCATCTTATTAAAATAATTATAATAAGAAAAGAGGCGACTTAAAAACCTAATCAAAATTTTATAAGAAAACTCGCTTATCTCTTTTTTCTCTTTCATCTCAAACACTTTTCTTACAAATCTTCTCTCTTAACATTTTCTTTTCTCACATGTTTGGCTAGGATTTGGGTTGATATTGCCGGATCTATGAATTCAGCCACTGGCTTCCAATGCTGAACTCTCACAAGCTCGTCTCCCAACTTCCTCTATCCTTTTGATGTCAAAGATGACACCAAAACCTATTGAGACGATGAGTAACATCCTCTCCTCTTGATATTGAAACCCTATGTTCTCCGAATAAACATTAAGTAATAAAAAGGGTATGAAGCCCTTAAAAAAATAATATTTCACTATAACTCTATAAATTTATTATAAAATGAAATATCATTAATAAAAAATTTTCAAATAAAATACAGTTTTAATTTTCATGCTATGATTTTGTCTGTCAGTCGTCCAAGTTGGGCTATTTAATATTTTGTATATATTTTGTGTATTGTGCAATACTACAAGAACAACAACAAGTATTTATCCCACTACTTGGACTTGGCTACATTAATATTTTTTTCTCTATTGTGTCATATAAGAGTCAAATTCTCATTTAAATCTAATAAATAAAGGTCATTTGTAATATTTTCAAACCAAGTCTTTTTAGGTCTACCTCTACCTTTCTCAACAGAAGCCAAATCTAATGCATGGTCATCGTCGTCGTTTTATATGACCAAGCCATCTAAGTTGACTCTCTCTAATCTTATCTTTCACTGGAGCTACTTGAACCTTTTCACGTATATGCTCGTTTCGTATCCTATCTTTAAGAGTAAAGCCACTCATCCGCATGAGCATCCTCATCTCTGCAACACTTAACTTAATATTATGATTAAGTGTTGTGGACATGAGGATGCTCAGGTGGATGACTGACTTTACTCTTAGAAAAATGATACGAAATGAGCATATACATGAAAAGGTTGGAGTGGGATATAGACAATGTGTAATAAAAATAATGGGCATTATTATAACATAATAAATTTAATTTTCTTATTTCATTTAATTTGTATACATTATTTTTTATTTTTAAATTTTAAAAATTACAATTTCGTGTCCAATGCTTGTCCGTGTCTTATATTTTCAATAATAGATGAGTCCTATGTTTGTGTCATGTTTGTGTCCGTGCATCCTAGGTTAGATGCAATTTTTGCAATTGCAAATATTCAATTATCCAGCAATAATTCTTGTCAAAAGAGATGATCTTTTGCTTCTCCATTGACATCATGGATTCAATATATGATTATATTCAACAATTTTTTTGTAGCAATATGATATTAACTGAGTTAGATGTAATATTTATAATTGTGAATATTCAGTTCATCTTGCAAGAATTATTGTCAAAAGAGATGGTGATCTTTTGTTGCTTCAGAGTCGAGTATGTTATATGGTATGGATTGAAATACGTAATTAGTGATTTTTTGTAATAATTTAAGCCCCCATTTAGGCATAGGAACTAACTTGGAATGCCTAGTGGCACAATTTTACGAAGCCAAATCATGCAAATTATATAGTAGTTTGTTATATAATTTATATGATAGAATGTGTCCGATCTCTAGTTTGAGCACCAAATTTGTACCATTATGCAAGTAACTGTATGAGTCCATCACGTGGTATGAAAGTTCATTGTGTATTGCTTTTTATATAACTCATGGTTTTAATGAATTGTTTGAAGATACTTTTCATCAGCTAGAATCGATTTGTTTAAATCAAAGAGTGATTGTGGAATCTTATTAAACATATAAATTCTGCACTTTTCTAAAAAGAAAAAAAAAAGAAGCAAACTCAACATTTGCCCTCTACAAAGTCATGAATTTGAGAATTTTATGTTTAGGTTGATTCCAATGGCCAATTTGGATAATGCGAGGGTACTTTACTTGCACAATGCAGGCGATCAATAAGTTAATGATGCATGTCCCTGTATTTTAATGGTGGGAACGTGCATATATTTGTTAGGAGGTGGCAAACCATGTAGAAGAAATGGGAAAAGATTTAGGCGAGCAAATTGTAATTACTTTTTTTTTTTTTTTTTTAAATCTAAACACTTAGCTAACATATAAGAACCTACAGTTATTGAGCAGTCTATGGGTTGATTCTCTGTAGCATGTAGCACCTCCACTGGCAAAGCAATCACAAACGTGTTGATTTGTCCCTTATCCCCTTAATCTAGTAAAAGAAAAATGGTTGAGAACTAGTTTTTTTACCTGTTAAATTAAAAAAAAAAATAAAAGCACACAATATTTTTATCCTTATTGACTGATTTTTTCCTCATCTGACTTATCTAACATGATTGTTTCGTGGTGTTCTATTACGCATTGTTTCAATTGTTTATTTGGCTAGTTGCAGGAATTGTATCTTGAGTCTCTAAGCTTAAATGGACTGTGATTTGGTGCTTTGGCTGATAATGTAATGGCTAAAGCTTTAAACTCTATTAGATCATCATATTAATGTAGTACAGAATTGAAAAATCTAGGAAAAGTAATTTTTGTAGGCGTTAAGTTTCTAGTGAATATAGAAGAAGATCAAATGGCGCTTCTTCTTGCCTATTGACTAAAAATTTACATGATTGCATCCTCTTAATCCATTTACAAAGTTCTTTTTATGGCTTAGTTGCTGATAACTACATGAGGAGGAAACTGTCAGTATTATACTGGTCACTGGTCAGTGTGATACTTTATCATGGATGGTGATTATCCTCTTACTTTGGTACATATGCTGCTCTCTGTACTGGACCCTTTTGCAGAGCAATTATATTTGTTCTTGGATTGATACCAATCTTCTGCAGTATACTCAGCACCCCCTTGAAAGGTGATATACCTGTTTTGTGCAGGTCAAGCTAGCCTATGATTTTGCGGAAAGTATGTGTTCTTCAAAGGAACAATACTACCACTTCAATGGCTTGCTGAGTTTTCTTTCCTTAATCTTGACCTGGTAATTCAATTACTTTTTGACGATTTGATTACCCAATCTTTTCCAATAAGGCTGGTTAATGAGTGTTTTCAAGATAACTTAATTTTACAAAACTTTCTATGAAAGCTAGACACAGTCCCTCAGTTTTTCATTTCTAATTATAGTTGAAATCTTAATAATTCATTGCTGTTATCTTTTATGTTGGTTTGAGCCTTTTAAAGCTATGATATTTGGTGATGTGATGTTTCTTTAGATAAATGATTGAGAATGCTTATACGTTGATGCATTTGCCATTAATGTCTTTGAACCCTTTTACATTTAGGTTGGTATGATATCATTGTTCTTCCGGTTCATGAATGCAAGTGGAACTTTAAGGAGGGGGATGTTGCAGTCCTTTCTGCCCCGAGACCTGGTTCAGGTTTTAATCAGATCTTTGCATGTTATTTCCATTTACTAAGTATCAGCAGATAGGCTTGTATTTTGTTGCTTTTGTTTCTTGGTTTGACAATTCTCTTGTATCACATATGTCAGCATTGAGATCTAATAAGAAGATTATGAATTCTACGGCAAATGAGGATGATGGTGAATTTGAGGTGACTGGAAGGGTTGCAGGTACTGTCAGGAGGCATATTTCTACTGACACACGAGATCCCCCAGGAGCAATTCTTCATTTTCATGTTGGGGATTCATATGATTCTAGCGGGTAATATCTTCTTTAAAATCATATTTTCTCTTTAGGTGTAATCCAGTTGCTCCTCGTAGCATTATTCTACTTTTTTTTTTTTTTTTAATAAGAAGGTTATTTTGGGATATGTTAGTTGATTTGATTATGGAGCATTGAATCATTCTTCTGTATTTGTGTGCTGGAGGTGCGATTGTTAGGGGTTTCTAGGCTATTTGTTTGTTATAAATGCACTTAATGAACTTGGGAGGGTATCAATTTATTATCACTGCAGCTTAGCAGGACAAATACAATTCCCATAGCACTTTTCCTTGTTATCCATATCGTATTATTCATTTATTGTGTGGTTCTTTTCTTTGTTAGTGGGGATTGATTGTCATGAATGGCTAGGGTTGGACTTTTCCTTTTCTAAATTTGTTTCTTTTTTTGCATTACAGCAAGGTGGAAGATGATAATCTTCTGAGGAAGCTTCTGCCCAAGAGTATTTGGTACCTTACTGTGCTAGGTTCGCTTGCAACTACTCAGAGAGAATACATTGCTCTCCATGCGTTTCGACGCCTTAACCAGCAGGTGAGGGACTAGATCTTTATTAGAACTAAGTTCCTTTGAAAATTGTCTTTAAATTATCTAAAGCCCTAATTGACAAAGCAGATGCAAACTGCAATTCTCAAGCCAAGTCCAGAGTACTTTCCCAAGTATGAAGAACAGACTCCTTCCCTGCCTGAATGTTTTACACAAAGTTTTGTGGATCATCTTCATAGAACGTTTAATGGTCCACAATTAGCAGCTATTCAGTGGGCTGCAATGCATACTGCTGCAGGTACAAGCAATGGATCCACTAGGAGGCAAGAACCTTGGCCTTTCACACTTGTTCAAGGGCCTCCAGGTACAGGTAAAACGCACACAGTCTGGGGCATGCTAAATGTGATACATCTAGTGCAGTTCCAGCATTATTATACCGCTTTGCTCAAGAAACTCGCCCCAGAGAGCTACAAGCAGCTGAGTGAGTCCACCTCTGAGTGTATTAGTAGTACTGGATCAATAGATGAAGTTTTGCAGAGCATGGATCAGAATCTGTTACGTACTCTTCCAAAACTTTGCCCTAAGCCCAGGATGCTTGTGTGCGCTCCATCAAATGCTGCGACAGATGAGCTCTTATCACGTGTTCTTGATCGTGGCTTCATTGACGGAGAAATGAAGGTCTATCGTCCGGATGTTGCCAGGGTTGGAGTTGATTCTCAAACAAGAGCAGCTCAGGCGGTTTCTGTTGAGCGAAGAACGGAACAGCTACTAATGAAGGGCCGTGAGGAGATTCATGGATGGATACATCAATTAAGAGCTCGTGAGTCCCAATTCTCACAGCAAATATCTCTTCTTCAGAGGGAGCTCAGCACGACAGCTGCAGTCGGACGGTCTCAAGGATCTGTCGGTGTCGATCCCGATGTTCTGGCTGGTCTGGATCATAATCGAGACATGTTGCTGCAAAATCTAGCTGCAGCTGTTGAAGGAAGAGATAAAGTTTTGGTAGAGCTTTCACGTTTTTTTATTTTAGAAAGCAGGTTCCGTCCTGGGAGTTCCTTTAATCTTGAGGATGCTCGGGCTTGTCTTGAAGCAAGTTTTGCTAATGAAGCTGAAATTGTCTTCACAACTGTTTCTAGTAGTGGCAGGAAGCTGTTCTCTCGCCTCACCCATGGTTTTGATATGGTTGTGATTGATGAGGCAGCCCAAGCCAGTGAAGTGGCTATTCTTCCTCCTCTATCACTTGGTGCTGCTAGGTGTGTCCTTGTTGGAGACCCTCAGCAACTTCCTGCGACCGTTATCAGTAAGGCTGCTGGAACACTTCTGTACAGCAGAAGCCTTTTTGAGAGGTTTCAACAAGCTGGTTGTCCTACAATGCTATTATCAGTACAGTACAGAATGCACCCACAAATTCGTGAATTCCCATCGAGGCACTTCTACCAGGGGCGCTTAACCGATAGCGAGAGTGTTTCAGGCTTACCCGATGAGACCTACTATAGAGACCCTCTAATGCAGCCTTATATTTTTTATGATATAATGCATGGGCGAGAGTCCCACCGAGGTGGCTCCGTGTCCTTTCAGAATTTAATGGAGGCACAATTCTCCTTGCGCTTATATGAAAACCTTCAAAAACTTATAAAAGCTGATGGTGGGAAGAAAGTCACAGTTGGAATAATCACGCCCTACAAGCTTCAGCTAAAATGCCTCCAACGGGAATTTGAGGAAGTTTTGAACTCTGAAGAAGGTAAAGATATCTACATCAACACAGTTGATGCTTTCCAGGGCCAGGAGAGGGATGTTATAATCATGTCTTGTGTTCGCGCTTCAAACCATGGTGTCGGATTTGTAGCCGATATTCGCCGCATGAATGTCGCACTCACTCGAGCAAGAAGGGCATTATGGGTAAGAGTCTTTTTTTCATTTTATTTTTTCTGATCAGATCTGGTAGCACAGAAGTTGTAAATCTTGCTTGAGACTTATTTTCCTGTATTTTTTTTCCTGGTTCAGGTTGTGGGCAATGCCAATGCTCTCATGCAATCTGATGATTGGGCAGCCCTGATTAACGATGCTAAGACAAGGAATTGTTTCAAGGACATAAGTAGCATTCCAAAAGAATTTATGGGAATCAAAGGGCCTTCATATGCTGCAGGAAAAGTATCCTCAAATAACCTGCGGAGCTTCAGAAGCTCTGGGCACAGACAGAGACACATTGAGATGATCCCCGACAACAGGTCTGGCACACCATCTGAAGATGAAGAGAAGCCAGCCTCTTTCACACCAAGAAATGGAAGTTACAGAAGCCTGAAATCAGTTGAGAATTCTATAGATGAGATAGGCCATTCCGGTGATAGGTCTAGAGATTATGTTGCCACAAAGAGGCAGAGCAGCTTGGGAGGAGGTTTCAGAAGGGATCCATAGTCGACGAGATGAAGGCAAGGTGGTTTTTCTCGTTAATCTCTGACTTATGAAGTATGTTGGACCAGCTTGAAAATCAAATCAGAAATGAAACAGGCCTACCAGATTGTTGCTGGTCATGTCAGACTCTATGGAGACATGGCCGCAACAGGTGCTTGTCTCGGGTACTTTATTAACTGGAAGGAAACCTTTCTGGTCCTAAATAAGCCATGAAAGGAGAATCAGGGCTTTGGCCCTGTTGGAGAGAGGCTGGCGGAGGATATTTGGTTGCAAAGTTTGTGCATATAATGGAAATTACTCCATCCTGCTAGTTCATCAAATTCACTCTATGTAGTCCAGTGTTGATAACTCATTGTTAGACTTAGAAATGGAATTAATATGTGACATAGAAGACGAATTATCTAAAAATGGAATTAACCTGGAAGATGTATAGTGTTTTGGGGATATTTGATTCATGCATGTGGTCTTGTAAAATAGAGAAACATGAAGATGAATATTTAAATTCTTTATTTTACCTCTGGTGTGTATCTTCAATGAATACAACTTATTATTATTTTTTTCCTCTTTCAGAATCGAAGTGTTTTTGTTTGTTCTTAACACTGCTTGGTTAGTAGGGGTGTCAATATTGGACACGATCCGAAAATTCAACCTGAACACGATAACGAAATTTTGGGTTAGAGTTTTCGACCCGTTTAAAAAATCGGGTGGTTCGGGTTGACCCGAAAATTTGAAGATGACATGGATTGACCCGTTGACCGACCCTGACCATAGCTACCTGCGTCCGCATCGGTCTTACCGCCAAGCTGCCCTGCTGACCTGCCTACCCCTACTGTCGAATGACTCGCGTCGCACCGCTACAGTGTTCGGAGCACGAACTGTCCAGTGTCTAAAATGCGGAACCGAAACGGATGGTGGATTTATAGGATTTGGCTTAGTAACCACGAATGGACGGTTGATTTTTAGGATTTGGCTTAGTAAGCGCACGAACAAAAGATGGATTTACGGGATTTGGCTGAGTAAGAGCGCGAACGGAAGAAATTTTTTATGTCAACTCGATTGAAATCGGGTTGTGTTGGGTTGACCTGAACTCGAAGCGGGTCGGGTTCGGGTCCGAAAAATCGACCCGTTTGCAAAACTGGGTCGGGTTCAGGTTGACCTGAGTAATACCGGCGCTCCAGGGTTGACCCGAACACGATCTGTGACCCGAAATTGACACCCCTATTGGTTAGGTTGTTTTTAGCTGACTTAAGTGTTTAAATATGATGTTAACAAGTTTACGGTTTATTATATATCCAAAGAGACTGATGAAAATGTTTTTTTAGGGATTTCTTTCATTTTAGCACTAGTTTAGTTAATATTCATTGTGTTATATTCCTTTTATGCCCCCCCCCCCCCCACACACACACACATAAATACAGTGGTGTCAATATTTGACACGATTTGAAAATTCAACACGAATCCAACCCGAAAATTACAGGTTATGGTCAACTCGGACTTGAAACGGGTTGGATTTGGGTTCAACAAATCAATCTGTTTTAAAAATAGGGTTGGGTTCATGTTGATCCAGAAACTCCAAAATTGACCCGTTTTGATTCGAAAATCAAAGGTTGACTTGTTTTTTTCACCTGAAAATTAGCAATTTTTGTCGGCCTCAGTCATTCGGGTCGTGTCGGGTTGATCCGGTCTCAAAGCAGGTCGAGTTCAGGTTAAAAAAATCGGATCCGTTTGCAAAAATGAATTGAATTCGGGTTGATTTGAATATTATCGGGTCAATTCCATATTCGACCTAAACCTGATCCATTATCCAAAATTGTCACCCCTACACACACAAAAACGAGGCAAAAGCTGATGAATATTTTATTGTTCTGAAAGCTAAAGGCCCCCTCCTCCTTATCTATATTCGTTTTTTTTTTTTAATGAAAGGAAGATGCCTTGTAGGTTTCTCCAAGTATCAATCAGTTAGGAAAGATGCAGGATGCAGCAACCCTCATTTTCAGTTTTTTTATTTTTTTGGTTTTTATAGCAAGGCAATTGCAATGCAAATATTCACCAAACTCTTTATTTTTATCGGAGATGAAGCTGAAATTCAATGTGGTTCGAAGGAGTCAAAACCAGGCCAGGCTTATTTAGGCATTGGGACTGATGCAGAATTTTAAAAAATTGGTTACTATTCTGTTGGTAAAAAATAGTTTCTATCATAATTTTTTTTGAAAAATAATAAAAAATAGCAAAAAAACCAATGACCAAATTAAATAGTGGTTATTGTGTGAAAAGTAAAACAACGAGAAAGCTTTTCATACAAACCCTTGATTTGTAATAATTTAATGTCTAATATTTTTAAGGGAAATCTACATACATATCATATTATTTTATTATTTTTATGTATCTGCCATCTATATCTTGAGATTTAGGTATACTGTGTGATTATTGCTTTTTGAAACAATTTTTTGGTACAAAAATTTTAATTTTTATATCAAAAAGTTGCTTCAAAAAGCAACAAAAAAGCCGTCCCAAATGAAGCCCTAGGATTTGTTCAGAACGTTTGCAGCTTTTTATAAAAGTGGGCTTTAAAGTTAATGTTGGGAAAGTAAACATACCACACACACACACACACACACATACATATATATATATATATATATATATATATATATATATATTTATATATATATATATATATATATATATATATATATATATATATATATATATATATATATATATAAAACATTTAATATTAATGATGTTTTTTATGTAATTTTAAATTTTAGTGCTATGTAAATAAACATCAAAATTTAGATGTTAGATATATAAATTTCTAAAAAATGTGTTGTTTGCATGTAAATCTCTCCATTTTTAATTAATAACTTAGAGCTCTATATCTCAATCTAGATCATGAAAATTAATGTGGCATCCAATTTAAAGAGGAACATTAGAAGCCATTTATTTTTAATCAAATTATTTTTAACTAAAAACAATTTTCATATAAGAAGTAATAGAATATTCAAAATATATCAATATTGAATCCAATTGATTTCTAGTGAATTATTCTCTACTCATTAATTAAATAGTTTTCAAATCAATTCACAATTATTGAATGAGTTGGTTTGTCACAGAGCAAAACTATTTGCTTTTATTAAATCATACGGTTTTTGGTTAAGTAATGTCTTAAGTTGTTGATCAGCATATATAAGTGAATAAATGCTGAGGGCATTGAGAATTATTTATTTTGTTTCAACTGCCTATTTACAGCACGAAAGACATTTCTTACCTTTTTTTCTTATCAAGCAATGAAATAGGCATAAATATATCATTGTTGCGTGCTAAAATTTTTGAGTTGGTAGAGTATATGTTTTACGTCTCAGTATTGTAAAAAAATTCAACACGCACAAATAAAAGTATAGTAAGATAAGAAAATTTTAATGTGGAAAGTCATGCCAAGTAAAAACTTATGGGGTTTAGCCTAATTGAAAAATCCACCATGTAGTAAACGATATAAAAATCATCTTTTTTGTTTTACTATTGAAGAAAGAGAGGGATTAAATTGATGTATGATTTTTTCTTAGGGAGAATATGGAAATTAAATGTTTATAGAGGGACAATTAACTTCCAACAATAGGATTTAATTTCTCTAATAAATAGTATAAAAATCAGGTGTACACAGGCAGAATACTATACCCAACAGCAGGAGGGTTAAATCTTCTTAATATTTGGAGTTGGTGGCGATTTCTGATACTTATCGTCCATGGGGATGATGGTTGTCAACAACAATAGTTGGTGGTGCTCGTCGGCGGCGATGATTTGAAAATGTAAGAGACCTATCTCTATTCTTACTCTTCTTTTGAAGAATGAGGCTCTATTTATATGCTCTTTTTTTATTTGAACTAAAATCCAAAGCACTCCAACGTACGGCCGATATTGATTCCTTTATCTTTAAGCTTTTATATATTCAGCATTTAAGTGCCTTAATGATGTTATAATGAAATGCTCTTAGGCTCATTGGATATGCCTCGTCAAGCCTCTTGATTTGACTATAAGCATGTCTAATTTGGATATCATTTTGTCATTCAATTAATATTTGAAGTTTCTAATTATATTTCAAATGCTTGATTTGGCTCTTTTAGGTTCGAATTTGATCAATTTTGATATCATTGGGTTTGTCTCACTGAGACATTCAAACCAACAATAAGTTTGCTAAACTTGAAGTTCATATGATCTTGAATTTAATTCTAATAATTTACAATTTAAAATTTTGCATTCAGATTTATGCTGATCATACTGATCTTTTGTAGATCATAATATATTTTACATCAGGATGAGCTTGAAAGCTCTGAAATTTATACCAAGATTATCATTATTTCAATAGAAATATAAAGTCTTTCAAGTCTACTCTGAATCAAAAAAATGTTAGAATATCTTTACCCAATTATTTTTCTTTTGAAGAAAAAAGAATTTAATAGGGAAATCAATTTTACTTCAACTTTACCTTGAATCATGCAAAAAGTCAAAAAAAAAAAAAAAAAAATCATGCAAAAAGTTTATATTGCATGCAAATATTTTATTTTATCCAATTTCACCAACCTGCAGTCCTGCTAAAATTATAATATATGAATAAAAAATATAGCTTGGAAGGCACTGATTTGTTGAACTAAAGTGGCTGCTGGTTGATGTCTTGGTTGATGGCTATTAATTCATGTTTACAGTTATTGGATCAACCTGTACTAGAAAATTGCTTTAAGAAGCAAGAAGAAAGTTGTCCCAGACGAAGCCTAAAACAACCAATTTAGGCTTTGTTTCGAACAACTTTCTTATTGCATTTTAAAGTTGTTTTCTAGTACATAAATTTTGTACTAAAAAACTGGTTTAGAGAATAAAAAGAAAGTTGTCCCAAATAAATAATTAATTTGTGAGTAACTTTTAGAAGTTACCACATTGTTTTAAAAATATAAAAATAATTTCATCAAAATAAATTAAATATACTCAACAATTTGAATTTATCATTAACAAAATGCCAATGATATATATTATTTACCCATATAAGATTTGCCATAGTTGTTAGTTGTTCCAAAAACAAGCAATAAAGGGTGCCTAATATTTGACTAATTATATACAAAATGAAGCTGATAAATGTACTTCTCTTCCTTTCAGAACTCATAGAAGCTGTGCCTTTGAGGTATGGTTTCATCAATGGAACTCCTTCCTCCTGAACTGGAGTGGCCCTTCCTGTAACAGCCACTGTTGCTAACCTCCACCTGAGTTTTGAACACTGCACATACCGGCCGGTGGTCGGAGAACCGCGACTCTCCTCTGTTATATTGTAGTTGCTCAATACCATCTCCAGACCATAATATACGATCACACCTACAAGAAGAGCATAAAATTTCTGCTTTTTAAAGCAGCTTTCTAGTACAACAATTTCTTGAAAGCAACAAAAAAGTAGTGATCAAAAGCTATCCCAAACGAAGCCTTAACAGTTTAGAGTGTACCATGCCGGGGTTCGACGGTTCTTCTTGGACTTTACTGTCTCTCCAGCATATTCATCAGAGTTGTGAGAGTACTTGTAAGTTGGTGCAAAATAGATCTTTCCCTCTTTCCAGCCATGAAATACTCTTCCTGCTTCCTTCTCCATATTTAGCTGAGTAAATGTTTAAGACATTTAGATTTGAAAGAGGGTGATTGTTCAATGATTTTATTGAGGCTATGATTCATTTACCTGATCCTTCTCTAGTAAAGCATCCCAATCATTATCATCTAGCAATGTTCTTGTGTCCTCATAGCTCAAAGCAACTCGATAATTCAAATCACCAAGCCAAAATGCTCGACTGTAGAAAAGAAGTTTGTTTTTTTGAAGATTTGAAGAGAATATGTTGATGTGAAAGAAATGAAATGGGCAACCTTTGACTTAAGATATACATATTTTTTTCCTACCATTTTTATTTTCTTTCACTTCAAGTTTGATATCTCATCAAAAAGTTATCTTGATCAGGCACAAATCTCGAGGCAAAATAGAGAGGGAAACTTCCGAAATTAAACTTGGGACCATATGAACTCTGATTTAAGGAAACTTATAGTCTGACTGAACGTCTTGAAAAGACGAACCCAATGACACAAAATTCAACCCAATCCAAGCCCAAATAGGTTCAAATCGAAGACCCAAAGAACCTTTGGAAGGTTTAAACCATAAATTGGATGACCAAACGGTTTCTAAATGTAACATGATTATAATCGAATTGAGTTGCTTAGCGAGACAAATCTAACCAGCCCAAGATTGTTGAATTCTAACATCCTTAAGACATTCAAATGCCCTGTAAAAGATCCACAATCAAGGAGATCAATATTGACCGTCCATTCAAACCACTCCCAACGTACCCTTAATCTCCCTTCTATTTACTGGACATGCAACTCTCATAAAATTATAAATAAACCCCTCATTCATCATGGAAAGGAGGGCTAAGCAAGGAGGGAAGCAATGAAGAGAAAGAAGAGAAGGAATAGAGAGAAACTAAAGTTCTCTTGCCACCAAACCCCTCCTCGACCACCGTCAGATCACTGACCGTCGTCAGACTTTTTCCCAGCCACCGACCAATGTCGGACTTACCCTCGGACACTGACTAACGTTGGACTTCCACCTAGCCACCAACTACAGTCTTCCTGACCTCTATCTTTTGCCGAGTTCTATCATTCCGACCTTCGTCGCCTGACAATAGTCTTTCTGACCTTAGTTGTTTGCCTACTATAGTCCTTCCGACCTCTGTTGCCATACAACTATCTTTTTGACCTCCATCCCCTGCATATTATGGCCCTTACAACCTCTGTCGCTAGACTACGGTTTTTCTGACTACAGTCGCACACCGACTATGATCATTCCGACCTCCATCATCAAACAATGGTCTTTCTGACCTCTGTTGCCTGCTGACTATTGTCCTTCCGACCTCCATTGCTTGACAACAGTCTTTCCAACCTCTGTCACCCACCAACTACAATCCTTTCGACCTCCATTCCCAGACTACTATCCTTTCGACCTCTGTCGTCAGAAAACAGTCTTTTTGACTACTGTCGCCCGCCAACTATAGTCCTTTCAACCTTCGTTGTCAGATTACGGTCCTTCCGACCTCCGTTGCCAGACAATGGTCTTTCTGACCACTATCGCTCGCCGACTAAAGTCCTTCTGACATCCGTTTCCTAATAACTATCTTTCTGTCCTTCATCGAATGTTTACTACGGTCCTTCCTACCTCCATTGCCAGATTACGGCCCTTCTTACCTCCATCGCCATACAACGGCCTTTTCGACCTCCATCACTCATCGACTACAGTCATTCTGATCTCCATCGCTAGGTAAAGGTCTATCTGACCACTGTCGCAAGCCATCTAAAGTCCTTCCGACCTTCGTCACCTGATAACATTCTTTCTGACCTTCGTTAAATGTCGACTATGGTCCTTTTCGACCTCCATAGCCAGAATATTTCCCTTCCGACCTCCGTTGCCAGACTACAGTCTTTCCGATCATTATCATCTCCCGACTACGATCCTTTTGACCTCCGTCTCCAGACTACTATCTTTTCGACCTCTGTCACCCGCCGACTACCATCCTTCCGACCTCCATAGCCAGACTATGATCTTTCTGATTTCCGTCGCCTGGTGACTATGATCTTGTTGACCAAACAAATATGTCAATACTAATTCTTTCAATTCCCACCATATAATGAATTATATATATAATGTATATTTGCTACATTAAGTCAAGGTCTTCTCTTGAAGGAAGGGCCTCATTTGTAATAAACGGCAAACACTAGTGGATTAATTCAAATTGGGCCAGGCCCCCTGAGTTTTCCCCATTTTCAGGGGTTTCCGCGTAAAAACTTTGGTGTCTCTTATGAACGCTATACCCTCTCTTTTATTTGATTGTTTGCTGGATCTTCATACAAAACTAAGACGTTAATCTTTATATTTTTTCTACAGCCGCGAATATTCTAACCCATAACAAAGTTATGATTCAAACAATTTTTTTGCAGCTAATTTGGTAAAATGATAGAAACATACTCATGATCTATGATTCTTTCAGGTACTCGACGAGTTGTTCTCTTGCATATCTTAGGGAACTGCGTGTTCTTCAAGATCTCGGTGACATCGGAGTTCCTCCTCAACTCGTCACCTTCTTTCTCTCCTGAAGCCAAATGGCTACAGATAAAGCAGAAGCTGGTCTCATGAATTGTCATGCTCATTGCGATGCATCCCTGCACAGTAATTAGTGATTTGAAGGCACATAGCATCACAAAACATCTAATTATGATACAATGTTCTTTCCAAATGATATACCAGTTAAAATGTTTCCCTGAAATAAACAGTTTTTCTTCTATTTTGAAATGTTTGCTTAGATCATTTGATTGCTCGTGGATAGTAAACCTCTCAAAAGGTAATCATTATTTAGTAAAATGTATTTTTTATCCACAAGCAACCAAGCAATCCCTTAGAGCATCTCCAACCGAACGTCAAACATGTCTATGGCGTCGTTCAGTCGCTCGAGCCGAATGCCAAATCTTCCGCTATTTCCTTGGCGTCGCACTGTTCACCTACGTAATTTTTCTATCTCAATCGAATTTGCCGAAGAAACTGGCAAAAGAGGAGAAAGACGGTTACCTTCGCAGAACTGCGTAAAATAGAGTTCGATTGTAGAAGAATCACGAAAATTTTGAATTTCACTGCATTTAGGAGTGAAAAATGGAATTTTTCGGTTGGAGATGCTCTTAGAGTGTTCCTTCTCCACTTCTTAATTTGATTTCATGAAAATAGTGATTCTAAAATGGTAACTAACCTTGTTTCCAAGGTAACCCATGATCCCTCTCCCTGTAGAGGAAATCCTAAGATGGCCAATGTGTTGTACAAGAGCATTTCTCACCCACACAGACAAGAAGATGCCCACCATCTGTTTGTTGGAAATCAAACAATATTCATTTCCAATCACTTTCTCTTGACCACCACAGCATGGTAAGGCAGAATTCTCATCAACAGCGATTGATTCAATCCTCTTTATGAACTCCCTCATCTCCCTCGCCCTCCAGTGCACGCTAGATGGGTCGAGGGAGCAGTTACAGATCTTGGCCAAATCACTATTTGCTCTATTTTGTTTGCTTAGAACCTTCAGTGAGGACCTCTGGAAGGTGGTTCTTCCTGTCTTCTCCTCTTTCACTTGGTTGATGTGCTTTGATGAGTTGGAATCTGATGAAGGCTCTTCCCTATCACTCAAGGATCTGCATTTCGGCCTATTAAGGGCTCGACCGATGAGCGCGAGCCACTTTGTAGCTGGTTCGTTGTCCTCGATGACAAGCACATTGCCTGCATTCAGAGGAACTATTTCCTGAAACCTGAAGAAGGTAAGAATATCAGAAATCCTCACATCCTTCGCTTATCAAAACATGATAATCATTGAAGAGTTCCCACCCGATCACATATATATCTATGCCTTCTTCAACTTGTAGAAAATCTTCAAGATTGAGGCCAACGTGTGGAGGTCTACCCCCTACATTCCATGTCCCAACAAATATCCTACAAATGCAAAACTCGTATCAGAATATGATAGAAATTCAAGAGCATTTATTGCATAATAAGTCCTGCTTGTCTAGACAGAAAAGAATTCAAACCTGTACTCTTTCTTCTCTATGATTTGTTCCTCCAACGGTCGTTCAAAGGTGCAAAGATTCAGGCTTTCTATACGTGAATTCGAAGGTCTATCTGAATATGAACAGGTTAGATGCAGCATTCAGTCATGCCAGCTTAAATCAACGGTATTTGATTTTTAAAAGTATTTTTCAAGATTTGATATGATATTTAAAAAAAAACAGAGATTTTATTATTTTCAAATCACCTGAAAAGCTTTTTCTGATAAGAGGAGATGCATCCAAGAAAAAACTTCTCGCCGCATATTGTCGATTCAAATCTGTTGAAGAAATGGATACAACAGATCTTAATCATTTGAAGATCATATTGCCAAATAAAAAAAAAAAAGAAAAGAAAACAATCAAACAGGTAATCCATACCTGGTAATACATCTCCATCTGACTCTCTTCCACTTCTTCCCTTTTTACCAAAGATACTTGGAAGCAAAGACTAAAATTTTCAAATCAAAACGAATCAAAAGAGTCCAAAGATTCAATTTTTGTTATTCAAATCTATGCCCACCAGTCACAAAGGAGGCAATCTTATCATGGATATTTTTGAAATAGATTAGAACAATACCTTCTTTTTCCTGTCTCCTTTGATAGATTTGTCGGCGGTGGCGGCTTTGGTCCCGTGTTGTTGGCTTGAATTCAACATTCATCCACCCGCGATTCCGATTTCGTGTTTCGATGATTAGCTCAATGCCATTCCATTTCCCTCATAATCGAGCTTGGGGGACAGGTTGGAGGAGAGAGAGAGAGAGAGAGAGAGAGAGAGAGAGAGAGAGAGAGAGAGAGAGAGAGAGAGAGAGAGAGAGAGAGAGAGAGAAGAAAAGAATGGTGGGTGGTGGGAGGAGATAAATTTGATTTGATGATGAAAACAGATTACAGAGGTGAAATTAGAGGGGAGAAGCAGAGGTTCTTCTATCGCTGGATTCTGTTAATCATAACGAACTCTCTCCCGCCATCTTCGAGTAGTTGTTTGATACGGGCTGCCCGCATGCGACTGATGGATATTGGACGGGAGGAGGATGTGATTGTCGGATCGGGTGAATAGGATAACGTTTGGTGTTTTAATGGACGGTCTGATGATTGGATGTCGCATGCGGATTTCCAAGATTAAGACCAAGTCCAGTCTAGCTTATCTTATTGCCACTTGTCAGGGCAATTGTGAAAATATGATAAATTGAACAAATTTATTGAAAATTTTAATTAATTTTGTGATTTTATAAATTCAAATATGATATCTATTTAAATCATAATAGCATAACATTAATTTCAAAAATATTTTGTTATTTATAATTTTATAAATTTAATTTAAAATGTGATCCAGTTTAATAACTGGTGTAAAAAAATAAATAAATAGAAACAAACAGTCCGATAAAATGCAGCCGATGATATTGAAATGAAACAAAGTGATCGAAGAGCTTACTTCCTTGAAACCGATATATTTTTTATTGGTAAAGTTTTGAATTAGAATATCATTACTCAAATTTGATTTATTGAAATTTTTTTAAGATTATTATAACATAAAAAATAATAAATTCTAGTTTATGGGAAGTTTCTAGAATAATATATCTAATTTATGGGGATCTAAAAAATGCTCTCATGGTCAATGATACTATAAATTATAAAGTTGGTGACATTAATTTTTTCCTTGGAATTTGAAGGAAATTTTTATTACAATTCTTCTTCTATATAAATTTGCTAAAAATATAATTTATTTGACTGTTTAATGTTTTGAGAACTAAAAATTATATAAAGAATCTTATTTGATCAAATGAATTTTCTCATAATATATCAAAAGTAATTAGGTTGAGGATGATGAAAGGAAAACAACATAAAAAGTTCTATGGTCACATCCTAAGATCTAAAATGGAAGAATTATTTTTCTTTTCCTCTTTTCATTTATTTATTTATTTCTTACTTTTCAGTAAAAGTCAAAAGTCCTTTAAAATCATATCAATTTAATATCAAAAGCTAATTAATTGCAGTAAAAGAAACATAAACAATGAAAAATATAATTTATATTACAATCGTAGTCAATAATTACATTCTGTCTCAAATGTCCAAAATAATATATGCAATAGTCTTCATAGGCTATAAAAATAAACACAAATCAGAGGAACTGAAAGAAAACTAAATTAGTAGTACAAAAAGAAAACTATGCAAGCTGTATTCTCATGTTGTAGGGTTCTTACCTTTACTTAAATTCATATAAAATCACAGACTGAGCATAAAAGTCCAGCAAATAATTAAAATCTTAAAACTAAAATTAATGCAAAGCAAAAAGAGAAACAATATGTTGTAAATCATATAAGAAAATCTATGAATCAATACATATGTTATATGTACTAGTCACGTGTATTAATTAATCATTATGTCTTTATGATATAATCAATTTCATTAAATCATATCATTCAATAATTCTAGTTAGTCCATCAATTGTAATAGTAGCATCAGTATCCATACTTCGTAACAGCAACCAAAAACAAAAACTAATACTTTGATATTCGTGTCCATACAATATCAATATATAGTAATCAATATCTATATTTAATAATTAATATTAACAATCTATATTAGTAATAAGTAATTAGTATCACTAATCAGTATTCTATCATATATTCAAATGATGGTATCTTGCTCTTATATATATGACTCTCAATTAGTCGCCACTTATGACTCTCAATTGACATACTCCATATAACTCCCCTTGAATCACGTGGATCAGTAGTCCCGACTTCTTATAACTCCCAATTAGTCTATATATCATTATGACTCCTATCAATGAATCAGAAAATCTTAAGGATAACACGTGGGGGATATCATTTCATATATCTATTATTAATCAAAATTATCCTTTCATTCATTTCGAATTAGTATCACATTTCAGTATATATTAGTCCTATCAATCATTTCAGCATATATTACATTTTAATATTATCATATCAAAGCACAATATGTTACTTTCAACCCATTTTTAGTATACACTTTTCCTACTCATTTTATTCAAAAATTCTTATACACATATTCAATTGATGAAAATATAATAAAATCATATCAAATTATTTGGAATGATAAAATCTATCACATATAAAAAGTACACAATGAAAGCCTACAAAATCAGAAGATAATATATTTTTGACAGATTAGGGGAGATAAAAGGCTTTAGTATCTAATTTAGATTTCTTTCCTTTTAGATTCATTTGCCTGATCAATAAATAAATTTTAACTTTAAAATAGATTAATCAAACAAAATAAACACATACAAAATAAATCCTTCAAAAAAAAAAATCTACAAACACATAAATAATACAATCAATAATGCAGCTCTAGTTTCAAGCAAATTCTTCCACTACAATTGCTTTGATACCACTTTGCCATGCCCCAAGATTTAAAGTGAAATAATTTCTTTTATTTCTTTCTTATTACTCAATAACAACCAATAATCATTTACAACAAGATCAATTTAATATCCAGAGCTAATTAATTACATTAAAAAAATAATGGAAAATATAATTCACATTACAGTAGTAGTCAATAATTCAATATGTACATTTTGTCTCTAAGGTCCAAAATAAAATATATAATAGCCTTCACATGCTTAAAATATTTACATAAACTTGGGGTTAGGGGTGTCAAAATTTTACATGACCGAAAACCCGATCAGAAAAATTGTAGGTTATGGTTAACCCCATTTGCCATACAGATCGGGTTCGGTAATCCAACAAGATTATAAATTAAGGTCGGGTATGGGTTGAGCCGAAACCAACCCAGAATGATATAGAAAATTGCTCACCTCCTCATATGCCAGTTCGCCCTGATGGCCTAACCGCGATCGTCATCACCTCGCCTCCCTGCCTACGACCTCAGAGCCTCACCTAATCCTTCGTTCCTCCATCCACTCTGCACCTCTCTTGTGAGCTAGAAAGTGCAAACAACAAACCAGTAAACCCTCTGTCTTCATCACCTGTTGCGACAATGGAAGTGGGAAGCTGATGTTGTGATGCAGATTTGGTCGATGCGGTCGCCGCTGGTTTCTCGGACGTAGACGCGACGCCGCGGCCCTCACGGCTTAATCGCTTAAGTGCTCGACCTCACCGCTCACCCCGTTGTCCGCCATTTCACTCACGCGTTTTTGAATCAAAATGGGTATGTGGGTCATGTCGGGTCGGGTCAACCCAATAACCTGCATGGGTCGGGTCTGGGTTGATTCTTTTAGACCCGTGTCCACTCGGGTTCGACCCAAACCCGACCCGTCGACCCATTTTGACACCCATAAACCCTAAATTCTAGATCAAATAGAGAGTGTACGTCTTTTGTTTTGAAGTTGTGCAAGGTCAGCCAAAGATGCCTTAATGCAATCTAATGAACTCAACCCAATTTAGAATCCAGGTCCATGACCTTTCTCGAGTTCAATATTTATATCAATGTCAGAACACATTGTTAATCATAAGTTCAAGCATGTGGGAGATGGCCCATCACTTGCTACTATTTCCCACTGTTATGAGTTGTTTTAGTTTTAGGCTATGTTGCTCATGCATGTTATCACACCTTGGTAATGCTCTATAAATAGAGGCCTTGGGTTGATGTAAGATTTGGGAAAAATTAATGAAGCTTCCCCAATTGCTGTCTCTCTCTCTCCATCGCTCTCTCTCTCTCTCAAGAACATCTTTCAAGATCCTAACATATGGTATCAGAGCTAGGGAGATGGAGGAAGTTCTTGCATTCAAGAAAAAAAGAGAGGAGGCTTATGGTGATGACCGGAAGGCAGAATTGCCGGCTATGAGCATGCAGGAGATGAAGTCGGACTCAGGCCCTATTCTTGAGTCGGACATTGGAAGCATGTATCGAACTCGGGCGGTAGTTTGGGTTAGCTGCAATCGGAGCCGGCAGGGTTGGATCGGCCGCGAGTTCTGTCGTGGGATCAGCAGAAGGCTTCGACGAGTCTTGGTTCGGCGCTGGGATCTTGGTCGGAGATGGGCTGGAAGCGGACAGTCGGAGTCGCGTGCGGTGTCGAGTTGTGCATCTGTCCGAGTGTGAAGGCTCGGGCAAGGAGGGTTCGCGGCTACAGGCGGGACGACTGGATCTTGGGTGGCTTTGGCTGTTTGACTCGGACGGCTTGCAGAATAGATGGGGCGAATCTCATATAGTTCATGGAGAACCTGAGATTTGAAACAGAGGCCATGGCCATTTTCTATGGGGTTTGTTATTTAGTAGAGGATGTTATTGTTGAGGTTTTCTTGCTCAGGTTATGCTTGAAGGTGAAAGTTTGAGGAGCTTCATGGAAAGAATTGCAAGATTGAAGATTGGGCTCAGATGAGGGAGAAGGTAGAGATTCATATTCAAGTGGAGTTTCGATCAAGGTGGAGTACGGAAGGCAACTGCAGAGGCGGAGAGAGAGACTCTTAATCTTGAATTCGATCAAGGTGGAGAATTATAGGAGCATGTTGAAGAATCAAGAACCTCGAGGAGGCAAGATGGTCGAAACTTGGGATTGTAACGAGCGGAGCGCAGGTGAATGCACAGGACTCAGTGGACAGGTGGATCGTGCGAAGTCGCAGGTAGGAGCGCGCACGGGTGTCCAGGGCGATCGGTTGGATTGCAATAAGTTCGAGTTCTTGTGACGAGTGGTTCTTTGTTTTTTGTAAAACTAAATCAAGGTGGAGATTGTTATGAGTTGTTTTAGTTTTAGGCTATGTTGCTCATGCATGTTATCACACCTTGGTAATGCTCTATAAATAGAGGCCTTGTGTTGATGTAAGATTTGGGAAAAATTAATGATGCTTGAGGTATTTTCCTCCCCAATTGCTGTCTCTCTCTCTCCCTCCCTCTCTCTCTCTCTCAAGAACATCTTCCATGATCCTAACACCCACAAATACAAAATTTTTCAACTATCCCATGTTGAGTTAGATACAGTACTTGCAATTGGTTTATTTTTTTAATAATTAGTAAAATTATATGGTTTTCCAAATAGTATTATTTCTGATTGAATGTTTTTCAACACCATTAAGGCATTATAACACTAATATAACACTAGATTATATTATTTTATCTTGAATATCATCTATATTCTAACCTTGCTTTATTTAAAGGTGAATCAAAGTTGGGCTTAATAGACAAGTGATCAAGTTTATTTTCAATTAGAAGTTTTGCGTCTAGGAGAAGGTTTTCTTACTGTTTTATGAAACAATTTTTTAGCTTAAAAATTTTTTGCACTAAAAAACTGCTTTAAAAAATAATAAAAACGAAATCTAAGGCTTCATTTGGGATAACTTTCTTACTACTTCTTAAAGCATCTTTCTAGTACAAAATTTTTAATTTATATACTAGAAATCTGCTTTAAAAAATAGTAAAAAAATCATCCCAAATAAAACCTTAGTTGAATAAAATCAAATTGCTATTGCCAAAACTGACAAAGTAATCTTGAATATGAGACTGTTAATATTTGAATTTGAGTTCCTAGCAGAAGTACCAATTTTAACACTAACCAACAGTGCAAAAAATGAAGATAAATCATTTAAACAACAGAAACACGACTAGCTGCACACCATCATTTGGTCTAAGATCTGATCTGTTGAAATTTTAAATGCCCTTAGTATGTATTAATTAACACCTAAAAGCATTTTTTAATACAAAATCTAAACCTTCACAAAGAATATTAAATCTAAGAAGCTTATACATCTTTTGAAAAAACTGTAAAGAAAGAAAACTCATAAAAAAATCATTTACAAACTACTCTGTTTCTCTTCTTTAATCTGTTTTGCCCAAATAAAATGGTCTCCATGAAAGCCAAGAACCATCAGCCCTACCAAGTGATGAGCAATCAAGGCAAGGTGGTCTGTCACAGCCAACCAGGAAAGTGAAAAAATTATCAAAAGATTTTCTCCTGTAAGGCCGAAATAACCCCCCAATCTCTTGGAAAAAACAGAAATAAGAGAGGACCTATGAGGTATTCTGTACTGTAGAAGATGTTTTGTCTACTCAAAAAACTGCTGAAGCCAACTAAAGTTATAATCAGTTCTTCGGTACTGACTTAGGCTTCGTTTGTGATAATTTTTTTCATGCTTTCTAAAACATAATTAGAAAATTTTATACTGAAAAGCTGTTTTAAGAAGCAGTAGGAAAGCTGACCCAAACGAAACCTTAAATCACCTGACCCGCTTGCGGTCCCTGCCTGAATGGTCTGACCACCTCTTCTCATCTGGCTTTCTCTTCATCCCTCCTGAAAGTTTAACATTATTACTTTGAAACTTCCGAGAAGAATAATTATGCTCATCAATGGAGGTTGGGTTCCCATCTTCTTTGCATTGTCTTCTCCTCATATTTGCGGGCGCTGGTTGCTCCACCCTTTGGAGGGGCTTTGGCCATATTCGCCTCTTTACCCGTGTCATCTCCTCATCCTCCATATCCAACTCAATTCCATCCTCAACCTGCTTTGCAATAGGATCATTTTTCTTGGCATCATCATTTTGGAGTTTCTGTGCCTTTTCAACAGCAGAAATAACATCTGCAGCACTTCCCCTATCATGCTTTGAAGAGTTCAGATTTTCTGCTGTGGATGATTCCCAACGGCCTGAAATTAGCTCAGTCTCTCGATATGAACCATCTTTCCCATTACAATCTGCACTTTGGTCCCTGATACCAACAGTTTTACCATCAGCACTACAACCATGGCCACGGCGATGATTCTGAGTATTCAGAGAACCCAAACGTTTACTATCAGGATTAGATTGTTGGATTCTGATGGACCTCATTGGTGGAGCAGGTTGACCTCGAGAGGCATTATTTACAGATGGTGAACTCTCACTGACAGTTGAGGTTGTTGTTCCCGTAAGATGATGATTAATTCCAGCAAAAAAGCTTCCATTAGTTTCATTACAATGAGATTGTTGGGTTGCTTGATTTTGCTCGTAAAGCTCCAACAATTGATTGCTAACATCTACAAGCAACATGAACATGAAAATTTTTTGGTGCGCAAAAAAAGATCCAATGTTTTCCTGGTCAGAAAAGAATTGATAGAATTATCAACCTTCAAGCTGCCGTGGAGTAACATCAAACACTTGCCACCACGCTTTCTCTCCATCGGAGGGAAGCTTCACCTTTATAAACTTGGAAGCGAGAAACATGGCACCAGCAGCTATGTGCATGGGCTTGAACTGAAGGCACAGTGATGTCCGCAAGCTGCACGGTATTGTTGAATTAGCGAAACAAGGTAAAAGGTTAATAAGATGAAACCAACAAGAGATAGCGAAAGAGGTATGGTACCCATCATTTACAAAATTCCAGGCCACTTTAGCAAGAGAACTTTGTGCTACGTTGAACAATCTAATTGCATCTACAAGGGATCTGTATGGATGGTGGACGTTCAGATCAAAACCAAGAGTCGCAAGAACAAGCCTTTCCCCCAATAAAATGAGCTCCTTTTGTTGTTCATACACTTCCTGAAAATAACCAAGAGAATACGGAGCAGAGGAAAAGTAAAAAAAAAGAGATTTTTCACTAGGAAGCAAAAGGGGAGAGGGTGACAAGCAAAATTAAGTCGAGCAAAGAGTATCACTTCATTTTTATTCTAATTAACAAAAAAACTAGATGGTACCTTATGCTTGATTTCCTGAGCAGCAAAAGGGCCTTTCTTATGAATTATCTCATATGAAACAAGAATAACATCTTTCAGGGGGCGAGGAGTTTCTTCAACCTTGCCAGCAAGGAACATACATACTGTTGCTATTGTCTGCAGCAAATAAGTAAAAATATCAAGCTCTGAAGCAAATGAGTATAAATATCACGCTTACAACAGTTACCAATGTAAAATTTCATTAAAGAACACATTTTGCTAGGCTGGCATAGCCAAACTTCTTTTTCTCAAAATATTGAAATCAAAATTCCATTGATCCAGACTATTGAAAATTTTGAGTTCAGATAAATTCTGGATTAGCGATGGGTTCAGTTCAATACCACTCCAAACCCAAAAGTACAAGCTAAAACCAAACACATAATGCAAAATCATATGACATATCAACTAGATATACATAAATGTCAACTATGACATAATCATGGAGTCCACTTCATCCCATACCCAAAAATTACGATCTCTTTCTTTTGGTCCTACCCCCAGGAGGTGATTCATCTTTCCTTTCCTTTTCAAATAGGTCTTCACAAATCAAAACCACTTTAAATAATTCTTCCCATTAAGTGATATGAAGGTTACATATTTTGGAGGTCTCATCTTCCTTGGTGCACCATAGAGTCTTCCATTTGGTCAAAACTTTGGGAGGAATTGGCTTGAAATATTGTGACGAGAAAGGGTAGCGATGAATGCTATATTAAGAAGGGCAGTAATGAAAGCTGCATTGGTTATAGATAGGATAGCAACAACAATGGAAGACCAATAATGAAGGCACGACAACATAAAGAAAAAAAATTTAGGGTTGTGGCAAGCTTCAGGGACGGCAATAGAAAAACATATCTCAAGCAGTTCAACACTCGGCACGCAAATCTCCTATTTCCCAGGCCGTCCTATTCCACCTGGATGTAAAAAATGCACTTAGCAACCAAGTTTCCTTTTGGTCGGTTCGGTCCTAGTTCATGCCTGAACAGACTCCTATTCGATCGGCCCAGTATAGGCACACGCAAGGCCTCTAATCCCTCTAGTCTGATCGCAAGGAGTAAATGTCTCACACTGTTGCTCGTCCCAGCCCTAAACCAACACGAGAGTCCCTTGCTCCATCTCCCTTTTAGTGTTGGACGCATGCAAGCAAAGAAGAACTCCCAGGTACGTTCGTTTTTGCCTCTCGATCCCACACAGGGAGTCACACACAGCTCTCTCTCTCTCTCTCTCTCTCTCTCTCTCTCTCTCTCTCTCTCTCTCTCTCTCTCTCTCTCTCTCTTGGACGCATGAATGAAGAAAAAGGACTGAATAAGGGATAATAATAAGGCGGCTTGGAACAATAGCACTCAGAATTTCAACAATGAAGGTGATGAGGACATTGACAGACGCTATCGACAAGTTTATCGACGAAGGAATCACAGATCTATGGCTACGATTCAGCGCCTTTACTTTTGATGCATTTCTTCATGTTATGTTTTATTTAGTTTTGTTGTTTTCCGAATTTTCCCCTTTGGGGAAGTGTATTGTTATTGTAGCCCAGAGGGCAGTTGCGTACTTTTCTTTTTCATGATTGAGACTTATATATAGTTGTCTAATGTGTTGTAAGAGGATTTGATGAATGATTATATGATATTTTATTTTGTTTTCTTCTTCTTCTTGTGAGTGCACTAGAGAGAAGGGAGAGCCCAACGAGTGGGCAAACACAACACCCACCAGTCATTGGAAGAGTATGTGGCTCGTGATTTTCTTATTTGTTTCTTTTCTTTCTCCGTCTTCAACTTCCGGCATTCTTCCACCCCGTCACCACCACCCCGCATCCGAAATACCACCCCTAAGTCCATTCGAACTCCCATTCCAAAGCACCACCTGCCGGTCTAAGCCCTTTCCCCCCACCCAACCTAACGCCAAATCCTCCCCATCACCCTTGCAGCCGGCCACACCATGCTTTCCCACCATTATGGTGATCCTCATCACCTTAATGATCTACATTAGCCCCAACAAGAAAAGGAAAGGATTTAATCCCATTTGAAATTCAAATTTGAATTTCAAATTCTTTCTATATTTGAAATTCCTAATTAGGAAAGTATTTAGTCATGAATTCAATTTAAATTCAAAATAGATTGAATGCTTTACTAATTCACAAACCTTGTTTAGAAACTCCCTAAAACCCCTCCCAAATTCCCTCCCTCTCTCTCAATGCCGCCGGCCACCCCATTGATGGCTTTCCCATCAATTCCCATTAAAGCTCCAAATCCCTCCTTAATTTGAATTCAAATTTCAAATTAAATCCTACCAAATCTACTTAAAATCTGAAACTAATTTTAGATTTGGATTAAAGCTCTTCCTCTCCCTCCCTAACCTAACCTAACTCTCCCTCATCCACATCGTCCCCTCTTCTTCACCCTTGGCCGCCCTCTCCACTTGCATCATCTCCCTTGGAAAACCTAAACCCGCATGTTATTTGAAGCTAAGAGAAGGAAACGAGTTCTTTCCTCCCTCCTACCAATGGTGTATGGCCGACCCTTAGGTCGACCACGGATTTGTCTTCGACGAGCAAGGGAGGACGGATATTCTTGGATCCCCGTTCTTTGACGTCTTCTTTGGCAACGATGAAACTGTGGAAGTATACATCGACCGCATCTTGTACCAACTAACATTATCGATTGAAGAGCACCTTCAACCGGGTCGTTGGATAACCATCGGTCACCCACCGCCTCCTCCACCGTCGGCTACTTCTCCATCAACGAAGGTCCTCGGCGCCGTCTTCCTAGTGGTAATATCCTTCTTCGTATGGTTCGTTTTTCTCCGCTAAAGCCTAAGAGTTATTGAGTGAGCAGGTACTCAAGGTGAACCTCTCATTGTTAAATGATGGATTATGTTATGTGTACTTCGTATTTACTATTGTCTTGAATTTTGATTGGATTGTTCGGTTAATATCAAACGCTCTTCTTTGGCCTAAGCAAGTTGAAGGCCTTGAATTCCTAACTCTTCTTTATTTGCAAGCAATAATTTTCATTAGCAATTTTTTATCAATTGTTCCTTTAATTTTGCAAGTAACTCCTATTGGTATCACATCAAAAGGTCGGTGGTGGAACAATAGGGGAAACAGATTATGTATCATTAGGCTATGATATCATGTTAAATTCAAAGAATTGGAGAGGGAAAAATGCTTCTCCTTTATTGGACAAAACTATCTTTATTTATAGATCTATACAAGATATCTTAATAAGAAAATAAATAATTACAAAATAATGCATAATCGTACTAATATAATCCTTACTAAATTAGCTACCCAAATTTGAACATGGAGATTGGCAGGATCCAAATGAGCCTCTCATGGATCCACATGCTGGCCATAAGATCAAGAGAGAAGGGACGGCCGGAATGGCTGGGATGATATTTGACAATTATTAAACTATAAGAATACATGCATACATATGTAGATACATCATACATTCAGATACATTTTTATCCTAGTTCAAGCTAGTTGGCCTAATTCAACTTAAGTTCAATTCTATATGGGAAGTTCAATTCTATATGGGCTTGTCTCATGGGAACCCTTGTTGAATGCGTTTTTGGCTCTAATACTAATCCAATTTTCGATCAGTCTTATATCCTTGATCAAATTCAAACCCTATTCTTTTGGACTTTCAGGTAAGTCATATTTCAATGGCGACTTACAATCTCATCCTTACTAGCAATATTGACAAGATTGATGAGCAATTTTTTCCATTTAAATGTCACAACTAATCTAGTACATAAGGATATACTTCACACTTGTTCCTCTTTCCAGGAAAAAACTAAATTTGAAGCTTGTATCATAGGATTATTATGACCTTGCTGTTTCACTTTTGTCTAGTAGAAGTTCAGCATAAGTATGCATTCAAAAACTCAAAATAACACAATAACAACATAGCATTTACTAAGTTAAAAGAAAGTTAAATATGAATAGAGTAATGGACGAAAAAAAAGAAGTCTTAACATTCTTAAATATGTAAGCCTCACATATTTAAAATTCACAAAATTGTTTGTTATTTCACTTCAAAGCTAGTCTTCAGTTTTGATGGCCAAGGTACAGCAGCAAAATAAAGTGATCAACCACAAGCAAACATTTCATTTCCAAACTAATATACAAAAATACAAATAAAATGAAGTCAACTAAATTTCACTCAGACCAATAAAGTTAATTTATAAGAAATAAAACTCCAGTTAAACTTTATAATTGTGTAACCATGCGGCAGATCATTTAACATAAATTAAAGGTTAGCAGATTCACAAATGAATCTAAATCTTCAACACTTTTCATGTGTTTAGCTAAATTGATACGCATAAGAAGCACAAAAATATGTACAAGAATGAAGTACTAGTCATTCTGCCATTCTTGGCAGAGGATTAGATTGAAACCATGCAGTAGATCAATTAACAAAAACAAAAGGTTAGTATATACACCAATGCAGCTAAATCTTTTGAACATATCTGTTATGTTTAGTAAAAGCGATGCACATACGATGAACGAAAAAATGAACAAGAATAAAGTACTAACCATTCTGTCATTTTTGGCATGAGATTGGCGAAGAAAAAAGCGATGACAGAATATTATAGCAGTAGCAATTGTAACTTGCGGTCTGTATAGCAAATAGATTCATCAGTTCAAGAGAAATGTCAAGGTGAAAAATGAAATCGTGCAGTAACTACTGAGCATTGTCAAAACTTGTTCTAACTACGATATGGAAAAAAATAAATGTCAATGTTGTATGTATGCTAAATAAGACTATTAGAATAATGCATGTATGCTAAATAATACTTTTAAAATAAGAACATTCACTTGTTCAACTCTATTCATTGTCTGGGCAGGCTTGGATGATCGCGATCAAACTAGCACTGGTACTGAATCTAATGTCTCATCTAGGCTAGCCCTGGACTTCTACTACTAACTGCAAAATCACTTTTACACTGGCAGTAATGAAATGATAGTAAATATAGAGTTTGATTAGCATCTGTGACAGACAGAATCTACACTATTTTTTAGGATTGATATTGTTAAATTCAAATAATTGGAGAGGTAAAATGCTTGATTTTATTGCACAAAATTATTCCTATTATAGATTTATAAAAGATATCTTAATAAAAATAAATAAATAATTATAGAATCATGCATAATTTCCATAATATAATCTTTCCAAAATCATCCAACCAAATATGAAAAGAAATCAACGTGATCCAGGTGAGCCTCACATGGATTCCCATCCTGGTCGTGGGATCAACTGTCAAGGGACAACTGAGATTTAACAATGATTGGCGTGATCCGGGTGAGCCTCTAATAGGAAATAAGAAAAACACAGAATTCTACAGAAATCAGCAATCTGGCACACTTCCAAGTAGTTTTTGAAAGAAAAACATAGAAATAATAGAGGGATTTTTTTTTTTTTTTATTTGATAGTAGATGAAAGAAAATAGCAAGATACAGTTAGATCTTCAATTAGAGAGGAAGATCTTGCTCTCCACTACGGGAAAACACAGTATTACCGTCGGAGCTTCCGGCGAATTTATATCGATCCGTAACGACAACGTTTTGACTGGTGTCCTGTGCGACGGAATTAGCGTTCTTTCCGGCGGCATAAGTGTCGGTATTTTTCCGAAGTTCGTGACGCTGGTGTATACAATGAAATATATAAGCATATCATCTAGAGCAGCGTAATTGACACTGGAAAACACCGGCGGATTAGACGCCGGACATTTTAAACACAACGAAATGGTAATGTCGAAAGAGACGCCGGAAATTCTTCTGGCATTTTATACGTCGGAAATTCCACGGGCGAAAGCCCTATTTTCGAACCCGAGCCCGTCTGGCTTTTCATTTCCTTCTGCGTTTTGTTTTAACTCTCCGCTCTGCTTCGTCACCCCACCGTAGATCGCCGTTGCCGAGGCTTCTGGACATCCACGACAGGTCGCCGACGATCACCGCCTCCGTCACCGACGAAATGACACAGTTTTCGGGAAAACCCACCGTGAGTTTCAATTTTTTTCCTTGATTTTCATAATATAGATTTACAATCGAGTTCCAAGTGTCAATATCTGAGAGAGTTCCCTAAGTTGAAAGAACTCCCTTATGTTTTCTTAGTCATATGTATGGTTCTCATTTTATGATTTGTTTCCATGATACCTAGTTTTTTGGTCTTAACAACAATCAATGCTCATTAACCTTTTAGGATTTTGGATCAAAATTTGTCCATATATGATATTAAAACAATAGTTGTGGGACTCATGAGGCATTATCGTAGAGAGAGAGAGATAGAGAGAGAGATATATAGAGAGAGAAAGAGAGAGAGAGATAGAGAGAGAAAGAGAGAGAGAGAGAGAATAGGGCCTATTCTAGTGAACTACATACATGAATTGTCTTCTCATCTCATGCTGTAGAGGCTATCTAATCCTACCCAAATAAGCTCCCATTGCAAACTCTTTTCCTCCCTTGAGACTATGGATGCCTTCAACCAGTGCAAACATTCATGCATGTGGATTCCTTTGCATGAGCATTAATTCGAACCTTCAACCAGTGCAAAAAATTTTTTGTTTATGCTACATATTACCTGCGGAACATACGTCGGTATGGCACTGAAAATGAGGATACAACGAATTATTCGATTCGTTCCGGTGTCCGATATACGCCGGTAATTCCAGCGGATGATGCGCGAGTAAGTATACGTTTCTTTAGTTGCGGTGTCCTTTGCGACATTTCGTTCACCGGTATTTCCGGCGTATGTATACACCACAAATTCCGGCGTATTTAACGCCGAAATAATCTAACGGAAAGCGACGTAATCACGCACATTTTTTCGTCGGTAATACGCCGGAAAGTGTTCCGGCGTATTATTTACGTCGGAAAGTTTTTTCCGGCGCGTGCCAAACCGGCGCATGGAATTTTGCCGGAAATTCAACCGTTTGGCCTTACTAAGGCTCTAGGGTTAAGGATTCCGTCCGCCGGTAATGACGGGTTTTCTTGTAGTGCTCACAATCTCTAGCTGGAGACTATAGCCCAAGCAGAACCTAAAAAACACCAAATTATGCAAAACATACGACATAACCTTAACCCTAGAACAGAAAATACTACTTAAAGCCAAAAAAATAACAAATACCTAAACAACCCCTAGAATTTGAATTTTCCCTCTCAAATCAATTTCAATTAAAGCCATAAGACCACAATTAAGAGGAATGGGCCCCACATGTTGTCCCCCCCAGCAATCATCAGGCGGATCTATTTCACCTAGAATAGACCAGAACTGGTCTAGGTGGGATCGGTTCAATCGGCTTCTCAAGAGCCAGTCTAACAATACACCCTCCCAAAGACTCGTCTTGTCCTCAAGGTGAAGTGATGGGAATTAGATCTTCATTCTCTCGTATGGCTTCCAAGTGGTGTCATAATCTGGGAGGTTCTTCCATTTAATCAGCACTTCCTTATCCCTCCCCTCTCTTTGTCACACCCCCTTAAGCTCCAAGGGCTCCAATACTACCTCCAAATCCTTAGTCAGTGTCGTTAGTAACGTCGCACTAGCTACATGCTCCCCTATAGTCCTCCTCAATTGGGATAGATGAAACACTGGATGTGGGGGTAACCTCAGGCGATAAGCCACCGCTCCAATTTTTTCTACTATCTTATACGGGCCAACATATCTGGGAACCAGTTTCTCATTCCTCATGTTAACCATTGTCTTCTGTCTGTAAGGCCGTAGTTTTAAAAATACCTTGTCCCCCACTTGGAACTGAATGTCCTTCCTGTGTCCATCAACCTGCTTCTTCATGATCTGTTGTACCCTCAACAAGTGTTTCTTCAATTCCTCTAACACCCACTGAGGAGATTGATGTGCTCCCCTACCTAAAATGCGCCAAGTGTGTCCCTTTTGTACAACACTTTGAAATGGGTCATCTGAGAAGCTGAGTGGTATGATGTGTTGTACCAATATTCTGCCCATGCTAATCACTTGGCTCACATCCGTGGTGTTTCTGACTCAAAACACCATAAGTCTCCAAGCTTCTATTGACTCCTTCGTCTGCCCGTCCATATAAGGGTGGTAGGCGATGCTTATCTTGAGAACGTACCCTGCAACCTCAAGAGCTCCCTTCAAAACTGATTGAGAAACACCTTATCTCGGTCAAAGACTTTCAACTATGGGATCCCATATAATCTAGCCACATCTGATCTGATGAATGTGGCATTTACTGTAATTGTGGTGTAGGGGTGTCGTAAGGGAATGAAATGCATATATTTACTCATCCTGTCTACCACCACCATAAACAATGTGAATCCCTCAGATCATGGTAGACCATATATAAAATCCATGGACGCCTCCTCCCATACTCTGTCTGTAAGTGCTAAGGGTTGAAGTAACCGTACTGGAGCCATAGCCATGTACTTTTTTCTCTGGCACACCTCGCACCTCGCCACCATCTCTTCTACATCCTTATGTATCCCTTTCTAGTACAATTCAACTATTAATATTCTGTATGTCTTCTGTACCCCCCGAATGGCCTCCAACCATGCTTCCATTGAACTCCTGTTGTAAGTGGGGAATATGAATAAAGGTTTGTGGCATCACAAATCTCCCTTGGTACAGTAGCCTCTCTTCCTTGAGGGAGTAGCCTAGGTGGTAGCTTCTATCCTTTAATAAACCCCTCCTAATCTTCCTCAGCTCCTCGTTATGCATACTTTCTTTTTTGATAGCCACCTAATCTACCATCAGTGGTAATGAAATGGCCATATCCTGGAGCTCTCCCACACACCTTAATAAGGCATCAACCACCTTATTCTCCAATCCTGGTATGTACTGGATCTCAAAATCGTATCCCAACAGTTTGGACAGCCAACTCTGATACTCCTCAGTCACCATTCTTTGCTCCATCAAGTATTTCAATCTCCTCTGGTCTATCCTAACGATGAAGTGTCGACCCAGCAGGTATGGACGCCACTTTTGAATGGCTAACACAATGGCCATCAATTTCCTCTCATATACTGACTTTAACCTAGCTCTGGCTGTCAACACTAAGCTGAAGTAGGCTATGAGTTTATGATTCTGCATGAGTACTACCCCAACTCATATCCTTATGCATCAGTTTCCACCACAAAGGTCTGACTGAAATTTGATAGAGCCAAAACTGGCATTGTGGTCATGGCCTTTTTAATTCTATCAAAATCTTGGGTAGCCGCCTCTCCCCACAAGAAACTATCATTATTTAGTTGTTCTGTCAAGGGTCAGACTATGTTGTTGTACCCCCTCACAAACCTTCTGCAATAACCAGTCAAACCTATGAAGCCCCTCAACTCTCTCAAATTCTTAGGTAGAGGACACTTCGGTATTGCTTAAATTTTGGTTTGATCGGCTGCCACCCCCTCCTGAGACACCACATGCCCCAAGTAATCCACACTAGTTTGTGCGAAGCTACATTTCTTCAGGTTGGTCCTTAGCTGATGCTTCTATAGAACTTCTAAGATCACCCTCAAATGCTCCTTCTCGGTCTAGCTATACACAAGAATGTCATAAAAAAAACTAATACAAACTTCCAGAGGTACGCTTTGAACACCCTGTTCATAAAGGACTAGAAAATAATAAGAGCCTTAGTAAGGCCAAACGGCATCACCAAGAACTTGTAGTGTCCCTCCTATAACTTGAAGGCCGTCTTCTGAATATCCTCCTCCCTCATACTAATTTGATGGTAACCCGACTTCAAATCCATCTTGAAAAACACCACTGCTCCATACAACTCATCCAGTAGCTCATCGATCAGCATAATAGGGAACTTATTCAGCATAGTCTCCTTATCCAAGGCATTGTAGTCCACATAAAACCTCTAGCTCCCATCTTTCTTCTTGACAATTAAGATTGGGTTAAAAAAAGGGCTCACACTCGACCTGATGATCCCCGCCTCTAACATCTGTCAAATCAGCTTCTCAATCTCAACCTTTTGAGTATGAGGGTAAGGGTATGGCGTACACTAATTGGTGACACCCCTTCCTTCAAATTGATTGCATACTCCTGCTCTCTGGGTGGTGGCAAGCCTTGAGGCGGATGAAAAATCTCACTGAACTGTTGTATGAGTGACTATACTGAAAGAGGGATTTCTCCCTCTTCCCCTAGTCTGACCCCTTCCAAGCTTTGTATTTCCACAAAAAAAAATTCTCCTTCCACCTCATGTATGATCCTTATCATGAATTTTAGAGATACCCCAAACTTAGAAGCCCTGCATCTCCCTAGATCACCATCTTTCTTCCCTCCACCACCAGTTCCATCCTCAGTGCTCCCAAATTGACATTCGTATCTCTCAATGTCTGCAACCACTTCATCCCCATGATTAAATCAGTGCTCCCCAACTCCAATTAGAGAAAATCCTCCCTCATCTGAACCCCGTGAATAGTCAGTAGTACTCCCCTATAGACTCCTCTACCCATCTCCACCTTTCCAGTGCCCATCATCACCCCATAACCCCCAGTGTCCACCAATTTCACCCCCAACTGGTCAACTACCTGATTGGAGAAAAAATTATGGGTAGCCCCTGTGAGACCTCGTTCCCTTACTGTTCCTCTCTGATTTGGATTTTCCTCTCAGGATCGTCCAGGACGATTTTAGATCATCCAGGCCGATCGGCACTGTAGAAAATATCGGCCTGAAGATAGTTCTGGGAACCGTCCAGGATGATTTTTCTGGTCTGATCGTCCCGGGACGATTTGGCGATCGGCCGGGCCGATCAGACAAATGATATATGAAAATCTGATCGTTTTGAGGAGAGAGAAAACATTTTTTTAAAACAAAATATCTGTTTTAGAGAGAGAAAGAGAAGGGAAAAAGAGAGGAAACCTGGTTTTGGAGGCCGCGGAGCGCTTTTCGTCCGACGCTGCTGTTGGGAAAAGTGAAGATCTCGTGGTAAGGACTCCGAACCCTATTTCTGTTTTCAAAGATATTGAGTTTTGACCGAGTTGTGATCTGTTTTGTGTTTTCGTAATCGACTTTTCGACGTGTTTTCTTATTGACACAACTTTCACCGCACAACTTTTAGTATGTTATAGATATGATTATTGTACACGATTTGACTGTATTTTACGACGATTTTACCGGTCGGAATTGATTCTACGCGATTTTAATCGAATAGAAAAATATCGGGACTTGATTTGATTTGATTTCTATAGGGCAATAGTCTTGTATTGATGTTATAGATATTCTATTGTAATTTGGAAGAATTTGGAAATTGTGTCTTTTTGCAGGATTTTTGTGTAAATTTGACCGACTGCCGTTACGCTGCCCGATTTTCGTAGATTTTCGGATTTGCTTGGAATTGATAGATTAGATTGATATGCTTATGATTATTGATATGATTGTTATAGATTGATTAATATTGATTATTGAATTGATTATTGATTGATTATTGATACTGGGAAACACGTATAGCCTGGTTGAATATTGGTTGGAGATTGATATTGACCTGTACAGGATGGTGGGCCGACGGGCTTTCCTTTAAACCATTGATTATTGATATAACGATTGGGAGTCATAAGGAGTTTATAGAAATGCCGAAGGGCGAAAAGAGTGACGACTCTTATTGATAGAACCAATGTACGGATCTACAACAGTAATATTGATTCTACAACAGTAACATGACCACTTTATTATACTTGTCCAGTATATAGTATTGAATTGCATGTTTATTGTATTGATTTATGGATTCATTGTTTTATAGATTCCTGCTTTATCGACTTTGATTGGATTTACTAGATCGTACGATTTCATTAATTTCACTGATTGATTGTTGTGCATCGACATTGAGCATTGATATAGAAATGGATGGATATAGATATTGCATTAATAGCATGGACATGAATAGTATAGAATCATTGATACTGTTGCCTATAGATTCATTGATTTCTGCTTATACTGCTGCCTATAGATTTATTGAGCTTGCATATAGATTTATTGTTATTACTGTTTCTGCATCGTATTGACTGTCGCATGGGCTGGAGATTTATCGTACTGCTTGCCTCGTTTAATTTCATTGAATAGATATTACTGATTGACCGCATTGATTTGATTTGATAGCGATTGATTTAACGGATTGATTGATTCGACGACTTGATTGATTTGACGGATTGATTAGTTTTCTTCTGTGTACGAATTTCTTCGAGATTGACATGGATTTATTGAATTGATTTATCGATTCGTCTACCGCTGCATTGACTGGTTTTATTGACTATTGGATTTCCGTATTGCACAGATTCATTGACCATTGACTGATATGATTTGATTGACTGACATGCATATTGATAGCATCGCCGTACTTTGATTTCAGTTATAGGTATTAGGTGACCTGCTGGGCTTTGTAAAGCTCATTATATGTGGTTGATATTTTCAGGTCAGGGCAAGGGAGCAGAAGATAGGAATTGATCCAGATCTTCAGGTTTTTGTCTTTTGATTGATAGTGATTCTTTTGTACTCAGGATAGATTTCAGTACTGGTGATTTTAGTATAGTTCTTGAGTATTGTACATGACTTTTTAAGATATGAATCGACTTATATATTGATGTTTTAAATTTTATAGATGTTTGATAGACTGTTTAATTGAAGGTTTTAGATAACTCTGGTAAATTGTTTGAGTAATAGATTGACATTCTTTCCAAGTTAGATCTTGGGGCATCACAGCCCCACTATCGCAGTACCATGACCTCTCTGTCTGATATCTCCCCTTCACTTTCATGGTGTGATTCGGGGTAAACCCCACCGCTGAGTTCAAGGAGACTTTTGTCATGTTCAAATATACCTTCACCACCTCTATCCCACCTCACTCTCACCTCCCTCCTCAACTTCCTAGTCATCACAAATGGTGAGAACTTGAAGAGTTCGATCCTTACACCTATGCCCCATCGTGTACCTCTCATCACACCTAAAGTACAATCCCTTTGCTCTCTTCTCCTACAACTTCTTCTTTATTATCTTCCTAAAGTTCCCCCCAAATCCCCCTCCTCCATGCTTCTCCATTGGGGACTCACGCAGGCTTCCTGGTGTTGGTCTATTGGGAGCTAAGAAAGTTGTGGTCATCTTGTACGACCCCCCTGAGCTACTGAACCTGGCTCCTCTTTCCAGATACTTTTGGTCCTCCATCAACTGTGTCAACTTCATGACCTCTCCTAAGTCACGTGACCTTATCACTCTAACAATCGCCCAGATCTCGGGCTTGAGCCCCTTCATGAAATTCCCCTCTAGCACAGTCTCGGAAAGTCAATCCAGCCGGCTAGCTAAGTACTCAAATATGTCATAACACTTTTTTATAGATACCTGCTGCATCAAGGCGAAGAATTACTCATAGAAGTCCCCTCCAGATTGGTATCATGCCAATGCCTTTCCCTCTGAGCATAAACCGGCCGCGGTCAATTTCTCCTCCTTCGTCAACCCGTTGACGACAAAATACTTTTCTACCCCATAGATCCACCCATGTGTATCATCCCCTTAAAAAATACGTATCTTTAATTTTTAGACCTTCAAATCTCCCTAATTTCCCCTGATTCCTTCATAATTTACCCTTCCCCAAGTTAGCAGTCCTCCCCAAGTGTCCCGATCCTCCCTCACACGTTCATACTCAAATCTTTCTTCGAATTCCCCTCTCCTTCCTTCAAAATTAGCATCTCGGCGACAATGATCTCCCTCTCTTCGTTCCCAGTCAGCACCCCTTTGCTCCTACCCCACATATCCACACCTTTTCCCATACCTACCTCCTCTCTCCTCCCTCTGGAAAGGCACCAGATGGGGTCTTCTACCTTCTCTCTCTACGATCTCCACCACATTTTCAACCCTACGAATTTCAAAATTCATATTTTTTCCTTCTGCCCCTCTCGCCTCTGATGTCGTTGTTTGGTTGAGGAGATCCAACATCTTCTTCATCATGTCATGTAATTCAGAGAATTGCTCTTCCATGGAGGAAATTTTGTTCTCCACTGTTTCTTTGATTTGGTTCATCTCCCCCTTAAGGCGTTCCTCCAATGCATCCACCTTTTTGGCCGCCATTGATACACGGATTTTTGTCAGACTCAAAAATCAGTATTTCTTCCCCAAAAAACAGCCACACCAATGTTCCGAACAAGAAAAACTTCTGCAGGAATCCGCCAAAGCCACCCCAAAACAGTCCCGAAAAGCAGCTATGATACCAATTTGATAGGAAATAAGAGACACAAAATTATTCTGCAGAAATCAGCAATCCAACAAGCTTCCAAACAATTTTTGAAAGAAAAATAGAGAAATAATGAAGGGAAAAACTTTTAATCTGATAGTAAATGAAAGAAAATAGCAAGATACACTTGGATCTTCAATTGGAGAGAAAGATCTAGCTCTCCCAATCTCTAGCCGAAGACTAGATCCCAAGCAAAACCTTAAAAAGTATCAAATTCTGCAAAACATACAACATAACCCTAACCCTAAAATAGAAAATACTATTAAAGCAAAAGCAAACAACAAATCCCTAAACATCCCCTAGAATTTGAATTCTTTCTCTCAAATCCTCCACAATTAAAACCATAACACCACAATTAAAAGGGTTGGGCCCCACATGCTGTCCCCCCACCCTCCTCCCTCCCATCAGGCGGATCTATTACACTTGGAAAAGTTCATAACATATCCAAGTGGGACCGATTTAGCCTGCTCTTCAAGAGCTGATCTAACAGCCTCCCACAGATCTTCATCCTGGCCATGACATCAAATATCAAGGTACGGCTGAGATTTCACACTCTCCCTCAAGCAGGGGAATATAGATCTGTCATTCTCAGCTTGGTAATCAGCCATAGGAAGGTAAAGTTATCAAGTCCTTTGGTCAGAATGTCTGCAAGCTGGTCTTTTGATGATACATGGTAGATACATATAAGAAAACTATCTAATTTCTCCTTCATGAAATATCTACCCACTTCTATGTGCTTGGTCCTGCCATGCTGAACCAAATTGTGAGCTATGTTGATTATTGAATTGTTGTCACAATGCAGCTTCATGGGTCATTCCCATTTGATCCTTGGGTCTTCTAAAATCATCTTGATCCCTATTAGCTCAAATATTCCCAAGGTCATAGCTCTGTACTTTTCTTTTGCACTAGATATTGCCTCCACACTCTATTTCTTGCTCCTCCATATAATAAGATTTTTTCCAAGGAAGGTGCAGTTTCTTGATATAGATCATCTATCTATTGGTGATCCTGCATAATCTGCATCAGTATATGCTTCTAGAGTTATTCCATAGTCTCTTCTGAAGAGAATCCCTTTATCTGGATTCATTTTAAGGGAGTGCAGTATTTTATCTGCAGCTTGCATGAGAGTTTGCTGGATTTTGCATAAACTGGTTGAACATGCTTACAACAAAGGCTATATCTGGTCTAGTGTGGGAAAGGTAGATCAATTTTGCCACAAGTCGCTGGTAAGATCTCTTATCTACGCTCGGATCTTTTTTAGCTTCCTCCAATTTGAGATTTTGTTCTCCTGGTGTTGGTGCCAGTTTACAAGTTATTTTACATGTTTCTTTAAGAAGATCATTAATGTATTTCTGTTGAGAAATGAAGATTCCTCTACTGGAGTAAGCCACTTCAATTCTAAGGAAATATTTTAATTTATTAAGTTTTTTAATCTCAAATTCCTTGGCATGACATTTCCTTAGAATCACTTTATCTTTTTTATCATTTTCAATCTATATGATATCATACACATAAACTAATAAAACTATGACACCCCTTGAATCTGAGTGTTTGAAGAATAATGTATGGTCCTCTTGGCTTTGTCGATATTTATTGAGTACCATAACTTTTGAAAATCTTTCAAACCAAGCTATAGGCTACTGCTTTAACCTATATAGAGCCTTTTTTAACAGACATATTTTGTCATTTTTAGATTTTTCCTTGAATCCTAGTGGAATCTATATAAATATTTTTTCTTCCAAGTCCCCATATAGAAATGCATTTTTGACATACAACTATTCCATATGCCAGTTATAATTAGCTGCTAGTGAGAGCAAGATCCTCACGGTATTTATCTTGGCCACAGGTTCAAAAATTTCCTAGTAGTCAATGTTGTACGTCTAAGTGTACCCTTTCGCTAACAATCTTGTCTTATACCTTTCTAGTGTACCATCAACTTTATATTCCATAGGGAACAACCATTTGTAGCTGACTAGTCTTTTTTCTACTGGTAGGTCGGCGATCTCCTATGAAAGAAAAGCATGCTTAAGTAAAGGAATCTATGACCTCGAAAGATGATTTGCCACCTCTAGGGGAGTTTTTCAATTGAGCATACGTATAAGATAGTAACCAAAAAGATGAAAATAATGAAGATAATTTCTTATTAAAGATTCCTATATGATATTACTCTAGATGTCAAACAGAAGACAGAATTTAACCCAAACAAGCATCACAAAAATGTAAATAAAATCTTACACTTTAAGTCTCATGCCCAGTTCCCGTAAGAATGTACAATATGATTTCCTAAGATAAGTCTCTTTTTTCAGATCAATACCATCTCTCCTTGATGGAGAGTATTCTTCAATTTCCTTCCTCGTGAAGTACCATCTGGCCCCATAGTCATGAGGTTCCTCAGAACAACCAACTTGTGGTCCATTTTGTCCCACTCCATGATGTGAAGAATCCACTGTTGCGTACCCAGCCATATGAATTCTATATTTCAAGCAAGCTAGAGGATGATGGAATTAAATGCAGCCAAAACTCCGGCCAAACTTCAACTTCCTACATGGAACAATGAGAGAACTTCAGCTCCCAAATGTTGTGCATTCACGAACAGATTAAAAAATTACTGACTTCAGAGAAGTACAGGTTTGGCACTGACATCACTTCATAATCAAACGCATTCAATTAACAAAAAATTGTTGATGAAAAATTATCAATACAACCAAGAATGATAAAAAAGCTATAATCATTAGTTCAAGAAGATAGGAGCCTGAAATAAAGCAATAATCAGTAGCTCAAGAATGCTTTGGGAAATATGACTAAGCAACATACAGGAAACAGCAAGTGACTACTATTCATGAACAAATATCTCAAATGAATATTTCTAAGATTACAATAGGAGGAATCAATCACCAAAAGGAATAGCCTTAAATCAAAAATGCCTTGCATATGTTATTTGTGTGCAGAATAGCATAGCAAAGATTGAGAAAGGAACACAACCATTAATGCACAAACAGAATAAGCCTTTATATCTTGCAAGCACAAAGAAACAGGATATTTTGGCCCCAAAAGTAAAGTGAAATTTCACTTCAAATGCTTTGAATGAAATTAGCATATTTGAGTCAGATCAAAAATAAAACTTCATTTCACAAAGAACGAAGTATTAACATCGTTGTGAAATGTGAACATAATTTGAAAAGAAAAAAACCTTATTTTATTCACGCAGGGAAAATTTTCCAAGCTCACAAATAGAGCAGGCAACAAAAAAATGCCAGATAAAGAACAATGTACACAAGTCCCTGTGCAAAGTTTGAAATAAATAGTAGAATAGATGCACAGAAGAGAGTAGTTCCAAAAAAGTCCTTAGACGGTGTATGCCATTGGCATTTAACGTTGCATAGGATTCCGATGTGACAAATGCAAGAGAATTTGTTGATAAATGTCCTTCTCATTATCAACAAATAAGAAGGCCTCAAGCATAGCCATAGTATAATGAACTTTATAATAATCCTATGAGGGCAACGTTAACTGTTATACTCTAGCCATAACAGTTTGTCTGAATGCACCTAATTATGTTGCATCGTCAAATATATGAATCTCAATATGTTATATCTCTTAAAATCCTTTGCAAAAGAGAATGGTCATGATAAAAAATAGATACAACTGTAAGTGTTCTATCCTTAAGACAATCTAAAATTAGACTCTCCATTGAAAGATAATTTTATAGTTAAGCCTCTGATTAAACCTGAACTTCAAAAATGAATTTTCTTGTGAATCAGAACCAAACTACAAACTTGAGTCAAATCACCTCATAGATGCTAAGTTGCTAGTTTGCTTGAATTTCCCTTCTCATTCTACAACATTTGATGAATTTTTTGTTAAGATTAGCATTGATATATCATCAAAAAAATTATCTTGATCGGGCACGAATCTCAAGGCAGAATCAAGTTGGAAACTTCAAAAATTAAATCTAGGACCATCGGAACTCTAATTTCAGCAAACTTATAGTCAAACTGAACGTCTCGGAACTATGAACCCAACGACACCAAATTCGACTCAATCCGAGCCCAAATGAGTCCAAATCAAAGACCCGATGCTCATTTGAAAAGTTCAAACTATAATTAGGATTATCAAACATTTTCCAAACATGACATGCTTATAGTCGAATCAAGCGGCTCGATGAGACGAATCCAACGAGCCCAAGCTAGATCGCCAAATTCTAATATCATTAAGACATTAAAATGTCCAATAAACGGTCCACGATCAAGGGATTCAAAATCAGCCGTCCATTAAAATCACTCCTAATTTACCCCTATTCTTTCTCTTATTTATTGGTCATGCCACTCTCAGAAAAATATAAATAGACCCCTCATTTCTCATAGAGAGGAATCCCTAGGGGGGGGGGGGGGGGGGAAGAATGAGGCCCAAGAAAGAAGAGAAGAGAAGGAAGCAAGAGAGAGAAAGAAGAGACTCCTCCTCGGCAGACGTCGGACTTTCACCCAGCAGCCGACCGACACTGAACTTCTACTTGACGCCAGACCTCCGCTCGTTGTTGGATTTCTACCCGACACCGGACTTTTGCCCGTCACTAGACATTCATTGGACTTCTACCCATCGTCGGACTTCTACCCGACCTCAGACCTCCGCTTGTCGCCGGATTTCTAACTGAAGCTGCACTTCTACCAGACGCTGCAGTTCTACCCAACTTTGGACCTCCGCTCGTCGCCGGATTTCTACCAAAAACTGGACTTCTACCTGACGTTGGACCTTCGCTCATCGCCAGATTTCTACCCAACGTCAAACTTCTACCGGACACCAGACCTCCGCTCGTCGTTGAATTTCTACCCGACGTCGGACTTCTACTCGTCGTCAGACATTCGTCGGACTTCTACCCAACGTCGGACCTCCGCTCATCGTCGAATTTCTACCCGACGTCGGACTTCTACTGGACTCCGGACCTCCACCCGTCTTCAGATTGCTACCCGACACCAGACTTCTGACTTCACTACAGGAAAAATGCCTATTACCGGCGGTTTATGGACCGCCGGTGTTATCGGCGGTTTCGCCGGCTATTTGACCAGTGGCTTTTAATGGCGGCCTAACCGATGGGTTTGTTACGTTAAGCCGCCGGTACTAGCGATGGCCCATAAACTGCCGGACGTCAATATTAACCGTCGGTAAATTCGTTAAACCGCCGGTACAATGCCGGCGGTTACCCGACGGCCACCGGCGGGTGTCCGTTGAAAGCCCGGCGGTCTAGACTGCAGTTACTACCGGCGGTATTGACCGCCGGTAACTGCAGGTGTATTACCGACGGTTAACCGACGCAACCCGGCGGTTAAGCATCCCCACGCCGGCCACTAAAACCGCCGGTACTGCGTAGTTGCAGGACGGCCGGTAAGCCGTCGGTATTGTGACCGCCGGTACATCAGTCGGATGACCGCCGGGACTTTCCTGTAGAATATCTGTCGTCGGCTAATGGAGCCGCCGGTACAAACCGTCGGTAAATAGTTTCCTACGCCAATTTTTCCGGCGGTTTAGACCCCGCCGCAAAGCCGCCGGTAAATACCAAAACCGCCGGTTTTTTTATCCAAACCGCCGGAAAAAAACCGTCGGTTTAGGGTGATTTTCCTGTAGTGCTTACACTAGACTTTTTTCTGATTTCTACCAGATGTCGGACTTATGTCCGTCGCTTGACATATACCAAACCACCAACTAACGCCAGACCTTTGCACGACTTCCAATTGATTCCGGACCTCCGTCGCCCTTTCCGACAATGATCTTTCTGACCACTGTTGTCCGCCGACTACAATCCTTTCAACTTCATCGTCAGACAACGGTCCTTTTGATCTCTGTTGCCTCAACCTCCGTCGTCCACCGACTACGGTCCTTCCTACCTCTGTCACCAGACAACGGTCATTCCAACCTCCGTCGCCCACCGACTATGGTTCTTCAGACCAAATGAACACGTCAATTGTGATTCTTTGTATTCCCATCATGTAATGTACTCCATATGATGTACGGCAAGCCAAGGCTTTCCCCTCAAAGAAGGGCCTCATTTGTAATTACCTGCAAATACTAGTGGATTCATTCAAACTGGACTAGACCCCGTGGTTTTTCTCCCTTTTCAGATTTTTTTCACGTAAAAATCTTGACATTCTTGTGAATACTGCACCATCTTTCTTTTTATCAGATTGCGTATTGGATATTCGTACAAAAGCTAAGACATTAAACTTTATATTTTTCTACCGCCGCGAATACGTACTCCAGGACGCAACAAGCATAATAGTTAGCATTAGAATTTTTCGCATGTAAGCACAATACTAATTAATTGATATATCTATGATCGATAGCATATTAAAGAGAAAAACAAACAAATAGAAGCAATGAAGAGAGTAATAAAATGGATTAACTTCGGAAAAACTTCACACACAACAAATACAATTATGGTATACTGCGCATCCTGGAAATTTGACTACTTCTAACCAAATTCAATAGATGCTTCTTCCTCCATATAAAATATCTAGTCAACATCAATCAGAAAAGTCCAAAAATTAAGTTTTTATAAGACGAGTCGAGAAACACCATGCAGTTCAAAACATCAAGTTGAATTGTTCATTGGCGTCCCAAAAAAAAAATTGTTCCTTGGAACCAGCAGACTTAAAATATATAGATGTTTGGAAAAAGTAGCAAGTTAATTAGCATTTACTGCAATGCACGACCCAGAAAGCATACCCATAGAAATTGAAACTCCTCTCTATGCAAACCTTGCATGCCAATGAACGAGGAAACAAAGAAGAAAAACATAAAGAAAAAACAAGCATAAAAATATTCTCATGTACATAAATTACCGTTTTTGCCTCAATAAATAAAACATAAACGAAGATAAATTTAAGTTGCGTCAAACATAATCAATTCCCTTACGAAAGCCAAATTTCCCACCCTATACCAGGCAAAAAAGATTGGCCGACCACACACTACGCATTCCTACAAAACCTAGCCCTAAACTCTCAAAACCATCTTAGAACCAAGTTCGTCCTCGCAACAGCAAGTTTCTTAACACCATTATTCCTTCTCAAAACCAAAAAAAAACAAAAACCTAACCGAGATCCGCATCTTACCATTGATTTCCATACAAATCAACAAACTTGAAGGATCCATAGCCAATCAAAGTGGGAAAAGATGATCCAGATCATAATTACGAGATGAGAATGCGGAGAAGAAGAGATGGAAAGGCATACAATGTGAATCCAGCGACGCCGACGACCATAACCATTGGTTAGAAGCAACGCTCTTCCACGTTCTGGGCAAAGGAGATGGCCAATGAAGACGGAAAAGGAGAGGTGCATGCTTTGATAGTTAGTTTTGGGAACGTCCTTATATATACTGGGCCTACTGGCTCTCCGGTCCTCTAGCTTCTACCACGTGTCTATTACCTTATTTATAGTTTTTTTTGTTTTGAATTTTTCAAAAACAAGAAATTATCATCATATTAATAATGTACTGTAATTTTTTATAAAAAAAGCTTATTTTTATTATATGGGGTCATGATCTTAAAGATAAATTAATGACTTAATTTTGTTGTTTTTTATAAATTATTCGTTAAATTTGATTAAATTATTAGTTGTTTAAATTACCTTCATTAATGTATTTTTTATTTAAAATTTTATGTAAAAGAATTTTATAAGTTTATGCGAACTATTTGAATATAGGAGTGTTAAAAACACAATCCATTAATATTATTACTAGTATTAGTACTGTTGATTGGTAGTGATATTATAACTGATAATATAATGGATTGAGATGTGATGAACTGTATGGATATTTATGCATTTATTTTTTAATATGATTTATAGCATGTTGTTCTCTTTTATCTTGCATTAATTTCAATTGTAAGGTTTTAGTTATTATTTAGGCTATGTGCTCATTATATGATTTTATATATATTTTTAGGAAAGGGTAAGATCATATGATATAAGGCTCCGAACAATATTCATAATTTTTCTACCTGCAGTTCTAGATAAAATGTGATCATATATATCTCTTTTCGTTGTTCATTAGTAAGCTCTAGTTAAATGGTTATAATGAAAACAGATGTAATTCTTTCAATATAGATTCTAGAGTACTGTGACAGATAAAGCTCAAAACTGATAAAAATGTCAATATTTTGTTTTTTAGGAAATATGCTTGAAAATTCTCTAAGAATTAAAATATCCCCACTCAAGACCATGAACCTTTTTAAGTCTTTCCAAACCCAAATTAATTTGAATAACATTTGAATAATATTTAAAAAATATTAATCAAAGTTAAAACTATATGCCATAAAATTGATTCACATTTGAATATTCTTCAAATTCTAGTTGAATAGTTGTCTTTTTTATTAAAAAAAAGATGATTAAGGTTCAAATATTATTAAAAAAATTTACTAATTGAATTGTGCATTCGAATAAAGTTCCGATAACATTTGACATAACATATCAAATTTAAAGAGTGATCACAACAAATGATACATAAAATTCAATCATAATATAGGTTGAATAATGACTGAACAATGTTTGAATGGATTCAAACAAATAGATATAATCGATACTGATCACAACATGCATAGTGCTATGAAAATAACAAGCAAGATATATCAATGTAAGAAAATAATTATGAAGGCAATGGACACTTACTCTTATACGTAACTTAATTATGACCTCTAACTCCACATTGACTATATCTTTACCGAATTGCATCTTTCTATCCTTTGAAGTGTTGCCTTGTACAGGATCGTTTTGGTACCTGGAAGAATAAACACAACAATAGCAAACGAACACAGGAAAAAGGTAGCAGGAAATACCTCTGTATATTGTATTCTCCCTTGAGAAAACTGTGTGTAGAAGATAACAAAAGCTGTTTCTCTTCTCTACAATTCACCTATTTGTATTTCCCTGTTTTTTACTATGTATTTTCTCTATATTAAAAGCTGTAAAATACTTTAAAAAGAACTGACAGCAGAAAAGTATACTAGGTAGTGGAGAGTAAAAGTTAGTTAGAGAAAACCAAGTGTGCCGCCGGACTTATTTAGCTATCCTGCACTGCATCAGTCCTCCCCGGCTTCAGAAGAGCTCGACTCCGACGAGCTGAGGGTGATTGGAGCATCATCAGTAGAGTGATACGACCATATGTCGGAGACATTGAAGGTAGCAGAAGTATTGCAACCAGGTGGCAACTCCACACGATAAGCATTGTCGTTATACTTTGCAGTGATAGGGACCGGACCAATTTTTCGACGAGCTAGCTTCGAATACTCTCCGGGAGCAAATCGTTCGCGGCGAAGACGGACTAACACCAAATCTCCTACCTCAAAAACTTTCTTCCTTCGGCGAGCATCCACGGCCTTCTTATAACGATTATTTGACTTTATAATCTGCTGCTTAACGTCTGAAAGCATGTTGGAGTAATCTTCGGAGAAGGACGCAGCCGCCGAGGATTTGCATTTAGGCAGAACAATGATATCTACAGCGATATTAGGTGCTTTGGTGTAAACAATGGAGAATGGGGCTTTGCCGGTCGAGCGATTAGGCATGGCATTATATGCAAATTCAGCCTTACTAAGAACCTCCTCCCATTGTTTTGGATGCTCTTGAACTAAGCAACGGAGCATATTTCCCAATGTGCGGTTAACTACTTCTGTTTGCCCGTCCGATTGAGGGTGATAAGCCGAACTAAATCGTAGTTCGGTGCCTAAACGCTTCCACAATTCACGCCAGAAATGGCTTAGGAATTTGACGTCTCTATCGGAGGTGATGCTCCTCGGCAATCCATGCAGGCGGACAACCTCAGTGAAGAAGAGATTAGCAATATGTAGAGCATTTGAAGTCTTTTTGCAGGAAATGAAATGTCCCATTTTTGAGAATCTGTCAACGATCACCATAATGGAATCGTTTCCTTTCCGCGTTCTCGGCAACCCCAGGACAAAGTCCATACTCAAATCTTCCCATATGGAATCGGGTACAGGCAACGGCATGTATAAACCTGTGTTTTGAGCGCCCCCTTTGTATATTTGGCAAACAGGACAACTATCCACAATGCGGAAGGTATCTCGCCTGATTCGAGGCCAAAAAAATCTTTCCTGCAGCTGTCTTAACGTATTGTCCCTACCAAGGTGGGCTGCCAAACCTCCTCCATGGACTTCCGTATCAGGTATTGCCGCCACGATGACTTTGGAATACACAGGAGGTTTTGTTTGAAAAGAAAGCCATGTGAAATGGAATAATCTTCAAACTGCACGTTGTCACCACATTGCTCCCAAATCTTGCTGAAATCATCATCTTCGGCATACAAATCTTTTAAATGCTCCAACCCGGCTAAATCAGTTTGAAGTTTAGTAAGCAAGATAGACTTTCTACTAAGTGCATCAGCGGCTTTGTTGTCTACTCCGGGTTTGTGCTGGATTGTAAAAGAGAAGCGCTGTAGGAAAAGTAGCCAACGAACATGCATCCGATTAACACTTTTCTGCGTGTTGATATGTTGCAATGCCTTGTTGTCGCTGCATAAAACGAATTCTTGGTGCAATAGATACGACTCCCACTGCTTCAATGCACGGACAATTGCATACAATTCTTGTTCATAGGCGGTCCATTTTTGGCGAGCCGGGCATAATTTCTCGCTGAAGAATGCAACCGGCCTTCCCATTTGTGATAACACCGCGCCAACCCCAATCGCAGATGCATCCGTCTCGACTGTGAACAATTTATCAAAGTTAGGAAGTACCAAAACAGGCGCAGTTGTGAGTGCATTTTTAACTAACTGGAAACTCCGTTGTTGCTCTGGTCCCCAATAGAACGATTTAGACTTCAAACAATCCGTAATCGGAGCCATTAGGATGCTGAAATTTTTAATGAACCGTCTATAAAAGTTCGCCAAAACCGTGGAAACTACGAATGTCAAATAGGGAATGTGGGATCGGCCAGCTTTGTATTGCCGACACCTTGGAAGGATCCACATGAACACCTTCTTCAGATACGATGAAACCCAGAAATCGCACCGAGGCAGTGACAAGCTCACATTTAGGAAGGTTTAGAAATAACCGGTTGGTCTTCAATACCTCAAGTATGGATCGCAGATGCTGGATGTGCTTGGGACGGCTTTGGCTGAATACCAGAATATCGTCAAAATACACGATGCAAAAACTTGCCAAGAAACGGTTTCAGTATCTCGTTCATCATGCGCATGAAAGTAGAGGGGGCATTGCAAAGCCCGAAAGGCATTACCTTCCATTCAAAAAGGCCCTGAGGTGTTTTGAAGGCTGTTTTCCATTCGTCGCCCGGGTCGAATGCGTATTTGATGATACCCGCTACGCAAGTCCAATTTGGAGAACACCGTGGAGCCAGTGAGCGTGTCCAGCAATTCCTCTATACGGGGCAATGGAAAACGATACTTAATTGTAATTTTATTTATAGCCCTGCTATCGACGCACATTCGCCATTTACCATCCTTCTTCGGTACTAACAAGGCAGGCACAGCGCACGGGCTTAGGCTCACTTGTATGAGCTGCTTTGCTAACAGATCTTCCACAATCTCAGCCAAAATAGATTGCTCCTTCGGATTGAGCCTGTAGTGAGATAAATTTGGTAACGTGGCACCCGGAATGAGATCGATTTGATGTTGTATGCTTCTGAGTGGAGGAAGTTCGGCAGGTAACTCCTCAGGTAACACTTCCGCAAATTGTTCGAGTATCTCGGCAATGTCTTGTGGCCATACTTCATGCTGTTGGGCGGAATTTACTTCTGTAATAAATAAAGCAAACATTGGGGACGGTTCACGCCAGCATTGCAACAATTTGGATCCGGACACGAGGTGCATTGCGGCCAACTGAGCTCCAGGTGTGGTTGCGGATTCTCCGAAAGTTCCTGACAGTAGCTTGATCTTGCGTCCCTTCCAGTCAAAGGAGTATGCATTTGCTCGTCCCTCATAATGAGCATCCACATCGAATTGCCATGGCCTTCCAAGAATTAAGTGGCACACGTCCATATCCAGGACGTCGCACAAGACCTCGCAAACATAATGTTTGCCAATAGAGAAGGTCACGCTGCAAGATTCAGAAACTACTATCTCCATTCCCCGTTTTACCCAACCTATTTTATACGGCTGAGAATGCTTCTTCGTTTTCAATTGTAGACCCTGAACCACAGAGCGAGAAACGATATTTTCGGTACAACCACTATCTATTAAGAGGTCACAAACTTTACCGTTGATTGTGCACCTCGTTTTGAAGATGGCGTGACGCTGGGATGGATTGGCCTTCCGCGGGGCTAACAACAACAACCTCTCCAGAATGCCAAGGAATGGCTCGCCTTCATCAGCTGGCACTTCTTCAAACGTCATCTGCTTCGTCAATTTTTCGACCTCCCCTGCCTCGTTTTCTTCTTCCGCCCCCGCAAATTGTAACTGCTGCCTTTGCGGGCACTCATTAGATTTGTGTCCGGGTTGAAAACACCGGAAGCATTTCAACGTAGAGGGTCGTGCGTAGGGATTTGGATTGGGAGCCGATTTCTGCCGCAATTGAGATTTACCTTCGCCAAGCGAGTTGGTAAGAACACCCACTGGGGAATTAGTACTAGCTGACGGAACCGTTTTCACTGCCACTGGAGAATTGGTTTTTGCACTAGCTGGACTTGGTTCTTGCCAATGCCTTCGGTTATGAGGGGCCTTCGAATGACGATTCTGTTGGACTTCCACCTTCAACGCCAAGTTTACAGCCTGCGGCATTGTCCATACGGAGTTCAGCTCTAATTTGTCTTGAATGCTGTCCTTGAGACCTCCAATATAGCGGGCAACCAGTTGTGTACCCGATTCTTGCAAATCATTCCGAGCGCTCAGCCGATTGAACTCCTCTGTATATTCACTGACAGTGCGCGAACCTTGCATACAATGCTGATATCTCATGTAGAGAATCTGCTCATAATCAGTGGGTAGAAACTGAGCCCGTAACAACTGTTTCATCCGGCCCCAAGTGTTAATACGGCCTCTACCTTCCTTCCGCCTCATCTGCAAGGTCTGCTCCCACCATGCACTAGCGCCGCTTTTCAACCGGCAGGCCACATATTTCACTTGTTTATCAGGGGCAATCTCCATGTAATCAAAAAAGTTCTCAACCGATTTCTCCCAATCAAGATAGTCTTCAATATGCAAATGCCCGTCAAAAAACGGGATGTCCAGCTTAACCTTGAATTCGCCTGGGTGATGGGTGAAGTGGTTTACTGTTCTGGGTCGACGCCGAACCGCCTCCCAATCCTCCTCAGTCTCTTCTTCACTGGAATGTCTCCTGTCGAAGCCGCGCCTGCGCGGAGGCGTCTCATCCTCCGAATCAACCACGTCAACTTGATACGCCGGAGCACGCCTGCCTTGATTGCCATTAGCAAATCGTCTTCGAGGAGGAATCCTATTCGCAGGCATTTCCTCTCGATTAAAAAGGGGTGGATCTCTCGCCGCATTGGGATTGAACCCCTGGCGCATCGCAACAGCCAGCCGCTGAACGTCGGCCGCTAAGTCATCAATCTTCCGATTCAACTGTTCCTGATTCGCCCATAGTGCATCCATGGTGCGAACTTCTTCCCGCACCGATTCTTTGCCCCTGTCCGTCATTGTCTTCCAGAAATGGCTCTGATACCAACTGTTGCCTTGTACAGGATCGTTTTGGTACCTGGAAGAATAAACACAACAATAGCAAACGAACACAGGAAAAAGGTAGCAGGAAATACCTCTGTATATTGTATTCTCCCTTGAGAAAACTGTGTGATAGAAGATAACAAAAGCTGTTTCTCTTCTCTACAATTCACCTATTTGTATTTCCCTGTTTTTTTACTATGTATTTTCTCTATATTAAAAGCTGTAAAATACTTTAAAAAGAACTGACAGCAGAAAAAAGTATACTAGGTAGTGGAGAGTAAAAAGTTAGTTAGAGAAAACCAAATGTGCCGCCGGACTTATTTAGCTATCCTGCACTGCATCAGAAGGTTTCTAATTTTTTTATTAGGTGATCACTCACAAATTTCACTAATTTTAAAAAATATTTATGTTGATCTAATTTTGAAATAAGATAACACTAATCAATATTAAGCTTAGATTAATTCTTGTTATATATAGCCCATGATCTTAACTTAATGGTTGGGGACTTGACTCCCAACATAGAGGTAAAGAGTTTTGTGACTGAGTATTCAAGTGTGCAAATAAGTTTATTAAAAGTTAAAAATAAAAAACCAAAAAGAACTTAAGGTATTAGTTTGTGCATAAAAAATATTATCTTACTTTAAAATACTTGACCTAATGTCTCATAAATTAAAATTTTCAAGAGGTTATTTGACTTTAGCTATTTAAAGTGTACTGAATTTGAGATTTTGAGTTTTTTGGGGTTTGGTTGTGAGTAAAGTAAATCTAATTTTTTTAAAAGAAATTTGGATGTAGTTTATTTTCTATGTATGATATATGCAATGCATTCGCCCTTGAGAGAAATTATTATGTTCGGACGCCGGACACAGCTTTACGTCCGAAGGCAAATCATGTGCTGCCACGTTAATGGTACCGAGCTGTGATACTGAGTTGTACCGAGCAGTACCGAGCCGCAGTATCAAGCGAAATGGTGATGTGGCGCATTCTGGTTGGCCTCCGGACGACGTTCAACACCTGTATAGAATAATTTTTCCTGTGGCTAACATTTATTCCTATTTTTCTTCACATGAAATCAATCCAAATAATAAAAGCCCGTAGCAAACTAATGCTACTAGCTAGCACTTAAGCTTTGTTTGTGTCAGCTTTCTCACTGCTTTTTAAAGCAGGTTTCTAGTACAAAAATTTTGAATTCAAAAAATTTTGATACCAGAAAACTGTTTTAGAAAATAAAAAAAAAAATTATCCCAAACATGCAATCAACTTCGTCAATACCTCATCTAATGAGCATCCATCATAATTTTTATAGCTTAGTTGTGGAGAACAATTTCAAGAATTAGAGTTAATATATAATCGAAAAGTTATCTTGATCAGGCACGAATCTTGAGGCAAAATAAAATTCGAAGCTTCAAAAAATAAATATGGACCGTCTAAACTCCAATTTTAGAAAACTTACAGTCGAAATGAACGTCTTGATAATATGAACCCAACAACACCAAATTCGACCTAATCTGAGCTCAAATGAGTCCAAATCAAAGACCCGAAGCACATTTGGAATGTTCAATCCATAATTTGGATTACCAAACAGTTTTTAAACATGTCATGCTTATAGTTGAACCGAGAAGTTTGACGAGACGAATCCAATGAGCCTAAGTTTGTCAAATTCTGATTTCATTTAAATGTCCAGCAAACAGTTCATGATCAATGAAATCAACATCGGCCGTCCATTCAAACCACTTTCAATTTACCCTTGATCTTCCTTCTATTTATTAGCCATGTCACTCTCAAAAATCTAAATTATACCTCTTATTTCTTATGTGAGGGAACCCAAGCAAGAATACAATGAAGAGAAGGAAGAGAGCTCTCTTGCCATTAGACTCCTCCTTGATCACCTCCAGACTTTCACCCAGTAGCCGACCGACGGTAGACTTACTCCTGACCACCGACTGACGTCAAAATTCTGCCTGATTGCCAAATTTTCACCCGACCACTAAACGTACGTAGCTGATTTATGATAACCGCTCGAGTAACTGGATTTCAACCCGATGATTAATTGTTGTAATCTGATTGTCCTCGATTTCAAGGATGAGTCAGTCACTTGTAATCTAATCAAACACTAGTGGAATCATTTTAGCTGGGTGTAACCCTATGGTTTTTCCCTTTTCCAAAGTTTTCAACGTAAAATTTTTCCGTGTTTCATTTTTCTTTTGTTTGTGTTCGATATCCGTACAATGCTGAAATGAAAATTTCTAACTCTATCATCGCGTATATTCTAGCCCGCAACAAGAGTAATAGTATATTAACGAGTTCCTCACCTAATTTAGTTTACTTTTTTTTAAATGTTAAATTATCAGTTTTCTTAATTTCAATTATAAAGTTAATCTCTTAGATTTCAATTATATTATATTTAATTTACACTTAGGCTTTTTTTAGGGTAACTTTTTTGTTAATTTCTAAAACAACTTTCTATTAAAAAAAGTTATACTAAAAAATTACTTTAAAAAATAGTAAAAAAAATATCTCAATAAAGCCTTAGGCTTTATTTGCCACAACTTTCTTATTATTTCTTAAAACAGTTTTTTATTAAAAAAAAATTATTTCTAAAATTTTTTATACTTAAAAACTACTTTAAAAAATAATATAAAAATCTGTCTCAAAAAAACCTTAATCTAAAATATCTTAATCTGCGATTTTTAAATATCTAAAATATCTAAAATATCTTAGATTTTTAAATACTTCACCCAAACTGCCTCAAATAAGCCACGCATCACCAACCACTGGACCCCTTCCTCCTCCACAATTATTATATTTCGCCCTGCCCGCTCTATCCCAAAACCCTCTCTCTCTCTCTAAATCTGCGAGAAATCAAGATGTTAGAAAGCAAGAGACCACGTTCGCCTTTGCCTTTGAGGCGGACGACAAGCATGAAGGATGTGTCGGCGGAGGACGGGCCGCCCCCGCCCCCGTCCGACCAAGAGATTCCGGCATCCGTCGACGAAAATAGGCAACAGCGGCGGCGGAGGGTGGCTGAAGTCCAGAAGTTAGAACGGCGGTGGAACGGAACTGATTCGACGGTGGTGCCATCGGTGGAGATGCTTTCATCATTGGGATCTGCAGGAGGCGCCGGCGATTTTCCGGCAGCGACGACGATAAAGCTTTCTCCTTTCCTTGTGGATTGTTCACTCTGCAAGTTGCATCTCCTCCCCTCCTGCGACATCTTCATGTATAGGTATATTTCTTTTACATAAAATTAAAATCACAGAATTTGATAAACAATATTCTGAATCTTCTCTTGACAGGGGTGAAGCCTTCTGCAGCTTGAAGTGTCGTCAGCAGCTGATAAATCATGATATAAAGAAGGAGAAATTGAAGTTATTCCTCTTCTCCATGATGAAGAAGGCCTCTGCTCAGACGAACTCTCAGGCATCTAAGGCTTCAGGAAAAGCTGAAGAAACAATGGCTGCCGCCTGAGAAGAAGAAGCTTAGCTTCACACCTTACATGCTTAGAAGATAGCTTAGATTTTTTTTTTTTTTTTTTTGGGTAGTTTGAGCTGTTCATAGCTTCATCAGTACTGTTCTCTTCTTCGTTTGTTTCATTTTCTATCTATTATTATGCATTATATTCAGAAAATATATGAATTTTAGGTATAAATTATGAAGCTCGCTGCTCGTCTTAGTTGAATGCTTTTTATGATTGCTTTATTAAAAAATAAAGTATTTTAGCAATAAATCTGCGAGCAGTTTATGTTTTTTGTTTCTATTTTACTTAATTTTCTCTTTATATTAAAAAAATGGGGTGAGAATATCCTTACAAAAATGCAGGTGAATTTTAAAATTCTTATATTTATTTTAATATTAGTGTAATATAATATTTTTAATTATTTTTTATATATTATATTCATATTGAAATAAATATTAATTTTCTCCTATTTATATTCACTGCAACTTTAAAATAAGGACTATTCGGTTAAAGCTCCTCTCTATTTTAGTCCCATTCCATCATAATTGTGATTCAAATTGAATGAAATTATGAGTCTGTTTAGAATAACTGTATTTTTTATAAAAATAGTTTTAAAATTATTATAAAAAATAAAATTTTAAATTATTATAAAAAAGAAAATTTTAATATAAAAATATATTAAAAATAGGAAAAAGAAATTATTAAATAAAAATTATAATTATAATAAGAAAAGTAAAATATTAAAAAAAAGTTGTATCGAATAAATCCTAAAACTAATTTCGTTTTCGTCGTATATTCACTTTTTGTTAAAAAAAATAATGAATTGAATACGCGTAGCAGAAGATCCAATCCAACGGCCAAGATCGCCCAGGTCACCGGTGCAAGTTGCTTTCCTGTGGCCCGCCACCGCAGTGTGATTCTCGTAGGCGGCACGTGCCAGAAGCTCCAAGCACCCCCTACTGTCGGCGATTCCGATGTCGGCTATTCCGCCTTCGGCAACGGAGCCTGGAACGCAGCAGCAAACGGCGTTACTCTCCGTTAGTTTAAATGTAATTAATTACACTTGGCATCTTAATGAGGAAGCATCTTAATTCGTGGGGGAGGCGCGGAGGAGATTAGTGCAAATTATTACGTCCGGTGTCCCGTGTCCAAATTCGTCCGGACATCAATTTAGATGCGCCACATTACTAAAGTACACTGGGTCCCAGTGTATTTGGGTGACATGGCGCATCTGGATTGGACGTCCGGATGTCTGGTGACCGGACGTAATAATGCGCTGGAGATTAGCGAGAGAGGAGCTTAGTGGCCTCATAAGTCTGTGCCACGTGTCATTCTCCATCTGTTCAATATTTTATGCAAGAATTCTTTATTTCAGCTAATGTTATAGAAGTTTTCCTGCATACTTATAGTAATAATATCTATAAAGAAAAGAAGCTACCATAGGAATATAGAAAAGTCTGATGAGTGTAGTCGTGTGAAAAGTAGAACAAAAAAGGAGACAAAATTTTGAATTAATTAATATGATACTCCCCCACAAGTTGACTTGTAAATGTTTTGAAGATAAGTACTGTTGCGTCCTGGAATATTCGCGGCGGTAGAGAAATATATAGTTTAACGTCTTAGCGTTGTACGAAGATCCAGCACACAATCAGATAAGTGAGAGGGTGTAGCGTTCATAAGAGACACCAAAGTTTTTACGTGGAAAACCCCTGAAAAAAGGGGGAAAAACCACGGGGCCTGGCCCGGTTTGAATGAATCCACTAGTATTTGTAGTCGATTACAAATGAGGCCCTTCCTTAGGAGAAGGCCTTGGATTGATGTAGCAAATGTACATCATATAGATTGCATTACATGGTAAGAGTTACATATACAGGTTTGTTTGGCCTGAAGGACCGTGGTCGGCAGGAGACCGGAGTCGGCAGGAGACCGGGGTCAGAAAGACCGTTGCCTGTTGATGGAGGTCGGAAGGACCATAGTAGGCGACAAAGGCCTGAAGAACTGTAGTCGGCAGGAGACCGTAGTCGGCCGGAGACCGTAGTTGGCAGGAGATCGTAGTCGGCCGGAGTCGGAAGGAGACCGTAGTCGGCAGGAGACCGTAGTCGGCCGGAGACCGTAGTCCGCAGGAGACCGTAGTCGGCAGGAGACCGTAGTCGGCCAGAGACCGTTGTCTGGTGATGGAGGTCGGTCGGACCGTATTAGGCGACAGTGGTCAGAAGGACCGTAGGCGGTAGGAGATAAGGAGTCAGGTGTTAGTCCCAGTGTCACTTGGAAGATCGGATGTTGATGGTCTGGCCTTGAGTAGGACGTCAGGTCTTAAGCAGGACGTCAGGTCTTCAGCAGGACGTCGGGACTTAACTTCGGGCCTTGAACAAGACGTCGGATCTTTGGCAAGATGTAGGGACTGAGTGTCGGACCTTGAACAAGACGTCGAGTCTTTGGCAGGACGTCGGGGATGAACGTCGGGCCTTAAGGTGGTGGTCCGGCGAGGTTTTGTGGTGGTCCGGTGAGGTTCCTGCGGTGGTCCGGCGGTGGTCCGACGAGATTCCTGCAGTGGTCGGGTGGTGGTCCGGCGACTGTCGAGGAGGAACTCCTTCCTTCTCTTCTCTTCTTCTCTCTCTTGCTTAGATCCTCTCTTGTGAAGAATGAGGGCTCTATTTATAGATTTTCTGGAGTGGCATGGTCCGTAAATAGGTGTGAGATCAAGGGCGAATAGGGAGTGGTCAAATGGACGGCCGATATTGAATCCTACGATCGTGCACCGTTCGTTGGACATTTGGAGGCCTTAATGATGTCGGAATTTAGTGATCTTGGGCTCGTTGGATTCGTCTCGTCGAGCCGTTCGATTCGAGTATAAGCTCGTCAAAATCGGAGACCGTTTGGTAACTCAAATTGCGGTTTGAACCTTCCAACAGCGCTTTGAACTCTTGATTCGGACTTATTTGGGCTCGGATTGGGTCGATCTTGGTGTTTTTGGGTTCGTATTTCCGAGACGCTCAGTTTGACTGTAAGATCGTTGAAATCGGAGTTCGGATGCTCCCGGATTTAATTTTTGAAGTCTCCAACTAGTTTTTGCCTCGAGATTCGTGCCTGATCAAGCTAATTTTGTGATGATGTATCAAGTACAATGATTATGCTTATTCATAAAAAAGTCAATGACTTAATATCTTGAATGGAACGGCACGAGTTAGATGATCCGGGTTAAAATGATAGTTGATTTCAATGTACGTTGTTCTCTCATGGTATGTGAGATTAGCAACGATGTGAATGACAACTAAGTTGTTGCAGATAAAGAGAGCGAAAGTGATTGCTATGATCGTGAAATTCATCGACAGTTGACTAAGTTATGCTAATGCACTGGCAATTGTGGCTAGGGGTATAAACTGTTAAGATAGTTGCTATTTGCATGCTTTTCATTTTTGCAACTTATAAAGTTTTGATGATTTCAAACATTATTGTTCAAATGTGTAGTTATCTCCTAACAATTTTGGAAGAATTGTATTTGCTCTTGTGTGTACTGACATTTCAGGAAAAACGAACTCCAGACTACGAAGACTTCAAATTAAATTCAGCATGAGATACTTTGTAAAATTTGAAGCTTGCACTTTTCTTAGAAATCAAATTGAAAGGGAGTGATTGTATGTTGAGAAAATAAAAACATTCACACATAAGGAGATCATGTAGAATTTATACTGATCGTACAGGACGATCTTCAGTTCGTACTGAACGATCAGACAGTTATCTCCTATAGAGCATATGGAACGAATAGGAACTTGCTTGAAAATTTTTTCTAAGTTCTATTCGTCCAGGACGAAATAAATTATCGTCCAGTACGATTGGCTCTCTGGAAAATTTTCGTCCAGAAGAAATAAATTATCGTCCAGGACGATAGGTTCTTTGTAAAATTTTCGTCCAGACGAAATTAATTATCGTCCAGGACGATTGGGTCTCTGGAAAATTTTCGTCCAAACGGAAATAATTTATCGTACAGGATGATCAGTCCTCTGTAAAAATTTCGTCCAGACGAATCAATTTTCGTCCAAACGATTAACCGACTTAGGACAGTTTTCAGCAGTTTCTAGAATCGACCTTGTAATAACCATTCGTACTGGACGAACCTAGTTCGTACAGGACGATCAGCTGTACGAAGACATTTTGTACACATATACAAATAGGGTCGTTTCAGATCGTTTAAGTAAAATCGTCCAGGACGATCCACGATCGTACAGGATGATCCACTTCGTACAGAATTGAATACTTGCAATTTTTGGGCGGTTTTTCTTGTCTTTTGTATAAATAGTCCAAATTAGACTGTCACCCAATCTTTTTGTCATTTGATCTTCGTGCCTCTTGAGAGAATAGCCAAGGAGAGAGTTGAAGAGAGCATTCAAGGGAAGATTCCTACCACTGAAGCGAGAAGGCTTCACTTGGATTTCAAAGGTAAGAGTCTCTACTTGTGAATTGGGATTACTTCACTCTTTTCTTTATTCCTTCTAGATTCTTGTGAGAAGATCTGTCAAGGAGATCCGGTTCTCTGCCGACACTTGGAGAGTGTGAACAGACGAAGGGTTCTCTGCCCACACTAGGAGAGTGTTAAAAGACGAAGGGTTCTCTGCCCACACTAGGAGAGTGTTAAAGGACGAAGGGTTCTCTGCCCACACTAGGAGAGTGTTAAAGGACGAAGGGTTCTCTTCCCACACTGGGGATAGTGTGAAAGGACGGACGGTTCTCTGCCAACACTGGATATTGTGTAAAAGGACGGAGGGTTCTCTGCCGCACCGGGGAGTGGTGAAAAGAGTGTGTTGTAAAGGCTTCTCCGCCTTGCTGTGGGTGCAAAAGGAGAGTCACTATTGGTATTAGTGCAATACTCAGAGGGTGCCTCTGGGGAGTGGATGTAGGTCTGGTTATAGACCGAACCACTATAAATCTGGTGTCATTTACTTTACTGTTTTTACGTTTCCGCACTTTCTATTTCAGTTTTAAAAACTCTGTGGTTGAAAAACCTTTTTCTACAAAATTTAAAAGAGATTTTATTTCGGTTCAATAATTTTTAAAAAGGGTCTTAAATTTTAATTTTTTTAAACTACCAATTCACCCCCCTCTTGGTAGCCTTGAGACATTCACTTAGGCTTAACAACCTAATTACTAGACTCAACATAAATGAGTCTAGCTGATTCATGTTTTGGCATTATCGAGCTCAACTCGTTGGTCGGAAAGCGAGCTCGAGCTCGAGCTCGTGTCGAGCTCAAAATTGAGGTATAATTTCTTACCTATCAAGCAACTGTATCGGGAGGATTTGATAATGGTTTCTATTAGTGTTGTTGAGTTTAGTTATAGGATCCATTGACATATTTTATGGTTTGCTAGCAACACAACTTGCATCTTCTAATAATTGCATAGTACAATAATGTTGAGACAATGAAATACTACTGCTAAAGTGTGCTATTTCAAGACAAAAAAAAAAATTTATGTTATCCCAATCTTTTAGTCTGAATTGATTATGAAGGAGAATTTTGATTGAATTAATGGTCGGGAGAGAAAGATTAGTACTTATGGTGTCATTGATGTAATTGAAGAAAGTGACAATTGCATGAAGCCAATGTTAATAAAATTTTTGATAGCATTGAGTAACATTAGTGTGATTCCTTTTTTTAGTCCATACATAAATTTGCGGAGTTTTCAATTGGTTTGATTGTTGTGATGCTCCTCCCCTTGGCTGGTGTAGCCAAGATGAAGCTCCATGGAAACTTCTAGAATGTCACATTATAAGAAGGTATTGTTAATATATCTAATTGTATGAGGTTCCAATGACTTGCAACAGCAAGTACTAGGAGAATTTAATGCTCCATCATATGACAATGTGCTAATCTCCTTTTATCACATATAATTTTTTAGGCATTTACGTGCCATTGATCAAACAAAAGAAGCGTTTTTGGTGTAATAATGAGAATTTAGAGAATCCATCAATCAATGTTTAATAATTGCAAAAGTTTACTAGTTAAATAGAGCATGAACATTCTAAGAGAGTATGAACACAATAGTTTGAATTAACTCCAACCCGATAGTTCTCTCAGAGTACCATCACTCCAATCGTCAGCAACAACAGTAGTACATTTGATCACTTTGCAAATACTTCAAAATGAAATGAGATAGTTTATGCAGCAGTATTAGGGACAACATCCACCTCCTTGAAGCTCAGCTATGATAAGTAAACTTAATCTACAAGATTGTTTTCATTTAAAATTAGGATTAGAATATCCTTTTGACATGTATTCAATTCAGCTTATAGAAAAATGTGTTTGTTTGTTACTTTTCATATATAATTAGTGTATCGCCTTTAAATACTTATCAATTGATTTTATTGCTTGTAATATACTTTTTAATTTTGACAAATTAGACATAAGATTTATATGTTGATAATGTTCACTCAATTTATATTTGTACAATGCTCTCATTAATTTTTATAATTTGATCTCAACATTCAGTTTTTGGAATCAGTTTTTTTTTTTCTTGTGCGGCAGAATAGAAGCGGTTTTAATTGTTGCTATATTACAATATTGCAGTGATTTTAGCTATTGATATATTATAGAATTATAGTGATTAAAATCACTGCAAATGTTCAGATTTGGAGCATTTTACAAACTAAACTCTCAACCTTTCCATCTATTTCGCCCTAGTCTCCCTTTTCCCAAGTACATTAGCTAACCCTATCTCCCTCTCCCATACTTATATACACATGTAAAACTGTGTTATATATTCAAATTATTCTTGCAAACCTGCAAAACTATAACTTCAAATGGTAAAATGTTGGGTTAACTTGGCTATTATATATTTATTACTTTAGCTCTGTATAAAAACCTAACACACAAATAAAAGTTATGAGAGATAAGAAAAAAATTTTAGTGGAAAATTCAAGAATGGAAAGACATAGGATTTCAACCAAGTTGCAATAATCTACTATGTATGACAGGTACAAGAAGCCTCTCTTCCTTACAATTGAAGAAGATGATATGATGCGTAGTTGAGTACAATTATATGCATTTTTGTTGTAAGAATTATAAAAATCAAATGTCTACAAGTGGATAATTAAAACCCAACAACATGGATATATAATAATAGTCAAATGATAATAGTCTGATGATGAATTCCGGCGATAGTGGCGGCGATTGTTGATGGGATTCATCAATGATGGTCGCCTGAAATTGTTAGAGTTTTTTTAGTTCTTATAGATCTTAAGCTTCCTTCATGTAGAGAATGAGCCCTATTTATAGCCTCTTTGAGAGGGAACATTTTGATAAATTTAACCAAAATGCAAAAACACGCTATTGTATGATCTATATTAATCCCCTTGATTGTATATCACTTATCAAATATTTGAGCGCCTTAATGATGATAGAATCAAATTATCTTGGGTTCCTTAGATTCGTCTCGTCGAGCAGCTCGGTTTAATTATAAGGATGTCTTAATTGGTGATAGTTTAGTTCTTCAATTAATGTTTAAAATTTCTCAATATATTTTATATGCCTAATTTGAACTCATTTTGAGTTAGATCGAATCACTTATAGTGTCAGTAGATTCATCTCATGACTCTCATCGATACATTAAGTTTGACTACAAATTTGTTGAAATCAAACTTTGGGCTATCCGTACTTTAATTATGAAATTTGTAATTCAAATATTACTTTGAGATTCATGCCTATTATATGATTTTTTTTGGAGACGTGTCGATACAGACAAACCCAATTGATGAATATTTTTTATCAATAAAATAAGGATTATTTTCATAGGGTTTGATACTTGAGCCTCAAGAGGGTGACCATCTAAATTGTCCATTGCTCGTCATAATGATTATGCATGCCCCAAGAAAGTTTTTCATGTTGAAGCCTCCCAAATTTCTTTGCAATAGGTTAAGGTTTCGTTTAGAATGGCATTTTAATTGCTTTCTAAAATAGCTTTTTAGTACAAAAAAGTTTTAAACTAAAAGATTTTGTACTAGAAAGCTGCTTCAAGAAAGCATTAAAAAAGCGGTTCCAAACGAAGCCTAAGGTCCCATTACACAGTTTGAAGTTTATTTTAGAGTCCCTGAACATGGGAAACGTACCTATAACATTTATAGCTGCAAACTTTGTTTAGAGTGGGTTAAAGGATTGCAAACGCCTATGACCAACTATTCTGCATGTGTTCATGGTAATTAAGATGGCTTCAATTGTTGGTGTTCAATAAATAAAGTAAAATGGTTTTTTTCCTCTTTCTATTCAATATTTTCTTAGCTGAATCCAACAATAGATCATGTCATTACCAAACCAATTGAAATATGTCAATCTTGTAAACATACAAACAAAATTGTTCCTAACAATTAAATCAGCTGAGGTTTTATTTGAGACAGCTTTCTTCCTACTACTTAAAGCGGCTTTCTAATAAGGCCGCTTTACAAAACAGTAAGAAAGCCGTCCCAAACGAAACCTAAATCTGCAAACTCATCATTTACAAGATTCTCCCCCTTCTAACTTCTAAACTCTACCTTCTGATATATTAAACTCATCAACATGGATCAAAAACAAAAATGATTCTTCAATTAGAAGGCACATGATAGTATTTTCCCTTACACATACACCTATACACAATTGGGCAAGACTCGGCAATCGAGCATTTGAAGCTCACCATAACTCTTTTGCAAGGAAAGCAAGGTCCACAAGCATGCGAGCAATCTGGCAAGCTTGATCCGGTTGCATAGGGGTCAAGCATTGGATCCTCATCACCTTCTTTCTGAACTTGAAACAACTGAAAAGAAACAGACAAAACAAGAAAAAAAATCATTCTTTTTCTGTACAGTGTATCAGTACATGAAAATCTCGCAGTTTGGAAATAAATGAAGGAAATGGATGACATCAGTACCTCTGATATCACATTTTCTTTGTCATCCTTTGCCATTCTTCCGCTTGAATTCAGCACAGCATCTGTGCACAAGTCAAGTGAACTGTCATTAGAACAAATTCAAGAAAGAAGAAAATATTAGAGCAGAAGACAGATTGATCTGGCTTGCCAGGAGTAGGTCGAAGGCCTTTGCTGGTGCTGAAGAACAGAAGGAGAATGGCGATTGGGACACAACAGTTCTTCATTAATCCAGAAAACAGAAAGCTGACGGTAAAAGAAAAAGAAAATGAGCATTGAAGGTGAAGGCTTTCTGTCTTTGCGCACATATATAGTACTGATATTTGAGTATTAAATATAAGGATCAAAGAATCTTTGATTGTTTTCACATGATTCATGTTGCGCGTTGGCTGAAAGATTCACAAGAATTTAAGAGAAGCAGGAAGAAAGGAAGGAGGGAAGATATTCATTTATGTTTGTCATTTGAAAGAGACTGACTCATAAATTTTTGTGTGGAAAAACCAGGAAGAGAAGCAAGATAGGGAGTCATGGAAGGGAAGGAGTAGAACTGCAGAAGTTATTGCTTTTAACTTTGAAAGGAGAATTGGAGTGGGGTCCCTTTGCTGAGTTCACGAGTATGGAATCATATCTTTGAAGTCTTCATTTCTCATTCAATGCCGAGAGAGAGAGAGAGAGGGAGGGAGTTAACGGCCTTCAAAATTGGGATTGAGCTCTGCTATTGAGTTGAATGAAGCTATCTGAGCTATTGAAGGAGACTAATGAATGCACAGAAATTTCAAAACCAGTTTCGGTATGTGAGTCAGAGCCAACTGAGCTTATGATGCATATTTTGATGTTATTAAGCACAGTTTTCATGTTTAGAGCTCAGATATTCAAATTACATGATAATTAAAACCATAAAAGGCTCTTAAGTAGGGGTGTAACGAGTCAAGTTGACTCGTGAGTTGGTTCAGACTCGATTTGATAAAAAGATCGAGAGCCAACATTGATAAGCTAACAAGTTAAACTTGGGCTAACAAGTTTGTTCGCTCAAAAATATTAATATGAAATATACTTAAAATATAAAGAAATTCAAGAAGTACAGAAAAAAATTGCTAAAAAAATTTAGAAGTTATACATTTTCTTTATTTCAAGTTATAATATTTTAATGATTTAAATATAATAATTACTTGAACAAAGAATGATTTCCTCTCTTTTAAGATAACGAGCTGAGTCATAAAATCGAATTTGAGCTTGAGTTGATTAATTAATCAAGTTTAAACTTGAGCTTAGGATGACTTGAAATTGGCTCGACTTTTCTACACTACTACTTAAATATTCCACCATGTAGTTGAGCCTTTTAAAAAATAAAAAAAAATAAAAATAAAGTTCTACATAAAATATAAAAATGAAAAAAAAAATTTTGATTTCATTTTTTTAATTAATGTTTTTAAATTACAGAAGGAATATTTTTGAAAAATCTTAATTTTTAAAATTTATATAAGAAATAGGTTTAGAAAATCAAACAAAATTAAATAGAATGAATGAAATTTATTTAAATATGCTGAAATAAATCAAAATATATTTTCTTTGTTTCTTAGTCCAACCCAACAAATCCGAATTCAAAATTAGTTTAAATTTTCTATATTTTATAAAAAGCAACACTATGCCGATTGAAAAATTGCCCTTAATACTTTGTAAAATAGGTGAAATTATCATTGTAAAATTAGCTTAAAAGCTAATAGTTATGATTTAATAATTAATAATTTTAACTATTTCAAAATTTTAACATTAATTTTTTATTTAATATTATTAATTTATTTATGTCAAAATTAATTGTATCATTTTTTATATTTTTATGTGAATTAAATATTTAAATTTTATATAAATAAATATAAAATTTTGATATTAAATAGCAAAATACCTAAAATTTAGATTTAATTTAAAAAATTATAGAATTTTAGTCGAATCCAATCCAGCCATGGCAAACCCTAATCTTCCCTGTCTAGCACCCGCTTGCCCGTCTCTGTGAGTCGGTGGGGGAGAAGGTGAAGGAAGTATCCGTTCTTCGAATCTTGAACCTCTCTAGGTTTTGTCCGCCGCGAAAAAGCCATGCTTTCGATTCGCAGAAGCTCGATTTCACTCATCCGATGCCTTGCTCCGAATAGGAAGAGCTCCAACCTCTACAGCTCTTCTCACTTCCGAATGCCCCTCTCCTTCTTCACCTCTAAAGCCGAACTCCCATCTCCCGAAACCTCCTTCATCGTCAAATATCTCATCGACTCAGTTGGTTTATCTTCGGAGAAGGCGATCAAAGCTTCCAAATTTATTGCTCACATCAAATCCCCTTCGCAGCCCGACTCCGTCCTTCATTTCTTCAAGCAGAATGGTTTCACCGACGCTGACATCAAAAGGATTATCCTACAGCACTCCAGACTGCTATGCGCTAATGTTGATTCAACCCTGAAGCCAAAAATTGAAGCTTTAAGCAAGCTTGGGTTCTCTAAAACCCAGTTTGTTAAGCTAGTCACAGCTAGCCCGACATCTCTCAATTATCTGAATTATAATAATGTGCGTCCGAGGATTGAGTTCCTCAGAGCCTTTCTTGGTTCCAATGATAAAATTGTGAAAGCCTTTTCACACGATGTAACTCTTTTAGCTCGTAGCTTTGAGAAGATTATCAAGCCCAATATCATTTTTTTGACTGAATGTCAAGTTTCTGATGCCATAATTGGGTTTCTGTTGACTAAAGTTAGATTAATTATCGGCAGGCCTGTCAACGTCCTTAAAGCAGCAGTTAAGAGGATTGATGAATTGGACATTCCTCGTGGGTCATGGATGTTCTACCAAGCTCTTCGTTCTATCTGTTCAAACACTTCTGAACAGGTTGATGCCAAGATCAAGTTGTTGAGCGGCTTAGGTTTCTCAGAAGCTGAGATTTCTTCAGCAATCAGAAAGCAACCTTATGTTCTCAGCTTGTCTGAGAAGAATTTGCGAGAGACAGTTACGTTCTTGGTAAAGGAAGCTGGATGCGATCACTCTTATTTGAGTAGCCACCCTAATATTTTCATTTTTAGTTTGAGTAAAAGATTGGTTCCAAGGAATCTTGTTTTGAAGCTTCTCAAGGCAAAGGGAATTCTGAAGAAAGATCCGGGTTTTTTTAATGTTAGCTCAATCTCTGAAAGGCAGTTTGTGGAAAAGTTTATTTTTAGATATGGAGAAAAGATGCCAGAGCTTCATGATGTTTATCTAACTGCATCTGCTGGGGAGGTTCCAAGTTAGAAACTTTTTTTTTTTTTGAAGAAGAAGCAAGTAAAGAGAAGAACATCAGTATCAGGTATTCCTGTATCATTCTTGATAGGAATTTCACCTGTGTGAATTCTAGTATGAGTTTTTTTGGTGATTAAAGTTTCTTATTTTCGCAATGGATATTTTTAGTTCACCTTTCCTTCAACTGAGCCACTGTGATATGACCATAAGATTAATTAAAGTTCATTTAAAGACCATTTGATAGAAGCATTTGCAGCTTTTTGAGGTTTCTTTTTAAGGTTTTTATCTTCTGATGTAGCTATTATCATTTACTTTAAAGCAGTATAAACCACAAAGTATAAACAAAATTTTCAAACCACTATCCGTTAAAATTTTGAAAAATGAACAACCAAGCAGAGAAATAACCACTATAGAACATTCAACCGCACAACAAAAAAGGATGATAGAAATTGGGCAAAAAAATCAAGTGGTTGTTAATATTAGTTACATTAAAAGGTATCAGAAACACAATTCTAAAACCGAATCTCTTTTAAAAAACAATGCATGCCCCAGGGGTTTAGGCATGATTTAAGCAACCAAACAAAATTTTGAAACGTTTAAAACCTACTTTTGATGAATAACATTTCAACTTATTTATTGATTAAATCCAAGATTTATTAAGGCTTCATTTGAGGCAAGTTTCTTATTGCTTTTTAAAACAGCTTTCTAGTACAACAAATAAACTTTTTGTAGTAAAAAGTTGCTTTAGAAAGCCATCCCAAACGAAACCTAAATCTCACAATTCAAGGGATTTAATGGATTAAAAATAAGGATTTAATGGATTTTAAAAAAAAGGGATTAATGGATGTAAGATTTATTCCTCTCAATGTTTAAAATTGCGTAATCGGGTATTGAGGCATTTTTCATTCGTGAGGCGAGGCGTAAGCTCCAAGACATTTTGAGGCGTAAGCCTCAAAATCAAAAAATTGTGTAAACATAAAATGATAAATGTTGTATATACTAATGAGACAAAATAAGATATGAAGTGAAATCAAAATATCCCAATAACAAGACAACATGAAATTTAGTTCAACTCAAACTCCATCTTTCTCAAATTATAGTATTCTTTTCATTAACATATAATTCCAAAAATAAATAGCAATGACATATCACATAATAACTCATAAGTCATCAGCACTGTCATCACTAAGGGGGTCTTCATTTGAATCATCACTATGATGAACTGTTCTTTCCCCTTACTCCTCTCCTATAGAGTCCAATGTCTCCCAATCAAATCCTTCTTCCTCAATATCAGTTATCTTCCTCTTCCCTAAATATTTTTGAACAATCTCAAAATAATAATAGTGTAATACATTAATAAAAGTCGAAGAAAACTATATTATTTATATACCTTTTTTGATTTGTTCTTGAGTTGTGGTGGATGTAGATGTTTTAAGACCATCAAAGAAATCAATAATTAAATATTCATTTTGTAATTCAGACGGTATCACTTCAACTTCATCATCTACAAATCACTCATCATTAGAAGTCACATTCTCGCAAAGCAAATGATCTTCATCATCCATTAATCATTTTTTCTTCAAATTCCTATCTCTGAGTCTCCTATTGTACATAATGTACACCAGTGAATTCATCCTCAATGTGGACAAGCAATTTCTCCTCTTTATATGTACTTGATTGTAGGTATTCCAATTTCTTTTACAGTCAGATGAAAAGTATGTCAAGCCCAAAACTTTCACAGTAAAACATAGCAAATCTGGAGTCCCATCTCCAAATTAAATCTACCACTCAAATAATATTTATATAAAAGAATTTAATTAATGCGAAAAAATAACTTTTAAATAAATGTTTAAAACATTAAATAAAATTACTTGGAGATCGTTTGACAATTATATCCTTTGCTTGTTGTAATCCAAAAAAACATTCTTTATTCCTAAAAAGTACCAATTGCATGTCAGCATTTGATCTTTCAGTTGCATCACTTATTAGCCGATCCATGCAATGATACAATCCCAACTTTATTTCATGATTTATAGACTTGTTCTCTGCATATTGATACTGAAAATTTTGGTAATAATCAGCTACATGCAAGTGTAGTAGCTCCCACCTTTGATCAATAATATTGCAAATTTCTCTAAAGCTACCCTCTTCGCCTCCTCAGTTGGAGGCAATCATTTCTTTGGCTTCATTCATGGCACTATAGATGAAATTCATTGCAGGCTTCTTTTCAGCATCAACCATCCTTAAAACTTAAACCAAAGGTCTAGTGGTTGTAATGACATATAAGATATTTTGTCAAAATTTATCATTTAAAACAATCTTTCTAATCTATTTTCCCTCAGCCTTCTTCGCCCAAGCACAATTCAACCACTGTGTAGATGTGAACATAGTCTCTAAAGGTTGTCTAGCATCTAGCATGCTCTCTAATGTCAAATAAGCAGTGTCAAATTTTGTTGCTGCTGGCCTTATAATTTTTTATTTGAAAATTTTCTCATAAGAGCTAGAATCCATGAGTGGTTGTAAATAGGCTTGTTTTTTTTTTTTTTGCTTTAGTAAGTGCATTCTTATGTTGAGGTAGCTCCTCAAGCTTCTCAAGAATCAAATCTATACAAAGTGCAGCACATGGAGTCCAATATAGATATTTCCTCTTCTCCATAAGTTTGTTACCTGCAGCCTTGTAAGCACTTGCATTATCTGTCACAACTTGTACAACCAAATATTCTCCAACATCCTTAATAATGCTATATAATAATTCAAATATGAACTCAGCATCTTTGACCTGGTTAGATGCTTCAACTGACCTTAAAAACACAGTACCATAAGGATTATTAATGAGAATATTGATCAGACTTTTATGTTTGATATCAGACCACCCATATGACATAATTGTTACTCCTGTTTGGGCCCAAGTCATCTTAATTTCTTTGATGCTTTTTTATCAGTGCTTTTCAACTCTTCCTTCAGAATTCATGTTCTCAAATCATACATGGTTGGAGATTTGAATCCTCTACCAAATGCTCCAACTGAACGAATCATGTTATAATATGCAATTGATGTTGCAACATTAAATGGAATTATATTTTCGTAGAAGAATATGCCTATATCCTTACACACTCTTCTTCGTGCCTCCCTTGTATTTTCTAGGGCCATCTTCTGTATAGTAAGAGGCCCATCATCTGATGTGTCTACCATATAATGATCCTTAGGCCCTCTAACACCCCTAGATGAAACGTGCTTCATGGAAGAAGATGAATCCCTAATGCTGCGCTCACTCCCGCAATAAGAGCCAACATCAACTCTGTCCTCAAATTGCTTCTGTGCAAGCTATTTTGATGTGGTAGACTTATTCATGTATGACTTTATCTCATCCCTTACAATATCAGGAATTTTAAAGCATGGAGCAACATTCTTGTGAGACCCTGAAAGGTGATCCTTCATCCTAATCACACTACCCTTCACAACTTTATCACAGTAATTACATTTTAGATAGATATATGTTTTATCACTTCCCCTACATCCACCTGAGTGCTATGTTTCCATGTTGAATCTTTTCTATGACCTGATGCAGCTTTATATTTTACTTTTGACCATCCTTTATGAGAAGAATATAATAGTGCAATATATCAAATCCCTAAACATAATGTTTCAGTTATTCTACATTAAGAAAACTTATACAAAACATACACTCATGAATAAGCAGACTAACACTAACAACTATTATTAAGGATGATGAATACAACAATATACCGATCTTGCGGGGGTCCGAGCAATACCGAGCATGTACTTGCTCGGTACCGAACATTGTTGTACCGAGTGGTACCGAGCATATACCTAGCAGTACCAAGCATGTAACTAGCGATACAGAGCGATACCAAGTGGTACCGAGCAGACAGACCGATTGTGGAATCTTACTCAGCAGAATATAGAGGTTCTTATAGCAGAATGGACGGATCTTGTATTTCAAAATAAGGTGATGGATGAAACTACGAAAAAGAAGAGCTTTCAGTGGTTGGTCAAAGGAGACTGCAACCCAACTCGCGGTAGAAGATAACTCCAAGAAATAGACGAAGAGCAACTCATGGTGGAAGGAAGAGGGAAAAAGGTCGCTTGAAGAAGAAGGGAGAAAACGTGTTTTCGGGAAATGACGGAAGACCGCGCGAGGGTTGGGGGGGTCCGAACTGAACAAATATATATTATGTTAGCTTTTTTTTTTTAATTTTTAGAGGTGGACACCTCTAAACCGTGAGGCGAGGCGCGCCTCAGTAAACTTAAGGCATAAGCCTCAAATCCTGAACTTATTGCGTGTGCTTTGAGTCTTAAAGGGGCGAAATTGCGCTAAGGTGCGCCTCTTATTGCACAATTTTAAACCATGATTCCTCTAATAAATAGTAAATCCCAAACAACTAGCAAACAATTCATTAGAATTTAGTAATATTTAGCAAATTTCTTGTGATATGGCCATAAGATTAATTAAAGTTCATTTAAAGACCACTTGATAGAAGCATTTGCAGCTTTTTGAGGTTTCTTTTTAAGGGTTTTTTCTTCTGATGTAGCTATTATCATTTACTTCAAAGCAGTATAAACCACAAAGTATAAACAAAATGTTGAAACCACTACCGTTAAAATTTTGAAAAATGAACAAACAAGCAAAGAAATAACCACTATAGAACATTCAACCGCACAACAAAATGCCCCAGGGGCTGTTTGGGGCCCTATTTTAGGCATGATTTAAGCAACCAAACAAAATTTTGAAACGTAAATCCCAAACAAATATCAAACAATTTATTAGAATTTAGTAATAATTAGCAATTTTCATGTCAAATCATTTTCTGATTTTAATCCTCTCAAGTTTTACTAAATCTAAATTTACAAGATTTAGGAACTGTTTGTTATCCTATTTTAGACAAAATTTAGTCAAGATTTAGCTTAGGTCCTGCAAAATATAATTTAAGGGACTTTAAATGCTTAGATAAATTTCATTTTAACCTCATTATTGAATAAATCCATAATTTTGTAAAACTAATCGTTCACTGAACTTAATAGATTTAAGAATTTCTTTCTCTCACAAACTTCAAATTTTGAAATAAATAGCCAAACAATTTATTAGAATTGAGAAAGATTTAACAGCTGCAATGCCAAACAAGCTTTCAGAGTATAATACTCTAACGATTATATAAATATGAATTCACAGAATTTAATTCTACGTTTATCCAAACAGCCCCTCGGTCTTTTCAGCAATTGAATCATCCAAGCTACTAACCTGATAGAATCTTCTTACTAATTGTTTATCCATCAAAAAGGCTTATAAGCAAGCCTTCTTCTTTTTCATGAGAAACAATCCTCCGTTGAAACATTGCCAGCACAGGCTGAAAGATAAATTTGATTAAGGTCCGGCATCTCCTCTTCATATGGTAAAATAAACTTCTCCACGAACTTCTTATCACTAATCATCATGCAATAAAACAGTCCACATTTTCTCTTAGGAAGTCCTTTCAACTTGAGAAGTTGAAGAACCTGATATCTCGGAATCAGCCTCTTCTCAAAGCTGTAGCAGAGAAGCTTTGGGTGAGAAATTACATAGGAGAGCTCGCAATCTGATCTTTTCATGAAGAAATCCGCTTTGCTTTTGATATTTTCCACTGACAAAAACAACAGCTGTGGAGCCTTCAGAATCGCCGAGGAAATTTCAGCTTCAGACAACCCAAAGCTCATCATCACCTTAATCTTGGTATCTATGGAAGCTCTGCTCATGCGGCAGGTAGAATGCAGAGCAAAGCGGAACATTTTAGACTCGGGAGAAAACCCCAATTCTATAGCTCGCTGTACAACGCTCTTGATAGAATCAAGTCTTCTTGTGATCAATCTATGGTTGCATTTCATCAGATAGGCAATTTGATCTTTGGAAAGTCCACATGCTCTCAAATAGGAGACATTTGGCATAATCCTATTATCAAGGTTGGAGCACAGAAGGTGAGTATTCTTAATGATGGCTTGCAAGAGATCCGCTTTCGAACTAAAGAGATCCCCCAAGAACTCGATCTTCAACTGAACGTTCTTACGGTGAAGGAAAAAGGGATTTTCTGAAATCAGCTTGGCGATTTCGGGTTGTGAAAAGCCTACCTGCTGTAAAACTCGCACTTTTGGCTTCAAAGTTTTCTCCACCTGAGTGCAGAGTAAAATGGGCTTTCGATAAACCGCGTTTCTGATGCCAGCTTCGTCAAGACCTATATTTTTGAGGAAATTAAGTACGGCGTCTGGTTTCGAGGGGCTTTGAATGTGGCGGATTTGCTTGGATGCTTCCATGGCCTTCTCCGGCGAAAGACCGATTGAGGTTATAAGGTACCCTGCGATGAATGAAAGCTTGGGAGAAGGTTTCCTGACTGCGGAAGTGGTGAAGAAGAGAGATGAGAAGATGAAAATCGAACTGCGATGACTGAGGCGGGCGAGCAAGGAAAGATTTCGATCAGAGGAAATCATGCTTGTAGGTGAGATTGGGCGGCACCACGCTCTCCGCTCGGGAGAACTTACTAGGGTTTAATTAGAAAAGCTCTGAAAATTACTTTGTTCGTCATATTAATTAAAAATAATATATTTAAATATTTTTTGGAAAATAACAAAAATAAAAAAGAGAATAAATAATCTAATAAAGCAATAGAAAAAAAATGGATAGCATAAATTTTAAAATCATTTAATTTATTTTGAGATAAGTATATTGTAGGAATTAATTAATTATTTATATATTATATTTATTTTAAAATAGATTTAAAAATTTTAAAACACATGATGACCCATCATTTTTTTTAAATTAATTAAGCCTATTATAATATTATTATCTATTTATTTGTTTCTCTTATTTATAGATGAGACAGTAATATTCATCAAGAATTTATGTTTTTACAACAAATTTGCATATATTTACATATTTAACCCTAGATCACATCAAAGTTAATATGAAGATCTTATTTATTTTAAATAAGTCAATATTATTGATATTTGTATGTGATTTATAAATTTGAGTGTTTTATAAATAAATATAAGGATTTAGATATTTCCTATGCAAATTTTAAAAGAATTTCATGGTATTATTAATTATTAATATAATAATTAACAACTAAAAAAATAACATGTGAATCGCCATGTACCGATCAATGCTCGGTACCTCTTAACTCATTCTGTTCTTTCATGGCAGTATCGCTAGGTAAACCCTAACCCTAAATATTACATAAGAAGAATAGTGCTACCAATTATAGGTATTTTGCCGACCATTGTCTGCAAATACCTAGCAATACCGACTTTAATAATGCTCGGTAGAGCTCGGTAGCAAGCTCTACCGAGCTGTTAACCAAGCTATAACTACCATTATAGGTTAATACCGAAGCAGTATCGCTCGGTAAACTGCTCGTAACCGCTCGGTAAACCCTAACATAATTATGGAAGAAGAAGGAATTAACCTGAGGCATCGTAAATGCAGGGCTAGAAACTTCACTGAAATGGAAGAAGAAGCGCCGGTTGGAGAAGATGAAGTCACGGTATAGTTTGTTTGAAAACAAAGCAGTTTTTTTCGGGTCCGCGCTATAATATTCTGGTCCGTTGGTCGGCCGTCATTTTTAAATTTCGCACGTGCCATATACCCACTCTTCGCCGTATCGGGTATCGGGTAAAGTTGTTATGAGGTGTCGTGTTAACACGGCATACCGAACTTCAGTCGAAGAGTATTTCGCAGGAAGAGAACTGGACCCCTTATCGGATCCTTCAAGCTGAAGGCAAAGCCACCGTCTTTCTCTAGAGAGTGTAGCAGGTACGCGCAGGCCGCAGGGGTTCTCTGCTCTTTCCTTTCTCCCTTTTACTTGATTCGTATTTATGCTCTGCCTTCGCAGGCCGAGTGTTGAATTGAGGCAGATTTACTAAGTGATTAGTTTGATTTTTCCTTTTTTTTTGTGTGCAAAATTCAAGATCTTGTATTGGTTTTGGTGTCTGCTTCGCCGATCACCATGCTCGACTCGTTCTTTAATAAGGGTTTCAAAGCGGCAAAATGGTAAATATTTGATCTTTTATTACTTTTTCGTTCCCGCAAAACGTTGAATTTGTATGTTTATTTATTTATTTTTGGAAACGGGAGATGATTTTTTCCTGTTATTTTTTTGGTGAGATGATGGGTTTCGTTGTGAACTATGGTGAACTTGATGGGTATGTTCTGGTTTACGGGAGTATTGGGTTACTGAAATAGATTTCATTTAACTTACGGGCTTTTTAGTACTTTGATTTGATCATTTGTGCATCTTGATTTATTTTATCTTTTGATTTGATCAGCAAAACTCTGCTGAAGCTGACAATTCCTAGGATAAAGCTCCTGCGGAATAGAAGAGAGATTCAGTTGAAGCAGATGCGAAAGAATATTGCCAGCCTTCTCCAGAATGGGCAAGAAGCTACTGCCCGTATTAGGGTATGGCCTTTTTTCCCCCTTTAATTCTGATATCTGTTCATTTCATGAGAGAGGACGCTGAAGGGCTGTTTGGCTGCAAGTGGAATTTTGTAAATCCCGAAGGTTTTTAATATTGAAATTGTTTCACATGATAGATGTTAAATCTTGTTAAATTGATTGATAGATATTTCAAAATTTAGGGTTTCAATGTAGGCGAAGAAATGGTACAATAAGGAGAAATGATGTAAATCTCTTGAATCCTATTTTCCCCAAGGATTCAATAAATCTACGATTTGATCTAAAAAGGAGAAAAATGGGGCTTTAGAAGGTAGTAGTATAATTTATGTGGCTTAAAAACTGTTTGACAAAATTTAACCTAAATCTAGCTATATCTTGCAACCAAATAGCTCTTCGTAAATGAAATGAAATTTTATCCAGCGAAAATAAGATCTTTTTGAGAAAAATATTGTTCTGAGGAATGTTATCTCATCTTATTAAGGGTGTCGCTCGGCCTATCTTCATAGGCATGCTCTGACAGCCTAAGCTGGCGCTGCTAGCTCTGATATGCTTGCATACAACTCTTGAGGTCTATCCATCCCTCGTTTTAGGCTTCGTTTGGTTGGAGAAGTCCTGTGAAATTTTGGTGTGAAGCGATTGTTTCAAAAACTAGCTTTTTGTAACGGAGAAGCAAAAATAAAAAACTTTGAAAATCAGTAAGAAAATGGATTTTCGAAAAACACATTTTTACAAAAATTATGCATCCAAACAGCAAATTAACGTTGGCAGATGGAAGAAGCCAGTAGAAACAGACAAACAAATGAGGCCTTAGTTGTACTTCTATCAAGATCTCATTGGACAGTTTTTTCCGATCATGATATTTACAAATATTGGAATGGTTTGGCACAAGTAAACAACCTATTTGCAAGTTGCATCAAATTTATGTTCTTAGACAACATACATGCTGGTCATTTATCGCATTTTGCTGTGTTATGGAAAATTGGATTTATTCCACTTAGTAAAAAATGATATATTATCATATTGCCAGTTAATCACCATATAATTTAAATTCAAATATAGTGAGAAATCATGTAACTATTTACAAGTAAAGGACCCATGGGAAGAACAACGAGAAGCTCATGTCGTGCTTTATTTTTCATCATTGTCGCCTTAAGCCAACTATTCGTGGTTAATTTTATGAATCTTTGTTCTCTATTCCATTTCTCAATTGTTGCTTTTGGTGTTAACTTCAGTTTTAGATGCTGCAATCGATGCAACATTTGTTTTTTTTTTTTTTTTCTTTCCAATATTTATCACAATTCTCTATGTTTTCTTTGGTCCATCACATTTCCTTCACATGAATTTAACATTGCTTTTGTTTAGCCATTTTATCATTGTATATTTTGCTCTCCATTGTACATATGCCTACACTAATACACAACGGAAAATTATTTGGTCAGTAATAACCCAAATTCATAACTCTCGAGATATTATCCGCTTTGGCCGCCCAAATTCATAACTCTCGAGATATTATCCGCTTTGTCCTAAGAGCATCATGGTTTTGTTCTGTCGGTGTAACTTCCCAATAGGTCATCCATCCCAGAATTGCTCCGAGATGAGTAGGCTTAACTGTTTTCTTATTGAAATTTAACCATTACACCAAAAGGTGCTTCAATGATTAAGAGTTTAGCTTCTTTTATTTTAGGGGTTGCACATGATCACTCTACAACTTGCCTAAAGCTAGCCACTTGAAACATTGCATCATCATTTCTTTTGCTGTTATTGTCAGTCAATAGAAGGATTCGTAATTTTAAAAATTTTAAGCACATTTAGTAAACTTTCAGCTTATAGCGCTTGCCTACTCTTGTTTAATTTTGGTGAGGTGATCAAGAATGGGTTGGATTTTGTGATAAACTTAAATTTAATTGATACATGTTGTTGCACCCCTGTCTTTATTTTATTCTATTTCCGTAAGGTGGGATGGGAGGGGATCAGTAGGTGACTGAAATAGTTCTTTTGCTTTTCAGGTGGAACACATAATTCGGGAGGAGAACATGATGGCTGCACAAGAGATCATTGAGCTATTCTGTGAGCTCATTACTGTTCGCCTTCCAATAATTGAGATTCAAAGGTGGTGATGTCTAATTTTATGTGCCTCTTCCATCTATTTTTACAGCTCATTTTATTATTAATATGTTGATTTACAAAATGCTATAACAACTACTCTTTGAATTGCTAGAATGTTTGTATATGTTTTTAGTTTATGGTGGATTCTCTTGATTAGTTCTAAGTTATCTCCCATGATTAATGGTTAATAGAAACGATTTCTTTGAAACAAATCCACCAATGTTGTAAGGGATAAAGTCTTATAAACTTGGTCTAGTGGTTTTTTGTATCACGCTGTCATTATTCATGGTATTGATTAGTTAATATATCATAATTTTGTTTTCAATTCTCCATCTTTTGAATTTTGGATCTTTTTTTATGGAGTGTTAGCAACACTAATGAGATAATCATCATTGTCTCTTGATTGATGAACATCATTATTGATTGTGATAGTTGAAGGTAGTTTTACCCATTTAATTTATGCCTAATGATAAGAAGATTGATAAAAGTTTTGTTGATTATCATTACTACTATGAATCATTGATTCATGGCTAGAGGTAGGGGTGCAACCGAGTCAAGCCGGCTCGCGAGCTGACTCCAGGTCGACTCGGTAACAGGCTCGACGAGTCGAGCTTATCGAGCTCGTGCAGACCTTGAGCTCGACTCATGGTTTTTATCTCTTTTCATTCCTATATTTCTGAAAATAATATAAATTTTATTTCTATAGTTGTATTTGACCTGGGGAGATTAACCTCAATATTTTCATGCTTTTAAATTTGATTAGGGAATGTCCATTAGACCTCAAAGAAGCAATCTCAAGCATATGCTTTGCAGCACCTAGGTGCTCAGACTTGCCTGAACTGTTGCAGGTGCAGATGTTATTTGCAAGCAAGTATGGAAAGGAATTTGTTGCAGCTGCTACAGAACTGATCCCAGATTGTGGAGTAAATCGCCAGGTTAATTGACTCTTAAGCATCCAACTTTGTTATGTTTTGGTTACAGCTTGTAACTAATTAACAATGTTTACAGCTTATTCAATTATTGTCTGTTCATGCTCCTTCTGTGGAAACAAAATTGAAACTACTCAAGGAAATTGCTGAAGAGCATGAGGTAGACTGGGATCCAGCTTCCACAGAAACGGAGTTTCTTAAGCCTCATGAAGATTTGCTGGTAAGGGATATCATTATAAGCATTTAATTACACTCTTTTTTTGTTTATTGGTGATTTATCTCTTTGTGCCAATCAGAATGGACCAACCAATATCAGTAGCAGTCCTACATTACCTCTTCCAAAAGAGAGGCATATTTCTTCCCCAACTAAGAACACTGTTGAAGAGATGCAGGAACCTGATTTAGATTCTGGTGATGATTCATGGGATCTCCCAGAAGTGCCAAGAGGTTCAGTTCAAGCTAATTCCGATTCCCCTCAATCACCGGCCATTCTTTTGCGTCCACCTCCTCCGCCATTCAATTCCGAGATTGAACAAGAGGAAACAAAAACTTTCCCTTCATATACTGCAGAGCCTAAATCAGAAAGTCTTAGCCACTCTGTTACTGCCAGTGGAAACAAACAGTTTATCCCTTTTTGTGTCTCCACCTTCTCCCCCATCTCCCCCATCTTCATCTTCATTACATGCAATGCAAACAGAGGCATCTCCTCCCCCCTCTCAAATCAAGCCTGAGCTCAAAGAAGACCTGCAGGATGTCCTGGCTGCTGCTCAGACAGCTGCAGATTCAGCCGAACGAGCTGCTGCAGCAGCTCGTGCTGCCGCAAGCCTTGCCCAGGTAAGAATTGCTGAACTTTCGATAAAGAAAAAGAGCCAATCCTCTCATGATTTTGAGAATGAAGGGGAGAATCCAACGTGGAACCAGCAGAATTCAGTTGATGAGTTAAAGCCTGTTCCATCATGGGATTCAATCTCCCCAGCTCAAGATTTGCCCAAGATGGAAGCTGGCTCACCAGATTATACCGGATTGGTTCCTGAGTATGATTCAGTTCCTAAACCTCAGAGATCTACTTCAATGGAGGATGATCCATATTTCTCCTACCCCAATTTGTTCAGTAGACAAGAGTCAAATCTCCTCGCTCGTTTTTCATCTTCAGATAATTCTCGGCCAGCTCATGATACCTGATGGCAGCTTCAAACAAAATCCTGGCTTCGTTGGTTCCATTATTTGCGCCAATTTAGTGTTGTGCTTTTATGTTCCTAAAGAGCAGAACATTGAGAGAGTTTCATGTACAGGTGCTATCAATTGTCTTTAGTAAAAGCTAATGGTTATTGCCTCTCCTCATCAACTCGATGGACTTGCCAAGTATTTATTTACTTCACTCCGTGGATTCCTTTGTTTGTTCTTCATGAAATGGTGGCTTTCATCACCACCTATAGTGATCCAGATGTATTTTCCTTAGTACCAGAATGTTCTTGGTCTAATAAATTATATCTCGAGCTTATAAATCTGTTTCTGCATGGTTGTTGGATCCATCAAAAAGCTGCTTTTTTCTTAGTGTTTTTCAAAGGTTCATGATGTAATGTTCTTTGAGTTTTTGATAACAGTTTATATAAAAAAAGTTGTTCTTAGAACAGTATTAGGCTTCGTTTGGGATGGCTTTTTTATTGCTTTCTAAAACGGAATTTTAGTACAAAATTAAAAAATTTTGTAATAAAATTCCGTTTTAAAAAACAATAAAAAAGCCATCCCAAACGAAACCTTAGATTATTATTATTATTATTACAAGTAGCTGTAGCTGCTTTAACGCAGCTGTCTAAAAAAAGTTTTTTTTGTTAAGTTTTGAGTATTATTAATTTTTATTTTTTTGAAAAAATTGATAATAATTCATTTATAGTCTACATATATAGTAATTTTTCAAAAACAGCTAAAAAATTATAGCCAAATTAGGCCCACCACAACAACAACATGAAGCCTTTGTCCCACTACATGGATTGGCTACATGAATCTTTTTTTATTATGTCATGTTAAAAGTCAAATTTTTGTTTAAATCTAATAAAAAAAGATCATTTTTAATATTTTATAACCAAATCTGTTTAGATCTACATCTATCTTTCTTAACACAAGTCAAATCTAATACCTCTACATTCCTAATCAGATCATCGAAAGGCTGCCGTTTTATGTGACCAAATCATCTAAGCAACTCTCTCTAATATTATCTTCCACTGGAGCTACTCCAACCTTTTCACATATATGTTTATTTTGTATTCTATCTCTAAGTATAAAGCCACTCATCCACTTGAGCATCCTCATCTTTGTAACACTTAGTATTATGCTTCTCTTTGAATGGCCATATAGCCCCTAAACAAAGGGTTTAATATCAGAAAATTCTTGTATTTTGGCTAGGGGTGTCAATATTTGACACGACCCGAAAATCTGACCTGAACCCGACTCGAAAATTTCGGGTTCGGGTCAACCCGAACCCGAATCAGGTCGGGTTCGGGTTGACCCTGAAACCCGAAATCAATCCGATTTGACCCGAAATTCCATCTCTTACCTCGTGTCGCGTCCGTCAATTCGCCTGTGTCAGCCCTGTCGCGTTGCTTCCGTCAACTCGGTCCCCTGCAAATCGCAATGCCGCTGCCTCGTGACAAGCCGACTGCTGTGCGCTCGTGAAATACCCGTGTGGACCGACTTGCGACCGAGCTGCAGCTGCAGCCTGCAGACCAGCCAGACCCGCACCGATGTGCGCTCGGAGCTCGGTTGAAGACGCAGTGCTGCCTGCCGCGCGTGGACGACGCAGTGCCGCGCGCGTGGAAGACCCGTGTGGACGACGCTGTGCCCTGGGAGCTCGGTTGACGCATCGACGCGCGTGGAAGACCCGCGTTTTCGTGTCAGCGGGTCGGGTTCGAAAAATCGACCCGTTTGCAAAAACGGGTCGGGTTCGGGTTGACCCGAACAATGCCGGGTCAGTTCCGGATTCGACCCGGACCCGACCCGTGACCCGAAATTGACACCCCTAATTTTGGGGTCGAGCCAAAGCAGTCAGACTTCTTTCAGAGCAGTTGATAAAGGCTAATGCCATTGTTTTTATTTGCTAAAAACTGTTGAGGAATTTCTATTAATAGAAAGCTACAATATATATAATAATGAAAACATGCCTCATAATAATGATAGCATATGTTTTGCAACAACAAAAAAATGTAAATGTGTAAACAAAAAATCATTTGAATTGATTCACTTATTTAAACTTTTTTTTTTCCTTGCAATGCTCATTCATCTAATTTAGATAATTTTTTGTAGGCCACCACACCTGAAACTGTAGAAATTATTGTACTCCATAGTTTCCTCAACTTTTTGCGCCTGAATAAACTAGCCAGCAACTCAAAAGAAGCAATCAAGGACACTCTTCTGAACTGCATTGAGGACTATTCACCTGCTCTTCAATTCTGGGATCCATTTCAAAATCTTCAGTATCTGAGCTTTGATCATGACTGTAAGAGCTATAGTAAGGAGCAGAAATATCGGTGAGGGTCTTCTCAGTGCTTTCATCTGATTTAGATACGAGGGAGAATGATTTATGTTCAGATTTTATGTGGGCATTGCTATTATAGTCCTTTCCCCTCCATACTACAACTTGTTCCTTCTGGAAAGTCACAAGGATGCAAGGTACCAACTCCTGGGTAACAAAACCAAAATAAAATTGAAGCTCACATTAAACAAAGAGAAAGATAAGTATACTAACAACTAAAGATTATGATGACAAGATGTCATTTCTCCCTCAGAATATCTGGCATAGATGCTTTCTTTCATTTTTACTTGGTTCTAGCCAACCATACACCATATGAAATTTATTTTAAAAATAATTGTATCTACCCTCATGACAAAGGGGGTCTGAAATGAAATGAAATGAATACCAATGTGACAACTATTTCAGCATTTTTAGGTTTCGTTTGGTTATCCGGTACTTTTTGCAAAAGATAGTTTTGAAATGTTGGTTAAAAGAATGAAGTTTTCTAATGGAGAAGTAAATATCAAAAAAACATTTCAAAACAGCAGAAAAATGAAGTCCCCTAAAAAGCTTTTATGTAAAAGCGTCACATACGAACAGCAAACAAAAAATAATTTCAGGTATATAACATTTTGTATGCTTTTTCAATACAATTCTAATAAAAAAATAAAAGAAAAAGAAACAAATTAATTACAAGCAGTTTGTCTTACCCGGAGTTTGACTCCAATTTTCTTGTAATCAGTTGTAGGAAGGCCTTTGCAATCTATACGAACTAGCTCATCAGTCAGAAAAGCATCCCTAACCATTGGTACTAGACTAGCATAATAGCCATTCTTGGCTGCAATGTAGAAATGAAGTTACTTCGCTTAAATAAAGAGAATAATTTCTAAGATGGTTCTCGTGATAAGTACTACCCAGCTTTGTTAAGGCAGGAACAGCAAGGCCTCTCCTCCTCGTTTCTTTTGTCTCCTCAATTGTTAATCCATCTATAACTGTTCTAATCAATCTAGGATAGACTGGTTCATGAGGTTTCCACAGCATTAATGGAATCACAGGCCTTTTCTTGGGATTATAATGCCTTCCTCGAAACAAGATGATCTGACCACCATGTCTGTGGATGATAAGGCCACCTGTCTTTTCCTAAAAATATAAATACATTAAATGCCTCGAACAGTTCTCTTGCACCAAAAAAAAGGAGCAGAAATCAAACAAGTGAAAGCTAGAAATATATACTACACTTTAGAAGAAGTAGAGTTCTAAAACAAGTAAGGAAATGTGATAGAATCAATATCGAGATACCAAGAATCATATCAAAATATTAATTAAAGCTATATAGAGATATATCAAGAGAATGGTGCAAAGTTTCCAGCACAACAATTCTAATAATTAAACAATAATTCCCTAAGAAATTTCAGGGTAAATCAAAATTATTGTAATTTCTAGAATATAGGACAATAAACTGAAATTAATAAGGCAAGGAAGCAATTTTCAAGACTAACAATAATTCACGAATGAGCTCTTGCTCAAGCGACATACTCTTTAAGCTTCATGTATAGAGGATTACATGTTTTACAGCTCTCTGTGTGTAGTTCCTCGGTCTATCATTGACCTTATGCCCAACTTAATTATCAAAATCAGTGGGATATATTTCTATCCTTACAAAAAAAGCTGAAAATAATCCAGCTTGCCAACTGCACTCCTAAGCAATAAACTTACTAAATATTTCTGCACTGCAAGGCCAAAAAAATGAGGGTGGATTAAAATAATTTTAAATTAAATATTGAACCATTTTAATTATGTAATAATTAAGCTAAATAATGTCAAAGTATTTCATATAAAGTTAAACTCTTAAGAGCATTATTTTCTAGAATTATTATGATTTCTGATGTAGAACTATATGCGTAATTGGAAATTTGCACGATTATTTTAAGAGCAACGTTAGATTCTCGTTAGAGCGATTTAACACAACAATGAAAACAATTAAGTAGTACCTTCGCTTAGGTTAAACCACACAAGAGACTAAGCTAGATCAAAACACATAGGAAATTTAAAATGTTGCATACGACGTAGTTTCCAACTTAACCCTTGTTTAACAATGAGATCTAGAGCAAAGAAGTAACAAATCCTACAAATACTAATGGATGGCGACAAGTGGACACAATCTCTTGTTTTGAACAATTCTCATGAAGAATTTGGAATTCGAAAGTAAGAGAATCAAGAAAGGAAAGGATCACCTTCGCGGAGAGACATCATAGAGAAATACCTCGTACCTTCCAATGATTGTTCCGTCCAAGACTAGGTGAAATCTTGTCGAGAAAACGTCGTGAGATGCAAGGTTAAACTTCAAGCTCCGGATTGGTCTTCCATCTCCAATTGAATTAGGAGCTATACCTTGAGAGGAGGATGAGGAGAGCAAGAGAGGGGGGCGGTGGAGAGAGGGGGCCGGCGGGTGTGAGGGGAAGGGGAACGGCTAGGGCTAGGGGAATTAGATGTTGTATTAACTCATAAATCTGAAATTATTTCAGGTTTGAGTGAGTTTGGAGGGAAAATCAATGAATTTGAAATTTCAATTAACAAGCATTAACTCCCCTTAATAGAGCATTAAATGGGATGGCCCCTTGATGGGGCCGGCGGCATAGGGAGAGGGGAGAGGGAGGAGGGAAAATGATTAAGCGTTTCCTAATTAGCTCCGAGGAATTAATGACGAAAAATTTCAAATCCGCCCAAATTCAAATTTGAATTTGCCACGTCATCGAAACTTTCCTAATTTGGCGTCGCCCAAATATGGAAACTTCAACCTTGAATTTCAAAATCTGAAATTCATGGAGGTGGTCGGGGAAAGGCCGGTGATGGGTGGCCGGGAGGGGTGGTGGCCGGCGGAGAGGCCGGCGGCCACGGCGGTGGCGGGCGGGATGAAGGGGAAAGTGATGGATTTCTTGGAAGAGGGGAAAAATTTCGGGAGGAAAAACTAATAGGCGACGATTTGTGGTGGTGGAGGATTAACTTGGGGGGAAACGGAAGGTAAGCGTAGAGGGAAGATGGGAAAAAACCAAGAACCACCGGTGGTGGTTGTTGGGTACGACGGGTGGCCTCTCCTAGGCTCCACCTAGCTCTTAACCTCTCTCTCTCAAGCTTCTACAACGAAAGCTCCAAGAAGACTCATGCAAGAAGAAATTGTAATCATTCCTTCATTAACCATCAAAATACAAGAAAGAGGCTATATATAGCCCATTACAATGTCATGAAAAATAAAAGACTAAAATACCCTCGAGGGGCTACAAGACTCAATCCCTCAAGCAAGGGCAAAAAGGGAAAAGTGCAGAAATAAAAATACATCAAATAAGATGACCAATCCACTAATCAGAAATACATCGGGCAGATCGTGGCCGTCGATCTACGACCACGTCGACGGTAGACTTTCCAATCGATGTCCCCATCAATTTCACATAAAGATAACCTCAAAATATATATCAATTTGAATGATACTGACATAAAACATCCATGTAAGATTAATATATTTCATGCATGAAACACGCATGCCTACCGTTTTAGTCCTAGATTGAATATTCTAACTATTATGATTGGGCAAGTGGACTCTTATGAATATATTATGAAGTATATAAGATGAAAATGCCCTAAGTGGATGAGTGACTTTACTCCTAGAGACAATGCGAAACGAGAATATACATGAAAAGGTTGGAGTAGTTTCAACGGCAGATAAGATTAGAGGAAGTCACCTTTGATGGCTTGGTCGCATAAAATGCCAGCTTTCCAATGACCCGGTTAGAAGAGTAGATGTATTAGATCTAGTCAATGTTAAAAAAAGGTAAAGATAGACCTAAAAAAGGCTTGGTTAGAAAGCAGTTGACCTTTTTTATTAGATTTAAATGAGAATTTGACTCTTAATTGGACACAATAGAGAAAAAAGATTAATTTAGCCGACCTAAGGAGTGAAATAAAAGCTTAAAGTTGTTGTTGTTGTTATATAAGAGTATTATGTAATAAATGTTAATCAGTTACTGAAACATTCCAATACTAAAATTCAAAGTCAGACTTATCATCCTCATCCACGTTTGAGTTTAAATCACATGAGTATGTAACATCCTCTGGTATCTTCACTGGCTAACCCGCTAAGTTAGCAGCCCGGTATTGTGGAATTGCGGTACCAAACAGACCAAGTGAAATATGGAAACTATGTGGGATGCCAGCATCAAATATAAAGATGATTCGAGTCATATATGAAACAAAAAAAACTTGGGTCAGCTATCCTAATTAAATTTTGGTCAATATGGATCTCAAAATCATCAGAATTGTTTTGAGATAAATATAATATTTGAAAAATCAATCAAAATTTGCATTTTACTCATCTCAAAAAAAATTCACCGACTTTTGAATGAGATCAAAAATTTGATTAGATATCTTGAGCCAATTTTTTTTTCCTAGCAACATGTTCCGGGGAACATCTTAGATGAATCTGATTGCTTGGCAAACATATTATCTTACAAAGCTGTGCATTCTAATTCTCATTAAAGAACAGAATAATTGGCACACAGGTGAAGCAAGAAGAATGTACAATTACGATAGGAATTAATAGAACCACTAATTCCTAGCTCGTTTTAGGACTGAACTTCTTTGAAAAGGCTACATCTCTATCAAAAACAAATAGAAAATATCACTTAAAACATCATAAGGAAATAGCTAATACACCTAAATCAAAGATCCATATGGAGCTTGCGTGATATATTGCTAATAAACAGAAAATTAACACCTAAAAGGAAAGAGAAAATACCTCAAGTTGGTTACAGACATTTTTCATATCAACAGTGGGCACGCCAAGACACTTTATCCTGACAGCTTCAGAATGCTTCCAGTTATTGTGAATATCATTCAACATATTGTGTGTGAGGCCATCCCTTCCTATATAAATAGCTTTTAATGTAAGACATTTTAAGCAAATAGACTAACCGTCACATGAATGGAAGAAAAAATATGTTTTATGTGTTCTACAAGATTTTATGAAACAACAACAACATCAAGCCTTTGTCCCACTACATTGGGTCGGCTACATGAATCCTTTTTCTCCATTGTGTCCTGTTAAAAGTCAAATTCTCATTTAAATATAATAAAGAAAGATCATTTCTAATATTTTCTAACCAAGTCTTTTAGGTATATACCTCTACCTTTCTTAGCATTAATCAAATATAATACCTCTACTCTCCTAACCGGGTCATCGGAAGGCCGCCGTTTTATGTGACCAAACCATCTAAGGCGACTCTCTATAATCTTATCTTCCACTGGAACTACTCCAACATTTTCACGTATATGCTCATTTCACATCCTATCTCTAAGGGTAAAGCCACTCATCCACATGAGCATCCTCATCTCTGCAACACTTAACTTAGTATTATGCTCCAGTGATGAAGTCTGAGCAATTAGAGAGTGATGAGATGATGTTTGAATTGGATGCCATCCAGCATTTGTTGTCAACAAGGACAAAATATTGGATAATACTTGAGAAGTGCAAAAAGATTTATTTAACAAAAAAAAAAGCATCACAGAAATGAAAAATAAAAATCATTCACCAGAACTATAAACTAATTTTCCTTTAATAAATCGTATCGCCCTTCATGAAACAAGGATATGATATGATCATTGATGAAGGAAGCATTAATATCTAGAGTTTTATTAATAAAAACAAATGCAAAATATCTATTCTGTCAACGCAATTATTAGATAATTTTAACAGATTTCGAATGGAATGAAAGACAACAATGTGAAAAACAAATAAACAAATTAGCACGAAAGTTTTCTGAGGAAACAGGCTATCTAACACAAGTATTCCCATCGGCATGAATGACATGAACAAATTATTTATCTGCCACAAATGGGAGATAAATGATAGGAAACACTTATAGATCTCAAGAATTTCCTATCAATCTTCGGAAAACAGCGAGAGTTCTCCACAAGAATACACACGAAACCACGAAAACATTAGACAATTTGTATTATTCGATAAAAGGAAACGGAAAATACCAAGATACAATTGATCCTCTAGGAGGATCTATCTCTCCCAAATCTCTAGATGCCGCTAGAGCCCAAGAAAAACATAAATCTAAAAGATCTCAAATTTCAGCCAAATTCAAGACGCCCTAACCCAAGGAAAACAAATTATTTAATGCATACAAATCAAAAGGAAATCACTAAACAGCCCCTACATTCAAATTTCCCTCCTAACTCCCTAAAAAATCCTTCCAAAAATAGCTCATGCACGCCGTACGTGCGTTCAGTGCGTATAGAAGGCGGAGAAGTCCGCCTCTATTCGCGTAAGACATTCCCGTCGGACCGGCTGGATCGGTCTAATAATACTCCCCTCCCAAAGATCCACCTTGTCTGCAAAGTGAAAAAACGACACCCTCCTCCATTCCTTCTTCATCACAAACGGTAAGAACCTGAAGAGTTCGGTCCTTACACTTGTGTTGAGGCTGTGAGCTTCTTGAAGTTGTCCCCAGGTCTTCCTTTGACAGTCTTCTCTTTCGAAGTCTCCATAAGAGTTCCTAGTGTCAGCTCCTTGCTTGCCACAAAGATGGTGGTTATCATGTAAGAGTCTCCTGAACTACTACCTCATGCTCCTTTTTCCAAGTGCCTCTGATCCACCACCAACTGAGCTAGCTCCATATACTCTCCTAAGTCCCGAGGTCTCATCACTCTGACTGCTGCGTGGATCTTTCGTTTCAGTCCCTTCATACAGTCACTGGAAGCCGATCCAATCGACTGGCAAGGTACTCAAATTGCTCACGGTACTCCATCATTGTCCCCTTCTACATCAAAGCGAAGAACTGCTCATAGAAGTTCCCTCCCTTGCTGGTTTGGAAACGTTTCAACAGGCAATTCTTAAATTCCCTCCAGGTCCTTATCAGTTGCCTCGTATCCCTCCATTGGTACCATGTTAAAGCTTTTTCTTCCAAGCACATCACGGTTGTCGTCAGCTTCTCCTCCTCCGTCAACCTATTGACAGTAAAGTACCTTTCCATCATGTAGATCTACCCATGTGCATCATCTCCCTCAAAGATAGCCATCTTCAATTTCTGCACCGTCAAATTTCCTCTCTTCCTATCTTCTCTTCATAATTTCCCCTTCCCCAAAGTGTCACAATCATCCTTTATATGTTCATACCCAAACCTTTCATCGCAAACCCACCTCCTCCCTTCAAATTCAGCAACCCTTCGATCATATTCAACCCCTCTCCTTTCAAATACGACACCTCTTCGATCATAATCAAGTCATCGTCTTTCCAATTCAGCCCCTCTTCTTTTAAATTCAACATCCCTCCATTCATGCCCAACCCCCTCACGTCTCTCCACATACACTCTACCAAACTCCTTTCGAGGAGTAGGTCCTAGGGGAGGCATTTTTTTGTTCCCTCTAAAAACTCCACCTCTTGATCTTCCTTTCGTCTGATTGGCTTCAGATTTTCCCCACTTCTATGGATGTCAGCGCCTTCCCTCATAAGTTTGATTGGCTTCTCCTCCTCTGTCAGCACTTTCTTCAACATCTCCTTCAGGATGAAAAATTTTGAATCAAATTTATCATGAATGATTAAAACAACTTTTTTTTTAAAATATGAAACTTGAGTTTGGAGATCTGAAATTTCAAATTTCATTTGTCCAATCTCCACTTTGAGATGTTCCTCTAACGCGTCCATTTTCTTGGCCGACATTGATGCCCATATTTTTGTAGAAATAAAAATCTGGACTTCAACCTTCAAAAATAACAATTTTCTTCTTCAAAATCCAAAAAACAGCAGTTGAAATTCACCAAAACAATCCACAAAAGGTCCCAAAAATAACTTTGATACCAATTTGATAGGAAACACTTGTAGATCTCAAGTATTTTATATTAATCTTCGGAAAACAACGAGAGTTCTACACAAAAATCCACACAAAACCACGAAGACAGTATATAATTTGCATTATTTGATAAAACATAAAAGGAAACAAAAAGTACCAAGATACAATTGATCCTCTATTCGAGAGGAGGATCTATCTCTCCCAAATCTCTAGACGCCGCTAGAACCCAAGAAAAACCTAAATCTAAGAGATCTCAAATTTCAGCCAACTTCAAGTTGCCCTAACCCTAGGAAAACAAACTATTTAATGCATACAAATCAAAAGAAAATACCTAAACAGTCTCTACATTCAAATTTCTCTACTAACTCCCTCAAAAATCCTCCCAAAAACAACTCACGCACGTCGTGCATGCGTTTGGTGCATACATGAGGCGGAGAAGTCCATCTCTGTTCGCATAAACCGGTCCCATCGGACCAGCTGGACCGGTCCAATGGACCGGTCTAACAATAAACTGCTCACGAGTAAGTTGCACGATTTAAGATCAAAATAAAGCATTGCATCGGTTAAGATTTCATGGGAAAATTTTACATACAGATATGTGTCTAAGTCTCCAAGAGTCTCCAAATTCATTGGCTATTGAATTTTTACAAATAAATTGGATATTTTACTAATTATATTTGCATCAAGCTTATAAATTATGTTAACAACAATCTGATACTGCAAATTATTTTTGGAGCATAATGAATTTCCTATGGAATATATACCTGGTCAGATTTATTAAAAACAAATTGGCCAACTCAACTCTTACTGTCATTGAAAATCATTCCCAAATTGAGATAAATTATTTTGAAAGTTTAGATGATCTGCATTGCAAATTTTTATCATATTAACCAAGGCCAAAAACTAACATTTTTTTAAGCATTTTACCCTGGCATGTCTCGCATGACATGCAACCTCTTCAAAAAAGCAGCTAGTTTATACTATCCAATCAACTGAACCAGGAAAAAAAATAAGGAAAAAAGAAAAAAAAACAAAGAAACAAACAATAGCATACACCTAGGAAGCGGGCGCAAAGTAGTTTTTCTCGAAAACAGATCATTAAACCATTTCCTATCAAAATTAAGCCCACAGAAAGGAACAACATTCAGAAGAAGCCCTTAGGCAGTAAAAGTATGCGGACAAGAGAACAAACATCCAAAGAGTCGCTAAAACTAAAAGTACCTCAAGAGTAGCTTGATAAAAAGAGATCAACTTTCTCATCTATGATCCACAACAACAATAAACCCCAAAAAAGAAGAAAAACTGGTTACAAATTACTCTTTTTTTGTGCAATACTTATAAATTGCTGTGCACGTTATTACACATTAACCACCAAAACATTGTTCGGCCAAAGTAGCTCCAGTGGAAGATAAGATTATTGAAGTTCTATGCAATGAATGCTTCAGAAATTTCACATGTACTATAATTATAATGAAACATTGAGCTCAAGAAATTCAAGGCAAACTCAAAGCAAAAACACTTGAAATAATCCAACTTCCATTTCCTTTTGGTCACAGAATAAAACATCAAACCAAACTCATTCCAACAGCCCTCAATTCATCAACATTATATATATTCCCCCAACAATAAAAAAGGTTACCCAGATTAACTTGCCGCTTAGTCCGGTTCTTCTGGCACTTCTCTATAAGAAATGCCCTCTCTGCTGGAGTAAGAATCTCTCCGATAATCATCTTCCTCCTCCTCCGCCACTCCTCCAACTTCTTCTCCGCGTCGTTGGAGACATCCCCTTCCACCGATTTCAGTACGGGATCAACCGCCGGAGCGCAGACGCCCGTCCAAGCACGATCAACCCGTCCAGGCCCAAAAGGCGAATACTTGGGCTCCCGCAACCCGATGGGCTTAACGTTTGGGTTACTCTCCGTATAGCTGAATCGAAAGTCGAACGGCAGGTTGGAGTGTATGATCTTCTTTCCAGTCATGTCGAGTGACGAGGGCGGGCGGTAGGGCTCCTTATTCTTCTTTCTCTTCTGGTTCCCATTAACTTCAGAGGAGTTAGGGCTGCAGCTCTGCGGGATGGGGATAGAAGAAGCAACGAAACCGTAACGGTCTTTAAGGATGGAAGAGAAGAAGCGGACTGAGAAAAAGTATTTTTTGCTGGTGATTTGTCTGAAAATCATGGGAGATAAGGGATGGCGGTAGGGTTTAGGAGGGAGCAATGAGAAACCCTACCCGTTTGGCCGTTGTTTAGTCATTGAGCGGGATAGAGAAATGGGCATATATAAGATAACTAACTATAAATTTTCTATATTATAATTAACAAAACACCTAATATATTAATTAGAATTTTGAGAAATTTATATAAATTGTAATTACTAATTATAATTATAAATTTAATTATTTAATACTTAAATTTTATTATTTATATAATATGATGTTTTATTATTTCATTATTTACATAATATTATGCAATGATATATAAATAAGTTGAAAATGAGCTGCCGATTTCCAAGTATCAATATTAAGAGAATAGTAGAATTTGAAGAGCCAAAAAAAAACTTTTGAAGGAGGCACAAGATAATACTAGTTATTAAATTATTTTCTCAAAATACTATTTTTTTTAGTGTAATCATATATCATAAGTTGACATTTTAATAAAATTTATAAAAAAATACATTCAAAATTATTGATGTTCCCATTTAAAAGGGATAAATATGTTACTCTTTATCATATTATTCATTAAAATTTTAATATTTTTTTCCCATAGACTTGTTATAAATTGAGTTGGTATAAATATGTCACTCCAGAGCCCCCATTATAGATTTTTGACTAAGTATTAGAATAGTAAATAGAAGTGTGGCCAAATGGTGTTGAACCTTCACTATTGGCCACTAGCTCGTGCTTGAACATATTAACCTTATAATTTATAATAGATTATAGTGCAATGATCACTTCTTGGAAAAAAAAAAAACAAAAAGAACAATGTTATGAAGAACTACCATGAATAGTTCTCCATGTTTTTTGGCTTATTCATTTGGATGTTTAAGTAGAGTGGGCAACTTATGTCAACATTTCATATATCTATTTTGGCATGATTTTGCACTTGAACTTTAGATTTCAAAGCACTCAACTAGTTGACTTAGAAACTTCTAAAATTACTTTAAGATCATTTGAATTTTATTTTCAAAAAACTTATAATTGAAGGAGCAGCTTGATAAGATGAACTCAATAATATTAAAAATGAGTTGATACGAGTGTAAATGGACATAAATCTAACACTCAAAAGTATAATTAGATGTCATAGGACCACTTGAATTACCAAACAATTTCTACTTTTCAAATGCTTGTAATCAAAATGAGCATCTATATGATATGAATATGAGAAGCTTAAGATCATTTAATTCTAAGAATATTAAAGTTCTAATATGTCTGAAAAATATCAAATGATTAAGAGGAATCAACTCTAATTGTTTGATAAATTGTTTTGATTTTTTAGAGAAATGCTCAAGATATTCTAAATATCATATATATATTGCTCTTGATTTTGCACATTTAGGAGGAGAAGCTAGAGAGGATTTTAGTGGAAAGAATTCATAGACTTGAAGAATTTTATAACTCTAGCAATCAGCACCTGATTACTATTTTTGACCCATCTGTTGGCCTACGTACATGGCCATCATAAGCTAAATTCACACCATTGCTTCGATGCCCATCATTACCTAATGATAACTCAGATATCTTAAGGCTCCACTTCCATCAAAGAAGCTCATTTTCATAATTCACATATATTATGTTGTATTAATGTCTTATATTATCTAGAGGAAAAATATTATTTTATAATAGTATTTGACTCTGTGCTTGCTTAATAATAGACCAAGTAAAAAATTTTAAATATTTGAAGATATATATCATCAATCACTCATAAATTTCTCATTGTAAAAATATATTTTGGGTTATCAATATTAAACATTGTGGTTCATATGAGCAAGTAAACCAAATAAAAGTTAAGCTTGATTAGAAAAAAAGAAGAGTGACCATTGTAACTATTTCTCTTGAATGGAGATCCTCTAATGGAGAAATTGATTCGGCCCTAATTTTTTTCTAATTGTTTGTGATGAGAAATCAAATGATATTTCTCCTCATAAAAGAAGTTATAAGACTTTAATTTGAATGGTTAGAGCTAGATGCAATCTTCTTGATATTGATGTATTTTACTACTTTATGTAACATCATAATCATTTACTCTTGAAGATTTTTCGTAAAAACCAACATAAATGGACCCTCTTAAAATCTTAAGATTAGAGAAAATTTATCTATTGACATATTAATGTCAATAATTTCATGAGATGCTTTGTTTAAGAGAGAAGTGTAACCTTAGTAGATTCATGTCTATTTTTACTTGAAAGTGGATACAAAAGAGAGTTTGAATTGTGTCAAATGAGAATAATTTGTCAAGTGGAAGCCAAAAATAAAAAATAAAAAATTTCTCGTGTTTTGACATTTGAAAGTTGTCATGAATACTCTATATTTCATTAAACCAAAGGCAGTAAATCAAGACATTATAACTTATTTGAAAACATCAAGGTGCTCATGGTATCAATAGTCCCCTTACATATATCTAGGTGAGAATTTTCAATTTTTGGAGGACTTATTCCTCTAAAATTTGTAGAACTAAAGGAGAAGTGTACTTAATCATTTTAGAATAACATTATTTTTCACATTCATAATGGGCCTTTTCAATCAATTTAAATATATATTGACTCGGAGATAATATTAGTGAGTATAAGGGATGGAAACATTTTCAACTCCAATAACTTAACAGTCGAATATGCGTTAATAACTAAGGAATTAAACTACTCAAATATTTTTGAGTGACACAAGTAGGAGAAAAATTAGTATGAGTAGTTATTGCTACCATTGTTGGATAGTGAGTGAAGTATCAACATTTTGTCATGACATCCAATATGCATCGGCTGCACACAACAATTAATGGGTTTCCACCACATCAACAAAATTGACATTCTCCACTACCCTGTTTTCTGGAAGTCGTTATCAACCTCTGCTCCACTACTATTTACTCTTTATCAACTATATATATATCATCTGTAATGGGACATAAGTGATATGGAGGAAATACCTTAGTCCAGCTACTTCCATCTTTCTTCTTCTTTCCTTTTGCTGCTACTAACCTTTTGCAGGTGATTTCATGGTATCAGAGCTTCACTAACTGCCTTCTCCTCTTACAATGGCGGAATATGAATCTTCTTCAGCCACTCAACCGACGTCACTCCAGGCCTATTGACCTGATCTACCTTCATCCACAACCACGACGGAGCTCACCATACCTTCCTCCCTTAAGTTCTTGATGACGATCTCAAGCTCATCATACCGAATCAACTCGCCAGTGAAAACTATCCGATATGGAGGCTCCAGATCTTCCAACTGTTCACTGCAAATGGGTATGAAGGGCATCTAACAGGCAGCACCACCAAACCCTCCCCGATAATAGCAGAATCCAATCCGATGGAGTATCGTCTATGGAACCTAGTTGAACAAAATCTAGTATCTGCCCTTCTCTCCACCATTTCCTCCTCAGTTTTGCCATACATACTCACCCTCATGTCGGCTAGAGACATCTGGAGTACCCTTGAACTCCGACTACAACCCACAACAGATCTCGGGTAATCCAGCTTAAGAACGAGCTCTATCACATTCAAATAAAGGACCTCTCAATGATGCAGTATTTAGCAAAGATCAAAACCCTCCTAGACAACCGAATCCTCATATGTGGACATTGAATGGGCTCTACTCCGTCATCTCGCCACCCAACAATCTCACAGCCCTTCCCTCGACCACATCCACCTCCGCAAATTGGCATGCCAGGCTCGGTCATCCAAATGCTAGGACTATGCAACTTTTATCCAAGGCTTATCTCTCTATATGTATTCCTCCCCCCCCCCCCCCCCCCCCCCCCCCCCCATGCAAATCATGTAATGTGGCTAAAAGCCACAAGTTATCCATTGATTCCAGCTCAAATCGTGTACCCAACCCTTTTATGCTAATACATTCTGACGTTTGGCGCCCCGCCCCTGTCTCTTCTACTAATGGCTTTAGGTACTATGTTATTTTTATTGCTGATAATACTAGATTCACATGGCTTTACTTAATGCACACCAAAGCGGAAACATTCTCTAAATTCAAACAATTTCATAATCTAATTCTTAACACATTCAATTCTAAAATACAAACACTTCGCTCAGATGGCGGAGGGTAATTAACTAGCAATATCTTTCATGATTACCTTACCAGTCAAGGCATTACACACCAACTAAGTTGTCCTCACACCTCAGAACAAAATGGTACGGCCGAGCGCAAACATTGCCACCTCCTTGAAACCATAAGAGCTCTTCTTCATCAAGCCAACTTACCTCATTATCTCTGGACCGAGGCCATCCTCACATCCAACTACCTCATCAACCGGCTGCCTTAAAAAAGCATTCACAATCATATACCTTATCAACTATTATATAACCAATCCTCAACATATTCTCACCTCAAGACCTTTGTTTGCTTATGCTTCCCTTGGTTACAACCGACAACCCCTTCCAAACTACATCCTCAGTCTCAAGAATGTCTGTTCCTTGGCTACTCCACCTCCTATAAAGGATATCGCTGTCTTAATCTCCACACAAACAAAATTCACATTTCACACCATGTACTCTTTCATGAACATGTCTTTCCCTTCCATAATCAACATACATCTCATCAACCTCTCCTCTCACACAACGCTTTCACCTCACCTTATCTACTTCTACCAACCTCCACACTCTCCTCCACGACTCCCATAACCAATACGCCTGACCTTACCACTCCCACACCCATCAGATCAACAAATCTTCCAGCTCAAACACCTAGCTCCTCCTCCATGATTCCCACTCCCACCAGCTTAGCCTCTACAACTCCACACTACCGCCCTCTTCAACCACATCCACCTACCAATACATCCATTCATCCAATGCAAACCAGACTGAAAACAAGCATTCACCGTCCTAAACGAATCTTTGATCTTCTAGCCTTATCAACCCCCGACACTACCCCGAATACTTACCTTCAAGCCAATAAATTCCCTCACCGGAGAGCTTCCTGGTCTCTAGCGCCTCCTCCATCCAATACTACAATACTTGGATGTAAATGGACCTTTTAAACCAAGTATAAGTCGAACAGCCAGGTTGATAGACACAAGGCCAGATTAGTGGCTCAAGGCTTTAATCATAAGTTCGGCATCAATTACAAAGAGACATTCAGTCCGATGGCCAAAATTCCAACTATCTGAATACTACTTCTCATTTCAATACATAACAACTGACCAACTCTTCAATTTGACATATTAAATGCATTCCTCCATGGTGAACTCCATGAGAACATATATATGCGACAGCCGCAAGGTTTTATAGATCGAGATTCTCCTCACCATGTGTGCAAGCTTCACAAATCTATCTATGGGCTAAAGTAAGCTCCAAGGGAATGGTACAACAAGTTCACATCATTCCTAATCAAATTTGGATTCACCTTTAGCAAAGCTGATCCATCATTTTTTTTAAAGATGATCCGTCCTTGCTCCTCTATACCAAAGCCGGCACTTAACTCTACCTACTCATCTATGTAGATGATCTCCTCATCACTGGCAACAACATGGCAACTATACAGTAGTTGTTAACTCATTTACAAAACTCATTTTCACTAAAATAGCTGGGACCCATTTCAATTTTTTTTGGCATTCATGTTTCCAGAACGGACAATGGCCTTCTCCTACATCAAACCCAATATGCCACAGATCTTCTCTTTCAGCTGGGCTACATAACAGCAAACCGGTCCTCACTCCATATGTAACTAAATCCAGCCACAAGTCGAACGCCTCCACTCCGTATGATGTTCCTCATCACTACCGAGGTCTAGCAGGATCTCTAAACTACCTTACCATTACCAGGCCGGATATCGCATATGTCGAGAATAGCATTTTCTAGCACATGCACAATCTTATTGTAGCTGACTACACAACCCTGAAACGCCTTTTACGCTACATACAAGGCATAATTCACTTCATCCTTTCGCTCCAGCGAAGCTCCCTTCAACTCAGCACCTACTCGGACACTGACTGGGCCGGTGACACCCAGGATCGCAAATCCATCACCGGTTTCTGCACGTTTATGGGAAAAAGTTTAATCTCATGGTGTGTGAAGAAACAAGTCACAGTGGCCAAATCCTCAAGTGAAGCGGAATACCGTGCCTTATTATCAGCAACTTCTGACGTTATCTGGCTCCGTCGTCTCCTAGCTGACTTCCAAATCCACCAAACAACACCTCTGTCATGGCCCTCGCTCATAATCTGGTCTTCTATGCCCGAACCAAATATATAGATATTGACTACCATTTCATTTGCCAACATATCTCCTCGGGCGCTGTAATCATCAACCACATCAACTCGGAAGATCAACCATCCGACATTCTCACCAAACTGTTACCTCTAGCTCGCTTCACTCAACTAATGGATAAGTTGAGCATTCAACCAATGAAGTCTCAACTTGAGGGGGGTTGTCATGACATCCAATATGCCCTGGTTGTACACAATAATTAATGGGTTTCCACCACATCAGCAAAATTGACATTCTCCACTACCCTATTTTCTGGCAGTCATTAACGACCTTTGCTCCACTACTATTTACTCTTTATCAACTATATATATCACCTGTAATGGGACATAAGTGATATGGAGGAAATACCTTAGTCCGGCTACTTCTGTCTTTCTTCTTCTTTCCTTTTGCTGCTACTAACCTTTTGCAGGTGATTTCACATTTGAGTTCTTATTATCAAAGGGTTAATTTTTATTTGATTATAAATTTCACAATTGACTAAATATGAATGGAAAAGAGTTCCACTAAACTTGGTAGATTTATAAGTGCAAATCCACTTGAGAGTCTTATTAAAGATGAAATGTCACAATCCAAATGGATATGATCCACCGATAGACATGTCATACCATGTTGACTTGTGACATGTCAACCAAAGATTTAAGTTATTGAGGCTTTTCCTATTTCATTTAAATTCGATATGACCTCAAGTTGGAAACTTGAGGTGTACTCAAGTTGGAAACTTTCAAAATTGATCGTGCATGATTCCAAAAATAAAGGGGTAACTGATATGTCACCAAAAACCATCTTGATCGTGCATGAATCTTGAGGTGTACTCAAGTTGGAAACTTTCAAAATTAAATTCATAACCATATGAACTCTAATTTCAGCAAAATTATAGTCAAATTGAACGTCTCAAAGAGACAAACTCAACGACACCAAAATTGGTCCAATCCAAGCCCAAATGGGTCCAAATCGGGGGCTTGAAGCTTATTTGAAATGTTCAAAGCCAAAATTAGATGATCAAATGACATCAAAATATGACATGCTTATAGCTGAATCGAGTGGCTCGACGAGACGAATCCAACAAGCCCAAGATTGTTGAATTCCAACACCATTAAAGAACTTAAGCACTTGAAAAATGCTCTTTGGTGGGGGGATCAATATAGATCGTTCGATGGAGTAATTGGGCATGTCACTCGCAAAAATATATAAATAGACTCACACTTTCTACATGAATGAGAACCTTGTAGCCGGAGATTGGAGATAGCTCTGAGGCTTCAAGAGCTCCAGCACCGCCGCTGGTGAACCTCCATCTACCATAGCTAGACCACCATAAGGTTGTCGATCGCGCCTGGACTTCCACTCGGCCGCCAAGAATCGACTGCCGCTAGACTTTCGTTGACCATTATTGGACCACCGCTCGACCGCTGAACTTCCACCTGGCCATCGACCGCCGTCAGACTTCTACCTGATTGTCGTCCAACCTCCCATCATTCGTTGACTACGGTTCTTCCGGCCACCGTCGCCCGTCGGCTACGATCCCTCCGACCACAGTCGCTCGCAAACTACGATCCCTTTAACCTACGTCACCCGCCAACTATGGTCCCTTTGACCTTCGTGGCGGCCGACAACAGCCCCTCCAACCAACGTCACATGTTGAATACGGTCCCTCTGACCCCAATTGCCCGCCGAATACGATTCATATAAACGTTGTTGCCAATCGGCTACTGTCCCTTCGACCATCGTCGCCTGCTGACTACGATCCCTCTGGCCACCCTCGACTAATATCCCATCGACCTTTGTCGCCCGCCGACTACGATCCTTCCGACCATCATTACACATCGATTATAGTCCTCCTACCTCTATTGTCTGCCGACAAAAGGTCCCTCCAATCTCCGTCGAGCTACCCACCAAATGAACAGACACATACTATCTTGAGAAAAAACTCTCATATCACTAGATTCTTCAAACTACTACTTTGTAATATGCTCTACTTGATCTATATTTACTACATCAAGCTAAGGCCTTCCCCACATGGAAGGGCCTCATTTGTAATCAGCAATAAACACTAATTGAACCATTTCAACTAGGTCAGACCCCCTGATTTTTCCTTTTTTTAAAGATTTTCATATAAAACTCTTGATGTCTCTTATGACTCTCTCACCACCAATAAAAAGAAAACAAAATTATATTTTAGGATTAATTTACGGTCATAAATTGATTGCATTCTTGTAGTTTGAAAGATGTGACTATATAGGATAAGTTATGGGTAATGTTTTTAAAAGCTTTATGCCTTTCCAGCGTAAAATTTTTCTCTTCAGTACATTTATTTAGCTACCTTTTAAAACAACTCCACCACTTGGACATCTTCCTTTCCAAAAGCTTTTTTTAAAGTGGTGAATTATTGCTTCCCCTCTATTTGTCCACGTGCGTAGCACTTATCTTTGCCCACCACCCAAAAAAAAAAAAAAAACGTGAATTAGAGGCCGTGTGATTTGAAATAAAAGAGCATAAATTATTTCCAAATGAGAGATTTTGAAAATATTGATTAAAGTAAAAGAAATAAACAATAAAATTTTAGAAGTATTTGAAATTTATCATCTAATTAATGTTGATGTATTTGAACATCATTAAATTTTACAAATATTTAAATACATTGTAAATTATTTGCTATTGAAGCCGTAAGCTGTCGTCATCGTATATATATAGCCAATGGTTGTTGCCATTTGCCACTGGCCACCACTCGATATTGATTACCACCACTAGTAGTAGCTTCCGCCACCACCACCAATGCCTCCATTACCACCAACGGCCACCACCCACATTGCCAATGCCGCTTGATGTTGTCGTCGTGGCCATCAACCACGATCATCATTTATTTTGACACTCAATTTTTATGACTCTTACAACTCCTATACATACATGCTAGATCTTTATATAAGGAGAAATTATTCTATGCGGGCGCCGAACACAACTCTACATTTGGAGACCAATCAGAATGAGCCACATCAGCAATACCGAGTTCTGGTATAGAGCGTTACTTAGCCGCAGTACCGACTTGACTCATTCTGATTGGTCTCCAGACGTCGTTCGACGTCTGCTCAGAATAATTTAAGATAGTAATAATCTTAAACACTCTATTATCGTAAATTTCCTAGCACATAACAACAGCAAAGTATAAAAATATGTGTCATTTTTTTGCTAATATATAAACATTTGTGGCGTGCCTTACTCCTACTCTTCATCTATAAAACACCAACATTGGTTGGATCCTCACTCAGAGAGAGAGAGAGAGAGAGAGAGAGAGAGAGAGAGGAGAGATGGCTGAATTTGCTCAGCTGCTGATGCGGATGTTATACAGCTTCTTGCGCAGAGCTGCGAGCTTCACTCTGCTAAACTATAACGACGATAAATTAGGTGGAATTTCTTGCGAATTGTGATTTCTTTTTTGCCTAAGCAGAATATCAATTAGTGATCTTAGTTTTATATAGTCCATATTTTTTATTTTTTTTTCCTAATTATGATTTTATGACATCAAGAAGTTTATAAGGAGGAAGAAGATGTCGATGAGGTTCAAGTTTTAAGCGTACAGGTGATTTTCTTTTCTTTTTAATGATAAAAGTCATTCTTTGCAATCACTTGAGCCTAATTTCCGAGTAAATAGCATAGGAGCCACACAAATAGGGTTTATTTGGAATAGCTTTCTAACTGCTTTGATATCAGATAGTAATCACAATTTTTTTTTTGTTTGTTTCACAGCTTTTTAGTAATTTAGTCTAGTTTGAGACTACTTTTTTACCGCTTCTTAAAGCAGCTTTTCAATATAAAATTTTAAATTTTTGTACTAAACATCTGCTTTAAGAAATAGTAAGAAACCCGTCCCAAATGAAGGCTTAGGTTTCGTTTGGGATGGATTTTTTGTTGATTCTTAAAGTAATTTTTTAGTACAAAAATTAAAATTTTTATACTAGAAAACTGCTTTAAAAAACAACAAGAAAGTCATCTCAAACAAAGCATTAATTTTATGATGAGAACCTACTTTCTATGACTATATCAATGAAGTTATTTTCTCCGCAACAATTATACAATAAATTTAACAGATGATTAGTTCAATTTGAAAGCTGCACAGGCAACCATATTTGTATGGTTCTTTTCATATGGTCTGTATAACATTTTTTCTCGATTCAGAGCCGAGAGTTTAACGCTGTTATTAAAGTGAATGCTGCTTTGGATTCGCTTGAGCTTCCCCACCCAACGCCATCCCCTCATCCTCAGACCAACTGATGAGTGATGAACGGTCGAGATCCTTTTGGATTATCTGCATATTTTACATTTATGGATTACGTACCAGTGCTTGATGTTCAATTAGTGGTGCAGTTAAGGTGAAATAATTATGTAAATATTGACGTTTGTTTTGTTTGTGGTGTATTATGGCTGACCCCACCTGGCTTATTAGTTGGGTTGGTGGGCGAGCATGGTTGGGAACCTCCCAACCCATGTTCGAATCCCCTCTCAAGCGGTGCAACCCCTTAAGTAGGCAGAAAATAATTGTGGGTCCTGTATCTGTGGGGTTGGTTACTGGTAGGTTCGCCGAGGGATTAGTTACACCGCTAAACACCTCGTAAGGGAGGTGATAGCGAGCAGATACCCCTGTTAAAAAAAAAAAGAGGTGTGCTATGGCTGTTGTTTTCATGAAGTTTAGTGGAGTTAGTGGTCACTTTATGAGGTCTTGATGTGGTGAGTGATGGCGATTTTACTATGTAATTATACTTTTTGGTGCTATTATGATAAAAAATTTGTATATTTTAAGTCCATTTTGATTCATATTTGAATGAACAATTCAAATGAATTTAAGAGATGTTCAAATAAATTGAAGAAGAGGTCATTGAGAGGTTTTTGAGAATATGCTCTCAATAACATTTGAATTGGCTTGATACGATGATGAATTTATCTTAGGTTTTGTTTGGGACAGCTCTATTATTGATTTTTAAAATATTTTTTTAGTACAAAAATTTCTTATTCAAAAAATTTTTATATTAGAAAACTATTTTAGAAAACAATAAGAAATATGTACCAAATGAAGCTTTAATCATCAAATTTTCAAGACACTTGGACTCCTAAAACTCTAATGGTATTAAAGAGATTCTAATGGTATTAAAGAGATTTGGAATAGGCAGAGTATTCGAGTGCATAGTTGTATTATTTGTGTACTCGATCTATTTTGTTACACAACGCTATATTTCTATATTCACGTACATATAAAATTATGTTCGTAGTTTGCATGTAATAATAATTAGGTAGGATGATTGATAGGTCCAATTTGATGAAGTCTCTACTAAGCTTTGAAGAAGTTATCACTTGATAATTAGATAGCCGAGTAGTAGATCAAATAATTGGTCAAAGTGTGTGTGAGAGAGAGAAAATATCAATATGTTATCAATAAATAAGAATAGATGAATTTACATACATGCCATATAATTTTTATGTAATTACATATCTAGCATTCAATTTTGATATTTATTTATATTATACTTTAGTGTCTCCTTCACATGAAAACATGTATGTGCATGAAAAGGTGTATTGCACTTTATAAAAATTAATATTAGTCATATTGTTTATATGATTTAACTATTTTGGTATGATATAAGCAAATATAAAAATTTAGGTATTATACATATAAATATATAAGAATTATATCTTCAATAATAAGAATATATTAAAATAATAAATAAAACAAATTTCAATTATAGATATTAATTAAATAGATAGTATATAATAACATCAATAACTCTAATGGATATAAAGTTATTTGAACATTAAAAAAGAACCAAAATTTTCATTAATGAAATGTTTTAATGAGATTATGAGAATTAAAATTAGCATAAAAGAAAGAATGTCTCAAAATTGTACACAGCATTTTATGCCTAATTATTGTCCCTAATGAAAGTCATAGTTGCTTGGAGGTCATAGCTGCTTCTCAATTAACAGGGAAGAGATAAAGAATAATTTTGACAATTTGTAAGAGAGGTCAAAGATTTTTAGCTTCATTATTATTGATACGTCATGCAAAAATTAGCTTGGTCGGGCACAAATCTCGAGGCAAAAGCTAGTTGGAAACTTCAAACAGTAATTTTGGGAGCACCCGAACTCCGATTTCAGCGAACTTATAGTCAAACTGAGCGTCTCGGAAATACGAACCCAACGACACCAAGATCAACCCAATCCAAGCCCAAATGAGTCCGAATCAAGGGTCCAAAGCGCTGTTAGAAGGTTCAAACTGCAATTTGAGTTACCAAACGGTCTTCGATTTTGACGAGCTTATACTTGAATCGAACGACTCGATGAGAAGAATCCAACGAGCACAAGATCATCGAATTCCGACATCATTAAGGCCTTCAAATGATCAACGAACGGTACATGATCAAAGGATTCGATATCGGCCGTCCATTCAAACCACTCCCAATTCGTCCTTGATCTCACGCCTATTTACGAGCTATGCCACTCCAGAAAAACTATAAATAGAACCCTCATTCTACACCAAGGGGACTCAAATGAAGAGAGAGAAGAAGAAGAGGAGAAAGGGGAAAAGGTGATTCCTCACCGCCTCGACCATCGCCGGAGCTCTTCCTGCCGCCTGAAGACGCCGGAACTCTATCGGATATTCGGGAGAACGCCAGAATTCTGCTCAACTTCCATGGGATGCTGAAATTCTTCCCAATTTACAAGAGAGTTCCCTCCTGACGCCGAAACTCAGCCCAAGTGAGCCGGAGTTCTTCTTTGCCACCAAAGACGTCGGACTTCTACCCGACGTCGGACCTTCACTCTTCGCCAAGTTTCTACCCGACGTCGGACTTCTACCGGTTATCGGACTTCGCTGGACGCTATGTGAAGATACATTTCTTTCCATTGCTGGACTTCTACCTGACAATGTCCTACTGATCTTCGTCGTCAGACTACAGTCCTTCCGACCTCGGTCGCAAGCCGACTACGGTCCTCCTGAATTACGTCGCCCGCCGACTACAGTCTTTCCGACATTCATTGCCTGTTGAATACGGTCCTCCTGACTTATGTCGCCCGCCGACTACAGTCTTTCCGACCTCCGTCGCCCGCCGACTACGGTCCTTCCGACCAAACGAATATGTCAACAATGACTCTTTGTATTTACATCATGTAATGTACTCCATAAGATGTACATCAAACTAAGGCCTTCTCACAAGGAAGGGCCTCATTTGTAATCGACTGCAAATACTAGTGGATTCGTTCAAATTGGGCTAGGCCCCGTGGTTTTTCCCCCTTTTACAGGGGTTTTCCACGTAAAAATCTTGGTGTCTCATAAATGCTAGACGCTCTCTCTTATCTGATTGTGTGCCGGATTTTCGTACAATGCTAAGACGATAAACTTTATATTTCTCTACCGCCGCGAATACTCCTGGACGCAACAATTATTATTATTATTATTATTGTCAATTTTAATTTATATATGTTATCACTTTTTTATTTATCTATGATAATTTTATTAATTTTTGAAATATTTCTCATATGACTAAGGTTTCTTTTGACACAATTTTATTATTGCTTTCTAAAAAAAAATTTTAGTACAAAAATTCCTTGAAAACATAAAAAAAATAATGATAAAAAACTTGCCAACATTAGTTGTAACTAGTTTGCACTCATAGGAGTTTCCTATATTTTTGACTTTCTGTTATGAATTTTATATTTTAAGCTTTGTTTATGACAGTTTTATTATTGTTTTATAAAAAAGTTTTCTAGTAAAAATTTTCTTAAAATCAATAAAAAATAATGGTCAAAAGTTATCCCAAATGAAATCTTAGTTTATGATCGGGCTAACCCTATGATCCTCTAGGCCATACATAGAGTTCAAGAACGATATAATATCAATTAATATACAAATTTCTCTTCAATTGTATTCATATTAAAAATGGCTAAATAAGGAATAAACCTTCTTTAAGGTTATAGTTCAATCAAATAGCTTCCAAGGAAATAAATTCTTGATTTCCATTAGATGCCCCTTATTCATAATAGATCCAATTCACCCTACCCATCAAACTCCAACGGTCAAGAAATGTTTCAAATCTCCAACGTGAAGCACATGAGATCCCAAGGCCACTTTCCTGTTCCCCAGTTCATCCACCAAGCTCATATCCTTGCAAAAATCCACCCTGAACAGCACATTCCTTGCAGCCTTTGGCTCCAGCTTCACCTTCTCAAACCCCAGTAAATGCTTCTTTGGAGCATTATGAATCTCTGGTGGGCGTGTAGAAGAGAAAGACTGTATGGCCTCCGACCATGGCTCCAACATTCTTCACTCGCAAGTGTACATCAAATGCTAGATTCTGGCACAAACTATTTGTGACATCAAGAGAATTGCAGGTTTGCTCGTAGCATTCATGCCCTTCTTCAAGAGGAATAGAGACAAGCTTGGGAGCATTTTTTAGCTTGTAATCAAAGTTAGTGTAGCTCAAGCCATCTCCAAATGAATAGACCACATCGCCGGAGTAGAACCGGTAAGTCCTACCTGGGTAGCCACTTGACGAATCAGGCCTCATTCGCATATCAGTCATAGGTATCTTATCAGAAAAAGATTGAGGATACCAAGTAACTGGCAATCTCCCACCTGATAGAAAAACACAAAATCAATCTTTGAGTTCAAAACTAGTTCAACTTAAGAACAAGGTAGCAATAATGGTTAACTCACTTGAATTAACAAGGTAGAAATAATGGTTAACTCACTTGGATTAAACTTTCCAAACAAAACATCAGCAATTGCACCACCACCAGCCTCACCAGGATACCCAACCCAAAGAATGCCAGAGATTTTATCATCATTCTTTGCAAATAATATGTCAAATGGGCCTCCTGACATGATCACAAGGATCACCAAGCCTTTTGCAGCTTTGGTGACCTCTTGAACCAGGACTGTCTGGTTCCCTGGGAGGTTGAGGTCAGCTCTGTCCAAGCCCTCACGCTCAATGGATTGGTCTGCACCAACAATGAGGATGGTGACGTCGGCCTGTGCCGCCGCCTCCTTGGCTGGGTTTAGCTGGAATCCATTGGTTGAGCATTTGATATCCAAACAACCTGGCACGGCGAATACCTTCGAGTTTGAGGCTGCTTGAATTAAACCCTGAAGTGGTGTTATGTACTTGCATGGTATTCCTATAATAAAGAAAAATATGATATTTCTAGATTAATACACAGTTATAACCATAAGTCTCAGAATGACATATTGTTACCAATCTCCTCCATATAAGGAATACCTTCATAGTTACCAATCATGGTCTTTGTGACGTTCATATTAGGGCCAATAACTGCAAGAGATCCTATTGTGGAGGGATTGAGAGGGAGGGCATCATTGGAGTTCTTGAGTAAGACAATTCCCTGCCTAGCCGCTTCTCGGGCCAACTCTTGGTTATCTTCGGTGCATACATCGCTCGGACCCAAACCACCGTATGGGAGTTTGCTTGGATTGCCATCGAAGAACCCTAGTCTTATATGGGTCGCAAAGTTGTTGGTGATGGCCCGATCGACGTCAGCCTCGGTTAACTTGCCAGCTTGGATTGCAGCCTCGCTATACTTGGTCAGATATTGTCCACAGTCCAAATCAAGGCCTGTTGCAGATTTATTACAATCATTCATACTAAGCTTGTAAATGCATTATAGCAAATAACATATCATGTATTTGTTAGATGACTGTTGTCTAAGTAAATTCTACTTACTATTTGTTTATTTTAAGCATATTCAATCAATTTTAACTCAAGAAAATAGGGAAAGATAACTTTCAATTTGCTATTATGTATACATCTTACATATTTAGTGTAATAGCTCTAACTCTTAAAATATCGAGATATTGTCCTCTTTGGCCTAAGAGCCTTACGGTTTGTCCTGTTGGTGTAACTTCCCAGTAGGTCATCCATCACAGGATTGCTCTGGGATGAGAGCACGATTAACTGCAGAGTTTCTTACGTAAATTTCAGCCATTACACCAAAAGACGCATCGATATTTAACAGTTAGCTTTATTTTTACTTAAGGGGTTTCATAGTTAACCATTAGAGAGATTAAAAATCATGTGGGATTAACAAACTGTGTCAGTGTACATAAAGCAGTACTACCACTTACCAGATTTGATGGTAATAGCTGCAGCATCCTCAGGAGTCTTAACATAATGTTGATTATTGTAGAGCACTTGAACTGAATCACAATCAGAAACTATATATCTACAACAAGAAATTTTTGGTTTAGAAACCAAACAATCCTATATAAAATTCAAATATTCTAAAAATAGCATTTCGTATTTTTTTTAGCAGTTTACGAAGAATTAGTGTAAGGTTATACATCAAGGAATTTCAATTCAAGAATTCAAATCTTTTGAAGTTTTCAAAAGGCGAGAGAAAAGAAAGAAAATAAGGAGAAAGAGAGACCCATTAAGCTTCCAATCTCCTCTAATGGTTCCAGCAAGAAGATCAGAATCAGCACAAGTGGGCTTTCCATTAACCTGATTGTAAGAGCACATTACACTTGCCACATTCCCATCAATCACACAGCTCTTGAATGGTGGATTGAAGGTGTCAATCAGATCCTGCTTTGTGACCTAAAAAAAGGACAAAAAAATCTTAATTATTCTAGGAAGATCAACTAATTTTATTAATTCCAAAAGTATACATAAAACTAAATAAAAAAGGGCTTTATATCAGTTTAATGAACATATTCTCATTCTTTTCTTGTTATACTTACAATTGCATTATAGGTCAAGCGGTTAATCCCCTTCCAATTATCAAGATCATATGCAGTATAGTGCTTGCAACAGGCACCAACCTTGAGCTTATTAGGTTCATCAGCTTCCTGCAAGCCTTTAACATAGGAAGAAGCATACTTGCTTGTCAACAATGGATCCTCGCCGGGGGTTTCTTGCCCTCTACCCCACCGGGGATCTCGAAATATATTTACATTTGGACTCCAAAAAGTTAGCCCAGTATGTCCCACATTGTACATTGCTCGAGCCTCTGTCGAAACCACCTATGATTAATTTAAAAAAAAAGGATTTAATGAAATTAGTATAACATCAAATTCAATATATTGTTTACATTCATAAACAGCTCTTTCTATTACTTAGCGGATTGCTATGGTCTTGATGTTGATTCAGTATTAATTTCAAATCAAATCAATTTTTTTAGTTTGGAAAGCTGTGAGATTCAACTAATGTATTAAATTGAGTATTTGTTTATTTTCATATGTTACTGATTTGATTAGTATTTGTTAGGAGTTATATTAGGAAGCTGTTTCATAATTTATTTTGTCTCAAATTTATAAATAGAGAGTCTTAGGGGATACTGTTAAGATAGAGAGAGAGCTTGAGAGTCTTGTAATTCCTATTTGTTTCTCCAATTTAGTGAAATAATCCCCTCCCCGTAGACGTAGGCATCTCCAACGAATCATGTAAATCGTTGCGTCTGTCACTTAGAGAACCATCTGCCTTCTATAGCTATGAGGAAGAAGACACCAAAGGAGATACGGTTAGGACATCCTGTTAGAGATTATCAGCATTTAAGAGCATTGGGTGTCCACCTTATTATCATGTTTAGAATGATAAATTGGCTTCAGACGTGGAGTCAAGGTCTTCAAACTTTATAATTCAATATATAAGAAGTTTGTCATCAGTAAGGATGTTACTTTTTTATGAGACGACCATGTTGAAGCCTCGGGACTCTAAGAAAGTTGAGAGTTCCACTAGGACCCACAAATGCATGCCTGCATAAATTATAGTTTGATGCAACTCTATTTGCTCCATAGAAGCCGATCAGTTCTACCCAGGTTCCTGATTTAGCTACAGATCAGGAGGTAGAAGATGATGTTGAGAATGAGATTTTAGTTCAGGAATCTATTACGAGGAACAAGAGTAGGTTTTAGAATGTCCTAAAGCCAGCTTGGCTAAGGGATCACATTGCATTTGCATTTTAAATAATATAGGTTGAAATTCCAAATCACTACAAGGAAGTACTGGACATTCCTAAAGGTGATCTTTGGAAGAAGTCTATGGATAAGGAAATGGAATCTATTAGGAAGAAAAGCCATTGGGTGCAAATGAGTATATGCAAAGAAGGAATGATCTCATGGAGTTGATGTGAGGTACAATGCTAGGTTGGTGGCAAAAGGGTTTGTACAACTAGAAGGATTGATTATGATGAGGTGTTCTCCGTAATGGTCAAGCATCCCTTGATCTGTGTTCTCCTAGCACTTATTTCTCACTATGATCTGATTCTGGAGCAGCTTGATGTGAAGACTGCATTCTTACACGAAGAAATGCAAGAGAAAATCTATATGCTACAACCACTTGGATATGGAACCTCAAAAGACTTTATTTGCATATTAGAGAAGCCTTTATATGGGTTAAAGCAGTTACCACAATAAGTTTGATTAGTTTATGATGAGAGAGGAGTACACAATGAGACAGTATAATCATTGTGCATATTTCAAGAAATTGGTCAATGGTGAGTTCATGTACTTGCTTCTCCATGTTGATGATTTTTTTTATTGCCTTTGTCAGCCTTATTGAGATTGATAGGATGAAGAAACAACCATCAAAACATTTTGAGATGGAGTTGGGTAAAAAAACTCACAAAATCCTTGGCATGAAGATTTTTAGGGGCAAGGAAGCTGAAAAGGTTTGTCTTTCACAAGAAACTTATGTTTGGAAGGTGCTGAAAAAGTTTGGGATTAATGACTTGAACAAGGCGGTGAGTCTACCCATTACATCTCACTTCCAACACGGAATATTCTTTTTTATGTTAAGAAATAGAGTTTGGTTTAGAGATCAATTACAACATGTTAAAATATTACTGTATTTTGGGGTGAAAAATAAGTTTTTCGGTTGGAGATGATCTTAAGCAACACCTCACGCCAAAGTATCATTATTACTTAGAGGAAAACAGAGGGATAATCCAAAAATCTTATAAACAAACAATGAGGAGGAGGAGGAGAGAGAGAGATCTGATACAATCAATCAAACACCAAACACACCCATCAAACACCAAACACACCCGTCAAAATCTTTTATATATATATTTATATATATATATATACACACTTAAAAGTTCATCAACTCAAAAACAGGTTGTAGTAGGGGTGTAAACGAGTCGAGTTTTGACACTATCGAGCTCAGCTCGTTAGTTGGAAAGTGAGCTCGAACTCGAGCTCGAGTCGAGCTCAAAAAACGAGCTCGAACTCGAACTCGTTCTACTGTAAACGAGCTCGAGCCGGCTCGCGAGCTTTGGCAAGTTAAATTCGTTTTCCAAAAAAACAGCAGCATTAATGATAAAATTCAATTTTTTTTAAAAAGCTGAGCACTATTCTAAATAAAGCTGCACAATTTTCCCAAAAAAACTCCCGGCCGAACGCCTTTTACTGCCCAAATACTTTAAATCAAATTTTTAAGTTATATTTTAATATTAAAAAAAGCTGCTGCATTGTCTTGTATATGACGTGGAAAAGCCCAGTTGGCTTTCTTGTCTTGGGCCGTACATAGCTAAGGCTATATAATAGCTGCTATGATCTCTACACATGATATGAAAAGTCTAATCAATTTCCTTTCTCTTGTTTGATCTGATGTGCTTTCTTGTTCTCATTTCTTCTTTGGTTTCAACGTCGCCACCAATCCTTCTTTATTATTAAAAATTTTTAACTATTTAAATTTAAATAAAAAAATATTAATAATAGTTCGAGCCGGCTCGCGAGCTCACGAGCCGAGTCAAGTTTGAGCTCGAACTCGAGCTCATTTAATTAACGAGCTCGAACTCGAGCTCGAGCTCGTGGCTCGATAAGCTCGGCTCGCGAGCTCGTTAACGAGTCGAGCTCAAGCCGGCTCACGAGCCGGCTCCGCTCACTTACACCCCTACGGTTGTAGTCAAAAGAGCAAGCTCTCACCTTGCCAATGGCTTTGAACAAAGTTGTGTTAAAGGACGCCGCAGTCAAAATCACTTGAGGAAAAACTCGTCGCGCCAGGCACTAAGGGCGAGAAATGTGTGGCGTGACCAACACTAGAAACACCATGAAGCGCCTCCCCCCACCATCTATAGATTGGGATCCCCAACCTCGGCACAGCACCAGCATTATCACCCAAAAATCCAACCTTTTCTGGCAATGTGAGCCTCCCAACTAAATCCTTCACTCTGGAATAAACATCCAGACTCCGATTGCAAAAAGCAAAATTTGCTAGGCTAGGATTCCCATCAACGTCGCAAGCAAAGATGGGGTTTTGAGCCGAAACAGTGCGGACAGAGAGAAGACAGAAGATGAAGAAGAGGGAACGAAGATCGTATCTTAACATTGTTTCATTAGAAAGAATGGCTTTAAATGAGCTCGCCAGACCTTTTTCCTTATTACTTAGTAGCTCTGTTGCGCTTATATAGTGGGCGACATTGCAGTTGTTTTCTTGCCACCCGTGAATATACGGAATAGATTTTTTTTAGATTTTGAGCGTCGTTGGGAAGAGTTAACGAGCTGTGTGGGATAGGATTGGCTTAAAGGCACAGAGAGATTGAGAGAGAGAGGGATAAGATTGGATGGGATTGGCTTTGGCCATTGAGGAGAGAGAGGGAGGATCAGAATGTATTCGATAGATTTGGACAGTTTGGATGATAAAATTATGAAGCCAATTAGTTTTGGTAATCCATAAAAGTAAGACCGATCAAACAGAATGCACAATCATCCCTATCCAAACAATAATTTTATTCCTTTGTTTTGGTTTGATTTTGGATAAAGGGGAGTTGATTGCTAAATTTAACAAATATTACTAGCTTTTAAAATTCTATTATTAAAAAAAAAAAAGGATTCTTCACAAGCATGCTAAATAGATGGAAAAAAAGTTAATATATTTTTGGATATGTTAAGCAATTTTTTTTGGGAGGATTTGAAATGATGACATTCTTTTTGTGGTGTCATATATTTTGGCTGTCTTAAGTCTGAGCTATTTCTTATTTTTGATGATTTGAGTTTCGATTGGGTCAGTTTTCCTTCTGCTTCTTAAAGCAGCTTTTTAGTTAAAAAAAAATAATTTTTATACTAGAAAGCTGTTATAAGAAGCAGTAAGAAAGTCGTCCCAAACGTAACCTTAGTTGTTCATAATTTTAATTTAGTTTTTACATTATTTCTCACTTTTTATAAGCACGATGATATCACCTCTTAGTTCTATCTCTATTTATAGGATGATATTTTGTGGGCTTCAATGCACACATTCATGAAATCATTATAAGAGGCTTTTAATATAAAGATAACAACTATATAAAAAACTTTAACAAAAAATACAATTATAACAATAATTAATGAGTCTTAGGCTTATTTGGGACGACTTTCTTACTGCTTTAGCAATTTTTTAGTACATAAATTAAAATTTATAATAAAAGCTGCTTTAAGTAGTAAAGAAAGCTCCCAAACGAAACCTTAACTTATAATGTATTTTGTTAATGATTTTTTATGGCCAAGTTAAATATTTTAACACAACAAAAGCATTTGAAAATAGATAACAAATGAATTATAATAAAGAGAATATTTGAAATTTGGACAAATTGAGCTTATCATTTCAGATGAATTCCTAATCTTTTGCGGATATACATTTTTTACCTTCTTAATCATTATTTCTATTGAATATTTTTTAGTAAATCAATGATAAAAAATATTCAAAAATAGCCTCAAAATCATTAAATTGTTTAGAGATAATTCAATTATCTTCCATTTCTATCTCTAACATCTTGTGATTAAAGCTTCGTTTGGGATGACTTTTTTACTGATTCTTAAAATAAAATTTTAGTACAAAAAATAAAAATTTTATACTAGAAAATTGCTTTAAGAAATAGTAAGAAAGATGATCAAAACGAAGCCAACGAAGGAATTCAAAGTGGAGTTTCTCCTAACAAGATTCCACTAATGCGATTGCTTCCACTTCATCTTCTTCTTCCTTCTTAAATGAAAATTTTATATATAGCATAAGCATATCATGAGACATTTTGCAATATGATCAACTTCAAAAATTTTGAATTTGCACTGAGATTAGTGTAGCCTTAAGAAATAATAAGAAAGACATTCAAAACGAAGCCTAAGAAGGAATTCAAAGCGGAGTTTATCCTAATAAGATTCCACTAACGCGATTGCTTCCATCTTCTTCTCTCTTCTTAAATGAAAATTTTATATATAGCATAAGCATATAATGAGATGTTTTGCATTATGATCGACTTCAAAAATTTTGAATTTGAACTGAGATTAGTGTAGCCTTAAGAAATAATAAGAAAGACATTCAAAACGAAGCCTAAGAAGGAATTCAAAGCGGAGTTTATTGTAATAAGATTCCACTAACGCGATTGCTTCCACTTCATCTTCTTCTTCCTTCTTAAATGAAAAATATATAAATAGCTAGCATAAGCATATCATGAGATGTTTTGCATTATGATTAACTTCAATTACTTTGAATTTGTATTGAGATTAGTGTAGCTCTAAGATATCTTAAATAATATTAATCTCATTATAACTTCAAGTACTTTGAAGCTTATCAGGACCAAAATGTACAAGAATGTAACATATAGTACGAACAAAATGATTTTCGATGATGTATCAAAATTAGATTTTTACTATATCATATTTGGGTTGAATTGCTGTGATTGGTTGGTTTGGAGTCCTCTCTCCAATTATCGGATCCTGCATTTTAGCTCATCTAAACCCTAGTTGCAATTAAAGCTTCTTTCGAGAAGACTTTCTTACTGCTTTCTACATCAACTTTCATGATCAATAACAAAAATGTCTTGAAATGAAAAAAAAAAATAGTGATAAAAAATATCCCAAAAGCCTTAACAACTTTATAATGCATTTGCTTAAAAATATTTATAATTTTTATGACATTATTTTATATCAATACCACACTAAAACTAAGTATATAAAAAATTGAAGAAAGTTTAGAGATGAAATATTTTTTACCATTTCTTATTAAACAAATCTTAGACAACTAATTAATCATAACAGTTTTTTTTTTTTTCATATAAAACCTCTCAAAATTTTATATTTTGTGATGCCAAAAGCAGTGAGAAGATTGTTTGATTTATGGTCAATAAAAGAGTGATTGCTACATTTAACGTAGACATGTAACGATCATGAAATCTTTTCTTCTAGGAGGTTACATGAAATTTTATCAAGCAAATTATATATTTAGTTGTATATTGTTTCATTTTAATGAATCTAATATTTTCTAGTACAAAAACTTTGACCTATCATTTAATGCAAAAAAATTGGCTTTTCATTCCTTCTTAAAGCATCTTCTTACTTATTAGAGCAAAACCATTTAATGTAATTAAGTAGCCATTGTAATCTTTAGTTTCTTGATAACGGCTGGCTCTGAAACATTCACCCAGCGGCTATAAATACCTATGTATTATCTCTGTTTAGGCAATACAGTCATTACATTCTCTTCCTGTTATTGCTCTTTGTTCTCTGCATCCGTTACTCTGCTTCAACCTGAGATTGTGAGATTCTTCATGGTATCAGAGCAGGCGATCTAGCCTCCTCTGCTTATGGCGACGTCGGAAACCACGCACGCTGCTGAATCCTCTGATCTACTCAGGATCGCTGCCGATGGTATATCTTCTTCTCTCAAATTTGCTTCCTCTAACATTAAAAATCTTGTCCCAAATCAACTCTCATCTGATAATTACTCTCTATGGAGATCTCAAATCTCCAAGGTGTTCTTAGCTAATGGCTTTATGTCATTTTTTGAAGCCCCCTCCGCACCTCCAACCCATTGCATCCAACAATCGGACGGATCAACAAAACCTAACCCGCTCTATCGTAACTGGCTGCGTACTGACCAAAATCTCTCGGCAGCCATATGCTCAACGATTTCCCTGTCTGTTCTTCCTTATATTCTTAATCTTGAATCATCGTCAAATATATGGGTTGCTTTGGAAGTTCGTTTTCAATCTACAAATAGGCTGAAAGACATCCACCTCAAAAATGAGCAACACAACATTTCCATGAAAACCTCCTATATGACCACCTATCTCACTCAGATAGAATCTCTTGTTGATCAATTTGCCGCTGCCGGCTCCCAAGTTGATACAGAGGATATTATCTTGTATATTTTGAACGGTCTACCTAACACATACCAAGCTTTCAAAACCTCCATCTGCACCACTCTTCAACCCATCGGTCTCGTTAATCTATATTCCCTTCTATTAAGTGAGGAAGTTAATCTGGCCATGGAATTGGCTCGCACTAATGCCCCTGATCCATCACTTGCTCTATACTCTTCAAGAGGACGTGGCCAACGCAATCGTGGCCGGGGATTCTTGCAGTCGTCCACCACCACTCGGTCCTAGTCTACCTCCACCACTGTTTATCAGATCTGCAACAAAAAGGGCCATTCGGCTTTCAATTGCTGTCACAGACTCAACGCTCACTACATTTCGAGACCAACTAATTCCGCAAACAAAGCTCTCCTCACTACGTTGGATCAACTTGCACATGAATGGTATCTTGATTCAGGTGCTTCATCCCACATCACTAATTCACTCGACAACCTATCGATCTCCAGTTCGTATCAAGGAAACGAAGAAATAACTATAGGAGACGGTACATCTGTTCCCATAGCTAACAGAGACGAATGTCTTCTCCCTACTCCGAGTCGTAAGCTTCACTTATCCAATCTTTTACACGTACCAGATATTATATATAACCTTCTTTCAATCTCTAAACTTACTAAAGATAATAATATTGCTGTGATTTTTTATCCCAATGGCTATACTCTCAAGGACTTGACCTCCAACCAAACGCTTCTTCACGGGCCATGCGTTGAAGGTCTCTACCCTATTCATAAGCATAATTCAACTGCGCTAACATCATCCAAATCCAACACCATCACCTGGCATTACCGGTTAGGACATCCAAATCACCGAGTTCTTGATACAATTGCCAGAAACAATCCGCATCGTCGTATACCAAAATTCAATGATTCTTGTAGTTCTTGTAATGCCTCAAAAGGGCACAAACTTGTATTTGAAAATTCTACAAACAGACAAACTTTACCTCTTTCTTTAATTCATTCCGATGTTTGGGGACCATCCCTATTTGTGTCTACTTAAGGCTACAAGTAATATATTATCTTTGTTGATGATTTTTCAAGGTTTACATGGCTTTTTCCCATGACTGTTAAATCTGAATCCGCTGACATTTTTATAAATTTCAAAACCTACATTGAAAAACAAACAACCTACACAATTAAAACCTTGAGGACTGATGGAGGCAAGGAATTTTTAAATAGTAATCTCACTACCTATCTTAGAAACAATGGCATTCATCACCAGATCTCTTGCCCTTACACACCCGAGCAGAATGGCCTCGCCGAGCGCAAACATAGGCACATTATGGAAACCACCCGCACTCTTCTTCACACGACGTTGGTTCCCTATATTTACTGGCCAGATGCTGTTTTGACAGCAACCTATCTTATTGATCGTATGCCCTCCCCCACTAAGAATCATATCTCTCAGTTTCAACTATTTTATAATGCTAAACCATCATACTCTCATATCCGCATATTTGGCTGCAAATGCTTTCCCCTTCTTTCCTCACAACATCATCATAAACTTCAACCCAAGTCTCCCTCCAAATTTTTTTTGGGTTACCTTGAATCTTGCAAAGGTTTTCGCTGCTTAGATCCCAATACGCACCGCATTTATCTCTCTCGTATTCTTACCTTTATTAAACATTCTTTTCCTTTTAAAAATATGATTTTTCAAGCCTAACCAAATCAGACCTTCACAAATCCTTCTCTCCTTATTACAGCGTCTGCCATTCAACCTCCTCAACCACACAGTCACACTCCGTCTCCGATTATTTCTCATATTCATACCACAACTTAGCCTCCCTCCAACACAGAACAACAATCTCTAACCCCTTCTCTAAACTCTATCACTCCTCCAATGCCAACAATCTCTCGGTTCCATCCCATGGTTACAAGGAATCAAACCGGTTCTTTAAAACCAAAGAATCGTCTCAATCTCATTCATAAACAAGACTGTCATCCAACATCGATAGAACCGACATCCTATACTGATGCTTTCAAACACTTTGAGTGGCAGCAAGCCATGACAACAAAATTCTTTTCCTTACAAAAGCAAGGAACCTGGGTTCTTGTTCCTCCTCCACCGAACGCCTCCATCTTAGGATGTAAATTGACCTATCGCATCAAACATCATGCAAATGGTTCCATAGCTAAACATAAAGCTCATCTTGTTGCCTTAGGAAATCACCAGGAATATGGAATCGATTACACTGAAGCTTACAGTCCTGTCACTAAACTTCCTACCATACGCATCCTCTTAACCATTGCCCTTCATAACGAGTGGCCCGTGCAACAACTTGACGTCGCCAATGCTTTTTTGCACGGAAATTTAACTGACACAATCTATATGAGTCAACCCAAAGGTTTTGTAGACTCCTTACATCCAAACCATGTCTGTCTCTTGCGCAAAGCTATATATGGACTTAAACAAACCCCTCAGAAAACAACACATTCACCTCCTACCTCATATCTCTCGGATTCTCACATAGAAGTCTGATCCATCACTTTTAATCCTTCATTGTTCCTCAGCTCACATATACCTTCTTATGTATGCTGACGATATTCTCGTCACTAGTAACAACCCCTCGGCTATTACTGAACTCCTGAACAAACTCGATTCCAAATTTACAATGAAACATCTTGGAAAGGTTCACTCATTCCTTAGCATTCAAATTACTACTCTTCCAATCTCAAATGTAATATGTTCAGTCTATACTTCAATTGGCTCATCTCACTCAATGTAACTCGTTTGCCAATCTGAATTGCACCAAACTTCCTTCGGTCTTTCCTGCTGACCCTATCCTATCCGAACCTAGTTTATACCAAAAAAATTAATTGGCTCACTCCAATATCTCACCCTTACCAGACCGGACATTGCTTATTCCATTAATTTTCTCTCGCAACACATGCATAATCCTTCTACCCAACACGTGTTTCTCTTAAAAAGACTACTCAGATATATCAAAGGGATGCAATTCTTCGGCATACCATTCATTAAAAGCACGCTGGATCTTCATTCATTTTTTTATGCTGACTGGGCTGGAGATCTGGTTTAACGTAAGTCCACTTCAGGATACTGCTCCTACCATGGTGACATTCTTATATCCTGAACGATAAAGAAGCAACACACTGTATCCCGATCATTTACAAAATAGGAGTACCAAGATCTGGCCACAATTAGAACATATATAATATGGATTCAAAGAATTCTGACAAATTTTGGAGTTCCTCCCTCTAAACCAACAGATCTATATTGTGACAATACTTCCGTCATAGCTCTGGTTAATAACCCTGTTTTCCATGCCAGAATAAAGCATATCGAGATCAACCACATATTTATTCGATATCACATACACAACAACAACATTCGGCTACTACCAATTAGCACCGTAGATCAAACTGCCGATATCTTTACCCAGCCCCTCTCAACACCAAGATTTCAACAACTCAGATTCAAACTGATGGTCAAAGAAGATCCATCAACTTGTAGGGGTATTAGAACAAAACCATTTAATGTAATTAAGTAGCCATTGTAATCTTTAGCTTCTTGCTAATGGCTGGCTCTGGAACGTTCACCCATCTGCTATAAATACCAATGTATTATCTCTGTTTAGGCAATACAGTCCTTGCATTCTCTTCCTGTTCTTGCTCTTTATTCTCTGCATCCGTTACTCTGCTTCAACCTGAGATTGTGAGATTCTTCGTTACTAAAAAAATTAAATTTTAATTTTTGTATTAAAAAGCTGGATTAAGAAGTAGTAAGAAAGCCGTCGCAAGCCAAACCTTAGCTTTATTACTATTATTATTATTTGTCAACTTAAATTCATATATAGAAAATGTTTTATTTGTCTATGATAGTTTTATTAATTTTCAAAAACATATATGATAAGAATGAGCATTCTAGAAAGCTATAGAGCTCAAGAAGCAATATGATATCAATTAATCTACAAATTTCTCTTCAATTGGATTCATATTAAAAATTGCTCAAAAAGGAATAAACTTTCTTTAAAGTTATAATTCAATCAAATAGCTTCCATGGAAATAAATTCTTGATTTCCTTTGGAAGTCCCTAATTCATAAATATATCCAATTCACCCTACCCATCAAACTCCAACGGTTAAGAAATGTTTCAAATCTCCAACGTGGAGCACATGAGATCCCAAGGCCACTTTCCTGTTCCCCATTTCATCCACCAAGCTCATATCCTTGCAAAAATCCACCCTGAACCGCACATTCCTTGCAGCCTTTGGCTCCAGCTTCACCTTCTCAAACCCCAGTAAATGCTTCTTTGGAGCATTATGAATCTCCGGTGGCGTGTAGAAGAGAAAGACTGTATGGCCTCCGGCCATGGCGCCACCATTCTTCACTCGCAAGTGCACATCAAATGCTAGATTCTGGCACAAACTATCTGTGACAGCAAGGGAATTGCAAGTTTTCTCGTAGCATTCATGCCCTTCTTCAAGAGGAACAGCGACAAGCTTGGGAGTATTTTTTAGCTTGTAATCAAAGTTAGTGTAGCTCAAGCCATCTCCAAATGAATATACCACATCGCCGGAGTAGAACCGGTAAGTCCTACCTGGGTAGCCACTTGACGAATCAGGCCTCATTCGCATATCCGTCATAGGTATCTTATCAGAAAAAGATTGAGGATACCAAGTAACTGGCAATCTCCCACCTGATAGCAAAACAATCAATTTTTGAGTTCAAAACTAGCTCAACTTAAGAACAAGGTAGTAATAATAGTAAACTCACTTGGATTAAACTTTCCAAACAAAACATCAGCAATTGCACCACCACCAGCTTCACCAGGATACCCAACCCAAAGAATGCCAGAGATTTTATCATCATTCTTTGCAAATAAAATGTCAAATGGGCCTCCTGACATGATCACAAGGATCACCAAGCCTTTGGCAACTTTGGTGACCTCTTGAACCAGGACTGTCTGGTTCCCTGGGAGGTTGAGGTCAGCTCTGTCCAAGCCCTCACGCTCAATGGATTGGTCTGCACCAACAATGAGGATGGTGACGTCGGCCTGTGCCGCCGCCTGCTTGGCTGGGTTTAGCTGGAATCCATTAGTTGAGCATTTGATATCCAAACAACCTGGCACGGCAAATACCTTCGAGTTTGAGGCTGCTTGAATTAAACCCTGAAGTGGTGTTATGTACTTGCATGGTGTTCCTATAATACAGAAAAATATCATATATTTAGATTAATTCACAATTATAACCATAAGTCTCAGAATGACAAATTATTGCCAATCTTCTCCATATAAGGAATACCTGCATAGTTACCAATCATGGTATTTGTTACATTCATATTGGGGCCAATAACTGCAAGAGATCCTAATGTGGAGGGATTGAGAGGAAGGGCATCATTGGAGTTCTTGAGTAAGACAATCCCCTGCCTTGCCGCTTCTCGGGCTAACTCTTGGTTATCTTCGGTGCAAACATCGTTCGGACCCAGACCACCGTAAGGGAGTTTGCTTGGATTGCCATCGAAGAACCCGAGTCTTATCTGGGTCGCAAAGTTGTTGGTGATGGCCCAATCGACATCAGCCTCGGTTAACTTGCCAGCTTGGATTGCAGCCTCGCTATACTTGGTCAGATATTGTCCACAGTCCAAATCAAGGCCTGTTGCAGATTTATTACAATCATTCATGCTAAGCTTATAAATGCATTATAACAAATAACATGTCATGTATTTGTTAGATGACTATTGGCTAAGTAGATTCTACTTACTATTTGTTTATTTCAAGCATACTCAATATATTTTAACTCAAGAAAATAGGGAAATATAACTTTCAATTTGCTATTATGTATTCATCTTACACATTTAGTGTAACACTCCAAACTCTTAAGTATCGAGATATTGTCCGCTTTGGCCTAATAGCCTTTATCTTGTTGGTGTAACTTTCCAGTAGGTCATCCATCCTAGAATTGCTCTAGGATGAAAGCACACTTAACTGTGGAGTTTCTTATATAAATTTTATCCATTACACCAAAAGGTGCCTTGATGTTTAAGAGTTAGCTTTCTTTTACTTAAGGGGTTTCACATTTAGCAATTAGAGGGATTAAAAATCATGTGGGATTTACAAACTGTGTCAGTGTATATGAAGTAGTTCTACCACTTACCAGATTTGATAGTAATAGCCGCTGCATCCTCAGGAGTCTTAACATAATGTTGGTTATTGTAGAGCACTTGAACTGAATCACAATCAGAAACTATATATCTACAACAAGAAATTTTTGGTTTAGAAACCAAATAATCATGTAGCCGACCCCACGTAGTGGGATAAAGGCTTGATGTTGTTGTTGTTGTTGTAAACCAAATAATCATAAATAAAATTCAAATATTCTAAAAGTAGTATTTTGTATTTTTTGAGTAGTTTACGAAGAATTAATGTAAAGTTATACATCAAGGAATTTCAATTCCAGAATTCAAATCTTTTTAAGTATTCAAAAGGCTAGAGAAAAAGAAGGAGAAAATGAGGAGAAAGAGAGACCCATTAAGCTTCCAATCTCCTCTAATGGTTCCAGCAAGAAGATCAGAATCAGCACAAGTGGGCTTTCCATTAACTTGATTGAAAGAGCACATTACACTTGCCACATTCCCATCAATCACACAGCTCTTAAATGGTGGATTGAAGGTATCAATCAGATCCTGCTTTGTAACCTAAAACCCAAAAAAAAGAACAAAAAAATCTTAATTGTTGAAGCAAGATCAAATAATTCTATAAAACTCCGTAGCGATATAGAGAAGAATATTTCATTAATTCCAAAAGTATACATAAAATTAAATAAAAAAGGCTCTCTATCAAATTTAATGACTAGACTTTCATTCTTTGCTTGTTATACTTACAATTGCATTAAAGGTCAAGCGGTTAATCCCCTTCCAATTATCAAGATCATATGCAGTATAGTGCTTGCAACAGGCACCAACCTTGAGCTTATCAGGTTCATCATCATTCCTGCAAGCCTTTAACATAGGAAGAAGCATACTTGCTTGTCAACAATGGATCCTCACCTGGGGTTTCTTGCCCTCTCCCCCCACCGGGGATCTCGAAATATATTTACATTTGGACTCCAAAAAGTTAGCCCAGTATGTCCCACATTGTACATTGCTCGAGCCTCTGTCGAAACCACCTAAGATTAATTAAAAAAAGATTAAGTGAAATTAGTATAACAACAAATTCAATTTACAGCTTACATTATAAACAGCTCTTTCTATTACTTAGCAGATTGCTATGGTCTTGATGTTGATTCGGTATTAATTTCAAATCAAATCAGTTTTTTTAGTTCGGAAAGCTATGATATTAAACTAATGTATTAAATTGAGTATTTTTTTTTTCATATGTTGCTGATTTGATTAGGATTTGTTAGGAGTTATATTAGGAAGCTATTTCCTAATTTATTTTGTCTCAAATCTATAAATAGAGTCTTAGGGGCTGTTGTTGAGATAGAGAGAGAGCTTGAGAGTCTTGTAATTCCTATTTGTTTCTCCAATTTAGTGAAATCATCCCCTCCCCGTGGACGTAAGCATCTCCAACGAATCATATAAATCGTTGTGTCTGTTACTTAGAGAACCATCTGCCTTCTGCAACTATTGGGAAGAAGACACCAAAGGAGATATGGTCAGGACATCCTGCTAAAGATTATCAGCATTTAAGAGCATTGGGTGTCCAACTTATTATCATGCTTAGAATGATAAATTGGAACCAAGGGCGAGGAAGGCAATATTTATTAGCTTCAGACGTGGATTCAAGGGCTTCAAACTCTATAATTCAATAGATAAGAAGTTTTTCATCAGCAAGGATGTTACTTTTTTATGAGACGACCATGTTGAAGCCTCGAGACTTAAAGAAAGTGGAGAGTTCCACTGGGACCACAAATACACTGCATAAATTAGAGTTTGATACAACTCTATTTGCTCCACAAAAGCCGATAAGCTCTACCCAGGCACCTGATTCAGCTACAGATCAGGAGGTAGAAGATGATGCTGAGGATGAGATTCTAGTTCAGGAATCTATTACGAGGAATAAGAAAAGGTTTTAGAATGTCCTAAAGTCAGCTTGGTAAAGGGATCACATTGCATTTGCATTTTTACAATAGAGGCTGAAATTCCAAATCACTACAAGTAGTGGACATTCCTAAAGGTGATCTTTGGAAGAAGGCTATAGATAAAGAAATGAAATCTCTTAGGAAGAAAAGCCATTGGGTGAAAATGAGTATATGCAAAGAAGGAATGATCTCATGGAGCTGATGTGTGGTACAATGCTAGGTTGGTGGCAAAAGGGTTTGTACAACTAGAAGGGATTGATTATGATGAGGTGTTCTCCGTAATGTTCAAGCATCCCTCGATTTGTGTCTCCTAGCACTTGTTGCTCACTATGATCTGATTCTGGAGCATCTTGATGTGAAGACTGCATTCTTACACGAAGAAATGCAGGAGAAAATTTATAAACTTGATTTGCATATTAGACAAGCCTTTATATGGGTTAAAGCAGTCACCACAATAAGCTTGATTAGTTCATGATGAGAGAGGAGTACACAATGAGACAATATAATCATTGTGCATATTTCAAGAAATTGTCCAACGGTGAGTTCATCTACTTGCTTCTATATGTTGATGATATGTTGATTGCATGTGTCAGCAAGACTAAGATTGATAGGATGAAGAAACAACCATCAAAACATTTTGAGATGGAGTTGGGTAAAACTCTCAAAATCCTTGGCATGAAGATTATGAGGGACAAGGCAGTTGGAAAGGTTTGGCTTTCACAAGAAGTTATGTTTGGGAGGTGCTGAAAAAGTTTGGGATTAATGACTTGAGCAAGGCGGTGAGTCTACCCATTGCATCTCACATTTAAAACGGAATATTCTTTTTTGTGTTAAGAAATAAACTTTGGCAAGAGATGAATTACTACATGTTAAAATATTATTGCATTTTGGAGTGAAAAATGAGTTTTTCGGTTGGAGATGATCTTAAGCAACACCTCACGCCAAAGCATCATTATTACATAGAGGAAAACAAAGGGATAATCCAAAAATCTTATAAACAAAAAATAATAATAAATTTTCACTAATTTCCTCCTTAACCAAACAAAATGACGAAAACTAAGTTTTATTCTATTTCTTATCAATTTCATTTTCACTCATTTGTCATTTACTCCCTACTCATTCTATCAAACCAAACAGGGCCTAATTGATTTCTGTGCTCGGTACTAGGAATGCAAGAGGAATAGAGAGAGAGAGAGAGATCTGATACAATCAATGAAACACCAAACACACCCACCAAAATCTGTTTTTTTTTTTTTTTTACTTTAAAGTTCATCAACTCAAAAACAGGTTGTAGCTAAGGGAGTAAGTGAGCCGAGCCGACTCGCGAGCCGGCTCGAGCTCGACTCGTTTATGAGCTCGCGAGCTGAGCTTATCGAGCTCGCGAGTCGAGCTCGAGCTCGAGCCGGCTTGGCTCGTGAGCTCGCGAGCCGGCTCGATTAAATATTAATATTTTTTAAAAATAATTTTATTTTATTTATTAAATTTAAATATTAAAAAATTATAATAATAATCACCTAAATTTTATTTAAAAGTGAAATATTTCATATTTTTATAAAATTTTTGTTTAAGTTTTAAAAATCCCGCTTAAAGTTTAAAAATCCCGCCTAATTTTAAAATTTTTTAAAAATCCCGACTAAATTTAAAAATTCCCTCCCATAGCTGGCGAGCGAGCCGGCTCGAGCTCGTTAACAGTGACACGAGCTCGAGTTCGATCTCGACTGTCGAGCTCGACTCGAGCTCGAGTTCGAGCTCGCTTTCTATCTAACAAGCCGAGCTCGATAAGGACCAAAATTCGACTCGACTCGAATCGTTTACACCCCTATTGTAGCAAAAAGAGCAAGCTCTCACCTTGCCAATGGCTTTGAACAAAGTTGTGTTAAAGGACGCCGCAGTCAAAATCACTTGAGGAAAACTCGTCGCGCCAGGCACTAAGGGCGAGAAATGTGTGGCGTGACCAACACTAGAAACACCATGAAGCGCCTCCCCCCACCATCTATAGCTTGGGATCCCCAACCTCGGCACAGCACCAGCATTATCTCCCAAAAATCCAACCTTTTCCTGCAATGTGAGCCTCCCAACTAAATCCTTCACTCTGGAATAAACATCCAGACTTCGATTGCAAAAAGCAAAATTTGCTAGGCTGGGATTCCCATCAACGTCGCAAGCAAAGACGGGGTTTTGAGCCGAAACAGTGCGGATAGAGAGAAGACAGAAGAGGAAGAAGAGGGAACGAAGATCGTATCTTGACATTGTTTCATTAGAAAGAATGGCTTGAAATGGGCGCTGTGAGCTCGCCAGACCTTTTCCTTATTACTTAGTAGCTCTGTTGCGCTTATATAGTGGGCGGCATGGCAGTTGTTTTCTTTCCACCCGTGAAGCATACGGAATAGATTTTTTTAGATTTTTAACGTCGTTGGGAAGAGTTAACAAGCTGTGTGGGATTGGATTGGATTGGCTTAAAGGCGCAGAGAGATAGAGAGAGAGTGGGATAAGATTGGATGGGATTGGTTTTGGCCATTGAGGAGAGAGATGGAGGATCAAAATGTATTCGGTAGATTTGGACAGTTTGGATGATAAAATTATGAAGCCAATTAGTTTTGGTAATCCATAAAAGTAAGACCGATCAAACAGAATGCACAATCATCCCTATCCAAACAATAATGGGGGATTTACATGCATACCACTTTTTTTTTGTATATTACATATTTAACACCCAATACTTAAATATTACACTACTACCACCCAAAAACTATTTTGACAACAAAAATACCACTCCGTCAATAGAATCCCTCACTCCGTCTCTCTCATTCGGCAATACCTAACCACCCAAGGACGGAACGTCCTCATTGCTTGCACTGAAGCCTTCCAGCACATTTCTCGTGGAACCCTCTGTTGTCCTTTTGTTCCGGTGAAAACTATAGTTTCTTTTGCATCTTCTTTAACTGAATTGAAGCCGGAAGGATTCACAGATGGAGATAATGGAAATATATGCCACTTGAATAAACCTATATATGGTTTGAAACAATTCTCCCAGTCACTAGTATAATCAATTTGATAAGTTTATACAAAGCAAGGTTTTAAAAATGCATCCAAGACATCTGCGTCTACCTCGGGCAAGTAGCAGATTAAAGACATGCAACTAATTCCAGCTCATTTGCATATGTAAGGCAGCTCTCATACCCATCCCTTAGAACAATGTTAGTTATATTTCCCAATCCATTGACTCTTCAATTGAAAACAAACAAAACATAAGTTTTCTGATCTTGAAGCCACACTATCTTCTACAGAAACATAAGTATTTCTTATGTTCGCAAACCATAAGTTTAACTTGGGAAGAAAAAGGAGGATAGCTAATGCAGAAACGCATAGAGAAGAATAACTAGGGAAGAAAAAGGAGCTTAGCTCATCCGGGAAATGCAGAAACGGAGTGCACTTGGAAAGTGTCGCTTCAGACATACTTGCCGGAAAAAACCTATTCTCGCGCGGAAAGCTCATGCTGGAAGAATGAAAGAGACGGAGTGAGCGATGTTGTTGACGGGGTGGTATTCTTGTTGTAAAAATAGTGTTTGGGTGGTAGTAGTGTAATATTTAAGTATTAGGTGTTAAATATGTAATATACAAGAAATAAAGTGGTATGCATGTAAATCCCCCAACAATAATTTCATTCCCATTGTTTTGGTTTGATTTTGGATAAAGGGGAGTTGATTGCTGTGGTTTATTTATATTGCATAATTGAGATGAAAGGTTTATGGAGGTAGCATACTCTGTTTATTGTTTCTAAATGTTTGCTATTTTTACTTTGTTTAACTATGTTTTCTTTTTAAATATTAAGAGCCAAAGGTCAACAAATTTAAAAGTATACATATGTATGAAAAGGTATAGAAAAAGGACTATCAAAATAAGTTACACACAAGAAATTAAAATTATAGTATCTTCCTTTTGGATGTTTGGGATTTTATTAGGATTTATTTCTTTATATCATATAAATTTCTAATTGATTCTCATCTTTTTCTATTTTGTGTGAAACTCTAATCATCTATTTTGATAACTTGACTTGGTTGGACTATTTTCCTTTTTCGTCTACAAAATTCTCTATCCATTTTGTTATGATCATTATTTTCTTGTCGTCTTAACTCTCGCTGTGTCTTATCATCTTACATCTTGTAGAAGTTAAAATTCCATATTAAAATTTGTTTTTACTCATTCACCTAACTATATCTTAATCTTTTAGCTTATATGGTCTCTTCTTTATAGTGATGACTCTATTTCTTCAATTTATTATAAGCTCAAGTTTTTAAAATACAAGCTCAATGAGCATGATTGATCATCTATTAAGCACTTCTCTAACTCTATTAAAGCTCTTACATACGATTAAGCTAAGCTACATCACCTCCTTAATTTCAATCTTGATGACCATGATAACTCTATCAAGTGGCGAAAGACACTAATAATAGGCTTTGAAGCTCAAGAGGCTTCACGCTTCTTGGTTTGTTAAGAGGCCTAAAGCAAAGTGGTTAACTAATTGAGAGGATGACCTCCACTCTCTCTTTGTTAGACCTAAATGCCATAAAAAAAATCTAATTACACTAAAGAGCTATCTTTTTATTTATTTTCACTAAAGAGCTATATATTCTTAATAAATGTCATTTCTCTTGTGTGGATATTTTTATGGTCATAGATGGTTATTTTTTAGTAATTGTTCTCTCCCACCACATGATATTGCTCCTAAATTGAATTCATAAATGTTTGTAGCTCTATTTCTCCTAACTTATTTGTCTAATCTTGCTTCTCATGTTCCTAATAAGAAATCCAAGAGGGTGGTCTTCTTAGATTCTAAAATTTTAGCATCTAGGTTTGATTGTTCTTTATTTAATTAATATTTTTTCTCGTCGGATATAATAGGTGATATCATTTGCATTGCAATTAAATAATTTCTTTTGTGCAATAAGTTACCTAAACAAGCAAAGGTCATTGTCATTATGATCATTCATGTGGCTTCTCAATATCATAAAATCTATAATTTTAGGCCTATTTCTCTTTTTAATTATTCTTATAAGATCATTGTCAATGTGCTAACTAAGAAATTGAAGAATGTGATGCCTTTTGTCACTCATCAAGCTCAATATAGACTTACTCAAAAATATAATCACTTTGGATAATATCATTATGACTAATGAAATTAATTCTGAATGATTTTAACTATGGAAATCCGCCTAATTTATTTTGTGCCAAGCTCGATACTCGAAGAACTTCTTATGTTTTTAATAGGGAGTATTACATTAGAAGGCTAAATCTTAAGGGTTTTTTCCTTCTCTCGTTGTTTGTTGGATTGAGACATACATTTATGATGTTCACTACTCCATTTATAATAATAATGTTTTAGATGAATTCTTCCCTTCTTGGTCTCATGGAAGGGTAGCTATTGTTTCTCAACTTATGCAATCACCTTTATTTCTCTTATTTCTACTCTAATGCTCTTTCTGAAAGTTAGCTATCTTAGACTTCATTTGGGACATAATTCTTACTGCTGCGTAAAGTAGTTTTTAAGTACAAAAAGTTTATAAACTAAAAATTTTTATATTAGAAAGCAGTAAGAAAGTTATCCCAAATGATGCCTTAGATGATTGCTTTCTTACTTAGCCCATCTCTCCTTTAAATTTTGTACCATATATTGGATATGGGCAACTTCTCTACCACATATAATAGCATTTACCTCTTCTTTATTAATTGCATTGTCTACTATATAAGGAATGATGAAAAATCTCGCAACTAATATTACTAGCTTTTAAAATTCTATTATCTAGATAAAGGATTCTTCACATGCTATGCTAAATAGATGGAAATAAAGTTAATATATTTTTGGATATTGTAAGTTTTTTTTTTTTTTGGATAATTTGAAATGATGAGCTTGTTTTTGTGGTGACATATATTTTGGCTGTCTTAAGTCTCAGCAACTTCATACTTTTGATGACTTGGGCTTTGTTTGGGATGACTTTTTTACTGCTACTTAAAGCAGCTTTCTAGAACAATAATTAAAAAACTTTGTACTAAAAATTTGTTTTAAGAAACAGTAAGAAAGTCGTCCCAAACGAAGTCTTAGTTGTTCATTATTTTAATTTACTTTTTTACTTTGTTTCTCACTTTTTATTACAATGATGATATGACCTCTCAGATCTATCTCTATTTATTGGATGATATTTTGTGGGCTTCAATGCATACAACCATGAAATCATTATACAAGGCTTTTAATATAAAAATAAAATATATATATAAAAGCTTAAACAAAAATACAATTATTGACAATATAGTAATTAATGAGCATTAACTTATAATGTACCTTAGAAGCAACTGTTAATGAGTTTTCATGGCTAAGTTAAATATTTTAATACAACAATAGCATTTAAAAATAGATAATAAAGGAATTATAAAGAGAATATTTGAAATTTGGACAAATTGAGCTTATCATTTCAGATGAATTCCTAATCTTTTGCCTATATGCATTTTTTACCTTTTTAATCATTATCTCTATTGTATTTTTTTTAGTCAATCATGATAAAAAAAATATTCAAAATAAGCCTCAAAATCATTAAATTGTTTAGAAATAACTCAATTATTTTCCATTTCTATTTCTAGCATCTTGTGATTAAGGTTTCATTTGGAACGGCATTCTTATTGCTTCTTAAAATAATTTTTTAGTACTAAAATTAAAATTTTATACTATAAAGCTGCTTTAAGAAGCAGTAAGAAAGCTGTTCCAAATGAAGTCTAAGAAGGATTTCAAAGCGGAGTTTCTCCTAATAATATTCCACTAATGCGATTGCTTCCACTTCATCTTCTTCTTCATTCATGAGAAGTTTTGCATTATAATTGACTTGAAAGCTTTTGAATTTGCACTAAGATTAGTGTAGCCCTAAGATATTATAAATAATATTAATCTCATTATAACTTCAAAGACTTTGAAGCTTATCATGAACAAAATGCATATGAATATTACATATAGTACGATCAAAAAATTTTTTCATGACGTATCAAAGTTAGATAGTTACTATATCATATTTGGGCCGAACTATTGTGATTGTTGGTTGAGAGTCCTCTCTCCAATCATTGGATCCTGCATTTGAGCTCATCTAACCCCTAGTTGTGATTAATGCGCAAATCCCCGCCCCCTCCTATATATATATAAAAGATGACTTTCTTACTGCTTTCAAAATCAGCATTTTAGTTAAAAAAATATTTTTAAAACAGTGAAAAAATAGTGATAAAATCATAAAAAAATATCCCAAAAGCCTTAACAAGTTTTTAATTTTTATGACATTATTTTATATCAATACCACACTAAAACTAAGTATATAAAAATTTGAAGAAAATTTAGAGATGAAATATTTTCTTACCATTTCTTATTAAAACTTGAAAAAATAATCATAGGCAACTAATTAATCATGACTGTTTTTTTTTTTTTTTCATATAAAACCAGTCAAAATTTTATATTTGATGATGCCAAAATCAGTGAAAAGATTGTTTCATTTATGGTCAATAAAGGAGTGATTGCTACATTTAACGTAGACATGTAACGATCATGCCATCAACAAAGTACCCTTTCATATTAATTACATATTAATATTTGTGTTAAATGCTTTATACTTTTTTTGAAAAGGACGTTCTGTATGCAACTCATCTTAGTCTGTCCGTCGGAAACTTTAGCTATCAAATAAGATGTTATGAATTTGAAGTTTGTATATGTAATGTGCGTGTGAATTTGACTTAGGCTTCGTTTGAGGCGGCTTTCTTACTGCTTCATAAATCAACTTTTTAGTACAAAAATTAAATTTTTTGTACTAAAAAACTGTTTTATGAAGCAGTAAGAAAGTCGTCCCAAACGAAGTCTTATTTGGCCCAACTGTCCCAAAAAAAAATTGTCCAACATAACGTGATGCTTTTGGCTACTCTTTTTTTTTTTTTTTTTTTAACTGGTACTAAGAAATTGCTTTAGAAAACAATAATAAAAATGTCTCAAATGAAACCTTAAATATTAGTAAAGCAGCATGAAATCTTTTCTTCTAAGAGGTTACATGAAATTTTATCAAGCAAATTATATATAGAATTGTATCTTGTTTCATTTTTCATGAATCTAATATTTTTAAAAGGTAAATTAGAGGCAATCTCAAATGATTGGAAGTTAAAAAAATGATAATTAAAAAAAATCATATCATTTTTTTTATGTTATTGAATTTGTTTTGTCAAGATGCTCAATTTGATTGTTAGTTTATTGAAATTAAAGTTCTGACGATTCTAAATTTAATTATAATTTTTGTAATATAAATAGCACAATAAGATTTGTCTCAAAATTTGACCTAGCATTTAATGCCAAAAAATTGTCCCTAATGGAATTCAAACATTTATATAACTATATGAAGGCCATGGATGTTTTTAAATTAATAAGGAAGATATAAGAATAATCTTGACAATTAATAGAAGTCAAAGAAATTCAGGCTTCATTTGAGATAGCTTTTTTATTGCTTCTTAAAGCTACTTTTTAGTAAAAAAATTAAAAATTTTGTACTAAAAAATTGCTTTAAGTAGTAAGAAAGCTGTCCCAAACGAAACCTTAACTTTATTACTATTATTATTATTTGTCAATTTTAATTCATATATAGATAATATTTTTATTTGTCTATGATAGTTTTATTAATTTTCAAAAACATATATGATAAGAATGAGCATTGTAGAAAGCTGTAGAGCTCCAAGAACCCTAAATATGATATCAATTAATCCACAAATTTCTGTTCAATTGGATTCATATTAAAAATGGCCAAATGAAGAATAAACCTTATTTAAGGTTACAATTCAATCAAACAACTTCCATGGAAATAAATTCTTGGATTTCCATTGGAAGTCCCTAATTCATAAAAAAGATCCAATTCACCCAAACCATCACACTCCAACGGTCAAGAAATGTTTCAAATCTCCAACATGTAACACATGAGATCCCAATGCCACTTTCTTATTTCCCATCTCATCAACCAAGCTCATATCCCTGCAAAAATCCACACTGAACACCACATTCCTTGCAGCCTTTGGCTCCAGCTTCACCTTCTCAAACCCAAGCAAATGCTTCTTTGGCGAGTTATGAACATTTGGTGGCGTATAGAAGAGAAATATAGTATGGCCTCCAACCATGGCTCCACTATTCTCCACTCTCATGTGGACATCGAATGCCAGATTTTGGCATAAACTCTCTGTAACATCAATGGAGCTACAGCTCTTTTTGTAGCATTCATGCCCTTCTTCAAGAGGAACAGATACAAGCTTGGGAGCATTTATTAGCTTGTGTTTGAAGTTAGTGTAGCTCAAGCCATCTCCAAATGAATAGACCACATCACCGGTGTAGAACCGATAAGTCCTACCTGGGTAGCCCGTCGATGAATCGGGCCTCATTCGCATATCGGTCATCGGTACCTTGTCAGCAAAAGATTGAGGGTACCAAGTAACTGGCAATCTCCCACCTGATAGCAAAACAATCAGTTTTACAGCTCAAAACTAGCTCAACCTATAAACAAAGTACCAATAATGGTTAACTCACTTGGATTAAACTTTCCATACAAAACATCAGCAATGGCAGCACCACCAGCTTCACCAGGGTACCCAACCCAAAGAATGCTAGAGATTTTGTCATCATTCTTTGCAAATGTTATGTCAAATGGGCCTCCTGACATGATCACAAGGATCACCAAGCCTTTGGCAGCTTTGGTGACCTCTTGAACCAGGACTGTCTGCTGCCCTGGAAGGTTCAGGTCAGTTCTGTCAAAGCCCTCGCGCTCTATGGATTGGTCTGCACCAACAATGAGGATGGTGACGTCGGCCTGTGCTGCCGCCTGCTTGGCTGGGTTTAGCTGGAATCCGTTGGCTGAGCAGCTCACATCCGAGCAACCTTGCACCGCGGTGATCTTCGAATTTGAGGCTGCTTGAATTAAACCCTGCAGTGGTGTTGTGTACTTGCAAGGTGTTCCTATGATACATAAAATTTTCATCTTTCTGGATTGATTCACAATTGAACAATCATGTTGTATGAAAAATAGTATATACCTTCATAGTTACCAATCATGGTCTTTGTGACATTAATATTGGGGCCAATAACTGCAAGAGATCCCAACTTGGATGGATTGAGGGGGAGGGCATCATTAGAGTTCTTGAGTAACACAATCCCCTGCCTCGCGGCCTCTCGAGCTAACTCTTGATTATCTTTAGTGCACACATCGCTCGGACCCAGCCCGCCGTATGGGAGCTTGCTTGGATTGCCATCAAAGAACCCAAGTCTTATCTGGGTCGCAAAGTTGTTGCCAATGGCCCGATCGACATCAGTCTCAGCCAACTTGCCAGCTTGGACTGCAGCCTGGCTATGCTGGGGCAGGAATGTTCCACAGTCCAGATCAAGGCCTGTTGTAAATTGATTACAGTCATGCATGTTAAGCTTATAATTGTATTATAGCAAAGAACATGTCATGTGCTTGTTAGATGAGACAACTTCCAGTTTGCCATTAGAGGGAGCAAAAATCATGTGAGATTAGCTACTTGTGTCTTTATATGTGTAGTAGTTCTAAAACTTACCAGACTTGATGGTTATAGCTGCTGCATCCTCAGGAGTCTTAGTATAATGTTGGCTATTATAGAGCACATCAACAGAATCACAATCAGAAACTATATATCTGCAGCAAATAAATTCTGATTTAGAAACCAAACAATCAAATTTAAATTTTAATTCTTCTTAAAAACAGCATTCCATATTGTTGAGCAGTTTATAAAGGATTCATTTAAAGTTAGAATTCAAATCTTTTGAAGTTTTTAAAAGGCTAGAGAAAATGTGGGAGAAAAAGAAGAGAAAGAGAGACCCATTAAGCTTCCAATCTCCTCTAATGGTTCCAGCAAGAAGATCAGAATCAGCACAAGTGGGCTTTCCATTAACCTGATTGTAAGAGCACATTACACTTGCCACATTCCCATCAGTCACACAGCTCTTGAATGGAGGATTAAACGTATCACCCAGATCTTGCTTTGTGACCTAAAACCCAATAAAAAAGGGTAAAAAAAACCTTACTTATTGCTGCAAGATCAATTAATTCTACATAGATATTTAAAGAATAACATTTCTTTAATGCCAAACTCAAGAAAAAAACATATAACAAAGTTCTTTAAAGCTTACTTTTTCATACAAATAAGCATTTATTTTCCATATCTATCATTACCTTTTTTCCAGCAAATAATTCCAAAATAACCATAAAATTAAATAAAAGAGATCTCTCTATCAAATTGAATGACCAGATTCTCATTCTTTGCTTGCTATACTTACAATTGCATTAAAGGTGTAGCGCTGAATCCCCTTCCAATTATCAACATCATATGCAGTATAGTGCTTGCAGCAGGCTCCAACCTTGAGTTTATCAGGTTCATCAGCTTCCTGCAAGCCTTTAACATAGGAAGAACCATATTTGCTTGACAACAATGGATCCTCGCCGGGGGTTTCTTGCCCTCTCCCCCACCGAGGATCTCGAAATATATTTACATTGGGGCTCCAAAAAGTGAGCCCAGCAAGTCCCACATTATACATTGCTCGAGCCTCTGTCGAAACCACCTAAAATTAATTTATACAAGATTTAATGAAATTAGTATCAATGTCAAGCCTAAAAGATGTTTAAGTTACCATTAATACAATTAGCGAGAGATTATCCTGTGCGGACACTGGACACAGTTTACCATCCAGAGGCCAAACAGGTGCAGCCACGTCATCCAGTACCAAGCAGTACCGAGCTCAGTACCGAGCCGCGATACCGAGTAAGGGTGACGTGGTACATTTTCATTGGGCTCTAAACGGCATTCGGTGTCCGCACACCTTATTAGCAGATTGCTATATTCATGAAAGCTAAAAATAAGCATGTGACCTTCTAAACAGATTTGAAAACAATATCAGAAGGCAGCAGTTCAATTACTCTACAGAGACATTGACATCTCAACTAAGAAGTAATGATTTCACATAAAGAAAATAGAAGATGAGTGGGCTTTCAGTCAAACCATGCAATACTGTTTCTCTTCATATGGAAATATTTCTATTTGAAGAAAAAAAAATGAACAGTCGATAAACAGAACCAAACTACCATAAAGAACGATCCAACCAATATTTAAAGAAGCTAAACACGCAAAGTAGATAGATCTCCCTCCACTGACAAAGAAATCTGAACAAATTTAAGGTAAGGAACCACATCTTATGCAACACTTCAGGCTAAAGCAACATTATTGCAGAGAAAAACCAGAGAGATAATTCAAAAATCTTATAAACAACCAAATAATAATAATAATAATAATGTTATGAAGAATAATTCATAGAACAAAATTAAAAGATAACAGAGCTTCATTATTATCATCATTAGTTTTATCCCAACTGTTTGGGACTAATTGGAATAAGCTTCAGTAATCTTTTATTTTTGATTCATTCAATGCAAATTTAATCGAGCATCGACCTTCTTTTCACTGAGGGTGTTTTAAGGTTTTCAAAATATTTAAAAGTGGGAGAATAACCTTTATGTTGTATTTAAGACAATTAGGGCTATAGAAACTTAGAATTAGGCTTCGTTTGGGACATCTTTTTTATTATTTCTTAAAGCAGCTTCTTAGTGCAAAAATTAAAATTATTATACTAAGAAGCTGCTTTAAGAAGTAGAAAGAAAATCGTCCCAAACAAAGGACAGCTTTTGACAACTACTATTTTGTTATTTTACTAGGAAGTTGTTTTAAAAAAGAAGTAAGAAATCTGTCTCAAATGAATCCTTAAATCATAGGGAAATCTATAACTACATAATAACAAGTAACTTTTATGTCTTAAATTTTTCTCTTGCCTCCTGGTTGATTTAGTTCTCACCTAATTCCAAGATTTTTTGCAAGTAATTTAGCAAAATTAACATATAAAATTCAGCAAGACTTCAATACCATTAGAAGAAGGGATCAAAAGGCTAAGAATAGTTTGTATAAGGAACGGCAGATCTTCATCCATTGTGTGTTGAGATTTGTGCACATTTAAATATATTACAAATTCCCATTATTTAGGATTTATTAACACAAATCTTGAAGCATAAATGAATATAAATGGGTAATTTCTTCTTATACAAATTTCTATAAGGATTTCAAAAAGGTGCGATTGGTTTGAAAATTTTTTGAAAGGAATGGAAATATTTATTACTTCATAATTTCATGGTGGATATTTGATTTCGATATCATTAATAGATAATTATATTTATTTAAGAAATGAAAAAAAATCCACTTTCTCTGTCCCTTTCTCACAATAACTAAAAACTCAATTAATTTATCATCAACCAAAACAATCCAAAAAAAAAAAAAATTCACATCATTTTTCCTTAACAAAATGAGAACTAATTTCTATTCTGTTTCTTACCATTTTTCATTTTCTCCCTCCCCATTCTATCAAACCAAACAGGGCCTAATAGATTTCTGTCCTCAGTACTAGGAATGCAAGAAGAACAGAGAGAGAGAGAGAGAGAGAGAGAGAGAGGGAGAGAGAGAGTTCTCTGAAACAATCAATCAAACAACAAACACACCTACCAAAATTGGGTTTTTGCTTTTCCTAAAAGCTCTTCAACTCAAAAACAGGCTGTAAAAAGAGCAAGATCTCACCTTTCCAATGGCTGTGAACAAAGTAGTGTTAAAGGAAGCAGCAGTCAAAATCACTTGAGGAAAACTCGTTGCTCCAGGTACCAAGCTCGAGAAATGGGTTCCTGGACCAACATAAGAAACACCATGAAGCGCTTCCGACCACCATTCATAGCTTGGGATCCCCAACCTCGTCACAGCAACAGCCTTATTACCCAAAAATCCAACCTTTTCCTGCAATGTAAGCCTCCCAACTAAATCCTTCACTCTGGAATCGATATCCAGACTCCGATTACAAAAGGCAAATTTTGCTAGGCTGGGATTCCCATCGACGTCGCAAGCAAAGACGGGGTTTTGAGCTAAAACTGTGCGGAAAGAGAGAAGAAAGAAGAGGAAGAAGAGGGGATAAATATCGGATCTTGACATTGTTTCAGTCGAAGCAATAGCTTGAGATGGTTGTTTTGAGCTCGGCGGCCCTGCTCCTTTTTACTTGTGGAGCTCGTGGAAAGTGAGGAAGGCATATTGAGCTTAAATAGTGGGCGACATGGAAGTTGTTTTCTTGCAACCCGTGAAGGATACGGAATTGATTTTTTTAGATTTTGAACGTCGTTGGGAAGAGTTAACGAGCTGTATGGGATGCCAGCGGTGGGATGGGTTGAGAGGAGAAATTATTCAGGGCGACCTAATTTTGTGTTAGGACTTCAATAAAATCATGATATTTAGATTATACACAAGGATAATCATTTCTATTTTACATTTAATTATTTTTTTTGCCAACCCGGCCTAAAAATTTCCTGTTTAAATATTAAGGTTTAGAATTTGCGCTCTTTTTTAAATGAAATACCGTGAAAGTTCCAAATTTTTTAGGGTTTTAGTTCAATAAACTTTTCATAACTGCTGAGAAAGAAGAAACGATAAAAAACCAATGAATATGAAGATTAGCTCCGAGGAGGACAAGCCAATGAAGATAAAAGGGAATAATAGTTTGTTATGTACACTTATGGAATATGTTGGGTTCTAAGGGACAGCGCCCCCTGGTGGGTTCGACCTAATCTGTTAATTTTGAAGTAGGCTTGTTTTTCAAGTTTAATATTTGAACATGAAGAGTAATTTTGAAGTTCCGCTTGTTTTTAAAGTTTCTAAGTCGTTTTTTATCCATGATTTGCAGTAGTAAAAGCGCAGTGTTTATATGCCCTAATGGAAGAACGCATGCTTCTGTAAATCAACTATGAAAAATTTTCAGTGATATTTTTTGTTCATTTTAAAGTTTTCTTAACTTTTTAACATATATGTATTACATAAATTATGGGAGAAATCAATTTTTTTTACTATGTATTGATGTGTACTGTTGTGTATTACTGTGTATTGTTACGTATTGTTGATGTGTATCGCTATGTACCATTGCTCTGTAAAATGCACTAGGTATTGATGTGTATTCATGCTTATATGAACCAAACATAAGCTTTGAATCCAACTAAATTCATTTATAACAAATACTAAGCTTCATAAATAGGTGACTCTCAAATTAGTTGAGTTGCCTTTAAGTTGTTCCATGATTATTAGGACCTGATTAATCTTAAATGGATTTATATGGTCACAATTATTGATGTAGCATCACTTTCTTGTCTCAGGAATTCAAGGAAAATGAGGCTTTATTGATAGTCTTAACTCTTAAGCTAATATCATATCCAGGTTATAAACATTTAATTATAAAGCTCATAAATCAACTCGGACAAAAACCATGGGATAGCTTCCTAGCAGCTTCATTTTTCAAACCTCAACCATTTTTTTTTTTGTCATTTACAGTGGTAAATAGCGATACATAGTGACGGTACACAGTGGTACACAACATCAAAATAAACAAAACACCACATAAATGAAAGCAAAAAATGTGCCATATTAAAAAACTAAGTATTTCTTAATCAGATTTTTAATATAGAATGTTGTAAACCTGCACCATAAATGGGTTCTAATTCTAGTCAATGTTAAATAATTGCTTCCAACACATGATTGTTTCTTACATCTAAATCACATTGGACTTTATTTAAGAAAGCAATATCATATTATCCAAACTATAAAGCGGTACACAACAGAGGTACACAGTAGAGGTACACAACAACTGTACACAATAACGATACATAGAGGATTGCATGAAACATCACAAAAAACACATAAACATAATGGTACATCAGCTTATTTAAAGTTTAATTAAAATGTCCACTGACGTAAGCCAAAATTTTAACATCACAACCGATATAATAAGTACACAATGGACTTTATTTAAGCATGCGATATTATATTATTGAAATGAATCAAACAAAAAGAAAAAAAACTATACAGTTTTCATATTCATCAGCTGTTTATTTAAGAATGTAGTATTATATTATCGAAATGAATCAAATATAAAGATAAAAATAAAGCATGATATGCAGAATACAAAAAAAACTTCAAACTTGCATGTTCCCTAAATGTATACAAAAAAAAAAAACTATCCTATCTCATTTCTTCATCGGCTTTTCCTCCAAACTAGTCTTCATCTTCATTGGCTTTTCCTCTTCCAAACCAATCTTCATCTTCATCTGATTTTCCTCCTCCGAACTAGTCTTCATATGTATTTATTTTTTCTCCTCTAAATATATCTCCATCTGCATCGACTTTTCCTCCTCCAAACAAGTACTCATCTTCATCGGTTTTTTCTCATTTCTTCTTTCTCACAAACTATGAAAAGTTTATTGAGCTAAAATTCTAAAAATACAAAATGTTTGTGGTGTTTATTTAAAAAAGAGTTCAATTCCTAAACCCTAATATTTTAACAGGAAATTTTTGACCTGAGTCGGTCGAGGTGGCAAGAAAAAAACTAAATATGAAATAAGAATGATTATCTACTTGTACAATCTAAGTGTCATAATTTTATTGGAGTTCGGACACAGAGTTACATCCGGAGTCTGCATAGAATAATTTCTTGGTTCAAAGAGGAAGAGAGAGTGGGTGGTAGAGCTTAGAGTTGTTGTGAGTTAGAAAAATTTTTATAATAAAAAAATAATTTTACTTCTTAAATTTTTTATCATAAACTAGCACATATATTAATAAAAAAAGAAATTTATTAGATACTTGAATTTTTAAGTGTGAAAAATCTAAAAAATATTGGTAAGGAAGAATAATAATGATGTAATTATTAGACGATAGTATTCTAACTATGATGATTAAACAATGGAAATCAGGGGACATTAATAAGAAGAAGACTATCGAATAATAACAATTGAGTGATGGTAATCGAATGATGGCTATCTGGTAACAATAGTTAATGGTCTAATGAAGGCAATCGAGCAATGGTCATATAATAAAGTTGAGAGATCAAATAATGAAAGTCTGACGAAAGTGTTGGTCAGCAGTGATCATAGGCGTCAAATGTTAAATGGAGCTTTGGAGTTCTGTAGATATCCAAGTTCTTCTACAATCCAAGTTCGGATCTCTTCTATGTGGAGAATATGTGTCAATTTATAATACTTTTAAAGTGAGCATTTTAATAAATTTAGTCAAAATTCTAAAACATTTCATGTGATGAGTCATATCAAAATATTTGATCATAAATTATTTATTCAACATTGAAGTACTTTACGGGCCTGAGTATCAAGTGATCTTGTGTTTGTTCGAATTGCCATTTTTATCAAAAAATTTCATATTGAGGTAGGTGACTGTTATCATATCTCTATTTTCAATGATTTTGATTTGGATCACATGATTTCTTTTAAATTGAATTTATCAAATTTTCTTTGGATTTAGTGAACTTTGATCTTACAACTTTTTATATGTTATAGTACTCATTATTTTAGACACTTTGACTGAATGATTTCATAATTTCACCAGATAAAATGGAAATTATTGTATTTTAAATGATTTGCACAAAATAAAAACTTTGATATTTTAATATAGACATACTATTAATAGAATCATTCTTAATAAATGATCATATAGTTGGGTAATAACTGGCTGTTATTATTTTTATAATACTATAAAATTAATAATGCGAGAAAATAAACCAAGAATGGTTAATTACTGACACTTGATGAAGATTAATTTATACATGTATAGGATAATGGGCTAAGGGATTTTCCTTTAAATAATGTAGTTTGGTGTTATCCTCCACTTATTCACTTGATTCACTAATTAGGAGTTATAAGGAGTTATTATTGTGCCAACGAGAAATGAGTGATGTCTCTGTTTACTGAGCCAATGATTAATTACTAATTTACTGTAATATCAGTTTTTGCTCCAGGTTCGTCCGGGACGAAGTTGGATCGTCCGGGACGATCGGTACAGGTTGTGCAGAAAATCAGTTTTGGCTGTATGGTTCGTCGGGACGAAAATTGGATCGTCTGGACGAAAATTCTCCCGTGAACCCTTCGCCTGGGACGATATGTCATTTTTCGTCTGGACGAAATTCCTCTCTTCATGGATCGTCCGGTACGAAGCTCGATCGTCCAGGACGATCAGTCTGGATATATATAGAAATGAGATATTTTGAAGAGAGAGAAAAAAACTGAGGAGAGAGAAAAAAACGAAGGAAAAAGTGGAAAAAAAAAGCGCGGATTTTCGGACGACGCGGAGCCGTTTTCGCCCGAAGTGGCTGTTGAGGAAATTGCTGTGCTCGAGGTAAGGCACATTCCGCCTTTCTCAATTTTCAGAACCGTCGTGTTTGGCGGTATATTCTGTCCGGATTTCGTTTTCGTTAATGATTTTTGTCCCGTATCTATTGATTGACTCAGTTTTTACCGCGTAACTTTTTGGATATCGTTGTCGTGCCGGGTGTGCACGTTTCGACTATATTTTGAAGATTTTCGTCCGGGTATTTTTGATTCGACTGTGTTTTTAGTCGACCAGATTTTTCTGTGAAATTGGAATTTATCTGTGCAGTAGAATAAATGTTCTGAAATGTTGATATCTGTATTCTGTGCGAATTCGGTAAATTTTCTTTGCAGGAATTTTTGCGTAAATTCCGTATACTGCCGTTGTGCTGCCCGATTTTTGGGTAATTTCCGAATTGTCCGTATTTCTTCTGAATTGAAATGCGTATGTGTATAAGCTATAAAAAGGGAGTTATAAGGGGCCTGAATCCTATGAGATTCAGTTAGTGAAACGGGAAATCTGAAATGAGCTCAAATCTGAAATTCTGAAATCAGTTCTGTTCCGGATCCGATGAATTCTGTTTTGGTGCTATAAGCACATCTGTTTTGGTGCCGTGTGCACAAAGGGAGACATAAGGGGCCTGGATCCTATGAGGTTCAGTCAGTGTCTGGGAAGGGAGGCATAAGGGGCCGGAATCCATAGAGATTCTGTCAGTGTCAGGGCATTTAGCTATATGCATCTGTACTATTTTCTGTATATGTTCTGTTCTGTACGAAATTGTGATTATGATATGATATGATCCGTACGATTCTGATTTCTGATTCTGACTCTGTTGATTTGTTCTGTTCTGATACGATCTGTACGACTCTGATGTGATTTGATATCTGTCCGTAAGTTTTGATTTCCGATTCTGTTCCGATTTCTGATCTGATTTCTGTTCGATGAATTTGGTTCTGTTTTCTGAGAATTTAGATTGGTGGTTTGTTGCTTTGCTGAGCTGTTGAGCTCACCCTTGCTTTCTGGTGGTTTTCAGGTTCTGGGAAAGGCAAGGAAGTTCAGGACTAGGTTTCAGAGTCTGATCAGATTAGGTACTTTTGTACTTTTGATTTTTGTACAGTCATGGCTTTTTCTGTTCTGTCTTTCTTTCTGTTGAAAGCCATGTACTGTTCTGTAGATGATTATTTTGAGGAAATGAAATGATAGATGTTTTGTTCCGCTGCATTTGATGTTTTTAGTAGCTCTGTTGTTCTGTGTGCTTCTGTTGAGTTAAGAATTTGAAAGATCAGTTCAGTAACCTAATCCAAAGCCAGATCCTGGTTAAGAAAGGTCTCTCGTCGCGATCCGGCTCGGACGGGATCCGTCCCCGTCGGGTCGGGTCGTGACAAGCTTTTTTTTGGTATCAGAGCTCTGGTTTTGGAAACAGGTTGGATTGTAAAACAGAGCTCTAGGAAGTGATCAGTGAGTCTGTCTAGGAGGTAGTTTTGGGTCGTTTGGCTTTTTATTGTGTTATTTTGTGTTGTTTTTGTGATAGTTTTCCGGATTTTCTGGATTTTTCTGTATGGATCAGCCAGACCCAGACATGACAGATGGTCAGAGTGCCGATCAGGCAGCACCAGTGGGGAGTACAGCCCCAGTGGTCGGTGCTGATACGCTTTCTCAGTTTGCTTCGCTGGTTGCTCAGATGATGAGCGAGACTCAGAGCAGAGCTTCGACTGTTAGATCTGAGGACATTGATCGACACCTGCAATTATTTTTGAGGTTGAAGCCTCCGAGGTTTGAGGGCGCTGTTGAGCCCAGAGCAGCCGAGGAGTGGCTGAGGAGATTGGAAAAGACTTTTGACGGGATGCAGTGTCCTGCAGACAGGAAAGTTCCGTTAGCTGTTTTTCTGTTGGACGGAGAGGCTGAGCACTGGTGGGATGGCCAGCAAGCAGCCAGATTTCAGGGCAGATTGAACTCTTTGATTACTTGGGAGGAGTTCACTGAGGTATTCAGAGATTGGTTTGTTCCCCCTTCTGCACGACAGCAGATGCAAGAGAGTTTTCTGAGACTTGTTCAGGGGAGCAAGACGGTGATGCAGTACGAGGCTGAGTTTACTGCATTAGCCAGGTACGCTCCGCAGCTGGTTAGCACGTCTACTGAGAGGTGCTACAGATTTCTGAGAGGCTTACGAGACACTTTGAGGCAGCCTCTGATACCGTTCCGGATTACTGATTTCTCTGAGCTTGTGGAGCGAGCTCGTCTGATTGAGAATGACATGACGGCTACTCAGCAGCGGTGGACTGCGAGTAGGAAGAGATTTGGAGGAGAGACATCTGGCAGTGGTTCCTCTGGGAAGAGGAGATTTGTTCCTGGATCTGGATCTGGAGATTCCAGGAAGAGCGGAGGATCGTCTGGTACTGCTACCAGTACGACTAGTTCTGGATCTGTCAGTTCGGCACCTGTGTGCCAGAGTTGTGGACGGCGACACCATGGCCAGTGCTACAGGATAGCTGGTCTTTGTTTCAGATGTGGTCAGCCGGGACATAGGATTGCAGAATGTCCGCAGATGGGATTTGATCAGCGTTCTGAGCAGCGATCTGAGGGCTTTGTCAGACCTGTTGGTTCAGCAGCAGGAAGACCGAGGACTGTTCCTCCTCGCCCTGAGGGATTTGCTGGTAGAGGTGGTGGTTCTAGTTCTGCACCGCGGAGACCACCTACGATTCAGAGGGGGCAGAGTAGTTCTGTTGCTTCAGTTCCTGCTCCAGTTCAGCCACGAGTTTACAGTCTGAGTCAGCAGGAGGCTCGTGATGCTCCGGATGTTGTGACAGGTACGGTTTACATTTCTGATCAGCCCTGTCGTGTTTTGTTTGACTCTGGAGCGAGTCATTCTTTTCTGTCCGAGCATTGTTTTGAGATTTTACATTTGGATTCGATGGTTTTACCGGTTTCTTTGTCTGTGATTTTACCGGCTGGGAATCCATTGATTGCTCGACAGTTTTGTTTGTGTGAGATCGAGATTTCTGGCAAGAAGTGGAAATCGAGTTTGATTCGATTGCCGATTTCTTCGTATGATGTGATTCTAGGCATGGATTGGCTGAGTCAGTATGAGGCTCAGATTGACTGTCTGAAGAAGCAAGTGAGTTTGCTTGTGGCTGGAGAGAGAGTTGTATTTCAGGGATTACGAGGTGTTCTCTCCAGTCTGGTTTCTGTGTTGGAGGTGAGCAGGATGTGGAAGAAAGGATGTCCGGTATTTTTAGCTTCGGTGCGGGATCTGAACCTGGAGGTTGGTTCTGTTTCTGAGATCCCTGTGGTACGGGAATTTGCTGATGTTTTTCCTGAGGAGTTGGTTGGTTTACCTCCGGATAGAGATGTGGAGTTCTCTATCGATGTTTTTCCGGGTACAGCTCCTATATCGAAAGCTCCGTACAGGATGGCACCGAAAGAACTTTCTGAGCTGAACCTTCAACTTCAGGAGTTGGTTGACAGAGGTTTTGTGCGCCCTAGTGTTTCGCCCTGGGGAGCACCTGTTCTGTTTGTGAAGAAGAAGGACGGTACACTCCGTATGTGTATTGATTACAGAGATTTGAACAAGGTCACGATCAAGAACAAGTATCCTTTGCCTCGGATTGACGACTTGTTTGATCAGCTTTCCGGATCTTCGGTATTTTCGAAGATTGATTTGAGATCCGGATATTATCAGGTGAAGGTGAAGGAAGCTGATGTGGTGAAGACTGCTTTCAGTACTCGGTACGGGCACTACGAGTTTTTGGTTATGCCTTTTGGGGTAACCAATGCGCCCGCGATTTTCATGGATCTGATGAACCGAGTATTCAGGGAGTATCTGGATCAGTTTGTGATCGTCTTCATTGACGATATTCTGGTATATTCTGCATCTGAGGATGAGCATGCCAGACATTTGAGGATTGTGTTGGAGACTTTGAGGCGGCATCAGCTGTATGCCAAGTTCTCTAAGTGTGAATTCTGGCTGAAGAGCATTTCTTTTCTGGGGCATGTGATTAGCGGAAAAGGCATTTCTGTAGATCCCCAGAAGATTCATGCTGTTGCTGATTGGCCAAGGCCGACTACGGTATTTGAGGTACGTAGTTTCTTGGGCATGGCCGGGTATTACAGGAAATTTGTGAAGGGATTTTCACAGATTTCGACGCCTCTGACGAGACTGACTCAGAAGTCAGTACCTTTTGTTTGGACACCGGAGTGTGAGGCGAGTTTTCAGCGATTGAAGGATTGTTTGACTTCAGCTCCAGTGTTAGCACTTCCGTCAGGTACGGAAGGTTTTCAGGTGTTCAGTGATGCTTCACTGAAAGGACTGGGATGTGTCCTGATGCAGCATGGTCAGGTAATTTCTTATGCTTCTAGACAGTTGAAACCACATGAGAAGAATTACCCGACGCATGATCTGGAGTTAGCTGCAGTTGTGTTTGCTTTGAAGATTTGGCGTCATTACCTGTATGGCGTCAGATGTGAGATTTTCACTGATCATAAGAGCCTGAAGTATATTTTTACTCAGAAGGATCTGAATCTGAGACAGAGAAGATGGCTCGAGTTGATCAAGGACTATGATTTGACTATTCAGTATCAGCCTGGTAAGGCTAATGTGGTAGCAGATGCCTTGAGCAGGAAGTCTTCTGGATTATCAGGTATTCAGCTTACTTGTGATGACTTTCTGATTCGTGATATGGAGCGTTTGCAGTTGGAGGTGGTTTCCTCCAATGATTTGGAGTTGGCTCAGATGAGTATTCGGTCTACTTTGGAAGCACGGATTCAAGAAGCCCAGAAGTCAGATTCTGATTATTCGAAGTTGATAGCTCAGATTGGATCTGGTAAGACTCCTGAACTTCGAATTTCTGATTCTGGTGTTATTTTCTGTAAGAACAGGTTGTGGGTACCTGTGTTTGGAGACTTGAGGCAGGAGATTCTGTACGAATCTCATCATTCAGGCTACACTGTTCATCCAGGCAGTGGTAAGATGTACGCTGATATGAAGCTTTTGTTTTGGTGGCCTGGGATGAAGAAGGATGTGGCAGAGTTTGTGTCGAGATGCGAAGCCTGTCAGTTGGTGAAGGCAGAGCATCAGCGACCGGGTGGACTGTTGCAGTCGTTGCCTATCCCTGAGTGGAAATGGGAGGAGGTAACGATGGATTTTGCGATGGGTTTTTCTCGATCTAGACAAGGACATGATGCCATTTGGGTGGTTGTAGATCGATTGACGAAGTCAGCCCATTTTCTTCCGATCAGACAGACGGATTCAGTTGATCGTTTGGCACAGATTTATGTGAAGGAAATAGTCAGATTGCACGGTGTGCCTCGTGTGATCGTATCTGATCGAGATGGACGCTTTACTTCCAGACTTTGGAAAGGCATTCAGCAAGGCTTGGGTACGAAACTGCATTTCAGTACAGCCTTTCATCCTCAGACCGACGGACAGTCTGAGAGGACGATTCAGGTACTGGAAGATCTGTTGAGGCTTTGTGTTCTGGACTTTAGCGGAAGTTGGGAGGATCATATTCCGCTGATTGAGTTTGCCTATAATAACAGTTTTCAGTCCAGTATCGGTATGGCACCGTACGAGGCTTTGTATGGCAGGAAGTGTCGTACTCCTTTGACTCTGACGGAGGTCGGAGATAGACAGGCTTTGGGGGCCACTTTTGCTGATGAAACTGCTCAGAAGATCAATTTGATAAGAGAAAGATTGAAAGCCGCTCAAGATCGTCAGCAGAAGTATTACAATCAGAAGCACAGATTTGTAGAATTTCAGGTCGGTGACTTTGTGTATGTCAAAGTCAGCCCGATGAAAGGTGTGAGCAGATTTGGTCAGGTGAGTAAGCTTAGTCCAAGGTATGTTGGACCATTTGAGATTTTGGAAAGAATTGGAAAATCTGCTTATCGTCTATTGCTTTCTGATTCTATGCCTGACGTGCATAATGTGTTTCACGTATCCACTCTGAGGAAGTGGGTTTCAGACTCTGGGAAGAAGTTGTCAGCTGATGAGGTGGAGATTCAGGAGAATCTGGCGTACAAGGAAGAGCCAGAGCTTATTTTGGCGTACGACGTCCGAAAGTTAAGGAATAAAGAGATTCCGATGGTTAAAGTCCAGTGGAAGCACCGGACTGCACGGGAAGCAACTTGGGAGAAGGAGTCTGATATGAGACGGTCGTACCCGTACTTGTTTTGACGGAGGTGGGATTGGATAATGTCGAGGACGACATTTTTTTTAAGTTGGGGAGATTGTAATATCAGTTTTTGCTCCAGGTTCGTCCGGGACGAAGTTGGATCGTCCGGGACGATCGGTACAGGTTGTGCAGAAAATCAGTTTTGGCTGTATGGTTCGTCGGGACGAAAATTGGATCGTCTGGACGAAAATTCTCCCGTGAACCCTTCGCCTGGGACGATATGTCATTTTTCGTCTGGACGAAATTCCTCTCTTCATGGATCGTCCGGTACGAAGCTCGATCGTCCAGGACGATCAGTCTGGATATATATAGAAATGAGATATTTTGAAGAGAGAGAAAAAAACTGAGGAGAGAGAAAAACGAAGGAAAAAGTGGAAAAGCGGATTTTCGGACGACGCGGAGCCGTTTTCGCCCGAAGTGGCTGTTGAGGAAATTGCTGTGCTCGAGGTAAGGCACATTCCGCCTTTCTCAATTTTCAGAACCGTCGTGTTTGGCGGTATATTCTGTCCGGATTTCGTTTTCGTTAATGATTTTTGTCCGTATCTGTTGATTGACTCAGTTTTTACCGCGTAACTTTTTGGATATCGTTGTCGTGCCGGGTGTGCACGTTTCGACTATATTTTGAAGATTTTCGTCCGGGTATTTTTGATTCGACTGTGTTTTTAGTCGACCAGATTTTTCTGTGAAATTGGAATTTATCTGTGCAGTAGAATAAATGTTCTGAAATGTTGATATCTGTATTCTGTGCGAATTCGGTAAATTTTCTTTGCAGGAATTTTTGCGTAAATTCCGTATACTGCCGTTGTGCTGCCCGATTTTTGGGTAATTTCCGAATTGTCCGTATTTCTTCTGAATTGAAATGCGTATGTGTATAAGCTATAAAAAGGGAGTTATAAGGGGCCTGAATCCTATGAGATTCAGTTAGTGAAACGGGAAATCTGAAATGAGCTCAAATCTGAAATTCTGAAATCAGTTCTGTTCCGGATCCGATGAATTCTGTTTTGGTGCTATAAGCACATCTGTTTTGGTGCCGTGTGCACAAAGGGAGACATAAGGGGCCTGGATCCTATGAGGTTCAGTCAGTGTCTGGGAAGGGAGGCATAAGGGGCCGGAATCCATAGAGATTCTGTCAGTGTCAGGGCATTTAGCTATATGCATCTGTACTATTTTCTGTATCTGTTCTGTTCTGTACGAAATTGTGATTATGATATGATATGATCCGTACGATTCTGATTTCTGATTCTGACTCTGTTGATTTGTTCTGTTCTGATACGATCTGTACGACTCTGATGTGATTTGATATCTGTCCGTAAGTTTTGATTTCCGATTCTGTTCCGATTTCTGATCTGATTTCTGTTCGATGAATTTGGTTCTGTTTTCTGAGAATTTAGATTGGTGGTTTGTTGCTTTGCTGAGCTGTTGAGCTCACCCTTGCTTTCTGGTGGTTTTCAGGTTCTGGGAAAGGCAAGGAAGTTCAGGACTAGGTTTCAGAGTCTGATCAGATTAGGTACTTTTGTACTTTTGATTTTTGTACAGTCATGGCTTTTTCTGTTCTGTCTTTCTTTCTGTTGAAAGCCATGTACTGTTCTGTAGATGATTATTTTGAGGAAATGAAATGATAGATGTTTTGTTCCGCTGCATTTGATGTTTTTAGTAGCTCTGTTGTTCTGTGTGCTTCTGTTGAGTTAAGAATTTGAAAGATCAGTTCAGTAACCTAATCCAAAGCCAGATCCTGGTTAAGAAAGGTCTCTCGTCGCGATCCGGCTCGGGCGGGATCCGTCCCCGTCGGGTCGGGTCGTGACATTTACGAACTATTGGGAAAATACCACACAAGCTAGAACTCCTTACTTATTTAGCATGATTACTGAAATGCATGTTACGACAATATTTAACTACTCTACTAATTATTCTTTTAATGTTACTACCATCAATTTTATGAATATTGATACTATAACTAATATTGATTCACTGTTAGTGTTACTACTATTGATTCATTGGTTACTAATTTATTATTACTAAGCACATAATTTCTATACCGAGCATGTGATATAAATACTCATTGAATATTGATATAGAATGATTGAATCTCATGTGTATACTGATCGGATTGTACTTCATTGTTATGGATTCCAATAGTTTTCATGGATATTTCACATTTATTGATTTATATAATTTCCTTACTATTATGATGTATGATTTGGGAAGGATAATTTGCTACTTATTTGATTCGGCTCCACACTGATTTATTGATATATCGATTTACTAGTTTACTAGTTTATCGATTATACTATTTCAGTATAGTACTATTTTACTAGCATACATATCATATTATTCTATTATTTTAATGATTTTACCACAACTACATGTGATTTATTATTTATGTAAAGATTTGTGATTATATTGGCTGATACTATTATAAATTGATTAATGACATGCATATTGCTTCTTTACTATGCTTTGAATTCAAATGTAGCATATAGCGACCTGGTAGGCTTTTCAACTCATTATATATTGTTTAAATGTTTTTCAGGATAGGGTAGATGATCAAGATGCAAGATTGAGCAATTATAAGATCCTTAAGGTTTATCTATTATTTTGATTACTTCTATTTAATTATTCTTTTATGGTTATGAGCAAATAGATTGTATGTTGTGATTATATAACTCTTGGTTATTATATATATATTTTTTAAAATGTGAATACATATTTATATTTGATATTTTGATGAATATAATGATTTTGGCTATTAGTTCATTATTAATAAGAAAAAATTAGATAAATATGGTTGTTGTTAGTGTTATTATTGAAGGATAAATAATAATTCTTTCAAATTTGATTATGGGGCATGACAATTTATGCTATAGATGAATGATGCTGGTTGGAGGAATCATAATCAGTGGGCGACGGTGGTCAGAAGGATCGTATTTGAACGACGATGGTCATAAGGGATGTAGCCGATGGACAATAGTGGTTGGAAGTATCATAGTCTAGTGACAGTGGTCGGAGGGACCGTAGTCGACAGGTTATGGTAATAAGAGATAAATTCAGTCGGTGTGTGACAGCGGTCAGGTGGAGAAGTCGGCATTGCAATAGCGGACAGGCGATGAGGATTCATCAGCGATGGTGCCGGGTAGAGTTCCTTAATTTTTCAAGTCTCAAAGCTCTCTTTGAGTCTTTAACGCATAGTTTAAGCCTCCTCTTCCCTCCCCCTTTTCATGTGAAGAATGGTTGCATATTTATAATTTATTAGAAGTGGCGTGTCGCATCAATATGAAGAAGATATAGGGTAAATTCGTAGTGCTCTATCTGACAGTTCATATTAATTCTTGATTATTGAGTGTTTGTCAAGCACATATGTTTCTTATTGATGTTAGAATTGAATGCTATTGGTCTCATTGGATTTGTCTCGTCTAGCCGCTCGATTCGACTACAACATGTCTAATTTGGAGGTCATTTGATTGTTCAATTAATGCTTTGAAGCTTTTAAATATAATTATAGTCCTTTTTTCCCATTTGGGTTTGGATTTGATTGATTTTGGTGTTATTAGATTTATCTCCTTGAGATGTTCAATTTTAATTTAAGTTTGTTAAAATCAGTGTTTGAAAGGTTCTAAATTTAATTTTGAAAGTTTTAACTACATGTTGCATTCAGATTCGTGCCCAATCAAGACTACTTTTTTGTGAGATGTCGAATGCAAAAAATATGATAAAAACTAAAAATGTACTGTGAAGAACATCACAGAACAAAGATAGCTAAAGCCTCAAGTAAATAAATAAAAGTCAATAAAAAAAAAGGTAAAAGTACAAAATAATTTAATTTGTAATAACCTTGTTTAAGAGGGGTTAAGCGCAAAAACCATTAGTATCTGGCTGCCCGTGAACCAATCAGGCAATCAAATTGGCTACTTGCCTCTTCTTTGTACTCTTCATGAATCTTAAAAACTTATCAAATAATAATAATAATAATATCCCAAACAAAATTAAAATAAAAAAATCGTTAGCGTGCTGTTAAGCTATTTGCAACGTCAGATGCTTCCAAACCAAAATGACCACCAATAACAAAGTAGAAAGGGATCCACGTCAGCGGATCTTATTTGGTTTAGGTTTGCGGTCGAAATGGTTAGTGGAGAGTACGTGACGCAAATTGGTTGGCCACCAATGAGCCGTAATTCAGTTTTGATTGGGATGCGGTGGGACCCACGCGGCTTGCTCCATAACTCGCACGCCAAAACTTCGCTCTCAGCCATTATATAGTACAAACTACAAATTTAGTTGTTATTTAAAATATTTAAATACTTATTTAATTTTCACAGTTTAAAGTGTTTTTTATTGTTTCATTTATAATAATTAATAATTTTGTTTACCCAAAAAATAATAATTAATAATTTTTAAATGTTATATAAATTAATTCGATTTAAATATTGAAAATAATTGTATATGAATTTAAATATTCAAAAAATAAGATTAAAAATAATATAAATATATAAAAGTATTTATAAATTTAAATGAGTTATATAAAATATTTATATTTAATTAAATTCATATTGTAAGATAAATCATAAATTGACTCTGAAATAATATACATAATTAAAATTTATTTTTTTACTTCTAAAATAAATGAAATATAAAAAAAAAAAGATACAAGTAAATTACAATAAATTAGAATATAAGGACAAAAAGTAGAAGAAATAAAATTATTAAAAAAATTAAATAAAAAAAGTAAATTGATGATTTTTCTGCTCAAATTGCTTGACTTATAGCTAAAAAATGATTTCTTAATTACAGAAATGTAACATAAAGATTTGAAAATACAATACAAATTTAAATGAAAAGTTAGGACAAAATTATTCAATAATTAGTACTCTAAATTTAGATTAACGCTTATTATTCTAATTAATAATCTTGTATGTAGTTAATACGTACATGATCTATTCATAATAAATTCACATAAGAAAAAGTTTTATACTTTGAATTTTATGCAACTCTTATAATACATATATAATGATTTAATATTAGTGGAGACCAAAAAAGGTTAAAAATATTTTTTAACATTCAAATATTAGAATTGATATATCATTAAAAATATATCTTGATCGGGCATGAATCTCGAGGCAAAATAAAGTTGGAGACTTTAAAAATTAAATTCAAGGTCATCTGAACTCTAATTTGAGTAAACTTATAGTTAAACTGAACGTCTCAAAAATACAAATCCAACGACATCAAATTCAACTCAATCGGAACCTAAATGGGTCTTAATCAAAGACCCGAAGCGCATTTGAAAGTTTTAAATCATATGTTGGATGACCAAACAGTTTCCGAACGTGACAAGCTTATAGTCGAATCGAGCGGTTTGACGAGAAAAATCCAAAAAGCCCAGGATTATCAAATTCTGATATCATTAAGACATTCAAATGCATAATAAATGGTCCACGATCAAGAGAGTCAATATTGGTCGTCCAATCGTCCATCCAAACCACTCCCAATTTACCTTTGATCTTCATCCTATTTACGGGTCATGCCACTCTCAGAATTTATAAACAGACCCCTCACTTCTCATGGAAGGGGATTCAAAAGAAAGAAAGCAAGAGAGAGATCGGAGATCGCTCTTGCCACTTAGCTACTCCTCGACCACAACTTGGACTTCGTCGGACCACTGTCTGACGCCAGACTTCTACCCAACAACTGTCGCCAGACTATGGTCTTTCCCATAATAGTCCAAACTCTTAACTACCGAGATATTGTCCGCTTTTGGCCTAAGAGTCTCACGATTTTGTTCTGTTGGTGTAACTTCCAGTAGGCCACCCCCCAAAATTACTGTGGGATGAACACGCTTGATTGTGGAGTTTCTTAATGAAATTTTAACCATTATACCAAAAAAATATCTCGATGTTTAAGAGTTTAACTTCTTTTACTTGAGGAGTTTCATATTTACAATCTCTAACGCTCGCTGACTACAGTTCTTCCGACCTCCATCACCCGTTAACAAAGGTCTTTCCGACCTCCATCACCCACTAACTACTTTCTTTCCAACCTCCATTACCGACTATGGTCCTTCCTACATCTGTCGTCAGATAATGATCTTTCTTACATCTATCACCCACCGACATCATTCTTTCCAAGCTCCATCGCCCACCGACAGCATTCTTTCCAATCTCTATTGCCCACCGACTACTATCCTTTCGACCTCCTTCGCAGACTATGATCCTTTCGACCTTTGTCGCTAGACAGCAGTTTTTCCAACCTTTGTCGTCTGCGGACTACGGACCTTCCAACTTCGTTCACTGACTATAGTCCTTTCGACCTTCGTAGCCCATCGACAAAGGTCTTTTGGACCTCCATTATCCGCCGATTATGGTCCTTCCAACCTCCTTCATCGATTACGGTTCTTCTGACATCCGTCGCCAGACAATGGACTTTTTGTGTTGACCTCTATCACCCGCCAATAGCGATCTTTCCAGCCTCTATTGCCCGCCTACTACGGTCCTTCTGAATCCTTCGTCGTCTACAGTCCTTCCGACCTCTGTCACCAAACAACGGTCTTTCCGACCTTCATCATCTGCTGAATACATACCTTCCAACTTCCTTCACTAACTACGGTCCTTCCGACCTCCGTTGTTAGACAACAATCTTTTTGACCTTTGTCACCTACCGACTACTTCCTTCTGACCTCCATCACCGGAAAATGGTCATTCTGATCTTCGTCGCTTGCGGACTACGGTCCTTTTGACCTCCTTCACTAACTACGGTCCTTCCAACATTCATTGCCATAAAACTATCTTTCCGACCTACATCGCCCACCAACAATGGTCTATTCAACTTTTGTCTCCCGCCGACTACGATCCTTCTAACCTCCGTCGCCAAAAAATGATATTTTCAACCTAAGTCTCCCACCGACTATGGTCCTTCTGGCCAAACAAACATATCAACAGCGACTCTTCCTATTATCACCATGTAATACACTCAATATAATGTTTATTTGTTACATAAGGCCAAGGACTTCCACCCACCCCCCCCCCCCCCCCCCCAAGGAAGGGCCTCATTTGTAATCAACTAAAAATACTAGTGGATCATTTAAAACTAGGTTCAGCCCTCGTGGTTTATTTCCCTTTTAGGGTTACCACGTAAAAACTCTATGGTCTCTTATGAATGTTGCACCCTCTATTTATCTTATTGTGTGATGAATCTTCGTACAAAGCTAAGACGTTAAACTTTATATATTTCTTTATCGCTTCAAATATTACAGGATGCAACAAGAATCATAAAGTGATAGTATTAAAATTATAAAAAGGCAAACTCATTTCTCACTAAAACTAGCTTGTCAGAGAGAGAGTGAGTAATTGGCATGAATTTAATTTTTATAAATTTCTAAAAATGTGGTCAAGTGAGCACTACGGCACTACGCATGTGGAGATCAACAGCGCCAAGATCTCGAGTTTCCTAGAATTTGAGGGAGCATTGTGGCATTGGGTCTGAAATTTATTTTTTAAAAAAATAAAATATTTAAAGCCATTATTCTAAAATCCATCACCAACCCATCTCCTCCCCATTCCATTCCTTATTTTGGGTGAGAGAAGAGAAGAGAAAGAAAAAGAGAGAAGGAAAAACAAGGAGATAGAATAGGTTTGAGCCAATATTTTTCATCGCTCTAGTTGTAAAAAGTGTTTTGATTATGATATATAACCTTAACCATATATTTGTTTTTTAATGAATTTATATTTTTTATATCTTTCTCTCTCGCACACAAAATTAATAAAACTATAATATGTGAGAACCCGAAAATATGAAATGTGTTCGAAAAAAGTCCTTGAATTTCTATTTGAACTGGAGCACTTCAGCATTGTGTTTATGGGCGATGTGACGCTAGGTTTGCAAAGCCCAAAGGTGCCATAAAATATCACTGTGGCATTTGAGTCTATGTTATATAGTAATTCTAGATTTGACATGCAGCGAAGTGGTGATGAGTCTCGGCGTTGTGGCGCTAGGCCACTAACAATATTTTTATATATATTAAAATCTAAATAACCCTGCCATTCTCACGCCACACCCTCACTCTCTCGTAGGGGTGTCAATTCGGGTCAACCCGTCGGGTTCGGGTCGAACCCGACCCGACCTGGATCTAAACGGGTCAATCCGAACCCGACCCATTTTTATAAACGGGTCGAACATTTCAACCCGGACCCGACCTGACTGGGTTGCCGGGTTGACCCGACACGACCCGCAACCCGGCAGTGGTACAGGCAACGCGCGAGGAATCTAGGTTCGGGGTTCTGGGTTCGGCCGCGGTACAGGCGACACGCGAGGGATCTGGCCATCTGGGTTCGGCCGCGGTTGAGGCAATGCGCCAACGCACGACTGCGCTAGGGTTCGGAACCCGCGGCAGGCGTGGCACAAGGCAGCAGCTGAGCGGCGACGGGGCGAGGGCGCGGGGCCGCCGGCCGCGGGCGATGGGGCAAGGCCGCTAGGGCGAGCGCAGCAACGGGTTCGGCACGCCGCACGCGGGGCAGCGGGTTCGGCACACCGCACGCAGGGCAGCGGGGCAGCGGCAGGCAGGCGGGTGGAAATGGTGGGAAATTCAAAAAATTTTTAAAATAAACGGGTTGCCGGGTTTCCCGTCAACCCGCCGGGTCAACCTGAACCCGACCCGTTTATCAAACGGGTCGAGTTCAACCCGGATTTTCCGGGTCGGGTTTTCGGGTCGGGTCAAATATTGACACCCCTACTCTCTCGTGCTTACTAGGGATACATATATATATATATATATATATATATATATATATATATATATATATATATATATATATATATATATATATATATATATATATAAAATTGAATTTCATATAAATGAATGTTGCATTTGAAATAAAAATATGAAAGGTTGGCTATCAACACTATAATTAATACGGGTTGGCTCTTAAAATATTAATATCTTGCATAGAAGGGTGGGTTGATGAGCTTTCTTTTAAAAATTATTTGTGTTTATATCTCGGTTGTAGCCCGTAACTGATGACCAATTAATCTGACGGGTAGAAGGTGACGACTCTTTATTGATTTAATGTAAGCCACATGTACGTAGTGATATTGATTTATTGATAAATGATAATTATAATAAATATGAATGATGACCAACTAAGAAGTAGTTGGGGTTAAAAGATGATAAAAAATACCATATTAAAATTGAATGTTCTGCCTTGTTGACTCATATAATGAAGCATATATGCATTAGTAGTATTGATAGATAGAACTGTAATGTGCATAAATAACATTGATAGATAGATCAAAATATGTACATTTACTGCATAGGATACATATAATTGATAATATATAAATAAATAAGAATGATAATATTGTCACTTGTACCTTATGAATCTTTTAATGATTTAGGAATAATTTTAGTATGACTGCTTTGTGAATTTATTGATACCTGTATCGACTATTAATTCATTGAAATAATTTCTCACTTTTATTATTGATCATTTTAAGCCATACAAATGATAATTGATCATTGATGAGATTGAATGTTATTGATTATAAGTATTTATATTATTTTTTCAATCATTGTATTGAAAGTTTTAGTGAATTTAAGTTATAGTTTAGGCTTTTTAGCTCATTATATGATTTTTAAATAATTTTATGTCAGGAAAGGGATCATGACATGGTGGAGTGAAATTGCTAAAGATTTATAAGCTTCTTTTGATTTTATTTATATTTCTTTTATTCTTTTATAATTATGAGCCAGTGATAAAGTATTGATTGCATTGATCTCATAACTATTATATATTGATTTTTAATTAATGAATATATATAGTGGAATATTTTGATGTGTTTAATTATTAGTTGCTTTCACTTGATATTTAGATTTATATTGATGATTTGTAGAATCTTTAGTAGATGATTAAAAAATTTAAATAGATTGCTTTACATCTACATGTTATAAGATACTATGAATTAAGATATTGTGTTGAGTAATCTATTTAAAATTATATAAGGAGAGTCTGTTTTATTATTTTTATTCATGTATATTATTAAAAAATTTAAATAGGTTCCTTATATCCTATTGAGCAATGATTTGTTCATTCCTTCTATTTCTGCATCTGTTTCAACTCAAGGGAAACATAAGGGGTAGATTGAGTATAGACTGGTTGTAGGTTTTGATTATGAGTACGTATAGGTATATTTTGTAGATTTTTTGTAGTTGTAGCTTTCTATTTCTATATAATTTTTTTTTTTTTTTTGTTTCATGCACTATTTGCAAATAATTATTTTTGTTGTATAACTTTTTGTGCTGAATGAATTGAAAAAAAAATTAAGACTGTACTTTCCATTTTATCTGGTAACATTTTAATGGCTCATTAGTCTGTTATAAGTAAAAGATAAAAGTAATTCCTTTCAAATGTTGAGAATATGTCTTGTTGCAATCCAAAATGCACCCCCCCCCCCCCCCCCCCCCCCCCCCCCCCCAACAAATGAAAGAACATGAGAGTAAGAGAAGTGGTTCTTTTTATAATACATTTGGGTAAGGAGGTAAATTCAAGCCAATAAGACATGTAGTTACTTATAGAGGATCTGTTAACTTAAAATCTTCCCCCATAAGATAAGAATTTCAACCAACCATCCAATCATGAAGACTATCAAGAATTGCAGAGAAGACATTCATTTAAAATAACCAGAAAGAAGGGGTAAGCTAAGATATTTCATGGGTAGTTAGATGCTTTTAAGAATGTGAAATTCATGAGAGGAGATAATCTAGGAGGGAGATTTACTTGGCAAGAAGAGCATTGTAAAGAAGAGCAAGGATAAAAGAGGAAATGAGTTGAGGACAGGAAGTGAGCATGGGCATAAAGTGGGACTATCGGGATGCAAAAGGAGAAGATAAGAGATTGTGGCATCTAATAAGGTTGAAAAATCATAAGAGCGTGAACCCCTAGCTAGTGTAGCTTCCAAAGAGATAATGACCATGACTCATCATCCTGATTCATGATTTATGATAAAAAGCTAAAGAGAATTGTAGTGTTGCTTGATTCAATCGAATACCTTACTGTTTACAAGGTTTATGATATATAAAGGAGGGAGCAGTCCACTACATAGAGAAGAACTTTCACAGGTAAGGTAATAATATAAGGATGTGGTGTAGTGCTCCCTGGACTCCAACTGTGTAGAGGGTGATGGATAGGTACAGATAAAGTCCGCAGCTTTTCACCAAGTGTGTATATCCTATCACCGCCCCTCAAGCTAAGTATCTTGGGATTGGATAGTTAGTTTGGAATGAAGCTCATTGAATCATTCCGGAGGTAGAGCCTTGGTTAGAATGTCTGTCGGTTGATCCTGGGAAGAGATATGATGGACGGTGATCTCTTTCGCACTGATTCTATCATGGATGAAGTGATAGTCTATTTCGATGTGTTTGGTGCAAGCGTGAAAGACTGGATTATTTCCAAGGCCATGGCTGAGATGTTGTTACAGTGTAGAGTCATAGCTGTTGCTTGAGGAATAGCAAAATCTACTAGAAGATGCCATAGCCAAACTATGTCGGTTGCTGCCACTGCAAGCGCACGGTACTCTGCTTCCGTCGATGATTTGGAAAATATTTGTTGTTTCTTGACACTCCAAGAGATGAGCGTATTTTTGAGGTAGGAGCAGTGTCCGGAGGTCAACCTACGGTCGGAAGGATCAGATGCCCAATCAGCATCTGAGTATGAGTGGAGAGTAAGGTCTCCATGGGTGATTGGTAAACCAAAGGCTAGTGTTCCATTGATATAGCATAGGAGAAGTTAACGTTTATGGAAGTGAATGTTGAGTGGCTGATGCATGGCTTGGGAGAGGAGGTTTGTAGCAAAGGCTACGTCTGGACGTGTGATAGTGAGGTAACCCAAAATTTTTTAATAGACGGATGGATCAGAGAGTGAAAGGTGGCTGTCTGTAGAGATTTTGGATTGGACTGGGGGGGTAGGCGCTGGTTTGCAAGTCTCCATGCCAGCAAGTTGGAGAGCAGAGGCAGCATATGTGAACTAATGAAGGAAATAGGAGTTGGATTGTTTGGTGACTTGAATACCTAGGAATAGGAGATGGGGCTAAGGTCTTTGAGTTTGAATTGGTGTTGGAGATTTGTGAGAAGAGATATGATGTGATTATGATCATCTCTGGTAATGAGGATGTCATCGATATAGAGAATAAGATACATTTTTGTGATAGGTGTGCGATGAATAAAGAGTGATGGATCATATTTGCTTATAGTGAAGTTATGTTTGATAAGGAACGAGAAGAATGTTTGTGTTCGAAGCCTCCATTTTGTTCGGGAGTATAGGGGCATGTGAGTTGGTGGATGATGCATTTTGAGGTTAGGAGAGTTTTGAACTGAGCTGATGTATACTCCCCGCCAATGTCTAATCGGAAGTATTGGATGGTATTGTTAAATTAATTTTCTACCATTGTGAGGAAATGAACAAACTTATGGTAAGTCTCTGATTTTTAGTCCATGAGATAGAGCCAGGAGAATTTGGATTAATCATCGATGAATATGACATAATATTTGAAACTATTGTGAGATAAAAATGGGGGAAGATCCCCATACATCACTATATATTTAAGACAGAGGTTTAGTTACAGACTTTGTATGAGAATTGAAAGGTAACTTATGGCTTTTGGCCACATTACAAGATACACAGCAGAATTTAGTAGAAGGAGAAGGTAAACTAAGTGACTGCATAACAGCTAGGGCTGTCAAAATTGGGTCACGGGTCGGGTTCGGGTCCAACCCGAAATTGACCCGACACTATTCAACCCGACCCGAACCCGACCCATTTTCGCAAACGGGTCGGTTTCCCAAACCCGAACCCGACCTGCTTCGGGTCTGGGTCAACCCAAACCCGACCCGATTCGGGTATATTTTATTAAATTTTTTTATTTAATTCAATTTATTTAAATCTAAATCAAATTAAGGTAAGATTTACTTCAATTAATTTAAAATAAATCAAGATTAATTTAATTTGTGCAATAATGTTTATAATTTTTTGAAATATCATTTACTTATTTTATAAAAATCCATTAAAACCCTCCTAAATTAATTAAAAATGGGTCAAACCGGGTTGATTTCGGGTTTTCGGGTCAACCCGAACCCGACCCTATTTTACAAACGGGTCGGGTCAAATATTGACATGTCTAATAACAGCAGTCGTTACAAAATTATGTGAATGGCCTAAGAGAGAATGCCATAGTTTGCTGAAGATGATTTAAGCAGTGAGTGCGATGGGCGCTGAAGACTTGCTGGAGTAAATGATCGGATAGAGACCGTGAGAGCTCAGTCCCTGAAGGAGAACTACTTGAGTGTTCAGATCCTTAATGTGGTAGCCATGCGGATCAAAGTGGACAGAGCAGTGGTTATCTTTTGTGAGTTTATGAATAGATTATAAATTATGGGAAATGGTTTGTACATGAAGAATGTGTTTGAGGTAGAGCTTATGATGAGAGGTAGGTGTTGGAAGGAGTCTTTCTCATGTGATATATCAGAAGGGAGGAGCCATCGCCTATGGATACTGAGTCCGATCGAGCGTAAGGTTTCGGCTGTTTGAGGTGTCCTATGTTTGTCATGATGTGTGTTGTTTCTCCTGAGTCCAGATACCAGTCTGGAGATGCAAGGGATGTGGTGGAGTAGAATGCTCTTGTTGGTGCTGCTATTTGAGCAGTGTAGCTTAGATTGGAGCGAAGCCAGCAATGTAGGGCGATGTGCCCTAATTTGTTGTAGATTTGACAACTTATACATTGGTATTCTAGCGATCTTCCTCGCCCGCAGGTTGCTGAGAATGGGGGGCGAGCTAAGGGTGGAGCGTCACCTGTATTCCGAGCACGACTGAGTGTTGATGGGGCACAGCCTCTGGTTGCTGTAAATGCCACAGACGATGAGTCTGATGGAGTAAGCTTTATCTATTCGGTCATCAAGTTAATTTTCTCATTGCATAGTAGTGAGTATAGCTCGTCCAAGCTGATAGGGTCATCTCTTGTTCTTATTACGGTTTTAAAGGATTGATATGTTTTCGATAGACCGTTGAGGATGTAGAAGATGATATCTTCCTGATTAATGGTGGAGCTTGAAGCGGAGATATTATCAACAATTGTTTTGATGTGGCTTAGGTACTGAGACATAGAGAGGTCTTTCATTGAGACATTATACAACTCATTTATGAGTTGAATCACTCTGCTTCTGTTGGAGGGTTGGAGCCTTTTCTCCAAGGTGAGCTAGATTTCATGGTTGGGGGAGAGATTGCGTGTGTAAGGGAGTATGGGCGCATATATGGTTGAGCATAGAGCGGAGACGAGGTTTTGGTCCAGGAATGTCCAAGAAGCATAGAGAGGGTTTGGTATGATGCCAGAAGTGGCGGAGGGTATGTATTCGTATGGGCATTTACTGGCTCCAGTGAGATAGTCTTTAAATCGATTTGCTAAAAACATTTTGAGGGTTTGAAGTGGCCAAATCGGGTAGTTGTTGGAACTGAGGTGGACATGGACGATGTTCTTGAGATTTGAGATGAGAACTTCAAGACCGATGGGATAATGGTCTCTGTTGTCGACACCACTTGTTGAGGGGTGTTGGCTGGAGCATTGTCGAAAGTGCTCCTGGAGCCAGCCATGGAAAAGAGGAGAGCGAGGGTTGGCCGTGAGCTACAGATGCTCTAATGTCATAATGGAACTAATAGCACTTAGAAAGCTAAAGAGAATTGTAGTGTTGCTTGATTCAATCGATTACCTTACTGTTTACATGGTTTATGATATATAGAGAAGGAGGGAGCAGCCCGTTACATAGAGCAAAACTTTCACATGTAAGGTAATAATGTAAGGAGGTGGTGTAGAGTCCCCTGGACCCCAGCTGTGCAGAGGGTGATGGATAGGCACAGATAAAGTCTGCGGCTTTTCACCAAGTGTGTTAGCTTATCACTTGTGACATGAGAGAAGCATAAATCTTACTCTCTCACTATACAAAATTGTTTTCATCATTGGATTAGCTTTAATTTGTTACTTATAAGGGTAATTATTGATGATAATCTCCATTTATTCATGGTGCTATTTTAGAATGACATGACAATTATTAATTTACATTTTTACCCTTGAATTAAATAGCCAGGTTTGTCGGCACATTTTTAACTACTTTCCCTAACAATCATACTTTAGTTAGCAAATAATTAGAACTTAATCATTTTGGTATCCAGAGGTTGAAAGATTGGCTCACCTATAAGAGATTACAAGGTCTTCAAAATAAAATAAAAAAAGTTTAGCTGTGGAAAATTAATTAGATCAGAAGCTTCTCATCTAGAAAAAACTACTGAGTTCATAAATAATAAAATAATTTTTCTAAATTATTTAAATTTGTATAAAAATTGTAAGATTAATTTTATATTAATGTATAAAAAATAAAATATTTTTTTTATATAAAAAAGATATTTTTAATTAACAGTTAATATTAAAATTATTATTTTTTGTTAGCCAAAAATTGGATCACTTATTTATATTAATCATATTTAATTATATGATTAAAAATAATTAAAGATGTTATTGGTGTTTACAAATAAATTAAAATTCTAATAAAAATAAGAAGTATCGATTGGCAGTTTGGCACAATATTTCACCATCAATAATTCATTTAAGAAATAAACTAATCTCTCCACTAATCAGCTAATAAAGACTAAAAATCAATACAATAAGAAAAAATCAAAATAAATATCACTTAAAATTTTCATTACTAAAGAACTTTATGAATGGAATCAGAAGCGGAACCCGCTTTTTTTTTAGGGTGAGCAAAATAGAATTTAGGAGAGAAATAGAAAGGATTATTTTTTTGAATTTTGAGCAAATACATTTATTGAGGGAGGGAAAAATTATTATAATTTTTATTCTACTAAGGAAAAAAATCAGAGTGCGCAATTGCCCACCCTAAGGTCTTTGTACGTTCGCCATTGAATGGAATCTAAATTAATAAAAGATATTCTTCTCGAAACTTTCGTTAAAAAAAGATTAATTCCTTAAAAACCTTCATTAATTAAATCACTATGACCAACAAATACAACAAAGAAACCGACAAGAAAATAAACATAGGAAGATATAATAGAAAGCAATCATTTTTTTATTTTGAGATAGTGATTAGTTTAATTAGATTTCAAAAACTGATAATTAGATTAATTTAGCAAAACAAAGCTCTTAAGATTTAGGCTTCGTTTGGAACGACTTTCTTACTGCTTCTTAAAGTAAGTTTTTAGTATAAAAATTAAATTTTCTTTGCACTAAAAAATTACTTTAAGAAGCATTAAAAAAATAATCTCAAAGAAAGCCTTAGTTCTTAAGCACTAAACTATGCATTAATGTTTGCCTCTTTCAGTGTAATTTTGCAGCAACAACCATGCATTAATTAATATATATTTATATACTAAATTCAACAAACCTTCACAACAAACAATTAGGCAAAGTAGTTTGGTCAACTAGTCATTTTTTTCAATGGAAATGCTTTTTTTAAAAACCTAATTTCATTTAATAAAAAATGGTTATTTTATATAAAAGATATGGTATTATTATTCAAAATTTTCATGATTTTTGAAAGATTATTTTATTAGTGCTCCATGCACTTATTTGCATATATAATGTGAGGTTTTATTTTTCTAAATTTTATTTTTAAGAAAATACTTTTTATTAAAGAAAATTTGATGAAAATGTGAATATTTTTCTTCTTATTATAATGTGAGAAGAAATGATTGAGATTTCAACCTAGAAAGCAAGAAGAAGCTTCTTGTGCTCAACAATCAATAGTATTTTGTACTCAAAGTCCCTATCAAGCATCTTTTTGTTATTGCTTCTCTCACAAGCTCTTGTTGAGCCCACAAAGATGTAATAATAGTCACCACCAACATTTGCTCAACAACAAACAACCCAATATTTTAATTCGTAAAAATCCTAATGATCAATCGTAGAATATTCAAAGAGAGACAAAACGTTGCTCAACTTTCCCTTAAATTAAAAATAATAATAATTTGAATTATGAATAACATGAAAATTTTATTCTTGATCATCTTGAAATCATATAAATTTATAGGGTAAACTTTCTCACATTGTTATGGATCCTCCAGGTACCAGCAAGTTGCTATAACCTCCGGCTGAGGGCAGCACACAGACGGCGGCTGAGGGAATCAAGCAGATGGCGGACGGAATGTGGACGGCTGACATACTAAGCTGACACCATGCAGGTTTCCTGGCAAATTTTGGGTTACCGGGTAGACCCGAACCAGCCTGCTTTTTCAAATGGGGAGAATCCTGAAACTCGAATCTGATTTGTTTACGAAACGAGTTGACCCTAAGCCGAAATTTTTTGATCGGATTTGGATCGTGTCAAATATTGACACCCACAATTTTAGTGTCGTTAAGTTCGTCTCTTCAAGACAACCAATTCGATTGTAAGTTTGCTGAAATCGTAGTTCATGTTACTCCGGATTCAATTTCAAAAGCTTCAATTCCCATCATATTTTTTCTCGAGATTCATGCCCAATCAAGTTAACTTTTTGATGATATATAAAGTATGAATATTTTACTAACTAATAGAAAAATATGTTTAATTGCATGAGTAAAACAACATCAAACTACAAAATAAGTAAATAGACAAAGACATGATTAAAAAAAAAAAGGAACTCCATGCATATATAGCTAATTAACAATAGTAATTAGATTCCCATTCATGTGCTTAATGAAGCTTAATTAATTTTACCTATGTCATTATCATGTAAAATAATTATTAATTAAGGCAAATATGTTTGACAGCGAAGAAGACAATCTGTCGACTTGGCTTTGAAAGAGAAATCTCTGCCAATTAATGTGGGAAGATAAGAAAGATAAGGACTTTGCCATAATCCTAACGCGGTCTGATAGTTTTGTTATGCGCTGTTATTAACTAATTAATTTTTTATCTGCCGGCATACTATGGATTCATTCATTATGATGTGACGTTGAAGACTATAATTTCTTCATCTTATCTATCTTTTATTTTTATTTAGCTACTGAATTTTTTGCTATTTTAAAAAAAAAATATTTGTGAAAAATTAAATTTTACAATGAGTTGTTAATTTAAAATAATTTTCGGTTTTTTTTACTGTTTTTTAAAATAATTATTTAATATAAAAAAATTTAAATTAAAAATCTTTGTACTAAAAAGCCATCCCAAAAAAAGTCATAGAAAACCAGCTGTTTGATTTTTTCATAAATGAATAGATTTATAATATCTATAACAATTTTAAAAAATTATTTTTCTTACAATACTTTAGAGTTATATTTACAAAATATTACAGTTATTTCAAACAGATCCTTAGCTATATACGGGATTTTAAGAAGCTAATCAATTTAAAAAAAATCGAATTTTGAATAATATAAAAGGTTTAAAATTCACACCATAAGATAAATGTAAAATTTCTTTTTAAGCAAAACAACTTTAATTAATTTCAAATTTTGGTTAACTATTTTATTTAAACTTAAATTTTGATTAATTTATCTTTCGTTTGTTAGGATTTTTTTATTCTTTTTAAAGTAATTTTTTAATTAAAAAAATTAATATTTTTTACTAAAAAATATATATTTTTTTTACATAGTTAAGTAAAAATAAGTAGTGGTCCATATCATAGTTAAATCCACCAATAAACAAAAGTAAAATGATGTATCATGTGACTTATAAATCAAAGAGATATGATGACATGAGAATATACTCTCTCTTGAATGGATGACAGGCTAGAAATATTGTAGAACAGCTAAAGCACTGACTCACAAGTAAAAAGAGAAAATATTTAAATAAAAAAATAGATTTTATTATTATTATTTTTATATTTTTGTTTCTTTTTATTATAATTAATAAGAGAGAATATTTTTAAAAAGTGTTATTTGAGAGTTGGAAAAAAACATTTCAATTAATTTTTGAATTTTTTTCTTTGTTTTATTAACAAAGAAAAAAAATTCAAAAATTAATTGAAATATGTTCTGATAAAAATAAAGATAGGTTAGAAATTTTTTTATTAAAAAGGGATAATTTGAGCATTACAAAACATTTTACCTGAATGAATTCCTTTTTTTTTATTTTCTTCCGGTTCAAAACTCTTAAACAAAAGAAATTTAGGGTGTAATTATTATCATAATAGTTAATGCAATTAATTTAATTGATAAAATTTGTTAAAAAATTTTTATCCATATCTTAGGATTAAATCTCTCCTGGCCAGCATCATATTTCTACTTTATCACTCATTAAATAAAAATAAAAATAAACTAGCTAGCATTATACACTCTTATATGTCTTCTCATATGCATAACAGGAATTTAACAGGTTCTAATAATAGAATAACCCAAATCTATCAATGTGATAGGACCATATAGGCGAACAGTCAACTAAGAGTAGTTGACCTATCGGACCTATCGGGCCGCTTAAGCCTTAAAGACTCGACCAACTCGACAAAGCAACTCGAGAAATAATCTCGAAGCGAAATTTTTAGAGTTCACATAGGATTCCCCAAACATGGTGAACTAGTCTCCTCAACAAGAGTAGCCCTGTAGCTCTCGGAAAATTATTTGGTGTGAACTTTGGACATAGCTCTACGTTTAGACTCCAATAAAATGTCGTCATGTGTGGCCTGACGACCCTACCACGTGACTCGAAAAACAAATATTTAGCACGTTTTTTTTTCAACTTCACGTGCGGCTCAAGGAATCGACTCAGACTAGATGCAAAAATTGAAAATAAATACGCCAATATCTAGGGTTTAGGATGATGGGGGACTATTTTCGTCACTTGAGACATGCTTTCTCCTCGAAAGAAAGCTGAGAAAGAAAAGAGAGGAAGAGGCTATGAAGATCATGAAAACTAGTTTGGAGGATGTCGAATATTGCAAGGACATGGAAGACGTTACGCAAGAGAACATCATTGAAACATTGTTGAGCTAGTTGAGCATTTTATTTACCTTTGTGTTTCCCTTAATCTCTCAAAGCTCCTAAATTTTTTTTCTCTCTTTTTGAATTCATGAATTCATCGTAAACTCTCGTATCTTTTTCTCGAGTATACTAGGTTAGATATCACCGACGAACAAATTTGAATCCAATAATCATCACAATAGCACCAAAGAAGAAAGCCAAACTTGAAAACAAGTCAAAATATTTGGAAAATTTTGCAAGAAATTTTTGCTCCATCATTTGTTTAAATCTAGCTTTTAATGTATGAATAGCTCTAATCCACTGTAGATTGATGTGCACAGAATTGGTTAGTTCTAAATCTTTTCTCCTACAGTTCAATATTGTTAAGAAAGTACGAGATAAAATATAAAGAACAACACAAAAGACAGTTTTTTTCTATGAATTAATGATAATGGGCCTACATTTTATAGGAACATAAATTTATTATATTGCTAAGATTATAATTGCAAAAGATAATATTCTTTAAATACAAAAGAGTTGGATAGCTATAGAAGATCATATAAAATATCATGTTAATTTTAAAAATATTTCACAAATTTATACTCAAATGTTCTATAATTTCTTAAAATATTTAATTTGAATTGAATTTATTTTGTAAAATTTTAGCCAATCTAGATATGATTAATTTAATTTTAAATTTAAATGTATTCCTATTTTCTATAAATAAAAAATGACCCCTCAGAAAATTATCGCCTAAATCTCTCTCTTCTTTCGATTGCAATTAACTCTTCTCCTTTGTAATCATCAATTAACCAGGAATTAAAAAAGGGAAGAAATTTTATCCTATTTAAAACTATTAATAGAAATTCAAGTTAGGCTTTGTTTGGGACAGCTTGAAATAATTTTTTAGTAAAAAATAAAAATTTTTGTACTAAAAAGCAGCTTTAAGAAGCAGTAAAAAAGCCGTCCCAAAAGATTTATCTGGTGCATATATAATGCAATAAAACATCCATGCAATTGATAATTTAAAGTATTCTCATCAGCTTGTGCTTAAAAATAATTTATAAATTTCTTACCGCCAAGAAGCTAATTATTCTTCATTTCTTTAAGATGCAATTCTCCAACATAAACCATAACCACTTATTGGTTGCCCTCATAAATAGCTCTATCAAACTTAGCTACATCTTCGAAGGAATCTTAAGTTTTCCAAATATGAAATCATTAGACATTTCAAACTTAGGTTTTGTTTAGGACGGCTTTCTTAAGCATAAATTAGTATACCCTTTATTTAATCGGCCAAGTATTCATTTCATAAATTATTCTCTAATATTGTTTGATTTCATCGATCTAAATTCTTTTCATATTTTTCTTTGTTATTTTTATGGTTTATTTATGATCGATTCACTTATATATAGACCAAGTTCCCTTAACTAGTGTCGTGTGTAAAACCCTTTAAAAGCTGATTTTTGTGAGTGTTGTTAGTCCGGACGATTTGGCCTTAGTACGGGACGAACTGAAGAAAATTATAAAGAAATCTGTCATTTTCGTCTGTACGAACCTGGAACAGTCGGGACGAACCGTCGGGACGAACTGAACCCGAGAGTTTCGTTAAAATATCAATGTACAATTCTATTCATATTCCAAAAGTTCATATACAATACTCAGGATCTACACATTAAACACAATAAATCTATCATGTCCTGAGTACAAAAGAATCATTATAACCAAAAAAGACAAAAACCTGAAGATTCCAGATCAATCTCAATCTCCTGCTCCCTTGCCCTGACATGAAAATATTAACCACATATAATGAGCTTCAAAAAGCCCAGCAAGTCACCTAATACCTATAACTGAAATCAAAGCACGGTACTGAAACAATATGCATGTCAATCAATCAGATCCATAACAGTCAGTTGCATATGATCAGTGAATCTATGCAGCATATACGAAAATAAGTAATCAATGCATGATCGATACAATCCACGATCATCGGTAAAAGAATCGATAAACAGTAGGAAGAAATCCATAAACAGTAGAAAAAATCTATATTCGGAAGAATCTCAGTTAAATCGATCAGTCAAATTGATAGAGAAAAATCGTCGTCTCGATAATATCAGTTAAATCAATATCGTATCAATAGAATCAATCATCTCTGGTCAATAACATCAATCAGTACGAAATCATATAAAATAATCAAACCAATACAGCGCAAGAACGATGGAAATCAAATCAATACAGTAAAACCTATTCCATAACAGTCAATGAATCACATGCAGCAGTTCAACACAGTGTATCAATGAAGCGATAGTATCAATGAATCAATAGTATCCATGTCCACAGTATCAATAAGTCAATGCAATATCGATATCCATATCAGTATCAGTATCAATGCTCAATGACATAATGCGAATATCAATGAAACCGTACAGTAACAATAAACTCGTAAATTCGTCAGTCAATCCATTCAAAATCAATAAATCAATCATCAATATAAGAAGTCCGTCGATATCAATAAATCTATAAATCCATAATGAGATCAATAGGTCAATACCGTACACATGCAATTCAATACAATAGTCTTACTGAACAAGTACAATCACTGGCTATTAAGGCGTTTTTCGGTATCGATGTATCGTTGTGTCGTTATATCTGTTGGCTCAATAAGAGTCATCACTCTGTGCCCGTCGGCCGCCCGTCGGCATAATAATCCTTTATGACTCCCAATCGTTATATCAATGATCAATAGAGGATATCGCCAAATCTTTTTTAAAGGAAAGCCCGTCGGCCTACCATCCTGTACAAGTCAAATAAATCTCTAACCAACGGTTCAACCAGTCTTCACTTGTCTTTCAGTAATCATAACAATAATTCAATCATATAATCCCATCCGTATGCTTATTCAATCATTTGAATCATCAATTCAGAAAATCAGAGATTGTACGAGAAATCGGCAGCATAACGGCAGTATACGGAATGTACACAGAAATCACAAATTAAAAAATTTACCAAATTATCGGAAATCGAATAAAACAACGTTTCAAAGCTTTACTTGTACTGAAGCAACAATTTCCAACATCCTGAAAATTTTCTATTCGATAAAAATCGCACAGAACTCAAAATACACGGTAGAAACTTTACAGAAAATACTCAAATTGTGTTAAAATATCATATCATAAACATATCAAAAGTTTGCGGTAAAACTTTCGTCAATACAAACTTATGCGCGTTTTTCGGTAACGGAAACACAAAACTGAGCACATAATTATCAAAACTCAAAATCTTCGAAAACAGAAATAGGATTCGGATTCGTTACTGCGAGACAAACAAATCTTCCAACTGCGTCGTCGGAAGAAAAGCGCTCCGCGGGCTCCAAAACCAAGCTTTTTCTTTACTTTCCTTCTCTTTCTCTCTCCTGCCTTCTCTTTCTCTCTCCTCCAAATGAATCCAAAATATCTCAAATCCGATATTTATCAAGCAGGATCGTCCCGGACGATCCAAATTTGTCCCGGGACGAACTCCTCTGGACACAGATCGTGAACCAGATTGTCCAGACGAAATTAAATGCCAATTTCGTCGTCCCGGGACGAAACTCACGGGTTCAGTTCGTCCTTACTGTTCCAGGTTCGTACAGACGAAAATGACAGATTTCTTCACAATTTTCTTCAGTTCATCCCGTACTAAGGCCAGTTCGTCCGGACTAACAGCGCTCACAAAAATCAGTTTTTTTAAGGGTTTTACATCGTGTGTGTGGTGACTTCCTCTATCTAAAATCATGAGACGAATTCATAGAATTTAATCATCTATCTAAGACAGTTTCATTAATAAACCAGCGAGATCCCTTTACATTGAGACCAAATAGACCGAATTCACTTAACTCAAGCTTGCCAACTTAGCCAGCTTAAATTAAATTTCCCGAAGATTTTGTTCCTCGTACGTACATATTTATAACGGTTCTTGCCATTCTTCTTAAATTATCATTCAAAAAATGATCTTTATTTTCTTAAATAAGTAAGATTAAACTTTTATCACAACTAATTTCTTTGATTAAAGCAATAAAACACCCTTAATTTAAGAAATGAATGTATCTTTTAGATTATGTACACACATTGAATCCTTCATAAATTAAGTAAAGAAGAAGCAATCTAAATTTAAAAGGAGTTTAGGGTTGACAAAAACAGAAGTTAGATGTGGAATTACTAACTAAGATCTTATGGAAGTTGTTAGAAAATTAGAAGAAAAAAAAAATGAGAACTAAACTGATTTTTCAATACCTTCTTCCTATATTTTAAGCTAACTGAATGACTCAATAGACCCATAAAAGTCTCTCTGTGTGATTCAATTCCTCCTCAAAATTCAACCAAAATTCAATTAATTGTGAGGACTTTCATCTTATAATAGAAATCTGAACAAAACAAAAATATATAGATAAAATCTGACGTTTTATCTGAAGAAACAAAGCTGTGCTATGTGTTTTTCTTTTTGCTTCTAATCTTACTTAGAATATTTTTTTGCCTTCTAGAAATATGACATTTTTGATGGGCGACTTTTTTTTTTGGGGGGGAAGAGGCTAACCTATGCAATACATTGCTTTTACTTTTTCTCTTATTTAGAAATTGGAGTACGGCAAATTACTTCTAATATTTTGTTCTTCTAGAAATTTAGAATAGAAATTGCCATACGATTCGTTTATTTTTTTTATTTGACAAGACATGAAAATTTGACTCGAATCTGATCACAAAATTTTGGGTTAGGATTTACCCGTTTGTCAAAGGGATCAGGTTCGGGTTCAACAAACCGATCCGTTTCAAAAATCGGATCGAGATTGGGTTGACCTAAATAACTCGATAATGATCCGGACTGACCTGAAAATTCCGGGTGTAGATGAAATCGAAAATCTCGATTCGATTCTAGCCCATACTCGCGACTTCCGAGTCAACCTGGACTGAAGTCCCCGTCATCCCACCGACGACATTCTCCTCTTATCCTACTTCGACGAGATGACGACATTCCTTCATATCTAGTTTGGCTGCTTCAACGAGAGTTAGAGGCTAGTCACCTCGACGCCTTCCTCACATTCGCACGGGTCGGGTCGGGTCAACCCAGCAACCAGTGCACTTTGACTCCGGTTTGAAATACCTGACCTATTTGTAAAAACGGATCATGTTAGGATTGGGTCAACTAGTGTCATGTCAGTTTCGGTTTGGACCCAAACCTGACCGGTGATCCGATTTTGGCATCCCTAATTTTATTGTATCTTTTTGTAAATGTGGTTATAAAATTATTGTGAAAAAAAAAATTAAAAGATATTGTAAATCATAACTTCCTAACATAAAATTTTCTTAAAAACAATGAGAAAGCAACACACATACAAAATATCCTAGCGATATCGTAAATTATTAAATTATTATAAATATAATATAATAAAATAATATTATAAATATATAATATTTTTATGTTGAAAATTAATATATGATAAGTGAAATTAAATATTTGCATGATAGAAATAATAATTCAACATGTAAAATAGACATAAGTTTTTTATAATTCCCTTGGACTGTTATAACAAAGGTGGTTTTACTTTTACCACCGGCTTGTAAGGTTTTCTATAAAAAAATTAGCCCACAAAACTTGATCTCTTTAGGCCTTGAAACGTACAATTTGGGCTGAAATTGAAAAAATATTGGGCTAACATGTACTGCCATTTATGGGCTTAACAGACCATTTCAAAACCTGATCTTCCAAAGTATAATTTAGAGGGATTTACATACATAGCAGTCTCATAGCGTTATTCCTTTCATTTTTTTCATGTAAAAATTTTGTGTGTGATAAATTTTTATGCAACACTAAGATTTTGTTTGGGCTGGCTTTCTTACTGTTTCTTAAAGCAGATTTTTAGTATAAAATTTTTATTTGTTATACTAAAATGTTGCTTTAAGAAGCAGTAAGAAACTCGTTCTATCACTGCAAAATTTATAGCACGTAATAAGAACAAATAAGCAAGCAATTGCATTGAGTTTAGAATTAACATGATGAGTAAATAATAGATGAATAATAAAATGTGCCATCTATAAACAAACAATAAAAGCAAATTTCATATGAAATGAATAATCCTTTATTGAAAAAAATCAACTGATCAGACTCAACATATATAGCAGTGCATTACACAAACAATGTATTCTCCATTTTATGAATTCAATAAAAAAAAATGAAAGAATTAAGCTATATATTGATGAAGAAAACAATCTAAATTGGTCGTGAAAATTTTTTAGTGTAGATGAGAAGAGCAAAAGCATGGCTGCTTCCATCTCCTCTCACATCCATAAAACTAAGATAAAACTTTCTGGAGCTTCTCAAGAAAAATTCGACCGTTGAAGTCATCAGTGAATGGATTCAAAGCTGTCACTTCTTAAATATTTGGTAGAGATCCTGGGAAGCTTAGCCAGGCCAACAAAGACTCCGATGATGGCGAGGGCGCCAGCGAGTGCAAAGGCTGGGATGTTGCCTTTGTCAAAGAGAGCATCCCAGGGACCAGCACTAAGGGCTATGATCACCTGCAAGTATAAAGTTCAATTCTATTATGTATCTAAGAAATAATGATCCTATAAAGCTCCACAGCTTTGATCGATGTGAAATCTGAAATGGTGATAATATATTTTGTCCATTTATATTATTTTTTTTTTCTATATGCATGTATTTTGTCCATGTATAAAATTCTTAATAACACTGCCGTTGTCAGGTCCTAAGTCCTGGATAAGAAAAGTGGAGGGTTACGTTAAATAGTCGACAACCAGCTTAAAACTTATCGAATAATCATGATATGAATTATTTAATACATTGTGTTAATTCTAAGGCGTTTCCTGGAAGCGACGCGATGTAGCCTGAATACAATGACAAGTGTGAATTTAATTTTTAACAAGGTACAATGGAGAAAAGGGATTCACATAGTGGGATAAAGGCTTGATGTTGTTGTTGTTGTTGAATTAGATATTTCCTAATTTTCAACAATTTATCTGACAATTAAAGATAAAATTAGACATATATCTCCAATCCAGCACATTCAAATTATTTTTTATACAATGTCATAAAAAGAATAAACTTTACCTCACTATTTTCTCAAATGGTATATCATAATCCTCTTACTTTATATGGCATTATACTCGGTCTAAAAGTTTCACTAAATCTGACTAACTTACCTGAGGAACAACGATGGAGATGTTAAGAACACCGGTGACCAGTCCTGAAGAGTTCAACATAGCATAGGCAGTTTCAGAATTTGAAGCCTTAATTTTACGAACAAAAAGTAATGAATTTTCAAAGATGAAACCAAGAAAACCTTGTTGCGTGCCTCCTTCGTCTGCAGCAAGCTGTGCAGCACTGGCAAAAGGAATACTATATAGAATCTGCAACAAAAATTTATGTATATGTTGTTAGAAACAATACAAGACAAGGAATTGAAAAAAAGATAGAGAAGAGATGAGCAAAGAATGATACTAACAGCTTGAGGAAATCCGAGAATTGTGAAGATAGCCAAAGCTCCAATTTTGATACCCTCATCCCCATTACCCACAGAGCGGAGTTTAGAATTGTAGCCATTTGTGGAAATGACACTGAGGGCAGTTACTGCAACCATGGCTAAGAACAGGGTGAAGTTGCCTATAACCCACACAATTCTTGATGTAAATTTGCGGCACATAGGCTCAAGGAGCATTGAACTGATTCCAAGAATAATCTAATCATTGGAAACAATATTTATTAGATGCTGAGAATAATAAGCTTTAAAGTACTTAGAGATGAAAGGTGATAAAAAACTGTCTTCCGTTACCGAATTCAGTAGCAAACCAAATGCACCTTGTTGAACGCCCCTGGTGTAAGCACCAATTTCTTGTTTTGTTCCACTTGGACTACCATGGTAGATCTCCCGACCCATCCAGTCAGTGTTGTAAAGGATGAAAGGGAACCAGGCCAGCTGCATTTAATATTATCTGAGATAGTAAGAAACTGAAGATAATATTTGAGACGAGAAAAAGCTGCCAAAAAAATAAAGAATGAAGAAACATACCCAGGTGAGACTTGTTACAAGAAGAACGTAAGGCATTCCACTAGGTAAGCTTTTGAAGGCTTTCAACAAAGATAAAAACCCAGAATTTTCCCTGAATGCGTTGGAATCTAACTCGGAGAGCGTAGCTTCTTTTGCACAGATGAGAGTTACCGTCAAACAAATTGCAAGGAATGCCTGCATTTAGAAAGAAGCTCAGGAGCATATTTATTTTTGCCTCATCCAAACAAACAGATAAAACTGAATCCGCAACTCAAATAAAAATACATTCCATCTAATTCTTCATTTATCATTATCAATGTTAGGTTTTGAAACACTATTATGCATGAATAGATTTCGAACTTTTTTTTTCTTTTTTATTATTGAGCGAGAGTGTACTGAAGTTCTATGAAGGATAGTTGAGCCATTTTTTTAATGCACCAAAATTACAGAGTTATGGAACAAGTTCTCCCTCGTCTCTTGTGAACTCGGCTTACTTAGGCTGAATCATAAAAAAATTGATATCCTTTTTTTTTTTTGTTGTGATTATTCTATTTTGCAACTACATTATAATCCAATATGCTTGCTCCAGAGTAGATGCTTTTATAATATAAAGTTTAGTGCACTTTTTTCCTAACAGACTGATGCGGACATCCAACCGTCCATGCCAATCCGAGGAGCTGAAGATCGACGACCGAGATCACTTTGCTTTATTTTCGTTTATTAAGTGTATTTTAATTTAGTTTTGCAATTTCCCATTTTACCCTCTTATTTTATGTAAGCCCAAGGGGCGAATGTGTCTTTTAATTTCTCTTGAGGCCTATATATAGAGGCCCCTTCTCTTGTATTTGGAGAATGGATTATTGATAATGGAAAATTTTATTTTCGTGTTGATCTCTTAGTGAGTTCAGAAGGATCTCTTTGTGAGTTCCGACTTTCCCAAGATCTCTTTGTGAGTTCTTGAGGAGAGTTTCGCAGATCTCTTTGTGAGTTCCGAGATTCTCAAGATCTCTTTGTGAGTTCTTGAGGAGAGTTTCGCGGATCTCTTTGTGAGTTCCGAGATTCTCAAGATCTCTTTGTGAGTTCTTGAGGAGAGTTTCGTGGATCTCTGTGTGAGTTCCGACATCCCTACAATCTCCTTTGAGATCTTGAAGTTTAAGAGCGTGAGGTTAGAAATTCCAAGATTTCCCAAACTTCTCATCCTCTACCAAGCTCGGGCTTTTCCTCCCCAAGTTCTCCTTGCCGCCGGCCCTGTTGGCCCGTCAAGAAATTCACCCGCCGGCCATCCCTTAGGCCGACGCCCAACAACCCCCACCTCCCCCTCTCTTCCTCCTTGGAATAAAGAAATTTTTTAATTAGGAGAGGCTCACAATTAATGACAATTCAAATTCAAAATTTGAATTTGAATTAGCATTAATTACTCCTTAAATTCGTCCCTCCAATTAAGCCAATAACCATTAATTTAAATCTGAAATTTAATTTCAGATTTAAATCAATCAATCATTTAATCCTCACAATTAATGACAATTCAAATTCAAAATTTGAATTCGAATTAGCTTTAATTACTCCTTAGTTTCAGATTTCCATTCTCTCTCCCCAAATTGATTTGGGCTTTAATTAATCTTGCCACCTAGGCAAGTATATGGCATTTACGTTTCACATCAGTTTGGTATCAGAGCATGGTTGCTCACCCGGGATGCGAACTCGACGGAGTTGAGTCTTTTCCACCCCGGGAGAATGATGCGGACATCCAACCGTCCATGCCAATCCGAGGAGCTGAAGATCGACGACCGAGATCACTTTGCTTTATTTTCGTTTATTAAGTGTATTTTAATTTAGTTTTGCAATTTTCCATTTTACCCTCTTATTTTATGTAAGCCCAAGGGGCGAATGTGTCTTTTAATTTCTCTTGAGGCCTATATATAGAGGCCCCTTCTCTTGTATTTGGAGAATGGATTATTGATAATGAAAAATTTTATTTTCGTGTTGATCTCTTAGTGAGTTCAGAAGGATCTCTTTGTGAGTTCTGACTTTCCCAAGATCTCTTTGTGAGTTCTTGAGGAGAGTTTCGCAGATCTCTTTGTGAGTTCCGAGATTCTCAAGATCTCTTTGTGAGTTCTTAAGGAGAGTTTCGCGGATCTCTTTGTGAGTTCCGAGATTCTCAAGATCTCTTTGTGAGTTCTTGAGGAGAGTTTCGTGGATCTCTGTGTGAGTTCCGACATCCCTACAATCTCCTTTGAGATCTTGAAGTTTAAGAGCGTGAGGTTAGAAATTCCAAGATTTCCCAAACTTCTCATCCTCTACCAAGCTCGGGCTTTTCCTCCCCAAGTTCTCCTTGCCGCCGGCCCTGTTGGCCCGTCCAGAAATTCACCCGCCGGCCATCCCTTAGGCCGACGCCCAACAACCCCCACCTCCCCCTCTCTTCCTCCTTGGAATAAAGAAATTTCTTAATTAGGAGAGGCTCACAATTAATGACAATTTAAATTCAAAATTTGAATTTGAATTAGCATTAATTACTCCTTAAATTCGTCCCTCCAATTAAGCCAATAACCATTAATTTAAATCTGAAATTTAATTTCAGATTTAAATCAATCAATCATTTAATCCTCACAATTAATGACAATTCAAATTCAAAATTTGAATTCGAATTAGCTTTAATTACTCCTTAATTTCAGATTTCCATTCTCTCTCCCCAAATTGATTTGGGCTTTAATTAATCTTGCCACCTAGGCAAGTATATGGCATTTACGTTTCACATCACAGACCATCAACAATTATTCCATGCATAACTTAAGCATTCTAAACATTAGTTCTAAAACCAATCAAGCTTACCACCGCAACCAAAAAAGCACCCTTCAAATTTGCACAGGCTTCGCAACAAGAATTTGTCATCAAGAAAGGGAGCCACCTGGGAAAAATCCATTTTGAAGTTCTCCAAAAAAAAAAAATTCAAAGCTTGCAACAATAGTGATTGCCATGAACAACACAAGTTCTTCAAAAAGTTTTAATATCGAACTTACTTGTGCCAAGCTCCACTAGCCCCAGAAGAATAGCCTAGAATGTTTCCCACGGCCATCCAAAAGGCATATATGATATTTCCTGTGCTGCACCCATGTTTGCCTATCACAGGAAAATGACAATGATGGATTCATAATCAGCAAAATTGATGCCTTGATCATGTGATCTATAGTGACAATAGAATCTGAAAGCTGGAACTTACCAGATAGATCAGCCATCATTGCTCGAGCTGGTCCCTGTAATTAGGATTCAAAAGAAAAACCAATGTTACTCTTCAAGTGGGTAATATTTCATAATTTTTCTGATACAGCACTGCACTCCAATTCAGGGGCGGAACCAGCCTTAGTTTTCAAGGGGCTAAGTTGTAAATTTATAAAAAAATAAAAAAATATATAAGGGTGCAAAAATAATTTATTTTGCACATAATCATTTTTCACAGACTTGTTTGTTAGTGTTAGAAAAGTTTAATATATTTGGATGAAAATAGTGGGAGGCCAAGCGGCTTTAGATTTTTTGAGGGACAAATTGCATGAAAAAAAGCTCGACTGGGGCAAAAAATAAAACTCAGGGGGGACAAATTATAAATAACCCTGATTGTGCTAAGAGTTCTAATTTGTTCAAGGTGGGGATTGCCCCCTCACCACTACACAATTCCGCCCTGCTCCCATTGTAGAGAAGAATTTCTTACATGTAGAAGGAGTTAAGCCTTCGAAATCCAGAACAAATGATTAAAGAAAGGCATTATGCAAACTTGCCTGGACTGCATTGTTAGAGAAATCCAGCACCCAAAAGCCAACCACATAGATAATAGCAGCTTTCCAACGAGGGCCGATGTAGGTACTGTTCAAATGGGCGTCATGTACTCAAAGTCATTTCTTGTTGGAATCAAAACAGTTTTTTTTTTTTAAATATAAATATATACCTGCAGCTTTCCTTTGTATCACCCAATGCTGCTCCAATATCTGATGAGTACCCAATCACTAACACCTGCAAGAATCAAATTCAAATTATAATGTTTTGAGGCAACAAACAAAAGAAATTTAAAAGAGAGAGAAGAAATATCACTCACAGATAAGCAGATAATGATGCAACCTGTAAGAATGAATGGCCTTCTCCTGCCAAAACTAGAATTGCATCTATCACTCAAAAAACCAACAGTAGGTCCGACCTAAATTAACAAAGAAGAAGAGCACATTAAATTAAATCCACAGAAACAAAAGGAAAGAAGAATGAGTTTCGAATACTTACAACAAGCCCGGCAACGGGACCGCAAAGCCACATGATAGAAGCCAGCGCATGAGAAAGCCCAAGAGTCTGCATCAATTATGGCCATCATAATAATAATAAGATTACAATAAAAACTAAATCTCATTTTTCATTGAAAAATATGTTTTCGGTTCAAAATTTGGTTTTGAAGTATCGGCCAAAACCTGTAAGAAGCCCAAAAACAAATCGGCTTCTTTTGAGACCTGGCCGAAGCTGATCAAAATTTCTGGTTTCCGATCATCTCAAACGGTTTCGATGATTTTCATTTTAAACAACTCGAAGATGTTAGAAGAATGTAATAAATAACTTATAGTTAAACCTATAGGAAGTAGACACGTGTATTAGCCGTTAGACTATCCTTCCCTTCTCTATTTAATTCTTCTCTGTTACTGTAATAGCTCAACATTGAATAATACAATTTATCATTTCCTCTGTTATACTTGTGATTCTTGAACCCACTTTGGGTTTCTTCATGGTATCAGGAGAAAGCTGATCCCGGGCACCTCGCATGGCGAATTCAGCTTCGGCGTATTCCTCCTCTACGGCGGCCACGAATGATGCAAGATCATCAACTCCGGCCATCTCACACTCTCTCAAGTTTGTTATTTCAAACTCAAAATTCTTGGTTCCTCACTCTCTTACCCCCGATAATTTTCCAATTTGGAGTACCCAAATTGCAAAATTATTCAAGGCAAATGGCTTCGGGGCTTTTCTGGATCCAAATCTTGGAGCGGAAAATCAAGATCCAAATCAAGATATTCCATCTTGGACGGTCACCGACCAAAATCTAGCAACGGCTATGCATTCAACTATATCCCCGGAGGTTCTCCCATATGTGATTCATTTGGAATCAACGAACGAAATCTGGAAGACGCTGCACACCCGGTTCCAATCTTCTAACCGTTCTAAGGTAATCCAGCTCAAAAACGAGCTGCACAACATCTCCATGCAGTCTCGTACCATGACGCAATATCTTACCGAAGTCAAGAAGATTGTGGATCAAATATCGTCCGCGGGATCTTCCGTCGATCCGGAGGACGTCATAATCTACATCCTTAATGGGCTGCCACCGGCGTATCAATCATTCACCACCACCATCCGCACTTTGCAAAGCTCCATGACTCTTGATAATTTGTATTCGCTTCTCATGAGCGAAGAAATTCATATCAAATCCACGGCCCAGAAATTTCCGCTCGCTCAAGATACCCAATCTGCTCTGTTCTCGTCTCGGGGTCGAGGTCGAAGAGGACGGACTCGATCGAACAATACCGTGAACATGAATAACAAAGCATCTCAATCTGTGAGTGTTCAATGTCAAATCTGCAAAAAGAAGGGTCATGAGGCGGACACATGCTGGCATAGACTCAATGCCAACTACATTCCGAACCATCAACCGTCAAAGACTACCAATGCCCTCATTGCAAACAATGACGTATCATCTGGTGTTGACTGGTACATTGATTCCGGCGCCTCATCACATATGACGAACTCGACAGATCATCTTACAAATTACAACTCCTACTACGGTAACGACATGGTAACTATCGGGGACGGAAGGTCGGTACCAATAGCCCACACGGGATCGGGTATCCTTCCAACCCCGACCAGTAAGCTTCTTCTTTCTCGATTGTTGCACATTCCATCTCTTTCCTATAATCTTCTTTTTATATCTAATCTTGTAAAGGATAATAATATTTTCATTACCTTCGATGCTAATGGTTTTGTTTTTAAGGATCCGAAGACCGATCAAATAATTCTCAGTGGTCCATGTCACAACGGGTTGTACAAGATTAACTATACAAAAACACAGGTCAATTCCGCTGCTCTATCGACTACAAAACTCTCCGTCGACTGGCACAGAAGGCTTGGTCATCCCCATAGGCGTATTCTTCAGCAACTTTCGCGTCATCACCCATCTATACATACTCCGTCTACTATTTCTACTTGTATTTCTTGTTTGTCTTGTAAGGGACACAAGCTTCCGTTTGAACGTTCTACTAGCACTACTAATTTTCCACTTGAAATCGTCCATTCGGATGTATGGGGACCCTCTCCGGTTCCCTCACATTTGGGTTACAACTATTATGTAATCTTTGTTGATGACTTTTCAAGATTTGTTTGAGTATTTCCGCTTCAATCTAAAAATGAAGTTACTAACATCTTTATTAATTTTACGCATTTTATTGAACGTCAAACAAATCGTAAACTTAAAATCATTCGCACAGACGGCGGTGGTGAGTTTGTTAATCATAAATTTCAATCTTTCACTAAAACGGCCGGTATCTTGCACCAAACTTCGTGTCCTTACACGCCTGAACAAAACGGACTAGCCGAACGAAAGAATCGTCATATCATTACTATGACTAGAACATTGCTTCATACAGCCGGCTTACCTATGTCTTTTTGGATGGAAGCCGCTCTTACGGCAGTAAATCTTATTAACCGTACTCCTTCGATCACTACCAATAACATGTCCCCTCTTCAACGAATGTTCAATATTTTACCCTCATACGATCACCTTCGCGTGTTCGGATGCGAATGTTACTGTAATATCAAAATCTGCTCCAGGATCGTCCAGGACGATCTGGGATCGTCCTGGGACGATCAGTTGAGAATCTGCTCCAGAATTTGCCCAGATTTGTTCCAGGTGATTTTCTGTAAGCATCGTCCAGGCCGATCGAGGACTTCGGCCAGGCCGATTGGCACTGAAGAAAATATCGGCCGGAAAATAATTCTGGGAACCGTCCAGGACGATCGAATTTGGTCTGATCGTCCTGGGACGATCTGGCGATCGGCCGGGCCGATCTGAGTTTTATAATGCTGAAATCAGTCGTTTTGAAGAGAGAAAATTTTATTAAAAAACAAAAATATCTTTTGAGGAGAGAGAAAGTCGAGGTGAAAATTGGGAAAGTTGATTTTCGGACGACGCAGAGCCGTTTTTGTCCGAAGAGACTGTTCAAGATTTTGTTGTACGCAAGGTAAGGCACATTCCGCCTTTCTCAATTTTCAGAACCGTCGTGTTTGGCGGTATTTTCTGTCCGGATTTTGTTTCCGTTAGCGATTTTCGTCCGTATCTTTTGATTGGTTCAGTTTTTACCGCGTAACTTTTTGTATATTGTTGCCGTGCCGGGTGTGCACGTTTTAAATATATTTTGAAGATTTTTGTCCGGATATTTTTAATTCGACGAAGTTTTTAGTCGACTGGATTTTTCTGTGTAATTGAAAATTGTCTGTGCAGTAGAATAAATGTTCTGAAATATTATTATCTATATGCTGTGCAAATTTGGTGAATTGTGATTTTCAGGAAAAATTGTGTAAATTCCGTATACTGCCGTTGTGCTACCCGATTTTTGTCTGATTTCTGATTTTGTCTGGATTTCTCTGAAATGATATGCTATCTGTATATGCTATAAAAGAGAGTTATAAGGGGCCTGGATCCTATGAGATTCAGTTAGTGTCTGGAAAATCTGAAATGAGCTCAATCTGAAATCTGTTCTGTTCCGGATCCGAGGAAATCTGTTTAGGTGCTATAAGCACTATATATGTATTCTGATGCTATAAGCACATCTGTTCTGGTGCCATGAGCACAAAGGGAGGCATAAGGGGCCTGGATCCTATGAGATTCAGTCAGTGTCTGGGAAGGGAGGCATAAGGGGCCAGAATCCGTAGAGATTTCGTCAGTGTCAGGGTATTTAGCTATGAATTAAATAATATATGATATCTGATTTGATATGATTCTGATTTTCGTATCTGTTCTGTAAGCAAATCTGATTCTAATTTCCGTACGATATGAATCTGATTCTGATCTGTATGATACGATTCTGTTTTGTTCCGATATGATCTGAACTTCTGATTTCTGTACGATTCTATTTCTGATTTGATATGTCTGATCTGTTCTGTTTCTGATTTGATATGACTTCTGTTTCCGTACAGTTCTGTTTGCTTTGATATTTGTTCAGTTCAGTTCTGTCTGATTTGATCTATTTTGTTATGATCTGTCCGATTTGATATATGTCCGATTCTGTTCTGATTTCTGTACGGATTTGTCTGATGAGTTTGGTTTTGAGATTCTGAGAATTTTGATTGGAGGTTTGTTGCTTTGCTGAGCTGTTGAGCTCACTCTCGTTTTCTGGTGGTTTTCAGGTTCTGGGAAAGGGAATGAAGTCCAGGACTAGAGTTCAGAGTCTGATCTGTGATAGGTACTTTTGTACTTTTGATTTTTGTACGGTCATGGCTTTTCTTCTGTATTTCTTCTGTTAGCCATGTACCATATTTGTAGATGATTGTTTTGAGGAAAAGAAAGAAAATATAGATGTTTTGTTCCGCTGCAATTGACGATTCTTAGTAGCTCTGTGTCTGTCTGTGTGTTTACTTTTGAGTTGAAATATTTGGAAGATTCAGTTCAGTAAGCAAATTCCAAAGCCAGATCCTGGATATAAGATTTGGTCGCGGCCCAGTGCGAGCGGGATTCATCCCGGGTCGGGTCGGGTCGTGACAACTTGAGTGGTATCAGAGCATTGGTTTTGGAATTTGGTTGGATTGTAAAACAGAGCTATAGGAAGTGATCAGTGAGTCTGTCTGGGGGTTGTTTTGGTTTGTTCGGCTTTTTATTGTGTTATTTTTGTGATAGTTTTCCAGATTTTCTGGATTTTTCTGTATGGATCAGCCAGACCCAAACATGACAGATGGGCAGAGTTCCAGTCAGGCAGCACCAGTGGGGAGTACAGCCCCAGTGGCCGGTGCTGACACATTGTCTCAGTTTGCTACGCTTGTTGCTCAGATGATGAGCGAGACTCAAAGCAGAGCTTCTACCGTCCGATCTGATGATCTTGACAGACATCTGCAGTTGTTTTTGAGGTTGAAGCCTCCGAGGTTTGAGGGCGCTGTTGAGCCCAGAGCTGCTGAGGAGTGGTTGAGGAGAGTGGAAAAGACTTTTGACGGGATACAGTGTCCTGTGGACAGGAAGGTCCCATTGGCAGTGTTTCTGTTGGATGGAGAGGCTGAGCACTGGTGGGTTGGCCAGCAGGAGGCCAAGTTTCAGGGCAGATTGAACTCTTTGATTACCTGGGAAGAGTTCACTGAGGTATTTCGAGACTGGTTTGTTCCCCCTTCTGCACGACAGCAGATGCAGGAGACTTTTCTGAGGCTGGTTCAGGGGAGCAAGACAGTGATGCAGTATGAGGCTGAGTTTACTGCATTAGCCAGGTACGCTCCGTAGTTGGTCAGCACTTCTGCTGAGAGGTGCTACAGATTTCTGAGGGGACTACGAGACACTCTGAGACAGCCCCTGATACCATTCCAGATTACTGATTTTTCTGAGCTTGTGGAGCGAGCTCGTTTGATAGAGAATGACCTAACATCTACTCAGCAGCGGTGGACTGCGAGTAGGAAGAGATTTGGAGGTGAGACTTCAGGTAGTGGTTCCTCTGGGAAGAGAAGATTTGTAGCTGGTTCTGGATCTGTTGACTCCAGGAGGAGCGGAGGGTCGTCTGGTACTGCTACCAGTACGACGAGTTCTGGTTCTGTCAGTATGGCACCTGTGTGCCAGAATTGTGGACGCCGACAATTTGGCCAGTGCTACAGGATGGCTGATCTGTGCTTCAGATGTGGTCAGCCAGGACATCGGATTGCTGAGTGTCCACAGATGGGATTTGATCGGCATTCTGAGTTTCGATCTGAGGGTCCTGTTAGACCTGCCGGTTCAGCAGCAGGAAGACCAAGGACTGTTCCTCCTCGCCCTGAGGGATTTTCTGGTAGAGGTGGTGGATCTAGTTCTGCACCACGGAGACCACTTACTGTTCAGAGGGAGCAGAGTAGTTCTGTTGCTTCATCTCCTGCTCCAGTTCAGCCACGAGTTTACAGCTTGAGTCAACAGGAGGCTCGAGATGCTCCAGATGTTGTGACATGTATGATTTACATTTCTGATCAGCCCTGTCGTATTTTGTTTGATTCTGGAGCCAGTCACTCTTTTCTGTCCGAGCACTGTTTTGAGATTTTGCATTTGGACTCGTTTTTGCTTCCGGTTTCTTTGTCTGTGATTTTACCGGCTGGGAGTCCTTTGATTGCTCGGAAGTTTTGTTTGTGTGAGATTGACATTTCTAGCAAGAGGTGGAAATCGAGTTTGATTCTGTTGTCGATTTCGTCTTATGATGTGATTCTGAGCATGGATTGGCTGAGTCAGTATGAGGCCCAGATAGACTGTCTGAAGAAGCAAGTGAGCTTGCTTATGGCTGGAGAGAGATTTGTATTTCAGGGATTACGAGGTGTTCTCTCCAGTCTGATTTCTGTTTTAGAGGTGAGCAGAATGTGGAAGAAAGGGTGTCCAGTGTTTTTGGCTTCGGTGCGGGATCTGAACCTAGAGGTTGGTTCTGTTTCGGAGATCTCAGTGGTACGAGAGTTTGCTGATATTTTTCCTGAGGAGTTGGTCGGTTTACCTCCGGATAGAGATGTGGAGTTCTCTATCAATGTTTTTCCGGGTACCGCTCCTATATCAAAAGCTCCGTACATGATGGCACCGAAAGAACTTTCTGAGTTGAAAGTTCAACTTCAGGAGTTGGTTGACAGAGGTTTTGTCCGTCCTAGTGTTTCGCCCTGGGGAGCACCTGTTCTGTTTGTGAAGAAGAAGGACGGTACACTCCGTATGTGTATTGATTACAGAGATTTGAACAAAGTCACTATCAAGAACAAGTATCCTTTGCCTCGGATTGATGACTTGTTTGATCAGCTTTCCGGATCTTCAGTATTTTCGAAGATTGATTTGAGATCTGGATACTATCAGGTGAGGTGAAGGAAGCTGATGTGGTGAAGACAGCTTTCAGTACTCGGTACGGGCACTACGAGTTCTTGGTTATGCCTTTTGGGGTAACCAATGCGCCCGCGATTTTTATGGATCTGATGAACCGAGTATTCAGGGAGTATTTGGATCAGTTTGTGATCGTCTTCATCGACGATATTCTGGTATATTCTGCTTCTGAGGATGATCATGCCAGACATTTGAGGATTGTATTGGATACTTTGAGGCGACATCAGCTGTATGCCAAGTTCTCCAAGTGTGAATTCTGGCTGAGGAGGATTTCTTTTCTGGGGAATGTGATTAGCGGAGAAGGCATTTCTGTTGATCCCCAGAAGATTCAAGCAGTTGCTGGTTGGCCAAGGCCGACTACGGTATTTGAGGTACGTAGTTTCTTGGGCATGGCCGGGTATTACAGGAAATTTGTGAAGGGATTTTCACAGATTTCGACTCCTCTGACGAGACTGACGCAGAAGTCAGAAGCTTTTGTTTGGACACCGGAGTGTGAAGCTAGTTTTCAGAGATTGAAAGACTGTTTGACTTCAGCTCCAGTGTTAGCACTTCCGTCAGGTACGGAAGGTTTTCAAGTGTTCAATGATGCTTCACTGAAAGGACTGGGATGTGTTCTGATGCAGCATGGTCAGGTAATTGCTTATGCCTCTAGACAGTTGAAACCACATGAGAAGAATTACCCGACACATGATCTGGAGTTAGCTGCTGTTGTTTTTGCTTTGAAGATTTGGCGTCATTACCTGTATGGCGTCAGATGTGAGATTTTCACTGATCATAAGAGCCTGAAGTATATTTTTACTCAGAAGGATCTGAATCTGAGACAGAGAAGGTGGCTCGAGTTGATCAAGGACTATAATTTGACCATTCAGTATCAGCCTGGTAAGGCTAATGTCGTAGCCGACGCTCTGAGCAGGAAGTCTTCTGGACTATCAGGTTTGCAGCTTACTTGTGATGACTTTCTGATTCGAAACATGGAGCGTTTGCAGTTGGAGGTGATTTCCTCCAGTAGTTTGGATTTGGCTCAGATGAGTATTGAGTCTTCCTTGTCTCCAAGGATTCAAGAAGCCCAGAAGTCAGATTCTGACTATTCGAAGTTGATTGCACAGATTAGATCCGGTAAGACTCCTGAACTTCGAATTTCTGATTCTGGTGCTATTTTCTACAAGAACAGGTTGTGGGTACCTGTGTTTGGAGATTTGATGCAGGAGATTCTGTATGAATCTCATCATTCGGGCTACACTGTTCATCCAGGCAGTGGTAAGATGTACGCTGATATGAAGCTTTTGTTCTGGTGGCCTGGGATGAAGAAGGATGTGGCAGAGTTTGTGTCGAGATGCGAGGTCTGTCAGTTGGTGAAGGCAGAGCATCAGCGACCAGGTGGACTGTTGCAGTCGTTGCCTATCCCTGAGTGGAAGTGGGAGGAGGTAACGATGGACTTTGCGATGGATTTTCTGCGATCTAGGCAAGGGCATGACGCCATTTGGGTGGTTGTGGATCGATTGACGAAGTCAGCCCATTTTCTTCCGATCAGACAGACCGATCCGGTGGATCGTTTGACACAGATATATGTGAAGGAAATAGTCAGATTGCACGGTGTGCCTAAGGTGATTGTATCCGATCGAGATGGATGTTTTACTTCCAGACTTTGGAAGGGTATTCAGCAAGGCTTGGGTACGAAACTGCATTTCAGTACAGCCTTTCATCCTCAGACCGACGGACAGTCTGAGAGGACCATTCAGGTATTGGAAGATCTGTTGAGACTTTGTGTTCTGGACTTTGGCGGAAGCTGGGAAGATCATATTCCTTTGATTGAGTTTGCTTATAACAATAGCTTCCAGTCCAGTATCGGTATGGCACCGTATGAGGCTCTGTATGGCCGGAAGTGCCGTACTCTTTTGACTCTGACGGAGGTCGGAGATAGACAGGCTTTGGGTGCCACTTTTGCTGATGAAACTGCTCAGAAGATCAGTTTGATTAAGGAAAGATTGAAAGCGGCTCAGGATCGACAGCAGAAGTATTACAATCAGAAGCACAGGTTCGTTGAGTTTCAAGTTGGTGACTTTGTGTATGTCAAAGTCAGCCCGATGAAGGGGGTGAGCAGATTTGGTCAGATGAGCAAGCTAAGTCCGAGGTATGTTGGCCCATTTGAAATTTTGGAAAGAATTGGAAAATCTGCTTACAGATTGTTGCTCTTTGATTCGATGCCTGATGTGCATAACGTATTTCACGTATCCACCGGACTGCGCGGGAAGCGACTTGGGAGAAGGAGTCTGACATGAGACAGTCGTACCCTACTTGTTCTGACTGAGTTTGGATTGGATAATGTCGATGACGACATTTTTCTAAAGTTGGGGAGATTGTAATATCAAAATCTGCTCCAGGATCGTCTAGGACGATCTGGGATCGTCCTGGGACGATCAGTTGAGAATCTGCTCCAGAATTTGCCCAGATTTGTTCCAGGTGATTTTCTGTAAGCATCGTCCAGGCCGATCGAGGACTTCGGCCAGGTCGATTGGCACTGTAGAAAATATCGGCCGGAAAATAGTTCTGGGAACCGTCCAGGACGATCGAATTTGGTCTGATCGTCCTGGGACGATCTGGCGATCGGCCGGGCCGTTCTGAGTTTTATAAAGCTGAAATCAGTCGTTTTGAAGAGAGAGAAAATTTTATTAAAAACGAAAATATCTTTTGAGGAGAGAGAAAGTCGAGGTGAAAATTGGAAAAGTTGATTTTCGGACGACGCGGAGCCATTTTCGTCCGAAGAGACTGTTCAGGATTTGGTGAATTGTGATTTTCAGGAAAAATTGTGTAAATTCCGTATACTGCCGTTGTGCTGCCCGATTTTTGTCTGATTTCTGATTTTGTCTGGATTTTTCTGAAATGATATGCTATCTGTATATGCTATAAAAGGGAGTTATAAGGGGCCAGGATCCTATGAGATTCAGTTAGTGTCTAGGAAATCTGAAATGAGCTCAATCTGAAATCTATTCTGTTCCGGATCCGAGAAAATCTGTTTAGGTGCTATAAGCACTATATATGTATTCTGGTGCTATAAGCACATCTGTTCTGGTGCCGTGAGCACAAAGGGAGGCATAAGGGGCCTGGATCCTATGAGATTCAGTCAGTGTCTGGGAAGGGAGGCATAAGGGGCCGGAATCCGTAGAGATTCCGTCAGTGTCAGGGTATTTAGCTATGAATTAAATAATATCTGATATCTGATTTGATATGATTCTGATTTCCGTATCTGTTCTGTAAGCAAATCTGATTCTGATTTTCGTACGATATGATTCTGATTCTGATCTGTATTATACGATTCTGTTTTGTTCCGATATGATCTGAACTTCTGATTTTTGTACGATTCTATTTCTGATTTGATATGTCTGATCTGTTCTGTTTCTGATTTGATATGACTTCTGTTTCTGTACAGTTCTGTTTGCTTTGATATTTGTTCAGTTCAGTTCTGTCTGATTTGATCTGTTTTGTTCTGATCTGTCCGATTTAATATCTATCCGATTCTGTTCTGATTTCTGTACGGATTTGTCTGATGAGTTTGGTTTTGAGATTCTGAGAATTTTGATTGGAGGTTTGTTGCTTTGCTGAGCTGTTGAGCTCACTCTCGTTTTCTGGTGGTTTTCAGATTCTAGGAAAGGGAAGGAAGTCCAGGACTAGAGTTCAGAGTCCGATCTGTGATAGGTACTTTTATACTTTTGATTTTTGTACGGTCATGGCTTTTCTTCTGTATTTCTTCTGTTAGTCATGTACCGTATTTGTAGATGATTGTTTTGAGGAAAAGAAAAAAAATATAGATGTTTTATTCCGCTGTAATTGACGATTCATAGTAGCTCTGTGTCTGTCTGTGTGTTTACTTTTGAGTTGAAATATTTGGAAGATTCAGTTCAGTAAGCAAATTCCAAAGCCAGATCCTGGATATAAGATTTGGTCGCGGCCCGGTGCGAGCGGGATTCATCCTGGGTCGGGTCGGGTCGTGACAGTTACCCTCTTTCTACACCCATCAACCGCACCAAACTCACTCCGACGTCTGATGCCTGCATCTTTATAGGTTATTCAGATACAATGAAGGGCTACAAGTGCTTAAATCTGGTAACGAATAAGGTTGTTATATCTAGAAATGTGCAATTTAATGAAATTGTCTTTCCATATAAAAACAGGCTCAACAGCATTCCATCGGTGCCAAACAATACTCCACCGAATCTGCTCATTCCGGTATCTACGCTTCGTGATTCTTCTCACCTCAATCAACTTCCAGCTAGCATAACTACGTCTATTCCATCCCAGCACAATACCACGGCTACTTCTGTTGATAATAATAACAGGGATCAACCCAATACCATCCCTCAACGTCCTCATGACTCTCGACATACGATGATTACGAGAGCTAAAATCGGTTCGCTTAAACCAGTCCAACGGCTTAACTTAATCCATCATCAACAATCTCAGTGTGAACCCACAAATTACAGAGAAGCAAGCAAATCTTCTGAATGGAGGAATGCCATGGCTGAAGAATTCTACGCACTACAAAAACAGGGTACATGGGAATTAGTCTCGCCACCACCTAAAAGTTCCATTTTAGGCTCAAAATGGACATATCGGATCAAACGCAATTCGGATGGATCGATTGCTAGATTCAAGGCGCGACTTGTAGCTCAAGGAAATCAGCAAGAATACGGCTTGGATTATCAAGACACGTTTAGCCCAGTTGCAAAGCTGCCTACTGTTCGTATCTTACTTGCCATCGCCATTTTTCATAAATGGAACGTACATCAACTTGATGTCTCAAACGCCTTCTTACACGGCGATATTAAAGAGACGGTCTACATGCGTCAACCAAAAGGTTTTGAAGACTCTGTCCATCCAAACCATGTGTGCAAACTTCGTAAGGCTATCTACGGACTACGTCAAGCTCCTCGACAATGGTACACAACATTCACTGACTACCTTCTACAGATCGGTTTTATCCATAGTCAAGCAGATCCGTCATTGCTGCTTATGCATAAGGGAAATCTGCAAATTTACCTTCTCGTATACGTCGATGACATTCTAATTACCGGTAACGACATCACCATTATGCAAGCCATAATCGAACAGATGAAACTTAAGTTTACTATGAAGGATCTGGGGTTGGCACATCAATTCCTCGGCATACAAATCGACTCTACTACCGATAAGTTTTTTCTGTCACAAAGTTCTTATGCGAATTCTATTGTACAAATGGCCGAATTGCATAAATGCAATTTGGTCTCTAATCCCTCCTTTACTAAACTTCCTGTAACAGGTTCGGACGACCGAGCTTGGCTGGACGATCAACGATACCGCCAAATAATTGGTTCTCTACAATACTTAACTCTCACGAGACTAGACATATCCTACGCCGTTAATGCTTTATCTTATGCACGATCCAAGCAATCAGCACATGCTCATGCTAAAGAAGTTATTACGGTATATAAAAGGAACTACAGATTTTGGTCTTCCGATCTCCAGCACTGATCTCACGCTTCGGACATTCTCGGACGCTGACTGGGCCTCAGATCCTGTATCCCGAAAATCAACATCCAGTTTTTGCACATTTCTCGGCAAGACCTTAGTTTCTTGGACTGTAAAGAAGTAGCAAACTGTATCAAGATCTTCCACAGAATCTGAGTACCGCGCTCTTGCCTCCGCCACAGCAGATACAATTTGGATAAAAAGACTGCTTGCTGAATTCCGCATCCAACACCAACAGCCAGTAGACGTCTTCTGCGACAACACGTCCACTATTGCACTGGCTAACAATCCAGTCTTCCACGCGCGCACCAAGCACATTGAAATCGATCAACGATTCATCCGCGACCACATTCAACACAATACCATTCGGCTCCTACCTATTAGCACGACAGATCAAATCGTCGATATTTTAACCAAACCTCTATCTACGGCTCGGTTCAAAGCTTTAAGATCCAAACTGACTATCACTCCCAGATCCTCAGTTTGCGGGGGAATGTTAGAAGAATGTAATAAATAACTTATAGTTAAACCTATAGGAAGTAGACACGTGTATTAGCCGTTAGACTATCCTTCCCTTCTCTATTTAATTCTTCTCTGTTACTGTAATAGCTCAACATTGAATAATACAATTTATCATTTCCTCTGTTATACTTGTGATTCTTGAACCCACTTTGGGTTTCTTCAGAAGAGACAAGGGAGGAACTATCTAAACAATCAAAAAGTCACTCGAAATCATCGAATCCCCTCCAAAATTCTTATGATTTCAAAAGTTAACCAAAAAAAATTTTTTTTAAAACGAAATATTTTTTTTTTTCAGCTGGAATGCCACGATCGCCAAAAATAAGAATGAAAAATGAGTTAATTGAGTCGGATTGAGAAGAATGTCATCTCTAACCCCCTAATGGATCATGACTGTTAAAGGCTTAAAGCAAATTGGTATCTATTTGCTGTTCAGCACTCCCAAGCTCTTAAGGCCTACTTCAAAATTCCTCAACTTCTATCAGCATACCATTCATCTTCTTTGTAATATTTGATTTTTTTTTAATTAAAACATGATAAAGCAAGATAAAATTTAATAAATAAAGATTGTGAAATGCATCAAAATCAATGAAATTGAATATTCCTCGGTTCAACCCCAGAGCAAATTGGGAAAAAAAAGGCAACTTCTTTCTTCAGATAGAATCACCATTTCCAATTTCCACTCAAATCTCAATCTTAAACATGATCAGAAAGGCATCTAACCTGGACATAAGGAGTTAGGAGAGAAAGCTGGAGAGCCCAACCATACTGAATGCCTCCGGCGACGGTGCAACAAAATATGAGACGAACCAAGCTTATATCCGGTTGTCCCCGAACCTGCACTACCATTTCTGACCCCATTTTCTTTTCTACTTCTAATATCCAATGTTAAACCTAATTTCCAAGTCTCAGCCCTCTATTGCCGCCGGAGATGAAGACGAAGGTGGCGGCCGGAGCTCAGATGAAATAGACGAGACCGACCTTCTTCCTTTATAGCCTTCGCAAATCGCAATTCCCTCTTTGCTTCGCGGTATGATGTGCCCGAAATGGAGCAAACTTCCTTGATAGACGCGAAGAGGAGGTAAGCGAGTGTGGGCTGGGCGATGTCCAGGTAGGTGGAGTGCGCTAAGAAGTGAGGATCAGTAACACGTTGTCGTTAGGTTTGTTTTTTGAGAAGGGGTTTTGGCGGGAGGATAAGGGAGTGCAGTCACCGTTATTTCTAGTTACCGACAAGCACGGGACTTTTAGTGTATATAATATGATGGAACAACTTGGCGGTTATGATGACCGGATCGATTGTTATACGTCGTTTCAGCGAGTTGCATGTACACTTGTACTTGCTGCTTTGGGTATATTTTTAGCGCTTTGGATAAGCGTTTTAATTTCTAAAAATGGTAATCTTATCGCAACCTATGTGATTTTAATAAATTTACAGCCGATTTTCTTTGAAATGGGAACTAGAATTTTAATTAATTAATAAAACTCAAATCTATTGTTTAAAGTGGTGGTGAAATAGTTCAAATTTGATGATTGGAGCGGAGGGAATGCATCTATATGTTGTGTCATGGAAAAGTACCCTTCAAATTTAAGAAAAAATTTTATAAGATGACAATAAGTACTGTAATATTTTATGACACAGAACATTGGTCATTAAAATAGAAGCATAAAAGTAACTTAATGTTGCAGAGATTAGGATGCTCAGTGGGATGAGTGGTTTTACACTTAGAGACAGAATGTGAAACGAGTATATACGTGAAAGTGATGGAGTAGCTCCAATAGTATATAAGATTAGAGAGAGACGTATTAGATGGTTTGGTTTCATAAAATGTTGGTCTTCTGATGACCCAATTATGATATTAAAGGTAGAAATGATATGACTTTTTTATAGTTAAATCAGAATTTGACTCTTAATAAAACACAACGGAGAAAAAAAAAAGATTATAGTTGATGTCACGTAGTAAGATAAAGACTTGGTGTTATTATTATTTTATTAATATATTATCTTTATTCAATCAAATTAATAATTTAAATTTCATTTTAATTAAAGTTAAATATTGGTATTCTAATTCGAAACTTTTTTTTATTCTTGATACGTCCCAAAAAATTATCTTGATAGGGCACGAATCTTGATGCATATATGAATTTAAAATCATTAAAATTAAATTCTAGACTATCCCAACTCCAATTTCAGTAAACTTATAATCAAATTGAACAACTCAATGAGACGAACCCAATGTCACTAAAATTGGTTCAATCTGAGCCCAAATAAAGGGGCCGAGACATATTTGAAAGGTTCAAAGCATTAAATGAATGACTAAATGATCTCTAATTATAACATGTTTATAAATGAATGTAGTGGCTCAATGAGACAAATCCAACGAGCCAAAAACAATTTAATTCTTACATTATTAAGACACTTAAATGTTTAACAAATGCTTCATGAACGAAAGAATCAATATGAGTCATCCAATAGAACACTCGGAATTGATCCAGATCTTCTCCATATTTATGGGGGCATGCCACTCTCAAAATCTATAGATAAACCACATCTTCTCACATGAAGGAGGACTTAGACTATTGGGGTTGGGACCTTTAAAGCATCTTGAAGCTCCACCCCAGCACCACTACAGGCAAACATCACCACAAGGGAACTGCTATTGGACCTCTACCTAACCATCTCTGCCAGACCTCCGTCTAGCAACCATCGTCAGACCTTTGTCGCTTGTCAACTACGATTTCTTAAACCACCATCGCCAGTCGACTACGATCCCTCTAACCACAATCGTCAGTCGACTATGATCCCTCCAACATCTACGGTCCTTCCGACCTCCATTCCCCGTTGATAGGGTGTCAATATTCGACATGACATGAAAATTCGACCCGAACCTACTTACCTGAAAATTTCGGGATGGAGTGAACCCATTTGGAAAATGAGTTGGGTTCAGGTTTCAAATTCTGGCCCGATCGTAAATTCATGTGAGGTTCGGGCCGGTCAATCGAAAAATCAAAATCAACCTAGAACTAACTCGACCCTCCCCACGTTTGCATCATGACCACGCCAACGTTTGCATCACATCCCTTCCCCCGTGCTCACACCGCGTCCTAGCCCCTGTGTTTGCACCGTGCCTCTCTCTTACGCTCTCCCCTACATCCTGTACTCACCCTAGTATCATGCGCTCACCTACCTCGCCCCCCATGCTCACTTGCCTTGGCCAAGCTCGCACTCGCAACCTTGTACATGCATTTGCGGCTTGCTTGCTTCACCCCGATGGCCTACTCTCGTGCCCTACTCTAATCCTCAGGTTAGCAGGTCAAGTCAATCCAAAAAGTCGGCGAGTTGGGTCCGAGTCTAAAATTCTGACATATTTGCCTAGTCGGGTCAGAGCAGTTGGAAGCGTGTTAGTTTCGGGTTCAACCTGAACTCGATTTAAAAACCATTTTGGCACCTATGTTTGCTTACTACGGTCCCTACGACCTTCATCGCCCGTCGACTATGATCCCTGCGACCTTCGTCGCTTGTCGACTACAGTCCACTGTTGTCCACCGACTACAATCCTACCAACCAAACGAACAGGTCGTCATTCTCTTATCACTGGATTCTTCCAACTCCCACAATATAATGTGCTCTATATGATGTATATTTTCTATATTGAGCCAATGCCTTCTCGCCGTGGAAGGACATAAATTGTAATCAATTACAAGCACTAGTATAATCATTTTAATTGGAATAGACATCGTGGGTTTTTTTTTTCCCTTTTAGGATTTTCAGCGTAAAAATATTGATCTCTTATGACTCTTGCACCTCTCTCTTTTATCTGTTTGTGTGGTAGATCTTCATATAAAATTTAGACATTAAACTTTACATCTCTCTGTCGCAACGAATGTTCTAGGATTCATCATTTCTTAAAATAAGATTGATGTTTTTTGAACATTTTTTAAATTATTTTGTAGTATTTTAAGTAAATGTTGGATAGTATTACACCTAATAATATTTCAAGTTAATTATGATAATTTTAATATATTTTTTCCTTGTGGGAGAATCCTCTAAAATGCTCTTTTTTTCTTTTTTTTTAATAACAGATTATTTGGTTAGATGTTTTTAAAATATATATTTAAATATACAGTAATTCGAATATATATTATATAGCAAAAAAATGCATCCTAATGTTCCGCATAATTTTTTTGTCATTAAGACTTCTTTTGATTAAAGTTTTTTAACTAAGAAGCAAATATAAAAAAGCTTATTAAATAGTAGAAAAATAAAATTACCTAAAAAAATATTTTTATAGAAGCTTTCCATCTAAAAAAACCACCAAAAAATAAAATTTTCATTTCTAAACAGAAAAGAAAAAAAAAAACGCGGAAACTAACTAGGCTTAAATGCACGGAAAAGTATCCCGTTGATTTATCATCCTACGAGCCGGCTGGGCAAAGCCTAGGTCCCTGGTTCGAATCCCTTGGCAAGCAGTGAAAGCCTTAAGTGTTGGCCCGTGTAAATTGGTGTGGGTTGCATGCTAGGTCGACCGGGGTTTACACTGACCTAAAGACAATACTTCCTCGTCAAAAAAAAAAAAAAAAAAAAATTATCACCCTAAAAGACGAACTTAAATTTTGACATGACAATAGTAACAATGGGTTCACGCAACGGTCATGTAAATTTGAAACTTTATAATAATTATTATTTTTAGTAAAGTGAGGAGATAGTTGAGAATTTCAACACTTATAAAAATTTCTTATATTACATTTTGGATTATATGGACAAGTTATAGTCAAATTGAATGCCTCCATTAAAAGAACCCATCGACATAAAAAATGATCAAAATCAAGTTCAAATGAGCTTAAACAAAGCAATTGTTTATAGATAGAATATTTTGAGTATTAATTAGAAAATCAAATGATCGCCAAAGTTTGCATGCCTATAGTCAAATTGGGTGTTTAGGCGAGAAAAATCCAACGAGCCCAATATCGTTTAATTCCTACATTGTTAAGACAGTTAAATACAAAAGAAATTATTTTGGATAAAAGGGAACACTCAGATTTTAATAAAATGTCTTGGATTTTTTGTTACATTTATAGATAAGGATACTCTAAAAAATTAGAAATAAATATCAAATTCATACATTAAAAGAGTTGAAGCTTAGACATTAACTAGAAATTTGAGAGAGTTATATTGTTAAACCATCATCATCCAACCACCTTCATACCTCAAGCCTCATCATTTGAACACTACCATTTAACCACTATCACCCAACCATAGCCATCGAGCCATTTTCGCACTAGCACTATATTTAGACCCTTCCCACAGACCATCATTGTCGAACCACAGTCTCCCGACCATCGTGATTCAATTAAGGTTTTCCAAGTATTGTTAGGGGTGTCAAAATGGGTTTTGGATCGAGTTCGGGTCCAACTTGAAACTGACTCACCTTTAATTGACCAAATCCGAACTCGACTTGATTAGTTAACTGGCCACAAATCCAAGCTCCAATCCAACTAGCCTTTAACACGATTTGACATGATTTGATCTATTGACCCTGTTAGCTAGTGAGGGTGACTCAGCGCTAGCATTAGAGTGGGGCCAGCGGGCAAGCTAGTCGCTCGAGCAAGCAAGCAAGGGTGAGCGTGCGAGCGAGTGCGCGATAGAGGATGAGCACATATTGCTTTTGAATTTTCAAATTGACTCGAACTTTATCAGAATTTGCAATTATGTTAGAATTTGAAACCAAAACCCAACCCCTTTTTCAAATGGGTTAACCTGAACCCAATATTTTCATTTCGGGTTTGGGTCAGGTTTTTAGGTTGTGTCAAAATATTAACACCCCTAAATATTATTATCTAGTTTTGATTTTTGGCCATCGTTACTTAACTACGATCTACGGATTATTATTGCTCAATTATAATCTCTCGACCATTATGACACATTTATGGTCATGCGATCATCATCATCCAGATATAGTTTTCTAATTGTAATCTTATTACTATGGTTTGCAACCACTATTATCATACTTCAATTATCTGATCACATTTGCCCGATTACAGTCTCCCAACCTACTTCGCTTGACAATAATTTACTAACCACCATCATCGGATTTGGTCTCCTATCCATCGTTACTCAATACAATCTTCATACCATAATTGTTCTATTATGATTGTTGACCTCGATTTCGGATCGAGTGTGCTCGAGCTCGTTCAGTCGATCCAATTGAACCCCGTCGGGTCTGATCCGAGCTCAAATCGACCCGCCTCGAGCCGGATCAGACTCGAATGTGTTCAATTATACTCGATTAGTTTGTTTTCATCGTGTCGTACTTAATTGGATTTAAATCGATGCTTATTTTGAATTTAATTTTGTTCAATTAAATTCGTCGCGCCGGCTTGAAGCAAAATTGACTCGAATCGAGTCGAAATTGGACTCGAGCTCGACCCAATCTTAGCCCATTTTAATTTGATTTAGCCCTGTTTGACACCATTAAAATCCATTTGACTTTTTTTTTTTATGTTTTGAATCTACTTCCTAAATCGAGAAATCATCTCGACGGCTACGACCGAACAAGATCGTTGTTTCGGCTAAAATCTCGCTCCTCAGTTGATTTTCAGTATCTCGGACAGACGTTGAGCAGAGAGCGGAGCTGCGAAAGGAAACTTCGGAGGCTGGAGTTTGACGAGGGGATTTGGCGGGCTTCCTCTTGCGGCAACGAACTTAATTTACTCGGAGCGAAGCTTTCAATAAAAAAAAAAAAAAAACTCTCGCCCACGCCTTCTCTCACAGAGTTCTTTGTTGGCAAGCGCCTAAGCTCTCTCTGGCTCTCCAGCTCTCACGCCCGACTTCCCCTCCCGATTTCTCCTTCCGTTCGCAGAAGGAGACGAGCCGACCCCTCCCGATTTCTCCTTCCGTTCGCAGAAGGAGTCGAGCCGAACCCCAGTTCTCGCCTTCCCAGCTCTCAGTTCCGAACCTCCCAGGCGAGATCCGCTCGTCTCCCTGTTGTTCGGATCGAACCGAGAGGCAGCGCCTCCTCTTGCTCTCAGCTCCGCACACCCGAACCAAGCCCGACGCCACCTGGACTGAACGTGGCCGCTAGATCCTGTCTTGGCCGACCGATTTTCTTCAAGCAGCAGGTAAGCTCCTCTCCCTTCTCCTTCTTTTAGCTTTCCTCTCGTTCTCTTTCTTCTTCCTCCTCTTCTTCTTCTTCTTTTTCTTCATTTTCCTTTGTTTTTCCTGAAACGTTTCCTTTGCTTTTCTTCACCTCAACTTGAGTCTTGTGGATGGTTAGGTTAACGAGAAGCTTCACTCATGCAAAGTTCATTTTACCTAATTAAAGTTGAAAATATGGATATAAGTTTCATGTTATATTTGTTCCATGGATGTCTAAGTGAATGCCTCTCATTCTCACGTCTCCATTCCCTTCCTCCCTATTCCTTTGTATAAGCTTACTGTGGCAGATTTTCTTAAAAAATTTCTATAGGGATATGACATACCAAGTGCTTTGTGTAGAATATGCTTGATTCCTAAGAGACTTGATATGTTCTGTAAAAAAAAAAAAATCGGTTTTGGTCATCCCTATAATAATGCTACTTTTTGATACCGTATTCAATCAAGTGCCTTAAAAAAATGTGATGCTCCTGAAAACCTGTGGTAACAAATTTATTAGAAACTATGTTAAAGCTGATCCTGATTTGGGTTGTTAATTGTCGGTGAACAATAGTTATTAAATTACTGGTTGGCTTTCATACACTTGTACCCAAGGTGGAGTCATGTTCATTAACTACTTCAAAGGCTTGGGCAATAACCGTGGATTATCTTTTTGTCACATATCATTTAATTGCAGAGAACTCATCTTCCACGACGAAGCCTTTTGAGAGAAATATAGCCATATCTATTTGATTTGATATAGCCTGTTAAATGTCAGATTTCGTTACTAGTTAATCTTTGCATCATGTGGAAAAGCTTAAGTGGACACATACACACATGTTTGGTACCAAACCTAAGCCATTACTCATGTATTTCATTGTTCAAATTATGCATGTTAGTTGTTTGATGAAATGCCACTAAGAGAGGTTTGTGAATTTGTTTCAAGCCAATACAATGATACATGCTTTTATATTGGGTGGTTTGTTTGGAATATCATAAAATTTGAGAGATTTCCCTTTAATTGATTTATATGAGCCTTGCCAATACTTGTTTTTTTTTTTAGTGATAAATTTGAAGTTTTATGATTTGATTTATGTAAAGTGCTATGAATTTCTGTATGTTAGAAAATCTATAAGTTGCTTTGTGATTCACTAAAAAAATTTTATCCAGTTTGACAAGAGGTTGCAAGCCTTTTTGTCGGATACTTTCTTTGGGGTCTTAAACAAAAAAAAAAAAAAAAAAAAAATTTGTTTTTGTTTGTTTTAAGCCGATGTATTCATGCAACAAAAAAAAACTTCGATACGTCCTTTAGATGGAAAATCGAATGCCTTACTTGAGTCTTATTCTGTCAAACAAATAGGCGTGGCATGAGTTACATCTAATTTCTTTTGCACTTATTCAAATTAATCAAGTATGCCTGTGAGGCTTACTTCATGGTTGAGCTTGCAGTTAACGAGCAAAGCCTTTGATGTGATCTATGTTGTCTGGAGCCTTGATTTTTGTATGCAAAAGAAAGTATTCACCATTAGTTTACGTTATGCCATACATGGTTCAGAACTTTGTGTGTGGATAGGAAAAGATCATAACATTCCCTGTTAAGTGCATGCAAGGCGTTTATATAAATGCTTATTGGAAACTATACAGGCATTGGTTTAGGAAGAGGTATTAAGCAAGTGTAGTTTTGCATTGTTTGCTGTTATAATTTAATCTTGTTGGCAACCATATTATGATGTTTTCTTGAACTTGGGAAAGAACGAGATTCACTTTTCTTTCATGACACTTATCAATATATGCCTTAAAAAAAAAATCGATACAGTTTATGTTTCTTGCCTCTTGTGATTGATGGTCGAAATTTATACATGGAGGCATGTTTGGAATTATTCATCAATGAGACTGAAAGAAAAGATTTCTTATGTCTTGTGCTATAAGTCATCTTGGGAGATGGGTTACATGCAGATTTTTTGGAAGTTCTTGTCACTGTTTTTATGCGACAATACCTATAATACTTGAGTGAATCTTTTATTGCTTTTCTATGAAAATTCCTACAGCTTTTGTAGAGATTTTGCTACTGTTTTCGTAAGCGAATGAGGGCAGATTTTGAGAGTTTTCTCACTTTTTTTTCATGCAATAATACCTATAATACTTGAGTGAGTCTTTTATTGCTTTTCTATGAAAATCCCTACAGCTTTTATGGAGTTTTTGTCACTGTTTTGGTAAGAAATAGGTGCAGATTTTTAAGGCTTTCTCGCTGTTTTTTAAGTAAGGATTCTCATCGCATTCGAGCGGATCTTGCATGGCTTCTTGGTAGGGATTCCTACAGTTTTTTTATGAATTTTTCTCACTGGTTTGGTGGGAAAAGAACGCAGAATTTTCATTGTTCTAGCTTCCAAATCATTTTTGGAACAAAATAAGTGCAATTCTTAGCGGTTTCATGTTCAAAAATGCTTTTGGAAACAAATATATGCATGTTTTTTTTTACTGTTTTCTGTGTTCCATATGCTGAAATACCTTAAAAGAATATACGCATATAATTTCACATGTTTGAAGCTTGTTTGAAGGGGTTGTTTCACATGCTACTCATAAGTTTGGATATGGCAAATGATTGCAAAGTATAGTTGAACTTGAGAATTTGTACGCATATTTAAGTCACCCAATCATATGTTTCAAATAGAGATTTTAAGGTGTTTTATATGTACGAAGCAATAGCTTTTGCTTTAAATTTCTACATCGTTTTTTTTTGTGAACGGTATACATCAATTGTTCGATAAAATGCCACTGAAAGAGAAAGTCATTTGATTATTTGAGAACCTTTCGGTATTGCTAAAAAAAAATAAAATCTCTCTTAGAAGTATTTGAGACATTGAAGGTCATATGTGATGAGTTAAGCATCATGTTGGAAAGACTTTAAGAGTTGGCATGTCCTTCATACCTTTCTTGCTTAGTCATGTTTTTTGTCAAAGTAAATGTATTTGGTCTCCTTATTGTTGGAAATGGTTTTATATGCTGCTTCAAGATTCATTATGGAGCCCAACTAAAGGTAATGGTAATTCTAAAAAAAAAAATGTTTGAAGTTTCTTTTGGTCTTTCTGAGATAAAATTTGGTGAAATTCGGTTTGAATCAGTACAAGTTTGTATAACCTTTTTTTTTTTGTAACCTTCATGTGCTATGTTGTAGGGATCTTTATACATTGTCGGAACACTTTCTTTAAGCATGAAAAAAAAAAAAAACAAATTGCATCAAACCCTTTTTTTATTATCATTGTCTTTTTAGCTAAAGTATTGGGTTTCAATATTAAATACATGGGTTGCTTGATTTTGATAAATTCGATCTTAGTCCTCATTTGTGTGATTTTATTTTGATGTTTTGATGGAAGTGTAAGAAATGATTCCGCATATGTCTTCATTTGTAGCATCCAAAATCATATAGTTTATACTCTTTTAGTTGCTCGTGGTTATGAATATTTTTGTAGAGAAGCATGCTACTTGGGAAGGGCTCTTTGCATAAGTAGAAGTGTAGTTATTTGGAGTCTTCCTTTTGCGTAGTATGTTGAAAATTTTGTGAAGGTTTTGCGAATTGTTTTACGTCGAGTGGCTTTTTTTCGAACGGATTTTTGTGAATTTTTTTTTTTTTTGATGAAAGCTGTACAACGAGAGGTTGCATACAACTTTCTTGTTGTAGAGCTCTGTGATTTCTAACCCCACTCCAAATGAAAGGAGACACTTGGTTAGTGGTTGTTGAGTAATTTTTTTTTTGTGTCAAAAGAGAAGGTTTTGGAAGATGATTTTGGTAGGACTTTGTGTCAAAACAAAACAAAAAAAGTGATTTTGATAGATAACCTTTTGTAGGATGTTGTATGACATTTAGTTTAGAGATTCTTGCAAGTCATGTTGGGTTTAGTTAGACCTATTTAGCTTGATCCCTATAGTGTCGCTTAGGAGTGATTAGTGCCTTCCTATTTGAATTGAGTTATCTTAGTGATGATTTCTAAAAGAATGAATTTTGGAGAGTTGAGGCTTTGATAGTTTTATGTTGGTGGGTCTTTAATGTTTGTTTGGAAGCTAGTTAAATTTTCCTCTCTTTAGTGTTAGCTTCTAAGAGTAGAGGAAGGGTTGGGTAAATTCAAACAAAAGAAATCTAGTTGTAGGTTTAGTTTTAAAAGTCTCTTTCTCTTAGTTGATTGGGACTTGGTTTGGAGAGTTTTTGGGGTAGATATGTCAAATGTATCAAGTGCCTCGTTTTGAGTGGGAACAGCAAAGGGCATCGTTGCTGTTATAGGATGCACTTGACTTCTACGAAGTGTATCCAATAACAACGATGCCTACACCCCTTTTTGTATTTGATTTTCTTTTCGTTGTTTTCCCCGTTGTTTGTTTTATGTTTTTGGTGCTATATGCTTGCAAAATAAGGAGAACCTAAAGAACAAGTGGCTCAACAAATAATAAAAGGTACGTTCTAGTTTTTATTGCATTTTTTTTCATTTCCTTACACTGTTGTTTATTTATAGAACTGCTCTAATACCTCTCTTCTCTATGTCTTGCGAGGAACTTTTTGGAAAGCAATGGATAAGGAGCATCTGGAGCTGGAGCTAGGACAACCGGATCCGAGCATCAGTCGTCCCTACTCATCTAGTAGGGACGCTACGGGCGGAACCACCGGGTCGTAGCCCCCGGTGCTGTAAGCTTTCTAAAACTTAGAAAACCTTTAGGGGCCTAGATTGATTGTACGACCCCCACCCTTAGGGCCTTGTAGAAACTTCAATTATATTTAGAGTTGCTCTTGTTTTACTTTATTAGATCCCTTAAACCCTATGACATCCGTATAGAAGTCTTAGGAGTTAGAAGAACAACATTTTTAATCCTACAACACTAGTGACATCTAAGGACAAAAATTAAGGACCGAGTCTTAGAAAACATAGATTTAGGGTGCATGTTCCTTATAGGATAGAGACTTTAAAACAACAACTTAGTAACACGTTTCCCTAGATTTAGATTTTATTTTCTTAATTCACTAATAATCAACTAATTGATCTTAACCTAATTCTTAAAACCTATTAAAACACTGAACTCTTAATTAAATAATTATTAACATTCTATAACTATTAAATTTTAAATCTAAAATGTAAACCTAAATCAATTCTAATTAATTTAATAATCAACCCTTAACCAATCTAAAAATTTAAAAGATGTAGATTTAATTAGGAAATCTAATCTTAAATTAAAATGCATTAGGATAATACACTTCTAAATATCAAATCTTAGAATAATAACCTCTAAAAGTCAATTAACTAATTTGATTAATTAAAACACCCAATCTACCTTTTCTTTTCTTTTCATAACAAACTATAATAATTAAACAAAGTTAATTATCACTGGGTAACCCAGGCCTACGAGGCTATTAAGTTAGCCCCCAAGGAGGGTGAAATAAAACCTCACGGCCTCGGTGTGAAACAAAGGTGGTAATTAATCAAACATTAAAAATAAAAGATACCTGAAATCAACCCTAAAACACTAAGATTTGAATTCTAACTAAAATTTCCTTAGCCTCTTTCAACAAATCTAATACAAACAACTCTAACTAAATCATCCTATATAGGACCTACCAAAACCCACACAGCCGACACACACACATAGATGAGTTTGCTAGGACACGACTATTAGCTTTAGGTTAGGCTGTTGTGCTGCTTTATACTTTTTTTTTTTTTTGTACCTTGTTGTGACGCTCTGCATGTGACTCGTGTGCTGTTGTTGTTGTTTTTGCTACCTGTTGTAGCTTTTCTGCTGTGTTGTTTTTGTACTGCTTTCTTTTAGCTTTTCTTGCTGCACTGTGGTTGTGATGTTAGTATACCCATAGGTTAGGCACGCTCTTTTATACTAATGTTGTCTTCCTGCAGGTGGCCGTGCTCATATAATGCTGCTAAAAGGGGGGCTAAAAATTAATAATTATTTATAACTGCTTTAGGTACCTGCTTCAGCTGCTTAGCTCCCAATAATCAGAGCACGGCCAAGTGATTGATGTGCGCATTTTAATTTATATATATAACTGCTTGGGTGAAATTTTTATTATAACTGCTTAGGATAACCCCTGCAGGAGAGTCTAGATTTTCTCTTTTCTGATGTAATGTATTTGATAGTAAATGTTGTGAAAATTTAAAATAAGGCATTTTTAAAGAGAAAGGAATCCAAAGGAAAAAGTAAACCCCTACAGGGGGTTTCCTTTTTCATTTGGATATCCTTTTGGAGCACTCACTACGAGGAGTCCAAAGGGAAAAGTAAACCCCTACAGGGGGTTTCCTTTTTCATTTGGATATCCTTTTGGGAGAGTCACTACGAGGAGCCCGAAGAGATGAAGATGATCCAAAGACGAATCAAGGAAGAGAAGAAGAAGACTGAAGAAATATAAAAATGCCTTATTTTAAGATTTGCGTCATTTCCGGGTTGTTGCTGGTGGAGCCCGACCACCTTTACTTACTGTACTATATGATGTAATATTGTATGGCACTTGCCATGGACACTCTTTTTTCGTGGGATTTTGTTTCTGTGTTGTGATTTACTTACTTTGTTTTGCGCAATAGAACCAGCATGCTTTTCATAGGTTTCTTTTTGCATGTGCTTGTGTCTGACCGTTAGGCTCTTTAGGAATAAAATTTTTCTACTCGTAATTATTTAATAAAATTTAAGATTAACTCACATAGAAACATAACGACTCTAGGGAAATAGCCGGAATCGTCCGGGGTGGCATACATGCATTCTCTCACCTCCTAGACAAATTTCCCCGCCTGCGGGTAGAGTCCGGATAATCTGGCCTATGAGGATGAAGTGCCGGACCTGGGGAAATTTTAGTCATTCAAAAATTATTTTATAAAGCCTTTTTTAAAATTCATACATATCTGATTTGGAGACTTTAACCAGCATAAATTGCATTAGTAACTAATTAAAATTAAGATTTAATTGCATTAGTTTTAGGAGCATTATACCACTCATAAGTGTGGGATCAATTAGGAATTTCTCTAGTTTGTCGATCCCAAATTTCAGCGTCTAAACTACCCTCCCATCTTTCATACAGACTGGACAGCATGGATTTTATACGATTAGGTGGTTTTAGCTGGCTTCCTTTGTCAGACAAGGAGTAAGTCCAGATTGCATTAGTTAGGTCATAGATGTTAGTGTTGTGCGTGCAACACTACATCTTTTGTAGATTTAGGATCTAAAGGTGGAGAGTACAAGTGTACCTCTATACACCTTATTGGTGGATAAGTTCTCCATTCTTTCGGAGACTATAAATCCTACTCATCTGCGTCACACAGATGACGCCACTTCCTTCTTTCTCTCGTGCTTGTTTGAGATGCTTCGCCTCTCTTCTTTTTCTCCAGTTTTCACTTCTCTTAGCCGGCCGGATGTTGATTGAACCTTGCATGACTGATCGAGCCAAGTTGGGACATTCCCCTTTAATTAGGAAAACCTAGAAATCCCTTGCACTAAACCCATTCAAGAAGATAATCTAACATCCTTAATCGAGAATTTTCCTAAGTCAAGGCTTAGGATGTAATTAACTACGGGGGCTTGCGCCCGTAGGAAACCGATCCCTACAATCAAATAAACCTCATTCGAGCTGATGTATCGAATGGGGGAAATCTCGTGAATTTAGGGTTATAGATATTATTATCCATCGAGGTGCGTAAGTGAAAACCCGCTATCCTCCATGGCTAATCGTATATATAACTCCATCTGCTCTTCCATCGGCCTGCTTGTGCCGGGTGTAAAGGCCTACGACCATTTTGTCCTACGGGATAGTGTGATCGTACTCTTTGCATTCGAACCACACGAGCAGAATCCTTTCGGAGACCCACAATGATCTTTCAGCCACCATCGCCTATTTATGATCTCCCAACTATTGTCGACACAAGTAATATGTTATATGACCGAAGCAACCTAGCTATCAACACTAATGTCGAACATATTGACTATGTTGCCCAACTATGATCACTCGATTACTACTACTAAACTACAATCTCTTGACTGGCGTTGGCCGACCATCATCTTCAATCATTAAATTTAATTTGAGTAAACACAATACATATGTAATCAATTAATACTTGAAAGCTTATTATTATTGAAAAATTTAATCCAAATATTCTGATTTTTTTTTTTTTTTTTCATTTTAAAACCTCAATTAGAAGACCAGAGCGATAAGTCACATTTCAATCAATAACAAATGAATAATTAGAGCTTATAAATAATTTTCCCCCAAGATAAAAACCATATAATCTTGCACAATACTTAGGAAAAAAAAAATTCAAAGCCATCTTATTCCATTCCAATTATGATCGATTTCAACACCATTTTCTTACTTGCTTTAATTATCTCATTACAATTTATTATTATTTTCGATTGCCTTAACACCAATATTATAATATTTGGAGTAAAAATATTTCATAATATTACGGTTCAAATTACTTCACATATATATATATAGCTTTTACAAAAGTTGGTTTTTGTATAATAGCTTTACAATCTAACAATTAATTTTATTAAAAAGTTATAAGCATCCCTAGGGGTCTAAGTGAGCCGAGCCAGCTCGAGCTCAACTAGTTAACGAGCTCATGAGTCTAGCTTCTCGAGCCACGATTTTGAACTCGTTAATAATTAATTTAAATTAGCATTATATAATATATTTTAATAATTTTAAATTATTATATATTAAAAAAAAATTCTTACAAAATTGATTTTTTTTTTTTTAATTTAAAACTAAGAAATTGAGCTTAATAATCTACTCAAGCTCCAGCTTTCCAAACATGCTCGAGCCTATAAATTTTTAAACGAGTCGAGCTCGAGACACGCCCGAGCTCATAAAACTGTTCCAAAATCTCCCTCGAAATTTTAATCATGTATCCAAATATTTTATTCTAATTACAATTAAAACCACTTACACAAGCTAATAAGCTGATTAATTTATTATGATTTACATGTTTGACCAATTATTTTAACTTATAAAGTAAATGAAAATTAATACATAAATAAATCTCAAGTCTAAACTATATAGAATTGTCTTGATTATAAATTTCTTTAATATAAAATTAATGTTTGATCGCAGCTCAGCATTACGTTATCATGACTTGGTCTCACGTATTTTACTTGGGATGAATTTTAATTAGTGGTAATGGCAGCTTAACAGTCTATTTAGGGTTTGTAAAATGATCCCACTCCTTTTAAGCCGGGTTTATTTAATTATAAAGCACTCCATTTTTATTGGCTACTACAGTATTAATAGCAGAGAATTTACAGCCTATTTGAAAATTCTTAAAATATAATTATTTATAAAATTGCATTATATTTTTTGATGCCATAGCGGCAATTATAGAGAATTTATAATTGATATATCACCAAAAAATTATCTTGACCGGATACGAATCTCGAGGTAAAGTTGAATCAGAAACTTCCGAAATTAATTCTGGGACCAACACAGGACTTTCTACCGGTCGCCGACTGTTGCCAGACTTCTGGCAGGTCAGCTACTGACTTCAAAGTTTCACGCGACTACCGATCATCATCGGACTTCCGCCCTTTAGCAAACTTACACCAGAGTTCCCACCTGGTTGTCGATTGACGTCGGATTTCCGCTCAACTCTCCAAACTATTGTATTTTCACCGTCCTCAAGTTTCGAGGCGGTTCAATTTTTGTAACCTATTCAAACAATGGTGAAATCATTTCGACTAGGTGGCCTTGTGATTTTTTTCTTTTTTTAGGGGTTTTCCACGTAAAAAACCTAGTGCTTTTGAGATATCTATTTATGTGTTGGATATCCGTACAACGCAAAGATGAAAAATTCTCTCTACTACTACGTATATTTTAGACCGCAACAACGATGCATTTAAACACATCAAATTTGACCTAAATTGTTGAATTTCAAATATTTCATAACCTTACTCTGTATTTCTTTTACTTCAAATCGAACACCTAAAATTTCAGAACTCCTACATTTGAAATTAGGGGCTCATAAAAACAAAAAAACCTATATTCACATTATGATAGCCATTTAAAAAATAAATATATAAAAAAATTGTTTCAAACAGATCCTTAATAAAAAAAATCCCTCAAAAACATCTTCACCTCCATTCAATAAACTAACCAACTCCTTTCCTAAATATCAATAGAGGATTTAAAAAAAAAAAACTTAATTAAGAAAATTATATGTGCTAATGATCAGTATATTCATTATTAATCACAATGTTAATCACTTAAGAATCTTAAGAATTTCTTCTTTTCTTTTTGAATTAAAGAGAGGAAAAATATATGAGATGTCAAATAATGAAACTACAAAGAAAATGTCTAACACTTTTCATTTCATATTGTTTGACATTTGCAATAATATAATATTAGCTTTCTTTCCTTCTAAGTTTATGCACCTAATCATTTACAACTTACTAAGTAAGTATAAAAAAATTCTTTTTTTTTTTTGAGAGGAAGCAATATTTTTATTTGTTAGTTTAGGATAATCTAATATTAAAAAGAAAATTGATTTAAATACCATTCACTTAGTTTAAGGGCAATCTAATTTTAGATGAGCCCAACTTGGATTGACATATTAAAAAATGGATCTATATTGATACCTCTAATAATCTACAAAGAAGATTTCGATATGTACCACAAATGATTTTCATATTATAATTAGATTAAATATATTGTAACCATCCAACTAAATGATGTTTAACCTGGTTACTATGTCAATTTAAGGCTAATTGACTCAATCGATTATGTTTTATTGAAGACAATTATGATTAGGGCGGGACTCGCGGACACAGCTTGAATTTAGGTTGATTATTTATTGATTATATTGAATAGAGATGTCTGTAGCTTTTGGTCAATGTCTCGGCTATAGTAGAGTTGATTAGAGTATACTTGAGTTGTTATGTCTTGACCAAGTCGAATTTGGAATGACACTCTTTGATTGGGTTGGCATACATATATTATATATAATTCTAGCTCATTAGCTTAGTGACTCTATACCAACTCGATTTTGGGTTAACTTACCTTGAATGGTTAGAATTCAGGCTAACCAGTTTAGACTAGATTGCCTTTGAGTTGACTAATGTTGATCAAATAAAGTTTCGGGCATAATTCCAATTAACTTTAAGTTGATTGTGTTTGTGTAAATTAGCTAAGATTGAAGATGGATGGGGTAATTAATCAAGTTATTGTAGCAAATATTTCACAACATTTAAAATCATTGCTATTTGTTGCAGCGATTTCCATCGTTATAATTCTATAATCTTGCAGTAGTATAAATCACTATAATTTTGAAAGAAGTATTATAGTGTTTATTACGAGCGTATATAATGAAATTAGATGATTATGAAATAGATGCGATAATTCTAAAATAGTTTGGATATAAGTTATTCAATTTTATTACTGAATAATAAGTTGAGGCTAGTGATAATGATAATGATGATTGTGATGAAAAAAAAAGTTATATAGTATAGAATATGTAGTTATAAATAAAAGAAAAAAAAATCGCAAAATTTGAAAGGGGGATTTACAAATAACTTTATTAATAACTTAAAGTTTTAACATAAATCACTGTGATTAATTGAACCAACCTTAATTACATAATACATTGAGATGCATCAAATTAATTACTAATGATTAACAAACTATTAACATTTTAAGTGAATAGGATATTAATTAATGTGAAAAAATTATGACTAAGTCATTGAATATTTTTAAAAATATTATTTATTTATAAAATATTAAATTTAAGTAAAATCTTTTATAATTTATGATTTATCATAAAAAAATATTAAAGATAATTCTGTTATTTGGGAGGGAATCTTTCTCTATGATCTCTTTAAACTATTCCCATTTTTTACTTTCTTCTAATAACAAAAGTCAATAGATACATTTTAAGCATTACCTTTACCGTCAGGTGAACTAATGTTAAAATCACCGTTTACCACTTTGCTTCTCCACCGACCGTAGCAAACGATCTTCAATCTCCATATGATTAGAGACGGTAAAACAATTTGTTCGGTGACCATACGCGGATTCCTAGTTTACTAATTTTTAAAGAAGGGTTCTCCCGGGAGGGACAGCCGGGCGAGCCTCGCTCTATCCTTCTCTCTCCATTTGTCTCATTTTTTTCTGTTTTTATTCGGCTTGGCGGCGATCTCTCGGTGTCGCCGGCGGCAATCCCTGGGTTATTGCCGGCGCAATCGAGATGGCTGCTGCCGCCAACATTGGGATGATGGATGGGGCGTACTTCGTGGGTAGGAACGAGATCCTTACGTGGATCAATGCCACGCTTCAGCTCAGTCTCTCCCGCGTGGAGGAGGTATTGCCCTCAGTTATTTTTCCGATCCCCAAGCATTTTATTGTATCTCGGTCCGATGATCGGACGACCATTCCTTATTTCATATACGTTTTTGAGTTTTTCTGGCGGAATCGGTTTTTATGATTAAATTTGGCCTGAAATGTGTAGAAATGGCACGTTTATTAAAATATAAGATGGATTGCGTGGGAATCGAGGAGAAATCACTATTTCTTTTCGATATTGGTTTGATGTTTTGACGAAAAGTTGGGGAAATGATTTTTGTTGTTGTTGCGTAGGAGGTTTAGGAATCGGTGATTCCACAGACGGCGGGCGCGAAAGGTTTTCATTAAGAGATGCTGTTTTAGGAATTTTGTGTCGATTGCAATTACTTTTGCGCTCTGGCAGGATTATTTGTTTTGTTTGATCAGAGTCTTTGTAGAGTTTAAATTTCATCCGTCTTTATATGTATTGCAGGCTGCGTCTGGTGCCGTCCAGTGCCAGATGATGGATATGGTCCATCCAGGGGTTGTTTCAATGCACAAGGTAATCGCGTCGTTTTTCTTCTTGCGTAAATTTCATTTGTAATGTTGTTTTCGTTTGCATTACTTATATTTGCTTTGCTTTCAGGTGAATTTTGATGCAAGGTCAGAGTATGACATGATTCAGAATTACAAGATTTTGCAGGACGTTTTCAATAAGCTTAAGATAGAGAAGGTATTTCACTTCAAGCCATTCCTGGCGTTGGTCCTTGATATCCAATCATAATTTGTTCTCAGAAACTGCAAACTTGGAAAGGCCTATAAAGTGCCCTCAAAGCTATGATAAAATATTTAGTTTATTATAAACAAACTATTAGTCGTTATGTAGCCAATCGCAGTTTTGTGGTGACGCACTAACAAGTTTTTGAGTTGTCATTTCCTTAGGCGTTCTCAGATGATACAGATATCGTCTGATGTTCTAGAAATATAAGCCCCAATTTGTTTTCTTCCTTGTTTTCTTGGACAATTCAAGCACCATCGTGTTTAGTTATCATCATTGTTATTATTATTATTATTATTATTATTAAATTCTTGACCTTTTTTTAGGACGATAATGAGTTTCTTAGGAGGATTATGTCTGTGATTTAAAGGTTCTTTAACTATGACCCTGCATCTTTATTATTGAATTGCCCTAAAACACCCCTCTAATGACTTCCGTGAAAGGATAATCCTTAAATCTCATAATATTCAAATTAGAAGCAAAGGTTTTATTCTTTAGCTTCTTAGTTCAGATATTTCCTTATAAGATTATTTAGTTTTGGAAATTCATTATTTCCATTATACATTGTTATTTTCAACTACTGCTCTTCTTGACTTTTCAAGCCATTGTTCACTAAATAAGGAACATAAGCACAATACCTTAACCTTGACTATTTTCTAGGGTCCTGAGATGTAATTAATCATAATAGATTGCCTTTATAAGAAGCCTCCATCTCCATAATAAAATAAACCTCAAACAGTTTTATTGATTCATTAAGGGATATCTCTTGGTTATTCCAATCTATATGCCACTGATTTTCATGGGTATATATAATATGATAGTTGGTAATGATTATCCTTTTCGTACAATCTAATGAATATCTTTCAATGTAATAACAATTTTTAAAGCTTTTTATTTTTTCTTTGTGCTTGTGTTATACTTTTTGATCTACATCAAGAAGAGGAATGCACCATTTGAGTAGGTGTGAGCTCCTTAAGGAAGAAGAAGGGGAAGAAGATAGATTAGAAAAAGGAAGAAATTAAAAACTTATTTCTTGAATTCAATTACAATCTTTGGGGTCTATTTATAATGTTTATATAAACCGGTTTTGGGTTTAATAAAGGGTTAGACCAGCTGGTTCAATATAAATGAAATAAAAGAACATGCAATGGATTTGAGACTGGTTTAATGCTAAAATAAGTTGATCCATGAGTTGTTGTAGGGGTCTCAATCTTTGAAAGATTTACTTCCTTCATCATTTATGATGGGCTTTAAATATTCTATTATCTTGAGGTCGATTTTTTGAAGTGTTCATCCATTCTTGACATTCTTGTTGTACTAATTCTCAATCCCAAAAAATATATTGTTGCTTAGCACTTCCATCTTCATGAAAAGTAACCTTGCCCTCAATGTTGAGAGATGGAAAAGAAGCAGAAAGAGCTTTCATGTGTAACTCTTGGTACCAAGTAGTCATAGGTCCTTCAAGATGAAAGGAAGCTATTGAGAAGGGATTCGATCGACGGAACCAAGGATGCTGACGGAAGATGAAGGATCTAGATGGAGTGGAAGAGGTGGGTGTTCAATGCACAAACTATTAAGTTTTTTGTCAATAGAATGCATGAAAGCATGAAATTGTTGAAGTGATGAGCCAATGAGGCAAATTGAACACTCACTTGTTGTAGGAATTTTTGGATTTTGGAGAATTGTAATTCTTGATTGGTTTGTGTTTTTTGGAGAGCTTCTGCAAAATTTGCACTTTTTATGATGATTTAAGGTTCTTGAATTGGTACCTGATGAATGCTAGAGAAAACCAGTAAATTTGCAAGCGGGGAATGACGGATGGTAGCTTTATTATTGATGTTGTAGATGTTGGACCTGTTCTTATTGAGTCGGTCTTGGGGCTGCAGTTGTTCTTGATGCAGGAATTTGGAATTTGTTCTTGTTGGACTGTTTCTTGAACTTGAAGGCTAAAATTTGAATATAATGAAGTAGCGGAAGAATTTCTGGAGTGGCGACAGGAATGCTGCAGGAAACTGAAGAGGAATGATTTGGAAAGCTGTTTTGTTGAAGAAAACAATAAGAAGAGGGCTGGAAGAGCATTTGGTTGCAGAATCTTGCAGCTGGCTGGCTCTTAATTGCTGCATATTTCTGAATCTGAAGCTGATGCAAGTTCTGGAACTGTTCTTGAATCTGATCTCTGGGCCTATTCTTGATGCTAGGATCAATTCTGATGCTCCGCTGACTGTTTCTTGCAGCTGAAAATAGTATCTGATGGCAGATTCTTGAAGGCAGCACATTTTTGGAGGTGAACGGAGAATCTAAATGGTGCTGATTTCTTGATGTTATTCTTGAATGCAGCAGATTAGCAGGCTGAAATGAAGGCTGTGGTAATGTAGACTGCTCGCCCCAAGGATGAGGAGGTGGAGAATTGAGTTTTTGTGGTGGAGAAGATGTGGGGTGGCTGGAAAGTGGGCTGTCTATGGTGGAGAGTGCTGGGCAGTAGGGTAGGAGTTGGCAAGGTAAGTTTTTGGGGAGAGAAGAGGGCTGGTGGCTGAAAAGAAGTGTTGGCTGCGGTGGAGACTGCTGGTCGGTAGGAGGAGGGGGAAGTAGGATTTTTAGTGCAATGAGAGCATCGTTTGTTATGCTTCTTGATCTACATCAAGAAGGGGAATGCACCTTTTGAGTAGATGTGGACTCCTGAAGAAGAAGGGGAAGAAGAGAGATTAGAAAATGAAGAAACTAGAGATCTTATTTCCTAAATTCAATTACAACCTTTAGGTTCTATTTATAATATTTACATAAACCAATTTTGGGTTTAATAAAGGACTAGACTAGCTAGTTCAATACAAGTAAAATAAAAGACCATGCAATGGGTTTGAGACCAATTTAATGCTGAAATAAATTGAACCACGATTTGTTATAGCTGGCCCGTTGTTATAGTCCTCTTAATCTTTAATAGATTTGCTTCCTGCTTCTTCTATAAGAGATTTTAAATATTTTATTATCTTGATGCAGATTTTTTGAATTGTTTACCAATTGTTGACATTGTTGTTGTACTATCTTTGAATCCAAAAAAATATATTGTTGCTTAACAGCTTGAGTGCTAGTTGGATGTGATCTATCTAGCAAGTTGCAAGTGTAGTGAGTGCTACTTTCCAATAGAAACTACCTCCTCGATTGCGTGAGGCCTAAATTTCAAATTTTGGAGAGTTATTTCTATTGTGATGTAGAATATTCATGGCAATAGACATAAATTGTTTAATATTTTAATTTTATATTAAGATTCAACATACATAGAGATAAAGAAGATTTGTAATAGACCCTAGAGTTTTTGAGTGGAAAACCCATAAAGAGAAAAATCATGGACCAAGCCCACTTGAAATGATTCCACTAATGTATGTTGTTGATTAAAAATGATGCCCTTCCTGATAATAGGAGAATGTATTAATATAATATAGTAGACACAAACTATAGAAAATGAATTCTATGGTGAAAGTTAGAAGAGCCTTGAGGCATTGAAGTTGGCTTTAAGAGCTCATTTGTTGTTTGTTCCAACGTTCTCCTTTGATGAAAAAAGATTAGAGACCAAGAATTTCGGTAGAAATATTGGTTTTGAAGTATGAAGTCATTGTTTGTGTCGATAGTGTACATTGACCTTATTAATGATAGTGTGGGTTGACGTTGTTAGCAATGACCGGTGACAAAATAGCAGACATTGATGTTAGTGTGGACCAACAATTGTTGCGTGATGATGGTAGGGAGATGGTAGTTAGGCGATAGTGTTCAAAAGTTGTAGTCAAACGACAACGATTGAGAGATTATAGTTAAGCAACTGTGTTCGAGAGATTGTAGTCGTGCAACTATAATTGGATGATGGTGATCAACAGATGTAATATCAAAATCTGCTCCAGGATCGTCCAGGACGATCTGGGATCGTCCTGGGACGATCTGGGATCGTCCTGGGACGATCAGTTGAGAATTTGCTCCAGAATTTGCCCAGATTTGCTCCAGGTGTTTTTCTGTAGGCATCGTCCAGGCCGATTGAGGCATCGGCCAGGCCGATGTGCACTGTTCAAAATATCGGCCGGAAAATAGTTCTGGGAACCGTCCAGGACGATCGAATTTGGTCTGATCGTCCTGGGACGATCTTGAGATCGGCCGGGCCGATCTGTGTATTATAAAACTGAAATCAGTCGTTTTGAAGAGAGAGAAAATCAAAATAAAATATCTGATTTTTCAGAGGAGAGAGAAAGTCGAAAAGCTTTTTGGAAAAGTGGATTTTCGGGCGACTCGGAGCTGTTTTCGTCCGACGAGACTGTTCAGGAAATTGTTGTACGCAAGGTAAGGCACATTCCGCCTTTCTCAATTTTCAGAACCGTCGTGTTTGGCGGTATTTTCTGTCCGGATTTTGTTTATGTTAGCGATTTTCGTCCGTATCTTTTGATTGATTCAGTTTTTACCGCGTAACTTTTTGTATATTGTTGCCGTGCCGGGTGTGCACGTTTTGACTATATTTTGAAGATTTTTGTCCAGGTATTTTTGATTCGACGGAGTTTTTAGTCGACTGGATTTTTCTGTGTAATTGAAAATCGTCTGTGCAGTAGAATAAATGTTCTGAAATGTTATTATCTACATTCTGTACGAATTTGGTAAATTGTGATTTTCAGGAAAAATTATGTAAATTCCGTATACTGTCGTTGTGCTGCCCGATTTTTGTCTGATTTCTGATTTTGTCTGGATTTCTCTGAATTGATATGCTATTTGTATATGCTATACAAAGGGAGTTATAAGGGGTCTGGATCCTATGAGATTCAGTTAGTGTCTGGGAAATCTGAAATGAGCTCAATCTGAATTCTGTTCTGTTCCGGATCCGAGGAAATCTGTTTAGGTGCTATAAGCACTATATATGTATTCTGGTGCGATAAGCACATCTGTTCTGGTGCCGTGAGCACAAAGGGAGACATAAGAGGCCTGGATCCTATGAGATTCAGTCAGTGTCAGGGAATTTAGCTATTAATTATATATCTGATATCTGATATCTATTTGTTCTGATCTGTTCCGTTCTGATCTGTTTCTGATTTGATATATGTCTGTTTCAGTTCCGATCTGATTTTGATTTGATATGTCCGTATCTGTTCTGATTTGATCTGTTTTGTTATGAACTGTCCGATTATGATTTCTGTACGAAGATTCCGATATCTGTCTGATTCTGTTTTGGTTTCTGATTTGGATTTGGGTCTGATGTGTATGGTTTTGGATTCTGGAAGTTTTGATTGGAGGTTTGTTGCTTTGCTGAGCTGTTGAGCTCACTCTTGTTTTCTGGTGATTTTCAGGTTCTGGAAAAGGGAAGGAAGTCCAGGACTAGAGTTCAGAGTCCGATCTGTGATTGGTACTTTTGTACTTTTGATTTTTGTACGGTCATGGCTTTTCTTCTGTTAGCCATGTACCGTATTTGTAGATAATTGTTTTGAGGAAAAGAAAGAAAAATATAGATGATTTGTTCCGCTGCATTTGATGATTCATAGTAGCTCTGGTCTGTTCTGTGTGTTGGTTTTTGAGTTGAAATAATTTGGAAGATTTTGTTCAGTAAGCAAATTCCAAAGCCAGATCCTGGTCAGTCAGTTTGTTCGTTTCCGTGCCGCGACCCAGTGCGAGCGGGATCCGTCCCGGATCCGGTCGGGTCGTGACAACAGATCATAGTCAGACGACAATGGTCTTGAGATGACAGTCTGATGATGGAGTTTGGTAGATTTTAGTCGGATGATAGTGGTCGGGAGGACGTACTTGGGCAATGGCAGTTGGATATCGTAGTTTGACTATGGTGGTTGAGAGATAGTCAATAAGCAATGGTGGTCAAGAGATTTTTTGAAATGCTCATCAATTCTTGACATTCTTGTTGATGTGAAACATATATGCGATGGAGTTACTTTACGAAATTAAAGCGAGCAATTTTAACAAAATAATCCAAGATAAATTTATTGCTTATAACAATGGTTTGATCCTTAGAATTCTTAGTTTTTAACTTGGTTTGGCAAAGTAGAGCAAGATCAATCCACCAAACAATTCAAGAAACACAGAAGAATTGTAAAGCTACGACGTTGCACAAGAATCCACGATTTAATATTGAGAACTTTCACCTTTGGAGCTCATACGCTCAACTAGTCTAGGCTTTAGCGGAAGAAGAATCTCCACATTAGAACCGAAGTCACTCCGAGGAAGAAGGAGCCTAAGATCGTCATTCTTGGATAGGTGGCCGGAGTGGTGGAGGGTGGCGGTCGTCCAATGATACGATATTCTGGCAGTTTCTGGGTGAAGTACTATCACGACCCGACCCGAAACGAGACGGATCCCGCCCGCGCTGGATCGCGACGGAGCTGCACTAACCAGGATCTAGCTTTGGAATTTGGTTCGGAACTGAATCTTCCAAATAATTAATTCACACAGACTAACAAACACAGAGCTACTATGTATCATCAAATGCAGCGGAACAAAACATCTATCCGATTTCATTTCCTCAAAACAATCATCTACAGAACAGTACATGGCTTTCGACAGAAAGAAAGACAGAACAGAAAAGCCATGACTGTACAAAAACCAAAAGTACAAAAGTACCTATACTGATCAGACTCTGAACTAATCCTGGACTTCCTTGCCTTTCCCAGAACCTGAAAACCACCAGAAAGCAAGGGTGAGCTCAACAGCTCAGTAAAGCAACAAACCTCCAATCAAAATCCTCAGAATCTTAAAACCAACACAGTAGACAAATTCGTACAGAATCGAAACAGATTCGGACAGATATCAAATCAACAAAACTATACGGAAACGGAAGTTGTATCAAATCAGAAACATAACAAATCAGACACATCAGATCAACAGAATCAGAATCGTACAGATCATATCGGAACAGAACAAATCATATCAAAATCATGTAGCAGATCAAATATTTAATTAATAGCTAAATTCCCTGACACTGACTGAATCTCATAGGATCCAGGCCACTTATGCCTCCCTTTGTGCTCACGGCACCAAAACAGATCAGATCAGATGTGCTTATAGCACCAGAATACATATATAGTGCATATAGCACCTAAACAGATTGTTTCCTCGGATCCGGAACAGAACAGATATCAGATTTCATATTGAGCTCATTTCAGAATTCTCAGACACTAACTGAATCTCATAGGATCCAGGCCCCTTATAACTCCCTTTATATAGCATATACAGATAGCATATCAATTCAGAAGATTTCCGGACAAAACAGAAATTACTCAAAAAATCGGGCAGTACAACGGCAGTATACGGAATTTACACAATTTTTCCTGAAAATCAAAATTCACCAAATTCGCACAGAATATAGATATCAACATTTTAGAACATTTATTCTACTGCACAGATAATTTCCAAGTTCACAGAAAAATCCAGTCGACTAAAAACACAGTCGAATCAAAAATACCCGGACAAAAATCTTAAAAAAATAACCAAAATGTGCACACTCGGCACTTCAACAAAATACAGAAAGTTACGCGGTAGAAACTAAACCAGTCGGAAATTAAGGACGAAAATCGCGAACAAAACTTAATTCCGGACAGATAATACCGCCAAACTCGACGGTTCTGAAAATTGAGAAAGTCGGATTGTGCCTTACCTTGCGTACAGCAATTTCCTCAACAGTCTCTTCGGACGAAAACAGCTCGGCGTCGCCCGAAAATCCACTTTTCCACTTTTTCCTTCGTTTTTCTCTCTCCTCAACTTTTTCTCTCTCTTCAAAATATCTCATTTCTATATATATCCAAACTGATCGTCCTGGACGATCGAGCTTCGTACCGGACGATCCATGAAGAGAATGATTTCGTCCAGACGAAAATTGAACATCGTCCCTGGCGAAGGGTTCACTGACTTATTTTCGTCCAGACGATCCTGATTTCGTCCAGACGAACCATACAGCCAAACATGATTTTCTCTGCACAACCTGTACCGATCGTCCCGGACGATCCGACTTCGTCCGGACGAACCTGGAGCAAAAACTGATATTACAATCTCCCCAACTTAAAAAAAAATGTCGTCCTCGACATTATCCAGTCCAAACTCAGTCAAAACAAGTATGGGTACAACCGTCTCATGTCAGACTCCTTCTCCCAAGTGGCTTCCCGTGCAGTACGGTGCTTCCACTGGACTTTAACCATTGGAATCTGTTTACTTCTTAGCTTTCGTACGTCGTATGCCAAAATCAACTCTGGCTCTTCCTTGTACGTCAGATTCTCCTGAATCCCAACCTCATCAGCAGATACTTTCTTCCCAGAGTCGGATACCCACTTCCTCAGAGTGGATACGTGAAACACATTATGCACATCAGGCATCGAATCAGAAAGCATCAATTTGTAAGCAGCTTTTCCAATCCTTTCCAGGATTTCAAAAGGTCCAACATACCTCGGACTAAGCTTGCTCACCTGACCAAATCTGCTCACACCCTTCATCGGGCTGACTTTGACATACACAAAGTCACCAACCTGAAACTCTACAAATCTGTGCTTCTGATTGTAATACTTCTGCTGTCGATCTTGAGCAGCTTTCAATCTTTCTCTTATCAAATTGATCTTCTGAGCAGTTTCATCAGCAAAAGTGGCTCCCAAAGCCTGCCTATCTCCGACCTCCGTCAGAGTCAAAGGAGTACGGCACTTCCTGCCATACAAAGCTTCGTACGGTGCCATACCGATACTGGACTGAAAACTGTTGTTATAGGCAAACTCAATCAGCGGAATATGATCTTCCCAGCTTCCGCTAAAGTCCAAAACACAAAGTCTTAACAGATCTTCCAGTATCTGAATAGTCCTCTCAGACTGTCCATCGGTCTGAGGATGAAAGGCTGTACTAAAATGCAGTTTTGTACCCAAGCCTTGCTGAATGCCTTTCCAAAGTCTGGAAGTAAAACGTCCATCTCGATCAGATACGATCACACAAGGCACACCGTGCAATCTGACTATCTCTTTCACATATATCTGTGCCAAGCGATCAACTGAATCCGTCTGTCTGATCGGAAGAAAATGGGCTGACTTCGTCAATCGATCTACAACCACCCAAATAGCGTCGTGCCCTTGTCTAGAACGAGGGAAACCCATCGCAAAATCCATCGTTACCTCCCCCCATTTCCACTCAGGGATAGGCAACGACTGCAACAATCCACCTGGTCGCTGATGCTCTGCCTTTACCAACTGACAGGCTTCGCATCTCGACACAAATTCTGCTACATCTTTCTTCATCCCAGGCCACCAGAACAAAAGCTTCATATCAGCGTACATCTTACCACTGCCTGGATGTACAGTGTAGCCTGAATGATGAGATTCATACAGAATCTCCTGCCTCAAGTCTCCAAACACAGGTACCCACAACCTGTTCTTACAGAAAATAGCACCAGAATCAGAAATTCGAAGTTCAGGAGTCTTACCAGATCCAATCTGAGCAATCAGCTTCGAATAATCAGAATCTGCCTTCTGGGCTTCTTGAATCCTTGTTTCCAAAGTAGACCGAATACTCATCTGAGCCAACTCCAAACCACTGGAGGAAATCACTTCCAGCTGCAAACGCTCCATATCACGAATCAGAAAGTCATCACAAGTAAGCTGAATACCTGATAATCCAGAAGACTTCCTGCTCAAGGCATCTGCTACCACATTAGCCTTACCAGGCTGATACTGAATAGTCAAATCATAATCTTTGATCAACTCGAGCCACCTTCTTTGTCTCAGATTCAGATCCTTCTGAGTAAAAATATACTTCAGGCTCTTATGATCAGTGAAAATCTCACATCTGACGCCATACAGGTAATGACGCCAAATCTTCAAAGCAAACACAACTGCAGCTAACTCCAGATCATGCGTCGGGTAATTCTTCTCATGTGGCTTTAACTGTCTAGAAGCATAAGAAATTACCTGACCATGCTGCATCAGGACACATCCCAGTCCTTTCAGTGAAGCATCACTGAACACCTGAAAACCTTCCGTACCTGACGGAAGTGCTAACACTGGAGCTGAAGTCAAACAATCCTTCAATCGCTGAAAACTCGCCTCACACTCCGGTGTCCAAACAAAAGGTACTGACTTCTGAGTCAGTCTCGTCAGAGGCGTCGAAATCTGTGAAAATCCCTTCACAAATTTCCTGTAATATCCAGCCATGCCCCAAAGAAACTACGTACCTCAAATACCGTAGTCGGCCTTGGCCAATTAGCAACTGCCTGAATCTTCTGGGGATCTACAGAAATGCCTTCTCCGCTAATCACATGCCCCAGAAAAGAAATGCTCTTCAGCCAGAATTCACACTTGGAGAACTTGGCATACAGCTGATGCCGCCTCAAAGTCTCTAACACAATCCTCAAATGTCTGGCATGATCATCCTCAGATGCAGAATATACCAGAATATCGTCAATGAAGACGATCACAAACTGATCCAGATACTCCCTGAATACTCGGTTCATCAGATCCATGAAAATAGCAGGCGCGTTGGTTACCCCAAAAGGCATAACCAAAAACTCATAGTGCCCGTACCGAGTACTAAAAGCTGTCTTCACCACATCAGCTTCCTTCACCTTCACCTGATAATATCCGGATCGCAAATCAATCTTCGAAAATACTGAAGATCCGGAAAGCTGATCAAACAAGTCGTCAATCCGAGGCAAAGGATACTTGTTCTTGATCGTGACCTTGTTCAAATCTCTGTAATCGATACACATACGGAGTGTACCGTCCTTCTTCTTCACAAACAGAACAGGTGCTCCCCAGGGCGAAACACTAGGGCGCACAAAACCTCTATCAACCAACTCCTGAAGCTGAACTTTCAACTCAGAAAGTTCTTTCGGTGCCATCCTGTACGGAGCTTTCGATATCGGAGCGGTACCAGGAAAAATATCGATAGAGAACTCCACATCTCTATCCGGAGGTAAACCAACCAGCTCCTCAGGAAAAATATCAGCAAACTCCCGTACCACAGGGATCTCAGAAACAGAACCAACCTCTAGGTTCAAATCCCGCACCGAAGCCAAAAACACTGGGCATCCCTTCTTCCACATCCTGTTCACTTCCAATACCGAAATCAGACTGGAGAGAACACCTCGTAATCCCTGAAATACTACTCTTTCTCCAGCCATAAGCAAACTCACTTGCTTCTTCAGACAGTCTATCTGGGCTTCATACTGACTCAACCAATCCATGCCCAGAATTACATCATACGATGAAATCGGCAACCGAATCAAACTTGATTTCCACTTCTTGCCAGCAATCTCGATCTCACACAAACAAAATTGCCGAGCAATCAATGGATTCCCAGCCGGTAAAATCACAGACAAAGAAACCGGAAGTAAAAGAGAATCCAAACGTAAGCCTCAAAACAGTGCTCGGACAGAAAAGAATGACTCGCTCCAGAGTCAAACAAAACACGACAGGGCTGATCAGAAATGTAAATCGTACCTGTCACAACATCGGGAGCATCTCGAGCCTCCTGCTGACTCAAGCTGTAAACTCGTGGCTGAACTGGAACAGGAGCTGAAGCAACGGAACTACTCTGTTCCCTCTGAACAGTAGGTGGTCTCCGTGGTGCAGAACTAGAACTACCACCTCTTCCAGCAAATCCCTCAGGGCGAGGAGGAACAGTCCTCGGTCTTCCTGCTGAACCGGCAGGTCTGACAAGGCCCTCAGATCGCTGATCAAATCCCATCTGCGGACACTCTGCAATCCGATGTCCTGACTGACCACATCGGAAGCACAGACCAGCCATCCTATAACATTGGCCGAAGTGTCGCCGTCCACAGTTTTGGCACACAGGTGCCGAACTGACTGATCCCGAACTCGTCGTACTGGTAACAGTACCAGACGATCCTCCGCTCCTTCTGGAATCTCCAGATCCAGAACCGGAAACAAATCTCCTCTTTCCGGAGGAACCACTGCCAGATGCCTCGCCTCCAAACCTCTTCCTACTCGCAGTCCACCGCTGCTGAGTAGCCATCAAATCGTTCTCTAACAATCGAGCTCGCTCCACAAGCTCGGAGAAATCAGTAATCCGGAATGGTATCAGGGGCTGCCTCAAGGTATCTCGCAATCCCTTCAGAAATCTGTAACATCTCTCAGCAGAAGTGCTAACCAGCTGCGGAGCGTACCTGGCTAATGCAGTAAACTCAGCCTCGTACTGCATCACCGTCTTGCTCCCCTGAACAAGCCTCAGAAAGTTCTCCTGCATCTGCTGTCGTGCAGAAGGGGGAACAAACCAATCTCGGAATACTTCAGTGAACTCTTCCCAAGTAATCAAAGAGTTCAGTCTGCCCTGAAATCTGGCTGCCTGCTGGCCGTCCCCACCAGTGCTCAGCCTCTCCGTCTAACAGAAAACTGCTAACGGTACCTTCCTGTCTGACGGACACTGCATCCCGTCAAAGGTCTTCTCCACTCTCCTCAGCCACTCTTCAGCAGCTCTGGGCTCAACAGCGCCCTCAAACCTCGGAGGTTTCAACCTCAAAAACAACTGCAAATGTCTATCCAGGTCATCAGATCTGACAGTAGAAGCTCTACTCTGAGTCTCGCTCATCATCTGAGCAACCAGCGAAGCAAACTGAGAAAGCGTATCAGCACCGACCACTGGGGCTGTACTCCCCACTGGTGCTGCCTGATCGGCACTCTGACCATCTGTCATGTCTGGGTCTGGCTGATCCATACAGAAAAATCCAGAAAATCCGGAAAAACTATCACAAAAAAACAACAAAAATAAAAAGCCAAACAAATCAAAATTACCCCCCAGACAGACTTACTGATCACTTCCTATAGCTCTGTTTCACAAAATTCTCAAATTCCAAAAAACCATTGCTCTGATACCAAAAAGCTTATCACGACCCGACCCGAGACGAGACGGATCCCGCCCGCGCTGGATCGCGACGGAGCTGCACTAACCAGGATCTAGCTTTGGAATTTGGTTCGGAACTGAATCTTCCAAATAATTAATTCACACAAACTAACAAACACAGAGCTACTATGTATCATCAAATGCAGCGGAACAAAACATCTATCCGATTTCATTTCCTCAAAACAATCATCTACAGAACAGTACATGGCTTTCGACAGAAAGAAAGACAGAACAGAAAAGCCATGACTGTACAAAAACCAAAAGTACAAAAGTACCTATACTGATCAGACTCTGAACTAATCCTGGACTTCCTTGCCTTTCCCAGAACCTGAAAACCACCAGAAAGCAAGGGTGAGCTCAACAGCTCAGTAAAGCAACAAACCTCCAATCAAAATCCTCAGAATCTTAAAACCAACACAGTAGACAAATTCGTACAGAATCGAAACAGATTCGGACAGATATCAAATCAACAAAACTATACGGAAACGGAAGTTGTATCAAATCAGAAACATAACAAATCAGACACATCAGATCAACAGAATCAGAATCGTACAGATCATATCGGAACAGAACAAATCATATCAAAATCATGTAGCAGATCAAATATTTAATTAATAGCTAAATTCCCTGACACTGACTGAATCTCATAGGATCCAGGCCACTTATGCCTCCCTTTGTGCTCACGGCACCAAAACAGATCAGATCAGATGTGCTTATAGCACCAGAATACATATATAGTGCATATAGCACCTAAACAGATTGTTTCCTCGGATCCGGAACAGAACAGATATCAGATTTCATATTGAGCTCATTTCAGAATTCCCAGACACTAACTGAATCTCATAGGATCCAGGCCCCTTATAACTCCCTTTATATAGCATATACAGATAGCATATCAATTCAGAAGATTTCCGGACAAAACAGAAATTACTCAAAAATCGGGCAGTACAACGGCAGTATACGGAATTTACACAATTTTCCTGAAAATCAAAATTCACCAAATTCGCACAGAATATAGATATCAACATTTTAGAACATTTATTCTACTGCACAGATAATTTCCAAGTTCACAGAAAAATCCAGTCGACTAAAAACACAGTCGAATCAAAAATACCCGGACAAAAATCTTAAAAAAATAACCAAAATGTGCACACTCGGCACTTCAACAAAATACAGAAAGTTACGCGGTAGAAAAACTAAACCAGTCGGAAATTAAGGACGAAAATCGCGAACAAAACTTAATTCCGGACAGATAATACCGCCAAACTCGACGGTTCTGAAAATTGAGAAAGTCGGATTGTGCCTTACCTTGCGTACAGCAATTTCCTCAACAGTCTCTTCGGACGAAAACAGCTCGGCGTCGCCCGAAAATCCACTTTTCCACTTTTTCCTTCGTTTTTCTCTCTCCTCAACTTTTTCTCTCTCTTCAAAATATCTCATTTCTATATATATCCAAACTGATCGTCCTGGACGATCGAGCTTCGTACCGGACGATCCATGAAGAGAATGATTTCGTCCAGACGAAAATTGAACATCGTCCCTGGCGAAGGGTTCACTGACTTATTTTCGTCCAGACGATCCTGATTTCGTCCAGACGAACCATACAGCCAAACATGATTTTCTCTGCACAACCTGTACCGATCGTCCCGGACGATCCGACTTCGTCCGGACGAACCTGGAGCAAAAACTGATATTACAAGTACAGCCAACACTCATAGTCTGGAATCCAATGGAAAGGCAATACAGAGCTCTGATGCGAATGTTTGGATGCTTGCAAGGTGGCGGACAGCAGCACACAACTTCTAGCTGTCCGTGGATAGCAGTTTGGCAATTTCAGGGTGGCGAACAGCCATCCAGCTTGATCTGGACTCCTTGGACAGAAATCTGATGTTTCTGGACAGCAGCTTTTAGGTTTTGGAAGGGTGAACAGCCACTGTTATCATGCAGAAAAGTCTGGACAGCACGTCACCTGCTGGAACACAAGGCCAACCGAGAATCACATGGAAAAGAGAGGAGAACGTGGGGAAACTAGTGGGAAGTAACGGGTGTGGTTGGGACAGATTTGGAAAGGAGAGTTATAGAGTGTATGGGAAGGATTTAATTCAGTATGAGGGAGAATAATGGGCGGCAGCTCAGGTTGAGATTTGGGTGGGTGATTAATGAGTAATTATGGAGATTGAGGTGGGGCCCACCTAATTACTCAATTGATTTCAATAAAAATATGAAATAATGTCAGCTCTAAACACAAAAGAGTTTCCTAAATTACAGGCAATTAATGGGGTGGATTTTGAATTTCAAAACCGAAATTCAAATCCAATTGATTCAATTGCATGAATTAAGGAAACACTTTTGGAAACAATATTGACTCACGGTTGAATTTCAAATCTGAAATTGAAATTCAAAATCCCATTAACTCAATTGCATGAATTAAGGAAAACACTTAAGGAAACAATCTTAACTCACGGTTGAATTTCAAATCAGAAATTTGAAGGAAGGGAAAGGGGCGACAGCAAGGGGGGAGGATGGCCGGCGGGCTGGAGGGCCGGCCGGTGGTTTGGGGGCTTTATAGGCCGGCGGCCTGGGCGGCTCCAAAGGGAGGCGGCGGCAAGGGATGAGGGGAAGAGAGGAGGTGGAGTTTGGCCGGCGGTGGGGAAATCCCTAGGGGCCGGCGGCAAGAGCAAGGGGAAAAGGAAATTGGAAGAATTCTCTAGTGGGAAGAAGATCATGCAAAGCAAAGTAAATAAAAAGATAACTAGAGAACTCACTAAGAGATCTCAATGGGAAGCACTCACCAAGAGAACTTCATGCACTCACAAAGAGAACAAAGCATGGAAAATTTTCATTCATTCAATAATGATATTACAATGCATGAGGCCTCATATAAATAGGCCAAAATGAAAAACTAAGAAATGACATAAATGCCCTTCCGGGCTACATAAGCGACTAAATGCTCATAAGGGCAAAAACGGAAAAACTTTAAAATAAAATACGCTACTACATAAGATGACAAAATACAAGTCATGCTCGTGGCCGTCGATCTCCGGCGTCGAAAATGCTGACGATGTCCTCATCACTTGTTGTACTAACTTTGAATCCAAAAATATATATTGTTGCTTAGCACTTCCATCTTCATGAAAAGTAACCTTGCCCTAAGGTTGAGAGATGAAAAAGAAGTAGAAAGAGCTTTCATGTGTAACTCTTGGTACTTAGTAGCCTTAGTCCTTCAAAATGAAATGATGCCATGCTAACACGATGATATTCAAGAGTGTTGTGAAAATCGAAGAATTCTTATGCTTTAAAGGTCCATATTTCGATAAAAGATATAATACCACATCCACAAAAATATTTATGTATATTCTTAATATATAATCTAAAAATTATCTTGATAGGGCACGAATCTTGAGGCAAATCCAATTGGAAACTTTCAAAATTAAAATTGAGACCATATGAACTTTGATTTTAGCAAACTTATAATCGAACTAAACCTCTCAAAAAATGCGAACCCAACGACACCAAACTCGACTCAATCCGAGCACAAATGAGTACAAATCAAAGACACGAAGAACATTATGAAGGTTCAAACCATAATTCGAGTTACCAAATGATTTCCAAACGTGACATGCTTATAGTCAAATCAAGCGGCTCGACGAGACGAATCCATCAAGCTCAAGATCGTCGAATTCTGATATCATTAAGACATTCAAATATCGAATAAACAGTCCATGATCAAGGGAATTGACATCAGCCGTCCATTCAAACCACTCTCGATTTACTTTTGATCTTCCTCCTATTTATTGGTCATGTCACTCTCAAAAATCTATAAATAGACCCCTCACTTCTCATGAAAGTGTGCGCGGGGGGGGGGGGGGGGGGGGGGGGGCCCAAGTAAGGAAGCAAAAAGAGAGATCACAGATCGCTCTAGCCACCTAGCTTCTCCTCGACCACCCGCCCAACCAATGCTTGATGCCGGACTTTTGCCTGACCACCGCCTGATGCCGGACTTCTGCCGGAACATCAATTAGCGCCTATACTTTCGCTAGACCACTGCTTGACGCCGGACATCCGTCGGACCACCGCTAGATGTCGGACTTCCGCCGGACCACTGCCTAGCGCAAGACGTCTGCCGGACCACCCCCCGATGCCGGACTTCTGTCGGACCACCAACTGATGCCCGGACTTCCGTCAGATCACCGACTGACACCGTACATCTATCGGACCACCGACTAATACCATAATTCTACCGGACCACTGAATGACGCCGGACATCCGTCGGACCACCGATTGTCGCTCGGACTTCCGCCGGACCACCGCTTAACGCTGTACTTCCGCCGGACTATAGCCCGACTTTTGCTGGACCACCGCTTGATGATGGACTTCTGACAGACCACTGACTGACGCTGGGCTTCTACCAGACCACCAATTGACACCCGGACTTCCGCAGGACCACCGACTGACACCGGACTTTTGCCGGACCAGCAACTATTTTCCAAGGTTTGGAAAACCGGACCGTACAACGAACCGAAAAAGGAGAGATTCACGGTTCGACCGGTAGAACCGGGGTCGAATCGGATGACATAATAAATAATACTATTATTATAAAAAATTAATAAAATTAATAAATTAATGAAATATAATAACCATATAATTTTATAAAAATTATTGTTAATTTAGATTACATATTTAGATTTAGTTTATAAATATAAATTATTTAAAAGCTCTCAACAAAAAATTATAAATATAATTAAATATTTTAATATAAAAATATTTCATTTGGTAATATAAAAATTTTTATAGTGTAAAAACTGAAACTTTGCAAATTTTTTAACATAAGAGTAATTTATTTGATAAAAATAAAATATTATTAACAAAAAAAAAGAAAATAAAAATTTTCAAACAAACTTAAAAAAATAAATATTATTCAAATTATAAAAATTAATTTTTATATTATAATTTATATCATATAATTTTAACTCGAGCGGCTTAACAAATAAAAATGAATATACAAAAACTTCATCATATATATAATAAAAAATATTAAAAAAAATAAATATTATCAATTAAAAAATTAATAGTATCAACTAAAAAAATAAATATTATTCATATTATAAAAATTAATTTAAAAAATTGTTTAAAAAAATATGTTGTATAGTGTATATATGAAACTAAAGATAACTTTTTTGCTTTGTATGGTTTAGTCCCACATCATTTGGGGAGTTTTGCTTTGTAAAGTTTATATGCCTTTTTGATTTTACTGATGACAAGAGCTCATGTGGAGTAATAAAGACATATAAGATGATTAAAATAAATATTTAATCTTGTATTTAATATAAATTTAAGAGTTTATATTAATATTTATATTTATTTAATATTAAATAATTTATTTAATGTTTTATATTAAAATTTTTGAACCGGCCGGTTTTAAAAAACCTGAACCGATTCGTCGGTTCTTGCCAAAATCGACCGGTTTGAAGCAAAGCCGGTTTTTAGGTTGAACCGAACCGGCCTTCAAATTGGTTCACGGTTGAACCGGTCGGACCGACTGGTCCAGTCCGATTTTTAAAGCAATGCTATTATCGGACTTTCGCCGGACCATCGAGTGACACTGGACTTCCGTCAGACAACTGTTGCTTGGACTTCCGTCAGACCACCGCTTGATGTCGGACTTTCGCCAGACTACCGCCCGACGACGGACTTCCTCTGGACCACAGCCTGACGTCAGACTTCCTCCGGACCACCGCCTGACGCCGGACTTCTACCGGACCACCAACTTATGCCTGGATTTTCGCTCGACCACCGACTGACACCGGATTTATGCCGGACCACCGACTAACACCAGACTTCCGCCGGACCACCAAGTGACGCCGGACTTCCGTCAGACCATCAACTGTTGCTCGGACATCCCGCTGACCACAAACCGACACCCGATCTTCCGTCGTACTTTTACCCGACATTGAACTTATGTCCGTCGACGTATTTCTGCCCGACCATCGTCCCTAGGTGGACTTCCACCCGGTCACCAATTGTAGCCGGACTTATGCCCGACCACCTTTAGTCCTTCTAACATTTGTCGCCATACAACAGTCCTTCCAACCTCTGTCGCAGGCTGCAGTTGTTCTTGATGCAAGAATTTGGAATTTGTTCTTGTTGGACCGTTTCTTGAACTTGTAGGCTAAAATTTGAATATAATGAAGTAGCGGAAGAATTTCTGGAGTGGCGGTAGGAATGCTGCAGGAAACTGAATAGTGTATGTTGTCTCAAGTTTTGATACTTCAAATGGACCAAGCCCACTTGAAATGATTCCACTAGTGTATGTTGTCTTGTCGGTTAAAAATGATGCCCTTCCCCGTAATAGGATAATGTATTGATATGATATAATAGACACACTATAGAAAATGAATTCTATGATGGAAGTTAGAAGAGCCTTGAGGCATTGAAGTTGGCTTTAAGAGATCGTTTGCTGTTTGTTCCAACGCTCAAGATTAGAGACCAAGAATTTCAGTAGAAATATTGGTTTTGAAGTTTGAAGTCATTGTTTGTGTCGACAGTGTACATTGGCCTTATTAATGATGGTGTGGGTTGACATTGTTGGCAATGATTTGTGACAAAATAACATATGTTGATGTTAGTGTCGACCAACAATTGTTGCGTGATGATTGTAGGGAAACTGCAATTAGGTGATAGTGGTAAAAAAATTGTAGTCGGGAGACGACGAATGGGAGATTACATTCAAGCAACAGTGTTCGAGAGATTGTAGTCGTGCAACTATAATTAGATGATGGTAGTCAGCAGATCATGGTTGGGTGACAATGGTCTAGAGATGACAGTCCGATGATGGTGTTCAGGAGATTTTAGTTGGACAACAGTGGTCGGATGACATACTTGGGCAATGGTAGTTGGATATCGTAGTTTGACTCTGGTGGTCGAGAGATAGTCAATGAGCAATGGTGGTCAAGTGCAAGCCCTTAAAGCAAAATTGGAATAGATTTAATATGCATTTAGTCTGTTTGACTTAAGTTGAACTCAATAATTTAGAGTTCAAGTCAAGAGCAAGTCCTTAAAGCTTGTTATAAGCCTTAATCGTGCCCTTGAATCATATGTCCTGAGGCAGATGCCAACTCACGCAGAAACAAGTAGTATAAGGCTGTATTATTGCATTTTACATTGAGATGTGTTCGTTTTTTTAATTTGGATTCAAAAGCTTTTGCAAAATTATAATATGGTTGCAACTTGAATGCGTGATAGCATATTGAAGTCAACAAGCTTGTTAAAGGAAGACCGCTGGACAACTTGGAGTTCTTACAATGGCTGAAGCGTTACTGTGATTCTGTAAATGGAGGCATTATGAACGAGTATGATAATTCCTCTACAGTTAAAAATCTTTATTTGAATCTCATCATATTTTCTGCATGAAATCAGGATTAACATGTTTATCTTATTAATATATTGCCTGCAGGAACTACAACCCAGTGGAAAGACGATGCAAAGGAGGGAAAGAAAGAAATATCAGAGTTTCTCAAAAAATATCCAAATCACTGCAGGCTAGCAACGTAGGGAATCGAGGCTCAATTGATGGTGCTGCTCTCGTGGTTCACTTACTGTTTATTCTCTAATGTCTACCCTATTATCTTTCTATTATCTCTCATTTATAATTTTTCCATTAAGGCACCAAACATTCAACCGTGACTCCGAATTCAACTCTGGAGAATTCTAATGCTTACATCCAGGAACTATCTGAAAAGGTATTACAAACTAAGTGCTGAGCCTTCCAGACCTCTTCCGTTTTTCATATTCAAAATTGCTTGTTTCATTCCAGCTAGCATAAGGTAGTCTCTTTTCTTTTGGGTTTTAACCTATCTGCATAGTAGCAGTTAAGCTAAATTTACTTAACTGGCGTATCTTTCGAGGGTTAAGTTGCAGACTACTATATTGATGACCTTTTGTCAGGATAGATGAAGTTCCTAGCCTTGCTTTTTCCACAACTTGAAATTTTAGAAGGCAGAGAAAAAGCATCCACTGTCTTGATATCTGCATTTTATTTCTTGATTACACTTCAGTGAATCTCTATTTATTGGTTTTCTATTTACATTTCTACGGCGTCACGATCAATAATCTAAACGAAACAGTCAATTTTGTTGTCTGTTATTGGGTTTTGTTTCTAGGATAAGATTAGAATTTCAAGAATGACCTACTGCCCAGCCCTTAATGTTAAACTGAGATATTGTTTATTTCAATTAGCATAACATATGGGTGGGCATTTTCCTACATTATGCAGATTAATGAAATGAAGATTTCATTGGAGAGTATGGAGAAAGAAAGAGATTTTTACTTTGAGAAGCTACGCTATGTTGAAATACTCTGCCAAAAACCTGAAGTTGAGCATCTGCCGGTATGGACATCTCTATTATCAGCTAGCACTACGTACTATTTTTGTATCCAATGCAGCTAACTTTTCTTCTGATGTTTGTTCCTTGGGTAAGATATAAAGATTATTTTTCTTGTGCATTGCATAGTTTTGACATATTTAATGTTTGACAAGAAATAAAGCTCTTAACTATGTTCAAAGCCTCAGTTCAATCAGATTTAAGGGTTGAACATTGGGAATAAGATGTTGTTGTTGCTGCTACTATTATTGTCTTCTCTTCTCGGCTGCGAGTGCTTCTTCCTCTGTTCTCTCCCCTACTACAACAGTTTATTTCTATTATGGCTGAAAGTTTAAGCCTCTCTGCCCTCTCTCTCTTCTGTCTCTTTTTTTATTTGCTTGTAATTGTGGAATACTTCATCATAATACGACTATATTCCTATATAGTTCTTAGAGCTATTAGGTAGCGAGCTTAAATATGTTAGGTATCATGATATAGATGTTTGGTGGATGATGATAATTAACATATTTGTAGGAGTGAGTTAGTGGTTGATAGATATGAAACTTGTAACAGTTAGGTAGGAAATTCATCTTCACATCTTAACATTCCCTACCTCATTATCATCTTTTAATGTTTGTACTGTTAAATAAGTTGCATCAATGCATTATGTTTATGAATTGGCGTTGATGAGAAAGAAGGATTATAGTTTTATAATGCTATGATAGAATGATATATATAGAAAGAAGGATTCAAGATTTCTGGCCACATTTCTGCCCAATGATAGAATGATAGTTAATGCTCAACTTCATTGTCAGCATCCTTCTCCTTATTATTTGTTGTAATGATTCAAGTTTATTAATAGAAGAATGATATCATTTTCTTTTGACAGATGACGAAAGCAATACTAAAAATTTTGTATTCAAATGATGACAAACATTCTCCTCTTCCTGAAGCTGAAGAATCCATTAATGAATCCATGGATGCTGCTGATCTGGAAGCAGAGGAGACGCAATGATCATCTTGATCCTTGCATTTGCACAACCATATATCCCAAATAGGTCCTACTGAACCGAAGCTTTGTTCCGTTGATGCCAGCCTCAGTTTCTGTTTTTCCTTTTTCCTTTAGTTGCTCTGATATTTCTGGAGATGACTAGTCACTTGTTACTAATTAGGATGATATATCTACCAACTACAAGTGCACCACTAAACGAAATTTGGTTCTCCAATGTTCTAAATCATTTAACCTTTAGATCTCAAATGGCTTCATTATAAATCTTGTAAGATCGGCAACAATAACAGTTTGCCGTAACAAAAATACCTATGGAACGATTTTCTTACTGTTTTTTAAAACAGCTTTTGAGTACGGCTTTAAGAAGTAGTAAGAAAGTAGTTAAATAGAGGTTAGCATAAAAGTAAATGATGGATGTTATAAAAATCATCAATAATAGTTGATCATTACCTAAAAATCTCTTTAAGAATAAGAAAGACGTGCCTAAATTTTATTTCTATTATGTTATTTTCCTCTCTTTCAAGCATTGTCATGATATCATGTTATATGGTTGTGAATTGTGATATAATAAACTTAGAGGATGTTAAGAATTTAATTATTTAAAAATTGGTGATTTTTAAGCTCAAGGAAAGTGTAAAGAGCAACAGATTGTAGACTTAAAATGTTTTAATCACAGGTGTTATAATTGAGATATATATTTTTAACATATAAACCAAGTTTTGATACCTATGTTTATATGAAAAATAGAGCTTTGTAGAATATTAATATGATTAGTGATAAATTAGGCTTCGTTTGGGATGACTTTCTTAAAAATATATATATATAATTAGAAAATAAATAATAAAGAATCACTTTATATAAGAAATGGAGATAGGATTTTTTTTTTAATATTAATATTTTTATTTTAAATTTTTTTAATCAAACCAGCTTGCAAGCTAACATGTAGAATCTAGGCTAGCTCAAACTTGATTAGTTAGTTCATCAAGCTCAACTCAAACGTCATTTATCGAGCTGAGCTAGAGCCAGCTCACGAGTTGGCTTAACTCACTTACACACCTACTCCCCTAATGATGGTATATGACTTGCATTGTACAATAGTGGTAAATATATTACACCACCATGAAACCCTAACTTTACGAAATATGCCCCTTTTCACTCTCGTAACATGTGTCCATAAATCAACATCTAATTATTGGTAGGAGCTTCCTTCAACAAATGCTTGATGGAAGGTCTCTTTAAATCGCATAAATTTAAGGAGTCATGCTTGCTCCATCCTAAACAAATATATAAAGACACGTTGGCTTTATCTAGGGGTGTTAATTTTGGGTCATGGGTCGGGTTCGGGTTAAACCCGAAATTGACCCGGTACTATTTGGGTCAACCCGAACCCGAACCTTTTTTATATACGGGTCGGTTTTGCGGACTCGAACCAGACCCGCTTCGGGTTCGAGTCAACCTGACCTGACCCGCTTTAGATTCGAAGCGGCACGCCGAGTCACGCTTCGGCGTTCAGCAGCAGCAACGGGTGTGGCGGACTCGACCGCGGGACGCGCGGTAGACTTGGTGGATTTGACCGCGGAACGCACCACGCTTGGCGCCGCGGCGGACTCAACAGCGGGACGCGGGTCAACTGGACCGCGCCCGCAGCTGGATTGCGTCACGCGACTGGGCAGAACCACAGAATGACGCGGGCAGCCTTGTCATCCGGGTCATTTCCAGGTTCCGGGGTCAACCCAAACCCGACCTGTTTTTTGAAATGGGTCGAAAACCTGAACCCGAACCTAACCCGCTTAGGGTTCGGATCAACACGAACCCGAAATTTTCTGGTCGGATTTTTGGGTCGGGTCCAATATTAATACCCCTAGCTTCATCTAACATAAACTTTAGGAGTCTCACTCGTGCTAGCTAAATAAGAATTAAATTAAGGGTTATTATATATGTTTTACCTTAAAATTTGTTCACTTGAACAACCTCTTCTTTTATTTGTATCTATCACAGTGCCCAAATCTCTAAATGTACAAAAAAAATTATGATCTATATGAAATAAACATAAACCTAACTAATCCATAGATTAAAACAACTAAACTTATACCTATGGAAAGTTACTTTTATATTAATGTAAAATATAACATAAAAATAACTAATCTAAACTCATAACATAAATCTCACTCTTGATGATGCGGGTGATGTATGAGAGAGAGATGCAACACTTTTTATTCGGTATTCATATGAGACACAATTCATTCATATATGATCATCGTATGAAGGTGCAGATCTTTGTAGATGAAGCCAATTAGATTATTCATTTAAATGAATTAAAAAAAAAATAATGGTTGTTAATTAGATTATTCATGCTTTTTTTTTATCTAAAATAATTTATATTCTTTATATGATTGACTCATAATATTTTTTTGATAGATTTTTATCATATATTTAAAAAAAAAAATAGTATTGATACGTTATCATGAAATTATCTTGATTGGGCATGAATCTCGATACAAAACCCAACCCGGAAACTTCAAAAATTAAATTCGGGAATACCTGAACTCTGATTTCAGCGAACTTACATTCAAACTGAGCATCTCGGAAATACGAACCCAACGACACCAAATTGAACTCAATCAGAGTCCAAATGAGCCCAAATCAAGCACCCGAACTGCTGTTGGAAAGCTCGTACCACAATTTGAGTTACCAAACGGTCTCTGATTTTAACAAGCTTATATTTGAATCGAACGGCTCGACGAGACGAATTCAATGAGCCCAAGATCGCTGAATTCCAACATCACTAAGGCCTTCAAATGTCCAATGAACGGTGCACGATCGAAGGGTTCAATATCGGCCGTCCATTCAACCACTCCCTATTCGCCCATGATCTCACACCTATTTACAAGCCATGCCACTCCAGAAAAACTATAAATAGAGCCCTCATTCTTCACAAGAGGACTCAAGCAAGAAAGAGAAGAGAAGAAGAAGAGAAGAAGGAGGAGAATCAGCTCCTCCTCGACCACCGCCGGAGTTCGTCCTGCCGCCCGAACACGCCGGGATTCTGCGTGATATTCGGGAGAATGCCGGAATTCTGCCCAACTTCCATGTGATGCTGAAATTCTTCCCAATTAACAACAAAGTTCCCTCATGACGCCGAAACTCTGCCCAAGTGAAGCCGGAGTTCTCCTCTGCCACCAACAGACGTCGGACTTCTACCCGACGTCGGACCTTCACTCTTCACCAAGTTTCTACCCGACGTCGAACCTTCACTCTTCGCCAAGTTTCTACCCGACGCCGGACTTCTACTCGAACTTCGCTGGACGTCTATGCGAAAATGGATTTATTTCCTTTGTTGGACTTCTACCTGACGTCATCCTTCTGATCTTCGTCGTCAGACAACAGTTCTTCTGATCTCCGTCGCCAGCCGACTACGGTCCTCCTGACTTACGTCGCCCGCCGACTACAGTCCTTCCGTCCTCTGTCGCCCTTCGACTACGATCTTCCTGACTTACGCCGCCCACCGACTGTAGTCCTTCCGACCTCTGTCACAAGCCGACTATGGTCCTCTTGACTTACGTCGCCCGCCAACTACAGTTTTTTTGATATCCGTCGCCCGTCGACTACGGTCCTCCTGACTTACGTCGTTGGCCGACTACAATCCTTCCGACCTCCGTCGCCGGCCGACTACGGTCTTCCTGACTTACGTCGCCCACCGACTACAAGGCTTTCGACCTCCGTCGCCCGTTGACTACGGTCCTTCCGACCAAACGAACACGTAAACAATGACTCTTTGTATTAACATCATGTAATGTACTCCATAAGATGTACATCAAGCTAAGACCTTCCCCCAAGGAAGGGCTTCATTTGTAATCAACTACAATACTAGTGGATTCATTCAAATTGGACTAGCCCTCGTGGTTTTTCCCCATTTTCAGAGGGTTTTCCACGTAAAAATCTTGGTGTCTCATAAATGCTAGACCCTCTCTCTTATCTGATTGAGTGCCAGATTTTCGTACAACGCTAAGACGATAAACCTTATATTTCTCTACCGCCGCGAATACTCTTGGATGCAACAAGTATATAGATTATTGATGTACATAATTATTATGTATTGTTTCAATTAAAAAAAGACTATATGAAATATACAATAACATAGAATTTTTTTCACTTTAAAAAACGAATGACTTCATAAATAAATTTAAGATATTTTTATTTTATTTTATTTATGTTGCCAACTATTTTATTATTATTAATTGCAAAATCTCTATTTAATATGTTTTAAGTTTAACAAAAAAAAATGTTTAATAAGGATATAACATAAAATTCTTTGTTATTAAATCATAGAGATCCGCGCTATTTTTAACGAGTGAATCAGATTCTGATCCACGCGTTCAATCGAGGATTTTTCGTACGACAGGTCCCCACACACCGGTTGCCTGGAGATCGGTGCAGTCCACGTGACAGGTCGTGCTTTAAAATCTGCCCGGCGTGGATCTCAAGGCACTCTTTGAAGGCCCCGACATTGGCAAAGGGCGAGGCAGCGCTCGCTCGCTCAGGGATCCAGCCACCCCTTGTGAAATTACCGCACTTCGTCTTCCTCGCAGGTTTGCTTCCTGTTCTTCCCATCCTCTCCTGTTTCTAAACCCTACCGTCTGCGCTGAAAGTACACCACTCAGAGATGCAACTGGATTAGTATCCAAAACGTCGGCCGTGCTGATCATTAGTTGAGGATTCTCGAATCTCGCTTCCATCCGGTGAACGATAGGTTTTTGGTTTCTTCCGAATGATTGAACAGAGGGAGTCGCTGGATCCTGAGGAAGTTATTGATTCGTTTATGAATCAGAAGGATCGGTCTCTCTTCTTAAACGACGTTGGAGACGGCTTGGTCGACTCTGAGAAATCTCGAGAATACTGCAACGCCGAATATTTAATCGGTCTGCCTCGTCCAAATGATAGTAGTGCGTTTTCTATGCCTTCCGGATTTGAGACCAGCGCGGTAGCATCTGGACAGCCAGATGCTGATAGGGTAGAGGGACAATCAGTGGGCCATCAGGAAGCTGGAGCTCAAGAAAGTTTTGCTGGACAGAACACCAGTTTTCTAGAAGGTAATTCTATGGAAATTATGCCGGTGGTGCCTGCAAACAGCGGAGAGAAGAAGGTTGGCACTCTTCTTGCTGCAGCAATGAGGAAATACGCCGTACCGAGATCTTCATGCTACCATGGAGTCACTAAGTGAGTTAGTGGATTGTTCACTTCTTAGCTCTAGACTTAGTTTTTGAGATTATTTATGAATATGACGATTTGAATGCTTAACTCCTGCTTATGTATAATGGTTCAGGCTAAAATGGAGTGGGAAATTCGAAGCACACCTATGGGATAACACCTGTAAGGTAGAAGGCAGAAAGCGGAAGGGAAAACATGGTATAATTTACATGCCTGGCTTATGATTTTGAACTATCAGTTCAAACAGAGTGTTGTTTCTTGCATTATTGGCTTGTGAATATGAATTTGTGCTTTGAAATTAGAGAAATGCCATGAAAGTATAGGCTGGCTTACCACATCATCAACGATTTCATAGAATATTCGGATTCAATTTCATCCAGATCTTATACGCTTTTTTTCTGGAAATCCAACCGCATTTTATGTTGTCTTACTCATAGCCTCATAGGTGCTATAGTTTTAGATCAAAAGAGCTGGAAAGATATATTTATGCATTCCTTTCCGGTCCTAAGCTGCAGTAAAACAAGGATCCGATTCATAGAAGGGTTCTAGTGATGGACTTACCGAGCTGTTTTGGTTCATTCTGAAGGAGAAATGACCAATATTCCTTGATTACTAGCGATGGAAGCCTAATAGGATTTTAGTTGGGTATTTTACTAATTATTTTTAGGATAATTGTAAAATGTTCCTAATTCTCATTAGGAAAGTTGAGGTATTAGATTTGACTTATGTTAAGAAAGGTAGAGGTAGACCTAAAAAGATTTGGTTAGAAAATATTAGAAATGATCTTTCTTTATTAGATTTAAAGGAGAATTTAACTTTTAATATGACACAATGGTGAAAAAGAATTCATGTTGCCGACCCCACGTAGTGGGACAAAGGCTTGATATTGTTGTTGTTGTTGTTGTTTGTTGTAAAATGTTCGCTTTCTTAAGCTTAAGGTTTGGCCTAAGAAATTTTGCATGCCATACCTATCATCATTATTAGCTTATCCAAGTTTGTGGTGCTGGATTTATGAATCTTTCTTCTTAGCTTATCCAAGTATGTGGTGCTGGATTTATGAATCTTTCTTCTCTATTCATTATTATTGTGTTTTAGTAATTCTCATTTGTGCATAATTTTTGAAAAATTTAGCCAAGTTAATTGGTTTCAATTTATTGCTTAAATTCGGTATGTTGAGTCTTAAGTTCTCCATCAACTTTAGTTTTAGTAGGGCCGAAGTTGGGTGAATGAGAGATTTTAGCATTGCAGCTGTGGGAAAACTCCTAATGGCGTGTGGCTTCTTTACTTGAGCAAGTTCAAAAATCTTACCTCACTTGAGTAATAGATTTAACCACCTAAAGTGATTCCAAATGTTCCTATTATAGCTAATTTCTCATATTTTTATTCCATAACGGCTAGTTAGAGATATTATAAAAAAAAGGCATGCATGCTAACATGAATTTCTTTATCGTTCATCTCCCAGCTTTTCTCTTCCACAACATCCATCCCCCATTCTTCCGGCATTTTTGAATATCTGCATCTTGCCATCTATTTTTTCTTTCACAATTGATTAAGATTAACCTATGATGCAACTGTGATTTGTTTTTTTCGAACTTTACTGATTTTTAAAGTTCTGTACAATGTGAATGTAATTAATGCATTTTGAATCTTTCGAGAGTTCATGCTACAATAGTTTTTTCCCTTTTTTTTTGAAGAATTGCTCTAAGATCCTAGAATTTTTGGTCGTTTATAGGTTAGTCCTATCCTTTTCAAATTATACTTATTAGATATGAAATTTATTTTTGGCCAAATTTTAGAAAGAAGCCGGACATTTCTTAAAATTAGTTTAAGGAGCGCATTTAAAAAAAAATTTAAAAAGGAGCAAAATAGCCAAATCATTTGGCGTATTCTGAATATGTTAAATGATTCGGCGTTTTCTGAATAAGCTAAATGATTCAGCGTATTCAGTTAAAAAAAAATTGTCATCTAGAGAGAGAATGTGTAAGAGTGAGAGAGAGACAAGATGAGGGAGAGAGAAAAGGGGGAGAGAGAGGGCCAAACGGCATTGAAAGACAACAGAGAGAAAGATATGAATGATGTACTTTTTTATATATAATATTATGTAAATGTTTTTTTTAATATTAGTAATTTAATTTATTAAATAATTATTTATAAAAACTTTTTAATTAAAATAAATAAACTTTTTAATTATTTTATTTTTTAAATACTTAAGCAATTTAATTTATTACAAAATCTTTTAAATTTTCATTCTAATAAAATATTGATAAAAATTAAAAATATAATTAAATATTATTTTTAATATAAATAATTTAATAAAATATATTCTAATGAATTTTTTTAATATTACTAATTTAATTTATTACAAAAGCTTTAAAATTTTTTATAAAAAATAGAATAAAAATGTAATGAAATATTATTTTCATTTTCATTACATTTATATTTTAAATGGCCTAAAAAATTAATTAAAAACTAATTTTATACTTATTTATTTTAATTAAAAAGTATTTATAAATAATTATTTTAATAAATTAAATTACTAATATTAAAAAAAAATTTTTATAATATAATAATATATATATATATTCATCTATCTATCTTTCTCTCTTGTTTTTTCATGATGTGGCCCTCTCTCTCTCCCCTTTTTCTCTCTCTGCCTACTTATTTCTCTCTCTCTCACTCTTTCACATTCTCTCTCTCCATGCCAATTATTATTTTTTACTGAATACATAGAATACGCCAATTGATTTAGCTATTTTGCTCCTTTTTTAAATTTTCTTTTAAATATGCTTCTTAAACTAATTTTAACAAATACCTTGCTTCTTTCTAAAATTGCGCCTTTATTTTTTAGCCCTGTCGTTTCTATTTGTATTTTAATATGGCTTTTTTCTGGTAGCATATGATTACTGAAAACTAAATCTTATTAATACCAGACATCTGTTGAACTCTCTCAATCTGATTACTTCCTGATGTCATCTGGTTATTGAAAAATTGTAGTATGCTATTACTGACAAACAGTAATAGTTATCTACTTCAAGCAATTAGCAGATTCAGAGAGGTTGGCAGTGGGTGGAGGGCTCTTGGAATGGGTGGATAGTGGTTTTGACACTGGCATGAATCATTGTTTGTTCATAATTGACAGGCATGCTGGACACTCCATACTGCCACATACAAATCTCCATTCTCATTCAAAGTTAATCATTTGATTTTGATTCTAAAAAGTGTTTGCAAAGTTATTCCTAAACCCTAAATTACTTTATATTTGTTTCTAACCACATCTTTATCTGGAATCTTGCATTGTCAATGCGACTGGTGGTGGTCATTCTACTCTGCTGGTGCTTCAGTTTATTTAGGTAAGCGTGATCAGTAAGGTTTATACTGAAATATTGGTTTGTGTGACTGACAGACTATAAAATTGTTTGGCCTGTAGGAAGCTATGACTCTGAGGAGAAGGCAGCTAGAGCACATGATCTTGCAGTTCTTAAATATTGTGGTCCAAGCCATACTTCTAAGCTTAACTTCCCCGTAAGATCATTAAATATATATCAATTTGTAAGCCATTTGTTTCTTAATATTGGTTAACTGCAAGTTTCTATTTGCAGGTTTCTGAGTATGAGAAAGAGCTTGAGATCATGGAGTCCATGACTCAGGATGAGTATGTCGTTCATGTTAGAAGGTAATATGATTGATCTTTTCCTATGTAACTTTAGTAATTTGGCATTCTTATTCACGATACAAGTAATTGATTTGCAATTTGTTTCTCTGGGCTATCAATATTCCAGACAAAGTAGTTGTTTTTCTCAAGAGGAGCTTCTGTTTACAGAGGAGTCACAAGGTTGATCCAATTCTTCTTATTTCGTCAATTTGAGCATAAAAATATTCTTCTTAATTGATTCATTCCTCTTCTTTTAGTAGAAAGATTCTAACAAAATTCCCTTTTGACCTAAAAGAAGGAAAGATGGGAAATGGCAGGCCCGAATTGGTCGTGTTGGTGAGAGCAGGGATGTCAAAGACATATATCTTGGAACATTTGGTGAGATTAAATTTAAGGTTCGTTTGAGACGGCTTTCTTACTGCTGCTTAAAACAGTTTTTTTAGTACAAATATTTTAAATTTTGTACTAAAAAGCTGCTTTTAAAAGCATTAAAAATGCCGTCCCAAATAAAACCTTAATCAATATTTATCCTTTTTACCATAGAGTTTATTTACTATGTGCTTTCTGGCCTTGCGAATTCAGAAACCGAGGAAGAAGCTGCTGAAGCCTATGACATTGCTGCAATTGAGCTCCGAGGAGTTCATGCTGTGACGAATTTTGATATTAGCAATTATTGTGAGGGTTCTTTCAAGCAAATCGAAGAACCTCCCTGCAAGTTAGAGACTTGATTTCTTGCATTATAAGTGCAGACATTGTAAACATATTGTTTTCTCTGTTCTTTATTCCATAGTTTCTCTCAATGTTTTGCTTTAGTGATCTTTGACTTGTAAACTGGATGTTGCTGATTCCGAAATTTTCTTATTTTCATTGAAAAAACTGCTTCAGGTTTCAGTTTATGTAATATTTTATTTCAGTAAGATGATGATGCTTGTATTAGAGAAAAAATTCAGACATTAGTAGTTGCCATGCACTTGTGAGAATGATGAGAAGCCAAGAGTTGCCAAATCTCTCAGCATTGTAATTTTATAGCATGTGAGAGAACTTTGCGCATTCATATGGAGTAAGGACGACTGCGTTTCATAAAGTTACAATGCATCTGTTAGGCCAATTCAACCTGAACCGGCTTCGCAGTTCAACCTGAACCGGCCAAAGCCGGTTCAGGGGTTTATAGGAGGTGGACTAATGCCGCCTCCTTTATTTCAAATCTTGCCACCAATCACGAGGGGGGTTCACTAGGGGCCAATTAAAGCAAGAGAGCGGCGGTTAGGGGGGCCAAACAGGAAAAGAAGGGGGCGACTATCCATGAGAGAGAAATTTGAATTAGGAATTGATTTGGGAGAATTATTGTATTAAATAGGAGTTGTGAGGGTTAGGACATGCTTGATTATTATTTCTCTTGGAGTTTTCTTTGGTGTCGTGGGCTCTAGACTCATCATCTAGAGATCGAGAAAGAATGACCCTCCTCTCGTATTGAGGATCAATTGTATCTTTGCTTTGTGTTTGCTTTAATTTGATTCCTATAATACGATCTACTATTCTGGATTGTTTTCACCGAAGATCTTGAGTTTTTCTCGCTGTTTTTACCAATTATAGCTACATTTACTTGCGAAATCAAGTATTTCCCATTAGGGTTACTTGTGAAATCAAGTATTTCCTATCAACATCACAGCATAAAATAGAGCCTAATCACTAACTGACATGCATCTTCATAAACCAGAACATTAGGTCATTTGATAGGATATATTTTTGCAAGAATGCCAACCAAAATATATATATTTATTCAACATTGATAATAAAAGCTTGGAACTGATGCTACATACAACACATTAAAGTCAATCCTCATCAAATTAAGCTTTATCCACTCCCTCCTGCCAGCAATTTGAATAAGCTCCACCTGAAGCTTCCAGGTTTCTGGAGAGGAACTCCAGCGACCATGAATCTGGAGTTGGATACCTTGCATGAGGTCTGCTAATATGCGATGAAGGCTTAGGTGAAGATAATGGCCCAGCAACATCAGCAATGACTTGCTGAAGATCTTGGCTTAAAGGAAGAACAAAGACAGGAGCGACAGATGAGTTCTGCGATGGCAAAGCTGAGCAGTTGGGTTCCGAGATCGGCGGGGGATCGACGCTCTCCTGAATCTGGTTCTGAAGCCGATCGATGTCGCCGTGGAGGGCAGCATTATCATCTTCCAGTTCATTCTTCTCAATTGTGACCTGTGTGGCATTCAATACATTAATTCAATATAGATAAAGAAGTATATATAAAGATCTATCTAGTAACTTACATAATGAGATTCATTTAATAAGGCAACATTTTCCTTCTTGAGAGATCCAACTTGTGTGATAAGGTCCCTTAGTAATCTTGTAGCATCACATAAGATGGTGGCCTTCCCATTATTCTGCCGAGCAGGATCTGAAAATTAATGAATTATATCAAATATCATCACAAAAAATGAATATAATGATGCTTTGGATTATGTGCTACATTATCCATTCCAATAACAAAGGAATGTGTTTATGAAAAGCATCTTCTTTTACTTTACTTTGTTCTACAGTTTTAGACTTCGTTTGGGATAGCTTTCGTATTGCTTTTTAAAATAGCTTTCTTTGTACTAGGAAGCCATCTTAGAAAGCAAGAAAAAAGCTGTCCAAACGGAGCCTTAGAACTAAATAACAGTTGACCTCATTAAAATTACAGATTTTTGTTGCAAAAGCAGATGATTAGGAAAACATTTACCAAGTGCATGGCTAAGCTCAAAGAAGAGCTCATTTAAATGATCGCGTTTTAGCTTCTCTCGTTCAGCCTTGTGTATTTTCTTTGGAACTTTTCCTCGGATCTTTTTGCCAGGGACAGACCTGCATAAGGAAAAAAAACCCCTCAGTCAGTTTGCTCCATATAGCACAATTAACAGACTTTTTTCTTCATAACCATCAGAAACACTGAACTCCTAATGTTCATGAAAAGTAACTATGATTACTATAGGAAGTTTGAAAGGCCAGAGATGCACAAAGATCTCTCATCTTTCTAAATCATAAGGATATTTAGGGTTTAATCCTATAGCTATAAAAGAAATCATATATGATATCTCTGGCAAATTGATGAAACATACCTAAACCTTCTTCCAATTTGGTTTGAAAATGTTTGTTTGAGTTCATAAGCTTACTCACAAGGATTGATAACATGTAATGTCATCCAAATTATGGTGAATTTGAATAAGCTTGAAGAAAAATAGGCCAAAAACCTCATGCACAATGAAGAAAACCAAAATCATAGAAGTAATCAATGTTAACAATTAAAAGTTTTAGGCTTTGTTTAGGACCGCTTTTTTACTGCTTCTTAAAGCTGCTTTATAGTACACAAATTAAAATATTTGTATTAGAAAGCTGCTTTAAGAAGCGGCAAGAAAGTCGTCCCAAACGAAGCCTTAGTCTTTGTTTGTGACAGCTTTCTTACTGCTTCTTAAAACAGTTTTTGAGTATAAAAGTTACTCAAAAGCTGTTTTAAGAAGTAGGAAGAAGACAGTCCCAAACGAAGCCTTAATTTATCTAACTGCTTAAGCTGATTAAACATCAAATTGATAATCTGCAAGGAGGATTATTATTTTGTGGTTCCTAGTTAAGTCAATGGGTACTAAGATACCACTGGGAAGATGTTTTATGTGCTGATTAATGATTATAAATGACCAGGTTCTTCTTCTAATCAAATACAACACAGTAATGGGATCAATGTAGAATATGAATCACAGAAAACAGATCACATCAAATAATTATAAAACCATAGTTAGCAACTGACCCATTAAGTGGCTTTTCAGCAACGCGACCCATAGACGGGCAAGCTTCTGATACCATGCTCAGTTCTCAGTTCTGAATCAATGAATCCTGTTTGCCAAATAAGCTCGGTGTCAAAGCGTATATAAGGCATGAAAACCCTAAATTTCATAGTTAGGATGATAAGTAATCGTCCAAAGTTCACAGTTGAAGATCAAAATAGCTTTAAAAAAACAACAAAAATCCATTTGTATCTGTCAGACAATGAAAAAGAAAGAGGGAGAAATTGAGAAAAGTTCGAGCGAAAACGCAAGCTTGATGAATAACTGGAAAAAAAAAAAAGAGAAAAATCATCGCAGAGCAAACAGACAAAGAACGGAGAAGGGAGTAAAAGTTGAGATTTTTTGGGAGGAGTGGGAACAAATGAAGATACCTCAATGAGCTGCTTCAATCGAATATGGAAATACTTCGAAACTAAGCAGTTGAAAGGGTCCCAAATTTCTTCTTAGATCCTTCGTTTTAGGGTTTAGATGGATTTGTATTTGGATTGGAGGTATAGATGACGATGGATGAAAGAGAGAAGAGAAGAGAAAGATCGCAGACGGGGAGAGAGAGAGAGAGAGTGGTATAGGGCAAACGGCACGCGCCAGCGTGTGCAGGGCACCCTTTTCTTGGTAGGCTAAGGCCCACAAGGCTTGTGCTGCCACGTTGCCTCCGACCCCACCAACCTTATAGGGAAGGAAATAGCCCATATAAGTATATAACATATATGGGAGAATAAGAAATGAAGATTGAGAGTTATATAATTTTGATTGAATTTTTATTATTTATTATTTATTTTATATTATATTTTTTAAAAATATTTATGAATTCTATTTGAAGTTAATAAAATTTTAATTTGGGATTAATTTGTATTCATTCAAACAAAAGAGCCAAATTTGATTATATACTTTATTAAATTTTGAAATGAACTTTTATAGTTGATAATTATTAAAAATATATATTAATAAATAATTATAAGATTTGAAATTATGTTTAAATAATAATTGATTTTTATTATGAAAGAAATAATTCATAAAAGTTATAAAATTATAATTTTTATACTAAATATATTTATAAAATAAGATTGATTTATGATTAGTTATTTTTTAAAAAATATTTAGGAGAAAGCTCATTTTTTAAATTGATTCTTTAAGCATTACAATATATAAAATCATAAAATATAATTATTTCTTTTACATGCAAAAATAAAATCATACATTAAACTCATCTATATATATATATATATATATATATATATATATATATATATATATATATATATATATATATATATATATATATATATATATATATATATATATAAACAATCAAAGGAATCATAATTCTCATTTTTTTTTTTTTGAAAAATTTTCTTTGTTAATCATACAACACTATCAAAAAAATGAAAGGAATCGATCATAATCATTATTCCACAAATATTATTAAAAAATTATGATTATTCATAATTATGTAGGCATGACATTTGATTATGTCGGTCATGATCAAATTTCTGAAACACTTTTTTCCTATAACATATATTGATATTTTTTTACTTATAATAATTGCTAATTGCCCCCTTGTTTAGGGTTCAATTAGTTGATTTTGAATAAAAAATATAATTTTTTTTAAAACGTTTTTTTAACTATTTGCAAATGCACCAATTGATAATTGAAGAAAGTTTAGCAAGGAATCATGGGTTTGTTACTTGCAAAAATAATTTAACAATTTCTTTGTCCCTACTTGTATTATCCAAATTTTGTTCTATTATTCTTAGCAAAAAATACACATTACCTAATTAAAATTTAATTATTATATTCATTTTAATTAAAAATAGAAACTAAAATAAAAAATTATTCTTTATATGCCAAGAAGAAAGCACATGGATTGTTCTTTGAAACGTGAGAATATAATGCATAACATATATTATTTTCAAAGGGTTAAAATTCATGTTTTTTTTAATTTAAAAATTTATTAAAATAATTACATTTTAACAATTCATTATTTAAATATATACCACTAATGCAATTTTATGAAATTATAAGTAGGCTGAGATTTTTCGCTAAGTCATGAACCGATATTTTGGCTTAATTTAATTTTCAGGCAGATTTAACTTCAGCTTAAATATATATTAAGCAAACTGAGCTAACCCAATTTAAATTGAAGCTATGAATTAAAAATTAACATGAAATTCAACAAAAAGAAGAAGAAGAAAAGAGAAAGAGGAAATGGGGAAAAGATAATCTTGATAGGGGTGTGAATCAAGCTAGCTCGTACTAGACTCGATAAATAGCTCATTAGCCAAGCTCTTTGGCCTAATGAATCAAATTTGAGCTAGTTATGCCTTGATTTATTAGCTCTTGACCTAACTCAATTAAAATATATTAATATAAAATAAAATTAAAATATATTAGCATTCATAATTTAAAGAAAAATAGTGTTAAAAATGTTTAAAAATTATATTTATCTTCTGATATTAAGTGATTCTTTATTATTTATCTTCTAATTTATCATTATTTTGATCATTTTATTATAATAATAGGTTGAATAATAATTATCTTTCCGCTCAAACGCATTCAGTAAAACTTGAGCTCAAACTCAATTAATTAATTAAGTTCAAGCTCAAATCAAAGGTGACTCGAATTAAACTCAACTTATTTACACCCCTAATTTTGAGCAACAAACCTACCAATATATAAAACTTGCTTTATAAATATATATATATATATATAGCAAGTTTTTATATTAATTTTTTTAATTATAAATTTTTATATTAAAAAACAGATTTAAAAAAATAATAATAAAGCTGCCCAAAACAATTGGCTTAACTTTATAATGATAACAACATACAATTAAGATTCATTTTCATTAAAAAATTTAATGAGAATATCCGAATCCATATTTTTCCATAAACGCACAATGGATCATATAATCAAAATACATGTGAATAATTCCGAACATCAAAAATAAAAAATCTTATATTTTCAATCATAATCCAAAATAAAAAAATAAAGGTAATGATAGGTCAGTTCGGTTTAAGATGAGATCATGATCCATTTAAAAAAATTGATCCGGGTCTTCACCTCCCGGCGCGCTACATAAACGGCCAAAATGACTTGGAAGAGAGAGAGACCGCGGAAGCACTACAGTGTGGCTGCGGCTGTGACCGCGAGCGCGCGTACGTGGAGGACACGTTCCACGGCCACAAGCGCGCGTGTGCTCCACAAGCTTGACTCACGTCAGTTCTTCCGAATAAAAATTTGATGGAGATAATTTTAAAATTTTTTATTTTATTTTGAGATAAAATAAATAATTTTTATATATTGTACTATCAGAAAATTCAAAAATTCTCTATTAAATTTTAATCAAGATATATTGGCCCAAATTTTTCTTATTTTTTAGGGAAAAAATTAGATTAGAATATTCTCATAAAAATTTAATTAAGATGAAATTTAAGATTACTAATTTATTTTAAAATAAATACAATATAAAAATAACTAATTACTCACTATTATACTCATAAAAAAATAATTTTGATACTTGTAAAATTATCTTCACTAAATTTTTACCCAAATTTCGTGCATTCTAAAGTTTGGAACCACCTTCACATATATTGGGGAAGAAAAGTTTCTAAAACAGTCACCATAAATATTGGAAAATAGAAAAGAAAACAAATGAAAAGAATAACAGTTGGGGGTAATGTTATTTCAAAGAGTTATCAATGGGTTGAACAACCAAGGGGGAACTTACGTACCTTTATTCTCCCGTCCAGTGCAAGAGCAAGCACATCATATTCCTCCACATACCAAAGCTCAGAAATAGTTGCCTGGATCATTAATAATTAAATTATTTATACGAGCAAACACAACATAGTTCATCTTGTTCTGTTGATTAGGAGCTTTGAATTACATATTTGATGTGTGTGAATTTGCCTTAACGATTCAAATGTCAGAAAAAGAAGAAGAAGAAGAAGAGCAATGACAATTTCAATATGGTGGATGTAATTGTGTCAAGCCAATTTGTGAGCCCGCTCAAGTTTCACAACATTTTTTATTAGCTCAATGGTCAGATTTGAGCTAGTCACGACTCAACTCCGCAGCTCAAGAACGAGTAATTTTATACATAACAATCGAATATAGACTACTTTTCACAAAGCTAAATCTCTCCTAGGTCAATTTTTTAAATTCTTACTCAAATATCCAAATTCACTATAAAATTTCAAATTTTTTTTTTCACTTTTGTCAAATTCCCCAAAATAAAATGATATAGAAGTTAATTTTATAATAAGAAAGATTTATGATTTATGTGCATAAATATTCTTAAGATATATTGGAATTATAAAATTATTCAAATATTTAAGATATATTGGAATTACTTCATTTGGTACATATTAGATGTCCTTTGAAGCCGTTTACCATTAATGTGAAACGACAATTAGCTCAAGCAAGGATATAATCAAGAAGGAAAAGTTCCAAATTTTTTTTTGCATAGAGGAATTGAGATATGCAATGGACAATACCTCAAATCCACGGATCTTATTGTTGATACGCTCAACGAGCTCATGAAAGAACTTAAGTAGATCAGAAGAGTTCTTCATGTCCTGTTATTTAATCAGAAAAATAATGATTCAAACAAAAATATATTGAAGATAAATTCTCTTATCCATACAGACAGATCGAGGGATTGAAATGCTTCCAAATGACTATATAACAATTTTCCTAAGCAGTTTGAATGAAGCTAGAACAAAAAACAGATGGATTTATATACATACCACTAAATAGTAAATACTCCACTATTTGCATATCTAATATCTAAAATTTAATATTTACTTAGACAAACAACAACAACAATAACATCAAGCCTTTGTCCCACTACGTGGGATCGGCTACATAAATCTTTTTTCTCCATTATGTCATGTTAAAAGTCAAATTCTCGTTTAAATCTAATAAAAAAAAGATCATTTCTAATATTTTCTAATCAAGTCTGTTTAGGTCTATCTCTATCTTTCTTAACATAAGTCAAATCTAATACCTCTACTTTTCTAACCGGATCATCAAAAGGCTGCCGTTTTATGTGAATATTTACTTACACAAAATTTAAAATAATTCTAACACTTCAATTTTACCACCCCATTACCTGTCTCCATCCATGTTCAATTTCCCCAAACACCCTAAAGAGGTAGCTCATCTCACAGAGTCCTCTCCCGCATTTTCGATCGAGCCCCAAACTAATCTTAAAATTAAGAGTCGCAAGTTTTGTTTGGAATTTGATTATGTTGATCAATCGGGTTATATTGTTTCTTTGGATCTCAATTCAGTCTATTGAGCTTGCTGGGGTCCTCCCCCGAATGTTTTTTTCCTATACAGCGCCCCGGCGTTGTGTACCCAAGCACCTCGACGCTGCACATTTTTTGTCGAAAAAATATAGAGAAGCGGAGTATTACGTCACTACAAACCTAGGCGCTGACAGGGGGCATTGCGGTGTTCTAGATCCGGTGTTGCGGCGCTGTAGTGCAGGCTGCAATTAGAGAGTGGGAGTGCCGCAACACTCCAACTTGGAGCTACAGTGCTGCGAGGCCGGTTGGACAATTTTCTTTCTTATTTTTCATTAAGGGATGTGTCCCTTAGGGGTTTCTATTGTATATATTTGTATGTTCTAGTGTGTAAATAGAGTAAAAAAGAAGAGAAGCAAGCAGAGAGTGAGAAAGAAGAGAGATATTATTTCTCCCAAATTTTCATATTGAATTTCTTGGTGTGATGTGGTTTGGTGGTTTTTTCCTTGTTTCGGATTTTTCCATTTTAAATCCTAGTGATCTTTCTTTTTTGCTGCATTTTCTACTTCTTGTTTGTTTCGTTACATGTTTTACTTAACCCTTAACAACGGGTATCAAAGATACGTTCTTCAGTTCGAGTGAGAGTAATGACTGATGAAGCAAGATACAAGATTGTAAAGTTTAACAATTCCAACTTTGTTTTCTGAAAGATGAAAATTGAAGATTTGTTGTATCAGAATAAATTGTTATATTTACCATTGGGGAAATCACCAATGACTATGGAGGAGTTGAAGGTTTTTGATCGGCCTGCACTAGATTTAATTCGACTTTCACTTTCCTCATCTTTTCCATTCAACATTTAATGAAAAAAAAAAAAAAAACTACAGTCGATCTCATGGTTGCTGTTACTAAGATGTAAGCCCTCAAACAAAGTGTTCTTGATGAAGAAATTATTTAATATGAATATGTAAGACAACACTTCAATGGCAGAACACCTGAAGTAATTTGAACAATGTGATGAGTTAATTGTGTTCAGTTGGCATCAAGTTTAATGATAAGGTGAGAACATTATTATTGTTATATTCATTGCCAAATAGCTGGGATGGATTAGTTACTGCTACTAGTAACTCTTTAGGAAGTTCAAAGTTGAACTTTGAAGATATTATGGTGTTAGTGCTTAATGAAGAGGTTCACAAGAAGGCGAACAGTGAATCTTCAAATTCTACTCTAAATGTTGAAGCAAGAGGAAGGAGTTTAGAGAGAAATTTATGTAGAGGGAGATCTAAATCAAGGAGAGGAAAGTCTACTTCAGGTAGAGAGAAAGTTGTGTGCTTGAACTATGGAAATAAGGGTTGCTTGAAGAATGATTGTATTGTTCCAAAGAATGCTAGTGGTGGAGGTTAAGACAAAACACTTTGCAAATATATATCCAGAAGAGTTTCAGTCAAATCGTCTGATTTTTTTCTCTAGCTAACACTTGGATTATAGATTTAGGTGCTTCATTTCATGCAAATTCTAACCAGGTGTTCAAGAACTACATAGAAGGCGATTTGGGCAAAGTGCATCTGGGAAAAAACAAGTCTTGCGGCATTGTAGGACAGGGAAATGTTGATATCAGAATGTTAGATGAGTCAACTTAGAGACTCAAGTATGTTAGGCATGTTCCTTGCCTAAAGAGGAACTTAGTTTCTGTGAGTCAGCTTGCAAACTCAGGCCATGTGACATGATTTACAAAAAAAAATTGTGGAAGATGAAAAAATGGGATATAGTTATAACTCATGGCAGTATTGACGACACCACATATGTTATCAACAAAAGATAAGATCCTATTGAGTAACTGATTCAGATATTGATGGAGGTCTTTAGCATCAAATGCTTGGTCATATGAGTAAGAAATTTATGCATTCCATTCTTACTAGAGGAAAGCTTCATCGTTTAAAATTTATAAATCTAGATTTTTTTTAAGACTGTGGATATGACAAGCAAAAAAAGGTGAGCTTTTTAAAAACTGTTTTAGAAGTTAAAGAAGCTGGAGTTGGTGCACAGTAATGTATGGGATCTGCACCAATTTTTTTTGTAGGAGGTTCTCTCGATTTTGTCACTTTTATTGATGATCACAGCGTGGGAGATTGTTAATTTAGTGTGGAATATGATTGTGTTGATAAATTAGATCATACTGTTTCCTCAGACATTCATTAAATTTGTTGAGTTCACTGGGGGGTTATAGAGGGTCCTCCCCCTACTTGGGTTCAGGTGTTTTACACCCGGATTTTTTTTTCGTAGGAACACCAACGATGTGTACCTAAGTGCCCCGACGTTGTGCACCCGAGCGCCTCGGCGCTGTGCACTTGAGCGCCCCGGTGCTGCATAGTTTGGTGGATAAAAACAGAGAAGCGAAGTGTTGTGGCGCTGACAGGGAGAGCTGCAACATTCCAAACCCATCACTACGGTGTTGTTGTGCAGACTAAAATTAGAGTAGGGGAGTCGTTGCACTCCAACTTGCGTCGCAGAGCTATGAGGCCAATTAGACAGTTTTCTTTCTCATTTGTCATTAAGGGTTGTGTCCCTTGGTGGTTTCTATTGTATCTCTTTGTATAATATAGTGTGTGAACAAAGAGAGAAGAGAAGCAAGGAGAGAGTGAGAAAGAAGAGATCTGTACTATTTCTCCCAATTTTTCATAATGAATTTCTTGATGTAGTGTGGCTTCGTGGTTTTTTTCCGGTTTTGAATTTTTTCACGTTAAATCCTAGTGTTCTTTCTTTTCCGCTACATTTTCTATTTCTTATTTGTTTCGCATGTTTTACTTTTCCCCTAACAAAAGCATTCTCCAACAACCCTCTCTCTCTACTCATCTCCTACGAAGGCATTTTTACTTTGCAGAGATGTTCATTAATTTAAAAAAATTTTCTATTTTACTTATCTACATAACAACTAAAATCTTCAAAGTTAGTCTTATATTTACTCATGGGAACTGTAAAAGCATTGTTCTGTTTACTGCCACAACATATTGCAGATAATTATCAAGAGCATTTGTGTTATACCTCTAGCTTTAGAACCGTTACTATGAATTTCCCTAGTTGAATTTAACTAATTTTTTTCAACATGCTTGAAATTCTTCGTAGCCTATGCAGACTTTCTCTGAACCATTGTTGAGAATGGATTGATAGAGGATGTGAATGAGGGGCTTTTTATAACTTATAAATTTCGTAGAAATTGAACTTTAGTTAAGAACCAAGATAGGAAAATATATGACAGTGGAAAGCAGAAAAATATTAATCCCAAGAAAGATTTGGGCAGGTTTTTTATGTTCAGAAATCGAAGTGATTTGTTTAAATTCTACTATCATATTTGCGGAACTTTACCCAAAGAATATAAGTTTTTTTGAAAGAAATTTAAAGTGATGAAAAATGATCCAACAATCTAATGAAGGTGGTCGAGCTGAATAGTTATAATACAAGATGGAAAAGGAGATAATATGTGATCAGAAGGTAGAGAGGTTAAAATTGATAGTCATACACCGGAGTGTTGTCTTTTAAATTGTATTAGTATTCATGCTAACATTAAACTTGAAGGTTGAAATGATGGGATTTTTACTAGCCTAGTTAGAGATGATAAAGCTCTATCAATTTTGGCACATTTCCATAATTCTATGAGTTTCAAAAAAGGTTCTTCATTCCGCAACTATTACAAATAATTTCTATATTAAAATCAAAGATAATGATAGGACCCGAGTTTTAATCACATGTTCTTGAGGATGTCCATGGAGAATGCAAACATCACTGTGTGAAGATGGTCACACTTTTAAAAAGTGAGAATATTAGATGCAGTACATTTATGCTTGTGTTAATAGAGCTAGAAATAAATTGGGTATATCTATCTGGATAGCTCATGAGATACAATATATCATGAAGAAGCATATGAACATCCCACCTAAACATATTAATAACAGCTAGAAATGATGTACGAATTATCACTACCTAAAAGAAAACTATACCTATCCGTAAAAATATAAAAAATTATCTCAATACAAACAACAAATGAGATTGTGCTTGGCATGTTACCTCCAATGGAACTTTAGGGTGCCCCAGAATCCTTGCAAACGAAGTATGAAGCATAACAGGATCATACTGTATAAAGCAAATTATACACATCAAAGCATAACTACTAGAGAAATAACAAAATCAATAATGATCATAATAAATACATGTAAAAAATGCTAAAGCATGAACACGTTTTAATAGTTTCAATGGCACATGTATGATAGTGATAGGAAACACTTGGATTCGCAAGTGTTTCTATCCCAAACCCGTAAAATTACAGCAGCCAACTGCTGTCCACAGCAGCAAAACAGCAGGAATTCGATGAAAACGCAGCAGGAAATAGGGAAAAAACAGAAGAAAAACACAAGATATTACTTGTATTTCAATAGAAATCAAAGAAAATAGAAAAGATACAATTGATCCTCAATTCGAGAGGAGGATCGATCTCTCCCAAATCTCTAGACGCCGCTAGAGCCCAAAGAAAACCTAAATCTAAGAGATCTCAAATTTCAGCCAAATTCAAGATGCTCAAACCCTAGGAAAATCTACTATTTAATGCATAGATTTCAAAAGGAATTCCCTAAACAGTCTCTACAATCAATTTTCCTCCTAAACTCCATTCAAAAACCTTCCAAAAAGGGCTCCCGTGGATCATGCGTGCGTGCGGCTTCCGCCCAGGAGAAACCACGCCTGTTTCGCGACTCGACCGGTCCCGTGCGGACCGGCTGGACCGGTCCACTGGACCGGTCTAACAATACTCCCCTCCCAAAGATCCACCTTGTCCTCAAGGTGGAAATATGCTCGTGTTCCCGCGGAGGTGGCCATCCTTGAGCTGACTGAATTACCTTTTTGTATTGCTGAACCCAGAGCTGCATAGAAAGAGAAACATCCCCTCCCTCCTCCAATCTGATCGCATCCAACCTATGTAGTCCCACCACATAACCTTCCCCCACCTCTTGTATGTCCCTAACCATGGTCTTAAGTGATGTGATGGCTTTGGATAGCCCTGCATCTCCCCTTATGACCACCCTTCTCCCATCCACCATTAATTTCATCGTGAGTGCTCCCCAATTGTCCTTGGTTTCCCCCAAGGTTTGTAACCACTTCATCCCCAGGATGACGTCAGTGCTTCCTAACTCAAGTGGGAGAAAGTCCTCCCTTACTTGAATCCCCTGGATGGTCAACACCACTCCTTTACAAATTCCTTGGCCTTTCTCCACCTTCCCTGTACCCATCATCACCCCATAACAACCGGTGTCCACCAATTTCACTCCCAGTTGGTTGACGACCTGAGTAGAAATGAAATTGTGGGTAGCTCCACTATCAATTAGCACCACCACCTCACGGTCAGCTATCTCTCCTTTCACTTTCATAGTGTGACTCGGAGTGAATCCCACTACAGAGTTCAGAGAGACTTCTACCACATCCAGGTGCAACTTTTCCTCCGCATCAGATTTGCTCCCACCTCCCTCCTCGTCTTCCTTGTCTTCACAGACAAGGAGAACCTGAAAAGTTCGTTCCTTGCACCTATGCCCCGGCATGTACTTCTCATCACATCTGAAGCACAACCCTTTGCCCTCTTCTCCTGCACCTCCTTCTCTGTCAGTCTCTTGAAATTTTCCCCACTCCCTCCTCCTACTGGCTTCTCCCAGGTGGTCTCATTAATGTTGCTTGATGCAGGCCCCTTGGGTGCTAGAAGAGTTGTTGTCGTCCTGTAAGAGCCTCCTGAATGGTTTTCCCGATTCCCTCTTTCAGACTTCTTCTGGTCCTCCACCAACTGGGCCAACTCCATGGCCTTTCCGAGACTTCTTGGCTCCAACACTCTGACTGCTGTTCTTATCTCTAGTTTCAGCCCCTTCATGAAATTCCCTTCCAGGACTGACTCCGAGATATGATCCAGCCTACTAGCCAGATACTCAAACCTGTCCCGGTAATCTGCCACTGTGCCTTCCTGGGTAAGGGCAAAGAATTGCTCATAGAAGTCTCCTTCCCCATCGGCTCGGAAACGCTCTAGTAAGCATTCTTTGAACTCTCGCCAACTCCGGATGGGCTCCCGTCTGCCACGCCATTGATACCAGGCTAACGCCTTCCCTTCCAGACACAACCCTGCCGCCGTCAGCTTCTCATCATCTATCAACCCGTTGACAGCGAAGTAACGCTCCACCTTATAGATCCAACCATGGCCATCTTCGCCCTCAAAGATGGGCATCTTCAACTTCCTCACCTTCGGATCCCTTCCGTTACCCCGGTACTCTCCATAACCTCCCATTCCTCGAAGATGAGGTGCTCCCCAAGTGTCCCGGTCCTCCCTCCGGCGTTGGTATCCGAGTTCGTCGTCATAATCCCCCCTTCCTCTTTCAAAATCAGCACCTCGACGCTGAAATTCAGTACCTCGACGCTGATATTCTTCTCTCCTTTCTCCAAAATCTGCACTACCTTCATATTCCCCCCGCCTGCCTCCAAAATCAACACCTCGACGCTGAAAATCAGCACCTCGACGGTCATTTCCCATGCTCATCTCCTCTCTAGAGGTGGCATGTCGTCGTCCCTTTCAAGAATCTCCACCTCCAGGATTCCTCCTCCCCCGGATTGGGTTTGGATTTCCTCCTACGCCATGGCCGTAAGTAGTCTCTCTCACTTCCGATGTCTCCGGATTGGTCTTCATCTCCAATAGTTTCTTCATCATTTCTTCCATAGCCGCGAACCTCCCTTCCAACCTGTCATTGATGGTGGAGATTTCCAGGATCTTTCCCTCCATATCTGTCTTCAGTTGTCCGAACTCGCCTTCTAATGCTTCCACCTTCTTTCCGGCCATCTTTCTTCTAACGGATCCCAAAAAATCTTCTTCCGGAAAAGAAAAACTTGCTGAAATTTCAAAATTTCAGCCGCCGGTGGTCCCAAATCGACGCTCTGATACCAATTTGATAGGAAACACTTGGATTCGCAAGTGTTTCTATCCCAAACCCGTAAAATTACAGCAACCAACTGCTGTCCACAGCAACAAAACAGCAGGAATTCGATGAAAACGCAGCAGGAAATAGGGAAAAACAGGAGAAAAACACAAGATATTACTTGTATTTCAATAGAAATCAAAGAAAATAGAAAAGATACAATTGATCCTCAATTCGAGAGGAGGATCGATCTCTCCCAAATCTCTAGACGCCGCTAGAGCCCAAAGAAAACCTAAATCTAAGAGATCTCAAATTTCAGCCAAATTCAAGATGCTCAAACCCTAGAAAAATCTACTATTTAATGCATACAATTCAAAAGGAATTCCCTAAACAGTCTCTACAATCAATTTCCCTCCTAAACTCCATTCAAAAACCTTCCAAAAAGGGCTCCCGTGGATCATGCGTGCGTGCGGCTTCCGCCCAGGCGAAACCACGCCTGTTTCGCGACTCGACCGGTCCCGTGCGGACCGACTGGACCGGTCTAACAGATAGCCAACGAACAAAAGTTGATTTCCACAGGCACTAGAGCTTGGCTTCATAATAACACCCATTTAGTTTAAATTACCTACATAAAGTTAGGATAAGCTAATAATGATGACTATAATTAATTTGACGTAATCAACAATTATCATTTTATGTTTTTTCATTTTTTTTTTGTGTTTTTGGGCGCTATATAATTTTATTTTATATTGATCTATGATGGAAAATAACCCATGATCATGCTAGATTAGGTGCTCTCATATCAGTTCACTCCATTGCCTTCCTATTGTGTTAATTTTGCTTCCTTGCTCCTGATGTCTGCTATTTTTATTGTTTGTTATTTTTTCTCTGTCGTCTGTTGGTTTTCTCTGTCATCTACTAAGTTTCTCTCCTGGCCTCTCGGTTTCTTGGATGTCTGCTCGGTTTTCTCTTTGTTATTTCCTATGCAGGATGTTTTGGGTTTCTCTTGGAGGGCTGTGTTGGGCGGTTCTTATTGGTTGTTTTGGTGGCTCATTTATGGGAGTTAATAAATGTCCTTTCCCTCCTTTCTCCTATAAATAGTGATTGAATCTCATTGTGTAGAAGTTGTTGATGGTGTGAAAAAAAATTGGGGGTTTCTTCTTGGCTTGCGAGATGTCTTCTTCCTAACCCCAATTTAATCCTCTTGTTTCTTTCTACTTCTTCTCTCCACGGTTTCCCTTCCACATGTATCTTTCTTCTCTAAATATTGTAAGTTGTAAGGTGCTATTGTGCCCCGTTCTATTGGTATTTGCTAGAGGAGTATAGACTTGTGCTGGATCATAACTTTTTGTGATGGATCTCTGGTTTGTCCTTTCCTTTGAGCACCTTCCAATTTGGTGTTTGTTTATGTGATATTGAAAGGAAATGTTTTATTTGCATTCCTAATGTTCTCCTACTAGTACATAGAATGCACCAAATGATAAATGCTTGATTTCTTACCAGTTGCTTTTCAGGAGAGTGACGAAGAGCATTTCGCAGTTTTGATCGGATAGTTACAGGATCTGGACCAGATATCACCTGATAATAGAGAAACATATGGAATACTTTAGCAGATAAGACAATTGTGAAAAAGATAAAACCATGATCTTGTGAACCAATTAGCTTCCAAGAAGAATACATGCAAAATCTCAAAGTGAATGTGAATGGAGATGATAATGGAATAATGGAAAATTAACTAATACAAAAAAAAGATCAACTTCATCATTAGCGTTATTTCAACTATTTGAGACTAAATTTATGAAGCCATCTTCTACAATTTTTTTTTTTAAAGTGTTTCATGATATGTTAATCGTATACTACACAAAAAATTTTGCACAACTTATATCATACCAAAATTGGTCATAATCATTTTCATATTAATTTCACCTGCCCAACTTATGATGCATCTTCTATCCTTCATTATAAATGATAAGACAAGCAATAATAATAAAAGAGGACTATAGTTGCGGATATGAAGAAAATACCATGCTTAGTTAAAATAGGAGAAAAGGTCAAAATGTTGCATGATCTATTTATGGGAGGCGGTTTAGTCCCAGGCTAACTAATATGTCCAATTTAATCCTTTGACACTAAAATAAGATTCAAACTAACTCTTCAAATAGGATCCAAAAATAATTCTAACAAATTTTTTGGATCATATTTAAGGAGTTGAAGGGACTAAATTGAACACATTTATAATTTGGGACTAAAAAAACTTCACACAAATAATCCGAGAACCATTTTGACCTTTTTCTCATTAAAATGGCTTTTGCATCACCGATTGACTGATTATTGGACCAATGTCCTTCATTTGAATTTCTAAACAAGGATGACTCTACCATATGAACAGTAATTTCATAAAATATGTCATTTTGCTGATTATAAACTTCAATATTTTTTTGAGGCTAGTATATTTGTCAAAATGAGTTCAAATTTTTTATAGGAGCTCTCATGTATGTTTAGGTATTCACAAAAAAAATTGAATTTTTTTCTCTAAATATTTTTTCGAACAAAATTCTTGCAAGATTATTAATCAGTGATTCCTCCACTGTGTTATTTCCGTAAGAAAATCCATTGACGCGTCAAATAATTGAATTTTCTAACGTACTTGATTTTGTTAGAAATAGAATTTAAAGACCTACATATTTTTATACTCTTATAAAATTTTTTACTCTAATTTGACACAAATATATATTTCAGGTACTATCAAAAAAGAGTGTAGCATTGAGTGTCAAAGTTGATGATGTCAGGCATCTCCATTGGCCTTGCAATCATTAGAATTGTTCCAGTCAAGGTAGAAGCTACTTTCTTAAAAAGTGCAACAAACTTCATGCAAGAAGAGATTGCCAGCTTTAAAGCAAAAAGACAGGAGTTTGGATGCAATATAGAACTTTAAAAAATCTATGGTGATATTGATAAAGAGTGTGAATTTATCATATAAATTCAATATTTTTACATGTAACCTTGAAATAATACTTCTTATTTATATATCCCATAAATATGTGTTTCATCCTATAATATAAAAGCTTAAATTGATGTTTTCAAACAAGTTGTTGGAATTCATGTCGAAAATTGATAAACACTTAACCTACGTAAGAGATATTCAAGTTTTTTAGAACTTTGCCCCCCATAGGAAACTAACCCTTTGGATGTCCATTAATCTAAGTATGATTGATATTCTAACATAATAATGACGGTCTTTACTAATGTTATAATTTTAATCAAGCTTCTTTTCCAAGCTAACAAGAGTTGTGAAGAATTCTTTTAGAAGTCATGTCTTCCTTAGGTTTTTAGTACGAGGTGGCAACACCAACTTTAACCTGAGAGAAATCGATCAAGGAAGTTTAACCTATATAATATTATCTATTAGAATGTTACTCAATGATGCTAGCTTTTATGGAAGAGGTCGAAAGAAATTCATTAAAAAATTTTCACCTACTCGAGGTTATTTGTTAGAGTATTACTCAATGGAAGAGATTGGTAATCCATCAAGAATTTTTTACTTAACCAAGATTATTTGTTTGAGTGTTATTGATAACATTAACTTGCATATAAGATGTTGAGAGAAATATATTGATTTTTTGATTTATTTGAGATTAGTTGTTAGAGTATTACTCGAGAATGTTAACCTCTATGCAAGAGGTCGAGAAAAATCTACTAAAGATGTTTGACCTAATCAAGATTGTTTGTCAAAGTATTATTAAATAACATTAACCTTTGTGAAAGATATAAAAAAAAAAATCAAAAAGGAATTTGTAACCAATCCAAAGTTATTTGTTAGCGTATTACTCGATGATATTAACCTAGGTGAAAGAGATTAAGAGAAATCCATCAAGAATTGTTTATCTATCCGAGGTTATTTGTCTGAGTGCTACTCAATGATATTAATTTATGTGAAAACGATTGAGGGAAATCCACCAAAAATGCTTGATCTGTTTGAAATTATTTGCCGAAATGTTACTCGAGGACGTTAATCTGTGTGAAAAAGATCAATAGAAACTTACTCAAAATGTCTAACATATCCAAGATTGTCTATTAGAGTGTTATTCAATGACGTTAACAAGTGTGAAGAGATTGAAAGAAATCCACCAAGTATGTTTTATCTATCCAACAATGTTTAAAATTGCGTATTCGGGTATTGAGGCGTTTTTCATTCGTGAGGCGAGGCGTAAGCCTCAAGGCGTTTTGAGGTGTAAGCCTCAAAATCAAAAGATTACGTAAACATAAAACGATAAATTTTTTATGGAGTGAATAATATAAAACATAAAAAAGCATAAGATATGAAGTGAAATCAAAATATCATAATAATAAGACAAAATGAAATATAGTTCAACTCAAAATTCTATCTTTCCCAAATCTCAGTATTCTTTTCATTAAAATATAATTTTAATTTCCAAAAATAAATAACAGTGACATATCACATAAGAACTCATAAGTCATCAGCACTGTCATCACTAAAGGGTTCTTCATTTGAATCATTATTATGATGAACTGCTCTCTCCTCTTCCTCCTCTTCTATAGAGTCCAATGTCGGGCATTTACTTCAAGATTTATGTAAGTTTTAATATATATAGCGTGAAGCGTAAGCCTGATGCCAATGAGGTGAGGCAGGCCTCAAGGCGGGCCTCAACCAAGTTGGTTGAGGTGCAAGCCTCATAAAAAAAAACTCGAGGCGTAAGCATCGAGGCATTTTTTTACTGGAATTGCGCAAAGGCGAGCCTCATATTGCACAATTTTAAACCATGCTATCCAAGATTATTTATTTGAGTGTTACTTGATGATGTTAACCTATGCAGAAGATGTCAAATTAAATCTTCATGTGATCGATTGTACCTTGATTTGAATGAGGTGAATGCAACATAAATTCCAAATCAAAGGTAGAAATTAGCCTATATTTAGGTGATTACTATGCTTTCAAGGTCATGGTTGTGACCCTATCCAAGTTGTTTAAGTCCAACTAGGGGCTATAGAGTTCGAAATTCTTTTAAAGTTCTATTAAAAAACTTCTCCATATTTGTTGGAAGTTTTGAGAAGTATAGTTGTTGGTAGGGTTGTCATTAATATATAGAAAATATTGAAAAAAAGAACTTGCATCCCGACAAGTTAACATGAACATCCCTTCAAAATTACAATGGCCATAAGACAATATTTGAGAAATAATGGTCGGATGACCATAGTCAGGTGATAATGGGCAAAGGGCTATAGATTGGAGACAATGGTTAAAGGGCTGTAGTTAGAAGAGGGTGGTTGAAGGACCATAATCGAGTGATTGTAGGAGGCCATAATCGGGTAATGATAATTCAAGGATCGTAGTCGGGCGACGGTGATCAGAGGACTATAGTCGGACGACAACGGCGATAGTGGTCAAAAGACTATAGTCGGACAACGATGGTCAAAGAATCATAATCGAGTGACGATGGTCTGCGGACTATAGTTGGGCAATGATTGTGATGGTGTTGGAGGACCGATGATGGGCAAAGTAGTAGGAGGACTGATGTTAGGTAACGGGAAATCGGAGGGTCGTACTCATGCAACAATAATTGAAGGATTGTTGTCGAGTGATGGTGGTCAGAGGATTATAGTTCAAAGATGATGGTGACAGCGTTGGAGGACAAATGTCGGAAGACGGTGGTCAAAGGATCATGGTCGGATGATGGTGGTTGAAGGATCGTAGTCGGGTGATGGTGGTAGAAGGATCATAGTCGAGTGATGGTGGTCGAAGGACCATAGTCCAACGATGGTGGTCCGAGGACCGTAGTCGAGCAACGGTGGTCAGAAGACCGTAGTCGAGTGACTATAGTCGAAGGACCGTAGTTGAGCAATAGTGACCAGAAGATCGTAGTTGAGCGACTGTAGTCGGAGGACCATAGTTGGACAATGATAATCGTAGGTTGGGCATCAACTCCAAAGATGGGACAACATTGGTTCCACGATGGAGGCAACGGTGGTATGATGATTGTGGTTAGGCGTTGATCTGACGATAATGGTCGGCTGGGGGTTTAATGACGGTAGTCAAGTGGTGATTTGATGGAGCTCTAAGATTTTTTAAGCCTCTGAGCACTTTTAAATCTCAAGATAAAGGTCCTTCAATGTGGGTCAATTTATAGTCTTTAAGAATTGTATGCACTTTTAAATCCCAACCAAAAATTTCAATTGTTGTTTATTTTATGGTCATAAAATACCGAGCCAATTAACAATATTTTTTGGTTAGCTAGGTTTTTAACCTTTAAAGGAACATTCAAGATAATTCGCTTTTCAAATATTGCGACAATCTTAAACAACAGATCACATCATGCAGGACAACATACAACAGAGTCAATTTCTAATAGGTTATATTTGCTGATAAATGATTAGGAGGCTATAGGATGCATGTAAGTATTCTAGGTTAAAATTTATATGTAAGAATTTAGGAGAAAAAAATTAGATAGCCGACCAACATTGTGAGCCATTCAATACATTTCGTAATAGTGGCAAAAATTATTTATAATCTAAAAGTCATAGAAAATACGTCCTCATTTAAAAAAATTTAACCACGTAACCCGAAACACACGGAAAAGTAGGTTTTACCATTTGACAATGATGGTTGATGCTTAAATAGAATAACAACAGCACATAAGTAATGAAGTAAATAGTATGAACCTGCCAGCACCCTAAAAGCACGCCAGTTGATGTCAACACCACTCTATCCAGAAAAATTTTCAAAGGGCAAAGAGACCGAGCAACTTCTTTGACAGCAGAAGCTTCAGCTTCAATCTCAAGAAAGTAGGAGAAGACATTAATACAAGAAAATCACAAAATTAGGAAGAGAAGACTAAATAAATGCAACATACCTCAGCGTCAGTTGCCTTTACAGATGTTAGATGATGGGAGGCATGAAACATGCTGAAGTGGTATAAGCTTGCATTCTGAAACCAAATGGCTGATTAAGAAAAATAAATTCATCAGTGCATCATATTTTTAGTCAACCTGAATCATAAGAAAGAGCAGTCTTTTAAGCAATGAGGTAGATAAAAAGTAGAGCAGAGTTGTGTTTAACAATAAAATTCTAAATCATCCTGTAAGTGTTAAAAAAAGAAAAAAAAAAAAAAGCGAAAAAAAAAAGAAGAAGTTATTACCTCCGTCAAAATAGGGAAGAAAGATATCCCTTACAGCCTTCCTGCAGTGAGCCATACAAGGAAAAAGAATAAAACAGATTTACATGCATGTTTAGAACTCGGAAGTGCAAGGAAGACGGTAAATAAATTGAAAAATAATCAAAATAGGGAAGAAGTGGTGTAATCAGAATAATCTAAATTTAGAGAAAAAAAAATAAGTTTTACATGCATCTATAAAACTACGTCGGGAGATGGGCTTCGGGTGACAGATATGTGGCCTCTATTGTGTGATATAGACAGCCTCTCTGCAATAGAGAAGTATAACTATGTAAATCAATCCCTCCCAAGACCAAGCATTCACGGGAAGCCTCATGGTCTACATAAGCCTTTTAAAACTTTGTTGCAAAATGAGGACATTAAATTTAAGAAGAATAGCCATTGTTCATATGATTGCCTTAGGATTTTCCATTGTTTTAATACCTGAAAAATTTTATTCACAACAAAAACAAAAATTGTAGAGGGAATGAAAGAAACTTAATATAAGAGACATAGTGATAAGTACTTTTAATCAAACTTCACATACAAAAACATATTTACTAGAGAGTCTTACTCAGTTCGAAAGTGATATAACCAACTTCTTATATTCACTTAAATTGAAAGGAACACGGTAGTGGCCTAGAATGCCTAATACCAAAAAGAATAGGTCAGCGGTTACACCAAAGCATTAACCATGGTTTCTCAAATTTCCTAAGGAGAGGCTACAAATACGAGATCGTATCAGACTACATTAACGCAATGAACAAGAACTTTGAAGCAATGAATCATTCCGCTAAAGACCATTTTCCATTGTTTTAACAGTTTTAATACCTGATAGATGGTTACTCCTAACTCTCTCCTAAATTTGGATTCCCTCTTTTTCCATACTTAAATTCATGGTTTCCTCTTGAAACTCCAAGCCCTAATCTTGGAACCCCTCTTAACCTCCTTAGTATTTATAGCTTCTCTTTCTAGTTTTTTTTAAAGAAATACATAATATTTATCTCATATACTTGTCACTTGATTCTCTACAACTTTAATGCTCAGCATTTTGAGTGATGTTGAAGACATATTTCAAATATTTGCATAAGCCAATGGTTTTAGTCTGCCTCTGAGCCCCATCTTATAATCAGGATTTTCGGAAACCTATTGACTTTGAGAGGTGAGCATGCATTGTTAATGGCTTATGTTCACAACACTTAAAGGGTCATGGATATGTCATCATGCTAGCCATGGGATTCATGCAGCACTAATCTAATGATGAACAAACATATCAGATCAGGGAAACTACAATTATGATAAACTGCTGTATGACTTGATTGACCTAGCTTGCTATGAAACGATCCAAAAAATGCAACATGCATCTTAACTACAGTGCAATCAGAATAATGTATGCTTGCAAGTAAAAGTGGTCTGTATTTTTTCCTTTTATTCCAACAGGAGTATGCATCCATCATCTATAGCATTTTCATCCCATGATGATGGTATAGACATCAATCTATAAGGTAGTTCTGCTTTACTTGTAGCTGTAAAAGTAAAAGGCTGAAGTAAGTTAATGTTGTAACCACATAGATTATGTGAGGAGTTTTGGATAATAAGGTCACTGAAGATTCTCCAAAACTTCTTCTAGAAAACTAGAACTAGAGCATAAAAGATTGCATGATGAGACATGTTGCATACTGATGTAGGCTAATATATGAGTCAAATACGTTTTCGACACATTTAATGCCAAAATTTTCACAATTGATACTTGCGTCAAAACATTTTCTACCCTTCAAACAGCCAATGACTAGTTTACCAACTCCTACGGGAAGATTAGATGAGTGACATAGTCAAAACAGCACACAAAATCAATTTCATAAACTTACGAGATAGGGTTCGAAAATTCTGGGCTCAGGTAAAGAACATTTGCCCTAACAGGAGGATCTGCAGCCTAAAACACCAAAAAGCACTTCAAATCCTCATCACAAAAACTGAAGAAATCAAAATACTTCGTTTCCCTAAAAGTGATTGAATATCAAGCCAGTTACAACAGACCTTAGGCTTCGGAATCACATATCCACCCCTTAATTCAAATATATCGTTGAGCAGTAGCGATTGTGAAGTTTCTCCGCCTTGCAGAAACTTCAACCCGTGCTCATCAATGTCCCTCGACATCTCATTGTATAACCGAGTCCGCCTTTCTGAACTCGACATTAAAGACTCTGTATCGGATCCCACGGATTGTCAAACCGGCCGTACTCGCAGGAAAAAAAAAACCAAAAAATTAGTGTGACTACCTGTGTTTGTGGATGTGGAATTATCCATGGCTGCTCGGAAAAGGAGGTAGAAGACGACGGTGGAGATGATCCACACGGCTGAGGCGGCTTTCCCTTGGCCAAAGAAATTTGTAAACCTCGGCATTTGATCTTTTGCATGGTGGCATTTTGAACGGTTTAACGGTTTAGGCCCTAAAAAAAAATAAAAAAATAAAAAAATAAAATAAAAACTTAATAAAAATATGGCTCGAGCAGCGCTAGTTGTATAATTATTACTAAAGAAGCTTTTCTTTAATCAGATATTAGTTTTATATATTTTTTTTAATTTTTGAAAAGTAGGTTTGGAATATGCCAAAAATTTTATGAGATAGCTTAACATCCTAATATTATATGAAATTTTAACGCACATAAATTAAAAAAGTTACATAAGACATCAGAGTTTTTATGTGAAAAAAATTTTAAAAAAAAATAAAATAAATTTGATCCAATTGAAATGATTCAATTAATATATGTTATCAATTGCAAGTGATACTCTTACTCATTATTTTGAAAAGATATTGATACAATATAGTATACATGAACCGTGTATAATAGATTTCGTTGTATAAATTGGAAGGGACTAGTGGTGTTGAAGATATCTTCAAGATATCAATATCATTTGTTATTTGTACAATCAATTTTCATTGAAGAAAAGAGACTAGAGGTCAAAAAGTCAAGTATAAATGTTGATATTGACATTGGGAGTCAGAATTGTTAGTGATGACATGCATGGACCTTATAGGAGATATTGTGCGTTGATTTTATTGGCGACAACAACTGACTAAGTCAATAAGCATATACATGAGGAATAAGAATTGTTGGCGACGCTGCCCATGGACCATATAGGACATGTTGTGCATTGACTTTGTTGGTGACAACGGCTGATAAAGTCAATAAGCATATGCATTAGTGTCAACGATGTGCATCTACTTTATAGGTGATGGCATGCGTCTATATTGTAGGCGACATCAAACAACAAAGCTGATGAGCAATGGTGGTTGAATGATTGTGTTTGGGCAATGGTGGTCATAGGATTATGGTCAGACAATGATAGTTAGATGATCATAGTTGAGGAAGAATAGTCATAAGATCATAGTCAAGTAATGGTGGTTAGATTTATGTAGTTAGGCAATAGTTGTCAAAAGTTGAAGGAAAGTAATTAAAGAACCATAGTTAAATAATGGTCGTTGGGGAACCATAGTCCCGGAGCACGGAGGTCGAATGGTGGTAGTTCAATAATTGTGGTGGGATGACGGTGGTCTGACAATAATGGTCAGACGATAGTAGCAGTAAACTTATGGTAATGGTTGAACTATAATGTCTGATGGTGATGGTCAAATAACACAAGTCGGTTAGTGGTAGTCGAATGATTATGTTCGGACGACGTTGGACCAATGGAACTCTAAGATTCTTTAAATCTCCAATCACACTTGAATATTAAGCCAATTATCCCCTTTATATAAATAATAGGGGTTAATTTATAATTTTTGAGAGTGATAGAATTTGTAAATATAATCAAAATTTGAAAAACTTCATCAAACAGCCTAAAATGATTCTCACGATCAAATATTATTCTCTCACCAATTAAATGCTTAATGATATCGAAATTAAGTGATTTTGGGATTGTTGAATTTGTCTCATTGAGAAGCTCAATTTGACCACAAGTATGTGAGATTTGGGGGCTGTATGTTCCCATAATTAATATTCTAAAATTTCTAATTATATTTCAAGTGCTTGATTTGGTCGTTCAGACTCAAATAAATCACTTTTTGTGTCAATGGGTTCGTCTCGTGGAAGCATTTAGTTTGACTATAAATTTAATAAAATTAGAATTCATATGATTTTGAATTTGATTTTAAAAATTTTCAAATTGATAATTATACTCAATTAAGTTGCTTTAATCATACATTAAAATTTTTATTTTTAAAAATTACTTCTTTCCACAGAAGTTTCTAAAATACAATAATAGTTATTTAGAAAATAAAGTTGTGAAATAGTTACCCCAATTGAACCTTACGTTTGAAGATTTCTGAAATTATATTATTTCAAATTTAACCCTTAAGAATTTTTTAAAAATTATTCTTCAAAAACTTGTAAATATTTTTCATGATAAATTACAAGCTTCTAAAATATTTTTCAACATATTTTCATTTAACACTTCCTCAATGAAACTAGAAAATTTCAATTTATCCAACATTTGTTATTTATTGATGTCAAAATTTTAGGATCTATTATTTAGTAAATTCTTGAATTTCTTAATGACTTTGAGAGTTAGTTTGAAGTTAAGTTCAAAGTATTTCAAAATTTTACACATATACCCCCAAACATATTAATCATTCTATGAATATTTTGTATATAATATAGTGCAAAAAATACTTCTTATAGTTACTTGCCATCTTATATTATTTGTTTTATTTGAATATTTTGTATTGCACACAAGTGCATGCAATCATTAAAACTCAAATTTATAGTTGCACTTATCATGCAGAAGCATTTTAGTATAAATATTTTCATTGTTTGCAAATGTGCAAAGGTGTAAGTAGCCCTACAAGCTCAAATAAAATGCTAAGCACATGTGTGTGGAAGCCTTTTGGTGCAAGCTCTTAGATCAACTCAATTTCAAGCTTACATGTGTTTATGTTTGGGTATTTTGTTACAAAATCTTTCAACATTCAGACTAATTAAGACAAATTCACGCACACAACACATTCTCAAGACTCTGGCCCGGAAACTTCTGGTTGGTAGCCAAAGCTCCCAACCGACAGACCAAATAAACACCTTCGCAGATTCACAACAGTAACATGCCTTCTTCAGCAAGTTTCCAGAAGAAAAGAGTTCTGAAGGCTGTCAAAACTGAAAGCATGCACATAATAGTTCAATTTATCTTAGGAAACTGCACCAAAAAGGCTCCAGTCATGGACGGTGAAGCTTGTGACAGCATTTTTAAAGACTTCTGCCATTGGAAGGCAACCTGAATCTGCTGCAGGAACAGCTGGGCCAGCTCCCACTGTCCTCGCACTTGCACTCAATGGGCTACAGTCAACAAACAAAGAATATAAACCATCTTTGAATTATCGAGGTGTATGCGAAGCAATTATTTGAACTCACAACTTCTGGAAAAAGTTGCATAATCAACATACTATGGTTTTGTTTGGAACTGTTTTTTTATTGCTTCTTAAAGCAGCTTTTTAATAAATTTTTTTTTAATTTTTATAATAGAAAACAGCTTTAAGAAGCAATAAGAAAGTCGTCCCAATAGAAGCCTATATAATACTCAAAAGACAACGCAAATACAGTGTTGACGAGAAAGCAGCATTGCAACTAGACCACAGACAAATTATAAGCTCCAAAATCAACTAGAAATGGAACAAATTTGTTTGGGAAAAAGTTTTATTTAGATAAACTCCACGAACACATTTTTTGATGTGATATATAAAGAAAAAGAAGGGGAACTTTCTATTGTTCTGCCTGGTCTCGAAAGTGTCAATGAAAAATACGCGTTTAACCTGTATCTGGTTAGTTAGGAGCCATGTTAAAATGCTAACAACATAACAAACAGCCATGGATGGATTACTAGTTGATACTAGCAAGCATAATACGTCGAATTTATATCTTGGGTTATAATGAGATCTGACCATTGGCTAAACTATTCAAGAAGCAGTTTGTATATATATATATATATATATGTGTGTGTAATTGCTGCAACTTTGACAACCAGCAAACACGAGAAAATCTTATGGCTGGTTCCAGGACATGAGAATGTATGGCAAATTAAACAAGGAAATAAACATGCCATATCTGATGCTCAGTATCTAATTAAAGTGCACACACCCCACATGTAAAAGCTGAATCTGGTATGAACTGCCCTTTTCAAGAAAAGGTCAGCTCATCTTCTCTAATCTAGCAGGGGCAAATGCAAACAACTAGGCGTAACTTATCACGTGTAGAAGGCGCAACAAATAGAGGGGTTCTGGCTTTAATTTGACAAAGAAGGATCGAGGGTGAGTTTGTGTGGGCGATTATGCATTATAGAGATTGATGTAGGTTCTCGCTCCCCCCCCCCCCCCCCCCCCCCCCAGCCGTTTGATGCTTCGGATTCTCCCTCTGTTGATGGTTTGGTCGCCCCCCCCCCCCCCCCCCCCCCCCCCCCCCCCGCCGTGTAATGATTCGGTTTTCCCCTTTGGCTGCTACCATTTCGGTCCCTGTTTTATGTTATTTTTTTAAGTTCTATTGGTTAAATGTGTGGTGCCTTAATTTCCTGGATTAATTACTCTTCTCATTTATTTTCCTATATATAGTGACTAATTTCCTGCTGGAAAAAGAAGTTTTTGAGTGATAATTTATGGAATGTAAAATCTGCTCTAGCTTGCGAGCTAGCCTCCTTTTCCCTTCCCCTTTATTATTTCGTCTTAGTCTTCTATCTCTTCTTCTCTATCCATGGTTCCCGTCCCTTCTGTATCTTTGTAAAAAGGGTCTAGTTGCGTCGATAAGTCATGTTTAATGTTTATCTATAAAAAGTGTCTTTTAAGTTGTGATCTTGAGCTTATATTTATGTTTAAAAAAAAAAGATTTGATTCTTTGCATTTTTAATTTTTTTGATTGCACCAATTTGGTATCAGAGCCTTAGGTATTTACGAGTCTTCCTTCTTTCTAAAAAAAAAAAAAAAGACAAGCCAAGGTCCAAAATCAAGATGAAATAGAATTTAAATACTGCAGGTATGCTAAGTTTGATTCTATTATGTTATACAAAAAGATAGATGCTTAAGACTCACTTAATGAAAACAGGCTCATAGGCAGTGATCAGCACATCAGTTGCAGCCCCCTTAAGGCGGAAATTTGCAAGATATACCTGAAAAAAAGGGGTAATCCTTCCATAGTTACTAAGCCCAAAGGTCCCCTAGCATTACATAATTGCAGTAGTAGATCAGCTTTACCCTCACTATATTTTGAGCCTCCCTTCCTTGCCTTCCCTTAGAAACAGCCTATGAAAAATAAACAAACAAAGCAGGGTCAGTTCAGAGAATTTAGGACTTTGAAACAAGTATACATTGATTTGGTATGGTAGGCTTTATCAACTTCAACAAGAAAGAAAGCTAAACCTATCTTCTTACCTAAGTAAATGCAAAAAAGAAAACCTAAAGAACGGGTAAGCACCCCATCAATTTCATTAAGAAAAAAAAAAACAGAAGTTATGTTTTGACGGTGTAAATGTATAATAACACCACAAAAAGGGGCACATCTAGTGCATGGAGCTCCTGCTAACAAGTATACAATGAAAATTTTGAAAAATTTAAGGCTCATTCATATTTGAAAGGACACTGTTGAGGATGATTTATGAAGCCTGACATATAAATGAATCTCATTGAACCATACATTCATCCATGTTTGTGAACATGCTCATTTGTTGGCTCATTTAATGCTTGTTAAGTGTCGTAGTAATGATTCATTTCATGTTCTCATATCAAATTTGTTTCCATCAGGTGCACATGAAAATATGTATATTAATAGAGGTTAAATATAATAGAAGTTTGTGTTCAGAAGATCATTGGATACTTTAATCTCATTTTTAACATTTTTGTTTCATTATATTTGCATTTCATAAGATAAAAAACATATCAGATCACCAGCATCAGGTTTTATCAGGCTTCTTGAATAACTATGATTAGATTTATTTTTGGTAATGATAATGTATGTTTAAATCACTAGCTAGATTAAAGTTAATTTTGGCTCGAGCACAATTAAAATGTAAATAGATAAGCTTGAACCTAATTTTAATACTAGTCATATTGAATTGGTTCAAGCACCATGAGTAAATAAATGAACAAGTTTAGACATGATAGTGCTTGACCTGGCTCAACTTATTTATAGATCTAACTAAAAAATAACTAGTGCTGAAACTTCTAAGATTATATAGCCGATCCTGGTCAATAAACTCCCAGAAAGTAAAAAGTTGGCAAAAGTGAGAATTATATATAAGCATCATCAATAGCTTAATCTGTGTATTTTACTGACTACTGGGGGCTAATGGAATTTAGGACATGAATACGACAATTTCAAATGAATGCAAGTTCTTTTTTCAAATGTTAGTATCATCTAGATTGCAGTGCTATCTGAATGTCAAAGCAATCTATTAATTATTACTTCATTGGTTTATTATTATTTCTTAACAGAAGGTTGCGCTGCCTTGTGTGATCATCATGACTCTAATCTTCCTTTTTTCTACATTATTTCGGCTAAATGTTGGCTAATTTAATAGACATCAAAAATTCTAGAGAGTAATTTTCTCGGATTAAGACTAATGATGATGATTATGAATTATTTTAGGTTAAACTAATATCTCAATAACTAAAAACTTTATTTCAGCTAATTAAACAAGTTGCATAAGCCCAATTAAGATAACATTAAAAACCAAGATGTTAACAAACCAACTAGCCAGTACACACTAATTGAATTCATGAATAAAGCCAGAATTCTTTGGCCCATTGCTCAATAAGACAGCTACCAACAACATATAACTTGAGAAACTATTTAAATACTAAGCATGATATGGATGGCATTGAAAAACTAAAAGCAGAAACACGTAAAGATACAAAGCTTTGTTATTCCAGCATTTGGTGACATATTGGAAAATAAATTTGGAAAAAATAATCACCATCTGACCAACTGCTGTTGTGACAACTGATGGTACATCTCTGTAGCGCAAGCCAACTGCTTCAATAGTACCAGATTGCTCGAATAGCTATGGAAATGAAAATAAAAAGCGAATAAATTAATGAACCAGAGAAGTATGAGGATGGAAATATAACTGACTGAATGAAAATGAATAAAACCAAAAGTGACTACAACAACAACATCAAGCCATTATCCCACTACGTGGGGACAGTTATATGAATCCTTTTTCTTCATTTTGACATTCCATTTTGACATGTTAAGAGTCAAATTCTCATTTAAATTTAAAAAAGAAAGGTCACTTTTAATATTTTCTAAAAAAGTCTTTTTAGGTCTACCTCTACCTTTCTTAAGGTAAGCCAAATCTAATGCATTTACTTTCCTAACAGGGTCATCGGAAGTGACTACGTACAGGTTAATTTTAAAGAAAGGTTTAACTGAATGCATGAAATGCAGACTTGCCATATAAAGCTTGTGTATGTTTAAAAGAGCCTCAAATGTTAAAAAGTCATAGTAGACTCAACAGAAATGACACGAAAATCATTCCAAATTAATAATTTTGTAAGGTACCATTGATGTAGTATCATCAATCCAAAAAATTGAAAAGACATTTAGCTTTCTACCTCATAGTAGAAATATCCAACAGTACCAACTATTTTGAACTCAGAATCATTTCCAAATTAGTATTGCATATGATACAGACTATTAGCAATCAGAAGGTAAGACATGCAGCAGCCAAGAAAAATATCATATTCCATATGAATCTAAAGAAATACTCTATAGAACATGAACTGGTGCCCAGATAGAGTTATCAAGATATTGCACTCACTATAGATAACATAAATTCCTAATAAAATCAGTGATGATGAAATCCTTTTAAACAAAAAATTAGCCTACTAATAATGCATGAATCATGCCAAACTGGTCATGCCAAACTGGAATAATGCTTAAGTTTTTCCAAATATAAATTTAGAAAAATATGAGCATAAAATCTGCTTTACAAAAATCCACCCTCAGACACGCGCAGTTTCTTAATACACAAAAACCTACTTCATAATTTGACCAAGATTCGAGAGCAATCAAGCTCACAAAATATACCATGCTTTGTTCTGCATCTTGTTCGCTAGCAAGATCGCGTAGAAACCACACAGCACTGCCATTATCTTCAACATCATACTTAAAATCCAACAGCTCGATAATAATACTCTCATCCCGGCTTGGATCAACAAAAACTTCCTTAAAACAATTAAAAAAGAACATTACTGCTTTGGATATTTAAAAAAGCAAAAATAAGTGGGAAAAATTTTAGAGTCATTAAGAAAACCTGGTGATTCGGAACTACTTGTATGTTGCTCACATCCTGTTGTTAAAAAAAAAAAAAAAATCATCAAAATTATATCTCAAGCTGGGCGAAGCTTTTTCCTGTGTATGAAAAAGCAAAAGAAATTCAACCTGGAATCTCATAGGAAACGAGGTGGATACAGCACCCCCAAACAGAGGCCTCGGGATACTTTCATCAGCCGGCATCCTACACCTTCTGCCTCAAATGATCGTCAATTGCTACAATTTCTCACAAACCCGAACCAAAAATAAAAGAGTGTCAAGATTATATCAATATCGATTCGCCAAATTATGAGAAAAAATCCTAATTGCATGGAAAACCTGAGAAGTTTCCAAACCAAAACCCTAGATGTGAAAAGAACACCATAAAAAATAGGGATTACTTCTATCCAAAAAATAATATAAATCAAATATATGAAGAAAAAACGGGACTTTTCACATTATAACTGACTGAGGAAACTGAAAAATGTAGAGCGCAAAATAAGAAATTATTTTCTTTACCAGCTGAAGAGGAGAGATTTTTTAGAAGAGCTAAAACAAAATGGGATTGGCGCTTATGAGTTGAAAGATATTGAAGTCTGCCGAAGCTCAGAAAGGCGCAATCTAATCACTTTTGAAAATTAAAATTAAAAAGATATGGTCGCGTCAAGCAAACGCAATATCAGAGCCAGGTTTCGATCCTGGGACCTGTGGGTTATGGGCCCACCACGCTTCCGCTGCGCCACTCTGATTTTGATAAAAATCATGCGAAATGATAATAAATATACAAAACTATTAAATGTGTGGAAAGTTTCTTCAATAACAATATTCTAATTAAAATTTGCTTATTATAGATTTTAAAATTATTTTGTTTAGATAATCAGTATACGAAAAATAGATTAATATTTATATTACACTAATTTTATAGTAAATTTAATGAGTTTAATTTTATTATACTAAAAATTTTGTTTTAAATGTCTAAGGGATTGTTTCAGATTACTTTTTATTTTTACTTCTAAAACATAAACTAAATTTATGCATTTAGTTTTTTTTAAAAATACTCAAAATAACTTCTTATATATTTTTAAAGTTTTTTTTTTTTTAATTTAATAGGGATTCCCGTAGATAGCACTCAAATTTTTTTAATTGACAAATTAATGAAAAATTAATTATTTAGTCACATAATACTTAAAATTTTATATATGAATAAAATACCACTAAGCTCGTCATGGCGTCGAAATCTCATTGCGTTGTCACACGCCACTGATCCCATTAGCAATTTCACATGCATCGATCCTATGGCCACTTTTGAAAAATCACCTGATTAATAATAAATGTTTCATTTGGGACATCTTTCTTATCACTTCTTAAAGCAATTTTCTAATACAAAGTTAAAATTTTTATAATTAAAAATTGCTTTAAAAAACAGTAAAAAAATAGTCCCAAACGAATCCAACCGCCATCAATCTTATGCAATATTCAATTAAATTGTAAATAATAGATTTTAGGCTATTACATATATATTTTTTATTTAATAATAAAACACATAAAATAAAAGTAAAAAGAAAAATGCAATATATTTTTAAAATATTAAAATATATTATAAAAAAAGTAATTTAAATTAATTTTAAATAAAATTTAAGTAAATCGAGCGGCTCATCGAGCTTTCCAGCCAAGTCAGGCTGAGCTCGAGCTCGTTTAATACACAAGCTCGAATTTGAGGCTCGATAAGCCCGACTTGCACGCTAGTTAAATAGTAAAGCTCAAGCCGGCTCGACTCTCTCACCTAACCCCGATCGCTTCAAAATCTCAATATGATGATAACTTTCCTACTTAAAAAATTTACATATTAGAAATTGGCTATTCATTATTGTCAGTCTATTCACATTGCAATCCATATCTGAATAGTCAGAAATTGGTTGTCCATTATAGGGGTGTCAATTTTTGACACGACTCGAACCTGACCCAGAAAAATCCGGGTTAGGGTCAACCCGGATCCGAAACAAGTCGGGTTCAACAAATCAACCCGTTTTAAAAATCGGGTCGGGTTTGAGTTGACCCAGCAACCCGAAAATGACCTGAAATTGACACAAAACTCCTATTTGACCCGGAAACCCGAGATTGACCCGTTTTGACCCGAAAATCGAAGATTGACCCGATTTTGACCCGAAAACTAGCAATTTTAGGTCAACTTCGGGTCATTCGTGTCGGATCGGGTTGACCCGGACCAGAATCGGGTCGGGTTTGGGTCCGGAAATCTGACCCGTTTTTAAAAACGGGTTGGGTTCGGGTTGATCCGAATAGTGCCGGGTCAGTTCCGGGTTCGACCCGAACCCGACCCGTTGACCCGAATTGACACCCCTAGTCCATTATTGATCGTGTTCATTAAGATCAAATCAATATAACAATTGAAAAAAAGGAAACGTAAATAGTCACAAGTATGATACAGGTTGAAAGAATGAAATAATATTAATCAGGCCATTGATATATTTAGGCTACAAAAATATAGTAGTACAAAGTAGCAGCAAGGGGAAATAGCATTTCTGATTGATTCAGCAATGGAAGTTGCCCATAATAAATGCAGAAGTTTGTCAGAGCTTTAGATATTTCATACCTGGATGATCTACAAAATTGTCGAAGTACCTGGAGAGGATGTATTTTCCACTCTATGGTGGAATATCTTAGCCATAGCTCTCCTCTCGCAGTCCTGCAACACATATTCTGTGAATATTAACATATCTGCTAATCTATTAATTTAATCAGGTAATTTCCTCTTAAGGGGACTAATTGGGATTAATGATGGATGGACTTTAAGATTAGAAACAGGACATTTGTCCAACATCGGATAGGATAGGTGATAACAATGGCAAGAATAAGAAATAAAATATAGCTGATCAAAAACAAGTTCATACTGTACTTTCTAATTCAATAGAGCACCCCAGCCAATGAAAAAAATTACTTTCACTTGAGAGAATATTTATTTGTTATTTATAAATGATGTAGGCATTTGATAGGTAACGATTGAAGATCTTGAGAATTTTCTAGCGATCTTTGGAAAACAGCGAGAATTCTCCACAAAATCCCCCGGAAAACAGTAGGTAATTTGTATTATTTGATGATATAGAAACGGAAAATACTAAGATAAAATTGATCCTCTATTCGAGGGGAGGATTTATCTCTCCCAAATCTCTAGATGCCGCTAGAGTCCAAAGAAACTAAGAGATTTCAAATTTCAGTCAAATTCAAGATGCCTAACCCTAGGAAAACAAACTATTTAATGCATACAATTCAAAAGGAAATTCTAAATAGTCCATACATTCAAATTTCCCTCCAAAACTTCTCCTAAAATCTTCCTAATCAATTCCTCTGAATTGGGCGGCTTGATCATCACGTACAGGAGGCGGAGACTTCCACCTCTATTCGCCAGGGCCAGTCCCGTATGGACCAGCTGGATTGGTCTAACAACATATGATGTTAAGAATCAAATCAAGCAAGAGGTAAGAGGGGACGAGGAGGACTAGCAAGTAATGAGTTCAGTTATTTGAAAGAAATCTAATTCCGAATATTTTCTAAAATAAAGTTGGTAAGAAGATGTATTGTGAACCATCATTTATTTCATGAACCGTTTTCTGAACATTTATGTTTTTTAGAGTCGAGCCCCAGGCCTCCCATTCAGTAGATGAGGAGTAACAATACCGAACACAGTCTCAGTGTTACATTTTATTAAAAACAAAGGAAAATGAAGTAGAAATTTTATGTAAAACGGATGTTAGAGCAAACTACTTCTAGTATCAAGTCAAAACAATGAGATAATAGAATCCAATAAAATGCATTAATTAACCATTAGTGATGAAAAATAGAATATGCATCTATGAAGAAGAAACAATCCTACTCTTCCGGAGCGAACATTGCATTCCGCAAGTGGTTCCTGTTGATTAAATTTAGGGAAGTAGGATCTCTGAGACCTGCAACGCTTTGTGGTGCAGAATGTTGGCCATTAAAAGAGAAGCATAATATTAAGTTAAGTGTTGTTGAGATGAGGATGTTTAGGTGGATGAGTGACTTTACTCTTAGAGATAGGATACGAAATGAGCATATACATGAAAAGGTTGGAATAGCTTCAGCCGAATATAAGATTAGAGAGAGCCGCCTTAGATGGTTTGTTCATACAAAAAACGGCGGCTTTCTAATGATCCCGTTAGGAAAGTAGATGTATTAGACTTGACTTATGTTAAGAAAGGTAGAGATAGAACTAAAAAGACTTGATTAAAAAATATTATACATGACCTTTCTTTATTAGATTTAGATGAGGATTTGACTCTTAACATGAACATAGGAAAAAAATGATTCATGTAGCCGACCCCCCATAGTAGGATAAAGGATTGTTGTTGTTGTTGTAGGAGCTCTGAGACCATGACCCAAACTTCTCCATATCAAGTCATTAAAGCTTACAAAGACGCATACAAGGCATACAACTTACCTTGAACATGTTCAGAGAAAACGGTTTTCCAGGATTCATTCTCCTCAACTTCAAGAAAGTGTACGCAAAGCTCAACTGATCACGTGATGTGAAACGATCAACTTCATTGAACCAAAGACAAGAAAACAAATTGGACATGGGTGTATGAGCGCGCACAATAAAGGAACCCTCTGGAACATCTAGAAAAACAATAATGAAAACTCAATCAGTGGAAGATCAATGGGAAAATAATTCCAATAAGGATAAAGCGAAATACCACATACAACTTGGAAGAGGAGCACTCGAGTCTGATTCATTAAACTTGACGAGACCATCAGATTGATAATACTGAAACTGCTCATCAATGGCACTGTGATTGTACTTATTCAAGCGTTTGTTTTGATCAACTTCCTCCCAGACACAGTGGCGATCATAATGATTTGAAATGGCATATTCTGATTTTTTTCTCCATAAGAAATACTCGAGAATAAGCATTGGGTCAGTCTGTAGTCTCATTTTGCTATCAATCCATATAGAATACCTAAAATAAACAATTTCGAAGTAAATAAATGATCTTTGATAGCTGCCCTCCAGGTCACAAAAAATAAAGAACACAAGAAATTCATGAGGTAAAAAATACAGAGAATAAATAAAAATCTTCATGTTATTTTTTTTATCTTGACAAGGTCTATGATCTAGTATCATGATAAATAGTTTAGTGCTATTAAGGCAAAAAAAATGTATGTCAACGGCATATTAAAGTTATTAAAAGTATATCTGATGAAGGATTGATTAAAATTAAAAATATTTGGGGAGCGATGTCAATTATAGTATGATTACATCAAGAATCAACGTTTAGTCAAATATTTTTTTTTGTATTTGTAATGGAAATGCTTATAATAGATCCTCAAATTGAGTTGTCTAAGTGTATGCATACTGCAAATGACAACTCTAATTGATGAGACATCACAAAAATAAGTCAAACTTTCGAATAATAGACAAAATAATTAGAAAATAGCTGGCTCAAAATTGTAGAAATGCATATACAGAGAAAGAGAGATAGAGCAACACAGTAAATGAAGAAGAAAAGGAAATGTATTATTATGTTTTTCATACATCACAACGTTCCCCTGTACACATATATATAGCACCTTAATAATGTGATGCAGGACACGTGGAAACAGATTATTGGATACATCTAAATAACAGTAGATTAATATATTCTTTGTTCTTAACATCCCCCCTCAAACTGAGTATAGGAGCAGATAGTCAGTTTGCTGCGAAGAAGTTTAAACCGAGGGGTAGACAGTGGTTTAGTAAGAATATCCGCAACTTGATCCACTGTACTTATTGGTAGTAGACGAATGACCTTATTCATAATGTGATCCCGTATAAAGCGTTGATCAATCTCAATGTGCTTGGTGCGAGCGTGGAAAACGGGGTTATTAGCAAGAGCAATTGTAGATGTATTATCACAGAATACATCCACGGCTTCAGAGTGAACGATCCGAAACTCAGCCAGCAAGCGTTTGATCCAGATGGTGTCAGCAGTAGCGGAGGCTAAGGCTCGGTATTCTGATTCTGTGGACGACCGGGATACCGTATTCTGTTTCTTGACAGTCCAGGAGACAAGTGTATCACCAAGGAAAGTACAAAAGCCGGACGTAGATCTTCGGGTTGCCGGATCTGAAGCCCAGTCAGCATCCGAGTATGTACGCAGAAGAAGATTGGATTTGGTGATTGGTAGACCGAAATCCAAAGAGCCCTGAATATAGCGGAGTAACTTCTTGAGCCTGACCGTGTGTATGGGTTCCGGATTGTGCATATGCTGAGAGAGTGTGTTAACTGCGTAGGCAATGTCCGGCCTTGTCAATGTAAGATACTGGAGGCTGCCGATGATCTGCCTATACAGGATTGCATCAAAAAATGGTGGATCGTCTGGTTTTACAGCTGTAATTTTTGTGATAGAAGGATTAGCGACCGGATTACAGTTCGGTAACCCAGCCATTTGTAAAATAGATTGAGCGTATAAACGTTGAGAAAGAAAATACTTATCATGTGTGTAGTCAATCTTAATGCCGAGAAACTGGTTAGCCACACCGAGATGCTTCATCGTGAATTTCTCCTTGAGTTTGACGACGAGTGCCGTCATAGCTTGGGCATTGTTGCCAGTGAGAAGAATGTCATCTACGTATACCAGTAGATAAAGGTGCGTGTTGCCGTCGTGAAATAGGAGGAGAGATGGATCTGCCTGACTGTGCGAGAACCAGATTTCACGAAGGTAAGAGGTAAAGGTAGTGTACCATTGGCGCGGAGCTTGACGCAAGCCGTAGATAGCTTTGTGGAGACGGCAGACGTGTAAAGGATTCGTAGCATCTTCAAACCCTTTAGGCTGCTGCATATAGATAGTTTCGGTGATGTCTCCGTGCAAGAAAGCATTAGCTACATCTAATTGTTGAATTTGCCAGTTGTGAAAAAGAGCGATGGTAAAGAGAATGCGGATAGTAGGAAGTTTGGCAACAGGGCTGAATGTGTCCTGATAGTTAATGCCATACTCCTGCTGATTTCCTTGAGCTACCAACCGCGCCTTGAATCTGGCAATTGAACCATCTGAATTGTATTTTGTGCGATAGGTCCATTTTGAGCCAAGAACAGGTGCATTTGTCGGAGGCGGTACTAAAGTCCAAGTGCCCTGTTTTTGAAGAGCAAAAAATTCCTGAGTCATTGCTTGACGCCACTCAAACTGTTTGGAAGCTTCACTGTACGTGGTTGGATCGCTGAGAGCTTGATTGTGATGGAGTAAATTGAGACGCTGAACGGGTTTGAGAGACCCTGTCTTCAATCTTGTAGTCATCTGGTGCGGTATAGGATGGGGAACGGGTGATATAGCCGTGTCCTGAAGGGTAGATAGCTGAGGTTGACGCTCCAATGAAATAGATGAATTGCTTGTGCCTGGTAGTGCAGATCCAAGATTGTGGACCTGCTTGTTGCTTTGATGCGAAATGGAGTGAGGTATAAGCAGAGAAGTGGGCGGTGGAGGTCCAGTTGAAGTAGTGTTGGAATGACTGTCATTATAAGGAAAAAATGATTCGTTAAATTGAACATTTCGAGAAACAATGATTTTATTAGTGAGCGGATTAAAACATCGATAGCCTTTAGAAACATCCGAGTAACCAAGAAATATGCATGGCTGAGATGTTGGCATCAGCTTGTGACGGTGCACCGACGGGATTAGAGGAAAGCATTGACAACCAAACACACGAAGATGTTCATAGGAGGGTGTTATATTGAACATTCTTGTGAGCGGAGTCAAGTTCTTGATAGTCAGGGACGGCATGCGATTGATTAAGTAAACGGCCGTTTGTGCTGCCTCAAGCCAGAACTGCATTGGAAGAGCGGCCGTCTGAAGAAGAGTTCGAGTAGTAGAAATAATATGCCTATGCTTTCTTTCAGCAATGCCATTTTGTTGAGGTGTGTACGCACAGGAGTATTGATGTCGGATCCCTGCATTCTTAGTGAAATCGTGAAATAGATGGTTCACAAACTCACCTCCACCATCAGTGCGAATAGTTTTAAGTTTGAGCGAAGTTTGACGTTCAATGAATTTAGTGAAATTAATAAACGTGTTAGTAACATCAGATTTATGCAAAATAGGAAATAACTAGTTAAAGCGAGAGAAATCATCAACAAAAATGACGTAATATCTAAATCCTTGGTGAGACTGAGCCGGAGAAGGACCCCAGACGTCAGAGTGAACAAGTTCTAAGGGAGAACTCGTTCGACTCAGCGAACGGTCGAATACAAGTTTTTGACCTTTACACGACATACAAGAATTACAAACAGATTTAAGCGGTAAGATGCGTAAAGTAGGATTGTAATTGGAAATGTGTTGTAGAACATTGTGATGAGGATGTCCAAGTCTGAAATGCCAGTTGACAGATGAGGCATTGGATGCTCGCAGCGCTGTCGCCGGTGTCCGAGACGCAGTAGAAGGGATCTTGTAGACACCTTTGCTGCACGGACCTTCAAGGATAACCTGATTTGTCTTCCGGTCCTTGAATACAAAACCATGCTCATCAAACGTTATCCAGATAGGATTGTCCCGAACCAAATTAGAAATAGAGAGAAGATTGTAGGAAAGAGAAGGAATATGTAAGAGTTTCGAGAGAAAGAACTTACTGGCCGGGGTAGGAAGAATGCCCGAGCCCGCGTGAGCTATTGGGACAGACCTTCCATCCCCAAGTGTTACCGTTTCGTTGCCATTGTAGGGAGTGTAGAATTCTAGATTTTCAGTGGTATTCGTCATGTGAGACGATGCCCCGGAATCAAGATACCAGTCAGCGGTAGAACCACCGTCATTAGAGAAAGAGAGATAGAGCAACACAGTAAATGAAGAAGAAAAGGAAATGTATTATTATGTTTTTCATACATCACAACGTTCCCCTGTACACATATATATAGCACCTTAATAATGTGATGCAGGACACGTGGAAACAGATTATTGGATACATCTAAATAACAGTAGATTAATATATTCTTTGTTCTTAACAAAAATTAGTAGAACAAAAGCTAAGTATATGATGTCCAATAGCAATTATCATATAACTTTTTTAGAAGATAAAGTGATACGTAGATATGATAAGTTTAAGTATCGTTCATCTAATCATTAAAAGGAATAGATCTTTAGATAAGTATCCCAGAGTTAACGTTAGGAAGTTAAAAAGGAGAAGTGCCTTATGATTATTATGCAATAAAAGAATAACATGGAGATTTATGCACACTTAAAAAAGACAAATTTTATAAATAAGCAATTAAGCTGACAATGTTGTATGGATAGTTTAGCAATAAAATATTCATTGATAACTAAGTTGAGCATATAAAAATAAAAAATTTACAATATATTTGCAGAAAAATTAAAAAAATAAATCAAGAAGATATCATAATATTAGGAGAGCAACTGGAGTTAGAATTGCTGAATATATGATAACAAAAAATAGATTTAGGTGGTTTGGACAAAAAACAATGAAGAGTGGAAAATTAAAAAAATAAATCAAGAAGAATAGATAAATTTAAAAGTTAAGAGTATTAGGAAGGAGTTGCAAACCTAAGGTAGTATGCATATAAGTGGTTCAGAATGAATTGTAAAGAGTACACTTAATACTTAGTGGGCCGAATGGAAATTGAGGATTCATAAATCTAACCTTAAATAGTTGGGATAAGTCTAATGTTGATGATGATGATGCTGAACTTCATGCAATGTTCTTGTGATGGTTAAGGTATATTATCTTTAAAGATATTAAGCTTGAATATATGGCATATGAATGAAATGTAGAACATGTTCAATTACATTACCAAGCTGAGGGGAAAAGTCGATGTGACAGAAACTTTGGCACCTTTCCTGTTTTCCTCATATCTGTATACGGTAGTTTCTTTACCAAAACAATCTTCCATAGACCAATGTAGCCTTCATCATCAGGAACTTGACCTTCTAAGGAAAGTTTTCTCATTGTTAGCTCATCAAGGAACATCAGGAAGCATACATTTTTTCTTCGAATATGTGCCAATCTGTGACAATAAAGAGAAGTAAAATCTGATTACAACCCAGATGAATAAAATCTAAAATAACTCATTCAGACAATAGGAACATGTACTGCAAATAATTTAGCCAAAAAAACAAGAGTTGCTCCAAAAAAGCTCTTGTTTGCCAAGAAATAGGATGGTCTTGGGGATCGAAGTAAAATACTACAATGAAACAAACAAATAAAATAGAAGCAGCAGAAAGTAAAGGACACCAGAATTTAACATGAAAAAATCACGGTACCACACCACACCAAGAAATCCACTATAAACATTAGGAGAAATAAGTACATATCTCACTTCTTTCTCGCTCTCTTCTTGTTTCTCTACTCTCTTACACCGTTCTCACATACAAAGCACAAGAGAAAGTCAAGTAAATAATACCAAGGGACGCCGCCTTTTAGAAAAAATGAGAAAGAAAACTATTCAATCCGCCTCGAAGAGCTGCGGCTCTCAAGCCTCTGTCATCGATCCATCTGACGATGCTGCAGCACTGCGACATCACATAACATTGCGGTGCTTTGCACTTTGTCGTCTCTCATAGCAACTCTACAGTGTCAAGGTGCTAGGGTATACAACCACTAGGGCCTTGGATACACAGTGCCGGGGCGCTTGGGTACAAAGCGTCGATGCGTTGTACGAAAAAAAAAAAATCGTGTGCAGAGAACCTGAACCCAAGCAGGGGGAGGACCCCCCAACAAGCACGACAAATTGAATTGAGGTCTGACATAACTGTAGAATCTGATTGATTGACAAAATTAGATACTACACAGACTAACATATGGCAACATCAATGTTTCCGAGTTAAACTCAACCTGCATTTGTTTTGGAGAAGATATTCGTAACCACCGAAAGAATGCTTGGAGGCATTTTTTATGCGACTTTATCCAATTTATATGGAACCGGAAAATGTATCTAACAGTGGTTTGAGAGTGACATAAAATATAATTCCATATTGTCATTTTTAATCAGTCATTAATTTTTCAAATTCAATAATTCAAAGTCAATCAATTCGTACTACATCAGCTAGGCCAACCATAACATGAGCAGCATACAAAAACAAATTAAATACAACCAACCACATTCAATATCATTACCATTGATGGAGATTTCCTTATGACAGTATCTTATGAAATAATTAAATTGAATCACATTCTGGGCAGAAAAATAGTACCAGCTTGCTTGTTGGCCTCCTCAAAAAATCAGAGCTACCAAAAATGCAAGATGATACAGCTACACGGCAACGAGCCATGTATTCCTTATCCTTCTCATTCACATCAAATCCAGTGCTAGGGTATCCCTCTGGTCCTTTGACAAATCCACAATGAAGTGTTTCGTTTCTTGCATAATATGAATTTTCACGTTCTTCCAGAGTCTGATGACCGCCAAATTTAGGCTGAAGCATAGAATTGTTAGAGTAATGTTGCTGCTCTTGAAGGACATAATCAAGTGAAAACTTTGTGAAATTCATGTAGTTCTCTGGCTGCAAAAGGTATTCAACTGATTTGGTTAAGCCAACTTCACATGGACCATCTGTTGAGGTTTTATAAATAAAAATAAGTAGCTTATAGTGTGAGATGAACAGATAAAAGAGAAAAAAATGAAAGAATAATGTCACTCGCCCAAATTCATTTGGTCCAGTTCACTTGTTGACATACAAAAACTCTTCTTGCTTCCATAAGTTAGCCGCAAAAGAGGTCCATCAAAAGAATGCCTATGATGAAATAACCATCTCAACGGACTAAATGGAAACTAATTATATTTTAAATGGCAGACAAACCATAGATTGTATTAACCACAACCTCCAAGGGCAACAAATCAATTTGAGCATTCCTCGCAAATATTACCCATTTATATTTTTCTACCATTTTTTTTTTATTTTTTGATATTTTAAAATATTTTTATAGTGGGATAAAGGCTTGATGTTGTTGTTGTTGTATATTTTAAAATATTTTTATGAGCAAGGAATGGGGACTTTATATGTCAATCCTTGTTAGAGTAAATTTTGTAATATTTATAAGCACTTACATAATTTTCTAGTATATTCAAAATAATTCAAAATTATTTGGGCAGTGAAATGAGCCCATGAGATCTTTTAATAACATTTAATATTATTTAAAGGTATGTTTGCCATGCCAAAAATCTAGATAAATACTTCTCCCTCAACCTTCTGGATAAGTATCTTCAGCTTAAGTCCCAGAAGAGTTGAAGTCAACTATTCAATCAAAATTGACGTTCAATGTCGACAAAATAATTAATTAAATAATCCATTTTTTAGCATTTGTATTTTGAAAATTTTGGATTTGTTTTATTAGAGCTATTTATTGCATCATTATTTATATTATGACTTATTTCCTTTCAATTCTCTTGCTGCTTTATATACATCATTTTATGCACTAAGGTTTGTGTTAGATTGATTATATTTTGTTATGCTTAACTTGAGTTTGCAAAAAAGTCCAAGTGTAGGTATCATAACCCAACATTGACAAATTTTAAGAGTCGACACATCGATCATTGTGTATTTAAACATAAAATAATTGAACAAAAGGAACTTCAAAATGGTACGTTCAGGTAAGCAAGCTTCAGATTCTTACGCTTCTTGTGAGATTTTGCTTTCGAAACTTTCACAAATTGAATTATGGTTTGATGCGAGGTGGTGGATTCAGAAGCGCCAGCGGCATTTCTACCTTGAGAATACATGCCAGAAGTAGGAAAACCTGGCACTTGGTGAGTTCCCTCTTCCTCTGCATTATTAAAAATTTGAGATCCATCAAACGCGTAGCTCATAATAAGCTATGTAAAACTACAAGATTCAATATATCTTCCCTTTTATAGCTTGAACCGCCTATAAATGGGGATCTCAAGGGCGATAAGATACAAAAATTTGATTAGAAATTATGATAAATTATTTCATTTGTATGCAACCAAAAATCGCAGCATTTCCAAATTCCTTTTAGAATGGAAAGAATAAATAAATAAATAACTCACTGTATAACAAGGCCGAGCCGACAAATGAGAGATAGATCAATGACATAGTAGAAAGCAGGAAAGTCCAGATTAAGCACCTTCGTCTCGCAACTCGAGAGAGCCTCCTCCCGCGGCGAGGCTGCGACGACTCGTTTATGGATTGGAACAGAGCCATCCTCTCATGAATTGTTTCCAGCTGAAAGACCTGTGAAGAGATCAGAAGCTCGAACCACAGCAAGAATCCATTTTTCGGGATTTGAAACAATTTCCTTGGAATCTTAAAGCGAAAGCGAATGGGATGAATTTGAGATTTGAGATTGGGGTTAGGGTTTAAGGAGAACAGAATTCATCGGATACCGACACCATCTATTCTAAGTGCGAAAAAAGAAGAAATGTTTTTGATTTATTTTCTCCAATAATTTTTATTTATATAGCCATGTTGGAGTACTCAACTATTAGAATCACATTGTGCTTCCATTGCTCACTCATATTTTCATTTTATTAGAGTTGTTAAATAATCTTTACAACCAAGACTTGAAAATAACATTTGTCCTCATCAATCAAGTGGAGAGGATTAATACCATGGATTCATGGGCTTGTGTCTCTTCATGCAACAACCTTATAATTATAAAAATTATTTTAAAATAAAAAATATAAAAATTTGAAATTTCTGATCTAGAGCGCTGCAACAATGAGAATTTTGGCGCTCTGATGCCCTAGTCTCGGGAAAAGTTGAAAATAATTCGACAAAGCAACGTCAGTTTTTTGAATGTGCGTCACTGTGATTTTTGAGCGTCGCAACGCTAGGCAATAAACAATATTTTTTTATGACTCTTAACTGATTATTGAAAGCCACATGTGAATCGATTTAAGATAATAAACAATGATGATAAGATAAAGACCAATGACCAACTGGGCGACAATTGAGTTTAAATTAAAGACTGGTGACCAATTGAGCGACAATTGAGGTGGAAAGGATGAAAACACCGCATTAAAGTTAAATGTCCTGCTTTGCTCTTCATAATTACATTCATGATTATATTGAAATGATATCATATGAATTATTGATTGATATATATATATATATATATATATATATATATATATATATATATATATATATATATATATATATATATATATATATATATAAACTAATATAAAATTGATTGAACTAGCATTGATATTGATAAAACATAATTAGATTTATAAATTTTAATTAAACTTACTATGTATTTTTTAAATTATTTGATGAAGCTTAAATATTAATTAAAATATTTAAACCTACGTATCTAATTATTTAATTTGATAGTTTCATCATATTAGTATAACATAGTTTGGAAACTATATAACATAGATGAAAATTGATGCAAAAAACTAAAATCAACCATCAAATAAGTAATTAAATTATCATTAAATCAATATATTATTTTGTTCTTAACTAACTATTTATTAAATAACAAATATATTTATGAATATAAATAAACAAATGAGTCAATATTAATATATGATAAAAATTTTAAATTTTATTTATATATATTTCTTTATGTAATAAATAAATAATTTTTTTTAGGGAAAAATAAGGCTTTAGCTATTTTCCATTACAAAATAAAATAGGTACAAAATGAGAAGGACCCTAATATTCATCTCAAAAAGATCAGAAATAAGGGCATGCGCTGTATCAAAAACCACAATGCTCAAAATTGAAAGGAAAACATAAAAGAACTAAGAAAAAGATAAAGAGAAACTTAAGATAAAAAATTTCAAGAGAACTCAGAATGTCCTAAAACAGCTTTTTAATACCTAATTTTTTTGAATTAATTTTTTTTATTAAAAAACTGTTTTAAAAAATAATAAAAAATTTGCCCCAAAGAAATCATAATCTAGTGAGCACAACAAACCACTATAGCATGTCATTGAATAAAATTATTGTTATGTGCGGAGTCTGGAGGGTGTTCGGAGACCAATAAAAATGCGCCACATCATCCCATTTCTCTATACCGAGCTCAGCACCACTCGGTACCGCTCGATACTGAGCGCTTAATCGGACAGGAGAATCGTCCGGTGTCCGCACAGAATAATAGCTCCATTGAATAAGGGCATCTCCAACCGAGAAACCCATTTTCCACTCCAAAATGCAATAATTCATCTCTAATCGAATTCCATTCTTTCTCCTATTTCGCACGCTTCTCCGGCAAATCTCGTACACAAAAAATTAGCGTAGGTGAACCAATATTGACGTCGCACTGTTCATCTACCGAATATTGACATGCAATTTAGTGTTGGAATGGAACGAATGGAGAACGGCATACCACCATATGCAATTCAATAATTGGAGATGGTCTAATCCCATTGATTTCATTGAACTTCCTCCCTTTCTTGATTTTCTAGTTTATGGCTCTTTTAATTTGATGCCCAAATAAGGATCTGCGCAAAAAGAAATTCTCAAAGTTTCTGTTATTTCTTTCATGCCATGTACAGTAAATGCAGCAGCAAATAGCCATGAAATAAAGCCTTTTGACAGCAGGAGAGTAATATTCATTTTCGTCAACGCGATCAAATAACTGCAAAGAGTTTTGTCTTAATATCGCAAGTTATATTAAAGGAGAAATCACATTCAAAAACAGAGATGTTTGGACGATTCCTGAGAGGAGCAAAGGCAACAGCACTTATTGACCACAATCTCTCTAAAGGAAAGAACATCACTAGTTTTCAAATCATTCATAAGTGCAGAACGAAAAAATGCAAGCATAGCTTTCTTGCCAAATGTATTTGTACCAGTAAACAGGGCAATCATTGAGAAAAAAAGGATGATTTATCACAGACCAAAAATATAGGATCCATTTGGGACGATTTTTTAATTACTTCTTAAAGTAATTTTTTTAATACAAAAATTAAAATTTATGTACTAAAAAACGGTTTTAAGAAGCAGTAAGAAAGCCGTCCCAAATGAAGCCTTAATTTCATTGCCACGAGAAAACACTAATTCGCTAACAGCCACACTTGCCATGTTTACAGTCCAAAAGAAGTAGTTGCAGCTCCAGGTCAGTCTAGATGCTTCAAATTTTTTGCTAAATGCAAAAATATAGATATAACCTCAATCAATGAACTTCTGCTCTGAAATGGCGGGGCATTAGAATAAGTTCCATTAATTTGTTCATTATACCCAGTGCAATTTTTAAATTTTCTACTGCCTGCTTCAAAATACATTCTCCAGTCAATGATATTTTCAAGTCACATAAAATCAAATTTTTATCACAATGATTTCCAACGTTTGAAATTAATTCCAGGAAATTGCATTTATCAATTTAGATAGTATCAACTACAACAGATAACTTTTTTTTTTTTCCTTCAATTGACAGGTCAAATCAAATGCTAGCAAGATGAACAAAATCAACATACATATTATTTGATAACAATCAGAAGAGATGAGGCTGATTATGGGACAGCACCAGATTTGAAAACCAAGATTGAGTTATCCTCTAGTACTAAATGATTTTGATAGTTTTGAAGTTGATGCTGAATTCTTGCCAAGACAGTTGATCGACTTTGATGAATTAGGTAAACTGCAAATAACATAGGTAGCAACAGTTAGGCAAGATAATACAGGCAGAGGAAATCAAATCAAGGTTTTCAGCATAGGTGATTTAGGATTTGTTTGGGACGACTTTCATCTTGCTTCTAAAAGCAACTTTTTAGTAAAAAATTAAAATTTTAATACTAAAAAGCTGCTTTTAAGAAGCAATAAGGAAGTCGTCCCAAACGAGGCTTCTTAAAATAATTTTTTAGTACAAAAATTAAATTTTTTGTAATAGAAAGCTGCTTAAAGAAGCAGTAAGAAAGCCGTCCCAAACGAAGCCTTAATGTGTGTTATTTTGATGAGAATATTGATGCAACAATAAGCAGTTTATAGCAAGTTCTTACTTCAAAAACCATTCTTGCAATTGCATCCATAAGCATACAACCCGCATGATAATGATCGAGGTAAAGTGCAAAGCAAACAAGATCATGCGTAATGGTAAAATTGGAATTTCAAATAAAGAGCAAGAGGGTTTATCGCATTATTTTTGAAAAAAAAGGGTCAATTTATCCTTAAACCAATTCTCATCCGGTTGAACTCAAAAAATTGACATGAATACATTCTCACATGATTCTAAAATGTATGCCAAGTGGCATGACATACCTCAAAAAGAGCAGCTTGAGTCTTAGGCTTCATTTGGAACAGCTTTCTTACTGCTTCATAAAACAACTTTTAATATAAAGTTTTTATTTTTTGAACTAAAAAACTACTTTAAGAAGCGGTAAGAAAGCCACCCCAAACGAAGCCTTAATATTTTCTTGTTATATCATAGATTTTACAACAAATATTTCATAAATATTTTGCTATTGAGTGTTTATTCAATAAAAAATACGTTTACATTTCATTCACTGTAGAGTAGACAAGGGTATAAGTACCTTTGAGATGGAAGGCTCTTTCTGTGTTCAAAATTTTTTCTCATAGAAGCATGTATACAGGCTTCCCTACTGCAGAAAAAAAAAGATGAGTGTTTGATTAGTAAGCATAAGAAAAAAGGAAATTCAACTTGTAGTTGGGATTATAGTTGAAATTCTCCGTCAACTTTGTCAATATTACCTTTTAAGATACTCCAATTTCGCCTTCTTCATGAGGTTACCCTTTATATGAGACACTTTGTATGAGCTACTAACTGCAAAAGGCTTAATAGTTGAATACAATTGATGCATACAGTTATCAATAAGGATTTTGTTTTGGAATTAAAAGCTTCTTTGTTGCATCCAACAGATTTCATGAAACAAAGAATTAAAAAAAAAAAACGAATATCACTGGAGATGCGATTAAAATAAGCACCTGAAGAAAAATTTCTTTTATTGCCAGATGGTGGAATTTTTGAACAGATTTGTATTTGTTTGCTCTGTTTCTCTGCAAGGAGAAAAAAGTTGTTTGAATTGGTTAGGCTTCTTATGCTATAAACATAATTCATTAATTACTTAGAAGGCCCATGGTTGTCATTACTAAATAGGACTATATCCATCATGATCATTGGCAATGAATTTGGAAGTCAAACTCATCCAATAGTAATACTATAATATTATCTATTATTACTGAACTATAATAAAACATAAGGTAGACAGTTGTGGTCATTCGTGGAATTAGAGAGCGGTCCAATTGAGAAAAGTCCTACGTAGATATGTATTATAAGTAAGTTTTATCCTTAAATTCTCGCATCTACGTGTATTAAAGAAATTTTGCCACCCCTAAATTTGACATAAACCCTTTTGTCCCTTTTACTTTAAATTCTAATTGTCAGTTATTGTGCTTGGGGCAAGTTATTGGCTTATGCCGTTTGAGCAACTGATCCATTCTAAAGATGATAAATATCAATGGAATGCAATATGATAAACGCTTGAATGAAATTTAAAGATGTATATCATTTCTTATAAGCCTTAAACAATTGAGGACCTTCTTCTATAAAAAGAGAGCCTTGGGATTGAATGAATCAGTTAAAGAATGTTAAAAAAAATATGGCAGGGTGAATCCACTTCTCCTATTCCATCCCCTCTTTGGAATGTGTTCCCTTTCGCTCCCCTAGGGTTGTGAATATTTTTTTTTCTCTCTCCTCTTGTAATAACCCTTGTTTAGTAATGCCCTGAATTGAATTTGGCAAAAATTAGTAAGTTTATTCATTATCTATTAAGATTCTATGAGATTTTAGAGTTTATTTTCATGTTGATTTCCTACAAAAAAAAGGGGTTTGTGGTTTGAATAAGAGAAGTGAAAATATGTTAAGTAGAAAATCCCTTGGGGGGGCGGGGCTTAGCACAACAAAGTTGGGAAGTAAAAATGCATCGCTGCCTCCATTATTGTTTAGGCTGGAGGAAGCGATGCATTATTGTTTAGGCAGTTTATTAATAGCCTATATGGACTAGCATTTGATTGGTACACAGATTTACCCATTAATGATGTAGGCTGTGATGCATTATTATTTAGGTAGTTTGTTAGTAGCATGTCCATAGTAGCATTTGACTGGTATGCAACTTTATCCAATGGATCAATACACAATTTTACAAAACTGGAAAGCATGTTTATTAAGAGATTCACGGGTACCTAGCATCATGTTACAAAAGGTGATCTTGTTGGGGAGAGAGAAAAATCCGAAGAGAATTTGATTGATTATATACTTAGATAGAGAAACTTAATCATGAAGTATGAGCCTCAATTGCAGGAGCAACATGCAACTGAGATTTTGCTAAAAAATATTCATGGGCCAGTAACATTTCTTTTAAAAGATTTTATCATCAAAACCTTTGAAAATTTACTTAGTAAGGCTTTCAGTCTTCAAAAAGCAGCTTCGCAACTCTCTTTCCTTAGTGATCCTATCTTCTGATGCAAAAAAGCTATAACCTCAGAAAATCTTAAAAAAGAAATATGGGTCAATTCCAACTGTAAATAAGTACAAGCAACCTATCAAAGTTCAAAGAAAAAGTTCTTCCTATAAGTCATATAGCCAACAATCACAGAGATAACAATATTATCAATCACAACAGTATCCGCGACAATAGTATCAACCTCAACAGTATCAGCCATAACAATATCAACAGTATTGGGGCTAGCAGCGACTTTATCATACTCAAAATGAGAAAAGAAAAAATAGAGAGAAATTCATAGCATTGGTTAACAAAATTATCCATTTAAGAAGGAAGCTATAAAGAGGATATTCGAAAATCTCTTGAAGAAATCAAATTTCAAACTGCCTGAATCTAAGAAACTAGAGGAAGAGGAAGTGGGCAAGTCAGATCGACCCAACTATTGTCCATATTATCAAATGTTAGGTTATGAGATTGAGGACTGCACTATCATCAAGAAGTGGCTTAAAGGAATATGAAATCTAGAGCGGTAGTGATTCTCAAAGAGTACTTAGTGGATCAGGGCCAGGGATCAGCTGAGTGCGTAAATGGTGAGCCTATTGTTTCTGTCTTTTACAATATTCGATGATACATTGATGCAATCTAAAAAATACTAGAATTGCAAATTAAATATTTCCTTTTCTTAAAACATAGACGAACATAGATAGAACAAAACAAAACTATTATATCCCACAATAGCTTAAACAAACACAATCACACCTTACAACTTCAAATAAAAAGGACACAATATCTTAGAACTTAAAATAAAACACGACGCAACGACACCTTACAATTTATCAAAGTTTTGAGAAGAAAGATATAGGTGGAATGAGAACCGTGGAGAGAAGAAGAAGATAGAAGTCCAAGATGAAGTTTTAGAAGATAGGGAGGGAGAAGAAAATAACTCGCAAGTTATGTAAACCCGCATGTTGCACTTTCCAATATTCTTCACAATTCACTCTCCAAATTATCTTTCACAAACGGATTCAACCCCAATTTATAGGAGAAAGGAGGAGGAATAACATTCAATAGTTCACATAATTGTGCCGCAAAAAATAGCCTATAGGAGCCTATCAAGACAACCCATTTAATGTGAAGTTAAAGCACACAACATAGGAAACAAAAAGAGGAAATTAGAACAACCAGTTGTAGGAAAAACCAATCCAAACAGGCACAGCAGAGAAACCAAGGAAGAGCATGAAATCGTACAACCACCATGGGAAGATAAAACAACCATATGGGAAGACCAAACAACCACCAAAAAGCCCTCCAAAGCAACCCCTATATTGACTGCATCAATTCTCCGCTAATGGAAGAATCTCATCCCCTAATGAGAATGCCTCAGAACTTTCATGATGTTCTGAATGCGCTATTTCTGATGGGAGATCTTCCTCATGAATTGGAACTTCTTCTTGTTGATTAATTTGACTATCCTTTTTTTATTTTTATTTTTAAAGAAAAAGAAAGACTCGCACGACAACCTAAAATTATGATACCAAATTAAAGCAATCTAAAAAATACTAGTATTGCAAACTAAAGACTTCCTTTCCTTAAAATATAGACGAACACAGATAGAACAAAACAAAACAATTATATCTCACAATAGCTTAAACAAACACAATCACACCTTATAACTTCAAATAAAAAATCACACAACTGATGTAGAACGAAGGGTGCCATGATTGGAGTGCATTGATTGCCTTCTTTAATGGGAATCTTAAAATTGGGAAAGGATTTAAGGGCCTTTCAAAATTTAAAATTCAAATTAAATTGGATTGATTGAATGGACTTTCCCTAATTTAACTCTTTCATTTATGGAAGATTCTTTTCAAATTTAAATTGATTGAAATCTGAATTAAAAATTCCCAAAATACTACACACCTATTTTAGGAAAGTAATTGAAATTTTAAAAGTGAAGGGAAAGAGGGAAGAGGGTGGAATATTTTTAATTAGAGAGAGAGAGAGGGGCCGGCCTATGCAAGGGCTTGATTGGGGATTTGATTGGAGGAACTAATGAGATAGGAGAGAGGATAAGGGGGCCGGCCAAGAGAGAGGAGGGGGAGGGGTTGCCCACATTTAATGAAGGTGTCCAAATACATTGAATGTTGAAATTGGAATTAATTTCAATTGATTTCAGATTTTGAATTGATTGGGAATATTTGGTGGGGAATTGATTGGAGCTTCAAGGGGAAAGGAATTTAATGTGGGAGAGAGAGGGGAAGTGGAGGGGACGCAGCATGAGCAGGTGGGGAAGGGTTTAGGGAAAGAGAATTAAAGCTTGCTTTGATTGGGATCTTAACTTAGGAAAAATTAATTTAAATCAAATCCAATTAAAATTTTAATTAGATCTAATTTAAGTAACTTTCCTAATATATGAAATCTTATTTAGGAAACAGATTTAAATTCAAATTTGCTACCAAATTAAGAAGGCTAAAATAAGAAGGGCTTTGAATGTGAGATGGAATTTGAGCCAATGGCAGAGGGAGGTGGCCGGCGGCTATGTAGGGAATAGGGTTAGGGTTTGATGTGGGGTTGACGTCTAAGAGGGAGGGTTAGGCCTTTGTGGACGACAGCTTGGGAAAAAGGAAGGGGTGGCCGACGGCTTGGGAAAAGGAAGGGGTGGTTGGATGGTTTTGAAAGGGGGTGGTGGAGGATCTTGGGCTGGCGGTTTAGGAGGAGGAGGAGGAGGGGGGGGGGGAATATGGGCGGCGACAAAGAGAAAGAAAGAGGGGGAGTTAGGGAAGAGAAGATAAACCATGAGTCCGGATGCTTCTTGCGGCTGATGGGTGCTCAACGCCCTCACCTAGAGACTTCAAACCATGAGCCCGGACACTTCCTGCGGCTGGTGGGTATTTCGTTGCCCTCACATAGGGACTTCCACTCTCCTAAGAACTGACATAGCTCTCAAGAACAAAGTGTAGAAAATTTCTTCTTAATATTCATTCATCATCCTAATACAATAGCGTGGACCTCTATATATAGGCTCAAAACAAAAGAAACTCATAAGACAAACATGCCCCTAGAGCTTACATAGGACTACTCCCTCAAGTGAGGGTATAAAAGGGATAAATACATAAATAAATAAAAATACAAATAATAACTTAAAATAGAATGGTGCGATCAGGATCGTCGATCTTTTTCTCCTCCTCTGATAAGCTTTCATGGTTGGATGCCAACATCATTCTCCCGGGGTAGTGGAAAAGAGCTCGACTTCGTCGAGTACGCATCCCGGGTACGCAACTATGCTCTGATATCAAACTGATGTATAATGAAGGGTGCCATGATTGGGGTCCATTGATTGTCTTCTTTAATGGGAATCTTAAAATTGGGAAATGATTTAAGGGCCATTCAAAATTTAAAATTCAAATTAAATTGGATTGATTGAATGAACTTTCCCTAATTCAACTGTTTCATTTATGGAAGATTCTTTTCAGATTTAAATTGATTGAAACCTGAATTAAAACTTCCCAAACTACTATAAGCTTATTTTAGTAAAATAATTTAAATTTTAAAAGTGGAGGGAAAGAGGGAAGATGGTGGAATATTTTAATTGGTGAAAGAGGGAGGGGTCGGCCTATGCAAGGGCTTGATTGGGGATTTGATTGGAGGAATTAATGAGATAAGAGAGAGAATATGGGGGTCGGCCAAGAGAGAGGAGGGGGAGGGGTTGTTCACATGCAATGAATGTGTCCAAATACATTGAATGTTGAAATTGGAATTAATTCCAATTGATTTCAGATTTTGAATTGATTGGGAATATTTGGTGGGGAATTGATTGGAGCATCAAGGGGAAAGGAATTTAATGTGGGAGAGAGAAAGAGGAGGAGAGGGCGGCGGCATGAGCAGGTGGGGTAGGGTTTAGGAAAAAGGGAATTAAAGCTTGTTTTGATTGGGATCTTACCTTAGGAATAATTTATTTAAATCAAATCCAATTGAAAATTTAATTAGATTTAAATTAAGTAACTTTCCTAAAATAGGAAATCTTATTTAGAAAACAAATTCAAATTCAAATTTGTTTGAATTTGGAGTTCAAATTTGTTACCAAATTAAGAAGGCTAAAATAGGAAAGGCTTTGAATGTGAAATGGAACTTGTGGAGCCAATGGTAGAGGGAGGTGATCGGCGACTATGTAGGGAATAGGGTTAAGGTTTGATGTGGGGCCGACGACTAAGAGGGAGGGTTAGGCCTTTATGGCTGGTAGCTTGGGAAAAAGGAAGGGGTGGTCGACTGGTTTTGAAAGGGTGTGGTGGAGGATCTTGGGCCGCCGGTTTAGGAGGAGGGGACGGGGGGGGAGATGTGGGTGGCGGCAAGGAGAAAGAAAGAGGGGGTGTTAGGGAAAAGAAAATAAATCATGAGTCCGGACGCTTTGTGTGGCTGATGGGTGCTATAACGCCCTCACCCAGGGACTTCAAACCACGAGCCCGGACACTTCCTGCGGCTGGTGGGTATTTTGTTGCCCTCACATAGGGACTTCCACTCTCCTAAAAACTCTCATAGCTCTCAAGAACAAAGTGTAGAAAATTTCTTCTTAATATTCATCCATTATCCTAATACAATAGCATGGACCTCTATATATAGGCTTCAAAACAAAAGAAACTCAAAAGAAAAACATGCCCCTAAGGCTTACATAGGACTACTCCCTCAAGTGAGGGTAAAAAAGGGAGAAATACATAAATAAATAAAAATAAAAGTAATAACTTAAAATAGAATGGTGCGATCAGGCCCACCGATCTTCGTTTCCTCCTCTGATAAGCTTTCACTGTTGGATGTTCGCATCAACAACACCTTACAAATTCAAATAAAAAGGACACTACACCTTCGAATTTAAATTAAAACACGACGCAACGACACCTTACAACATATCAAAGTTTTGAGAAGAAAGATTAAGGTGGAATGGAAACCGTGGAGAGAAGAAGAAGATAGAAGTCCAAGACAAAGTTTTAAAAGATAGAGAGATAGAAGAAAATAGCTCGCAAGCTATTTAAACTCGTAGGTTTCACTTTCCAAATATTCTTCACAATTCACTCTCCAAAACTCTCTTTCACAAAGGACTTCAGCCCCAATTTATAGGCAAAAGAAGGGGGAATAAGATTCAATACTTCACATAATTGTGCCACAAAAAAAAAGCCTATATGAGCTATCAAGACAATCCATTTAATGTCAAGTTAAAGCACACAGTATAGGAAACATCAAGAGGGAAATCAAAACAACCAGCAGTAGGGAAAATAGATCCAAACAGGCAACCAATAACAGAGAAACCAAGGGAGAGCATGGGAACTGAACAACCCATGAAAGATTTCCACCGTCGGTCACCTTCTCCTCCACCTGCTATCCACAAAGAACAGCCCAGTAAAAACTTCCACCGCCAGTCACCTTCTCCTCCAAAGAACAACCAAGAAAACTCCATCACTTGGCTGGAATTTCCTTTACTTAAATTCAAGAAATACCTTCCTCTTGACCTTTCTTGATCAAGCTCTGATACCAATTGTTAAAAAAAAAAAAACTATAAGGAAGAGATGTTAAATTCCTACACCAACAGTCCAGCAACAACACCTTCTTCTCCTTCACCGCAGGCCATCCTTGCAGCCGCACCTCCACCGCAGCTCTTCACTTCCTTGCCGGAACTGAGAGAAGGTAGCCTTGCTAGACCGCAGCCTTGCTTCCCCTTGCTTGGACCGAGAGCCACCACCTGCCTGGACTGAGAGCCAATAGATCTCTGACTGCTTCTCCCCACGAGAGAGAGAAAGAACGGAAAAATATAGGGAGAGAACTCATAATTTTTTAAAGAAAAATAGAATTGGATTTTATTCATTCACATATCTCAAACAACACAAGTTACCCCTATTTATACTAAACAACCCAAAGAGGAAAAAAGGTAAAATAGCCTAAAACAAAAACTTCAAGTAAAATAGAATTAATATTTCAAATAAGAACCAACATCTAACAAAAATTCATCATCATTATTAGCTTGATCCCAACTAATTGGGTTGTCATTATGAAGCCGCATTCACATATATGATTTTATAACCTAACCTATCAAATTTCGTCCAATAAGTAGTTCTTAAAACCTAAGAGACTTTATCAAAAGATTTAGAGGATAGATGTTACATCTTTATACGAATTTAAATGTTGATCGCACTTACTCAAGGTCTTCAATCTATTTTACACAAATCTTAATCATGTTACCTCTTTAATGTCTCGTTTTCTTCATAATCTAAAAAATTTATCTACCAAATTTATCAATACATCTTTTCTCTCTATAGAACATGGACTAACCACTTTGAGTGAATTTTCCTCATAAACAAATCCATAGAAGTGATTTCGTAAAATCAAAAAGGCCTGTCAAAGCTCATAAAAATGTTTATAATAAACTGCAAGATTGTCTCACAATGAATCAGTTGAGAATAATGGTTATATTCCATGAAAAAATTAAAAGAATTTACTAGCAAGCTCTTCTTCATATCGTTGCTTTAGTCTCTCTACTGATTTACTTCTGAATACTTCCCGCTCCTTTATCTTTGCCTACAAATAAATGCGCATGCATCATGAACAACATATAAGTTGTTAGTTCTTAAATGCACAGAACAAGCATATGGCAGCCATGGAAGTTCATGAAAAAAAAAGCCACCTCGTAGAGCTTTTTCCATTTGAAAACCACTCGCTTCTGCTTCATCCTCTTAACCACAAGCATCATATTTTCCTCCCCAAATTGTTGCTCGTAGAATCTTTTCCACAAATCATTAGTCACGGGACTGAGATCTACATCCTAAATATATTCCAGAGATATGCAAGGAAACAGATTTAATTATTATTCAAATGAATTCCACACATCAATAGCATAACAGCTTCAGATTCAAATGGAGGAACTCTTACTTGGGTTGAATTTTCAATGCAAATCAACTGATCCATCGTGCAGTGAGGTAAAATGTCCTTCAAAAGGTGCAAATCTACTCCACTCACATCTCCAACGTACCTAAGATTAGCAATTACAGTTCCAACGCAAAGCTTTACCAAAGATGGAGCCTCTCTCGACATCGCCATCTTCGCCCAAATGATAAAATAGTTAATCTTAACCTTGCATAATTAAAAACCAGAAATTTTGCATCATATTCACGGCGTTTAAGAAAGCTATCATCAAGGAAAAATTTTGACGCCGAAAAGGGGCAACCTCTAATCCCCTTTCTCTATACAGCAACCAAATAATCCACGCTCGGTAAATAAATCTCATCCATCGATAAGATCCGCTGGAGGTTTAAAATTTAGACGAAGACGAAATAAAAATAGCAAAAAATATTCAAGCCTATCAATAATACAAAGAACAGAAGGATCCATCGAAACAACTTAGCGGAAATTAAGGGGAAAAAAAGGATCTCACCTCTTAACCTCAAAAGACCCCCCTAATCATCAGAAGAACTTCGGAAAATCAAGAAAGGATACATTTTTATTCAAACACTGCAACTTCTTTCAAGTGCGGAGTTTTTTTTTTTTTTTTTTTGGTAAAATCAATTCCGGAGTTGATCGTCGAAATGATCACCGTTGGTCGGTAAAAGAGGCGTCGCCGCTGCTGATTGGAGGGGTTTTCTCGGAGATAAAAAAAGAAAAAAAGAACTTGTGTGGCTTATATTGGGTTGGACTTGGTCGTAGGCCCGCTAAACCCGCTCGGGTATATTGGGCAACCATTTTTATGCGAAGAAACGATAGCCTGTGCTGACTTGAACCGTTTTGCAAGTGCCCTTTCGGTTAGTTTTGGGCTAGGCCATACCCACTTGTCTTACTTTATAAGGAAAAAAATTGATATATGATTATTCGGACACCGGGCGTCGTCCGGAGTCAATGAAAATGCACCACATCACCTTTTACTTGGTGCTGAACTCGGTACTGAGCAGTACCGAGCTCAGTACTGCTCAATACCGAGCTCTGTATGTTCGGTACTATGAAGTACCAAACTAAGTACTTCACAGTACCGAGCTCAGTACTGTTTCGTACTGTAAAGTACCAAACAGTAAGTTGTGTCCGATGTTCGAACCTAATAATCTTTCCTTGGGCAAAGCTTGAAACATATTGGGTTCAAATCTATTTAGACATTGTTTATGATTGCTTTCTTATTGATTTTTAAAGTAGTTTTTTAACTAAAAATAATTTTTTTTCTAAAAAGCTATTTAAATAGCAGTAAAAAAGCCGTCCCAAATGAAGATTTAGTTTAATTTGAGCTGGATTGTGAGTCAACTTAGGCTTGAGCAGCCCTTGCATTAAGTTTGAGTGCCTTCACTATTGAATTAAATTTTAATACTTCTAACAAAGAAGTTGTGAATTGAATGAGAGATTAGAGGGAAAATGAGGTGAATTAATATTTCTTCAATAATTTCTTAAATTAAATCCTTTGAGTGTTTTTATATATAAATGGTTTTGTTATTATTATTATTATTATTACTATTAAACAAGTAAACGAATAATTTAATGAATTTAAATGGGGTTGCCTAGAGCTTTGATCTTTTACTTATTGAGCATAGCTTATGTGGTGATGAGTTGAGGATGATTAAAATTTGGCTTATTGACTCATCAAATTTTATTTTAATAATATTTTGAGCCAAAAGTTATTGAAGAGATCAAGAACTTTAATTATAAATTATTTACCATGGGATGTTCAAGTGGGCATGAACAAATATGCATGAATTGGATGATGCATTGCCCAACAAATATATTTCAATAAGATATGGTTTTTACTTAGAATTTTTCTCGTCATTCTTGCTCGACGGGTGTGGCTTGTCAAAATGGATTATATATTTGACTAGCATGGATGATCATGTATGTGTCATACAAGTTGGAATGACATGAATTGTGAGTGATGTCTCAAGGCATTTTTTACCTTTCAAGTTTAAGCTTATTGATATGCCTTATAGTTGCTTCTGTCAAAAGTGAGAAATTATTATGTTCGTAAACCGGATGTAGAACGTGGTCTGGAGACCAACTAGAATGCGTCACGTCAGTAGTAATGAGCCTCGTTACTGAGCATTACCGAACCGCAGTACCACAAGGGGTGACGTGACGCATTTTGGTTAGTCTATGAACGGCGTTCGGTGTCCGCACAAAATAATTTCCCTTTGACACACTAATACAAGTATTGTTTTTTTCTTTTGGTTTTTAATATTTTATTTTATTCTTGTATAGTCAAGAGCTTCGAGATGGATTGATGTTATGGCTATTATAAATTAGATTTTGAATAATGAATATAGAGTAAAAGATTTTGACGTGTATGATGTTTAGTTGTTTACGTTGGATTTGATTGATTTATATTGATGATTTTATAGAAATTTTGGTAGATTAATTAAAAGATAAAAAAGATAATTCTTCTAATTTAAATCTTGAGGCGTTATATGACATGTGTTCAACTCCTAGTTAAATTGAATACTTGATAGTAAGTTATTTATATGAAATGCACTTTTTTCTATATTCTATATTTCTCCTTTCTATAAGTCTCTTCATATTTGTCCCTCAATCCATCCCAACTTGCCCTTTACCCTCTATCATTTGTTTCATGAATGGCTTTTTTTTTTTTTGGGGACATTTAGGCCATTTAAGGCAAACTCACACACACAACGCATACACAAAGACTCGAACCCAAGACCTCTTAGTTGGAAGCATAAGCTCTCAACCAATAGATCAATGTGAGCTGTGTATGAATGGCTTTTATAGGATGAGTAAACCTTGTAGGTAATGATTGTTTGTTGCAAAGGAAAGGTGCGGGTAAATAAATCCATTCTTTTATCTTCAATCCACTACATGAACAATATTCCTAATTTCATTGAGTTGATTTCAACCAAAGAAAAGAGATCATAAATAAATACAAAGAAGATTTACCAGATTTAAAAGAGCCAAGTAATTTGACTTTATAGCTAGCCTACATCTGCTTTGTGGAGAGAGAGAGAGAGAGAGAGAGAGAGAGAGAGAGAGAGAGCTTGACCAATAATAAGAATTGTAAATTATGTTTTTTTTTATTATAATCGGGATTCTTTGATTTTCTTTCCCTATGACCCCTTCCTGATAGCCTTGTACAGGATCGGTAGTTACCTGGAAGAAAATGCACAAAACAGAGCAAACAACACAGGGAAAGGTATAGGAATACCTCTGTATATTCTGTATTCTTCTCTTGAGAATAACTAAAGGAGATGACAAAAAAAGCTGCGTACCTCTTCCTCCTTTCTCCTATATGTAACTCTTTGCTATACTATTTTTCTAAATGCTATAAAATAGTAAATAAAGCTAAAAGTAATGTCAGAGAAAAAGCAAAAAGTAATACTAGGTAGTGGAACCATCAGCAACGGTAAAGATATGATATGCCGCCGCCTTGGTTTATTTAACCTGCACTGCATCAGTCCTCCCCGTCTGCAGAAGAGCTCGACTCCGACGAGCTGAGCAAGATTGGAGCTTCATCTGTGGAATGATACGGCCAAATGTCCGAGACATTGAAGGTAGGCGAGGTATTACATCCGGGTGGCAACTCCACACGATAGGCATTGTCATTGAACTTGGCAATGATAGGGACGGGACCAATTTTGCGGCGAGCCAGTTTGGAATATTCCCCGGGCGTGAAGCGTTCGCGGCGGAGGCGAACCATAACCAGATCTCCAACTTGAAAAAGTTGCTGTCGTCGGTGTGTGTCCGCTGAGCGCTTATAGCGCTGATTTGAGTTGATGAGTTGCTGCCGCACATCGGAGAGGAGTTGGGAGTAGTCTTCAGTGAAGGAATTGGCCGCCGTGGACTTGCACTTGGGCACCACGATGATATCTACAGCAGTGTTAGGAGCTTTAGTGTAAACAATTGCGAAGGGAGCCTTACCGGTGGAGCGGTTTGGCATGGCATTGTATGCAAATTCAGCTTTACTAAGCACATCCTCCCATTGCTTAGGATGCTCCTGAACCAAGCATCGAAGCATGTTACCCAATGTCCTGTTGACAACTTCCGTCTGACCATCTGACTGGGGGTGATACGCCGAGCTAAAGCGCAACTCAGTGCCGAGCCGTTTCCAGAGTTCACGCCAAAAATGGCTTAAAAATTTGACGTCGCGGTCGGAGGTGATGCTTCGCGGTAGTCCATGTAAACGGACAACTTCGGTAAAGAAAAGGTTAGCAATATGTAATGCATTGGAAGTTTTCTTACAAGAAATGAAGTGGCCCATCTTAGAAAATCTGTCGACGACTACCATGATCGAGTCGTTACCCTTTTTTGTTCGCGGCAGGCCAAGTACGAAGTCCATGCTCAAATCTTCCCAGATAGAGTCAGGAACGGGTAGTGGTGTGTACAATCCGGTGTTTTGAGCCCCTCCCTTGTATGCTTGGCAAATGGGACAACTCTCCACAATGCGGAATGTATCCCGCCGTAGACGTGGCCAGTAAAATTTTGCTTGGAGCTGACGTAGGGTGTTATCTTTACCGAGATGGGCAGCCAACCCACCGCTATGAACTTCCCGTATAAGGTGTTGCCTCCACGATGACTGTGGAATGCACAACAAATTGAGTTTGAATAGGAAGCCATGTCGAAGAGAAAAGTCTTCGAAACTGGTGTCTTCCTGGCAATGAGCCCAGATTTTGCTGAAATCGGCGTCCTGTGCATATAATTCCTTCAGATGCTCAATTCCCACGAGATCCGTTTGGAGCTGTGTAAGGAGAACCGACTTCCTGCTGAGTGCATCCGCGACTTTGTTGTCAACTCCGGGCTTGTGTTTGATAGCAAAAGAGAAGCGTTGTAAGAACAAGAGCCATCGGACATGCATTCTGTTAACATTTTTTTGGCTGTTGATATATTGTAAGGCCCTATTGTCGCTGCACAAGATAAACTCTTGGTGAAGTAAGTAAGACTCCCATTGTTTTAACGCACGAACAATGGCATATAGTTCTTGTTCATAGGCCGTCCAATTCTGGCGTGCCGGAGCCAGCTTTTCGCTAAAAAAAGCAACTGGTTTGCCCCCTTGTGATAAAACAGCTCCGATGCCAATCGAGGAAGCATCCGTGTCGACGGTGAATAGTTGTTCGAAATTAGGAAGAACTAGGACGGGTGCCGTGGTGAGGGCGGTTTTAATGTCTTGAAAGCTCTGCTGCTGCTCGGTTCCCCAATGGAAGGATTTGGACTTCAAACAGTCTGTGATCGGGGCCATTAGGATGCTGAAATTCCTAATGAAGCGCCTATAGAAATTGGCTAGTCCATGGAAACTGCGAATGTTGAAGAAGGAGGATGGAGTCGGCCAGTCCCGTATTGCCGAGATTTTGTTCGGGTCTACATGTAAACCATCAGCAGACACTATAAAGCCCAGAAATCGGACGGAGCTCGTAGCAAACTCACACTTCGGACGGTTCAGGTATAGCTGATTTGTCTTTAGAATTTTGAACAAGGCCTGTAAATGTTGCAGATGCTGTTCTCGGTTGCTGCTATAAACCAAGATATCGTCAAAGTAGACAATGCAAAACCGTCCGAGGAACGGTTTTAGGATCTCGTTCATCATCCGCATGAATGTAGACGGCGCGTTACACAATCCGAATGGCATCACCTTCCATTCAAACAGTCCATGCGGTGTCTTGAAGGCCGTCTTCCACTCGTCGCCGGGGCGAATACGGATTTGATGGTAGCCGCTCCGCAAGTCCAATTTGGAAAAAACAGAGGAACCCGTAAGTGAATCCAGTAGTTCCTCAATTCTGGGCATTGGGAACCTATATTTGATTGTAATTTTATTTATCGCCCGGCTGTCCACGCACATCCTCCATTTGCCATCCTTCTTTGGGACTAGGAGCGCCGGTACCGCACAAGGACTGAGGCTGACTTGTATCAGCTGCTTCTCCAGTAATTCGTCCACGATTTCAGCTAAAATGGACTGCTCCTTCGGGTTGAGGCGATAGTGAGCCAAATTCGGTAGTGTAGCCCCTGGTATTAAATCTATCTGGTGCTGAACGCCTCTTAAAGGCGGAAGCTCCGCTGGCAGCTCCTCTGGAATAATTTCAGAGTAATTCTCGAGAATGGCAGTGATGTCTGCGGCCAGGACTGGGGAGTCGGTGCCGTGATTCACTTCAGTGATCAATATGCCAAACATAGGAGATGGCTCTCGCCAGCACTGTAAAAGAACAGGTCCTGAGACCAGATTAGCCGCAGCTTGTTTGACAGTAAGGTTGGCGGGTGTGGGGAGTTCGGCGTTTCCCGGGAGTAGTCGCAGCTTCCTTCCTTTCCATTCGAACGAATACGCATTGGCCCTTCCTTCATAATGCGCATCCACATCGAATTGCCATGGCCTTCCCAAAATTAGATGGCACACGTCCATGTCTAAGACGTCGCAAAGGACCTCGCATGTATAATGTTTGCCGATAGAGAACGAGACACGACAAGACTCTGAGACAATGATCTCCAAGCCTTTCTTAACCCATCCTATTTTATACGGCTGGGGGTGTTTGGCTGTCTTCAACTGCAGCCCTTGTACAACTGATCGAGAGACTACGTTCTCGGTGCACCCACTATCAATGAGAAGATCACACACCTTGCCCTTGATAGTACATCTGGTCTTGAAAATTGCGTGTCTCTGAGACGGGGAGGGCTTCCTTGGAGCTAACAGCAACCTTTCCATTACTCCTAAAAAAAGTTCCCCCTCATCCGCCTGTATCTCTTCAACTTCCGCATCATGATTGGCATCAACATCCCCTAGATTTTCCCCGTCTTCAACCTCTGCATATTGCAATTGCTGTCTTTGGGGGCATTCATTGGACTTATGCCCCGGTTGAAAGCACCGAAAGCATTTCAGTGTGGTTGGCCGTGCATATGGGTTGCTTTGAGGAGCTGTTTTTGGTTTATTTGAATCTTTCCCTTCATTTCCAGCATTGACAGAGGATTGTACCGGCATTGACGATGCGGATGGCTGGCTTCGTGCTGCAGCGTGAGAGTTACTCTTAACGCTTCCAGAATTCGCTTCTTGCCAATGCCTCCGAGTGGCTGTCGTTTTTGAGTGTCGGCCTTGTTGTACTTCGACCTTCATTGCCAAGTTCACGGCCTGCGGCATAGTCCAAACAGTGTTCAATTCTAGTTTATCTTGGATGCTTTCTTTGAGACCCCCAATATACCGAGCAACCAGTTGAGTGCCCGACTCCTGCAGATCGTTTCGTGCGGTCAATCTGTTGAACTCTTCGGTATACTCGCTTACCGTGCGCGGCCCTTGCACACAGTGCTGATATCTCATGTATAATATCTGCTCAAAATCAGTAGGCAGGAACTGAGCTCTCAGTAATTGTTTCATTTTTCCCCAATCGCTTATCCGGCTGCGACCTTCTCGTCTTCTGGATTGTAAAATTTGCTCCCACCAGGCACTTGCTCCCCCCTTCAATCTACAAGCCACATATTTTACTTGTTTTTCAGGAGGTATTTCCATATAGTCGAAGAAATTTTCGGCCGCTCTTTCCCAATCAAGATAGTCTTCGATGTGCAGGTGTCCATCGAAGAATGGAATATCAAGCTTAACCTTGAATTCCCCTGCGGTTTGCTGGAACTGAGGTACTCGTCGACGCCTCTGGTCATTATGCGTCCATCCTCCATCAGTTTCCTCTCCACTGGACCATGCGGGATTCAGGTACCCACGCCGCGGAGGAGTTTCCTCACCTGAATCAATTGGTTCCGCTTGATTTCTCGGAATGTATCTTCCCTGATTACCGATTGCATTTCGTCTCCTCGGAGGAAGCCTATTTGCAGGTCTTTCTTCCCGATGGAAGTTCAGCGGAGCTCTCGCCGGATTGGGATTAAACCCACGGCGAACCTCGACAGCCAGCTTCTGAATGTCTGCCGCCAACTCGTTGATCCTCTGATTGACTTTGTCCTGACTCGCCCACAGCATATCAATGGTGCGAGTTTCTTCCCTCACCGGCTCTTTGCCACGGTCAGTCATCTTCTTCCTGCCTTAGCTCTGATACCAACTGATAGCCTTGTACAGGATCGGTAGTTACCTGGAAGAAAATGCACAAAACAGAGCAAACAACACAGGGAAAGGTATAGGAATACCTCTGTATATTCTGTATTCTTCTCTTGAGAATAACTAAAGGAGATGACAAAAAAAGCTGCGTACCTCTTCCTCCTTTCTCCTATATGTAACTCTTTGCTATACTATTTTTCTAAATGCTATAAAATAGTAAATAAAGCTAAAAGTAATGTCAGAGAAAAAGCAAAAAGTAATACTAGGTAGTGGAACCATCAGCAACGGTAAAGATATGATATGCCGCCGCCTTGGTTTATTTAACCTGCACTGCATCACTTCCCTAACCAACTTTTTAACTCCATTCTTTTTTGAAAACAAGCTTTACATAAATGGTTGATTGTTTGGGATGCAAGAGAAACACTTGTCTAGTCATTGAGAGATAACATCGAGAAGAATGTTAAGCAATAAAGTTGGATGGGATTGAGACTTTAGTAGCGGGGGTTCAAGGCTTCAAGGCTTGACATAGTTGATAAGGAAGCTGGATAAGTAGCTAGCCTTATGGATATGTCGGCTCATGTATGCAGCGCACTACCCACTAACACTGCTACCACAGTGCACGGCTGTTTAGCTCACCGTTTGATCACTGTTTGTGTATCACAGCCGTTGGGTATTAAACCAATCGGGCTATATATCTCATGTACTGTAGCAGTGAAGGTAAGCGAAGGAAATGAGAGCAGCTGAGCTCTTTCTGAGAGTCTTCCCTGTTATGCTCTGTTTTTGCTTTCATCTTTCTTTTCCTTGCTAAAGCTTTAATGCAGGTACACCAGTTTATCATGTTATGTCTTACTCCATTCTAATGGCTTTTGTATTAAGGATTCCAAGAGCAACAAAACTCTTCTCCACGGTCCCAATCGTCATGGACTCTACCCACTTAATCCTCAAGCGTCTGCATCTTCTCCAACATACTGCCTTTCTTCTACTACTGCATCTCCTAGTATCGCGGTTTGGCATCAACGGCTAGGCCATCCGTCATCAACAACTCAACGCTTCCTTCCCACAATTTTCCCGTCCAGCCCTGCTGCCAACAGTGCGCTCCATTGTAATGCCTGTGCTCAGGCCAAAACTAGTCGTTTATCTTTTTCATTGTCTGTTACTAGGTCTACTAAGTGTTTAGAACTCATACATAGTGATGTATGGGGTCCTTCCCCACTTCCTTCAATGCAATCATATCGTTATTACGTGTTATTTGTTGATGACTTTAGTCGCTATTCTTGGGTCTTTCCTCTCTATAATAAATCTGAAGTTTGCTCTACTTTTCTCCGTTTTAAACAAATGGTTGAACTGCAATTCCAAACTAAAATTAAAATTCTCCGTACTGATCGAGGCGGCGAATACATGAGCTCAATTTTCCAAACTCATTTACAAAATTTTGGCATTGTTCATCAAACGTCTTGCCCTTACACACCTCAACAAAATGGCGTGTCTGAACGAAAACATCGCCACATTGTTGAAACTATGAGGGCATTGCTGTTTGATGCTCATTTACCAGGAAAATTTTGGACTGATGCTCTACTTACGGCGGTCTACTTGATAAACCGATTACCTTCTTCATCTAATCAACATAAATCCCCCTATGAATACCTCTATCGTCGACCGCCTTCTTATGCTCATTTACGTACATTTGGTTGTTTGGCTTACCCATGGCTTGCCACTCAACTGTCGCACAAATTTTCTCCTCGATCTCAACCCTGTATTTTCCTGGGATATGTTCCTAACTCCAAAGGCTACCGCTGTTTTGACTTCAAAACGTCCAAGCTGTATATTTCTCGACACGTTACCTTTCACGAATCGGTGTTTCCCTTCATGCCTGTGACAGCGTCTAGTTCTCCACCTAACGCTAATGAAAATCCACCTACATCGATTCTGATTCCTGCATCATCTTTGCAGCCACATTCACCCAATTTAACTTCAACACTTCCTACTTCCACTACCTCTAACCCCATTCCTCTAACACCGTCAGCTATTACACCGGTCAGTGATCCTCCTGTTTCTAGTCCTGATATCACGCATCCTGATTCCCAACCAAATATTCCTACCACTCATCCGATGCTTACCAGGGCGAAAACAGGGAAATTAAAACCCAAACCAGTGTTTGATTTGGACCATCAGGTCATTCCAGCAGATCCCACTAGCTTTACACAAGCATCCAAATACCGTGTTTGGCGACAAGCAATGAGCAGTGAATTTGAAGCTCTTCAAAGTCAAGGTACCTGGCGGTTAGTTCCTCATGAACCTGGACAAAATATACTCGGCTGTAAATGGTTATATAAAACTAAGTACAATGCTGACGGATCTGTGGCAAGGCATAAGGCACGCCTTGTTGCTCAAGGTTTTAAGCAAGAGCACGGGTTGGATTATCACGAGACGTTTAGCCCTGTGGCGAAATTTGCCACCATTCGGTTGTTTCTTACTGTGGCTGTCTCGAACAGTTGGTCTTTACTCCAACTTGATGTTTCTAATGCGTTTTTGCATGGCAAACTACATGAACAAGTATACATGAAGCAACCCCGCTGGATTCGTGGATTCCCAATATCCACATCATGTTTGTTCTCTACAGAAAGCCATCTATGGCCTCAAGCAGTCTCCTCGACAATGGTTTGAGACGCTCTCAACGTATCTTCTCTCCTATGGTTTTTCAACAAGCACAGCCGACCCATCTCTCTTGCTCTACAATCGCAATTCTATTCAGATTTACCTGCTGGTGTATGTTGATGACATCCTATTGACGGGAAACAACACGGCTGAGCTTCAACGACTGCTTCAGAACCTACATTCCAAGTTTCACATGCGAAACTTGGGCTCTCTCAATCAGTTCCTTGGCTTACAGGCGACTCATACCTTATATGGTATCCATCTCAATCAATCTCACTATGCCAAGGAAATTCTGTCCAAAGCTGCTATGTCTGAGTGTAAGCCAGTTCTTACTCCACTCCCTACAGTCATGCCGGCAATTCAGACCACTGATGAACTGTACTCTCGCCCAGAATTTTATCGTCAAATCGTGGGCTCACTGCAGTACTTAACCTTAACTCGTCCAGACTTACTTTTTGCCGTGAACTTTCTTTGTTCCCACATGCATAAGCCGTTCGTTCTTCACTTTCACCTACTCAAGCGAGTTCTTCGCTATATCCAAGGTACCCTGCATCTTGGTCTTCCTATTATTCGAGATACTCTACAGCTCACAGCTTATGCTGATTCCGACTGGGCCTCGGATAAGACTGATCGTCGCTCCATCACTGGATATTGTGCCTTTCTTGGCAACACACTGGTTTCGTGGACAGTTAAGAAACAAACCTCTGTTGCTCGCTCCTCAACTGAAGCAGAGTACCGCGCCATTTCCACTGCAGCCTGCGATGTCATCTGGCTTCGACGGTTATTGCTTGAATTTCAAGTTCCTCTCCTCAGTCCCACTAAGCTCTACTGTGATAATGTTTCCGCTCTGGCCTTAGCCAACAATCCCATTTTTCATGCTCGTACCAAGCATATCGAAATAGATTTTCACTTTATCCGTGATTGCATTCGCTCGCACTACATCTCGGTTCATCATATTCCCACAGTTGATCAACCAGCGGATATCTTCACCAAACCGCTTTCTGCTACCCGTTTTGTGCTACTTCGTAACCAGTTAACGCTTCGACCACCAAGCGTTACCTTGAGGGGGGCTGATAAGGAAGCTGGATAAGTAGCTAGCCTTATGGATATGTCGGCTCATGTATGCAGCGCACTACCCACTAACACTGCTACCACAGTGCACGGCTGTTTAGCTCACCGTTTGATCACTGTTTGTGTATCACAGCCGTTGGGTATTAAACCAATCGGGCTATATATCTCATGTACTGTAGCAGTGAAGGTAAGCGAAGGAAATGAGAGCAGCTGAGCTCTTTCTGAGAGTCTTCCCTGTTATGCTCTGTTTTTGCTTTCATCTTTCTTTTCCTTGCTAAAGCTTTAATGCAGGTACACTAGTTTATCAATAGTCCCCACATATTCAATTAAATCAGTTGGGCAAATTAGTAATTTAAGGAATCCAAGATATTTTGGAATAAAATAATTGGTTGGATATGAATTTTCTTAGGGCATCTCCAACTGAAAAATTCATTTTTCACTCCAAAATGCAGTACGTAATTTATCTCTGATGGAACTCCATTTCTTTCTCCTCTTACCCGCGCTTTTTCATCTCGCTGCGAAGGTAATCATCCTTCTCCTCTTTCACGCGCTGCTTCAGCAAATTCCGCAACACAGAAAATTGGCACAGGTCAATAGTACGACGTCAATATTGTCATAACATTGTTCGCCTACCGAATTTTGACTTGCAATTTAGGGTTCAAATGGAGCAAATGATGGACGGCATACCACCATATGCAGTTCGGTTGAAAATGATCTTAATGTGATGATAGATGTGGCCAATCAAAACACATAAAACTTTACCTATTGACTTAGCAATCATGACTTGTGCCCAACTACTGCTGAAATAGAATACTTGATCCCAAATGATACTGTGTTTGAGTATTTAAAGGAATGACCAATCTGAACAATAAGGACTAAGTGAGTTTGAGTACTTAAATAATTTAGCCGATTGTTTTCAACCTCATATTTTTTCATCATATATGACATTCGAGAAACAGCCTAACGTTAACTTTTCCATTAAGTTCTGTGTTTTTCTCCGAAGCCATATGCCATATTAAGCATGAGAGAAACATGATGCATGAAGAGTTATTTTACAGATAAACATCTCGATCATTATAGAGAGAGAGAGAGAGAGTTAAAATGCAATTTCCTTATTGCAAAATACAAAGTAAAGCAGGCAGCAGTACTCATGATAATAATTAATCATGAATAATTCATACTTTTCTTAAACATACTATCAAAGGATATGCCTATATTTAGGCTTCGTTTGAGACGGTTGTTTTAGTGCTTCTTAAAGCAGTTTTCTTTTTACTAGAAAACTGTTTAAGAAGTAGTAAGAAAGCCTTAAGCTTCCTTTGTGATGATTTTCTTACTGCTTCTTAAAATAATTATTTCATGATTAAAAATTAAAATTTTTATACTAAAAAATTATTAAAAAAAAGTAAGAAAAACAGTTCCAAATAAAAACTTAATCTCATACATTAGACTAGTCACTACAACGAACTTTTGTACAGAAATATGACTGAAACAACACTTCTACAGCATATTTATTTCCCACCTTATAAAAATATTCTTTTTCAAGAAAACACACTCACAAATATATATTTATCTATATATATGCATTAACTTGCAAGGCCTATAAGTCCAGTAATTCAAACTTAATGAATTACAGTCTGTGATTAATTATTCGGTCTTCGTATGAGCTATCGGCCGTGCCTCATATCCTCCCTTCTCTCTCTTTTCAAGCTTGTAAGGCATGTATGTCCCAAGCAGTTTATCCCAAGTCACAAAATAAGGATTAGAAAAATTGCGCTTCAGACCATAGAGCTGATGATGTATGTCATGAAATGCGCAATTGTTTGCGAAGCAAAGATGAAGCAAGTTTCCTGGAAGCCACAATCCGCAGTGATCGTCAACTGTTTTAATGGTGGTGAATGAGAAGAAGACAGTAGCTGCGCGAGGACTCATTCCAGAGATGGCGACGGCAATGGCTCCCGCCACCGCATCGGAGAAGAGGCCCTCAAGAGGGTGGTTGTACAGTGCCCCAAATGCATATGGGACAATAAGCGTGTGATGTTGCGAGTGAACGTGCTTGTACAAGAACTGGTTCATGTGCATCAATCTATGGGTGAAATACTGGCATGTATCGAGCACAACCATGGCGACGAAGAACTGGAGAATGAATACCACCATGGAAAATTGTTGTGGAGAGGTGGGTTTATCGCTGCCCGTGATCTGTATTTTGAATAACATTATTGTATTTAGAAGCTGGTAGAACGTCAAGTGCGAATCAGAGCCCTGCATTGGGTATCCATACCTACACCCACTCATGTACCTGTCCATACATTGGGTATGGATGGGTATGGGTACGCCCATGACCTTGTGGGTGAGTATGAGTGGGTACTCAATATCAGAGGATAAATCGATTTACATTGCTAATCACAATATATCTTATATTACTATAATCCTCACTATGTAGTGTGCAACACTTAATCATGCTGCAACCACAATAAATTATGATATGCAGCTTGAAAGTTTGCAATCAGAGCAAAGGATAATAAACCTCAAGGCCATCAGTTTGTGACAGACTACGTTCAAAAAACATGGAAAGTGGGTGGGTATGACATCTTGAAAGTCACCATCGATGGGTGTGGGTGGGCGAAGTTTGCCTGAATAAAGCATGGGTACCCAACCAGAACCCCATGTAGGGCTTTGGTACAAATGGAGGTACATGGTGAAGCTAGCTAGCCAAATAAAAAAAAAATATGGAAATTGAATATGTACCGTGTAGAAGAGAAGGGAAAGAGTGATATGGATAGATTGTTGCAGGAGGACGCCTTTGAGAACAGTTGTCTTGGAGACTATATTCTTGGATTCCTCCTCAGCCTTAGTGTGAAGCCTATAGTTATTCAAATCTCCCAGAATCATAAAAATCCCTGAATAGATCCAGTACACTAACACAGGTGTAAATGTGGCAAGCAACTCGTCATTCGACAAAGAGAACCTCATGATTTGTTTATTAATTTCACCGACGTTATTGCCTTTCCAGTTACTTGTCGATCCTGCAAGAAGAGATAGATATACAGCTTTATCGCATGAGAAATCCTCTTAAAAAATACAGCTTTATCCTGCAAGAAGATACCTTTGTTGTTCTAATGCTTGCTGTACGACTTCGTCTTCTCTTCCAATGCGAATAGTTGTGCAGATACAGTGGGATATGAAGAATTTAACGAAGAATGATGAGGTACGCTAATGGCTGATCTCTGTTCTATTTATATAGGGAAAACACAGAGAGAGGGAGAGAGGGAGAGAGAGGAGAAAGAGTAAAGAGGTGTATGTGGATAGGCTTTTGCCTAACCGTCTGCTACATGCATTTATTTAATTGGAATGTGACATTTACATGTGAATGCGAGGATTGCATTCGGTTGTTTTCTTTTTTTATAATAAGTATATTACTGATCTAAAGATATTATGGAAATTATGTCACTATTATAAATTTAATGAATATTTAAGTTCAGATTTGTTCTTCAACGTTTTGAAATTTAGCAACAATTTTAGTGATATATGTTTATTTTAAATGAGGCAGTAGTGTTACTTGTTGTGATTGAGGTTTTATCTATTATGTTTTTAGGTTATAGAATACTATGTTATATGTAGATAGAAAGAAGTATATAAAGTATAAAAATCTACAAGTCTTTGAGATTTTATGTCAAAAAAAAAATTCACAGGGTTGAAAAAAAGATCTACAAGTTTTAATTTGATATTATTAATTATATATTTGTCAATCTCGACAACCAAAACAAAAAAACTCAAATGAGCATCATTTTTAGTGATAGTAGTAAGACAAGAAAATGTTGATGAAGGACGCTATGTATTGGATGTTGATGAACTATGATGATATTTGATATTGTGTAATACATTGATAAATATTATACCAATGAAGTTGGTAGACAAATGCTTGATGTCAATGGAGGAATGATAGTTGCGCGTTAAGAGCTACTTAGATAGCTGTTGATCAATTACATATATTATGTAATGTTGGCTGACATACATCGATCAATCAACAATGTTGATGCCAATACATAAATTTGGGCATTTTATATATTTGCTCGGTATTGCTAGGTATTATTTGATAATAACGAGGAATACCGCTCTATGAAGACCAATACCGAGTTATACCAAGCAATACCGAGTTATGCAAAAAAAATACCTAGTTTTTTCTAGGAAAAACTCGGTATTTTTTTGCATAACTCGGTATTGCTCGGTATAGCTTGGTATAACTCGGTATTGGGTATTCACATGATAGTATTCCTCGTTATTGTTTGGTATTGCTCGGTACTTCTCATTTTTTGGCGTGATTTTAGCTCCGACCGGACGTAGCTCTATGTCCGGTTGGAGGACCTAATAATTGTTCTAATTGTAGTCAATCGATTTCACTCACCTAACCATATATTCCAACACAATAACTTAGTCAAATAATAAACACCACAACCTCCTCTATAGATGGATTTTTGCCTTGTTGCTCACTAGTTGATATTTCAAGCATATTTCAAGATTAATCTACCTATAATTTCTTCATTTGGCTCTAATTCTCATAAAGACTTGATCAAAATAAGACAACACACGTATATGAATGTATGATTTTGACTAAAAACAACAATTTTTGCCACATTTCTGACAGAAAAGTAAATAGTGTGAGTGTGATGGTTGGAGACTATTCAACGCACTTGTAGGATATAAACAAAAAATAAAAATAAAAATTATGTTGAAGCGTTTGATGTAGGCAATATTAATTGTGATAATTACTTGCTATCTTCCTGCATATAATATTTCTTGCTTGCATTTATAGTTGACACGGCGTTAAATATTCATTTCATGAGTATTTAACTATGGACATAACTTCTGGATCTCAAATTACTTTACATATTTAAACTAAAAAAGTCAGAGCCAGTTTCAGAATTGTGTAAAAAATCTTATCATCAAAACGTGCATCCTGGTGATATGAAAATAATGGGCGGTTTGCTTTGTTGAAAAAAGAGTTTAAAATAAAAAAAAAATTATATTTATAAATATAGTGTAAAATAAATACAGTATATTTGAAATGTTTTTTACTTGTTTGTTTGTTGTGTATGTATAAAATAAATAAAAATGATTGGTTTTTTTGTTTTGTTTGATTTGAAGTACAATGTGAAAATCACGACAGTGTTGCTCTGTGATGCTATTGGTGGTTGATGATGATTGCTGTCAGCCTGCTAGTGGCAATGGTGTCGATGGCATGCTAGTGATGATTGTGTGGCCAACATGGGCAACTACCTATGGCGGTAGCATAACAAAAAACAAGTGATAATGGTAGGCGACAGTGATGGTTAGTGACAGCGATGGCCGGTGATGATGCGTGATGATGGAAAGCAGCCACCGGCAATGGTGGACCCTTGAGTGGCGGGCGACGAGCAACAATAATTGGTGACAATAGCAGTAGCTTGTGCGGTGTATTTGGATATTGGCCTAATTTGCTAAGTTTGGAATTTACCAAAAATTAACAAATGACGAGTTTTAAATACATCAAATATTTACTATGCATTAACACCCTTGAAAACCCTATGAAGGAAACCAATACTCCCAAAATACAGAAAAATCTATCAGTCCTAAGAATTTATTGATTTGAGACCAACTGGATCTAAATTAAATTCTTAGAAGTATAATTAAAAATCTTAAGAATTTCAATTAATCTAACTAAACTTGCATTAAGCATTTATAAGTAAATATGGAAAATTTATGACACCATTTGAGTGACAAAATGACCCCTAAATTTAATATGCTCATAAATCATAATAAAAATGAGCTTTTTGAAGAGCTAAGTATAATAAGCTCAATATCACTTAATTATAATATTATTTAGGTACCAAGATGTATGCAAAATATCAAATGGTCAAAGAGGATCCATTTTAGATTGTCTTAAGGACATCTCCAACCGAAAATCTCATTTTCACTCCAAAATATCGTGAAATTAAAAAATGTCGTGATTCATATCCAATCGAACTCTATTTTGCCCCCTTTTGCGAAGGTAACAGTCGTTCTCTTCTTTCGTGCATTTCTTTGGCAAATTTGGTAGAGACAAAAAAATGACGATGATGAACAGTGCAACGTCAATATTGGCGTCTCACTGCTCATTTGCAACCAAATAGCAGAAGTTTTACCGTTCGGCTGGAGCTCACGAGCGACGCCATTCAAGCGTTTGGAGTTCGGTTGGAGATGCCCTAAAAAGTGTTCTATTTTTTAAAATCAAAGTAACTATGTTGTCACTTAAATAAGTTTATAAATAAGTTGATCCTAAAGAGAACTTTTGTCAAGGGAGTTTGTATACTTGGAGAATTCTATAACTTTGACCATCAGCACATGTCAATAGTTGATGACCAAAACTAGCTAGCCCAACTTTGCTTGATGACGGCGCCCGGTGCCATCACCTAACAGTAATGTTGGCTATTTTCTAATGTTGATGTATGTCATGGATCAACGCTGACACTTGATGTGGAACAATATTGATCACTACGACCAAGGGGTCGAAGCCCTCTATCTCCTTACAACAAAACCCACTATCTCGTAAACTCCTATATTGCCCAAAAACATTGTCATCACGCAATGCCAATGCTAGTCATCACCACAAAGTTGATTGGTATGTCCCTTTACAAGGAGAATGATTGAGTTATGCCATTGATATTTACCCAATCTTTAACATTCCTAATTACCATTCATTTGATGAATACTAAGAATTGGCGTTTTATGTTTTTCACTCGCTGAAATCCAACACCGACCTACCTAGTCATAAATCTCCACTCCTACAGGAAAAATGACTGAGTAGACCGCTAATAATTGCTTGATGTTCCAATGAACTATCATTCGATGACTATCAATATCCAACAATAATTTAACCCACCTTCATGGTCGCCAATCTCCCATTTAAGGAGAAAATTGAGCTAACCACTGATTGTGGCATTATATCCAACGTTCTTATTCTTGATTGTCCATCATTTTAAGTTTTCATGTTCCTGTTCTATCACAATCTAATGCATTTGAGGAGAAAATTTGATGTTTGTGAACTATTGACAATCAATGCCCATCTCTCCAATAGCTTGGTTTTCTCTCTTATAAGAAGAGTGAACAAATTAAATGTCAATCATCCCTCAATGACAACTTAGGTTTTTTTTTTTTTTGATGGCTTTCTTATTGCTTCTTAATGCACCTTTCTTCTATAAAAATTAAAATTTTTGTACTAGCAAATTGGTTTAAAAAGCAATAAGAAAACCGTGTCAAACAAAGCCTTAGCCATCAGAAGATCCGACCTTCTATTATTAAAGATTTCTTTCAAAATTTATGTGAACTATAATATATTCATACCCAATTTATTTAACTATGAAAAAGAATATTCTTTATGATATATAACTCACATTAATGAAATCATTTCAATTGATTCATACTCAATGAATTTTTTTTATTTTTAATATTTTCCTATAAAAATCTCAATACCTCTCTCAGCTCCTCTCAACTTACTTTTCCACCCAATACCAAATACCCATAAACTCTTCCTCTAAAATTTCAAATAATTTAGAATGCAATAATTATATATAGCCATCATTGGATAGATGTAGAAAAAAACATGATTGCTTATGAGCCATGGCAAGTACTAACAATTTCAACATAATCTTTTTCATAGAAAGTTGGAAGAAAAATACAAAGTAACAACTTTTTGTCTTCCTTCCTTTTCCCTTTTGATGTTCAAACATAATGAAAGAAATTATATACCTTTATTTTTATTTTTTCCTATTTTTCTGATCCATTAAGTCAAATACAGATACACATCACATATATAAGCTTCAAACTCATAACCTCTTGATTCGTAGCTAAAGCTTCGAACCAACAGACCAAGATGAGCTGCGTTCCCTTTAATATTTTACTTCAAAACCTAACACAACCTTAAAGTCTATAGTTGCTTTGCAAGTCAAATCGCATGAAAACAAAATCAACTCAAGCTAATCAACTCCATGATGAAATTTGATCTTATGGCCTAAAGAATTCATTTTAGACTTCTAAAATTCAAATGGAGTGATTATTCTAAATCTAGAATGAAAGAAAATTTTCGATTAGGGTTTCTTTAATACAATTTTAAAATGAAAATATGGTTCACTGATTGTGATTTCTTCCTTGATATTTAATGTTAATTAATTCAGATCACGAGGAGTTTATATCAGTTTAAAAAAATTTTGAACCACATAACAAAAAGTCATTCATATTCATTAAAATAAAATGAATGAAGAAAGTCATTAGTAGCTCAATTAATATTTGCTTTCAACCACTTAAATAACTAACAACTCCATTAAATATAAAGCCATTCTTAGAGTTATTATGTAAGTCGAGCAAAGTTCGAGCCAATCTTAGTTTGAGCTTGAGCTTGATTTTTATTCTATGAGTTTGAACCGACTCATGATTTACTATGAAAAAAAATATGATTTAAGTAATTATTTCAACAAAATGATTTAAAGAACAAAAAATATGGAGGAAAAAAAGAGCTTAATATAAGATAGTGAGATATATTTTTTTAAATAAATTAATAAATTTGTACTTAAAATCATGAATACTACTACATTTTAAATGCATTTTAAGCGAACAAATTTTTTAAACAAGTCAGCTCACGAGCTAACGAATTGAGTCAAAAATAACTCAAGCTTGACTCGTTAGCTCATCGAATTCCATACACGAGCCCTTGATCGAGCCGAGTCCGAGTCGACTTGACTCACTTACACCCCTAAATTATAAGTATTTGAATTCGACTTATGAGAACGATTTACATGATAGTTATCGCCAACTCTTTAACCATGAAATAGTTGAATTGTCAACTACTAAACAAAGGAATTTGTCAACGGATCTAAAATTCTCGCTTGTCGATTAAAAGTTCTTATCAGAAGAACTACTGAGGGTTGACAAATAAAATGCGCAATTTAAATAAATACAATTAATTAAAAATATCAATCACAACAAAAATAAATAAATAAATAAATAAAATCATTCTTATAGTCAACTAATTGTCACGGCCGTCAAACTAATGTAGGAAGCTAATACTTGGTCAATGCAGGGCGGTTTTAAGTTCTTTCTAATGAGCTGTCCCATTCTCTTACAATGTCCAAACGCGTTGCACCCACTTGGCAGGAATTTGTCCAAATGATAGCAAAGTATGTACTGAAATAATTCCACACTGTTTGTTGATAATAGATAATTTTACCAACCTTTGCTTTGTTCGAAGTTTGCACACTAAAATGTTCATATTTGACTTAATAAGAGAACCAATTAAGTGCGGGTTAGGAGGTAGGGGTGTCAAAACCGAGTTTCAGGTTGGACCCAAATTGACCCGGGGTTCAAACGGGTCAACCCTAACCCAACCCGGATATGTAAACAGGTCGAAAAGTCTGACCCGTCGGGTTGCCGGGTTGACCCGACTCGACCCGGATTTGGGTTCTGCCAGTGTCGGAACGTTGGAACGGTAGCGGGTGGACGGCGGATGAGGGGGCGGACGCGACACGCGAGGGATTGCGCTGGCGGGGGCAGCAGGGCACACGGGCGCGGGCACTTGGGGCAGCGGGAGCGGGGCAGCAGCGTGGGGCGCGGGCAGCGAGCGGGAATCCAAATTTTTTAAATTAAACAGGTTTTTGGGTTGACCCGGAAACCCGTCGGGCAACCCGAACCCGACCGGTTTTTCAAATCGGGTCGGGTCCAACCCGGATTTTTCAGGTCGGGTTTTCATGTCGTGTCAAATATTGACACCCCTATCAGGAGGTTTTTGGGGTGTGGTGCCTCTTTTAAGTCAGACGAGGATTAGCCACGCTGCCAAGCACCATTTCGGGGGTGGCAGCAGGTGGATATCCTGTTAAAAATAAAATGTTCCCTTCTTGATATGTTAGTTGAGAATTTTGACTACCAACTGAGAGGTTTCAGATTCTAGACTTTGACTATTAAATTATATATTTTTAATAGAAATTATTTAAAGGCAACATAAATTAAAAAATAGAACCAATATTAATTGTAACCCTTAATAAATGATTTTTTTTTTTTGAAATATTGAAGGTATATGATCACATATGACATTTCTAAAAAAATAAAATTTTAAATAAATATATGTTTAATATATATGATTGAAGAATTTTTTGCATATAAATTGTTATAAAGATGTAGTATGTTAAAAAAAATTAATTGCTGTTATTGCATGGAGTTACTAATGATTTTTAATATAAAAAAATGAACAAAAGAATGCATTATTTGATTGTCATAGATAGTTTTCATTCAATGATCATATTTTTGAATATATATTTAGTTTATAAAAATAGTATTTAGAATAATCCTTCGTTTGGGAAGCAATAAAACTCTGTTTTTAAAATCAATAAAAAAGTCATTCTAAACGAGGTCTAAATCTTCCTCTCCACTCCACATAGAGTGATCAAATATAATATGGGATTTCTATCATTCCATAAATTATCAAAAATAATGGAGGCTAGTTCAAACTTAACTCGTTAGCTCATCAAATTCGGCTAACGAGTCATATTTCAAACAAAGCCTGACCTAGCTCACGAGTCGACATGACTCACTCACACTCCTTGTTGGAGGCCCTTGGAAATATTATGTGTATGTTATACTATTATAATATTATATATATACACGAGTAATTTTCTTTTAAAATTGATATAAGTTTCACATGCAATGATGAAGTACAGGAGGGGAAAATAAATAATTCTACAATATGTGTAAAATTTTAAAATATTGTGTATAAGAAATCTCTAGTACATTATAAAATAACTATTTTTTAACGGACAAAAAATAGGCCTGTTAAATATGCATCATTAAAAAAAAAATCTTAAACGTGCCAATTTAAGAAAATAATAATAATAATAAGAAGAAGAAGCACTCGTAATATTTTAGGTAAGAAAAAGTCAAACAACTATGAAGGCCACAACTAGGGTGGAAATAAAAATTGGTCAATGCAGGACGGCCCGAATTATTCCCACGTGGCAGAAATTTAGACTACATTTGGCATGATTTTAATAATTTTTTAGAACAATTCTTTTTTAATTATAAAAAATTAACTACAATTTTACTTTAAAAAATAGAAAAAAAATTGTCTCAAATGAAGCCTTAATCCATCACACAATAATTGATAAAATCATAAAATGTTACTTAATTAAATATACAATTACAAATTTCATATTATAGAAAAGTATCTTAAATATTGTATTAAGTTAATTCTATGGCACAACACATATTATAAATAATGAGAGATTTAGATTTTGTTAGGGTCAACTTTTGACTATTATTTTTTCATTGCTTACATAGTTACATTGATTTTTTATGTTAAAAATCTGCTTTAAGAAGCAATAAAAAAGTCGTCCCAAATGAAGCCTTATTTCATTCAGAATAACTTTCTTACTTATTTATTTTTTATATCACAACTATAATTTCTATTTGTCCATTATTTTTTTTACTACTTTTAAGAAATTTTTGTACTAAGAAGCTACTTTCTACAACTGCTTTCATGCACAGTAACTTTACGAAAACTTTTATAAAAAATTGCAGTCATCTCAAACGAATCCCAAGGATATGTTTGGGATTGCTACATCATTTTATAAAGTTGTTTGTGTAGAAAATAACTTAAGCTACTATGATTGTTAAAAACTACTTTCCACCACAAAAATTTCTAATAAATTAAGTTTTCCCAATCATAAGCTAAATCAATTACAAATAATGCTAACACAATGTTAATTACAGATAAGATTAACATATTAATGATGTTTACAGCAAGATGGAGCAATTAACAATCCTAGATTGTCATTAATTTACAGTTGGGATGTTGAGTATTAAATCATATAATTGTATTTAATATTTTAATGTACCTAAAGATTGTTCTAATCAATTTATTTGACTTATAAAGACGACTAATCCACCTAATAATACAGCACCTAATTATTTTATAGGGCTAAAAAAAGTAGACTCTAAATTTTATTGAGATGCATTTAAAATAATATTATCATAATGGACATTGTTGCGGGCTACAATATATGCGGTAATAGAGTGAGGGAATTCACACAAACAGAGAGAAGATAAAACACTAATAATTTTTATGTGGAAAATTCTGAAAAGGGAAAAAAACAACAGGCCACATCCAACCGAAATGATTCCACTAAATTTGGGTGAGTTACAAAACTTGACCCATCCTTTAATATGGAGAAAGTGAAATTATAATAGTTTAGGGAGTTGGGCAGAAGTCCGATTATGGTTGGTGGTCAGGTAGAAATCCAACGATGACTGATGGTTGGGCAGAAGTCCGACAACGACTAGTGGCCAAGTAGAAGTCCAGCAACTGTTGGTGGCTGGGTGGTGGTGGAGGAGGACCTTGGTGGCTAGAGAGATCTCATATTTCTTTTCCTTTTTCCTCTTCTTCATTGTCTTCTTTTTTCATTTACCTCAAGTGAAGAATGAAGAGTCTATTTATAAAATTTTAGGAATAACATGACTAGTAAATAAAGAGAAGATCAATGATATGCTGGGAGTGTTTTGAATGGAAGGCCGATATCAACTCCCTTGATCATAGATGATTTATCGAGTATTGAGTGTCTTAACGATGTTGGAGTTTAGTGATCTTGGGTTCATTGGATTTGTCTCGTCGAGCCGCTCGATTCTACTATAAACATGTTATATTTGGATATCGTTTGGTCATCCATTTTATGCTTTGAATATTTTAAATGGGCTTCGAGTCCTAAATTTGGTTCTGTTTGGGCTCGGATTGGATCGAATTTGGTGTCGTTGGGTTCATCTTTTTGAGATGTTCAGCTCGACTATAAGTTTGCTGAAATCTGAGTTGAATGGTTCCATATTTAATTTTGGAAGTTTCCTATTCAAAATTGCCTCCAAATTTATGCTCGATCAAGATAAATTTTTATGATATATCAGACATATTATCTATTACATAGCTGATTTGAATTTACATGGATATGTTAACATGCAAATGAATATATAAATGTGTATGTACACATGCATATCATAGACTACTGCATTAATCCACCATGCAATTTGCAAAATATCATACATTGTAACTAAATAATGTGCAAATGCAAAATACATCATACGTGTATACATGCAGATATGTTATAATGCATACATACAACTGCCACATAAATATATCTAACAAAAGACATACATAAGTATATACATGCGTGGGCCCCGACGAATGTGTCATATATACACACGTGACGTCAGAGGATGCTGTGCAAGTCAAGAAATGAACATATGTTCAAGCTCGATCCTTCTATGAGGGTGGATAGGAGTCGACATTATTCAAACTGTCAAACAAGTATACGGTCGTGATATCGACCATAATATTTGTTTCATACATTTATATTAGACATTCAACGTCTAAAATAAAGGAAATGCACTAACAAAGGCATAAAATCAATGATGAACCCGATCTTCTGCCGGCAAATAGACAGAGTCGATAAGTTTAACCGATAAAGTAAAATCGCCCAGAAATACCCCAATGATGGCCGTGTTTAAGAAAAATCTCAACCGAAGGGTCCTCAAATATTTAAAAATGCATGCGCCCACAAATTTTCAAATGCTTAGAAAATTCAAAATTCTAAAAAATATCATAATGTCAAAATATTTAAAATTAAAATAAACACCAAAATACTTTAAACAAAATCTATCGACCCTCTGTAATAATTTGCCTAGGTGGATAAATTTGAAATTTATTTCATCTCACAAAGAGTCAATATTTGGTCAAAAATATAACTAGGATTCAATCTCAAATATTCTCTTATAAGGATATGACATGTGTCATCTAACTAATGTTTTGCCACCAAATGACACCACATGTAAACGGCTATGACCGGGACCATCTGAACTATGTGATTTTGCCGTCAAATGACACCATTAAATTACAGTCACAATCAATGACTTCAAATCCTTGAGATATGAATCAATAGGATATAATCGATAAGGCACAAACCCTTTTTTGTTAGCTAAGGTGGATTCAAATTAGGTAAATATTCACTCCAAGTCTACAAGGTACCCTTAGAAGTAACAATCCATGACTACCGACAAAGATCCTTCATTCAAGTTGGGTCGACCATCTCCTCTGACTAAGTGTACCAGTGACCACGATAGCCCGGAATGACAGAATCATGGGATCTTGATCGGGCTCATAATCATCCCCCACCATCCGTTTTAAGTACAAGGTGGTAAACTTTTAATTTTAAATATTAAATTTCTAAATACCAAATCACGCTGCTAGTATACACTAGATATTACGTATCTTTTTAACCACGAGCCTTAATCGAAAGTCCTCTCTTGTTCAGAGCCCATACTACAACAACTTTTTATCATAATAATTTTTGAAAATAGCGAAAACAAAAAATTAATGGAAAAAAAAAAAAAACTGTTCCAAACAAAGCCCAGTCACAAACACTTGTCAGCTACAAATTGCGTCATGGCAACCACCTCGTTTCCTCTGCACAATACAAATATGAGCACTGTTCATCAATCTTGTAATTTGATCAAATTAAGCAGTTACTTATTTCTTTTATGCTTCCCATGAAATCATCGGATCACCTCTCTCTGTATGCATCTAATTCCCTCTCCATACTTTCATCACAAATAAAATAAATATAATAAGGAATTTTCTCTTACTTAGACTTAGGTTTCTTTTGAGACAATTTTTTGCTATTATTTTTTTGTTATTTTCAAAAAAAATTTGTGCTAGAAAGTTGTCACAAAAAAACATTAAGAGAATAGTCACAAACGAAGCTTTAGATTTTGTTTGGAACAACTTTCTTATTGCTTTATTCATCACACCACAACCACAAATTTTATTTGAGCATTATTTTTTTTATGATTATTCAGTAATTTCTGTGCTAAGAATCTATTTTCTACAACTGCTTTTAAAAAAGCTAAAGTAGTCCAAGCAAGCCCTTAGTAGATCATTTGCTTCACTTAGGATCCGCTTAGAACGGTTGCAGCTTTTTATAAAGTTGGTTGTAAAATTATTATGGACAAAATATTTATTTTAAAAGATGTTGTATAAAGCAACATTAATTTTAGCACAAAACTTTATTAAAAGTAGTAAAAATTAATAATAAAATAAAAATTATAGTTGCACTCTAAAAATATAAATAGTAAGAAAATAATCTCAAATAAAAGTTTAAGTGCGAGAAGCACATGAGATGACATTATAGGCAAAGATATGAACCTGACTTGTAGTCTCATCCATCAGTTATTAAAGCATGGCAGAAATTAATTTGATCAATCAAATCCGGAATATGTTGTTGAGTTACTAAGGCTTCGTTTGGGACGGCTTTTTTATTGATTTTTAAAACAGAGTTTTAGTAAATTTTTTTTTTTTTTTTTAAAGCTCCGTTTTAGAAAGCAATAAAAAAAGCCGTCCCAAACGAAGCCTAAATATTCTATTGGATTTTTATTCATATGGTATAATTATTGTTGTTGGTTAGTTATTTCTTTACATAAACTTACACGACATATGTATTTAATTTCACTACTCATATTTTTTAATTGTGATTGTTCTATAATTATATAAACTAAAAAAAAAAGTAAAATTGATATTTATTTGCAATTATTAGTAAGCAACATAAAAATTTTGTAGAATAAAATATAATTATAATTAAGACTTCGTTTGGGGCAGTTTTTTTATTGCTTCTTAATGCGGCTTTTAAATTAGTACAAATTTTAATTTTTTGTGCTAAAAAATCGCTTTAAGAAGCAGAAAGAAAGCCGTCCCAAACATAGCCTAAGTTTGGGACGACTTTTTTATTGTTATCTAAAGCAGTTTTTTAGTTAAAAAAATTAAACTAATTTTTTTTTTTACTATAAATCTGCTTTAGAACACAACAAGGAAGTTTTTTTTTTTTATATCAAAAAAGAACGGATACAAGATCAACCCAAAACAAAAGCTCTCTAAAAAAAACAACAATTAAAATAAAACCTAAGAGCTTATAACTTCCAGAACAAAAATTGGAAAAACTCAAACCAAAAAAGGGTTCAGTAGGAAGCCAGAACTACCAACATCCTCGAGTATTCGCAGGGACCATCCAGAAGAAGCATAAACGGTTGCCACAAGGAAACGACGAGGATGGGAGCCCCAGCCACATCATTACCCTGCAACAACCAATCGAAAACAACGCAGAAACCAGTATAAATCAAACAGCTCATCTTCTTTTACCTCCTCGATTCCAAAATTTTCCACGCTGAGCTACCTTCAAAGGTTTACCCGAAACCATGCTAAACTCAAAATCAGGATCTGAAAATGAATCAGAATCCGAATTCTCCTCAGAAGAGTTATTTAACTAGTCACAATGAGACCCAACAACCATTTCAGAATTACTACCCAAAACAATATTGGATTCCACTAAATTCACATGCACATTAACCAAGTTTTGAGAATCTGGAGAGACTCTCAGTTCCGACCCATCACCTACTATAGTACCCGATTTTTGCATAACACCATTTGAAATCAATCCCTCACTGGAATCAGTTACCAGATTGTTAATCTCAATACCCTCATTCACAGCCAACTGATTTATTCCAACAGACGAAGGAAAAAAAGGCATAGCATTTGGAGACAATGAAACATCAGCCTCAACCGAAACCTCCTTTACACCCCAAAACATTATCCTCCCTATTGTTATCCAACAAAACATCAGGATTAAAATCCAGCATCCTACCAGAATCAGCAACCGGCTCATCCGTCTCCCTCTCATTCGACTGAATCAAAACAATTCCATTTGGAGCACCTTCAGCCACTTGCTCCTTCAACACCGGCAAATCGCATTGAGAAGAAACAACAACCGGCTCATCCGTCTCCCTCTCATTCGACTCAATCAAAACAATTTCATTTGGAGCACCTTCAGCCACTTGCTCCTTCAACACCGACAAATCGCATTGAGAAATCCCAGTTTTTGACACAATCCGATTAGGATGTAAAATAGGACAAGCTTCCTTAGAGTGACCTAAAGACAAACAATGTGTACAAAAATTAGGAATTTCATCAAATATCACAGTCTGAACATATCCCGATTCCACAGATCCAACCCAAACCTTCTCCGCATGTTTCTTGGTAACATCCAGCTCTACCAAAATACGAGCCATCGACGGCCGCGAACCAGATGCCGTAGCCAAATCAGATTTGAGAGGGCGACCGAAAAGGGAACCTAAACCAAAAAGGATCCTAGGAGAAAAAAAATGGGGCCTAAGAAGGGGGAAACTGACCCAAATCGGTACAATCGGAGAATCCACCTCAACGTCCAAATGGTGAGTCCACTTCACCACTTTCATGAAACAATTTTGAACAAAATAAGACCTATGAGAAAAGATTCTGCAATAATCGAAATCATTCTCAAGTTTTATCAAAACATTCCGATTATTTAGCACAGTAACAGAAAAATTTCCAATCAACTTTAGACTGAAACAAAATTTCCGAATGGCATCGACGGAGGGTCTTCGCCCCGGAAAACGACCCCCCAAAGAGAATTCAAAAGGTTTAGCGAGCGACCTAACCTCATCCTCAGAAATTAATAATGCCGGCAAGCCACGATGAGAAGAAAAATTCAGTTCAGGAAAAGAAGAGAAAGAAAAACCTGAAACTGCATCCTTAAAAGAAATAGGGGCCGACTTTCCGGACAGGAATCCAGGATCGTGAGGACGAGTAGCCGCCATACTCAAAAGCAAGAGAAATGAGAGAAAAATCTCACCAAACGAAGGAGACGAAAGGGCGGCGGAAAGGAAGAGAAAGGCGGAACCCTAGCAGAGCAAAACTCATTTTCTTATTGAATCTTAACACAATAAGGAAGTTATCTCAAATGAAATCTATATATCACATCTCTTTAAAAATTTAATATTAGAATGAAAGCATAACTAATATGAATGTTTAGGGATGTTTCTAATCCTATATATGTTGATCTTAATCAAGATTTTAATTATTTATATTTTACAAATTTCAAGGAAAATTAAATAAAACATACCAAAATCTTACGCAAATTACAAAAGGGGTCATTATTTATCATTAAATTTAATTATTTTTTCAGTTTAAAATGCAATTGTTGTATGTCACTTTGTTAAATGTATATATATATATATATATATATATATATATATATATATATATATATATATATATATATATATATATATATATATATATATATATATATAATTTTAACAAAAGAGGTGGATATTCAAAATCAAATATTATAATGATTCAATAAATATATAATAATAAAAGTTGCTAAACTAAAGAAAAAATATTCGAGGAGAACTAATTCAATGGGAAAACAATTTAAAATAACTGAGGGTAAAAATAAAAATTTTAAATCTTAATTTATTCAAAAATACATTCCCACAATACTTTAGCATATTTCAACACACCCCAATTAGGTGCGATATAAATTCTAATTTAATATAATTAAAAACAAGATTTTGGCCCACTAATTAATACTTTATTTGTGTAAATTAAGATCAAATTTGAATAATTAAAAGGTTATCGGCCCACTGATTAGTCAATGGTGTCAAGATTTCCAATAATTTTGATGTTAGAATAATATCTTTGTCTAAAATCAATTTTATAGGTCATAACAATTTCAACAAATTTCTTACATCAAATTTGGGTTGATGAAAGCAAGAACATAATTATCTCACCTTTTAGATGAAATCTTTGACCTTTTTGTTTAGAGCAATCCAACATCATTGAAAGAAGTCATTGGAATTTCATTAGTTTAAGGTTATGTTTGAGATGATTATAGCATTTTGTAAAGTTGGTTCTGAAGTTGCTGTGGAGAAATCAACATCATTATTACACTTGCAGAAACAACTTTCAGCTACATAAATTTCTAAAATGATTGGATGGTTGCAATGTTTTATAAAAAAGTAGTTTGAAGTTGATATGGAGAAAATAGCATCGCTACTATGGTTACAGAAATTAACTTTCCACCAAAAAAAATTTCTAATAAGTAGAGAATCAGCAGCACTGACAAAAAAAAAAAAAAGTGGTTACAGACTGAAAAGCAAAGCAATAAGAAAGCTGTCCAAATGAAATCTAAGGCTTCATTTGGGGCAACTTTCTTACCGGTTCATAAGACAGCTTTTTAGTACATAAATTTTAATTTTTGTACTAAAAAATTGCTTTAAGAAACAATAAAAAGCCGTCCCAAATGAAGATTAAATCTAAATAAATAATAGTGTTTGAATATATTAATGTATTTTACTTTACAATATGTTTATAAGTCTTGAATTTATAATGAGATTAGTGCAACCCTTATTTATCAAATATAGTACCAATCCCAAAGAAAATTTAAGAATTTTAAACAATTAATATCTTGAAAGAATGTTATAGTTGCATGTCTCATTATTTAAAGAAAATTATTTTTCATAGTATTTAAAGAACCAAGCAAGGCTAAGAGATGCAATTTTCAAAACTGAAAATTAGAAGGATTCAATGAACATAAAACAAGTTAAAATTTGGTAACCAGATGAAGGAATTCTCAGGAATAATTCAGAAACCAACCAACGCCCAATATTAGGAAAAATTATTGCGTCCTCCCACCTGACGTAGAGATACGTCCTCCACCACTAAAATCGCGCTAAAAAATAAGAAATACCAAGCAAATACCGAGCAATACCAAATAATAACGAGGAATATCATCATGTGAAGATCAATACCGAGCAATACCGACCAATACAAAAAATACCTAGTTTTTCCTTGAAAAAACTCGGTATTGCTCGGTATAGCTCGGTATTGCTCGGTATAGCTCGGTATAACTCGATATTGTTCTTCACATGATGATATTCCTCGTTATTACCAAATAATAGCTAGCAATACTGACAAAAAACCAAATTTTTTAGCGGTGGGAGGACGTATCTCTACGTCAGGTGGGAGGACGCAATAATTTTTCCAATATTAGAGAGGGAGATATAATAATAAATATTTAAATATATTACACTTCAAGCTGTTAATGTCCAACAATGTCAACCATTGGCATACCATATTGAGCGTTTCAACACAACATAATTAGATCAATGCTCTCTAAAATCTCTTTTAATATAGACAAAAGATTGAGTTTTAATTGGAATAATTATATATCAAGGTTTCGTTTGGGACGGCTTTTTTTACAGATTCTTAAAGCAATTTTTTATCATAGAATTTTAATTTTGTATTATAAAGGTGCTTCAAGAAGCAGTAAGAGAGCCATCCCAAGCAAAAATCTTAGGCTTCGTTTGGGACGGCTTTCTTCCTGCTTCTTAAAATAGCTTTCTAGTACAAAAATTAAATAAAAAGTTGCTTTAAGAAGCAGTAAGAGAGCTGTCTCAAACGAAGCCTTATTTTAATAATTCATATATTTACTAATTATATTATTTTAGCTTTAATTTACAAATGTAAGATGATTTTCATGTCATTATAAAAATAATACATTTTCATGATAATTTTCAAAAATAACATTCAATTTTTTTATGAATTAGAAGAAAATGAATTCTCCATAATCTTTACATCTGTATTAAGGCTTCGTTTGGAACTATTTTCTTATTATTTATTAAAGAAAAATTTACTAAAAAATTATTTTTTAGAAACAATAAAAAAGCCATTTAATTTGTCGTCCAAAACTAAGCCTAAGAAGAGTTATATGGAAGCAGGAAGCAACGAAAGTCAATTCAACTGCATGTATTGTATGACTTTCTACTTCTCTCTCTCTATATAGTCTATATAAAAGGAAGCGAGATCAAGCTTCAGCGCACCTCATCATTATTCGTTAAAGCCTCCACATCCCACAAGTATAGATATATAAGAGGGAGAAGGAAGACGTAGTACTGTAACATTAGATAAACAGACTACAAAGGTATTCGATCTTGGATAAAGCTGAATCTCTTCTTGTAGGATCTGCAAGTCGCTAGTTAAGAAAGCATGGGGATGTCTGTGTCATTTGACGAGTTGCTTGCCACATTTGTACCTGTGTTAGTATATTGGATCTATTCAGGGATTTTTATGATTCTGGGAGATATGAACAACTATAGGCTTCATAGTAAGGCTGAGGAAGAATCCAAGAATTTGGTCTCCAAGACAACGGTTCTCAAAGGCGTCCTCCTGCAACAATCCATTCATGTCTCTCTTTCCCTTCTCTTCTACACGGTAATTGATGATTCTCCTTCTAATAAATACAATGATGTTCTTGATCTTCTTTGCTAACTATGTCTGTGTTGTTCCATGGAGCTATACAGATCAAGAGCAACGATGGTTCCAACTCTCCACAACAGTCTTCCATGGTGGTATTCATTCTTCAGATCTTTGTTGCCATGGTGGTGCTCGATACATGTCAGTATTTCACCCATAGATTGATGCACATCAACAAATTCTTGTACAAGCACATTCACTCTCAACATCACACGCTTATTGTCCCATACGCATTTGGGGCTCTATACAACCACCCTCTTGAGGGCCTCTTTTCCGACGTCGTGGCCGGAGCCATCGCCATCACCGTCTCTGGAATGAGTCCTCGTGTCGCCACCGTCTTCTTCTCGTTCACCACCATCAAAACCGTCGATGATCATTGCGGATTGTGGCTTCCAGGAAACTTGTTTCATCTTTTTTTCACAAACAATAGTGCATTTCATGATATACATCATCAGCTCTATGGTTTGAAGCGCAACTTTTCTAATCCTTACTTTGTGACTTGGGATAAGTTACTGGGTACTTACATGCCTTTCAAGCTTGAGAAGAGAGAGAAAGGAGGATATGAGGCACGGCCAATAGCTCATTCAAAGATCAATTGAACACAAATTATAATTCGATTTGATTTATTCAACCACTGTAGTCCAATGTGAATTTCATTTGTCAGTATGTGTGCTTGAAAACTTATTCTTAGAAGGTATGGGAAATAAAATATACTGTTTTGTTTTTGGAAAAATAAATATATTGTTGAAATGTTGGTTCTGTCATATTTCTGTACACAGCATAGCTGGAGTGTTCCGTGTATGGGATTAAATAATAATACCTGCTCTCATGTGTTTTTTTTTTGAAGTAGTGAAAAAAGTACATGAGTACTTAACATGGGAAAATTCAAAACTAGAAGCCACATCATACTAAAAAATTCATTATTAACGTTGGGAGAATTTATATAGATCTCTTGCTATCCCTTTCTCTCTTTCTCTTTCTTTGTCTCTCTTCATTTCTCACACCATTATCTACACATAATAGCACCATTATCTACACATAATAGACAGAGACACATAAAAGTACCCAAGGAATGCAACCCTTCAAGTTAAACATGAAAAACAAAAATGAAATTTGTCAAGCCCAACTCACAATACCGCGAAGCCATGTTTGGAGCGTCGTGACACTACTATTTATATCCAATCTCTCTCATAGCACAACAATGCCATGCTCTCTCTCTAGTTTGACTCGCAGCATTACAGTGCTGGGGTTTGGAGCAACATAATGCTCTGCTCTCTGCCTGCCTCCAATCAAACTATACAACGCCACATCGCTTGAGTACATAACACTGCACTGTTGTATGATTGATTGCAAGGAAAAAAAAAGAATTCGAGGAGCCCCCACAAACCCCACAAAGCTCATCAACATAATTGAGCTTCGAGGTAACATTACAACACAATTAATCAACAAAATCATATTCCACCCAAAACTAACATACTACTTTTTGTTTTAGAGTTGCTTTGTAGTTATTATAATTTATTTTATACGTTTTGTGCAAATATCCATCCCAGTTTTTTTTTTTTTTTTTTGTCTTGCATTCTGATGGACCGATTCACCCGGTCCATCCTAGACCCATGCGGGTCTATAGGAGGCGGGCGGACCGGTTGGACAAAAAGGGGCCCACCCACTTAAGTGGGGGTAATTTGGGTATGTGAGGGACTTTTGGATTGTATGAAGGGGGCCATTAGGGTTTAAGGGGCCCACCCACTTAAGTGGGGGTAATTTGGGTATGTGAGGGACTTTTGGATTGTATGAAGGGGGCCATTAGGGTTTAGTTGGAGGCATTATGAAAAGTGTATTCTCTTTCTAGTTTTCTTCTTCTAGTTTCCTTCTTGTTCTTTTCTAGGGTTTTCTTGTGGGAGATCTTGTCCTTCTCGAAGTGGACAAACTTATCTTGTTTTCTCTTGGCTTTCTAATGCAAAGGTTCTTGCTTTTCATCTCAACCCTCTTGTGATTGTTTCTCTTTGCTTTTGGTGGAGAAATTCCTCATTTTTGGGGGAAATTAGGGCAAAACCGAAATTGTGGAACCCTAGGGCGTATCAATTTGGTATCAGAGCTCTCGATCCTAGACGGCATGACATCAAAGAAGGTAGAAGTTTTGGAGGGGGAAATGGGCCAATTGAAAGAGGAAGTGGGTGAGAAACTTTCTTCGTTGGAGGGAAAATTCTTAACCCTAGAGGAGAGATTTGGGAGAATGGAAGAGATGATCCGGAAATTGTTAGAAGCCCAAGTTGTTTCATCAAATCCTAAGGAAAAAGGGAAATCTCCGGTGATAAACCCTAACCCTAACCCTAATTTTCCAATTAGGGAAGAAGGAGTAAATCAGAGTGAAAATGGCATGCAAGGGCAATGGTCAAGGGAAGGGGGAGAAGGGTCTGGAGTGGGCGGCCTTTGGGGAATGACCGGTAGTCAAGGGGGCCGGCAACACATGGGCTCAGTGGGCCTCCACAGCACACGTGAAGGGTGGCCGAATAAGATGGGGGGATTTCCGGAAGGGAACCGTGCCATGTAGAAGCAGGGAGGAAGAAGGGATGACTACGGCATGGGTTATGGTGAGCCAAGAGAACCACCATGGCGGGGGATCCAAAATCCTTACCCGGGGGAGAGGAGGGGAAGACCACCGGGGGAGGGATTCACTCAGGGGACATGGGGAGATGGAAGACACTTCAACCGAGCCGACAACTGCATGAGAAAATTAAAGCTTCCTATTTTTGAAGGAGAGGATGCTTATGGGTGGATCTACAGGGTGGAACGCTACTTTGCTGTGAATGGCGTCACAGAAGAGGAAAAGTTGATGGCGGTTCCGATATGTTTGGAGGGAAAATCATTGGCCTGGTTTCAATGGCTTGAAGGGAGACAACATGTTAGGAGTTGGGAGGAGTTCAAAGACCTACTACTTCATAGATTCCGGGTGTCTAGCGAGGGTATATACTATGAGCAGTTTCTGGCTCTAGTGCAGGAGGGCACAGTGGCAGAGTACAGGGAGCACTTTGAGCTACTCTCAGGCCGATTGAGAGGGATTCCAGATGACCTTTTGGAGGGGAATTTCATGAAGGGGTTGAAGCCCCACATCAGAGCAGCCATCAGAGTAGTTGATCCACATGGGTTAGTGAAGATAATGGAGACTGCACAGCTGGTAGAGGACAAGCTGAAGGTGGAGCCACCGAGGAGATCAGGGGTATCTTACCCCACTTACCGACCACCACTCATGACAGGAGGCCCAAAGGCGGCTACCATCCTTCCTCCTAGGGAGGTAGCCAAGGAGAAAACTACTATGGCAGTGAACCAAGGGGGGTTCAAAAGATTGACTGATTCAGAGCTGAAGGAAAAAAGGGCCAAGGGCCTTTGCTACCGATGTGATGAGAAGTTTACACCAGGACATAGGTGTAAGGAGAAGACACTACATGTGATCATAGTGGGGGATTCAGAGGAGGAGGAAGGAGACACAGGGGCAAATGAGGAGGATGGAGAGGAGGAAGAGCACCCTCAATTGGCTATGGTGGAGGTCTCACTCAACTCCATAGCCGGACTGACATCGCATTCCACCATGAAACTGGAAGGGGAGATTGCAGGGTACAAGGTGATGGTTTTGATTGATAGTGGGGCCACCCACAACTTCATAGCTTGCAGATTGGTGGAGAGGGTGGGACTACCGGTGACCCAAGGGAGAGGGGTAGGAGTTATTTTGGGCACGGGGAAGAAGGAGCGCTGTAGCGGGCAGTGTAAGGGAGTGACCCTTACATTGCAAGGGGAGGAGACAGTGCAAGACTTTCTATTGTTGGACTTGGGAAGCACTGACGTGATACTCGGGATGCAGTGGCTCCAGTCCCTGGGTGAGATGAAGGTGAATTGGAAGAAGTTATATATGGAGTATGGAAAGGGGAGCAGGAAAGTGACACTACAGGGAGACCCCAGTTTATGCAGAGCCAGAGTGGCCTTGAAGTCCATCTTCAAGACTTTGAGAGATGAGGAAGAGGGCTATTTGATAGAACTACAGCAAGTGGGCAGGGAGGAAGAAAGAGAGCCAGAAGTCATACCTGAGGTGATCCAGGACCTTCTACAGCAGCACTCCTCCGTGTTTCAGATGCCTCAGGGGCTACCACCTATCAGATCCAGGGAGCATGCCATTGTGTTGAAGACCGGGGTGGCACCCGTCAGCGTGAGACCCTACAGATATCCTCATGCTCAGAAGGAGGAGATTGAGAGGTTGGTAGCATAGATGTTGGAGGCTCAGGTGATCCAGCCCAGTGTGAGCCCATTTTCCAGTCCTGCACTCTTAGTGAAGAAGAAAGACGGTAGTTGGCGATTCTGTGTAGACTACCGGGTGTTGACCTCTTTTTTTTTCGCTCGAGTTCCCTCGAGCACCTCCAATCAACTTAATTGAATTTTGTCGGGTTTAATTCGAGTTCGAGTTGACTCGAATTGAGTCGAATTGGACTCGATCAAATTCAATTGGGTTCGATTAATTTGTTCTGGTCGTGTCGAGCCCGATTCAACTTAAATCAATGGTTATTTTAAGTTTAATTTTATAATTTAATTTCGTTGCGTCCGCTCGGGTTCGAATTGGTTCTAGTCGAGTCAAATTCGGACTCGAAAGTAACCTAATCCTAGTCAATTTCGATCTGATTCAGCTTAATTAAATCCTATTAATTGCCATTTGACTTTCTAAATATTTTTGAATTTCTCTTCTAAATCAGGAAATCGCATCGACGGTTGCGATCAAACGGAATCCACTTTTCAGCCGAAATCCCGCTTCGAGATGATCTTCTGCGGCTTGGGCAGGCCTCGAGCAGCGAAGAGAGCTGTTTATGGAATTTTCGGAAGCTGTAGTGCGAGACGACGGAAGAGCGGGCTTCCTTTTTCGACGATGGATTTTGATTCGCTCAGAACGAAGCCTTCGGCTACGACACTCTCACTCTCACTCTCACGCTCACTCCCGGGATTTTTTCTGGTTTTCGGTCCTAAAGCTCCCAGGCGTCCAAGACCCTCGCTCTCTCGCTATCTTGGAATCCCTCCTTGGCATACCTGCTCCCGCCGACTCCACCACAGCCGCACGAACTCGTCGCCTCTAACAGCCGTCGGACTCCAGGACCCCAAGCCGACGGAACTCCCCCGTTCGCCATTCACACGGCTCTGATCAGGGCCGAACTCCCTTGCTCCCATCGACGCCAGCCTCCTCTGGCGCCAGGACACGACCGGGCCGAAGCCCCCTTCGGTGTTCGTTAGCTCCAGCCCGACGCCGTTCAAACTCCGGCCCTCAGTTTCGCACGCCTGAACCAGATCCGAAGTCGTTCGGATCGTCGGCTCTCCTGCTCCTGACAGCCACTCAACCCGACGTTACCTGGACCGCTCCCGACGCCAGAAATTGCCGAACCCCTCTCTGTGAGTATTCCTCTTCTTCTTCTTCTTCTTCTTCCATTCTTCCTCTTCTTCCTTTACCTTCTTTCTTCTTCACATCTTTTTATTCATCAAATGGAGTTGAAATGGGCTGATTTCTGTTAGGATTAGCTTGACAAAGTCATTTTCTATCATCTCTTGTTGTCTAGTTTTATCACATATAATTGGGTATCACATGATATTTTAGTGCTTTTGAAATGTGTAGGTTATTGTTGCTAGTCATAAATAGTTCTGTTCGTTCAGGAGTGAGCAACTATGCATCAAATCCTACTTGAGTTATGTTATTTCTTTTAGAAATTTTAGGTGTGAATGGTAGCAAGTCTTGAAGAACGACATTGCTTCTTTTCTAAAATATGCATACCAAGTGTTTGTTGAAATGACTTCAAGGAAAAATTGTGATATTGGGACGGTAATTCATGAAGTTTGAGTTTGCATTTGAAGCCATTTAACCAAATGTTTATTAATCATATTTAGATATGAAGGTTCCATATGTTTTCACTCATAATGCGTGTGGATTTATTTTGAGCAAAGTCTATTCTAATATTTTATAGAGGTAGATAGTTCATGCTATGTGATTTTCTTAGAAAGCCTTTCATCCTTGTTGCTTATGGAGTTTTGATGTGCTCTGTAGTTGTTGAGTTATGTCATTCAAGAATGAGCCACTAGTATGTGAAATTTATGCTTGAGTTATATCACATAATTTTAGAAGCTTTGGGTGTGATTGATGGCAAAAGCTTGAGAGGCCATGTTCCTCTTTTACTAAAACATGCACTTGAGGTATTTGGTAAAATCCCCTTTGTAGAGGGTTTTGATATTTGATTAACAACTCATTAAGTTTTAAGCTATGTTGTTCTTTTACGTATGTATGCTTGTGAGATTTACCCTAAAATCTTCTTATAGTAGTGTTCATGGGTCTTTTAACTATTGTTATCGGTGATGAGTTTGATAAATTTCAAGTAGCTTTTATGGTTGTTTTATTATTAAAGAAATCCATATGTAATTCTCTCTTCTCTTTTCTTTTGCTTTTATAAGTATTCATGTGTTGCAAGAAAAGAGGTCCTGGCCCCTTCATTGTGAGATAAATTTATGGCTTATTAGAGAAGTTGTATGTTGAATGTATGCCGAAACATAGTGAGGCATTTATGTGTGAAATATCTTTTGAAAAGCATATGGTTTGTTCTCCAAAGTGAAGCTCTATCCCATGTATCGCTAAATCAAAGTACTTCATGGTACATATTTATGCTAGTATCCACCCATAGCTTGATGTATCTAGTGAATGCTATTCAATTAAATAGTCGCATTCTTTCATGATTCACAATTAGTTGATAGGGTATCACTTATGATTCTTTAATTAGCTTGCCTCACTACAAAATTTAGAGAGAAATGACATCGAGTAATCATCTGTTACAAATTAATAGCGCCATACTAATTGTCATTCTCTTTATTCATCGTGCCAATATGTGTAAGAAGGTGAGGTGTATGTCAAGCACCAAGTGTGTTAATCTCTTAGATATGCATGGTCACTATAAATTCCATTTGCTTGGCTACTTGGGTAAAAATGCTAAAGTCATATTTTAGAAAACACATACACTTACAATTTCACATGTTTTGGATTTGTTTGGAAAGGTTATCTTGCTAGCACAAATAAGTTTCACATAGCCTATGTTAAAAGACCTTAATGTTCTCTTGGGGTAGAATTAGTTTTCTATCAAAGTATTCACTCTATTATTGTTATTTAACTTTAAAGTTGGTTGGAAGGTAATCATGAGTCTCATAGTTGTGTGACTTATATCATGGGAAGCATGCTTAATTACAAGGTTGATGGATGATGAGTTATCTCTATGCTTATTTGGAGCATGTTTCTTTTTCACTTGTTAGATATTTATGCGAAAGACACGATCGATTTTGAATGCTTTCTCACTGTTTTTATGCAATAATACTTACGACACTTGAGGGAATCTTTTACGGCTATTCTATTGAAATTCCTACATCTTTTGTGTAACGTTTTCTCACTGTTTTTGTAAAGAACTAGTGCAGATTTTTTAAGTTTTTGTTACTGTTTTTACATAAGGATCCTCACCGCACATGAATAGAGCTTGCATTGCTTCTTGGCAAGGATTCTTACAGCTTTTGTGAGCCTTTCCCATTGTTTTTTGTACGGAAATAAGTGCAGATTTTGTAGGTTTTATTGCTGTTTTCGCATAAAAATCTTTGTGGCATTTGGGGGAGTCATTCATGGCTTTTGTATAAGAATCTCTACATCTTTTATATGGTTTCTTGGCTGATTTTTGTGGAGGATATGTGCAGTTTTTCCGCCTGTTTTAACTTCTAGATCGCTTTGGGAGCAAATTAAGAGCATATTTTTGATGTGTTTTACGTTCCAAATTGTTGTGAGGATCAATTGGATGCTTTTTCTACTTGTTTCATACCCCAAACTGTTTAAAATGAGATGTTAATATCTTTAGCACCATGAGCAAGTGAGAGGTCTATTATGTAATTGTGCTTTGTTAATGCTCATTTAACATAAAGAAGATTTAGTGAATTTTAATTCCATTCATGTGAGTGTGGTATGTGTAGGAAGATTTGAATTAGAGCCCTTACATCTTTACTATTCCCTTTTATACACTATCCGTTGGCATGATTATGAGAACTTGTTTGAAAGATTTCTATGTCTTGATTTGAGAGTAAAGTCATGGCTTTTAATTTAAAAAAGGAAGAATTACTTGGAATTGTTGGTGACATGTAGCATGAAAAATACAAGTTTGTTGGGAGAAATTTCATGTCTATTCTAAATCATTTGATAAATGAAATGCTTATGTCTTTGACTAGTAAATGTTTATACGTTTCATACATGCTTAGAATGTAATTGTCTAAATGTAATGTTTAGAGTGTTTCTTTTGTGAAGTCTTAAGGTAGAGATTGTTGGAAAGTGTTACAAGTTTTATATTCGATTTCATGCTAGAAAGATTTGGCTAATTATTTTTACATCGAAAGGTTTTATTGAAGATTTCTTGCGTATGTTTTGTGATGAATGCTTTGCAATGAGAGGTCTTTATAAAACCTTCTCGTTGGAAAGTTTGGTGTTTTCTACCCCACTCCAAATGAGAGGAGGCACTTGATTTGTGGGTTATTGGGTAGAATTTGGTGTCAAAAATAGATTTTGGGAGAAGATTTTTGTAGGGTTTTGGGTCAAAACTAAAGGAAAAGTTTTAGTAGATAGTTTGTGTAAGAGTCTATGTGGCATTCAATTTAGAGATTTTCCTAAAGTCTTTTGAGACTTCTAGTTTGGGGGTCCGCTTAGTATAGTAAGATCCCTTAGTAGTTTGGTAGAATAAGGTAATGTTTAGTATGCAAGTTGTCCTGTTATTGATCCTTATTAATTTGTTAGAAGACAAGTGTTAAAAAATAAAAGAAAAGAGATTTTAATAGATAACTTCTGGGGGGATTTAGTACTAGTCCATTTAGAAGTTCTTGTAAGTCTTTTTGAGATCTATAGGATGAATTTCAGAGTTTGAAGTATTAGAGAGCTTTAGGTAGGAAAGTCTCTAGGGTCCTTTTGGGAAGAAAGATAGTTCTTCATTATTTAAATTAGATCCCTCTAATTTGAGTCTCGAAAAGAAGAAACATAGAATTTTGGGAGAAAATACAAAACAAACAAGACTCTTGTTTTGAATTTAGAGTTGAGAATTCATATCATCTTAGTCGTTATAAGATTTGTTTAGAATGTGTTGGTTAGTAGAGGTGTCGAAAACGTATCAAGTGTCTTGTTTGGAGTGAGAATAGCAAAGGGCATTGTTGATATTATAGGATGCATTTGACTGCTACGAAATGTATCCAATAACAATGATGCCTACACCCCTTTTTTTATATCGGATTTTCGTTCTTTTTTTCTTTTCATTGCGTTTAGTCGTGTTTTACTTCGTCCGTTAGTTTTCTTTGCTACTTTTTCTGCATCTTGGTACAACACACCTACAAATTGAAGAGAACCCAAAAGACATAAGACTCAACAAATAGCAAAAAGGTACGTTCTTTCCTTTCTTTTCTGCATTTTCATTCCTTCATTTTATTACTTATAGAACTGCTCTAATACCTGTCTTCCTTTTGCGTTGCGAGGTACCTTTTGGAAAGCAATGGATAAGGAGCACTTGGAGCTGGAGCTAGGACAATGGGATCCAAGCATCAGTCGTCCTTACTCATCTAGTAGGGGCGCTACGGGCGGAACCACCGGGTCGTAGCCCCCCGGTGCTGTAAGCTTTCTAAAACTTAGGAAACCTTTAGGGGCCTAGATTGATTGTACGCCTCCCACCCTTAGGGCCTTGTAGAAACTTCAATTATATTTAGGATTGTTCTTGTTTTACTTTATTAGATCCCTTGAACCCTATGACATCCGTGTAGAAGTCTTAAGAATTAGAAAACACCGCTTTTAGTCCTACAACATTAGCGACACTTAAGGACAAAAATTAAGGACCGAGTCTTAGAAAATATAGGCTTAGGATGCATGCTCCCTATAGGATAGAGACATTAAAACTTAAACTTAGTGACACGTTTTCCTAAGTTTGGCTTTCTTTTAATTCACTAATAATCAACCAATTAATCTTAATCTAATTCTTAAAAATCTATTAAAACACTTAACTCTTAACTAAGTTTTAATTAACATTCATAATCATTAAATTATAATTCTAAATCATAAACTTAAGTTAATTCTAACTAATCTAATAATCAATTTCTAACCCATTTTAAATCTAAAAGAGGTAGATTTAATTAGGAGATCAAATACTAAATTAAAAATTCATTAGGATAAAACACTTCTAAATATCAAACTTTAGATTAACTCCTAAAACCCATCAACCAATTTGATTAATAAAATATTTAATACACCTTTTTCTTTTCTTTTAATAACAAACTAAATCAATAATAACAAAGTTAATTATCACTGGGTAACCCAGGCCTACGAGGCTATTAAGTTAGCCCCAAGGAAGGTGAAATAAACCTCACGGCCTCGGTGTGAAACAAAGGTGGTGGTTAATCAAACACTAAAATAAAAACATCCCTAAAATCAACTTTAAAACACTAAGATTTGAATTTTAATTAAAATCTCTTCTTTGTCCTTTCAACAAACAAATAAAAATACATACAACTCTAACTAAATTATCCTATTTAGGATCTATCAAAACCACACAACCAACGCACTTAGATGAGTTTGATAGGGCACGACTATTAGCTTTAGGTTAGGCTGTTGTTCTGTTTTACTTTTCTGTACGTTGCTGTGATGCTCTGCATGTGACTCGTGTGCTGGTTATTGTTTTTGCTACCTGTTGTAGCTTTTCTGCTGTTTTGTACTGCTGGCTTTTAGCCTTTTCTTTCTGCACTGTTGTTGTGAGCGTTAGAATACCCATAGGTTAGGCACGCTTTTTCATACTAATGTTGTCTTCTTGCAGGTGGCCGTGCTCATATAATGCTGCTAAAAGGGGGCTAAAATTAATAATAATTATTTATAACTGTTTTAGGTACCTGCTTCAGCTGCTTAGCCCCCAATAATCAAAGCACGACCAAGTGATTGATGTGCGCATTTTCATTTACATATATAACTGCTTGGGTGAACTTTTCTTATTATAACTGCTTAGGATAACCCCTGCAGGAGAGTCTAGATTTTCTCTTTTCTGATGTAATGTATTTGAGATGTAGTAATATTTTGTGAAAATCTTCAAAATAAGGCATTTTTAAAGAGATAGGAATTCAAAGGGAAAAGTAAACCCCTACAGGGGGTTTCCTTTTTCATTTGAATATCCTTTTGGAGCACTCACTACGAGGAGTCCAAAGGGAAAAGTAAACCCCTACAGGGGGTTTCCTTTTTCATTTGGATATCTTTTTGGGAGAGTCACTACGAGGAGCCAGAAGGAGGAATGAAGACGATCCAAAGACGAATCAAGGAAGAGAAGAAGAAGACTGAAGAGATAAAAATACCTTATTTTAAGATTTGCGTCGTTCCCGGGTTGTTGTCGGTGGAGCCCGGCCACCTTTACTTACTGCATTCTGTGATGTAATATTGTATGGCACTTGCCATGGACATTCTTTTCCGTGAGATTTTGTTCTTTTTACTGTTGTTTGTTTACTCTGATTGCGCAGTAGAACCAGCATGCTTTTCATAGGTTTCTTTCTTGCGTGTGCTTGTGTCTGACCGTTAGGCTCTTTAGGAATAAAATTTTTCTACTCGTAATTATTTAATAAAATTTAAGATTAACTCACATAGAAACATAACGACTCTAGGGAATAGCCGGAATCCTCCGGGGTGGCATACATGCATTCTCTCACCTCCTAGACAAATTTCCCCGCCTGCGGGTAGAGTCCGGATAATCTGGCCTATGAGGATGAAGTGCCAGACCTGGGGAAATTTAGTCATTCAAAAAATTATTTTATAAGGCCTTTTTTAAAAATTCATACATATTTGATTTGGAGACTTTAACCAGCATAAATTGCATTAGTAACTAATTAAAATTAAGATTTAATTGCATTAGTTTTAGGAGCATTATACCACTCATAAGTGTGGGATCTCTTAGGAAATTTCTCTAGTTGTCGATCCCAAATTTCAGTGTCTAAACTACCCACCCTTCTTCATAAAGACTGGACAGCATGGATTTTATATGATTAGGTGGTTTTAGCTGGCTTCCTTTGTCAGACAAGGAGTAAGTCCAGATCGCATTAGCTAGGTCGTAGATGTTAGTATTGTATGTACGATACTACATCTTTTATAGGTTTAGGATCTAAAGGTGAGTGGTACAGGTGTACCACTATACACCTTATTGGTAGGTAAGTTCTCCATTCTTTCAGAGACTATAAACCCTGCCCATCTGCGTCACACAGATGATGCCACTTCCTTCTTTCTCTCGTGCTTGTTTGAGATGCTTTGCCTCTCTTCTTTTTTTCTCCAGTTTTCACCTCCCCTAGCCGGCCGGATGTTGATTGAACCACGCATGATTTGATTGAACCAAGTTGGGACATTCTTCTTTGATTAGGAAAGCCTAGAATTCACCCTTACACTAAACCCATTAGAGGAGATAATCTAACGTCCTTAATCGAGAGTCTTCTTAGATCGAGGTCTAAGATGTAATTAACTACGGGGGCTTGCGCCCGTAGGAAACCGATCCCCACAATCAAATAAACCTCATTCGAGCTGATGTATCGAATGAGGGAAATCTCGTGAATTTAGGGTTATATATATTATTATCCATCGAGGTGCGTAGGTGAAAACCCGCTATCCTCCATGGCTAATCGTATCTATAACTCCATCTGCTCTTCCATCGGTCTGCTTGTGTCGATTGTAAAGGTCTACGACCATTTTGTCCTACGGGATAGTGTGATCGTACCCTTTGCATTCGAGCCACACGAGCGGAAACCTTTCGGAGACCCACAGATTTCTGGCGACCACGGTGGGACAGGTTTCTCTCTCCATCTTTGGATGTTAAATTATCTTCTTTTGCGTGCACTCCGGGTTTAGTGCTCCTTAGATTAGGTTCTTCCTACTCTTAGATAGGGTCCTTTTTGTAGTTAGGTTCCCTTCTTGGCTAGGCTTTCCCCTAGCTCTTATTCCTTTCCTTCCAGCCTTTTTTAGGCTATTTCATGCCTTACCAAATTCCCTTCTTCCTGTCGGGTTTCTGAGTTTGCTCAGCTCTCTCACCCTGAGACCGTCGAGCAGACCCCGGCACCTTCTTACCTTTCGTAGGTACTTGATACCTAAGGGAGGATTAGTTGTTGATAGTATCTCAGACGAGGAAGGAGACTTCTGACGTCAGACTACTAGCAAGCTACCTATTCCCCATCAGAGGTGTGAAATTAGAGTCATGGATTCCCATCAAAAATCTTATGACACTTCTTCCACTATTATTGGTTGTTTTCCTACCTCCTATAAATACTCCTTTATATTCGTACTCCTTGAAAGGATACTTTTTACTTTTCGGCAGTCTGTGTGGCCACGACGATTTTTCCTCTACCACACGACGTTCGCTTCGAAGGGTATAAGGCTATCCTTAAAGGGGATACACTAAGATGTCGTAGGGATACTTGTTCTTATAATTGTGCACACTAATCATGTTGGTGCTAGCACATAAAACCTTTTGATTTGTTCTCCCCTTTATTGTGAGGGGTTATTCTACCCAGCTTCGCTTGTCACCTAAAGCATGGTCTGGGATACCAAAACCAATAAGTCAAACCCCCATTTCTAGAGGTGATACTGGGTCCATGCCCACCTACGCTAGTCAGGTGTGGAGATGTTGATCCACTATCCCTATTTAAATTTCTTTCTTCTATCAGTCATGATTCGAAGGTTGACTTTACCCAGTTTCGCTTATCACCCCAAGCGTGGTCTGGGATAACAAAACCAATAATTTCAAATCCACTTTCTATAGGTGATACTGGGTCCATACCCACCTGTGTTAGTCAGGTGTGGTGATGTTGATTCAATGTCCCTAATTTAAATCTATTTTTTTCAGAGGTGATACTGGGTCCATACCCACCTGTGTTAGTCAGGTGTGGTGATGTTGATTCAATGTCCCTAATTTAAATCTATTTTTTTTTTCAGATGTGATACTGGGTCCATACCCACCTAGGTTAATCAGGTGTGGTGTGTTTGATCCAATATCTCTAATTTTAGCCCACTTTCTATAGGTGATACTGGGTCCATGTCTACCCGTATTAGTCGGGTATGACGATGTTGATCCAATGTCCCTATATAAGTTTAATTCTCCTATCAGTTGTGATACGATAGTTATTCTTCCCTTGTCACTGGTACATGTCCCTCTGTATGGATATAACTTCAAAGGATCTCTTCTACTTTTCGACAGTCCGTGGCCACGACGATTTGTCCTCTACCACGTGATGTTCGTCGTACAAAGTATGAGATCATCCTTAGCAGTTGTATGTAAATACGCCGTAGGGATGTTTGTACTTGCACTCATGCCCACCAACCGCTCTGGTGTTGAGGCATGAAGTCTCCTTTTTAGTCCCCTTCGAGGGTTGACTTTCCTCAGTTTTACTTGCTACCCTCAAGTGTGGTCTGGGATACCAAAACTACTAATTCAAACCTCTATGGAATATGATACTGGTCCATCCTTGATCTATATTAATCAAATATAGTGATGTTCCACTGTCACTATGTGAATTTTTTCTACAAATTCTGCTGTAACAATTGTGCTACCCAGTTTATTCATGTGATGTGAATGTGGTCTGGATTACCAAAGCCAATGCTTAGTCCCTTTACAGATACTGTATGTAATCTTTCTTTCTCCCCAGTTTCACTCATGTAGAGAGTATGGCCTGGGTTATCAAAGCCAACAATTTTCCTCTCTTTATGTTCCAGTATACTTGATTTATATCTGTGAACATAATGTAAAAAAAAATGATGTTAAAAGAGAGGGAAGCTCTTAGTTGAGTAGAATCGGTTGCCCTTGTCACGGATGGAACCTGGTTCTAAGCTCCAAGAGCCCAAAGTCCCTCCAAATTCTATTCTTTTTCTCTCCTTAAAGCATTTTGATGATTGCTTGGGAGATGATTGTGTCCATTTCTTCTATTATGGTCACTTATAACGGAGATGTTTTTCCCTCCTTCACTCGTGATGTGGTACATCTTACTCTAGATGTTAATATCACTTTTTGGTGGATTTTGATCTTCTAGTAGAAAGTCAATCCCATACTTCCTTTAGCAACATAATTTCCCATTGAGAGCTTACTCTTAGCTACAAGGGTGGTCTTTTTGGATGTGTAGATGTTGCTTGCACTTCTCACAGGGTCCCATCAGTTAGTATGGGTGCTACCACTGTGATTCCTTTTATAATCATTGAGCTTTGATATGATTATGATTCTTAGTGGCAGATTTGTTCCTTCGCCACTTCACTTGATCTTTTGATATGACATTACCCTTTCTACTCGGTCGTTTATATGTTCCTCTGTTTAAAAGGATATATATCGATCGTTCATTTCATGTTGTACATGATTTCAGTTTACTTAAGAAATCCTACTTGTATTTTAATTACTCATGGCCACGACGATTTGTCCTCTACCATGTGGTAACTAAAATATAAGTTTGGAATTTCTTAGATGACCGACTACTTTTCTTTCCCTCACAGCACCACGCACTTGTGCGTTGGGGGGTTGTAGAGGTGACTTTTACTCTTTGTTTCGCCGTTGCGATTTTGGTCAGGCAGACATTGAGTCATCCTCATTCACTATTGCGATCTGGTCAGGTGAATGTTGGATTTTGTCTTTTGTTCCACTGTTGCGATTTTGGTCAGGTGGACATTAGACCTTTCGGGAAGCTCTTTATTCGCTGTTGCGAATATGGTCAGGTGAATATTGAGCTGTTCTCATTCGCCGTTGCGAATATGGTCAGGCGAATGTTGAACTCCCTTTCTCTTTTTACCCTTTGTCTCGCTGCTGCGATCTGGTCAGGCGAACATTGGGTTGTCCACATTCACTGTTGCGATCTGGTCAGGTGAATGTCGGACTTCATTCTTCTGTCCCACCGTTGCGATTTTGGTCAGGTGGACATTAGACTTTCGGGAGGGCTCATTATTTGCTGTTGCGATTTTGGTCAGGCAGATTTTGAGCCATTTTCATTCGCTGTTGCGATCTGGTCAGGCGAATGTTGACTCCCCTTTCTGGTTGGGTGCCCGACAGAGTCCCTGGGAGGCATACTTCACCACCTTTTCATTCCCCCTATTTTATTTCCTGTTTGGGGGTTGTTGAGCTTGCTTTCACTCTTTGTTTTGCCGTTTCGAATATGTTCAGGAAGACATTGAGTCATCCTCATTCACTGTTGCGATCTGGTCAGGTGAATGTTGGATTTTGTCTTTTGTTCTGCTGTTGCGATCTGGTCAGGCAGACATTAGACCTTTTGGGAGGCTCTTTATTCGTTGTTGCGAATATGGTCAGATGAATATTGAGCTGTTCTCATTCGTTGTTGCGATCTGGTCAGATGAATGTTGAACCCCCTTTCTTTCACCCTTTGTCTCGCTGTTGCGATCTGGTCAGGCGAACATTGGGTTGTCCACATTCACTGTTGCGATCTGGTCAGGTGGATGTTGGACTTGCTTCTTTTGTCCCGCTGTTGCGATCTGGTCAGGCGGACATTAGACCCTTTGGGAAGCTCTTTATTCGCTGTTGCAAATATGGTCAGGTGGATATTGAGCTGTTCTCATTCGCTGTTGCGAATATGGTCAGACGAATGTAGAACTCCCTTCCTTTTCTCTATTCTGCTGTTGCGATGTGGTCAGGCAGATAGATGAGCTCTTTACTGTTGATTACTATTATTTTCCTCTGATTATCACTTTGCTATTTGATGTAACTTTCCCAGTTTTTGTTGAATTCCTTTCTTTCCGTATCATCCTAGATCTTTGCCGTAGGTGATCGTTGAATTCTACTTGGTCCTGTGAGATCTCTTTCTTTATTGGTTTGGTCCTCATTAGTTGATTGCATTTTCTTAGTGAGTTTTCTTGTTTGACCCCAGAGTTGTATCTTCCTAAAGTTGGGAAGGTCAACGCCAACATATACGGTTCACTCATTGTTCTCCGCATATGTTGGGGGTCCGTTTGTTGACCTCTTTTTTTTTCGCTCGAGTTCCCTCGAGCACCTCCAATCAACTTAATTGAATTTTGTCGGGTTTAATTCGAGTTCGAGTTGACTCGAATTGAGTCGAATTGGACTCGATCAAATTCAATTGGGTTCGATTAATTTGTTCTGGTCGTGTCGAGCCCGATTCAACTTAAATCAATGGTTATTTTAAGTTTAATTTTATAATTTAATTTCGTTGTGTCCGCTCGGGTTCGAATTGGTTCTAGTCGAGTCAAATTCGGACTCGAAAGTAACCTAATCCTAGTCAATTTCGATCTGATTCAGCTTAATTAAATCCTATTAATTGCCATTTGACTTTCTAAATATTTTTGAATTTCTCTTCTAAATCAGGAAATCGCATCGACGGCTGCGATCAAACGGAATCCACTTTTCAGCCGAAATCCCGCTTCGAGATGATCTTCTGCGGCTTGGGCAGGCCTCGAGCAGCGAAGAGAGCTGTTTATGGAATTTTCGGAAGCTGTAGTGCGAGACGACGGAAGAGCGGGCTTCCTTTTTCGACGATGGATTTTGATTCGCTCAGAACGAAGCCTTCGGCTACGACACTCTCACTCTCACTCTCACGCTCACTCCCGGGATTTTTTCTGGTTTTCGGTCCTAAAGCTCCCAGGCGTCCAAGACCCTCGCTCTCTCGCTATCTTGGAATCCCTCCTTGGCATACCTGCTCCCGCCGACTCCACCACAGCCGCACGAACTCGTCGCCTCTAACAGCCGTCGGACTCCAGGACCCCAAGCCGACGGAACTCCCCCGTTCGCCATTCACACGGCTCTGATCAGGGCCGAACTCCCTTGCTCCCATCGACGCCAGCCTCCTCTGGCGCCAGGACACGATCGGGCCGAAGCCCCCTTCGGTGTTCGTTAGCTCCAGCCCGACGCCGTTCAAACTCCGGCCCTCAGTTTCGCACGCCTGAACCAGATCCGAAGTCGTTCGGATCGTCGGCTCTCCTGCTCCTGACAGCCACTCAACCCGACGTTACCTGGACCGCTCCCGACGCCAGAAATTGTCGAACCCCTCTCTGTGAGTATTCCTCTTCTTCTTCTTCTTCTTCTTCCATTCTTCCTCTTCTTCCTTTACCTTCTTTCTTCTTCACATCTTTTTATTCATCAAATGGAGTTGAAATGGGCTGATTTCTGTTAGGATTAGCTTGACAAAGTCATTTTCTATCATCTCTTGTTGTCTAGTTTTATCACATATAATTGGGTATCACATGATATTTTAGTGCTTTTGAAATGTGTAGGTTATTGTTGCTAGTCATAAATAGTTCTGTTCGTTCAGGAGTGAGCAACTATGCATCAAATCCTACTTGAGTTATGTTATTTCTTTTAGAAATTTTAGGTGTGAATGGTAGCAAGTCTTGAAGAACGACATTGCTTCTTTTCTAAAATATGCATACCAAGTGTTTGTTGAAATGACTTCAAGGAAAAATTGTGATATTGGGACGGTAATTCATGAAGTTTGAGTTTGCATTTGAAGCCATTTAACCAAATGTTTATTAATCATATTTAGATATGAAGGTTCCATATGTTTTCACTCATAATGCGTGTGGATTTATTTTGAGCAAAGTCTATTCTAATATTTTATAGAGGTAGATAGTTCATGCTATGTGATTTTCTTAGAAAGCCTTTCATCCTTGTTGCTTATGGAGTTTTGATGTGCTCTGTAGTTGTTGAGTTATGTCATTCAAGAATGAGCCACTAGTATGTGAAATTTATGCTTGAGTTATATCACATAATTTTAGAAGCTTTGGGTGTGATTGATGGCAAAAGCTTGAGAGGCCATGTTCCTCTTTTACTAAAACATGCACTTGAGGTATTTGGTAAAATCCCCTTTGTAGAGGGTTTTGATATTTGATTAACAACTCATTAAGTTTTAAGCTATGTTGTTCTTTTACGTATGTATGCTTGTGAGATTTACCCTAAAATCTTCTTATAGTAGTGTTCATGGGTCTTTTAACTATTGTTATCGGTGATGAGTTTGATAAATTTCAAGTAGCTTTTATGGTTGTTTTATTATTAAAGAAATCCATATGTAATTCTCTCTTCTCTTTTCTTTTGCTTTTATAAGTATTCATGTGTTGCAAGAAAAGAGGTCCTGGCCCCTTCATTGTGAGATAAATTTATGGCTTATTAGAGAAGTTGTATGTTGAATGTATGCCGAAACATAGTGAGGCATTTATGTGTGAAATATCTTTTGAAAGCATATGGTTTGTTCTCCAAAGTGAAGCTCTATCCCATGTATCGCTAAATCAAAGTACTTCATGGTACATATTTATGCTAGTATCCACCCATAGCTTGATGTATCTAGTGAATGCTATTCAATTAAATAGTCGCATTCTTTCATGATTCACAATTAGTTGATAGGGTATCACTTATGATTCTTTAATTAGCTTGCCTCACTACAAAATTTAGAGAGAAATGACATCGAGTAATCATCTGTTACAAATTAATAGCGCAATACTAATTGTCATTCTCTTTATTCATCGTGCCAATATGTGTAAGAAGGTGAGGTGTATGTCAAGCACCAAGTGTGTTAATCTCTTAGATATGCATGGTCACTATAAATTCCATTTGCTTGGCTACTTGGGTAAAAATGCTAAAGTCATATTTTAGAAAACACATACACTTACAATTTCACATGTTTTGGATTTGTTTGGAAAGGTTATCTTGCTAGCACAAATAAGTTTCACATAGCCTATGTTAAAAGACCTTAATGTTCTCTTGGGGTAGAATTAGTTTTCTATCAAAGTATTCACTCTATTATTGTTATTTAACTTTAAAGTTGGTTGGAAGGTAATCATGAGTCTCATAGTTGTGTGACTTATATCATGGGAAGCATGCTTAATTACAAGGTTGATGGATGATGAGTTATCTCTATGCTTATTTGGAGCATGTTTCTTTTTCACTTGTTAGATATTTATGCGAAAGACACGATCGATTTTGAATGCTTTCTCACTGTTTTTATGCAATAATACTTACGACACTTGAGGGAATCTTTTACGACTATTCTATTGAAATTCCTACATCTTTTGTGTAACGTTTTCTCACTGTTTTTGTAAAGAACTAGTGCAGATTTTTTAAGTTTTTGTTACTGTTTTTACATAAGGATCCTCACCGCACATGAATAGAGCTTGCATTGCTTCTTGGCAAGGATTCTTACAGCTTTTGTGAGCCTTTCCCATTGTTTTTTGTACGGAAATAAGTGCAGATTTTGTAGGTTTTATTGCTGTTTTCGCATAAAAATCTTTGTGGCATTTGGGGGAGTCATTCATGGCTTTTGTATAAGAATCTCTACATCTTTTATATGGTTTCTTGGCTGATTTTTGTGGAGGATATGTGCAGTTTTTCCGCCTGTTTTAACTTCTAGATCGCTTTGGGAGCAAATTAAGAGCATATTTTTGATGTGTTTTACGTTCCAAATTGTTGTGAGGATCAATTGGATGCTTTTTCTACTTGTTTCATACCCCAAACTGTTTAAAAAATGAGATGTTAATATCTTTAGCACCATGAGCAAGTGAGAGGTCTATTATGTAATTGTGCTTTGTTAATGCTCATTTAACATAAAGAAGATTTAGTGAATTTTAATTCCATTCATGTGAGTGTGGTATGTGTAGGAAGATTTGAATTAGAGCCCTTACATCTTTACTATTCCCTTTTATACACTATCCGTTGGCATGATTATGAGAACTTGTTTGAAAGATTTCTATGTCTTGATTTGAGAGTAAAGTCATGGCTTTTAATTTAAAAAAGGAAGAATTACTTGGAATTGTTGGTGACATGTAGCATGAAAAATACAAGTTTGTTGGGAGAAATTTCATGTCTATTCTAAATCATTTGATAAATGAAATGCTTATGTCTTTGACTAGTAAATGTTTATACGTTTCATACATGCTTAGAATGTAATTGTCTAAATGTAATGTTTAGAGTGTTTCTTTTGTGAAGTCTTAAGGTAGAGATTGTTGGAAAGTGTTACAAGTTTTATATTCGATTTCATGCTAGAAAGATTTGGCTAATTATTTTTACATCGAAAGGTTTTATTGAAGATTTCTTGCGTATGTTTTGTGATGAATGCTTTGCAATGAGAGGTCTTTATAAAACCTTCTCGTTGGAAAGTTTGGTGTTTTCTACCCCACTCCAAATGAGAGGAGGCACTTGATTTGTGGGTTATTGGGTAGAATTTGGTGTCAAAAATAGATTTTGGGAGAAGATTTTTGTAGGGTTTTGGGTCAAAACTAAAGGAAAAGTTTTAGTAGATAGTTTGTGTAAGAGTCTATGTGGCATTCAATTTAGAGATTTTCCTAAAGTCTTTTGAGACTTCTAGTTTGGGGGTCCGCTTAGTATATAGTATAGTAAGATCCCTTAGTAGTTTGGTAGAATAAGGTAATGTTTAGTATGCAAGTTGTCCTGTTATTGATCCTTATTAATTTGTTAGAAGACAAGTGTTAAAAAAAATAAAAGAAAAGAGATTTTAATAGATAACTTCTGGGGGGATTTAGTACTAGTCCATTTAGAAGTTCTTGTAAGTCTTTTTGAGATCTATAGGATGAATTTCAGAGTTTGAAGTATTAGAGAGCTTTAGGTAGGAAAGTCTCTAGGGTCCTTTTGGGAAGAAAGATAGTTCTTCATTATTTAAATTAGATCCCTCTAATTTGAGTCTCGAAAAGAAGAAACATAGAATTTTGGGAGAAAATACAAAACAAACAAGACTCTTGTTTTGAATTTAGAGTTGAGAATTCATATCATCTTAGTCGTTATAAGATTTGTTTAGAATGTGTTGGTTAGTAGAGGTGTCGAAAACGTATCAAGTGTCTTGTTTGGAGTGAGAATAGCAAAGGGCATTGTTGATATTATAGGATGCATTTGACTGCTACGAAATGTATCCAATAACAATGATGCCTACACCCCTTTTTTTATATCGGATTTTCGTTCTTTTTTTTCTTTTCATTGCGTTTAGTTAGTCGTGTTTTACTTCGTCCGTTAGTTTTCTTTGCTACTTTTTTCTGCATCTTGGTACAACACACCTACAAATTGAAGAGAACCCAAAAGACATAAGACTCAACAAATAGCAAAAAGGTACGTTCTTTCCTTTCTTTTCTGCATTTTCATTCCTTCATTTTATTACTTATAGAACTGCTCTAATACCTGTCTTCCTTTTGCGTTGCGAGGTACCTTTTGGAAAGCAATGGATAAGGAGCACTTGGAGCTGGAGCTAGGACAATGGGATCCAAGCATCAGTCGTCCTTACTCATCTAGTAGGGGCGCTACGGGCGGAACCACCGGGTCGTAGCCCCCGGTGCTGTAAGCTTTCTAAAACTTAGGAAACCTTTAGGGGCCTAGATTGATTGTACGCCTCCCACCCTTAGGGCCTTGTAGAAACTTCAATTATATTTAGGATTGTTCTTGTTTTACTTTATTAGATCCCTTGAACCCTATGACATCCGTGTAGAAGTCTTAAGAATTAGAAAACACCGCTTTTAGTCCTACAACATTAGCGACACTTAAGGACAAAAATTAAGGACCGAGTCTTAGAAAATATAGGCTTAGGATGCATGCTCCCTATAGGATAGAGACATTAAAACTTAAACTTAGTGACACGTTTTCCTAAGTTTTGGCTTTCTTTTTAAATTCACTAATAATCAACCAATTAATCTTAATCTAATTCTTAAAAATCTATTAAAACACTTAACTCTTAACTAAGTTTTAATTAACATTCATAATCATTAAATTATAATTCTAAATCATAAACTTAAGTTAATTCTAACTAATCTAATAATCAATTTCTAACCCATTTAAAAATCTAAAAGAGGTAGATTTAATTAGGAGATCAAATACTAAATTAAAAATTCATTAGGATAAAACACTTCTAAATATCAAACTTTAGATTAACTCCTAAAACCCATCAACCAATTTGATTAATAAAATATTTAATACACCTTTTTCTTTTCTTTTAATAACAAACTAAATCAATAATAACAAAGTTAATTATCACTGGGTAACCCAGGCCTACGAGGCTATTAAGTTAGCCCCAAGGAGGGTGAAATAAACCTCACGGCCTCGGTGTGAAACAAAGGTGATGATTAATCAAACAATAAAAATAAAAACATCCCTAAAATCAACTTTAAAACACTAAGATTTGAATTTTAATTAAAATCTCTTCTTTGTCCTTTCAACAAACAAATAAAAATACATACAACCCTAACTAAATTATCCTATTTAGGATCTATCAAAACCACACAACCAACGCACTTAGATGAGTTTGATAGGGCACGACTATTAGCTTTAGGTTAGGCTGTTGTTCTGTTTTACTTTTCTGTACGTTGCTGTGATGCTCTGCATGTGACTCGTGTGCTGGTTGTTGTTTTTGCTACCTGTTGTAGCTTTTCTGCTGTTTTGTACTGCTGGCTTTTAGCCTTTTCTTTCTGCACTGTTGTTGTGAGCGTTAGAATACCCATAGGTTAGGCACGCTTTTTCATACTAATGTTGTCTTCTTGCAGGTGGCCGTGCTCATATAATGCTGCTAAAAGGGGGCTAAAAATTAATAATAATTATTTATAACTGCTTTAGGTACCTGCTTCAGCTGCTTAGCCCCCAATAATCAGAGCACGGCCAAGTGATTGATGTGCGCATTTTCATTTACATATATAACTGCTTGGGTGAATTTTTCTTATTATAACTGCTTAGGATAACCCCTGCAGGAGAGTCTAGATTTTCTCTTTTTTCTGATGTAATGTATTTGAGATGTAGTAATATTTTGTGAAAATCTTCAAAATAAGGCATTTTTAAAGAGATAGGAATTCAAAGGGAAAAAGTAGTAAACCCCTACAGGGGGTTTCCTTTTTCATTTGAATATCCTTTTGGAGCACTCACTACGAGGAGTCCAAAGGGAAAAGTAAACCCCTACAGGGGGTTTCCTTTTTCATTTGGATATCTTTTTGGGAGAGTCACTACGAGGAGCCAGAAGGAGGAATGAAGACGATCCAAAGACGAATCAAGGAAGAGAAGAAGAAGACTGAAAAGATAAAAAATGCCTTATTTTAAGATTTGCGTCGTTCCCGGGTTGTTGTTTGTGTCGGTGGAGCCCGGCCACCTTTACTTACTGCATTCTGTGATGTAATATTGTATGGCACTTGCCATGGACATTCTTTTCCGTGAGATTTTGTTCTTTTTACTGTTGTTTGTTTACTCTGATTGCGCAGTAGAACCAGCATGCTTTTCATAGGTTTCTTTCTTGCGTGTGCTTGAGTCTGACCGTTAGGCTCTTTAGGAATAAAATTTTTCTACTCGTAATTATTTAATAAAATTTAAGATTAACTCACATAGAAACATAACGACTCTAAGGAATAGCCGGAATCGTCCGGGGTGGCATACATGCATTCTCTCACCTCCTAGACAAATTTCCCCGCCTGCGGGTAGAGTCCGGATAATCTGGCCTATGAGGATGAAGTGCCGGACCTGGGGAAATTTAGTCATTCAAAAAATTATTTTATAAGGCCTTTTTTTTTAAAAATTCATACATATTTGATTTGGAGACTTTAACCAGCATAAATTGCATTAGTAACTAATTAAAATTAAGATTTAATTGCATTAGTTTTAGGAGCATTATACCACTCATAAGTGTGGGATCTCTTAGGAAATTTCTCTAGTTGTCGATCCCAAATTTCAGTGTCTAAACTACCCACCCTTCTTCATAAAGACTGGACAGCATGGATTTTATACGATTAGGTGGTTTTAGCTGGCTTCCTTTGTCAGACAAGGAGTAAGTCCAGATCGCATTAGCTAGGTCGTAGATGTTAGTATTGTATGTACGATACTACATCTTTTATAGGTTTAGGATCTAAAGGTGAGTGGTACAGGTGTACCACTATACACCTTATTGGTAGGTAAGTTCTCCATTCTTTCGGAGACTATAAACCCTGCCCATCTGCGTCACACAGATGACGCCACTTCCTTCTTTCTCTCGTACCAGGATCTAGCTTTGGAATTTGGTTCGGAACTGAATCTTCCAAATAATTAATTCACACAGACTAACAAACACAGAGCTACTATGTATCATCAAATGCAGCGGAACAAAACATCTATCCGATTTCATTTCCTCAAAACAATCATCTACAGAACAGTACATGGCTTTCGACAGAAAGAAAGACAGAACAGAAAAGCCATGACTGTACAAAAAACCAAAAGTACAAAAGTACCTATACTGATCAGACTCTGAACTAATCCTGGACTTCCTTGCCTTTCCCAGAACCTGAAAACCACCAGAAAGCAAGGGTGAGCTCAACAGCTCAGTAAAGCAAACAAACCTCCAATCAAAATCCTCAGAATCTCAAAACCAACACAGCAGACAAATCCGTACAGAATCGAAACAGATTCGGACAGATATCAAATCAACAAAACTGTACGGAAATGGAAGTTGTATCAAATCAGAAACATAACAGATCAGACACATCAGATCAACAGAATCAGAATCGTACAGATCATATCGGAACAGAACAAATCATATCAGAATCATATAGCAGATATCAGATATTTAATTAATAGCTAAATTCCCTGACACTGACTGAATCTCATAGGATCCAGGCCACTTATGCCTCCCTTTGTGCTCACGGCACCAAAACAGATCAGATCAGATGTGCTTATAGCACCAGAATACATATATAGTGCATATAGCACCTAAACAGATTGTTTCCTCGGATCCGGAACAGAACAGATATCAGATTTCATATTGAGCTCATTTCAGAATTCCCAGACACTAACTGAATCTCATAGGATCCAGGCCCCTTATAACTCCCTTTATATAGCATATACAGATAGCATATCAATTCAGAAGATTTCCGGACAAAACAGAAATTACTCAAAAATCGGGCAGCACAACGGCAGTATACAGAATTTACACAATTTTCCTGAAAATCAAAATTCACCAAATTCGCACAGAATATAGATATCAACATTTTAGAACATTTATTCTACTGCACAGATAATTTCCAAGTTCACAGAAAAATCCAGTCGACTAAAAACACAGTCGAATCAAAAAAAACCCCCGGACAAAAATCTTAAAAAAATAACCAAAATGTGCACACTCGGCACTTCAACAAAAAATACAGAAAGTTACGCGGTAGAAAAACTAAACCAGTCGGAAATTACGGACGAAAATCTCGAACAAAACTTAATTCCGGACAGATAATACCGCCAAACTCGACGGTTCTGAAAATTGAGAAAGTCGGATTGTGCCTTACCTTGCGTACAGCAATTTCCTCAACAGTCTCTTCGGACGAAAACAGCTCGGCGTCGCCCGAAAATCCACTTTTCCACTTTTTCCTTCGTTTTTCTCTCTCTCTCAACTTTTTCTCTCTCTTCAAAATATCTCATTTCTATATATATCCAGACTGATCGTCCTGGACGATCGAGCTTCGTACCGGACGATCCATGAAGAGAATTATTTCGTCCAGACGAAAATCAAATATCGTCCCCGGCGAAGGGTTCTCTGACTTATTTTCGTCCAGACGATCCTGATTTCGTCCAGACGAACCATACAGCCAAACATGATTTTCTCTGCACAACCTGTACCGATCGTCCCGGACGATCCGACTTCGTCCGGACGAACCTGGAGCAAAAACTGATATTACAATCTCCCCAACTTAAAAAAAAATGTCGTCCTCGACATTATCCAGTCCAAACTCAGTCAAAACAAGTATGGGTACAACCGTCTCATGTCAGACTCCTTCTCCCAAGTGGCTTCCCGTGCAGTACGGTGCTTCCACTGGACTTTAACCATTGGAATCTGTTTACTTCTTAGCTTTCGTACGTCGTATGCCAAAATCAACTCTGGCTCTTCCTTGTACGTCAGATTCTCCTGAATCTCAACCTCATCAGCAGATACTTTCTTCCCAGAGTCGGATACCCACTTCCTCAGAGTGGATACGTGAAACACATTATGCACATCAGGCATCGAATCAGAAAGCATCAATTTGTAAGCAGCTTTTCCAATCCTTTCCAGGATTTCAAAAGGTCCAACATACCTCGGACTAAGCTTGCTCACCTGACCAAATCTGCTCACACCCTTCATCGGGCTGACTTTGACATACACAAAGTCACCAACCTGAAACTCTACAAATCTGTGCTTCTGATTGTAATACTTCTGCTGTCGATCTTGAGCAGCTTTCAATCTTTCTCTTATCAAATTGATCTTCTGAGCAGTTTCATCAGCAAAAGTGGCTCCCAAAGCCTGCCTATCTCCGACCTCCGTCAGAGTCAAAGGAGTACGGCACTTCCTGCCATACAAAGCTTCGTACGGTGCCATACCGATACTGGACTGAAAACTGTTGTTATAGGCAAACTCAATCAGCGGAATATGATCTTCCCAGCTTCCGCTAAAGTCCAGAACACAAAGTCTTAACAGATCTTCCAGTACCTGAATAGTCCTCTCAGACTGTCCATCGGTCTGAGGATGAAAGGCTGTACTAAAATGCAGTTTTGTACCCAAGCCTTGCTGAATGCCTTTCCAAAGTCTGGAAGTAAAACGTCCATCTCGATCAGATACGATCACACGAGGCACACCGTGCAATCTGACTATCTCTTTCACATATATCTGTGCCAAGCGATCAACTGAATCCGTCTGTCTGATCGGAAGAAAATGGGCTGACTTCGTCAATCGATCTACAACCACCCAAATAGCGTCGTGCCCTTGTCTAGATCGAGGGAAACCCATCGCAAAATCCATCGTTACCTCCTCCCATTTCCACTCAGGGATAGGCAACGACTGCAACAATCCACCTGGTCGCTGATGCTCTGCCTTTACCAACTGACAGGCTTCGCATCTCGACACAAACTCTGCTACATCTTTCTTCATCCCAGGCCACCAGAACAAAAGCTTCATATCAGCGTACATCTTACCACTGCCTGGATGTACAGTGTAGCCTGAATGATGAGATTCATACAGAATCTCCTGCCTCAAGTCTCCAAACACAGGTACCCACAACTTGTTCTTACAGAAAATAGCACCAGAATCAGAAATTCGAAGTTCAGGAGTCTTACCAGATCCAATCTGAGCAATCAACTTCGAATAATCAGAATCTGACTTCTGGGCTTCTTGAATCCTTGTTTCCAAAGTAGACCGAATACTCATCTGAGCCAACTCCAAACCACTGGAGGAAATCACTTCCAACTGCAAACGCTCCATATCACGAATCAGAAAGTCATCACAAGTAAGCTGAATACCTGATAATCCAGAAGACTTCCTGCTCAAGGCATCTGCTACCACATTAGCCTTACCAGGCTGATACTGAATAGTCAAATCATAATCTTTGATCAACTCGAGCCACCTTCTTTGTCTCAGATTCAGATCCTTCTGAGTAAAAATATACTTCAGGCTCTTATGATCAGTGAAAATCTCACATCTGACGCCATACAGGTAATGACGCCAAATCTTCAAAGCAAACACAACTGCAGCTAACTCCAGATCATGCGTCGGGTAATTCTTCTCATGTGGTTTCAACTGTCTAGAAGCATAAGAAATTACCTGACCATGCTGCATCAGGACACATCCCAGTCCTTTCAGTGAAGCATCACTGAACACCTGAAAACCTTCCGTACCTGACGGAAGTGCTAACACTGGAGCTGAAGTCAAACAATCCTTCAATCGCTGAAAACTCGCCTCACACTCCGGTGTCCAAACAAAAGGTACTGACTTCTGAGTCAGTCTCGTCAGAGGCGTCGAAATCTGTGAAAATCCCTTCACAAATTTCCTGTAATATCCAGCCATGCCCAAGAAACTACGTACCTCAAATACCGTAGTCGGCCTTGGCCAATTAGCAACTGCCTGAATCTTCTGGGGATCTACAGAAATGCCTTCTCCGCTAATCACATGCCCCAGAAAAGAAATGCTCTTCAGCCAGAATTCACACTTGGAGAACTTGGCATACAGCTGATGCCGCCTCAAAGTCTCTAACACAATCCTCAAATGTCTGGCATGATCATCCTCAGATGCAGAATATACCAGAATATCGTCAATGAAGACGATCACAAACTGATCCAGATACTCCCTGAATACTCGGTTCATCAGATCCATGAAAATAGCAGGCGCGTTGGTTACCCCAAAAGGCATAACCAAAAACTCATAGTGCCCGTACCGAGTACTAAAAGCTGTCTTCACCACATCAGCTTCCTTCACCTTCACCTGATAATATCCGGATCGCAAATCAATCTTCGAAAATACTGAAGATCCGGAAAGCTGATCAAACAAGTCGTCAATCCGAGGCAAAGGATACTTGTTCTTGATCGTGACCTTGTTCAAATCTCTGTAATCGATACACATACGGAGTGTACCGTCCTTCTTCTTCACAAACAGAACAGGTGCTCCCCAGGGCGAAACACTAGGGCGCACAAAACCTCTATCAACCAACTCCTGAAGCTGAACTTTCAACTCAGAAAGTTCTTTCGGTGCCATCCTGTACGGAGCTTTCGATATCGGAGCGGTACCCGGAAAAATATCGATAGAGAACTCCACATCTCTATCCGGAGGTAAACCAACCAGCTCCTCAGGAAAAATATCAGCAAACTCCCGTACCACAGGGATCTCAGAAACAGAACCAACCTCTAGGTTCAAATCCCGCACCGAAGCCAAAAACACTGGGGCATCCCTCTTCCACATCCTGTTCACTTCCAATACAGAAATCAGACTGGAGAGAACACCTCGTAATCCCTGAAATACAACTCTTTCTCCAGCCATAAGCAAACTCACTTGCTTCTTCAGACAGTCTATCTGGGCTTCATACTGACTCAACCAATCCATGCCCAGAATTACATCATACGATGAAATCGGCAACCGAATCAAACTTGATTTCCACTTCTTGCCAGCAATCTCGATCTCACACAAACAAAAAATTGCCGAGCAATCAAAGGATTCCCAGCCGGTAAAATCACAGACAAAGAAACCGGAAGTAAAAGAGAATCCAAACGTAAAGCCTCAAAACAGTGCTCGGACAGAAAAGAATGACTCGCTCCAGAGTCAAACAAAACACGACAGGGCTGATCAGAAATGTAAATCGTACCTGTCACAACATCGGGAGCATCTCGAGCCTCCTGCTGACTCAAGCTGTAAACTCGTGGCTGAACTGGAACAGGAGCTGAAGCAACGGAACTACTCTGCTCCCTCTGAACAGTAGGTGGTCTCCGTGGTGCAGAACTAGAACCACCACCTCTTCCAGCAAATCCCTCAGGGCGAGGAGGAACAGTCCTCGGTCTTCTTCTGCTGAACCGGCAGGTCTGACAAAGCCCTCAGATCGCTGATCAAATCCCATCTGCGGACACTCTGCAATCCGATGTCCTGACTGACCACATCGGAAGCACAGACCAGCCATCCTATAACATTGGCCGAAGTGTCGCCGTCCACAGTTCTGGCACACAGGTGCCGAACTGACTGATCCCGAACTCGTCGTACTGGTAACAGTACCAGACGATCCTCCGCTCCTTCTGGAATCTCCAGATCCAGAACCGGAAACAAATCTCCTCTTTCCGGAGGAACCACTGCCAGATGCCTCGCCTCCAAACCTCTTCCTACTCGCAGTCCACCGCTGCTGAGTAGCCATCAAGTCGTTCTCTATCAATCGAGCTCGCTCCACAAGCTCGGAGAAATCAGTAATCCGGAATGGTATCAGGGGCTGCCTCAAGGTATCTCGCAATCCCCTCAGAAATCTGTAACATCTCTCAGCAGAAGTGCTAACCAGCTGCGGAGCGTACCTGGCTAATGCAGTAAACTCAGCCTCGTACTGCATCACCGTCTTGCTCCCCTGAACAAGCCTCAGAAAGTTCTCCTGCATCTGCTGTCGTGCAGAAGGGGGAACAAACCAATCTCGGAATACCTCAGTGAACTCTTCCCAAGTAATCAAAGAGTTCAGTCTGCCCTGAAATCTGGCTGCCTGCTGGCCGTCCCACCAGTGCTCAGCCTCTCCGTCTAACAGAAAAACTGCTAACGGTACCTTCCTGTCTGACGGACACTGCATCCCGTCAAAGGTCTTCTCCACTCTCCTCAGCCACTCTTCAGCAGCTCTGGGCTCAACAGCGCCCTCAAACCTCGGAGGTTTCAACCTCAAAAACAACTGCAAATGTCTATCCAGGTCATCAGATCTGACAGTAGAAGCTCTACTCTGAGTCTCGCTCATCATCTGAGCAACCAGCGAAGCAAACTGAGAAAGCGTATCAGCACCGACCACTGGGGCTGTACTCCCCACTGGTGCTGCCTGATCGGCACTCTGACCATCTGTCATGTCTGGGTCTGGCTGATCCATACAGAAAAATCCAGAAAATCCGGAAAAACTATCACAAAAACAACAAAAATAAAAAGCCAAACAAATCAAAATTACCCCCCAGACAGACTTACTGATCACTTCCTATAGCTCTGTTTCACAAAATTCTCAAATTCCAAAACCATTGCTCTGATACCAAAAAAGCTTGTCACGACCCGACCCGAGACGAGACGGATCCCGCCCGCGCTGGATCGCGACGGAGCTGCACTAACCAGGATCTAGCTTTGGAATTTGGTTCGGAACTGAATCTTCCAAATAATTAATTCACACAGACTAACAAACACAGAGCTACTATGTATCATCAAATGCAGCGGAACAAAACATCTATCCGATTTCATTTTCCTCAAAACAATCATCTACAGAACAGTACATGGCTTTCGACAGAAAGAAAGACAGAACAGAAAAGCCATGACTGTACAAAAAACCAAAAGTACAAAAGTACCTATACTGATCAGACTCTGAACTAATCCTGGACTTCCTTGCCTTTCCCAGAACCTGAAAACCACCAGAAAGCAAGGGTGAGCTCAACAGCTCAGTAAAGCAACAAACCTCCAATCAAAATCCTCAGAATCTCAAAACCAACACAGCAGACAAATCCGTACAGAATCGAAACAGATTCGGACAGATATCAAATCAACAAAACTGTACGGAAATGGAAGTTGTATCAAATCAGAAACATAACAGATCAGACACATCAGATCAACAGAATCAGAATCGTACAGATCATATCGGAACAGAACAAATCATATCAGAATCATATAGCAGATATCAGATATTTAATTAATAGCTAAATTCCCTGACACTGACTGAATCTCATAGGATCCAGGCCACTTATGCCTCCCTTTGTGCTCACGGCACCAAAACAGATCAGATCAGATGTGCTTATAGCACCAGAATACATATATAGTGCATATAGCACCTAAACAGATTGTTTCCTCGGATCCGGAACAGAACAGATATCAGATTTCATATTGAGCTCATTTCAGAATTCCCAGACACTAACTGAATCTCATAGGATCCAGGCCCCTTATAACTCCCTTTATATAGCATATACAGATAGCATATCAATTCAGAAGATTTCCGGACAAAACAGAAATTACTCAAAAATCGGGCAGCACAACGGCAGTATACAGAATTTACACAATTTTCCTGAAAATCAAAATTTCACCAAATTCGCACAGAATATAGATATCAACATTTTAGAACATTTATTCTACTGCACAGATAATTTCCAAGTTCACAGAAAAATCCAGTCGACTAAAAACACAGTCGAATCAAAAATACCCGGACAAAAATCTTAAAAAAATAACCAAAATGTGCACACTCGGCACTTCAACAAATACAGAAAGTTACGCGGTAGAAACTAAACCAGTCGGAAATTACGGACGAAAATCTCGAACAAAACTTAATTCCGGACAGATAATACCGCCAAACTCGACGGTTCTGAAAATTGAGAAAGTCGGATTGTGCCTTACCTTGCGTACAGCAATTTCCTCAACAGTCTCTTCGGACGAAAACAGCTCGGCGTCGCCCGAAAAATCCACTTTTCCACTTTTTCCTTCGTTTTTCTCTCTCCTCAACTTTTTCTCTCTCTTCAAAAAATATCTCATTTCTATATATATCCAGACTGATCGTCCTGGACGATCGAGCTTCGTACCGGACGATCCATGAAGAGAATTATTTCGTCCAGACGAAAATCAAATATCGTCCCCGGCGAAGGGTTCTCTGACTTATTTTCGTCCAGACGATCCTGATTTCGTCCAGACGAACCATACAGCCAAACATGATTTTTTGGATGAACTTGGAGGAGCCACCATCTTCTCCAAGGTGGACTTGAAGTCGGGTTATCACCAGATTAGGATGAGGACTGAAGACATTCAGAAGACGGCCTTCCGGACACATGAGGGCCATTATGAGTTTCTGGTGATGCCGTTCGGGCTCACTAACGCTCCCTCCACCTTCCAAGCCCTGATGAATCAAGTCTTCCAGCCCTATTTGAGGAGGTTTGTTTTAGTCTTTTTTGATGATATTTTGGTGTATAGCAAATCTCTGCAGGACCATATTACCCATCTTGGGGTGGTACTCACGACATTATTGGAGCATCAGCTATATGCCAATCAGAAGAAGTGTGCTTTCGCTCAGAAGGAAGTGGAGTATCTGGGACACATCATTTCAGAGAGTGGGGTGGCAGCTGACCCCACCAAGATAGAGGCCATGGTGAATTGGCCTACACCAAAATCCCTTAAGGGACTAAGGGGATTTTTGGGACTGACTGGCTACTATAGGAGGTTCATCAAGGGCTATGGTTCCATAGCCGGTCCTTTGACTGATCAGTTAAAAAAGGACAATTTTCAATGGGGAGAGAAGGCAGAAGAATCCATGAAGACTCTGAAGGAAGCCATGACTAGTGCCCCAGTTTTGGCACTTCCAGATTTCACCCAGCAGTTTGTGGTTGAGACGGACGCTTCAGGAGTGAGCTTGGGAGCAGTACTCATGCAGAATCGTAGGCCGATTGCCTTCTTCAGCCGGATCTTATCTACTAGAGCAAGGCTGAAATCTGTTTATGAGCGGGAATTGATGGCCATTGTGTTGGCTATTCAAAAATGGCGGCCTTATCTATTGGGGCAACGATTCATAGTTCGAACGGATCAGCGGAGTCTCAAGTACTTACTAGAACAGAGATTGGTGGCAGAAGAACATCAGAGGTGGCTAGCAAAACTCTTGGGGTATGAGTTTGAGATTCAGTATAAGCCCGGGGCTCAAAACAAGGCGGCAGATGCTCTTTCCCGTGTGGAGTGCTCACAGCTGATGGCACTATCTGTACCACAATTGGTTGATTGGGGTGAAATGGTGAAGGAAAATCAACAAGCAGAGGAGCTAGAAAGAATTCGGGCGGCTATCCAGAAGGGAGAAGGAGGGTTCAAAGGGTATCACCTCGAGAACTCTCTCTTGTTATACAAGGGGATGTTGGTACTACATCGTGACTCAGCGTTTGTTCCCATTCTTCTACGGGAGTACCACGATAGCCGTGTTGGTGGACATTCAGGGGTGGAGAAGACTTATCGGCGGGTGAAAGCCGAATTTTTTTGGAAAGGGTTAAGAGGTGATGTCGAAGACATGGTAAGCAAATGTGACATTTGTCAACGGAACAAGTATCAAGCTTGTGCCCCTAGTGGGTTGCTGCAGCCCTTGGTGCTTCCAAACAAAATTTGGGAGGAAGTTACCATGGATTTCATTGAGGGATTACCCAAGTCTGATGGGTATACGGTCATAATGGTGGTAGTTGACCGGTTGAGCAAGTATAGCCATTTCATTCCACTACGGCACCCTTTTTCAGCTCCTACTGTAGCATCTACTTTCATCAGAGAGGTGGTTAGATTGCATGGGGTCCCCACTCCTATTGTCTCAAATAGGGACAAGGTATTCTTGAGCTCTTTTTGGAAGGAGATCTTCAAAATGCAGGGTACATTCTTGAAGCGCAGTACAGCATACCACCCACAGACAGACGGACAGTCAGAGGTGGTGAACCGGAGCGTGGAGACTTACTTGAGATGCTTCGTTGGGGATAGGCCTAAGCAGTGGGTCAAATGGCTACCATGGGCAGAATACTAGTACAACACTTGCTACCATACCGCAACTCAGTTCACACCTTTTAGGATCCTTTATGGAAGGGATCCACCACCGTTGGTGAATTATCAAAAGGGGACAACCCTTGTATATCTAGTGGATCAATACTTGGAGGAGAGGGATAAGGTGTTGGGAGAATTGAGGGAACACCTATTGAGAGCCCAACAAATCATGAAGACCAAGGCGGATGCTCACCGCAAGGATGTGACATTTGAGGTGGGAGAGATGGTATACCTAAAGCTACGGCCTTACCGACAGAAGACTTTAGCTAGCAGAAGAAGTGAAAAGCTCTCTCCCCGATACTACGGGCCTTTCGAGATTGAAAGGAAAGTTGGGATGGTGGCCTACCGTCTCAAGTTGCCTCCTCATTCCTCCATCCACCCTGTATTCCATGCATCACTATTGAAGAAGAGCATAGGGGATCATACCGTGACCACTCCTACTATACCCCGAGGCCTCACCGAAGATATGCAACTCTTACTAGAGCCACTACAGGTGATGGAAGTGAGGAAGAAAAATCAAGGCAAAAGGGAGGTTCTCATCGCGTGGAAGGACTTGCCGACACACGAGGCTACTTGGGAGATATACGAAGCCATGCAGGCGCAATTTCCAGATTTCAACCTTGAGGACAAGGTTGATCTTCTAGAGGGCGGTATTGATGGACCGGTTCACCCGGTCCATCCTAGACACATGCGGGTCTATAGGAGGCGGGCAGACCGGTTGGACAAAAAGGGGCCCACCCACTTAAGTGGGGTTAATTTGGGTATGTGAGGGACTTTTGGATTGTATGAAGGGGGCCATTAGGGTTTAAGGGGCCCACCCACTTAAGTGGGGGTAATTTAGGTATGTGAGGGACTTTTGGATTGTATGAAGGGGGCCATTAGGGTTTAGTTGGAGGCATTATGAAAAGTATATTCTCTTTCTAGTTTTCTTCTTCTAGTTTCCTTCTTGTTCTTTTCTAGGGTTTTCTTGTGGGAGATCTTGTCCTTCTCGAAGTGGACAAACTTATCTTGTTTTCTCTTGGCTTTCTAATGCAAAGGTTCTTGCTTTTCATCTCAACCCTCTTGTCATTGTTTCTCTTTGCTTTTGGTGGAGAAATTCCTCATTTTTGGGGAAAATTAGGGCAAAACCGAAATTGTAGAACCCTAGGGCGTATCACTTTCCTAACATGAATTTGTATTAAGAGCTGCCAATATAAAAATTTCCCAAGAAAACAGAGAATATTATAACGGTTAATTTTTCCAAATTCTTAAATTTTCGTTTGTTAGAGCTAAGCCATAACATTCAATATCCTGCCTGAATTTCAACATACCTTGATAGACAAAAACCAAAGAAAAAACAGTAATCTGAATCCATTGCTTCTGAACAAAGCAATTATCATTTCTTTGGAACTCAACTAAAAAATCAGAAGCAGTTTGAATGGGAGAGATTATGATAGCAAAAATAATTATATCGAATTCAAAAAAATAACATTAAGTCAAAAGAAGGCAGCATGATTGCCTAAATATGACTCCTTAAGCTTGCCATAAACAAAATCAGCTTGAATAACTTATTACATTCTGGCACAAACAATGCACTTTCTCTCTCTAGACCTCAAGCTCCTGCACCAAGATGGAAAGCAATGTGGCTGGCTATTAAGGGTCCCTCCCTTCTGATTCCAGTTGTTAGAATCCAAAAGGATAATTAACATAGAAGTTCTCCACAAGTTGTCATTCTCTCATATGTGAGCTGTCTTGTTCTTTCCTCCAGTTACCCAATATTGCTTCACAGCAACCAGTATCTTCTCCGGCACAAGAGGGCCGTCCTCATGATCAGCAAGCTTCGAGCTCCATTTCATGCCGCCGATCATCTTCTTCACCTTTATCAGTACATCAACCTCATCCCGGAAAATGACTGCACCTTCAGGCCTAAGAATCCTATCCATCTCCAGAAGAATATCTTCCATTTTTGCACCTGTTTGTTGAAAGATCAAGCACTCATACTCATCATTCAGATCAGAGTGAGAAGAGAATACACGATGAATTTTAAAAAATTTACAACATTAGAACAGAAATAGCCTACTTTCCTGTGCAATCTTTTTGAAAGTCAGCGCAAAAACAAGAGAAGGTCAAGAATCATAGATTTTTAGCAACAATTATACTCACCTGCCATTCTTTTCACTTAATTTCTGCCTATGTTATAATTAACTCCATTTTGACCAAATTTTTGTGCAACTTTGAGCCATTTGGATCTCCTCGATCCTTTTTTTCTTTCATATTCCAAGTATTAGAGCTGGGGTCTATTTCCTCATCTAGTTTGTGCATTTTTTCTCCCTATGTCATAAGCTGAAATAATTGAAATCTATTTTCACTAGTATTAATTCCATTTTTCAATATAACACGTGTATATTGTTTGTCTATCTTATATTATCATACACTCTCAAAAAATTTCAAGTTCCCTGCACTCACTGGTTTTAGTGACTTCATCGTTCCTCAACACGGACTAATTAAAGACGGTCAACCATTATCATTTCATAATCTTTTCAATTCTGTTTTTGATTTCCCCTTACTAATAAATATATGGACAAACGATCCAGTTAGCATCTCAATAAGGCAGTAACACTCTATCAATCAGATGAAGTTTTTCCACAAAGAAATCCATTAAATTTTAATGACCTGTTTAAATGGATAGAATCCTATTTCAAAATTCTAAACATAACTGCTAATAATCTCATCTGACTGAGCTAAAGAGGTGCATGCCAAGTCTACATTATAATCTGAAAGTTTGATTATTGTGACAATTAATGGGGTTTACATGATCAAATCAAACATGATTGTGAATGAGTAAAAGTTGAATGTATCAAAATATCAATGCAATATCCACTTACTTATCCTTGTACAGGCTGAACACACCATAAGCATGGATTAAGTCATATGTCCTTGGGTAAGTAGAGAAAGCTTCACACCTGGAACAAGAGATGAAATTGAAAAAAACTAGTCAATGTAGGAGTCAAGAATGCATAAATGAAAGAAAACATTGAGAGGTTTTTCTTTTTAACGGATATGATTACAAGACGAGTTCTGTCCAAAGCTCAGTCATGAACAACTGGACACAAGTTTTACTGAAAAGAGCAGTAAGATCTTCAATAATAAAAGTGCATACCAATCATGATAAATGCCTATCAATCCTCGTTCATATATAACACCTAGAGTAGAAGTATCAGCGATTGTAGGCACGACATTCATGACCCATAGATTAGGAGAATCAATTGCTGCAGCGAAGCTACCCAGTCCTGCATTCATGTCCATGATATTGCGGTACCTTCCTGTATCAAGCAACTTGTTGATTTTCTTGTAAAACAAAACATGTTTCTTCCAAATTTTGTTCTCTTCCTGGTATGACTCAACAGAGTACCCTGTTACAGAACCACTAGATATTCTGGGAGGCACCGCATATAACCTTTCTGGGAATGGTTTCAATTCCCCTCCAGCAACCTCATCAGCATTATTCACTTCAGGAAAAGGAGAGACACATGCTTCCATTTTCTTGTACCTAGTATCACAAAAGAATCATTCAATTTGCATTGAAATTTAAAAAATGAACATTGTACTAATTCAGAATGATAAATACCGGTTAAAAAGTACTAGCTAATTAAACTCGGTTGCAAGACAAGCAAGTTCTTGTGGAGCTTACTATTGGTTAAAGTAGTACAAGAACAATGGCAAGAACAAAGACGAAAAATAAATAAATCTGTAGAAAAACTAGAAAAATAATGGATGCAAAATTCATGTGATTCAAAATTCATGTGATTCGATGATTTCCTCCATCCAAAACTGATGTTTCACACCAATCGATGAATGAGCAACAACAACATCAACAACATGTTTTTATCCCACTATTGATGCAATCATGCAACCTAAAAATTAAAAACAACCTTGATTCTAGGAATGCAAATTACAAACTTTCTTTCAATATAACAAAACAAACACCGATAGAACAGAACAACACACCACTCATATTAAACATGACAAAACAACACCTTACAATTTACAATAAAACATGGCACAACACCACTTACAACTTTCAATAAATAGGACACAACAACACTTATAACTTCCAATAGTTTCAAGAAGAAGAATGCTGGTGGAATGAAAACCGTGGAGAGAAGAAGATAGAAGTCCAAGACAAATTAGTTGTGAAAAGGTAAAAAAGGACAATAGTATTGTTAGGCCGGTTCTCCTTGAACCAGCCCAACCGGCCCAAGGGCCGGTTCTATATTACAGGAGGCAGACAAATCGCAACCTTGGGAGTGCCGCTCAAGCCTAGTGGGCCCACTAGGCAGGCTAATTAGGGAAGAAGAGGGGGGCGGTTAGGAGTGGGAGGGAAAATTTTAAATCCGGAGTTTGAAATTAGGGAAGTAGGGATTAAATAGCAAGAGTTGTTTAGGGTTAGGGTTATGCATATTTTGGTGGTTGTACTGAAAGAAGAATTTCCCCTCCTTCCTCCAGTCTGATCCCTTCCAATCTGTGTAGCTCCACCAAGTAACCTTACCCCGCCTCTTGTATGCTCCTCACCATTATTTTAAGTGAGACCATGGCCTTTGAGAGCCCTGCATCTCCCATTATCTCTATTTTTTCCCTTCCACCACCAGCTCCATCTTCAATGCCCCCCAATTGACTTTGGTGTCTCCCAAAGTCTGCAGCTATTTCATCCTAGGATGACATCAGTGCCCCCTCGCTCCAATGGGAGGAAATCCTCCCTCACTTGAACCCCATGTATAGTCAACACTATTCATTTACATATCCCCTGGCCCATCTCCACCTTCACTGTACCCATCATTACCCCATAACGTCCTATATCCACTAGGGCTGTCAACAAATGACCCGACCCGGCAATCCGACCCGAAAAATTCGAGTTAGGGTCGACCCGTTTAATAAACGATTAAACGGGTCGGGTTCAGGTTTTACTTTTGGACCCGTATAACAATCGGGTCGGTTTCGGGTTAACCCGGTAACCCGATTCCGACCCGAAAACAACCCGCGTTAATGAGAGTTTTAATAACGTCGAGTCGTCGAGCGGTCGAGCCATCGAGCGGATCAGCGGATAAGTTAGGGATTTCTCATTTCTGAGTTAGGGTTTCTCTATCTCCGACTCCCATCTCCGATTCTCTCGCTTCTTGCCTTCCTCCAGGCCGTTCGCACTCGCAGTTCGCACCTTTGGCTTGGTCTGTAAGACTGTAATCACTAGTCAGTGAACTCATTACTCATGAATAAGTTTGGTTTCATTTTTTTAGAAGTATTTTGGCATTTTGATGCGTTTTGGTTTCTGATCGACTGATCTACAATTCTACAGATCTACTATTCTACGAATCTACATTATTTCTACTCTTCCTTTATTTCACAATTTATCAATCTGGAAGTTAGGGTTTGTAGTTTGATGTTTTTGACATTTGGTTTTGGACCTTTAAGGTCTTGTCTAGCACCGTTTATCATATTCTTGAATCTTGAGTATGACTTTTGAGTTTTGAGTCTTTTGGCATCTCATATGTCGGCAATCGGCATGCCGTCTGCGCCTCAGCGGGTCGGGACTGGGAAAATATGGTTTTCATTTATATTTTGCCATTACAGTGACTCAGTGAGAGTGAATTAGTGATTACACAATACAGTAATACACAAATAGAATTTTTTGTTCAGAATTTGTTATTTATTAAGTTGTTAACTTGTTATGAAGAACTATGATAGTAATCCACTAATCCAGTTAGGCTTTGAGCCTTTAAGCCTATGATTATGTTTCCCTATTGTTTCTTGTCTTTTGAAATAGTGAATACTAAATAGTCTAATACTATTGTGTATTTGTGCGAGTAGCCTAGTACTATTTAAATTCTTTGAGCCTTTAAGCCTATGATTCTGTTTCCATATTACCTTATTAGTTTTTTTCTTTAATATTTCGTAAGTATGTGTTTTTTACTTTTTTTTGGTGTTTAGATGGAGGGTTCTAATACAATTGTTGACAGTAATCCTCTCGAGCAAAATGAGGAAGACCCTATTGATAATGATGTTGAATGTGACAGTGATGAGTATAACAATGTGGATGTGGGTGAGGACCGTGAAGTTGGTGATAATGCAATTCAAAATGAACAAAAAAATAAAAAAAGAGGAGGTTGACCTCTACTGTTTGGGGGCATTATGAAATGTTGCCATTTGGTAATGATGGCAAACAACGTTGCAAATGTAAGAAATGTGGGGCAACTTACTTGTCTGATATTAAAAATGGGACAGATAATCTGAGACGTCACATTCAGAACTGTAAGAAGCGGAACTCCCATGATATTGGTCAACTTATTCTTCAAAGTAACACAAGCACTTCTATTTCTATGGTTGAAAATAAGTTTGATTATCATGAATTTCGTAGCTTGTTTACTGCATGCATAGTTAAGCATGACTTACCTTTTCAGTGTGTGGAATGGTCTGGTGTTAGAACATTACTTCGATACTTGCATCCTGATGGTTCAAAGTTCAAATTTCAAAGTTCAAAGAAGCTAACTACTTGAGAGTTGAGTCTTGAGGCTTGACGGCTTAAGCAATGGCCAATGAGCAACAGCCAACAACAACTCTGGTTCACTGGTTGTGACTTGTGATTTACTATTTTTTGTGTATTTGCAAATTATAAATTGTAAATTTGTAATGTATCAAGTATCATACTATCAATATCATTGTATATTTCAATATTTGTATTTTGTATTTGTAAATTGTAAATTTAAAAATTGTAATGTATCTTGTATTATAGAAAATAGAAATTAGAGTTTTTGTTTGATACATAATTTTTTGTATTCATTTATTATTTCATTGTTTTCTTTTGTTTATTAGTCATATAATTGATAATTTCATAAATTTTTCTGCTTAACATTTTTTTCCCAAAAAAATTCGGGTTGGCGAGTCAACCCGACCCGTGATTAACCCGGGTCGGGTCCGGGTTATGCTATTGGACCCGTATAGCTAAACGGGTCGGGTTCAGGTCGACCCGTTTAGCTTTGGATCAGTTCGGGTTCGACCCGAACCCGACCCGGCAACCCGAATTGACAGCCCTAATATCCACCAATCTCACCCTTAAGTGTTTCACAACTCGGTTGGAGATGAAGTTATGGGTAGCTCCACTGTCGATCAGCACTACCACCTCTATATATGCTATTTTTCCCTTTACCTTCAGGGTAAATCCTACCATGGAGTTCAAGGATACCTCTGCCACATCCAAGTGCAGCTTTCTTCCATCTCCCCTTCTCATCACCTTCACCTCCCTCAGTTTCCTCGTTATCACAGACGGTGAAAACCTGAAGAGTTCAGTCCTTACACATATGCCCTGGAGTATACTTCTCATCACACTTGAAATATAACCCTATTTGCCCTCTTCTCCTGCATATCCTTCTCCGTCAACTATGTTGCATGGATACGCCTATTTACAAGGCATGCTATATCGGACATGCATCGGATACGAATACACCTCAGATACGGCTTGGATACGTGTCGAATACGGCTTTGCCATGTCCAATTAAAATATTATTTAAATTTGATCGGACATGCGTATACGCTTGTCCTATTAAAAAAAATAGAGCCGTAATTTGCCCTATTCATTTCGGCTATCCGCTCGATATCCCTATTCATTTATGCGGCTTAAACATTTCGGCGAGCTAGATTTTTCGTTTCCGCACAGGTGTTCGTCTTCTTCGTTATAGTCGAAGGAGCAGCTCGAAGACGCGAGCGTAGAAGCAAATAGGATCATCCTTCGTCGACAAAGATGCTCGACGACGCGAGCATTAAAGCCGACAAAATCCTTCGTCGACGGAGTGGCTCGACAACACGAACAGTGAAGGCGACGTGAGCATTGAAGGTTTGTTTTTCTTCGTTCTTCATTTTCTTAATCGTAGGCTCGGTACCAAAACTCTATACCGCTTGGTACTTAGTACTCGGTACCGCTCGATACTCGGTATCGCTCGGTACTGCTCTCTACCTTCTCGGTACCGAGCGATACTAGAACTCAGTATCGCTCGGTACTGCTCTCGTGCTCGGATACCGCTCGGTCGGTGCCGAGCGATACTAGAACTCAATACCGGGTCGGTACCTGAACTCGGTACCGCTCGGTATTGCTCAGTACAGAGGGGTACCGAATGGTACCAAGCAGTACCGAGAAGTTAGAGAAAACTTTAAAGCAGGTCGAACCCCGTCAGGGGGCAGCGCCCCCTTGGACCCCCTGCATAGGCACAACATATTTGTACTTTTAATTAAAAATTTTCATATTTCAAATTCATGTGGATTAATTTGTTTCGATCATTCGTAGGATAATGAGCTCTACTAGTGTAGGAATTAGGTCTACTGATGGTCCATCAGAGACCAATATTGAAGATAACAAACCTCTGTGGGGTTATGTGACAAAAATAGGTAAAACGTCAGAAGGGGTGACAATATTGCATTCAAATGCAATTTTTATAATGCCACATACAAATGATTATATTATAAGTAAAAGCTCATTTGTTAAAGATTAGTGGTCATGAAATTAAAATATGCCCGAATATAAGCTCATCACAAATGGTTGAATTATAAAAAAAATAGTGAAGCTGAGCAAAGGAGTAAAAAAGAGCTTTCAAAACATATTCCACTTCCAAGCACTCATGCTTCATATCCTTTATCATCTTCTTCAATTAAAAGTGATGACAATACTGTAAATAAAGGCCCTTTTCAGATGGAGGGATTTGAACCAAAAAGAAAAAAAACATATTGTAGATAGTGCTTTGGAGAAAGCATTTAATTTATAAATGAGAGAACAACTAGATGGAGAAATAGCTAGAATGTTTTATTCAGTTGGACTTTCTTTTAACCTAGCAAGAAATCCACATTACAAGAATGTCTTTACCTATGCATGCAATAACAATGTTGCAGGATACGTGCCACCAGGATATAATGTCATTAGAACGAAATTGTCGCAAAGAGAGATGGATAATATTGAGAAGTTGCTCGAGCCTACTAAAGGAGTTTGGAAGGAAAAATGAGTTACTTTGGTTTGTGATGGGTGGACAGATCCATAAAGAATACAACTTATCAACTTCATGGCTGTAATGAAGAGTTATCCTATGTTTATCAAAGCTGTAAATTGTGAAGGACAGTACAATAATAAGTTCTCCATTTCTAATTTAATCAAAGAAGTTATCATGATGGTGGGATCTTCAAACATCATCTAGGTCATTACTGATAATGCACCTATTTGTAGAGCTACAAGTCTACTTGTAGAGCAAGCCTATCATTATATTTTCTGGACACCATGTGTTGTGCATATGCCTAATCTTGCCTTGAAGAACATTTGAGCAACTAAGAATACCGAGGCAAATGAAATCATTTACAATGAATGTCATTGGATCACAGTGATTGCTGGAGATGCAATTGTACTTAGAAATCTTATTATGAATCACTCCATGAGACTCTCTATGTTCAATGATTTTCTAATTTGAAGATGCTAGCAGTTGCTGAAACTCGGTTTGCCTCAGTTATAGTGATGTTCAGAAGATTCAAAAAAATTAAAAATGCTCTTCAAGCTATGGTTATCAGTGAAAATGGTCCTGCTATAGGAAGATGATGTTGGAAAGGCTAGGTAGTTTTTAGATAATTTATGGTAGGATGAGATTGAATACATCTTAAACTTCACATATCCAATTTATGAGATGTTGAGAGTAGCGGATACGGATAAGTCTTGTTTACATCTCATTTATGAGATATTGGATTCAATGCTAACCAAAGTAAAAGAAATTATATATAGACATGAGAGAAAAACACTTCATGAAGACTCAAGCTTTTAAGATGTTATTTATGCTATTCTAGAAGATAGATGGAGCAAAAGTAATACACCTTTATATTGCTTGGCTCACTCACTAAATCCCAGGTAAATTTCAACATTTTTTTATTATTAATTTACAATTTGTTGTTTAGTAATTTCAACATTTTCTTATTATTTGCTTTTAATATTCTTTGAAGATATTCAACTAAAGAATGACTTCAAAAGGATCCTCAAAGAGTTTCTCCACAGAAAGATTTAGAAATTTTAAATATGAGGAAGATAAGTTTGAAGCGTTATTTTTCAATGAGGAGAGAAGAAGTGTCAATATTGAGCTTGCTAAATTTTTTGGTTATTTAGAAGACTTTTGTGACCAAGAGTCATTGCGTGATAGGTGGAGAATTGATCCAAAAATATGGTGGATTATACATAGAGCTTCAGCACCTCTACTTCAAACAAATCGCCATAAAATTGTTTGGCCAAGTTTCATCCTCATTTTGTTGTGAAAGAAATTGGAGCATATATTCGTTCATCCAATCAATAAAAAAGAAATAAAATTACTTCACAACGGGCTGAAGATTTAGTTTATGTGCATACAAATCTTCAGCTTCTTTCAAGAAAAACTTCAACTTATATGAAAGGAGACAAAAGGATGTGGGATGTTGCTGGAGATGAATTTGAATCTCTTGAGGATATGGGAATATTAGAAATTGCTAATCTTTCACTTGATGAGCTTGAATTGGAAGCTATGATATTCATTGAAGATGATATGTAAATTCAAAGACAAACCACTGAAGAAGCTAATCCTACCATTCCTTCTATTGAATAGTTGAAACTTCATTTGCTGGACAATTTATATTTTTATTTTTGTTGTTGTACTAGACATTTAACTATTTAATGCTTACTTTTGTTTTGATATAATAAGATACAATGCTACAAATGATGTTGCTTTCAAAATTTTTTGTCATTTTAAAAATTATGCTTTGATTAATTTGTTATTTTTTATGTATAATTTATATATTATAATGTTGTATCTGCGCCGTATTCGTATCCTGTATTTTTAAGAATTACCGTGTCCCGTATCCATATCGTGTTGCCGTATCGGTGCAACATAGTCTGTCAACCTCTTGAAATTTCCCCCTACTTCCTCCTACTGGCTTCTCTTTGGTAGCCTCACGAAATCCTATTGTTGTAGGACCCTTGGGTGCTAACAGGGTGTTCGTCATCCTCTAAGAGCCTCCTGAATTGTTGCTTCTGGCTCCCCTCTTTTCTTCAAAATCAAACCCCTTTCTTCCATATTCCCCTTCTTTTCTTCCTCAACCAACACCCCGTGATTCATGCCCCTCATACCCATGCCTCCCTCCATACCTTCCACCTCTTTCCTCCATGATATCCACCTCATCATCCCTTCTACAAAAATCATAATTCGTAGTTCATCCCATGGGCCCCTTTGCCTCTGATGCCACCGTTTGAATTTGATTTTTCAATAACTTCTTCACCATCGCATGAAGATCAGAAACTTTGTCTTCCACGGATGAAACCTTGTCTTCTACGAAGGAGATTCGATTTTCCACTATGGCTTTTATTTGACTCATCTTTCCTTCGAGACGTTCCTCCAATGCATCTACTTCTTTGGCCGCCATTCGAAATTTTTCCCCTTCAAAAATCTGGATTTTGATAAAAAAACAGCGAAAATTCTTCCTTCTGACCAAAAGTCACCACTGATTTTTCCAGAAATCAGCCCACAATTGGTCCCAAAATCTGCTTTGATACCAATTTGATAGGAAATACTTGAGAAATCCAAGTAATCCCTAACAAGAGAGAACAAAATAGCAAACGAACAAGATTTGGATGGAAAAATTCAACAAAAACAGCACTTTTTGATTGATGGAAATCAGATAAACGAAGAAACAAACAAGATATAATTGATCCTCAATTCGAGAGGATCTTCTCTCCCAATCCCTAGCCAATAATCCCATGTTTCATGCCCGCACAAAACACATCAAGATGAATTGCCATTTCATCAGAAATTGCATTCAAACAAACCAAATCATCATACATCATATAGCCACAAATGATCAGCTCGTTGACATCTTCACCGAGTCATTACCCATTTCTCGCTTCCAGGCCATCTCCGGCAAACTGACCACAGCTGTCGCTTCATCAGTTTGAAGGGACATGTTGTAACAAGTAAATAAATCGTAACAGAACACAAGGACACTGAAGCAGAATCTTCATCTCCGTCCCGTGTCCAGCACTCTCTTTGCTTCTCTCTAACAAACCCTGTATTAAGTTTGTTATTAATAGCTGTATAAATACTCACATACATCTATGATCAGTATGATTTAGGAAATACTTGATTTCAAGTATTTCCAAATCACTTCTACAGCAAATCTTGATGCAAACTGCTGTTCGCAGCAGGAAAAACAGCAAAACAGTGGGAAAAAAATAGGGAAAAGCTGAGAGAAAATTGGAAGAACAGCTTGTATTTTACTAGTAGATGGAAGAAAAATAGCAAAGATACAAGGATCCTCTATTCGAGAGGAGGATCGCACTCTCCCAATCTCTAGAATTCGTTCTAGAGCCCAAGCCTCCAAGAAAACCCTAATTCCAATCAATCAAAAACATGACCACTCCCTCATTCACTCATCCCCTTTAATACAACATATTTCCTATTTTAATTTCCCTCCCAAAACCTCATCTCCACTCCGTTTGAACATTCAAATTCTTTGGAGAAGTGGGGCCCGCCCCCACTTAAGAAATTTCATTTAAAGGAGGCGGAAGCCTCCGCCTCCTATAGACCAGCGGCTGGAAATGCCGCTGGTTTTGGTTCTGGACCGGTTCACAGAGAACCGGTCTAACAATACCGCCCTCCCAAAGAACCACCTTGTCCTCAAGGTGAAAATCAGGAAATTGATGTTTCACCCTCTCGTATGGCTCCCACGTGGCCTCGTAGTCTGGAAGGTTCTTCCACTGGATCAACACTTCTTTAGTTCCTTCTTCTTTCTGGCGAACCCCCATCAGTTCTAATGGTTCCAAAACCACCTCTAAATCCTCCGTCAGAGTCGCTGGTAGCTCGGGGTTGGCTGTATAGTCACCAATGGCCTTCCTCAACTGGGATACATGAAAGACCGGATGTATGGTCGCCGTTGGTGGTAGCTTCAGTCGATATGCTACTGCTCCGATCCTCTCCAGCACTTCATAAGGCCCAAAGTACCGAGGAGCCAGCTTCTCATTTCTTCTGTTGGCGACTGTTTTCTGTCTATATGGTCGGAGCTTCAAATACACCTTCTCCCCCACTTCAAATTGGATGTCCCTCCTATGCCCGTCTGCTTGCTGTTTCATAATTTGTTGAGACCTCAGTAAATGTTTCTTCAATTCTTCTAGCACTTTATCCCTTTCCTCCAAATACTCCTCTACTGAAGAAACGGGAGTACTACTACTCCCAAAATGTACCAAGTGAGGAGGGTCCCTTCCGTACAACACCATCTGTGCAGCCGAGTGGAAAGATGTGTTGTACCAGTACTCTGCCCATGACAACCACTTAGCCCACTGCTTGGGCGTATCCGACACGAAGCATCTCAAGTATGTTTCCAAGCTCCTATTGACCACCTCAGTCTAGCCATCTGTCTGCGGGTGGTAGGCGGTGCTCCTTTTCAGAACTGTTCCCTGCAACTTGAACAACTCCTTCCAAAAATGGCTAAGGAACACCTTATCTCTGTCTGACACGATTGCCTCTGGTACCCCGTGCAATCTGACCACCTCCTTGATGAATGCTGAGGCTACTGTCACCGCGGTGTACGGATGTCGGAGAGGAATGAAATGAGCGTACTTGCTCAATCTATCTACCACCACCAAGATCACTGTGAATCCTTCTGAACGAGGCAGTCCATCTATGAAGTCCATGGATATCTCCTCCCATACCTGTCCTGGTAATGCCAACGGCTGTAGTAGTCCTCCTGGCGACATTGCCAAATATTTGTTCCTCTGACAAACTTCACACCTTGCCACCATCTCCTCTACATCTCTATGCATTCCCTTCCAGTAAAGCTCGGCCGCCAGTCTCCTGTAGGTTTTCTGCACCCCTGAATGGCCCCCGACTGCACTCTTATGAAATTCTTGGAGTAAATTAGGGATGTGGATCGATGTTCGGGGCAACACAAATCTCCCCTGAAACAGCAGTCTGTCTCCTCCAATGAGTACCCTGGGTGACTACCATCCTCTTTCAGTAAATCTGACCTGATCTTTCCCAAACTCTCATCTCTAGCGCTTTCTTCTCTGATGGCCTCTCAATCAAGCATCCAAGGCACGGATAGAGCAACTGTTTGCAATTCCTCCATACATCTGGATAGGGCATCGGCCGCCCTTGTTCTCCACCCCTGGCTTGTACTGAATCTCAAAATCGTACCCCAGTAACTTGGACAACCACCTCTGATGCTCTTCCGTCACCATCCGCTGTTCTAAAAGAAATTTTCAGGCTCCGCTGATCAGTCCTGACAACGAAGTGTCTTCCAAGTATGTAAGGCCGCCATTTCTGAACGGCCAACACGATGGCCATCAATTCCCTCTCATATACTGATTTCATCCTTGCTCGAGCAGTCAATACCTGGCTGAAATAAGCGATGGGTCTCCGATTCTGCATAAGTACTGCACCCAATCCGTATCCCGATGCATCGGTCTCCACAATGAACGTCTGAGTAAAATCCGGCAAAGCTAGGACCAGCACTGTAGTCATTGCCTTCTTCAGGCTCTCGAACGCGGATGTGGCTGCTTCTCCCCACAGGAAACCATCCTTCTTCAATTGCTCCGTAAGTGGCCATGCTATGGTGCTATATCCCTTTACAAATCTTCTGTAATAACCTGTCAATCCCAGAAATCCTCTCAGCGCCTTCAGATTCTTTGGTAGTGGCCACTTTAGCATTGCCTCAATTTTGGAGTGATCAGCTGCCACCCCCTTCCTTGGACACCACATGACTCAAGTACTCTACACTGGCTTGTGCAAAGCAGCATTTCTTTAAATTTGCCCTCAACTGGTGTTCCTGCAATACCTCTAACACTTTCTTCAAGTGTTCCCAATGTTCGACCTCTGACTTGCTGTATATCAGGATGTCGTCAAAAAAAATACTAATATAAACCATCTGAGATAAGGTTGGAAGACCTTATTCATCAGGGCCTGGAAAGTAGCAGGTGCATTGGTGAGGCCAAAGGGCATCACCAAGAACTCATAATGGCCTTCATGAGTTCTAAAAGCTGTTTTGGGTACATCTTCCTTCCTCATTCGAATCTGGTGGTAGCCCGATTTCAAATCTATCTTGCTGAATATCACGGTCCCACTTAATTCATCCAAGAGCTCATCGATAACTGGTATAGGAAACTTATCAGGTACAGTCTCCTTGTTGAGGGCTCTGTAATCTACACAGAATAGCCAGCTGCCGTCCTTCTTTTTCACCAACAGAACGGGACTAGAGAAAGGGCTGATGCTGGGTCTGATGATCTCTGCCTCCAGCATCTCTCTAATCAACCGTTCAATTTCATCCTTCTGGAACTGAGGGTAGCGGTAAGGACGTACACTGATGGGTGATACTCCTTCCCTCAACACAATAGCATGCTCACGCTCCCTCTGCGGTGGTAATCCCTGAGGCGGCTGAAACACCTCTTGGAACTGTTGAATCAACGGCTGGATGGAGAGGGGTATAGCTCCTCCCTCCTCCACTCCTGCCCCCTCCAAACTATGCAATTCCACCAGGTAGCCTCCTCCCTCCTGCTGAATGGTTCGAATTAGGGATTTGAAAGAAACCCCAGCCTTGGTCAACCCAGCGTCACCTTGAATCGTTCTCCTTCTCTCCCCTATCACCAGTTCCATCCTCAAAGTCCCCCAATTAATCTTCGTCTCCCCCAATGTACGCAGCCACTTCATCCCTAGGATGACGTCAGTACTCCCCAATTCCAAAGGAAGGAAATCTTCCTTCACCTGGATTCCCTGAATTTTCAGCACCACCCCTCTACAAATTCCCCTACCCATTTCCACCTTTCCTGTGCCCATCATCACCCCATAGCCTCCTGTGTCCATTAGCTCCATCCCTAGCGACTCCACTATCTGGGTGGAAATGAAATTATGGGTTGCCCCACTATCGATCAACACCACCACCTCACGGTCAGCTATCTCTCCTCTCACCTTCATAGTGTGACTCGGAGTGAATCCCACTACAGAGTTCAGAGAGACTTCTGCCACATCTAGGTGCATCTTCTCTTCCTCTTCCTCCTCAGACCTGCTCCCACCTTCCTCCTCGTCTTCCTCGTTATCACAAACAAGGAGGACCTGAAGAGTTCGGTCTTTGCACTTATGCCCGGGCATATACTTCTCGTCACATCGGAAGCATAACCCTTTTGCTCTCTTTTCCTGCACCTCTTTCTCACTCAGCCTTTTGAACTGTCCCCCTCCACCAGATCGCTCCTTGGGCACCTCCCTCTGGTTCCCCGGAATTACCCCTTTGGAGGGTAATACAGCAGTAGTCATCTTGTACGACCCCCCCCCCCCCCCGAGTAGTTGCCTCGAGCTCCTCTTTCTGATCTCTTCTGATCTTCCACAAGTTGTGCAAGCTCCATAGCCTTGCCCAAGCCCCTTGGTTCCAGCACTCTGACAGCTGTTCTTATCTCCGGTTTGAGTCCCTTCATGAAATTCCCCTCGAGGGCCGATTCAGAGATGTGATCCAGACGGCTAGCCAAGTACACGAATCTGTCCCGGTAGTCGGCCACGGTCCCCTCCTGAGTCAGAGCAAAGAACTGCTCATAGAAGTCTCCTCCCCCATCGGCTCGGAAACGCTCTAATAAATAGTCCTTGAACTCTCGCCAGTTCCTGATAGGCTCTCTCCTGTCTCGCCACTGATACCATGCCAACGCTTTCCCTTCCAGACACAATCCTGCCGCTGTCAGCTTCTCATCATCTGTCAACCCGTTGACAGCAAAGTAACGCTCCACCTTGTATATCCAGCCATGGCCATCTTCACCCTCAAAGATGGGCATCTTTAACTTCCTTACCTTCGGATCTCTTCCGTTACCCCGGTACTCTCCATAACCTCCCATTCATCGCAGAGGAGGTGCTCCCCAATTGTCCCGGTCCTCCCTCCGACGTTGGTATCTGAGTCCGTCGTCATAATCCCCTCTTCCTTTTTCAAAGTCAGCACCTCGACACTGAAAATCAGCACCTCGACGCTGATACTCTTCTCTCCTTTCTCCAAAATCTGCACTACCTTCATATTCCCCCCGTCTGCCTTCAAAATCAATGCCTTGACGCTGAAAATCAGCACCTCGACGCTGAAAATCAGCACCTCGACGCTGAAATTCAGCACCTCGACGGTTATTTCCCATGCTCATCTCCTCTCTAGAAAGTGGCTCTAGAGGTGGCATGTCGTCGTCTCCTTCAAGGATCTCCACATCTTGATTCCTCCTCCCCCTACGCCGGTTCGGATTTCCTCCTACACCGTGGTCTCCGGTAGTCTCTCTTGTTTCCGACGTTGTCGGATTAGTCTTCATCTCCAATAATTTCTTCATCATTTCTTCCATTGCCGTGAACTTTCCCTCCAACCTTTCGTTGTTGGTGGTGATTTGATTTTGAAATTCAAAAAATCTTTCTTCCAAATCGGTTTTCAATTGGCCGATCTCGCCTTCCAAGACGTCCACCTTCTTTCCGGCCATCGCTCTCCTCACGGATCTCCAAAAATCTTCTTCCGGACAAGATAAACTCGCTGAAATTTCAGAATTTCAGCCGCCGGTGGTCCCAAATCGATGCTCTGATACCAATTTGATAGGAAATACTTGATTTCAAGTATTTCCAAATCACTTCTACAGCAAATCTTGATGCAAACTGCTGTTCGCAGCAGGAAAAACAGCAAAACAGTGGGAAAAAAACAGGGAAAAGCTGAGAGAAAATTGGAAGAACAGCTTGTATTTTACTAGTAGATGGAAGAAAAATAGCAAAGATACAAGGATCCTCTATTCGAGAGGAGGATCGCACTCTCCCAATCTCTAGAATTTGTTCTAGAGCCCAAGCCTCCAAGAAAACCCTAATTCCAATCAATCAAAAACATGACCACTCCCTCATTCACTCATCCCCTTTAATACAACATATTTCCTATTTTAATTTCCCTCCCAAAACCTCATCTCAACTCCGTTTGAACATTCAAATTCTTTGGAGAAGTGGGGCCCGCCCCCACTTAAGAAATTTCATTTAAAGGAGGCGGAAGCCTCCGCCTCCTATAGACCAGCGGCTGGAAATGCCGCTGGTTTTGGTTCTGGACCGGTTCACAGAGAACCGGTCTAACACAGTATGTAAGACTTTCTGAAATGAAATACTAGTTCATTTCTTCTCGTCTATTGCTAACCTGCTCTTTCCAGTCCGTCATCAGAAACTACCCCTCCTAAATTGGTTTGAGAGTGGCGCACAAAGGTGATGATAAGCAGGATATCATTCCCCTCATAACCTCCCTTTTTATTTAGAGTAGTTTTGTTGGAGCAATGAGGCTTTTAATAACCGACCACTTTCCATATTGCCCAAGCAGACGGTTGCAAACTAATGGAAAAGGGTAGATATTTCTTTTGTTTTAAAATGTTCACTTTTTTCCTAGAAATTCCCTGTAGGTCCATAGGAGAGCAATGTGGCACAACATTTTAGAGAAATCGTATCCCGCGAGGGACTTAATTAAAGATATCAATGAAAACTGAGAAATGTAGCAAAATGATGCATATGGAAAAAAAGACCTAATAGAGGATAACATAAAATGTGTAATATTTTGTCCAAATATGGGAATGAAGCAAGTTAGACAAGAACTATAACTCTAGGCTCAAATATAGAATAACTAAATTTGTAGCATTATAAGTAAATCGGTAAAAAGGCACACTAGCAAAAACATTTCTCCATAATAGAGAAACTGAGATTGCAAAAACGTAAGAAATTGTTGACATGCATCACAAAGGTTAGCAAATGGCTTGCTAATATACTTCTCCACCTAATATATAAATTTTTTGAAAGAAAATATAAGGATCATTACCAGACATCATCATTCACTACTTCGCACATTTTAACGCGTGGTTCATCTTGCCTTCCTGGACAAGAATCAGCATTTATTCTCTTCCTCCATATGGCAATTTCTCCTATTTCTGTGTACTTCTCCCAGCAAAGAAGTTCAGCAATCTCTTCAATCCCTTTTTGCTCTTGCTCAAGATCTTCCTTAGTTCTCTGCCAAGCCCGGTAATTTGTCTTCCAATTAATGGGTGGCCCAGACAGTACCCAATATCCACCAGGTCTAAGAACCCGATCCACCTCCATCATGTACATTCCATCTACAGAAAAAAAAATAAACAGAGAATATGTTGATCAAAACAAAAAACAGGAACATATAACATGAGAATCACCTTGCTACTTTCCAAAAAAGTAAGGAAATCTCTTTTTTCCTGAATAGATACAGCAACATTTACTGTTAAACCTCACCATTTGCTCCCCATGGAATTAAACATCTCGAGCAGTGAGCCATATCAAAGGATCTGGATGGGTAAGGTAGTTTTATGCTTCCAAGAACGCCAATTACTGCTGGCACTCCTCTCTCCAGCGCAAATTGCACTTGCGCCTCATGTGAATCCCTTGGAGCAAAAGACATGGCCAGCACGTTCCTTTTCAACAGATAAGCTCCCCAGCTTGCAACCTAAAATTATTCAAAATAAACGAACAAAAAAAGTTGAGATAACTAGACTGAACCATACAGTCATAATCATCCACAGCACATTAGTTTTCAGTTTAAAGCAATGTACAAGTAGAGTAGCATCGCTACAATTATTTTCAAGGACAAAAAGTATAGCTATAATTTAACAAAAGGTTGGACTAAGCAATTTCTAAATAGGAACTTCACGGCTTACCCCACACCCAGTGTCCAACGCAGTTCTGACAGTCCCATTAGCTATTGGGATAACAGAAGCCAGCTGATCAATATATTTATCAGCACCCTGAGGAAACTGTGTTCCTCCACCAGGGAATCTAAAAACATTGCCTTCATATTGAACCCAATTTTGGACTGCCTTCTCAACCGTCAAGCTCTTATAAGGAACATTTGCATATGGAACATAATCTCGACTCTTTGGCCAGGGAAATGGAGCAACATATCCTTTAGGAGCTGGAATTAGACAATACATCTTCTCTTTATCAGGAGGACAATGTCTCTCTCTGTATATCATATTGTTTCTAGGAAAGGTCATAGCCCGCCTTTGATCTTGACAAGGAGTATAATCAATATAGCTATCGTCGCAAGGTTCAAAATTCGGTGACTTAAGCTCATCAGAAATGCTAGCTCCACCGTGGTGGGTTTCAAAACTGAGATTCGGTGTGCTAGTACAATCTGTTTGTTTGGTAATCTCAACAGCAATGCTGTCCCCCTTTCCAAAACCACTCCTTTGCCATGCACCCAGTAGGTAAAAGAAGCAACAAAGACCAACAACAATGATTATAGAAACAGAGTTCCTAGTCTTGTTGTCAGTAGAATTTCCTTTGATAGCCATAATGCACCTGAAAGAGTGTTCCATGATTTAGCATGAATCGCAATACTTAATGAAGAGGATTTGTTATTTGCGTCAACAGGTAAGTAAAGGGAAGAAAAACAGTGCATGAATCATGAATTCAAAAATACTCATTTTCTATGTTGTTATTGTTATGATGCACCAACATTTTATAATATCAATGTATGCAGTATCTGATGCATGCAAAATGCAACAAACTTCTAACTCATGTTTTACACATCATCGCCATGTCTGATTAAAAACTAATAAATAAATATTGATATGGGCTAAGTGACATAGTGATGAGGGAGTGGTGGAACTACAGAGGAGTCAGATACTAATAAGAGTCTTTCAATTTTGAAAATGACCACTAAAAAGTGATTTTAACAATTAATTTGTTTAAATTGCCTCTTTAATATTTTGGTTTTTTGTTTGTAGAAGAACAAAGATAAATATGAATTGGATTGTATGCATTTCATGCTATTTAATTTATGCAAATAGTATATCATGCTTTTAATATATAGACATATAGTTTAGCTATGTCTCATATCTGTGCCATACAATGTCCATGTCTAAGTGCGTATATCAATGCGTCATAGTTGCAATGTAAGTTTTGATAAATTGATAAATCAAGAAATAGGTTTAGTAGTCCCCAGATGCTCTTAAGCATATTAGGGATTTCCAGAGGAGACTTCTGGAGCCTCCTAAAAGCCTTGATGATGGAAAATTTCACTTTTGCAAGCATAAATAAGATAAATCTGAGAAAATTTATACAAAGAAGGAACATTTAGGTGGTTGGCAAGGTTATATTCAACAAAGCAGATCCATATCTCAGTTGTAAAAATGATTTTAAAATCTTGAGTGAATGTTTTGAAGATTAGGTTATAAATGGAGAAAAAACCAAACCAGAAGTGCAAAAAAAAAAGAATGATTCTTATACTTGCTGGACTCATATGGTAGATATACCAATCTGAAAGTCTAAAGTTAGTTAATACTCGCTCCAAAGAACCATCCATAAAATCTATTTAAAGAGCCACGGTAGTACCAAACAGCCCTAAATAATACTAATCCAGCTTAGAACAAGAGGATCTAATAGATGACGAACCCTCAAATCTCGTAAGTATAACATTCATGTCATGTGGTCCCTTTCGAATTAAATTATATCATCCTACGGTTATAAAAAAATCATCACAAATTGGCCCATCAGAATTCAAGAATCCCTAAACCCAAAACCTACCTACACAATAAGGAAAATAAGAACATTTCTCACAATGTAAGTAAAATATCCACCTTTAGCACCGTAAGAAATGAAATCACATATCCACCCGCGCCATCAAAAAGCGCGCAGGCGCTGCTATCATCAAAAAACATTCAATGCGAAAAAAAAAAACGAACTTTGCAACATTCCAGCATCAGAAACTTTCGTTCAAGTTGCAAAATCATAAATCTACTGAAACCGACAAACTCATCATAAGGAAAAAGATGCCCAAAACTGCTTAGATCTGGAGCTGAAGAGCGAAGCAACTTACGAGAATTCAAAAAAGCTGAAGAACAGATCGAATGAGAGGCAACGGCCTGCAGATCTACAAATTCCTTCACCGTTCTCTACAGCACACAGATAAAAAGGAACAAAAAGCTGCTCATCAGCAATGAAAATCTATGCGGGAGATCGGTATTCTCATAGATATATCTCGCTACCCTAACAATATGAATAATTATAAACTTAACCTCCTATTACTATAAAGGTTTGTTTAACAATAATAAAATGAATAGGGTTTTAAAAGTAATAAAAAAGTGACATGTTAGAATGCATCCGATATAGTATAATAGGGTGTAGAAATAACCGACATATGAGCTGGTCTGTGGCGTGGAAGTCGATAATGTTATGTGAATATATAATGACGAGGCGATTTGTCGGTTAAATTTGGGAATCGGCTGTTTGGGTCCTCGCAGGAAACAGCAAAGTTCTTTGTGCTGATGAGGATAGGACAAAGTTGGTTGATAACTATTGTATATTATATTGATTTTAAAGAAAAATTAAGAATTTAATAAATTTATGTATTATATTTTTAAATTATTTTTTAATTTTAAGATAAATATAATTACTACGTACGTGATAAACAATTTGTTGCATAAAAACGAGTGTTTAATGTCAATGTTTTGTATAAAAATTCAATGTATATATAGTTTGAAATTATAAGAGATATAAAATATTTATGTAAGAAATTCAAATAAAAAAAATTAGACTTGTCCAATTAAAATGATTTACTATATAATTATAGATATAAAAGTATGTTCTTCTACACAATGAAAAAATGATTGTATGATATAATTAAGTTATAGAGATTACAAAAGTTAAGTATCAATATCAATGAAATCTAATAACTAGTTACGTTGATGATAATAGTTATGCGATGGTGATGATGATTGTTGATGGTAGTCGTAAGCGACGATCACTAGGAAATATAAAAAAGTACTTTAGTTGTCTCCGCTTTCGAACTTTTTTTACATAGAAAGTGAAATTCTATTTACAGTTTTGTGAGAGAGGAGTTTATGTAAATTGGGTTGGAATCTAATACAATCCATCCATATTAGTCCTCTTGATCATAAATTATTTATCAAACATTTGAGTACTTTAATCATGTTAAAATCAAATGATCTTATGTTCGTTGGATTTGTCTCCCTTAGATGCTTGATCAGACAACAAACACGTAAGAATTGGAGAACATTTAGTCTTTCAATTGATGTTTAGAAGTTTTTAAATATGTTTTTAAGTGCTTGATTTGAGCTTATTTGGAGTTAAATTAGATCACTTGTGATGTCGATGCATTTATCATGCTGAGACATTAAATTTGATTATAAATTTGTTGAAATCAGAATTCCAATGATCCTAAATTTAATTTCAAAAGTTTTCAATCCGAATATTATCTCAAGACACGTATCAATCAATTAAACTTTATAGAATCATAACAATAATATATAATTGATTAGTCGTTGTTTATATTATAAAGTCTATCCAATGTCAAGTTATATCATTATTGAAAACTATTTTAAGCCTACAAAAATTTTTTAGCAAATAAATATTTGGTTCAATGGGACCTCTTAAAGAGTATATTATTTGTGCTACACAAGCCAATTTAGAGTACTCAACTTAAACAATATTTAAGCCAGGTGAGTGTACATGATGTTGAGCCTTTGGAGGCATTAAAAATATATAAATTTATTATATGTGAAAAACATTTATCTATCTATTTTTTTATTATACTAAGAATCTATAAGAGTATAAAATATTTATATGTGTGAATATGTTGTTTGATGAAACTAGCTAGTCAATCTAAAAATTAAAAATAATGAGCAAATATATTATTAATATTTTAGAAACTCAACTCTTATGTCATTGTGATGTTGGATTATTTTGTATTCGCGCATGTATTATAACATTATTTTTCTCATCTTATTCATTAGTTAAAATAAATATTATATTTGTTAAACACACGTCAATCTAAGGTTTTGTTTGGGGCAGCTTGCTTACTGCTTTCTAAAGCAACCTTCTAGCTAGTGCAAATATTTTTTTTTATTTAAGAAATCTTTATATAAAAAAGCAGCTTTAGAAAGCATTAATAAGAAAGTTGTATTAAGCGAAACCTAAGTTTAAACAAAAAAAAAAAAAAGATTATTACTTTTATCTTAGAAACTTAACTCATATTTTCACCTTTGACATGATTTTTTCTTCTTCTTATGTGCATGTCAACCTTCTTGTTCCCAACATGATAGAGCCACATTGAGCTTATGTTGGTGTAACTTGCACTATCATAATCGTAGGCATCACATTGTTTTACAAATCAGCTTAAACTCTTGAAAAAAACAAGCAAATAATCAATTGTGAAAATCACTTTTTGAAGAAGGTAAGGCTATAAGCTGCCAAATTATGCCCAATCTAGTACCCATCAAATCAAATAGAATAGCACGTGTCATTATCTAATATATATGAATACAAAAAAATTATTCGATATTTATTTTTTAAGATTTATGTCAAAATTATGCTATGTATCATCCTCATAGATATGCATATTTTACTTATTTCATAAACCAGAACGCCAAATTTTTCTAGAAATTGATTTGCAAAGACTATATAGGCTTCGTTTGATTAGAAGTTTTTGGTGCTTATTCTGTTTTAAAATGACAAATTCATTTCTTCTTTACTGTTTGGTTCGTCAAATCAAGTTCCCAATAACTCCATTTGATTCATTTTTCTGCTGTTTTGAGAAAGCTTTTTATATATGCTTCTCCGGTAGAAAACTCCATTTTCTGAATCAATATTTCTTAAAACTATCTTTTACAGAACTCCATAAAAAACAAACGAAGCCATAGTAAGGCATGAGAGTAGCTTCATGCAAGATAAGCTATTTTATCATTTTTTTAAATTGAAAATAATGCATTCAATTTTAATATGTTTCAATAGTAATCTATGAAGAGCTTCAAATCATTTAATTTATTCATAAATTTTAAATAGTAAATATATATAATACTTTCATAATTAAATGCATATTATTATTTCTTTATGCTTTGATTATGGTAATATGCGAGAAAGAAAATATAATTTAAAAATAAAAAAATAAAAAAGCTTGAATCGATTGCCATAGATTCATAATTAACTAATAAATTATGCGTTGAAAACAAAATTATTTTCTTCATTTTCTCCACGAAAGGTCAAAATTTAATAAGCGCCTGCATGCAGAAATCATGGGGGCCCAATAAAGGAGACAGCCTTTTGTCTGATGATGCCTGTCAGACTAATTCATTGGGCCATTTTTTCTGGGCTGATATTGTCATAATGTCAGTGGTCCAAATTTGTCTTTGTCCAGCCCATGTATCAATCAAAAATTGATGAAGAGAGCTATGGCAAATTGAACAGCCACGCCTTCAATATTATCATATAATTCCAAAGTTGCAAATCCAACAATCAAAATAATTAACAATATATCATTCATGCATAAATTAATTTCATCACATAGGAGCGCATGATATTTTAAGTAGGGGTGTCAATTTCGGGTCACGGGTCGGGTTCGGGTCGAACCCGGAACTGACCCGAGTTCAAACGGGTCGACCCTAACCCGACCCGGTTAGGTAAACGGGTCGGAAATGCTAACCCGGACCCGGGAAAGGTGTCGCGTGGGGTCGGGCGCGTGCGCGAGGTCGCGCGGGGTCAGGCGCGGTGTCGCGCGCGGGTCGGAGCGGACGAGGCAGCAGTGGGTCGGGCGCGAGGTCGGAGCGGACTCGCGCGCGAGGTCGAGCGCGAGGTCGCGTGGGGTCCGGCGCGGTGTCGCGCGAGGTCGGACTGTCGGAGGCTCGGAGCGGATGAGGCAGCAGCGAGCGGCGAACCAGCGAGGCCGCGCGGGGTCGAGCGCAAGGCGCGGGGTCGGGCGCGGTGTCGCACGCTGGGTCGGAGCTCAAGGCGCAGGGTCGGAGTGGTTAGGTTAAAGCGGGTTGGCGGGTCAACCCGGCAACCCGCCGGGTCAACCCGAACTCGACCCGTTTTACAAACGGGTCAAAATCTCTAACCCAAACCCGACCCGGTTCGGGTTCGGGTCAGGTTTTCGGGTCGGGTCAAATGTTGACAGCTCTAATTTTAAGTACATTTAGCATTCTTTTAAAGAATATATATTATTTTCATGATATATATATATATATATATATATAAGGGAACTTCTTGAAAAATAATTATACTTTTTTTAAAAAAATTAAATTTAGATTGGCAGAATATTATTATACAAGCTCTAAGATGAAGAAAATCAAACATAATTTATCAAAAATATTGTAATTTCATTAGATTTTTTCTTAAGGGTCTGTGGTTGAGTGACTAAGGTAAGTGATAGTGAGAGACGATATAAACAATCACACTATTTTGTAGGGTATTCACCATTCAATGCAAGAGAAACATATACATGTGTTAGTATATCTAATTATGATATTTTATTAATAGTGATAGTGACCATTTCACCTTCTTTGAATTTTTTCAGTAGCTCTTTATGTACAAACTCTAATTAAGTTGTCTTAAAATGTGTGCATGCTCCTAATTTGTGTTGGTTATAAAGGACATTTTTTAGGAATCATTAATTCAGTAATAAAAAAAGGAATATTCAACACTTTCACATGCTATGCCCTCAATCCATACACATTAATTAGTATTAAATAATTTAGATATGAATTTTAATAATTTCTCTATATAAATAATTTCATAAATTTCACAATACATCAACTTATTCTTGACATCAAGGTTTTCTCATACTTCCCTTGGAACAATCCGATGGGTCAAAAGATGATATGGATAACCCATTTAACCCACTTAAATCAAGTTTGACCAAAATGATCATTTATCTCTTCTACTTAATACTATAAATAAAATCTAATAAATTGGCCTTAAATTAGCTCAACGTTACCGTAAACCCTTTTAAGATCGAACATTACGAGCAATGTTTTACCTAAGTTAAAATTATATTGACCATGTTCAAACCTTTGTTTGACCTTGAACAAATTGGATCCCTTATAAATCTAAATAAACCAAACAAAAACCAATCATCACAATTTGACCTTATATTTGATTTATTACAAATCGATCAAACCCATTCATAGCATTATCAAGAACTATGTTTAACCCAAAATCCACCCATTTTAGACTTTAGTTAACTTATTTTGATAAATTAACCTAATAATAATGACTAATTAAATCATCCAAATTAAATCCATTGGCAGTCAATTTGGTCAACCATTGCCCAAGATTCTTAGGGGCTAGCCCAAGCAATCTCAATCCATTTAGGTTAGCCCATGGTTGAATAATCAGATCCAATTGAATTCATATAAGTGAACCAAGCTAATATTTAAGCTAGGTACAATCATTTTGCAATTGACCATATGGTAAGTGATAATCAATTTTTTGATCCTTTTGGAATCAAGATATCCCTTGGATTATTTCTTATTATCGCCGATCAAAGCTATTTGCATAGATGATCTCTATTTCTTACTAGAGGTACAAGATAACCTCAATGTCCATTCTCATGGTTTGAAATGGATATGGTGATTATATTTTATTTGATTTTATTCATCCCCCATGTTAGGTCGTGGAATAATGAAAAGATTCAAATCCAAAATTTGACGGACCTTATTGATCTTATGTTGATCTCAAGTCCCTCCCTTTGGAAAAACTCCAATCTCACTTCAATTCATTTTATGCATAAACACAATCAGCATGGTTGATTGAATAAATAATTAATTGAATTTAATATTTGAAATAAAATAGAAATTTTTTAAAAATTCTTATCTAATTCATTTCTAAATAAAATTAAAAAATTAAGAACTCTATGAAATAAGAAGAAGAGAAGAATTCAATGTAATTAAAATAAAATCTTAATTTTGTTTGTGCATATAGAAATCAATAAATAATTATATAAGGCTAAATGGAAAATTAAATTCTTTAATCAACCATAATTAGCTTCAAACATTCATGAAAAGTTCTTCATACTGCATTCAACTTTTGCAATTTTTTTAATGAAATAATGAATCAACCTTAATTGAAGTTTCCAAACTCAGAACACCCTTATATTTCTTCAATCTTAAAGAATTTTTTTAAATATTTATTAAAATCCCTAAAATTCCCTAATATATTTTCAAATAAACTTCTAGTCATGGCTAACATAAGACAACACTTTTAAAATATTTAGGATAATTCAATCTATTATTAGAATTTCTAAAGAACAAAATCTCAAAATTCAGATAACTTCTATAAAAATTAAAATTTTCTCAAATGGATTGGAATTTTTAGAGGTTGATCCTTATATTATCTTTAGTTTACAGTTTTAATTTTAAGATATTTGGAGTTCATTTGGTCACAAAATTAGCAAAAAAATGTTTTTAAAATCTACAAATATGTTATAGTTATTTTTCATGTTTAACTAACTTATAAATTAAATAATTCATGTAAAATAAAATAAAAACACTTCCAAGTACCTTCAAATTCTAATGAGATAATATAATTAAAACTTTTAAAAGTAAAAAAAAAAAAAAACATAAGTCCAAATGAGTTCAAATATATTTGGTAAGTTCCCTTGGTTATCCATAACCTCTTGAATCATTTCTCATCACATTTAGATCTCATTTTGATAGAAAATTAAATTTTCATAAATAATTAATTAAAAATGATATAAAGTTTAATTATAATTTAAAACAACCTCAAAACTTTATGAGGTGCTTTTGAGGTCATTTGAGCCTTTAGAAAATAACCTCATAATTTTTGGAGATCACTTTGAATAGAAAACAAAATTTTCATCTCAATCTTTCTCAATGAATAATTAATTAACCTATATAAAAAAATAATTCCATAAAAATTAAAAGAAAATATAAATCTATTGACACATAAAATTATAAAAAATAGTAAAAATAAATATTTAAAAGTTAGCATAGGCTTGGAAATTAATTCCATTAATTTTCTAAAATCCTTAGTTAAAATGCTTTTAGGTGATATATATAACCTATCTATTTCATGAATTATGAGAATCAATTAAGTATTAAAATTCATTCAAATAAAATAAGTTTTAAAATTTTCCTTTAAATAACCAAACTTTATAAAATACAATTTTGACTATTTTTGATATACAAACCTTGCATATTAATTTTATCTTAGGACGAATATTATACATTCATGTTAATCTAAAATTAAAAGAATTTCAAAATAAAAAAATAAAATGAAAATAAACTCTAAAACTCACATAATATTCTTAAAAGGCAATTAACTTGAAATTGAAGTCATTCCGAAATTAAATTGAATAATTATAAAATTAAAAATAAAACATCAAACCAATAATAGAGTAGCACCTTATTATAGCACACCTTAGATGCTAAATAGGGCACACACATTAGACTTAGTAGAATAGGTTTATTTTCTTATGCACTATATATGTTTTTTTAGTATATATCTATATATAATATGCTTTTTATTTACTAATTATTTCTATTTTATATAGATAATTATATAATTTTTACTTTTTAAATATATATTTTTGAATAAAAAAGCTATATAGGCCTATGGGATAACAAATGAAGAGAGACAACTTTGGAGCCTTGGAGAATCTTGATGATATAGCTTGAAGACTTATAAGTTAAAATCTATTTTTGTATAAAATTGAGCTAGGTTGGAAGAGCCCAACTATTTAAAAAAAAAAATTCTTTTATGGGATGGGTGTTTTGTGAACCCATCCACACTCAACCTTTCTCTCTTGTTGTTTGTGATTTTCTTTTTTATTGATTTTTTTTTTTCGGTTGGATGCTAAACTAGGCCGGCTTCGTTTGGGACGGCTTTCTTATTGCTTTGTAAAGTTATTTTTTTATCTAAAAGTTTCTTAAAAATAGAAAAAAATAGTGGTCTAAAGCTATCCCAAACAAAGCCTAAAGCTAACTAGCTGACTTTTATAAGTTTCTTCTTGTCATTTTGTGTGGAGTGACCAAAACTTGTTGTGATGATAAGATCTTAAGGAATAATTTTTTTTTTACTAAAAATATAAGCAAACTTAACTGACTATTTTATCCAAGAAAATTTTCTTAATTGGAAAATCATCATTAAAGCTTGCTATGACTAATGAATAAATATAAATGGCCTTATGAGACACATGATAGAGATCATTGTTTTTTACTCAAGGATTGGGGAACAAAGAAAATTACATTATCTAGAAGCTTTTTATACCTATATGTTAAGGCTATTTGGTTTTGGTGACCAAGTAATAACTTCTAATTTCTAAAATAAAATATCTTTACATATCATGAATTGTATAAAGACTTTTTCATCATGAATTTTATAGTGATTATATGGGTTTAGTTTGGAACCTTTATAGATAGAATTGTAAGTTTTGTAAACTCAATTGATCGGCTTCCATTCTTGAGTCTGGTTAATTTTTATTTTATTCTCCTTGTATTGTCTCGTATTTTGCTGTACATTTTGGGTTTTTTGCTATGTAGTTCGAGTGATTGTTGGTCAGTGGATGTTGTAATCTTTTACTACTTGAATAAATGATTTTTTTTTGTTAAAAAAAAAAGTAGACTCAATTGATCTTAACTTTTGGTGGGGTTGAAAGTTACAAGTCCCTCGTCTTTTATTAGACTTAGGTTCAAGTTAAAACTTGAGTGCTGGTTGATCTAAACTTAGCTTAAGATTCGAGGCTGATAATTTTCTTTACTGCATTATCGTCAGTACTAGCCTCTTAGATAATTTCTTATCATATGTTGCATTAAAAAAGAGTTATCTAGCTTTCTTAACTCTTGAACCATGTCTTCTTATAGCCTTTTTAAAATAGTCATCTTGGTAAATTTTTCCATATATGAAACACTTCATCGTACCGTATAATATTGATTATCTTGATTTTATATTACTTATCAAACTTTGAATGCCTTAATGAAGTTATAATTGATTATAGGCACATAAGATTTGGAGATTGTAATTTGGTCCCTCAATTGATGTCTAAAAGCTTTTAAATATGCTTCAAGTATTTTATTTGAGTTTATTTAGAGTCAAATAAGATCACTTATAGTCGATGGATTCGTCTCATCAATATCTTCAATTCAACTATAAATTTATTGAAATCAGATTCCGATTGATCTAATTTAATTTTGAAAAATTTAAATTCAAATATTTCTTTGAAATTCATTTCGATCATATACATTTTTCAAAGACATAAATATTAAACATTACCTAATTAAAGAGCATATGATATATGGGCATTCTGATAAATTATTAGGCACAAACTAAGAACATAGTACATATAGATATACCTCCACAATCTACACATAGAACCACATAGGACAAATGTAATAATTTTTTGGGTACTACAACGAATTACTTATCATAGTAAATAGCATAAGGACGGGCTTGTGCGCGCAGCTCAGTGATAGACGCGAAATTCTTCCTCCCGCGAGCCCATGTTCGAGGGGCCTCAACGTCCCCAAAAAAAAAAAAGCATAAGGACACCCCTCTTTTTTTATATTATTCACCCTTTAAGATATAAAAATTCAAATTCAATGGGTATAGATCAGATATTAATGAGTAACCATATTAGTAAAACAAATTTGTTTACAGTTCTAAAAAACGTCCGATCAGGTCAGGCTCCAACTAACAACGTACCATCCTGGCCCTTATATAGTTCTATTTAGAATGCACGACCGAAGAAGATGGCATTTCAAATGATATGACGCATTACCATCCATGGCAGCGACAACTTTGATTCAATAATAAATCAATCGGTATTGCAGGCCTTTGTTTAGGTAGTTTAGGTACAATATATATAAATTAAAATATAAAATATGAAATGTTTTGATCTATAAATGTTATGCTAATTTAATTTATTTTAAAATATGTATAATGTTGTTGTGGATTGATAAATTCATGACGGTAGAGTGAGAGAGTTTTTCATCTTAGTGATGCATAAATATCCATCATACAAACAAAAAGTTGAGATCAAGGGAGCAACAAAAAATTTAATACGTGGAAAACTCAAAAAGTGAAAATTATGCGAAGATTCAACTATATATACTTAGTGAGTTAAAGGTTGACTCATCCCTTAACTTGGAGAAGATGAAATTACAATAGTTTGGAGAGTTGGTTGAACTTCGTATGTGTACTCGGGAGTTTGTAATGATCGTGGTCGAACGACTGTGGTCGGAAGTCTAGTAGTAGCGGTCATGAGAAGATTCAACAAAGGTCGATAGCCTGGAGGTCCAGTATTGGTCGATTTCCGGGTGGAGGTCCAAGTATAGTGGGTTGCCGGGTGGAGGTCTAGTGATAGTTAGTGGCCAGGAAGAGGTCTAGCAACAACCAATTGGAGGCCGGTGGTGGTCGGTGGTTGGGCAGAAGTCTGGCGAAGATCGGTGTGGACTGGGCGGATGTCTAGCAGTGATCGATCGATCGACAGAATTAGGTTCGTTTGTGATGGAGCTCAAGAAGTCTCAAAGGTCTTTCCAATCTCTAGATAAAGGTCCCCTACATATAGAGAGTGAATGTATATTTATAGATTTTGAGAGTGACATGCTTTATAAATATGAATAAGATCCAGGATAAATTAGGAGTGCTCCATTAGATGTCTCAGATTGATTCCCTTGATCATACATCATTCATTCAACCTTTAGTTGCCTTAATGGTGTTGAAATGAAGTGATGTTGGACTCCTTGCATTCATCTCGTCGAGCCTCTCGATTCAAATATAAACATGCTATATTTGGTCATCCAATTAATACTATAAAGCTTCCCAATATACTTTAAGCCCTTGATTTAAGCCCATTCGGGCTTGGATAAAACCAATTTTGATGTTGTTGGGTTCGTCTTACAGTGGCGTTCAATTAGGCTATAAGTTTGCTGAAGTTGGAGCTTGGATGGTCTCAAATTTAATTTTGGAAGATGCCGACTTGAATATGCCTCAAGATTCATGCTCAATTAAGATGATTTTCGATGACATATCAAATATATAATTAATCAATAAAAATTATATTTATCTTAAATAAAAAATAATGAATGTAAACTTTATCATAATTTGAAATTAATGAGAATATTATAATATTAAATTTTCCTATAAATATACTTTTGATATGCCAATGTAGGTTGGTTGTCTCAAGCCTTGGGAGACCAAAACCTAATAAACTAACATGAATTTCTTTGATCATTTAGGCTTCCTTAGGGGCAGCTACATACTGCTTTCTAACACAAATTTTTAGTATATAATTTTTTTAAAAGCAACAAAAAAAAAAAAAAAATTTGTGATCAAAATTAGCTATTCCAAATGAGACCTTAATCTACTTTTTAGTGAGAATCACTCCTAATTATATGAGCCACAAACTTAGCATTTTTGTGCAAGTATTTTTATCAATATTTGTTGTAAATAATTGAAGCTATTAGTCTAATTAGTATATTCTTTCTTTTTATTTATATGCAATATTATATATATATATATATATATATAAAAGAAGGTATTGATTTTATCACCCACATGGAGATAATCTCAATAAAATAGTATTATACAAATTTAAATAATTTCAATCATGATGGTAAAAAAAAAAGGTCATAATCACATTTGATAGTTTTGCAAAATGATACATTTCTCAAGTAAAATAGCATTGAATTGAGCACATTGCATTTCATTTATTACACTGTTAATTAGCTAGCCAAAATATGTCTATGTAAATAAAAACATTAAATTAGACAGGCCTAATTAGCTTTCTTATCTTGGCCCCTAATGACATCCCCACAACATAAGATTAATAGCACATTTTCTAATGAAAGGACAAAGATCTTATGAATTTTGACTTTGCTTGCTTTTACCATAGAGGTCATAGGTTAAAAAATTATGTGTACAATTAAATTTGTTCAAAATTTCAAAAATAAAAGAAAACTTTACTTCAGAATTCAAATAAATTCTAATAAAATTAAAATTTTATTTGAGACAACATTCTTACTATTTTCTAAAACAACTTTTTAATAAAAAAAAATTTAAAAAGTAGTAAACAAGTTGTTCCAAAAAAACTTAATTAAAATAATATAATTAAATTATGTTGATGATTTTTTTTTTTTTTTTACTTTAGCAAGCACTATAGAATACAATTAAGAAGTTTACTGTAGTTTGGTGAAATGACAAGCTCAATCAAATCTGTGGCAAGCCAACCTAGCACAAGCTAATGATATAATTTTGATATATATTATATGCTTTTTTTAATTGATACATCATTTCAAGGATTTGCTGATGCACATGGAATTGTCCAAAATATAGCAAATGGTGGCAGTGTTGCTGGTCATAATAAATATAGAGGTGATGAGATCATGAACAGTCCATCTTTTTTTTTTTTACTCTTTTTCTTCTTCACAGCATCTCATTTTTATTAAAGAAGTTAGTGGGTCAAATATTGAAAATATATTGATATGATCAAATGAAAGATATCTTTTCATCAATCGATATATATACTTGTTGCGTGTTAGAAAATACGCGGCGGTAGAGTTTGTAAATTCGCGTCTGAGCGTTGTACGTAAGTTTAACACACAAACAGGAAAAAGGAATGAACACCAAGAGTTTTTACGTGGAAAACCCAAAAGTGGGAAAAACCACGGGGCCTCGCCCAGTTGCAAATTTCCACTAGTGTTTTCGTAGATTACAGATGGCGGATTTCTTCCCACAAGTCGGGATAATCCAAATACAACTTGTCTTTTCCACGAAATTCACAAAATCCTGCGAATTCCCTGAGTTTCCTGAAAATCCGGCAGAGTTCCGACGTCTTCAAGCGGCAGGAAAAACTCCGGCGGCGGTGGTCGAGGAGATGAGGAATCTCCTATTCCCCTTTCTCCTTCTCCTTCTCTTCTTCCTCTCTCTCTTCCTCCCTTGGTGTAGAATGAGGGCTCTATTTATAGTTTTTCTGGAGTGGCACAGCCCGTAAATAGGCGTGAGATCAAGGGAGAATTGGGAGTGATCCGAATGGACGGCCGATATCGAATCCTTCGATCATGCACCGTTCGTTGGACATTTGAAGGCCTTAATGATTTCGGAATTTGATGATCTTGGGCTCGTTGGATTCGTCTCGTCGAGCCGTTCGATTCGAGTATAAGCTCGTCAAAATCGGAGACCGTTTGGTAACTCAAATTGCGGTTTGAAGCTCCCAACAGCGCTTTGAACCCATGATTCGGACTCATTTGGGCTCGGATTGGATTGATCTTGGTGTCGTTGGGTTCGTATTTCCAAGACGCTCGGTTTGACTATAAGATTGCTGAAATCGGAGTTCATATGCTCCTGAAATTATTTTCGGAAGTTTCCAATCTGATTTTGCATCGAGATTAGTAACCGATCAAGATAATTTTTTGAGGATGTATCAGTTGCCCCCCTATTTTCGGACGTCGAAGCTCCAGGAGTCCGAAAATATGTGTCACAAATTTCGGAGAATTTTTCCGAGTGACCCAGGATTGATCTGGCTTGTAGAATCCCCGAACATCTCCGAAAATGTCAAAATTGAGTCCGGGACGTCGAAAAACGGTCCTGGGGACCTTAAAAACGTCGAATTTGGACTTTTCGGGATGAAATTCGGGCCCGGAATGGACCGGGCAGCCGAACCGGCCGAACCGGCCGGCCGGCCGCCGCCGCCGCCGCCTCCGCGCGGAACCGCCCGCGCGCTGCTCCCACGCGTCGCCTGGGCTGGACCGCGCCCGCGCCTGGGTGCGCCCGCGCCTGGGTGCGCCCGCGCCTGGGCTGGGTGCGCGCCTGCGGCTGGGCTGGCTGCGCCCGCGTGTTGCGCGGGCCTGTGTGCTGGGCCCGCTCCGCTGCTGCGCGCTGCCGCGCGGCAGCTGGTGCCGCCGCCGCCGCCGGCCGGCCTTTCCGCGTGGCTGGCACGCTGCTGCGTTGCTGGCAGCGATCCGCGTGAAGAGTCCGCGGATCGGCGCGATTTTCGCGAGTCGGTTCGCTGCCACCGACTTAGGTGGGGCCCACTCGTGTAAAGAGGCTGTTTTTTTGCTATTTTTGGGTCCAAAAAATTCCGAAAAAATCTCAAAAAATTCTGAAAAATTCAGAAAAAATTTAGAAAAATTTGGATTTCGAAAATTGCAATAACTTCCCCTTCTTGCTTCAAAACATATAAATAGGCCCCCTAGGCCTTTAGAAAACTTGCACCTTTTCTTTCTTTCTCCCTCCGGTTTACTGGCGATAGAAACCTACGGGATTTCCTCCTCCCCCTTCGATTTACTGGCGATAGAAACCTACGGGATTTCTTCCTCCCCCTCCGGTTTACTGGCGATAGAAACCTACGGGATTTGAATGCCATTTGGGCGGAAGTTTGCTGGCGAGCAGAAGTCCGACGATGCGTAGGAGTCTTCCTACGAGCAGGAGTCTGACGACAAGGAGGAGTCCGACGACGAGTAGAAGTCTGCTGGCGAGCAGAAGTCTGACGTCGGGTAGGAGTCCGCTGACGAGCAGAAGTCCGACGTCGGGTAGGAGTCCGCTGACGAGCAGAAGTCCGACGTCGGGTAGGAGTTCGCTGACGAGCAGAAGTCCGACGACGAGTAGGAGTCCGCTGACGAGCAGAAGTCCGACGACGAGTAGGAGTCCGCTGACGAGCAGAAGTCCGACGACGAGTAGGAGTCTGCTGGCGAGCAGAAGTCCGACGATGCGTAGGAGTCTTCCTACGAGCAGAAGTCTGACGACAAGGAGGAGTCCGACGACGAGTAGAAGTCTGCTGGCGAGCAGAAGTCTGACGTCGGGTAGGAGTCCGCTGACGAGCAGAAGTCCGACGTCGGGTAGGAGTCCGCTGACGAGCAGAAGTCCGACGTCGGGTAGGAGTCCGCTGACGAGCAGAAGTCCGACGACGAGTAGGAGTCCGCTGACGAGCAGAAGTCCGACGACGAGTAGGAGTCCGCTGACGAGCAGAAGTCCGACGACGAGTAGAAGTCTGCTGACGAGCAGAAGTCCGACGATGAGTATGAGTCTGCTGGCGAGCAGAAGTCCGACGATGCGTAGGAGTCTTCCTACGAGCAGAAGTCTGACGACAGGGAGGAGTCCGACGTCGGGTAGAAGTCTGCTGGCGAGTAGAAGTCTGACGTCGGGTAGGAGTCCATTGACGAGCAGAAGTCCGACGTCGGGTAGGAGTCCGCTGACGAGCAGAAGTCCGACGTCGGGTAGGAGTCCGCTGACGAGCAGAAATCCGACGTCGGGTATTAGTCCGTTGAAAGTCCTGAGGTTGTATGTCGGAGCTTTTTCTCGACGACGTTAACCTCTATGAAAGAGGTCGAGAGAATCCACCAAGAATATGAGACCTTTCCGAGGTTGTATGTCAGAGCCCTACTCGATGACGTTAACCTGTGTGGAAGAGGTCGAGAGAATCCACCAAGAATATAAGACCTTTCCGAGGTTGTATGTCAGAGCCTTGCTCAATGACGTTAACCTGTGTGGAAGAGGTCGAGAGAATCCACCAAGGATGTGAGACCTATCCGAGGTTGTATGTCGGAACATTTGTTCGACGACGTTAACCTGTGTAGAAGAGGTCGAGAGAATCCACCAAGGATGTGAGACCTATCCGAGGTTGTATGTCGGAGCCTTTGCTCGACGACGTTAACCTGTGTGGAAGAGGTCGAGAGAATCCACCAAGGATGTGAGACCTATCCGAGGTTGTATGTCGGAACATTTGTTCGACGACGTTAACCTGTGTGGAAGAGGTCGAGATAATCCACCAAGGATGTGAGACCTATCCGAGGTTGTATGTTAGAACATTTATTCGATGACATAAACCTGTGTGGATGAGGTCAAGAGAATCCACCAAGGATGTAAGACCTATCCGAGGTTGTATGTCGGAGCCTTTGCTCGACGACGTTAACCTGTGTGGAAGAGGTCAGGAGAATCCACCGAGGATGTGAGACCTTTCCGAGGTTGTATGTCGGAGCCTTTGCTCGACGACGTTAACCTGTGTGGAAGAGGTCGAGAGAATCCACCAAGGATGTGAGACCTATCCGAGGTTGTATGTCGGAACATTTGTTCGACGACGTTAACCTGTGTGGAAGAGGTCAGGAGAATCCACCAAGAATGTGAGACCTATCCGAGGTTGTATGTCGGAACATTTGTTCGACGACGTTAACCCGTGTGGAAGAGGTCGGGAGAATCCACCAAGGATGTAAGACCTATCCGAGGTTGTATGTCGGAGCCCTGCTCGACGACGTTAACCTGTGTGGAAGAGGTCGGGAGAATCCACCAATGATGTGAGACCTTTCCGAGGTTGTATATCGGAGCCTTTGCTCGACGACGTTAACCTGTGTGGAAGAGGTCGGGAGAATCCGCCAAGGATGTAAGACCTTTCCGAGGTTGTATGTCGGAGCCTTTGCTCGACGACATTAACCTGTGTGGAAGAGGTCGGGAGAATCCACCAAGGATGTGAGACCTATCCGAGGTTGTATGTCGGAGCCTTGCTCGACGACGTTAACCTGTGCGGAAGAGGTCGAGAAAATCCACTAAGGATGTGAGACCTTTCCGAGGTTGTATGTCAGAGCCTTTGCTCGACAACGTTAACCTGAGTGGAAGAGGTCGAGAGAATCCACCAAGGATGTGAAACCTTTCCGAGGTTGTATGTCGGAGCCTTTGCTCGACGACGTTAACCTGTGTGGAAGAGGTCGAGAGAATCCACCAAGGATGTGAGACCTATCCGAGGTTGTATGTCGGAACATTTGTTCGACGACGTTAACCTGTGTGGAAGAGGTCGAGAGAATCCACCAAGGATGTGAGACCTATCCGAGGTTGTATGTCGGAGCCTTTGCTCGACGACGTTAACCCTGTGTGGAAGAAGAGTCGAGAGAATCCACCAAGGATGTGAGACCTATCCGAGGTTGTATGTCGGAACATTTGTTCGACGACGTTAACCTGTGTGGAAGAGGTCAGGAGAATCCACCAAGAATGTGAGACCTATCCGAGGTTGTATGTCGGAATATTTGTTCGACGACGTTAACCCGTGTGGAAGAGGTCGGGAGAATCCACCAAGGATGTAAGACCTATCCGAGGTTGTATGTCGGAGCCCTGCTCGACGACGTTAACCTGTGTGGAAGAGGTCGGGAGAATCCACCAAGGATGTGAGACCTTTCCGAGGTTGTATATCGGAGCCTTTGCTCGACGACGTTAACCTGTGTGGAAGAGGTCGGGAGAATCCGCCAAGGATGTAAGACCTTTCCGAGGTTGTATGTCGGAGCCTTTGCTCGACGACATTAACCTGTGTGGAAGAGGTCGGGAGAATCCACCAAGGATGTGAGACCTATCCGAGGTTGTATGTCGGAGCCTTGCTCGACGACGTTAACCTGTGCGGAAGAGGTCGAGAAAATCCACCAAGGATGTGAGACCTTTCCGAGGTTGTATGTCAGAGCCTTTGCTCGACAACGTTAACCTGTGTGGAAGAGGTCGAGAGAATCCACCAAGGATGTGAAACCTTTCCGAGGTTGTATGTCGGAGCCTTTGCTCGACGACGTTAACCTGTGTGGAAGAGGTCGAATCGAATCCCCCTGGGATTGATTTTGCTTTGATTGGGAGGGGGCGAACGCCGCGTATATCCCGAATCAAAAGTGAAGAAGGTCTATCTTTAGACCGTTACTGTCTTTTTGAGGTCGAGGTTAAGACCTTGCCCAAGGAGTAGAAGTCCAACAAGGGACTGTATAAAGCTTGCGATTGATTTGAAGTATCCTCACATTTGCTCGGATATTCCTGAAATGTAAACTTGATGTTGAAGGTATTGGAGGATCTATTTGAGCATGGTTTGAGTCAAAGTTGCCCCCTAGTCTGCATCTGCTTCTTATGATATTGATGCTATGTGTGATCTTTTGAGATTGGAGCAAAATTTGCCCCCCAGTCGGGAACCACGTTCCCACAGACGGCGCCAAACTGTTGCGTGTTAGAAAATACGCGGCGGTAGAGTTTGTAAATTCGCGTCTGAGCGTTGTACGTAAGTTTAACACACAAACAGGAAAAAGGAATGAACACCAAGAGTTTTTACGTGGAAAACCCAAAAAGTGGAAAAAACCACCACGGGGCCTCGCCCCAGTTGCAAATTTCCACTAGTGTTTTCGTAGATTACAGATGGCGGATTTCTTCCCACAAGTCGGGATAATCCAAATACAACTTGTCTTTTCCACGAAATTCACAAAATCCTGCGAATTCCCTGAGTTTCCTGAAAATCCGGCAGAGTTCCGACGTCTTCAAGCGGCAGGAAAAACTCCGGCGGCGGTGGTCGAGGAGATGAGGAATCTCCTATTCCCCTTTCTCCTTCTCCTTCTCTTCTTCCTCTCTCTCTTCCTCCCTTGGTGTAGAATGAGGGCTCTATTTATAGTTTTTCTGGAGTGGCACAGCCCGTAAATAGGCGTGAGATCAAGGGAGAATTGGGAGTGATCCGAATGGACGGCCGATATCGAATCCTTCGATCATGCACCGTTCGTTGGACATTTGAAGGCCTTAATGATTTCGGAATTTGATGATCTTGGGCTCGTTGGATTCGTCTCGTCGAGCCGTTCGATTCGAGTATAAGCTCGTCAAAATCGGAGACCGTTTGGTAACTCAAATTGCGGTTTGAAGCTCCCAACAGCGCTTTGAACCCATGATTCGGACTCATTTGGGCTCGGATTGGATTGATCTTGGTGTCGTTGGGTTCGTATTTCCAAGACGCTCGGTTTGACTATAAGATTGCTGAAATCGGAGTTCATATGCTCCTGAAATTATTTTCGGAAGTTTCCAATTTGATTTTGCATCGAGATTAGTGCCCGATCAAGATAATTTTTTGAGGATGTATCAATACTTTTTTCTTGCTAATGAATGAAAATGTTCTAAGTTGTCAGGCTCAATTGGTGTCTGATGGGGAAAAAAAGATAAGAAAAAAAAAATACAAGGAAGAAAATATATGAAAAGAAAACTCTAAACTAAATCTTTTTTTTTTGGAACATAGGTATCTATCCGTTGTCACTTAAAGGGAGTGCATGACGGTGTAACTAATCCCTCGGCGGAACCTAGCAAGGCCACCCACCGACATTGGACCCACACTTGCTTTGCACCACTAAAGAGGCGATGCTGCAGTAGAGGGGATTCGAACCTAGAATGGGGGTTCCCAACCGTGCTCGCCCACTAAAACTAACCACCCTAAGCCAGGGTGGGCAAACTAAACCATGAGATCATTCAAAAGAATCATATATGAGATAGTATTTTGAGAAGTGAAAACCTTAAAGTTTTATCTATCATACTATCCATTTAAACTGTGATGATGAACGCTGGAATATGAGTCAGCATAAGGGCTTAATTGTGACAGCTGCTTCCTATGTATTTCTCATTTTGGAGGAGAATACATAAATGAGATGTGAATTCTGTCTTGTTGTCACTTACAGCTAAGAAAAGAGGAAAAAGAGCTTTCTTTGATTATTATTTGCAGTGGGGGTGAGGTCACTCACATGTGGAGTGGGGTTACATGCATTCAATGTTCTTCTTTTTCTCCTTCGACACGTTCCTTTGGCTCTTCTCCACCGTTTTTTTCTCTTTATATATCTTCTTCTATTAGTTCAATTCCTTCTTAAAAGAAAATCTTATCATTTTTTTCCTTAAACGAAAATTTTACAATCTGAGTACGTACAGATCTCATTACTATTCCCAAAAAGTACTCTATTTGCTTTCATCAGATACAGCAGGTTCAGATGAGAGAGTTTAATGATACAAGAATCGCCATTACATTTATAGAGAGAAATCTTTGTACTTTCCTTGTACATTAATTATGAGTTTATAAAAAAGAAACATTAATTTTATGATAAGCTTGCCGAAATTCAAAATCTGATAGGGTGGCAGATAGAACCCTCGATCCGATCCGGCGATCCCTCTCTTTCTTTATTCTGATATATATTATGCTGATGATGTAAAGAATGATATCTTGAATCTATTTGAAGAATTGTTTAAGGGAGTTGATAGGATGGATAAGCTCAATTATTTCTTTATTGACTTAATAGTATGGTACTGAGGGTGCGTGCATGTACTGATTTTAAGGAGATCAGTTGATATATTGAGCCTTGTTAATTCTTTATTACGAAGAGATTGTTTTCATGATTTGAATATGTGATATGCAGATCACAATGAGGCTAATTTAATCAGTGATGTCGGCTAATGTGATGAAGGATTACATATATACCTATCAATCAATTATGAAATGCTATTAAGCTGATTCCTAAATTCTAACAGATTAGCCTATAGTTTTGTTATTTACAGTCTAATGCTATTCATCATTCATCACTCATTAGATCAATTTTTTTAAAATAAAATTCATAGAAGAGCCTGTGGGTTAATAAAACAAGAAAATTTCAAGTCTTTAAAGAACCTTCAAAGGTCAATCCACAGCTAAATTTTCTCAATGCGTTTTCATCGTAAGACAAAAAAATTAAGCTCCACAACTTTCCAGAGGCTAAGGCGCATCCAACATTTATGCGGTCAAGTAAAGATTCCATGACCGAAATATTTTGAAAGAACTAGGCAAAAATCAAAATGTCAAGTAATTTTTTGATCTAGAAAAATTTTATACTAGGAAATTGTTTTAAAAAGTTGGAAGAAAGCTATTCAAATGAAACCCTAATTCTAAAAAATAAAATGCTGCTTCAATTAAATATAAGAACTAAATTCCCAAAAAATAAGTTCATATAAAATAGCATTCACTGAAACTCACTTAAATAGAATAGCATTCACACACTCCCAAGCACTTACAGTTTTTGGAAATTGGGTAGCCGTAAATTTTTTATTTTTAATTTACATTTGGGGGACAATAATACCCACAATGAACTTATATTTTTAGCAAATAGGTTCACAGAATCTCCAATTAATTTCTTATTACCACCTTCCATCAACATTAAGGGAGCAAATCACTGAAGAACATGTTTAATAATCTTTAAGTTAGGCTATATTAGATTGGAACATGTTTAGGGAGCAAAGAGTGTTTTGTAAAGGCTTCTATGCTTTCCTGTGGGTGCAAAAGGAGAGTCACTAGTGGTATTAGTGCAATATTCGGAGGGTGCCTTCGAGGAGTGGATGTAGGTCGTGTTTGACCGAACCACTATAAATCTCGTGTCTTTTATTTTTCCATTGCTTTTTATTTTTCTATTTCAAAATTATGGTTGAAAAACTTTTTCTATAAAATTACTAAATTTAAATTCTTGGTTTTAAAATTTTAAAAAGGGTAAAATTTTTAAAATACCAATTCACCCCCCCCTCTTGGTTAGTCGTTATGACATAAGCTTAGGTTTAACAATCTAATTCATAGTGAACAATGTTCAACAGGCTGACCGTCAGAAGTCCAGCATGGTTGGGAAGATCTTTGGCGGAGGTCAGTGGGCTCGGAAGTCCATTGGTACTCGGGGAGAAATCCGGCGGTGGTCGGCAGACTAGCAGAAGTCCGATTGTGGTCTGGAAGAACTCAGGTGGTGGTCGGCGGTGAGGAAGCTCCTGATTCTTCCCTTCTCTTCCTCCTTCTCTCCTCCCTCCTCATGAGAAGAGTGGGGGCTATTTATAGTTTTTTAAGAGTGACACGAGTTGTAAATATGCGGAGGATCAAGGTCAAAATAGGAGTGGTTTGAATGGATGACCGATATTGATCCCCTTGATCATGGACGGTTTAATGTTCGTTTGAATGCCTTAATGATATCAGAAATCAGTGATCTTGGGCTCGTTGGATTTTTCTCGTCAAGCCGCTCGTTCGACTATAAACATGTCACATTTATAAACCATTTGGTAATTCAAATATGGTTGGAACCTTCTAAATGTGCTTTGGTTCTTTGATTTGGACTTACTTGGACTTGGATTGAGTCGAATTTGGTGTCGTTGGGTTTGTACTTCCGAGACGTTCAATTTAACTATAAATTTGTTGTAATAAAAAACCGAATGATCCCAAATTTAATTTCGAAAGCTTTCAACTCAATTTTGTTTTGAGATTTGTACTGATCAAGATAATTTTTACTGATATATCAATTCTATGTTTATCAAAATAAATGGAAAATAATACATTTATTAATAAAATTAATAAATTCTTAATTAATCTAAGTTAGCATAAATGAATCATTAATTAAAAATTGCAAATATTCATAAATATCTAATTGTTTATTTGTCCTAGCTTAATTTTTAAAATTTAGTAATAATATTTATAAAAAAATACATAATTAAATCTTAATTATATGCAATTAATCTAACTTTTTAACCACTATTCTATCAGTTTTCCATTAATCTTTTATCCTGATCAGCTCTTTATCCTAAGTTTAATTTTTAATGACCTATTCAAACCTTAATTAATCTCTAACTATCCTTGATATAAATACTGAAATTTGGTATTAATTAATTTAGATCTTATTAGTACTATAATTATAAGTAAAATGAGCTTAAGAGAAAACATTAATTTTTTGACAATTTAAAATTTTATTTTTGTTCCTTTGTGCATTTTAAAAATAATATTGTTGTAGAATATAAATTAGTTAATTCAAATTCATAAACTTATTATTTTACATTGAAAATATATTTAATCATTACTTAAATAAAACATAAACATTTTATTTTCCAGCTTGTAGAAAGAAAAGAGAAGAGGACTTCACATGAGGGCAGGGCCATTTAACACTTCCATTGCAGATCCCCGTGCCCTTTTCATCAACCTCTCGCCTCTTAAATTAATTCAATTCTTTTCTCTTGTAAATGCTTTATATGACTGAATAGATCTGACCGAATTTGATGGCAATCACAGGACCTCCACCCTCATATATATAATACAATGCTTGTTGAAATTGCCAGAAATTTATTCTGTTGAGGCCAAATATTGGCAAGAAAGATTCATCTATGCATGAAATGTGTGTAAGTTCTAAAGCTATTCTAATTAGTTCACCTATACATAATTTGGATTAGTGCATATATTATGAGGACATAATAAAATTCATAATGTGAATAATAAAATGGAAATATGATACTTTAAAATTATAATAAGTGAGAGATTATGGGTATGTTTGAGATTGTAAAGCTGTTATGAAGAAAGTAGCTTTTTTGAGAGCTATTGTCGTAGAAAGGAGCTTCCCAGCAAAAAAAATTTATTAAAATTAGAGAAATTTAAATAAATCGTTGTTGCAGTCTTAAAACTAAAATAGTAAGAAAACCGTTCCAAACAAAAAGTCTAAGATAGTTCAAGCAACAAGGCATAAGGATTCTTGAAGCTTGTGTAATCTCACATTTCTTGAACGACAAGTTATATTTTTTATATTAGATTTCAACTTCATATCCAAAGTTTCAAACCTAGATCGATGCCGCCGTCTGCTCTGCTAGGGTTTCGGTTCCGTTCCTGCTCTCTCGCTGGTGAGAGATTCTTCTTTTGATTTCTCTTGCTTTTTTTGCATGGCTTCCTCCCGGCTGCGGGATCCGGGTTTTTTTTTTTTTTTGTGGGGGGGGGGGGGGGGGGGGGGGGGTCGCGGCCCCTCTCTCTTTCAAAGACGCTGTTTCTGGTCCGTCCTCTGCTTTCCCCGATCTTAATTTTTCTTCGCATCGTGGTTTGCCTGCTTTACTTATTTCTGAAGAGGAAATTAGGGCTCTTGCGAAACCTTTTGAATTTGCTTTGGTTGGTTGTTTTCCGGGGAGGAGGCCGACTGTCGATGCTATTCGAAAATTTTGTTTCAACTTAAAGCTGATTGGAAATTTCTCAGTCACCGTCCTTAATGCCCGAAATGTTTTGATAAAACTAGAGAATGATTTTGACTATTGCAGAATTTTTGCACATAGATCTTATTTTGTTCAAAATTGTTTGATGAAAGTGGTGAAATGGTCACCCCATTTGGATGTTGAAGTTGATTCGCCGGTGGTGCCGATTTGGGTTTCTTTCCCTCTTCTTAGACCTCATTTATTTTCTCCTAGAATTCTTTTTGGTTTAGGATCCATTTTCGGTAAACCTCTCAAATCTGATTTGGCGACGGCTTTTGGTTCGCGACCTTCTATAGCCCGCATTCTAGTTGAGATGGATGTTACCTTGAATCACCCTGATAAGGTTTGGGTTGGCTCTGTGGAGTCGGGGTATGTACAGTCTGTTATTTTTGATGATATTCCTAAGTTTTGCGTTCTTTGTAACTCATTAGGCCATTCTAAGGGGTCTTGCACTATCTTACATCCCACTCTTAATACTTCTAAAACTGTGATTGATCTTGGCGAGGTGCCTGTGCCGATTGTGTCTGCTGCTGTGGATGATGTGCTGGACAATAATGTTGTGACTGTGCCGAATGTGTTTGGGTTGAACAATGATGTAGCTGCTCCGTGTGGAGAGCTGGTCTCTAATCCCCCTGTTGATATGACTTTGGAAATCGTTCAGGATGGCAATGTTTTAATTGATGATGGTTTTACGGTTGTGGCTGAGAATTTGCTTTCTCCTAATGCTATTCCTTTCTTTCCTTCGTCTGTCGATTCTGGGCAGTTGGCTCCGAAAACTAATCTGGTGCCGGTTGTTTGTGAGAAATTGGTTTATAATCCTAATGTTGTTGATGATGGGCTACCTGGTGATTCGGCTGTGCTGGGCAATGTGGAGGATTCCGAGAGTAGAAAGGTGCACTCTTCAGTGGGGGGCCAAGTGCTAGGTAATTTTATTAATGTACCTGTTAACCTTTCGGCAGCCAATATTGTAGTGGGATCAAATTCTGGAAGGGATGTTAGGTCACATGGTGATTGGTTGATCAATTTGTCTGTGGTTGATTCTGATTCTGATTCCCTTTCAGATCCTGATTTTGATTTTAAAATGGTTCCTGATAGGACTCTTAGGGCCAGCTTGCGTGGGAAATTGTAGAAGCGAGGTGGTAGAAGAAGATAATCTGTTTAATTTTTGCTTGCTGCTGGTGTCTTCATCTGTTGGTTTTTCGTTTGTATGATTAATTACTGGGCTATGATGTGCTGGGGCTCGCACCATCGTCGACTCTCCTGTGGCAACCGTTGGTACCCCTTCTGGATGGTCCTTGAGGGGTCTCGAGGTGCTGGTAGTCTCGGTGTTCTACTGAGCCCTCTTTTTGGTTTGCCTTTATCTCGTTTGTGGGGTTTTTTGGTTAGTCCTTTTTCCTGTTACTTGTTGTTTTTGCTCACATCTGATGTAACCCTTTCAATTATTAATGAAATTTTTGTTCAAAAAAAAATTATATTTTTTATATTCCAATTTAAAAAATCTCTATCAATTAAAGATTTGTAGATATTATTTCTTATGGAAGAAGTCTAATTCTTCATTGAAGGTTTCTTTACTTGTATCAATGGCATTGTCTTCTATAATTATAATATGAGCAATTCAGTAAAATATGCATGATTGTGCATGTATGAGAATTAATCTTTGAATTATTCAAAATTTCCTTATTATTTTGAATTCCTTTTATTTTTAATCATTTAGCAATTCTTTTCTTCATTTAATAATCTCAATAATCAGAAAGAAAAAAAAAAGTCTTAAGACGTGTGATTTGAGTTAAATTTAATATTAGTTTTTGCATGCATTTTATATTAAATCATCTCTATGTATGTCAATAAACTATGCTTAATTGACTCCTGTTATATATGAATGGAGCATTTCTTTCTTATATCAATAAAATAATTTAGCCAAAAAATAATTAATTAATTTAGCACTCATCTTTATATATTTATAAAATTAGCACTTAAATTCTTGATCTTCCTAATTAAGATAATTAATATAGTTATATTAACATGATCAACTATTAATGATTTGATTTATCTTTTAGACCCACACATGCAAGTGTCAATAATTCAACCATTCATTATCTAAATATAACAAAAATATATAAGTCTTCTCATAATAAAATCAATATTAAAAAAATAAATAAAAGTCATAAATGGGTCCCACAATTACATAGATAAGATCCCATAAGTAATAACTAAATTAATAATTAATTAAGACTTGTCTATATATGACTTATTCACACTCACCATGTGAACCATATGTATGACTCAGTATTGCATATAAAAACAAAATATCTTATGTGTTTGAATTGTATTTTTTTCATGCAAATTAAGGTTTGGTTTGAAATGATATTTTTACTATTTTTTAAAATAATTTTTTAGTATAAAAATTAAATATTTTGTAGAGAGAGAGAAGAGAGAGAGAGAGAAGAAGAGAGAGAGAGAGGAGAGAAGCTGAAAAACTACTTTAAGAAGCAGCAAAAAAATAGTCCAAAACGAGGCCTAAGATAAAAAATCCTAATCCATGCATTCCATGTTTTTCTAACCTTTGCGTCGCTGTCTTTGTCAGCTCGAATTCCAAAACTGAAATATCAAATACAGACAAGAAAAGCATATATGTAATTCAAGTAAATAAGAACATGTAAATTAAGAGGCTTTGTGTTCACAAGAGACGAGACTGAATTACATTGATGAAATACAAAAAATCTCTTCGATTCCTGCATGATAGTAATTAAGCGATCTAATTTGTAATTTACAGTTTTGGTAGCATTGATAATTAGGAATTAAAAGATGAAGAAGATAAACTAATTAAGTACAATTAATTAATAATCACGAGCTAAGCCTCATCGATCATTGCATACTAATTAATTTGCAGAAGTAGTAGCTAGGGAACAAAGAATCTCATTCCTTCGATCCTCTTTGCTCTTCTAACGATAAATTAATATTTTTCTTCTCATTTTCCTCTGAACTCTATGAGCTAAGGAAGAAAAATCTAAGGGATAATGCTTCTCAGATCTTCTTCATATAGCTAGATTAAACTTGCGGCCATCCGCTCCATTATTGTATCATGACGCCTTAATTAATCACTTAAGGAAAAGCGGATGGAAGCGGGTTTAATCCTGCTGCAAGTACGTACTCCATCGATCTTCTTATCTATGATGATCAATCCTGGAACAACTCAGAAGCGTCACTTAGCGGCAAATCCACTAAATCCTGATGATCATCGCCTCCATTCCCGACGCTTAAATCGTCGAAAAGCCAGTTCTCGATGAAAGAGAGCGGCGGTGCAACGGCCGAGCTCTCTTTGCTCTCCTCCTGCAACACTGATCTGCCCGACGACTCAATCTTCACCGATCGAAAACCCAACTCATGAGTTGATCCCATCATTACTTTCCCCATTGGCGCCGGTGTTGTCGACTCCATGGTAGTCGTCTCGGAGCACACATTGCTCATCGAACCCAAGCTAACCCTACTTCTTGATTTCGGGGTGCTCTTCATCCAATTCTCAAGTAACCTAGAGATGTTCTCGGTGCTCGAAGCATAGGTGCAGGTGTTGGTCGGACCGACGAACGTCGGCGGCGATGGCGATTCGAGATTCATTGTGTCGAGGGATAAGGCCTCGGAGAGAGCTTGTTTCGCCATGTGGATGTCCGTTTGAAGCCTCCTTTCCCATTGCCCTTTGGAGACGGATTGATGATGGTTGTTCGAGATCTGGTTGATTGTTCGACCTCCATCCTCGCCGGAGAACTGAAGCTTCTTCAGCTTCTTCTTTAGATGAGTGTTCCAATAGTTCTTGATATCATTATCTGTTCTCTCTGGAAGGTAAGAGGCTATGGCTGCCCATCTATGTAAATTTCAACAATCATAAAATAAAAAGAAATTTTCAGTCTCATAATATTCAGAAGTAATTTGCAGTAATTTACAGTGTATTTTCGATAATATTAAGTGCACAGCAATAAATTTGACTCATTTATAAGGATTAATGGCGGCTTCTTTTGGTGATAATTACTGTTTTCAATGCCAAGTTTTCTGGACAACTATTAATGTCACATTATTTAAATCATTCCTATTATTAGATAAGAGTAACATTCAAATAATTATTTATATATTATATTAAATTGCAAGCTGCTTCGGCATAACTATTTTATTTTTTTTATTTTTTTAATGACACAGCAGAGAGATAAGGTTATGTATAAATAAGATTAGGTTAAAAAAAGTTTATTAAAAAAATAAAGATGATTAAAACCACGTGAATGTTGGAATTTATTAAATATTTATAATTAGTGTACGTTTTAAGTGCTATTTAAATAATAATCATCTGTTAATATAATCCGTTTAAGACAGTGCTCCTTTACTAAAAAATTAATATATGTTGTTCAAAAGAATATTGCAATAATTAAGGCTTTTAATACTATTTAGCAGACATCGATATATAATAAGAGAGAATTTTGGTGTTTAACTGAAAGCTTGAGTAAATCAAGCAAAAGATATATCGGCTAATTAATTAATAAAAGTACATGATTAGATGATAGAAAAAAGTTTTAATTAATAATTACCTGTTTCCAAGGAGTGCTTGAAGATGAATTATGAGCTTCTCCTCCTGATCTGTGAAGTTACCACGCTTGATTCCTGGCCTGAGATAGTTGGTCCATCTCAGCCTGCAGCTCTTGCTGCATCTCATCAAACCTGCAGCCCAAATTTACTGTAGGTTGATAACTTCATACACAACATAAAGCTTTGATTTGCAGAAAAAAAAAATCCATTTACTTGAAAAAACATGGCTGAAATAAGATATATTTTCATATACGAGTATAAATTTCAGCAAAATTATACAAAAAGAAACCATAAACAGAAAACATATGATATCGACACATGCAGGCGACCTATTCAATTGTGAGATCTAAATGAATATAGAACTCAAAAATACCTGTAGTCAGATCTTGTCCTGTACTTACAGTTTCAGAAACCCAAACTGAACTGTGAGATCTAATTGAAGAAATTAAGTGAAATTTGAAAAGAAGAAAAAAGCTCTAGCTAAGTACTTACCAGTATTTGTAGGAACAGCCCTCCAATTTCCAGGGCCATGCTCTTGTATGTAAGAGACAAGGATGATATCTTCTTCAGGTGTCCATGGACCTTTCTTAACCCCTTCCTTTTCGCAACAAGGAGGCCTTCCCATAGCACCTTTTTTCCTCTATTTGCGCTGATTAAGCGGAGGAGAAATAATATGTAGATATAGATCAAGAAAGCTAAGATTTCTCTTTTCCTTGTTTGTATTTCTTCTTTCTTCTTTGTTGAGCAGAGACAAAAGGCCTTAATAAAAGGGGTTGTTTCCTGTGTTATAAATACACAAGTGACCCTTGGGAAAGGGTCTCTCGTTAGCCTACGCTGACCTTAAAGAAGGATAGCCATGGGAGAGTAGAGCTGAGAAAACAGTGAGAGATGGAAAAGTCAGAAGAAGACAGCAAGGATCATTTACTCTTAGGTCTCCCTATAAAGTCAGCTTGCTCGGATGAAGTGAATGCATGGCCTCTCGCTCTCTCTCTCATATTGAATGTAGTTGCATAGGGAAAAAAACAAGACAGTGCATTTATAAGATGAGAGAGAGAGAAAAAGAATAGAGAAATTACTGTTTATTTGAAATTGAGAGATCGAGCGAGGGAGATTAACAGAGAGATGAGCGTGTTCACATTAGATGATGGTGATTTCATGCTTTTGGTTGGTAACAAGGAACTGTCGTTGGATACTTCTGTGTTTTTGAAACCAGTTTTGAAGCTTGTTGGATGCATGCCAAGGTGTGGGACATGCATGCAGTTACTTGTTGCATCATGATTCGTGCGGGGAGTGATGCATCATCATTCGTGCGGGGAGTGATGCAATGGTTAATTTGAGTTTTCATATGTATTTATAAATGGCCCTACAAATTTGGTAACATTTGCGAATATCTTTCAGTAGGTTTGAAAAAGCTGAAGTTTCAGTTGTTAGAACTATATGTCATTTATTTTCATAGAGAGAAAATTTTCACAGCTAAATACAAGAACTTCAGGTTAAAAAAAAAATAATAAAAAAATTTAGGACATAAATTTAATGTTAGTAAATTTATTTTAAGATCAATATAATTTGTAATTTCACAAATTAAATTTATGTATCACTCATTTACAGTAAAATAAATTAAATAATTTAAGGTTCTCCTAGAAAAGTTTAATGTTTTTGTTTTATAAAGCTTCTTTCTCAGTCACAAATAAAAATAAAAATTAAAATTAAAAGAAAAAATGCTTGAAAGACCTATCTTTCAAATACATATGATCTTTTTACTAATTTTTTTTCTTACCGTGAAAACAATAAAAAAGAATTAAGAAAAAAAAAAACACTTAAGTTGGTGGGTCAGAGCTCCCAAATAAATTAAGTTTCCTATTTCAAGAGGAATATTTAAATTGAATTACATAAATGATCATTTCTCATATGCATGTCAACAAAATCCCCATGATTATGCACCTATCTTGATGCATATTTGAAGAGGAAACTTTCAAAATTAAATTGAGGTAATCCAATCTTTAATTTCAGCAAGTTTATACTCAAACTGAATGTCTCGATGAGATAAACCAAAACACACTAAAATCGGTCTAATCCAAATAACCTCAAATCAATAACTTAAAGCATATTTGGATGCTCTAAGGCTTTGAATGGATGAATAAATCATATCCAAATATGGTCTGCTTATGGTTGAATCAAGCAGTTCAATAAGACAAATCCAACGAGCTCAAGATCACTTAATTTTGACATCATTAAGGCACTAAAATGTTGAATGAATGCTCTAGGGGTGTCAATATTTGACCCGACTCGAAAAATTCCAAGTTCGGGTCAACCCGTTTGCCAAAACAGGTCGAGTTCAGGTTTCATTTTTCAACCCGTTTACAAAATCGGGTTGGGTCGGGTTGACCAAGAAACCCAAAATCAATCTACAGGTTGACCTGTTTACAAAACCCATCCGCCGGCCGACAGCTGCTCGCATCGAGATCCTAAATACTTAAAAGCCTAGCGCGTCCGCATCCGCCTTCACAATGCAGGTTAGGGTTTAGGCACAGCGGCACCGCCACACCACATCTGGTCACACTACACACTCATGAGTACTTTGTCGTCCATCTACCAGCTGCTCACTAGCTAATAGTCCCAAGCCGTCAAGCCTACGCCCTACCGAGTTTGCTTGCACAACATAGCGCATATATACTTGAATGTTTCCGTACTCTGCACTGACAGGCAGCACAACAACACCGCTTGCAAGCCTTTTGCCATTTCTCATCTGCTAGACATCAGCTGCTGGCATTCTGAGTCTGCACTATCTTTGCTAGGTGCTAGCAATCCGAGTCTACACGGGTAAAGCCCGGGTTTGTGGGTTAGTTCGGGTCAAACTGTGACCCGTCGGGGTTGAGTATGAGTTAAAAATCCTAACCCATTTTTAAAATTAGATCGGGTTAGCTAGGTTCAACCCATTTTGACTCAGGTCAATATGGGTCGTTGATGGAGTACTCTAAATTTATCCTGAATCATTCTCATATTCATAAAGCATGCCACTTTTAAAATCTATAAGTAGATCTCCTCTTACCACACGAGGGAAGGGGCTTGGACTTTTGGAGGTTTAGACTACCGGCTAGAGACTCAAAAGAGCTTTAAGGCTTGAAGCATCCCCGAGCTCCACTCCAGCACCACCGTTGGCGAGCCCTTGCTATCTGTCGCTGTTGTTGGACCTCTACCCGACCATCTTCATCAGATCTCCATCCAACAGTCATCGTCGGGCCTTCGTCTGACCTCTATCACCCACCAAGTATTGTCCCTCTAACCATCATCGCTCACCGACTATGATCATTTCGACCTCTGTCATATGTCGACTATAGTCCCTTCGACCTATGTCGTACATCGACTGTGATCCCTTCAACCTCTATCACTCGCTACCTAACATAGTCCCTCTGACCTCTATTGCCAACTGATTATAGTCCCTCCTCCCTCCGACCTCATTCACCTGCCTACTATGACCCCTCCAACCATCGTCGTTCGTAGACTACAACCCCTCTAATAACCGTCGCTCATAGTCACTTCATTCCCTCTGACCACTGCCGTCCGTCAACTAACTATGTTCCTTCCAACCTTCGCCACCCGCTGACTACAGTCCCTTTCACCACTGTTGCCCACCGACTACGGTCCCTATTATTGAGATAGTTGCAACTTAATTTTTTGATTGTTGATATTTTTGTAATATATATATATATATATATATATATATATATATATATATATATATATATATATATATATATATATATATATATATATATATATATATATATATTATATATATATATATATATATATATATATATATATATTATATATATATATATATATATATATATATTTTTGATGATTCCAAATATTATTGCTTTGATTACAATTTCTCCTAACATATTTTGGATGCATTATTTTGTTTTTTGTGTGCACTAATATTTCAGAGAAATCATACTCCAGATTATTGAAGACTTCAAATCAGATCAGTTTAGGATTTATTATAAATGAAATCTGTATTTTTTCATTTTATTGAGTTTGAGAGAGTGTGATTGTAATTGAGTAACTGTGCACACATGCCGAAGGAGAGTTTAAAATTTATAATTTTTAAACTAATCATACTATACAATGTCATTTCGTACGGTACGATTTGTTCAATTATTTTCCCCTGTGAGCATTCAAATGAATAAAAAGTAGAAATTTTTTCTAAGTATGGATCGTACTGTATGATAACCCATTCATACGTACGCCATCTGGTGTACGAATTAGACATGTACCTTTTTGTCCCGACAAATTTAAAGTTTTTTTGAATGGTTCGTACCGTATGATGTCGTCATCGTACGTACGCCGTCTAGTGTACGAGTTGGACGTGTCCCTTTTCGTCTAGACAAACTTAAAATTTTTTGAACTGTTCGTACCGTACGATGTCGTCATCATACATACGCCGTCCAATGTACGAGTAAGACGGGTTCCATTCCATCCACACGAACTTGAAAATTTTTTGAACGATTTGTACCGTACGAGTCGTCATCGTACGTACGCCGTCTAGTATACAAATTGGACGGGTCCCTTTTTGTCTTGACAAACTTTAAAATTTTTTGAACTGATCGTACCGTACAATATCGCCATCGTACGTATACCATTCAAAGTACAAAATTGTGGGGTCTGTCTTCATCCTGACGAAGATTAATTTTTTTTTTAACTGTTTGCACAGTATGAACTAGGTTAGCATTGGACGATCCTCGTGTACAAAATCATTTTGTACCGATTCACAATAGGTTCGTACGCAATAATTTTTGAACTGTTCGTACGTAAGAACATATGATCATACTGTACGATCGTACTCGCTCAAAATAGAAAATTTCAATTTTCTAGACAGTTTTTCGTGTCTTTCATATAAAAAGTCCTTTAAAACTAATGTGAAAAGAGTTACTCTTCATGATTTTTCAAGGACAAAAGAAAGAGTGAGTGTTGGAGAGTGTTTAAGAGAGATTTCTTGCAGGTGCAGTGTGAAGGGTGTAGAAGAGTTCTCTCAGGAGAACTTAGATTACCGAATACAAACAACAAGAAGGAGCTAGTAAAGACAAGAAGGAAATATTATTCATCTTCTTTCACAGAGATAATACATGACTATTTATAGAAACTGTTTACTACGGTACATAGTCAGCTACAGATGTCTTTGGTTTTCCTGTTGCTGTGTAGCTTATTTCCTCTAATATCCCCCGGCAAACTCATGGGTCGCTGAGTGACCGTTAGTTTGGCTCTGAGTTGATGAAATCTGGGTGTGGTGAGAGCTTTGGTGAATATGTCAGCAGTTTGGTCTATAATGCTTATGGGAAGAAGCCTTATTGTCTAAATTGGATATGATCTCGGAGAAATCTGTGATCTATTTCAATATGCTTCGTCCGAGCATGAAACACCGGGTTGTTTGCAAGTGCTATCGCGGAGGTGTTGTCGCAGTAGATATTCGTAGGTAGAGCTTGCGAAACTCCGAAGTCCAACAAAAGCCTTCGAAGCCAGATTACATCCGCAGTAAGTGCCGCCATTGCTCTGTATTCTAATTCCGTTGACGATCGGGCCACCGTGTGTTGTTTCTTAACTGTCCATGAGATGAGAGATTGTCCCAGAAAAGAGAAATATCCAGAAGTTGATTTGCGCGAGATAGGGTCGCCTGCCCAATCAGCATCTGAAAAAGAAATGAGATGTAGATCAGATTTGAGAATCGGAATGCCGTAGTCAGACGTACCTTGAATGTATCGCAGTAATCGTTTGAGGAGATAAATGTGTTGAGTATCTGGTTGATGCATGTGTTGAGATAGTTGATTTACACTATACGCAATGTCGGGGCGCGTAAGTGTTAAATATTGTAAGGATCCGGTAATTTTGCGATATGTGTTCACGCCTGAAAGAAACTTGTCCGTTGGTGGATCCAGAGGAACTTTGGTACACGTTGGATTGGAGATATTGTTGCAGTTTGTGAGTTGTGCAGATTTTAGGATGGACCGTGCATAAGGTTGCTGCGAGAGAAAGAATTTGTTATCAAATCTGTCTATGGTTATACCGAGAAACGTATGAGCTTTCCCTAAATGCTTCATTGCAAACTTGGCATTTAATTTGAGCAGAATTTGATCCATGATACTTGTGTCGTTTCCAGTCAGAAGAACATCGTCCACATATATTAGCATGTATATTTGAGTGTCCTGTTTCCGAAAAAATAAGAGAGATGGGTCTGCAGAGCTGTGCGTGAATCCTATGTCCACTAGTGTCGATGTGAAGACATTGTACCACTGGCGCGGAGCCTGCTTGAGACCGTATATTGCCTTGTGTAGACGACACACATAATCTGGATTTGTGGTGTCTTCAAAACCACGGGGTTGTCTCATGTACACTATTTCATCCAAATTCCCATGTAGAACAGCATTCGCCACATCTAGTTGTTGAACTTTCCAATTGTTATTTAATGCAATAGCTAGGAGAATACGAATCGTCGGAAGTTTGGCAACGGGGCTGAATGTCTCTGTATAGTCAAGACCGAATTCTTGATTATTCCCTTGTGCCACAAGTCTTGCTTTATATTTGGCAATGGAACCATCCGCATGAGTCTTTGTTTTGTACGTCCATTTGCAACCAAGAACTGACGAGTTGGGTGGTCTAGGTACCAAACTCCATGTGCCTTGATGTTGAAGCGCATAAAATTCTGATGCCATTGCATTCTTCCAGGTCACATGTTTGCTTGCTCTGATACCATGTAGAAGAGTTCTCTCAGGAGAACTTAGATTACCGAATACAAACAGCAAAGAGGAGTAAAGACAAGAAGGAAATATTATTCATCTTCTTTCACAGAGATAATACATGACTATTTATAGAAACTGTTTACTACGGTACATAGTCAGCTACAGATGTCTTTGGTTTTCCTGTTGCTGTGTAGCTTATTTCCTCTGATAAAGGGTTCACAAGGTTACTCAAAATTAAGGATCTCTGTGTATTTGTTTACCACTATTATTTTCTTCTTTCTAGTTGCTCGTGAGAAGATCTTTGAAGAAGATCAGGTATTCTATCGACACTAACGACGGTAACCCTACTTCTTGATTGCACTCCTCTGTCTTATATGTGTATGTATGATGTATCTTTGTACAAAGCTAAGACACTAAACCTTATATCTCTCTACCGCCGCGAATATTCTGACGCACAACAATTTCATTTTTAATCTAAAAAAATTTAACAGCCCATTATTTAAATATTTGTGCATTAATATATTTTTCATTTATTTGATATAGAACTAAGCCAACACTCTTATAGCGTTTACACGTTTATCTTATTTTCTTCAGCTATACCTCTAAATTTTAATAATTTTTGATATAAAGAAAAAATTAATAAAGATTAAAACTTAAAAATTATTTTGACAATTTTATTGGATTAAGGAGTTGGAAGATTCTACCCAATTTTTTTAGTCATTTAATTTTTTCTTAGAAATTTCTAGTATAGACTCTTCAACTCTAGAGACATTTTCATAGTTTCTTAAATGTTAAAATCATAATCTTGCAAAAATACTCCAAATTTTTGGTTATTGGGACTGATATGAGTCAATGAGGTTGGTTTTGAGCTTTAAAATCCTCTTAATTGAAGCATTTTAATATATTTTGACTTATTTTGATTAATCTCCATTATATGAATGAGATGGTTAAATGTCATATCTTATGTGGTCTCTAAGCCATCAATTTTGATTAGGTGCTATAAGACTTAGAGGGCTGAATAATCTATTTAGTTATTGAGTAAAAAGCTGATTTTCATTCAATTTTGTTGGAATGTAATTTCTGGTGAAATATTTGAGTAATTAAGGCTTCGTTTGGAACGGTTTTCTTACTGTTTCTTAAAGCAATTTTTTAGTACATCAAATAAAATTTTTATACTAAAAATTTGTCTTTGGCTTCATTTGGGACGGCTTTCTTACTGCTTATCAAAACAGTTTTTCAATACAAAAATTGAAATTTCGCACTTAAAAGCTGATTTAAGAAGTAACAAAAGACCGTCTTAAATGAAGCCTGAGTGATGAGATTATTTACTTAAAACGACTTGATTTGAGTTGTTGTTTGCTCTGTGAAGCAATCACGTTTCTTTTTAGAAAGTTTAGAGACCAAATTGCAACATTTTAAAGTGATTGTTTTGTTGTGGGACTGATTGATCTGCCCATCAGAAGATGATATGAACATATATATGAAGAGTCACTTTCGATTTTGTCAATCTGACTAGTTGATGATGAAGGAAACTTTGGAAGTTTTTCAACTTTTAAAACCTCCATTCCCCTTCAAATTATGGCTACACTTTTATGCCATCCAAGATATGGGGGCAAGGAGAATGTGCTGATTTGGGGGGGAACATAGGAAGGTGTTAATGGGTCTTGTGAATCACTCTTGTATTTTTTTTGGATATCATTATCATATCAAAAAAGATGTGTAATGTGATGACTTTGACTATCTATAATTTGCACATGTTTATGGTTTTAAAAATTTGGGCTTTCTCATTACATCAAGAAAAGCAGGTATTGTTGCTTCCATTCGTGAATATTTGTGATAACTATTTCGGGGATGTAATAATTTTTTATGTCTATATTGTTTCAAGAGAGACATGTATGACACCATGGCTATCTTAGCTCTCTTGGGTCATTGGACATCCAAGACCCTTTCCTTGGTCAAGCTAGGCAAAGTTGAGTGGTAGGAGCGAGGAGAAGACAGATATAATGAAACCACAAACGCCGCTATTTTCCAAGAAAGACAAGTTAAGCGGTAGAAGTTAGGAGAAGAGAGATATAATGAGACCCAATTTGAGTTTAAGAGACTCTTTCGAAAGCTATAGAAAAAAACAAACATGCTTGTTCCACGCAAAAATAACTCCAAGACCATAGACCAGGAGCGGATCGATCCAGCCCATTTTTTTAGGGTGGGTAAACTCTTGCGGTTGCGAAAACGACTTGATCTTGCGAGTTGCGAACGATGGAATGAGAGAGCTTCGAGCCTTCAATTGCGATTCTGAGAACGACATGAGGCGGTATGGGCTAAACTGACGTACAATTAATAAATTTAGGGCGAAAAAGTTCTTTGAGTTGGGGGGGGGGGGGGGGGGAGCAAAATTCTAAAAAAGCGCTCTCTAATGAATAATTTTTTTTTTTTAGGGAATGCCCACCCTCACTTGACCGTCGATCCACCTATTTTCGTAGGCGTTTTTTTTTTTTGTAAACAACGACCGTACTAGTGACTTTTTTTTAGGGATGCTTTGCTAAGTTGTTACAACGAATATTCCACATGAATTTTTTTTGCTAGAAACCTAAATCTACTAGAATTTTTTTTTATTTATTTATGGTCATTTCAGTCATTTTCAGTCAAATTTAATGACATAATTGTATGATTTATTTAATTCACAAATTTCCATTGAGTCACATGGTTTGAATAATATTTTCATATGCTCATTTATATCCATAGTTCTCCGCATAGAAAAAATTCTCCTTTCATCATAATGTCTGCTTGGTTTGTATACACGTATATATCATTCATTATTCTGATGCTAAAAATAAGATGCGTCAATTGTGCTCAATTAATGAAGAAAACGATAGGATTACCTGGTACTTGAACAGCCCTAAAAAATGTCCTTAATGTACACATACCTTTTATTTTTATTAAAAAAACTTATTTATCAAACTTTTAATAAGTATAATTATCTCTATTAAAAGTCATGATCTCCCTATAATTGTCGGATTGGCCAATAACAGTGAAAATTAAAGCTAGTAATAAGTTATTTAGTTATCATTGAAGTTTCTAATTAAAGTCTTGTGTGTTTTCTTGGCGTGTGAATGCCTGTCAATTAAAAATTATATATTTTAAGTACTATGAATATAATTTTCTTTCAATCATATATATTTTAGTTATGTTTAATATATATAATTTATTTTAGTAGGCAACGAATCTTGATATACATTTGAACTAAAAGTTTTTAAAATTAAATTGATGATCATCTAAGCTCTTATTTCAATAAATAATAGTCAAATTGAATATCTTAACATGATAAACTAAATGATATTAAAAGTGATACAATCCGAGTTTAAATGAGTTTAGATCAAGCAATGGAATCATAATTAAAAATTTTAAGTTAGTAATTGCATAACTATATGGTTTACAAATCTTGCATGCTTATAGTCAAGCTGAACATCTTGATGAGACAAATCCACTAAATCAAGTATCACTTAATTCTGACAATATTAAAAAACTTGAATGCTGAACAAATACTCTATGATTAAGTGAATCTATAAGGATGTTTTAAATTTTCTCTATATTTATGAGTCATGCCGTTTTAACAAATTTATAAATAGGCACTGCTCTCTTTATAATGAGGGGTATGGAGCTTGAATTTGAGCTTGATTTTCAAGAGAGCCCAAAGGCTTTAAGAATATCAGAGCTTCACTTGAGCATCACCACTGGGATATTGTTTGCCATCGTTGCCAGACTGTTGTCAAACCATTGAGCGACCGCCATCGTTAAACCACTACTAAAGTAAAACTATCACCCAACTATGGTCGTTTGACTACCATGTCGAGCTGTGATCTTCCCACCTTGCCCGACTACAATTCTCTGACAACTGTTATTCAACCTCAAACCACGGTTGCTCCATAACAATCCTCTTGTAATAACCCAAAAGTTTAAAATATTTATTTTAAGAAATATGAAAAATTTTATCTAGTAGGGACGCTGAGCTCTCTATTATACAGTAACTCTGGGGTGACATGCAGCATAGCGAAATTGGCTCTTGGGAGCCATGAAGTTAAACACTAAAAGTTTTTTTTTTATATATTTTTTTATAAATATCCCTCCCCCACCACCCCTTTCTCAATTCATTTGGCTGGTCGGGAAAGGAAAGAAATGAGAAAAATAAGGTAAGGGGGAGAGAAGAGGAGAGAGAGAGAGAAGAGGAAACACTACGGGAAAAACGTCATTTTCCGGTGGACATTTTCGTCGGAAAATGGCCAAAAATCCGTCAGAAAATGACATTTCCGGCGGATTTCCGACGGAATTTTTTTCGCCAGTTACACGCGAGTCGGAAAAGGACTTCCGGAGCAAAATAATTCGCCGGAAACATTTCCGACGTATTTTCCGCTGGAAAATATCTCAGTCGAATTTTTAATGCGTCAGAACGTCAAGAAAAAAAAAATTCAATTACAGCCTACCGCTACTCCAGGACCCCATCGGCCCGCGGTGGACACAGCGCTGAGCGCTGAAGCCACGGTTGCTGGCCCGCGTGAACCGCCCCGCCCGAGCCGCCCCACAGCCTGCCTTGCCCGCCACCATGAACCCACCGTGGGCCAGGCTTTCCGCGTGAAGCATGGACACACACATGCCTTCGGCGGGGTTCGAACCCCGCCCCTTCCTGTCCACGCGCGGAAGTCCCGCGTCATCTGCCAACTTGTCAAGAAACCAAATCCTGTTAAATGCGTTACTTTTTTTTTATTTAAACTATTACGTATTATTTAAGAAACCAAAATCTGTTATTTTAACTTATATTAGACGTAATATTTATTTCTTTAATTAAATAAATTTATTTTAACAAAGACTTATTAATGTAATTTAACAATTTATTATTAATTTAATAAATTTAAGTTAATAATATTTAAAATTATTTAATTTAAGAAATAATTATTAATTTAGTAACTTTTTATATTATTTTAAAACACTTTAAAATAAATTATTGAAGTTATTAGTAAATTATTTATTATATTAAAATTAATTATAATAAATTTTCAAATTATTTATTTTCATAAAATTTTAAATTTGCCGGAAATTCCGCGGAAACTCTGCCGGAAAAAATCCGCCGGAAAATCCGTCGAAAATTCTGTCAAAAAAATTTGACCTCTATCCGTCGGAAATGCGCCGGAAAAACCGCCGGAAACAATTCCGCCGGAACTCCGCCGGAAAATTCCGCCGGTAATAGATAGTTTTCCTGTAGTGAAAAAATTTTCAGGGCTTTTCACCTATCGTTTATGTTATGTATTTTATTCTAAATGAAGTAAATAATTATCCTCTTGTAACTCTTCAAGATCAAATTTTGAAAGAATTGCCAATTTTAAACTATTAATTAACCAACTAGAACTTTTATGAATTCATCAATATAAATCAATCCAGCAAAAGCAACTGTATATATAGACACACACACATCAAAATTCATGTGTAATAGGCAAGAGTTCAATCCATATATTCATTGGTCTAAATTTTAGCTCTTGACTACAAAATATAACTATAGAAAAATGCTAATTAATTACAGGCAAAATATCTGCCTAAATATGGTAGATATGTTTCTGAAAAATATTATTCGATGGGATTTATTTTCCTATGCATATTTTATCAGCTTAAAAATTTTCATCGGAAATCCAAAAGAAATGTGATATTTTGACTGAAATTGGTCGATTTCTAATAGAAAATGCTGCCATAAATCAGTCAATTTGTTGAAGTGGATTAAAACTAAAGAAAATACAAAAAATAAATAAAATATGAAACCCAGATCTATCCTCACTCCACTAGATCCCAACCTCTTCTTAAAAAATACGTAAAACTACAAAGTGCACTTACAACTCAAACCATATGAGTGCTTCAATGATTTTATTGGCCTTCTCAATGAAATAAATATAGGAGACAATTTAATCCCCACAGATTTGTATAAAATAAGGGAATTAATATCCAAATTGGGTCTCACATCTACGAAAATTAATTGTTATATAAATGGTTTTATGCTATACTACAAGAATGATTCGATAAAAGTTTATTATTGCACCTGCAATGCGTCGCGGTTCAAACCTAACTCGGGAAGACAACATCGTCAAAAAAACTAGTTGGTGTATTTTGAACATATGAATGTGAAAGTACTTGTTTTTTATATTTTATAGATTGTTTAACCGGTTCAACTTTATGTTTACCTATGATTAAAAGTTTGTGTATTATATGTTTTATGTTTTGAACTATCTAAAAAAAAATGTTTTGAACTATCTAAGCATCTGATTATAGTGGATATTAGTGTATTTTATATATTATGTTTTGAACTGTTTGAGTATATATTTTTCGTTAGCTGCTGCAAGTACAGGTGGAAATGTGATTGGATAGAGGGGTGTTGTCAATTTTTTTTTTTTTAAATGCTATAGATTTCCAATGGCTAACCAACGGTTTAGCCGCCGGAAACTTCGATACTGGATGAGCGGTAGGCCAGTGTCTGTCTAGCGGTTAACCTGCAATCATTGTGCTGACTTTTTCCGGCGATTTTCCTGCTGTTTTGACAATAGTAATTTCTGGATGTTATAGCCCACAGGAAACTGCCGGAAAAGCTTACTACTGGAAATAGGCCGCCGGTTGTGATTTCCTATGCGGTTTATTCAGATGCCCTTTAAGGTGTCGTAAAAGCGCCGGAAGTTTTATTAACCGTCGAAAAATTGATACTTTCAGCTGGTAATAGACGATTTTCCTGTAGCGACTCCATGGTTCATACCTACACATGCACTTGCGCGTGCACCTACAGCTGCACCTGTGCAACCATGTTCGCAGCCGCGCGCTCTCCGGAAAAGCCCCCCAAGCCCCAGTGTTTGTGCTCACTAGTTCGTGCAGACCCCTGGTTCGTTTGGTGGACAAGCGACCATGGAGCCAAGCAATTTCGTCTCTCTCGCTCATAGGCACAAGCCACGCGGGTCAAGTCAAGTCAACCCGACAACCCTTACAAGTCAGGTTTGGGTCTAGTTTCAAGACTTGTTTATCAAACCAAGTTAGATTTGGGTCAACCCCATTTGGACCCTAGTCGATTTCAAATTTGATCCGAACTCGACCCGAATTTCGCTTTTGACACCACTATTTAAAGTTATTAGGTTCAATTTGTTATTTCATAAAAAAAAATGAATTAAGCAAAATTAAAAGTTTCCAAGAACTCTAACATGGATCTCATTTATCTAATAAGAACTTCAACCATGAACTTTCTTCACATATAAAATTTTCATTGTAAATTTAGAAAACAGTTTGAGTGTAATCAGTAAACACAATTAGAACATGTAAGAAATAAATCATCTTAGAAATAGCAATGAAGCTTTATATATTTTTAGAGTAAAAAAACTCCTTTTTATTATCATCTCCTATCTTCCAACAACCTCTGCCTCCAAAACATCAAAAGACTCCATCATTCAGAGTCAAGAATTCCTTTTAATATTTTTTATCCTTCACCCTCATGTTAGAAACAACAAAGAGGGAGACATGATTAAATTTTTTTTACTTTACCACAAAAGAGTGGCTAGCTCAACCTAATTCGATAGATGGTAGTTCTTCGGTTCCTCCAAGCAATGTGTGCAGCACGAGAATTGAGAAGGGATCTCAAAAAAGGGGGACGGGGGCACAGGAGGGCGTCCCGCATCTTTACACGTGTGGCATGCGTAGTGCGAGCCCTAGCTAGTTGGGTGGGCAAAATGATATACTGAAGGGAGCAAGTTGCATAATTGCCCACCCATAATAACATAAAAGCAAAATTTAAAAATGGCTATTTTTCACCTTTGACATTACGTAGATTCACCCTAAATTTTCATCCTGGAATTTGTTCTATAATGCTAATGTCTATTATAATGTATCAAAGTTTTTTCTAATCACGAGAAACAATCATTTATAACCAATAGCAAACACTACCAAAATCATTTTAGCTATGTCACACCCCATATTTTTTCATTTTCGAGCTTTCTACGTTAAAATTCAAGCATCTCTTGCAACTTCTATCTTATTATGTTTGTGTATTAAAAATTAGTTCAATTCGAAGACAATAAGCACTCTAACTCTACCACCGCAAATCTTCTTGCATATTATGTGTAGTCTTAATTATCTAAATTAATGTTGGGACATGTATAATAAAGTTCATAAACGATGAAACATGAAAGCTCATCGAACCATAGAGGAATCAATTAATGACCATCACGATCGCAAGAAATATGCTGTACTCAATTTCTTTGTAGCACAAATAGAAAAAATTTCGGAGTTTAGTTTATTTCTTATTCATGGCCACACAATTGCGTAGATGTTAATAAACTAAACAAATGCAAAGATTTTTTTTTAAAGAAATTCTAACAAAAATTAAATCTTTCTCATGTTTTATTTGAATAAATGATTAAATATTATTTTTTCCTACAATTTAATTTGAAAATATTAAAAAATGTGTACAAGTAAGCATTTTTTTAGTTACATGAATAATAATAATAATAATAAATATAAAATAATTTAGAATTATGATTTTTTATAAGAAATTGCTCGTAATTAACATTTTTTTTGTTAATATTATTATGTTTTAGAGATTTTAGTTGTTAAAACGAGCATCTTCTTAGCATGGACCCTAAATCATTAATGCTGGAAATTAATGATCTGTCCTTTGTTTAACAAACAAATAAAATTAACAAATCTAAGGGTTGTTAAGTTATAAATGCGAAACCGAAATTACTGTGTCCGGTTCATTGTGAACAATGTTGCTCCAATTCTTTTTAGTTTAGAGAAATCAAGCAAAAGATGGATATATTTGATTAAAAAAGGAGGAGAATATACTTTAAGAAATTATAATTTAGGTGAAGGCGAAGTTACAAAGTATGGATCTCTAGCTTGGCCTCATATGGATATAGTAGAGAATGCTAACGAAACAATGGAAGATAATGACAATACTTCAAAGATGGATGTGTTTTAGTAGATGTTAATGTCATTAACAGACGTCGGTGGTCAGAAATCTATTATTGAATGATGGCGGTTGAGTAATGACAATCTGGCGATGACAATCAAGTGATGATAGTCGGGCAGTGCTGATTGAGCAATGATTGCAAGGTGACAACAATCAAGTGATGACAATAGCGTGGTGTCTGTTGAGTGATGTCTGTCAGGTCATGATGACAATCAAGTGATGACAATCAGGTATTAAGGATCGAGCAATGGCTATTTCTACTGATCATATAGTGTCGGCAATCAAGTAAAGCTTTAGAAACAAGATATTTTGAGATCTCTCATCTCTCTCCAATTTCAAGTCATTTTCTTGTGAAAAATATTGGTATATTTATATTTATTAAGGAATGAAAGTTTAGTAATTTTAGTCATAATCTCCAAAAGCTTTGTCAAATGGCATATGTTAACTCTCTTAATCATATACCGCTCCTTAAGCATTTGAATATCTTAATGAAATCCAAATTGATCGAGTGATCTTTGACTTGTTGTATTTCTCAGATCAAATTTCTTGTTTTAATTATAAGTACTCAAGAAATAAACATTGGTTAGTTATCCCATTAAATAGCATAATGAAAACTTTTACTATACTTCAAGTGCTTCATAGTTGTTCGGTTTGACTCAAACTTAAAATATTTTTCATGTTGTTAGCTTTGATTTGTCGAGATGATTGTTTTGATGATCCTCCCTTTAACAAACCTATCCGTAAATATATTTTTTTATTTTTTATTTTACGTTGATGTAGTAGAGGGCTCTCCCTCTTAGTCTTGAACATAAATCCTCTAAAAATTGCATATTAAAAATTCATACATTATGTAGCATTAACATTCTTTTAATGGCTAAGATCTATATTTAATAAAGGCTTATGTAAAAAAATATTTCTCATTAATAAACGCTTATTATATATATATATATATATATATATATATATATATATATATATATATATATATATATATATTGTTGCGTCCTAGAGTATTCACGGCGGTAGAGAAATATATAGTTTAACATCTTAGCATTGTATGAAGATCCAGCACAAAAGCAGATTAGATAGAGGGTGTAGTGTTTATAAGAAACACCAGTGTTTTTACATGGAAACCCCCAAAAAAGGGGGGAAAACCATGGGGCCTAACCTAGTTTGAATGAATCCACTAGTATTTGTAGTTGATTACAAATGATTAGGCCCTTCCTTGGGAGAAGGCATTGGCTTGATGTCACAAATGCACATCATATAGAGCGCATTACATGGTGGGAGTTACAATAATCAACATAAACTTGTTTGGTCAGCAGGACCATAGTTTATAGGATAGAGGTCGAAAAGACCATAGTAGGCAGGAGCCGGGGTCAGAAAAACCATTGTCTAGCGATGTAGGTCGGAAGGACTAGAGTATACAGGAGACCTAGGTCAGAAAGACTGTTGTCTGGCGATGTAGGCCTGAAGGACAGTAGTAAGCGACGGAGGTCGGAAGGACCATAGTCGGTAAGAGACAGGGGTCTGAAAGACCATAGTTGATCGGAGATCGGGGATAGAAAGACCGTTGTAATAGGGAGGTACTGGTAGAACTCTAGAAATCAGGTGGTGGCCCGACAGAAGTTCGGACCTCATGTGTTGGTCTGACAGAAGTCCGAACCTCAGGTGGTGGTCCGGCGGAAGTCCGGGCCTTAAGTAGTGGTCCTACGGAAGTTCGGACCTTAAGTGTTGGTCAGACAGAAGTCCGGGTGTCCGGTGGTGGTCATGTAGAAGTCCGGGTCTCAGGTGGTGGTCCGCCAGAAGTCTAGGCCTCAGGTGGTGGTCCGACAGATGTCCGGGCCTTAGATTCCGGGCCTCAAGTGGTGGTCTGGGGGAAGTTCGGGCCTCAGGTGGTGGTTCGGCAAAAGTCCGGGCCTCTGTTGGTGGTCTGGCGGAAGTCAGGACCTCAGGTGGGGGAAAGGCAGAAATTCGAGCCTCAGAGGGTGGTCCGGCAGAAGTATGGGCGTCACATGGTGGTCTGGGAGAAGTCTGGGCCTAAGGTGGTAGTCTGATGGATGTCCGGGCCTTAGGTGGTGGTCCGAAGGAAGTCCTGGCCTCAGATGGTGGTTCGACGGAAGTCTTGGCCTCGGGTGGTGGTCCGGTGGAAGTCCGGGCCTAGGGTAGTGGTCATGCAGAAGTTCGGGCCTCAAGTGGTGGTTCGGCAGAAGTTCGGGCCTCATGTGGTGGTCCTGCGGTGGTCTGGGCCTCAGGTGGAGGTTCGGTAGAAGTCCGGGCATCATGTGGTGGTCTGGCTGAAGTCTGGGCCTCAGGTGGTGGTCCGGTAGAACCCAAGGCCTCAAGTGGTAGTTCGGTGGAGCTCAGAGCCTCATGTCGTGGTTCGGCGGAGTAACGACGTCAGGCGGTGGTCCGGTGGAGGAGAGGGCCTCAAGTGATGGTCCGGCGGAGCTCAGAGCCTCAAGTGGTGGTCCGATGGAGTTCAAAGCCTTAGGTGGTGGTTCGCCAGAGCAACAACATCAGGCGGTGGTCCGGCGGAGGTGAGGGCCTCAAGTGGTGGTCCGGCGGAGCTCAGACGGTGGTCGAGGATGAGCTTTTTCCTTCTCTTCCTTTTCTTCTCTTCTTCTCTTCTTGCTTGGAACCTCCTCTTTCAAGAGAAAGGAGTGGTCTATTTATATATTTTTATGGAGTGGCATGGCCCGTAAATAGGTAAGAGATGGGGAGTGGTTGGATGGACGGCCGATATTAAATCTCTTGATCGAGGATTGTTTGATGGACGTTTGGATGCCTTAGTGATGTCGGAATTTGGTGATCTTGGGCTCGTTGGATTTGTCTCGTCGACCCGCTCAATTCTACTATAAGCACGTCATATTTGAAAAACCGTTTGGCAATCCAAATTGTTGTTAGAACCCTGCAACATCGTTTTGGACCCTTGATTTGGACCCATTTGGGCTTAGATTGAATCAATTTTGGTGTCGTTGGATTTGTATTTCCGAGACGTTTAGTTCGACTATAAGTTTTCTGAAATCGGAGTTCGTATGATCCCAATTTTAATTTCGGAAGTTTCCCACTTGATTTTGCTTCGAGATTCGTGCCCGATCCAAATAATGTTTTGATGACGAATCATATATATATATATATATATATATAATGATTATCATATTTATCAAAAGAATATTTAAATAAAATTGTATATCCTTCTGGATATCTTCAATAGGTTATATAACTTATATCTAAGTACCAAACATAAGATAAATATTTGAGCTGTCGGAGGCAGCCCCCTCATTACCGTTGAATATTATTTAAGTATATATATGTACCGTATTTAAAACAAATATATATAGTACACACGATACCCAACGATGGATACATTTATGTTTTGTTTTATTTGTATTCTTCGTTATCGTCATCAACATCATAGTCGTTAGTCTTATCCAAATCACTTTAGGGTTTGCTTTTGCAAATTATACTTCCTATTACTCTTGAGGAACGCCATGTTGCTGGTGTTTTAAGTATTTTAAAGAAAGTTATCATCTTTAGTTGTCATCATCATTGCCTCCGGTCGATGCCATCACACTCGGCCGTCATCATCCTTACCCTGCTAACCACTGCTGTCATTACGGGTGTCAAAATAGGTCAACGAGTTAGGTTCCGATCTGATCCGAAATTAACTTGACGCGAAACTGATCATCCCAAACATAAACTGTTTAATAAACATTTCAATAAATTGTGCTTGAACTCAACCAACTAGCAACCCGAATCTAACATGCTAAACCTTTTTAAATAAAAACATATTTTTATTATCTTATTAATCATAAATTTTAGATTAATTTATCAATAATGAGAAGATTATATCAATAAATAAAAAAATTAAGAAAAAAAATATTGAATTGGTCAAAATCAGGTTTATGGGTCAACCCAAACCCAACCTAGAAATACACGATCTAAACCCAATCCATTTATTAAACATGTCAACCAAACCAAGATTTTTCAATTCAGATTGGGGTCAGATCTTTTATTGACACCCCTAGCCGTCACCATCGTATACAATAAACAAAAAAAATATTTTTAAAATATTAAATACAATTTGTTTTATGCCAAAATATATATAAAAAAAAATGAGGATTGAGCTGTCCAAATACTGATCATCTCTAGCTAATAATTAAAATTTTAATACCGGTTAGAGTCATAGATGTGATGAGTTCTCCATGTCACGTGAATAATAACTGTGCCTTACCAATATAGAGGAATAGCAAGATCAACCTCTTTTGAAAAGAATCATATTATTGGATCCATATTAAATAGTCAATAAACAGTACTCAATTGAGGATGCACTGACTATTAATTCCTTCTTTCTAGGCTTTTAGCGTTCATTTTTATATAATTCATTAAAAGAAGTTGTTGGTAGAAATTAATGAGTTCAAGCCATTCACACAATTGTAGGAGAAGAAGAGGAACAAAAAAAAAGAGAACAAGAGATAAAAATCAAGAGATGTTCTATGATTCTTAAAATTAGGTCATTTTTTCAATGAGATCAAGGCACTAACTTCACCATGTTAAAAAAAAAAGAGAGGTTGAGGAGGAATAAGAGATCCTCCTCCTAATAACATCCAATTTTGAAGTAACATGAGTATATATGTAATCGTTGAAGCAGGAGAAATCATCGGAAATTGTTGGAGATATCTGACATTATGAGCAATGTAGGCGGAGGATAATTTTTTTTGCAAAAGAAGAAGATATGGGAAAGAGAGGAGTATTCGTGTATTTTTATGATCAATCGATGACTCTGTTGAACGAGAGAGAGAGAGATATGAATCATGACTAAGGCTTTGTTTGGGATAGCTTTCTCACTGCTTTTTTAAAGCAGCTTTCTATTTCAAAATTTTTAATTTTTGAACTAGAAAAATGATTTAAGAAGCAGTAAGAAAGCCATCACAAACGAAGCCTAAATGCTAAGCTTTTTAAATTGTGGACATATCTTAAAGCAAATCCTAAATCTCACTACAGGAAAAATGTCAAATACCGGCGGTTTGCACCGGCGGTTTATGGACCGTCGGTATTAGCCGCCGGAAAACCGCCGCAAAAATAAACCGCCGGTAACACGCCGTCGGAAATGGTTTCTTACGTCATTTTTTCCGACGGTTTACAAACCGCCGTTAGACCGCCGGTAACATTAAAAATCGCCGGTAAATCTAGACTAACCGCCGGAAAAAACCGCCGGTTTTCAGCGTTTTTCCTGTAGTGTCTTAAGGATCCCTATGATGATTACCCTAATTATATGAGTGGTATAACCATTTCAACTTGTAACATTTTTAGAATGGATTTTTTACCAAAAAATATTGCATGTGAGAATTATTATTGACCTTAGCAATTTTATCTTTTTTTTTTTAAATATTTTTTAATCATCCACGCAATCACATAAGAAAGAGAAAATGATATTATTCAATTAACATTTAAATTGTTTATAGGTAAATTACATTTATACAATTTTTTTTTACAAAGTAATAAATGTTTTCTTTTGAACCTTCGTTACATAAAAAATCTTTCTCTACTTAACTGAATATGATTTTGTTTGGGATACCTTTCTTACTGCTTCTTAAAATAACTTTTTAGTACTAAAAAACTGCTTTAAGAAGCAGTTAAAAAGCCATCCCAAACAAAGCCTGTGTCCACTTTTTAGTACTAAAATGATCTCATTCTTCTAATTTGATACCTTTATATATAACAAAAACATGATAACATCAATCCCACACATTACTTAGCTACATAAATGAAGATCAATGATTCATAAAGTCATTCCAAAATAATTAAAATAAATCTTAATTATTTCAAATTACTTTTCAATTCCAAATTCTTCTTTAAAAGTTTAATAAGTGAGTTATGTTATACATTAAAGTGAGTAAATAGCTTTTATTAGTAAAAATACATTCCTTTGATAGATTAACTATTTATGTACATTCAAATTAACTTATTTGCATTTAAAAGGGAAAATAATTACTAATATCTATTGGAATATTTGTCCCTTATAAATATTTATGAGTATATTTTTAGTAATCTTTAATATTATATAAATATATTATGTGTTAATTCATTGCCGACATGAATTACACGTGATAAACTAATATAGATTACTCATATATGATTTCCTTTCACATTATAAATGACAATAAATTAAATTGTAACCATTTTCTAATATTTTATAAAAGTATATATCTATTAGTAAAATTAATCAACATGAACATTGACTAATAAAAATTACATGGAATATAACCATACAACAAATGTTACAAGCCAAAAAAAAGAGCATGGCTAGAAGAAAGAAATAATAACATAATTATGTTATTGAATAATTAATTCACTAATTAATTATTTCCTAAAACAATTCTTATAAATAATTACATAAAAATATGTATGTGTACTCAAATTTTTTATTAATTAATAGTGTTAATGTTAATCAAAGAATTTTTTAAAATATTAAGATTTTGTTTGGGACAGCTTTTTTATTGTTTTCCAAAGCATTTTTTTAGTACAATTTTTTTTTTTTTGAATTAAAATGATGTTTTAGAAAGTAGCAATAAAGATATCCCAAAATGAAGAAGCTTAGGGTTTCATTTGGAACAGCTTTCTTGCTGCTTTTTAAAATGACTTTCTAGTACAAAAATTAAATTTTTTGCATTAAAAATTTACTTTAAGAAGTAAAAAGAAAGCCATCCCAAACGAAGCCTAATGTTTCGTTTGAGATTACTTTCTTATTGCTTCTTAAAACAATTTTTTAGTACAAAAATTAAAATTTGTGCATAAAAAAGCTGCTTTAAGAAGCAATAAGAAAGCCGTTCCAAACGAAACCAAAGTGAAAATTTGGAAAACATATGGCTTCTAAAATATGCTCTCAAAATGAAGAGTAAAATTCCCAATCACTAAAACAATCATACTGCCATAAATTATAATATATAAAAACATATATATTCACCATCTCTCTCTTGGAGAGGTAAAAATTTTATTAGAATAATACTAAACTGTAAATTCCTTTGTTTAAATTGATACTAAATAATGCAAACAAAAATTAAACTTTGTAAAGCAAAATGGCTCTTGATTTCTCCAATGGAAGTTAGGACTTGGCTTCACATTACCACCCTAATAAATTGTGACATTAATTGAAAGGAAATAGACATATTGGACTATTTGTTTACTATACACACTCAGCTTTTATGATGAAGATGATATTGGAGCTATGTTGAATCATCTGTCTCTTTCTCTCCATTGATATCTCATTTTAATTTTCTTTTCTACAATTAATGTGGATGCCTTTTTTTTTACTATGGACAAAAGAAATGCTATTGTTACATGATAAGACAACTCCCATCATATGTTATAGACTCTACCATATAGTTTTCAACAATGTTATTGTGATAGTCATATTATTGGGAGCAATGCTAAGCATTGATTGATGGATCCCTATTTTAAGCTTGTGCCACATCAATTATTTATGTGTAGCACTGATGTGTCATTTTTCACACCAATAGATTCATTAACTCTTTATAATTTATGTTTAATTCTTCTTTTTCTTCTTCTCCTCCAAGTTAAATACATAAATTAATATAAATATATTAATTGTCTATAGGAAGATTGTATTTCGTAACCGCCAAATAATTGAGAAATAGCTTTTTCGTAGTTGATAGTGGTGGGTTTTGACGAATATCAACATGATAGCGCAAATAATTGTAATTGATGTGGTTGGGAAGTCAGTTGAAGACCACTCGTGACTAGTCACAAGTATTGTAACCATAAATCAATGGAACATTGTAGTCACAACAATCATAGAGCCGCTCAACAATCTTCATCTTAGAAACTATTTAGTGGTTGTGCACAATCGCTAAATAGCAGGTGATCATACTGCATAATTGAATGTAAATTTGATCAGAAATTATTCAAAAACAAACAAGCTAATATTTTTTGTATGATTACAACCAACATACATAATATAAAATTCATGAAATAAACATATCCACGCAGACAACCTAAATAAATTAAATCTTAAAAATACAATAATCCACTATGCAACTTGGAACATCGCCTGTGTTGATCATTCTGATTGGCTTGATGGATTTGTTTCGCCTTGCAGGGGTGATGGGAAGAGTTGGGTCGTGTTGTTGATGAGTTTAATAAGATGTATAATTTGTCTGTTGGGCATATCGTTCATAATGCCTTTCTTGTGGAGGGGGAAAAAGGCATGGGAGAAAATCTAAGAGGTAGTTTTTGGGTTCTCATGTCTGCTCGGGTTTTTTCATTTGGTGGCTAGGTTAGCGTCATTTTGGTTTCTCTGAGCCTTGTTTGGTGTGGTCTTTTGGGTGTGTGGCCTTCTTTTCTACTGGGGTTGGTTGGGTGGGTGTTGTTGGTTGTTTTATGGTTCTTGTGTGGGTTTGGTTTTGCGGGTTTTTTGGCCGTGGGTGTTTGGGTTGCTGGTTTGTTGATATTTGGGTTGCCTGTCTTCTCTTTCTTTTGCAAGTTGCCTTTGGTTGTTTTTTTTTTGGCAGGATTGGTGGTTGTTGTTCGTTTGGCTTCTGGTTTGGTGATGTGGATCTTCGTGCTACTTCTTTTAGCTTTTTTTCATTCGATTTGCTTGTTTTTTTCCCTTGCTTTTCATTATAATAGGTAGAACCGTCGGCTCGTATATTTTTAGTGAGCTGAAGGTTCTTAAGGCTTGTAATATCTGTTTTTAAGTAACACTATATATGGATCCACGGCTTGAAGCATCATGTAGTACTCGTTGTAATTCTTTAAGGTTGAAACAAACAATCTCCTCCACCTCCTCTCTCTTGAGACTGATTGCTCTCTGAATTGATTTCCTGGAGAACTCTGTGATGCAGAGGGGAGCCAACAACTGTATACTTTGTCTTCAACATGACCACCGAAACAAATGTGCAACTTATGGTTACTAACCCTATAGCTTCCAACCATACACTGAGTCAGATTCATGCCGTGATTTACCGTACGCTCCATAATTTTTTTATTATATATAAATATATAACACTATATATTTTGAAGACATTTGATTGCATCATCAAATATGCATCTTGATTGGGCACGAATTTGAATTCAGATATATAGTTGAGGCTTTGAAAATTAAAATTGGGACCATTTAAATTCTGATTTCAGTAAACTTACAATCAAATTGATGATCTCGAAGAGAAGAGCCCAACAACATCAAAATTGATCCAATTCGAGCCCAAATTGATTCAAATAAAAAAATCAAAACATTTTTAGAAGTTCCAGAGCATTAATTGGATGATCGAATGACACCCAAATATTACATGCTTATAGTCGAATCGAGCGGCTAGATGAGACAAATCCAACGAGCCCAAGATCACTCAATTCTAACATCTCTAGGGCATTTAAATGCTTGATAAATGTTTTAAAATCAAAAGGATCAATATGAGCTGTCCGATGGAATACTCCCAACATGCCCTTGATCTTATTTATATTTACAAGCCATGCCTTTCACAAAAAAAATTATAAATAGCCCCCATTCTTCAAGTGGCGGCTCCCATCATGTAGCATTTTGTCACATATAGGGTTCAAGAGGTAGCTCCCATAGTGTAGCACTTTGTCTTGTATGACACTTGGTTCAAATCTTTCGATTGGTGTATTGGTTTGAAAACATTTGTAACAGCTATCCCAAACTCTTAACTATCGATATATTCTCCACTTTGGCCTAAGACCCTCATGATTTTGTCATGTTGGTGTGACTTCCCAGTAGGTCACCCATCCTAGAATTGTTCTGAGATAAGCACGCTTAATTGTGAAGTTTCTTAAATGAAGCTTCAACCATTACATTAAAAAGGTGTCTCGATGTTTAAGAGTTTAGTTTCTTTTACTTAAGAGCTTTCACACAATTGCCATCGAATCTCTTCCGGACCATCGCAGGACTTCCGCCCATTCATTGACCACCGTCGACGGATCTTTTCTCCAATATTGTCAAAATTTTGCCCGTCCATCGATTGTTGCCGGATCTCTTCCTGATTGTCGTTAGATTTATGTCCATTCTCCGACTATCGTTGGACTTCATCCTATTCTCTAGATAGCATTGGATCTCCAACCATCTTCAGACCTTTACAAAACAATCACCCACCTATTGACATTGGATTTTTGATATATGTTATATCTATCCAAAGTATAGTACGATCATATACATATTGTATTTGCACTATCCCTATGTTGAAGGACGGGTCAACTTTTGTAATCCATTCAAACAATAGTGGAATCTTCTCAACTAGGCGAGGTCCCGTGATTTTTTCCCTTTCAAGATTTTTCACGTAAAAATCCCATTGTTTTTCCTATTATTTCAATCATCAGTTTGTGTGCTGAGGTTCGTTCATCGCTAAGACATAAAATATTCTCATTCTATCACCTCGAATTTCTCAATCCGCAACAACATCATATTACAATATGCTAATATTAAAATTTCACGAATCAATAAATATAGTGATTTAATTAAATGTAAGAAACTTATAGCTACTGTACGTGGGTAAAGCTTGTTGAAGTCAGCAATGTCTTTCTTCGTGTACGTCATTGGTAGTTTTTATAGCATTAAGCTTAAATTATACCTATTGCAGTATGTAGTATGTAAGATACGGACAAAATGTAAAACTTACCATATGTTATTGGAGTGTGCATGGAAGGTAATGGAATCGCTTAAATGTAATTATGGGTGTCAATATTTGACACGAATTAAAACTCAACCTGAAAATTTCAGGTATGAATCAACCCGTCTGAAAATGGGTGGGGTTCGGATTTCACTTTCTGGCTCAATTGCAATTTTAGGTCGGGATCGGATCAATCCAAAAACCTAAAATCTACCTGAAACTCACCCATCACACACTCGTCGAGCTCATTTGTGGGTCCCACTGTTCTCGCTCGTCCCGCTCACCCGCTCGCTGCTAAAGCAACTCGAGCTCACCCGCTTGCCCACTAGATTGCTTGCGATTGCTCACTCGCTCGACCACCTATGCGCTCGGTCGCCCACTCGACCGCGTACTCAGTGCGCTTGATCACCCACTCAATCTCAACTGGGTTAGTGGTTCAGGTCAGGTTGACCCAGGTTAGGAGCGGGTTGGGTCCATGTCTAGATTTCTGACCTGTTTGTCTAATCAAATCAAGTCAGTTGAAGGCGGATCAGTTTCGAGTTGGATCTGAACCCAATCCTAAAAATCATTTTGGCACCCCTAGATGTAATGCACGTACCATGGCAATTCAAGGGTCACATAAATGTACATATGTCAATAAAAATTGATCATAGAATAACTATTGATAAGCTTCAAAGTTAACTCAAAATCTGTCACTCCAAACCGAACTCGTGTATGGATCTAATCAAAATAAAAATCTTCAATTTCAAAAATATGTTTCTCAACTCAAACTCATTTGAACCCCCACGCCTTAGATTTTTGTATGGATCTCATATGATTTAATTGAGAAGCTCTTCACGGGCGAAAAATTGTTAGGTGCGGAGATCGGACGTAGAGATACGTCCAGACATCCACTTAAAATTTGACATGTGGAGCGCACTTTGGTTGCACTTTTTTGTGCGCTTTACATGTGCTTTACCTATGCTTTAGTTGCATTTTAGTTACGCTTTGACTATTCTTTCATTGCGCTTTTTTACTGAGCTTTGACTACGCTTTTCCTGCACTTCGGCTGCACTTTTGATGCGCTTGGCTTAAAATTCCATTGACACATTAAAGTATATAAAGTAAAAAATAAATCTAATTGAATATCCACGTGTCAACTCCACATGTCAACATTTTATTGGAGTCCGGACATACCTCTACGTCCGTTCTCTGCATCTAATAATTTCTCTTCATGAGTAGGATGCAAAAGCACATCATGTCATAAAAAAAATTGGTTCTTAAAGTTTAGAATACCACGAAGGATGGCAATAATGAACCTCCTTAATGGGAGAAAAGGCTCTCAAATCTTTTATGCCTTCAAACTGCCTTTTCATGAAAATATTTATCCCATTTTGAAGGCATGCTCATCATAGCAAAGTCTCCCAAATTATGAAGCCAGGAAATTCAAAATTTAATCTTAAGTCCATGCAAAATTCAAAATTTTGAAACTTATAACCAAAACAATCAGCTTGTTGAGGCAATTTCATCAATATGAAAATCATCGAGTCCGAATGATCTCAAAAATTATTTCAATGGTGCTACAAATTTTGATTTTTGAGTATATAAAGTCAAAATGAGCATCATATATATATATATATATATACAAATATTTGGATCACATTTTCTAAATGCTTGATCTCTCCTATTACTATTTGAATAGGTCAGTTAGTTTATCTTCATAACCCAACTTTTGGCGCTATCTATTTTCTAACTTTTGGTGTCTTAAATCTCCAATTCTTCAACATATGCCAACGCTCGATTCCCAAAATATGCCAATTATCAACATCCAATGCTAACATTTAGATCGACACCCCATTCTTGCTAATAAACAAGAATTGACATTCAATATCCATAAACGGCCGATGATTGATGCCCACTTTCTAGGTCATATAATTTGACCTCTTATTATGAGAACTATTAAGTCATCAATCTCTATTGTCTGACATCCACTAATATGAAAATTGTCATATTTCAAAAGAGAAAATTATCATAAATCTATCAAAAAAAAAAGTTTTTTTTTTTTTTTTTGGACTAAAAAAAGACAAATGTGACAAAATTGATGGGATGAAACAAACTCAGCTTAATGGTCCATCAAAATTTCCAACTTATTATGCACTAAAAAATCCAATAGAATTTCTCTAAAAAAAGTTCTTGCGTTCAGTCCATCGAAATTTTCAGTAGACAATTTTAGGTTTTTGTGCCATTTTTTTGATATAATTACATATAAATATCAAAATAATTATAAATCTAAAGTTTAATACAACTAATTAGATTTTTTTTGATATAAATTTCTAAATATTTAAATTACTTAGATATACATTTTGATATCATTACATCTAAATATCTAAATAATTATAAATTTAAAGTTTCATTCAATTAATTATATTATTTAAACTAACAACAAAATAATTAAATAATTGTTTTATAAATATTAAAATAATTTTATTAATGTAGATCTAATAGGGTTCTTAGAATAAAAAATAGATCTAGTTTAAAAAACTGACTTTAAAAAAAGTTATAAATAAGCATAAGTTTAACAATGTAGCGATCAAAATTCAAACACGATTATGAGAATAAAATTACAGATTTAGAAAAAAAAAAAAAGATGTTATAAAAATCATATATCTAAGAAAAAAATATAAATATAAAAAATAATGTTATGATCATAAACAATATAGATCTAATTATTTAAATAAAAAAAATCCAAAAATAAAATTTGCTTTGCAAAATTTAAAAAAAAAAAGTTATTGATGCAACCTAGGATAGGCTTCATTTGAAACGGGTTTATTACTCATTTTTAAAGTAACTTTTAATGTAAAAAATCAAAATTTTTATCTAAAAAATTATTTTTAAAAACAATAAAAAAGTCATGCTGAACAAAGCTTTCAAAGGAAGGCTATTCGTAAACTGAGGATTTGATCTACAAAGAAATCGAGCATGACGAAATAGGGGAGAAAATGAGAACTAGTGTATGAAAAAGAAAAAAAAAAAGTCAGAAGAAGATGGCTCGTAGGTCCAAAAAGATGGCTCATCCATTTAGCATTAATTATCATCTTCACTAATATAAAAATAATTATAAATTTTCTTTTTGAAAAATTTTCTTATAAATTTCAATATGATACAACCAAAGTGTGGTAGATGTCCTGTAAGTACATCCAAGGGCGAATTCAGCTTCTTTTTTCATGATGGGCAAAAAAAAAAAATTTATGGGGGATGGGCAAAGATGCATATGATTTATAAAACTAGGGCAAAAAATATTTTTAATGGGGGGGCAAAATGCCCAAAATACTCAAAATATTCCAAAAAATCCCCTATAAATATTTTTTTTAAAAAAAATTTGAGGGTGGGCCAATGTGTGTCCGCCCATGAGTACATCGCATTTAATCCTTACACATGGCACAAGGTAATAATCCGCAGCTTCCTAAAGCACTATGAGATTATGGATTCGTTTGAGACGGCTTTTTTATTCTTTTTTAAATAATTTTTTAATATAAAATTTATTTACTATAAATTTATTACTATAAAACAACTTTTGAAAACTTTAAGAAAACTATCTCAAATGAAGCATATGTTATATCCAATCATTAATTTGTCATGCCTATTTCTCTCGAGCATCTAGTTGACATCTCAAATTCCTCTTAGCAGCATATTAAAATACCGACTTTGGGGCACCATTCACATTTCGGATATCAATATCACCTTGCATAAAATGAAGTGAATCTAAATTTCAAAGAGTAAGAGATACATCTATTATATGAGTCTCTCACACAAGAACTATCATTCCTTTTACTATTATAGTCAATATCATTTTTGGTGCTCACTTAATTCTAACAAGATAATCCTCTAGCAATGTCCATCTATAACTATCCCAATTTGTACTCAAAAATGATTTTTGAGCATTTTAATAAGACATTCTTTTTTGAACTTTTGGGATCTTTAATAACTTCAAACTTAGGACCCTCTTTAAGTGCAACAATGACTAGCTAACATAAGAAAGCTCACTTTAAGTCAAAAGCTACGTCATTAAAACTTCGATCTATTATCCCTTGACCATTCTCTCTTTATGCCTCTCTATTACTTTCCTCCTTTTCTTTTCTGTCTCTTGAATGAACTATATTATAATCCTCAAAAGAATCATTACAATTATTATAATATGTACTCATACTTCACTATAGAGAATTTTTACTCTCATTTCTATGCAATGTATGTAGGTCATGTAACCAAAAACCACTATAAATCTAACATTTGTTATATCTATGACTACCTCAATCTTGTCTCCGCAAAGTGTAACTTAAAATTCATTCATTTTCAATCTCTCCCAAGACATGCAGTCCTTAACAAGGAGTCGACAAATTTTCACCATTCATTTTGAATTTTCAACTTAAAAAGATTTTTCTATCTCTAATGTTTTGTTTCAACATATCTATGAATGAGAATTTTATATAATTCTATGGCATTGAAATCACTTCTACCAACAACAATAATCTAACAATCAACATAATTAAGCTAATCTTCTGTTTAGCCAACTTAAAAAATTTAACTCCTTAATAGGATAAGGATCAAAATGAGTTGATTAGATTATTGTCTAAAATAATATAAAATACTATAAAAATAATATTGTTGCGTCCTGAAAAATTCGCGGCGGTAGAGAAATATAAAGATTAATGCCTTAGCTTTGTACAAAGATCCAGAACACAAGCAGATGAAAGAGACGAGGGTGTAGCGTTCATAAGAGACACCAGAGTTTTTACGTGGAAACCCCTAAAAAGGAGAAAAAACCACGGGGCCTGGCCCAGTTTGAATGAATCCACTAATGCTTGCAATTGATTACAAATGAGGCCCATCCTTAGGAGGAAGGCCTTGGCTCGAAGTAACAAATATACATCATATAAAATGCATTGTGTGGTAGAAGTTAGAAGAATCAATACTAATATGTTTGTTTGGGATGGAAAAACCATAGTCGACGAGTGATGTAGATCGGATGAACCATAGTCGGCGGATGACGGAGGTTGGAAGGATCGTAGTCTATGAGCGACATAGGTCAGAAGGACCGTTGTATTGCGATGGAGGTCGGGAGGATCGTAGTCATCGGGTGACGGAGGTCGGAAGGACCGTTGTCGGCAGACAATGGAGGTCAGAAGGATCGTAAACGGCGGGCGACGAAGGTCGAGGGGACCATAGTTAGCAGGTGACGAAGGTTGGGAGGACCATAGTCGGCGAGGAATGTAGTCGGAAGACGACAGAGGTCCGAAGGACCATAGTCTGCAAATGATGGAGACCGGAATGACCGTAATTGGATGACAGCGGTTGGGAGGACTGTAGTTGGCGGACTAGAGGAAGTCCTGCGGTGTTCGACAGACTGGCAGAATTCTGATGGCGGATGGCAAACTATGAAAGTCTGACGATGGTCGGCGGGCGGGTGGACGTCCGACGGTAGTCGGTGAACTGGTAGAAGTCTGGCGGCGGTCGGAGGATGGGTGGAAGTCCGACGGCAATTGGAAAACTGGTGGAAGTCTGGCGGCGGTCGATGGACTGGCAGAAGTCCATCGGTGGTTGGAGAATTGGTGGAAGTCCGGCGGCGGTAGATAGACTGGTAGAAGTCCGTTAGTGTTCAACGATTGGGATGAAGTCCAGCTGCGGTCGGCGAACTGGTGGAAGTCCAGTGGCGGTCGACGAACTGGCAGAAGTCTGTCGGTGGTCAACGGTTGGGATGAAGTCCAGCTGCGGTCGGTGAACTGGTGGAAGTCTAGCGGCAGTCGACGAACTGGCAGAAGTCCGTCGGTGGTTGGGAAGAATTCCAGTGGTGGTCGGGAAGAACTCCGGTGGTGGTCGGAGGGAACTCCGGCGGTGATCGACAGGAACTCCTGTGGAAGTCCGGCGGTGGTCGGCGGCAAGAGAGCTCCCAAACTCCTCCCTTCCTTTCTTTCTTCTCCCCCTTCCTCCTCCCCTTCATGTGAAGAATGAGGGCCTATTTATAGTTTTTTGAGAGTGTCATGGCTTGTAAATATGTGGAGGATCAATGGCAAAATGGGAGTGTTTGAATGGACGGCTTATATTGATCCCCTTGATCATGGACTGTTTATTGGGCAATTGGATGTCTTAGTGATGTCGAAATTCAGTGATCTTGGGCTCGTTGGATTTGTCTCATCGAGCCGCTCGATTCGACTATAAGCTTGTTATGTTTGGAAACCGTTTGGTAATCCAAATTGTGATTTGAACCTTCCAACAGCGCTTCGGGTCCTTGATTTGGACTCATTTGGGCTCGGATTGAGTCAAATTTTGTGCCGTTGGGCTCGCCTTTCCGAGATGCTCAGTTTCGACTATAAGTTTGCTGAAATAGGAGTTTGGATGGTCTCCGAATTAATTTTCAAAGTTTCCAACTTGATTATGCCTCAAGATTCGTGCCTGATCAAGATAATTTTTGGTGACATATCAAATATAATCCTCAAAAGTACACAAAAAATAATTTAAATAAAATTTGAGAAAATTTCATTTATTTTTATTTGATTTTTTTTCAACAATTCACCTCAACAAATATATTTGCAAACTTTTATATAAATTATTTTAAAGTGTAAAATATTTCTCAATAAGATATGACCTTCGTGGGCCAAATGCTAGCACTGAAATAGACATAGACACATAGTGCAGACATCTCACGTGCCAACAAAATTAACTCACGTGATTGACCGACGTCGCATCTAAATCAAAACAAATTTAGTATGAGATGAAAATGAGATGCATAACCTCCTCAAATAAATAACATAAAAAAATATCGACTAATTCTTTTTTTTTTTTAATGGATCAATAAAGGAATGCTATAATTTTTTTCTTGATGAGTATTTTAATTATTGATTCACTTGAAAAAAAAAATTATCATGATATGTTAAAAATTTTTGTATTATGATAAAAAAATATATTTTATAATTATGAATATATAACAATATAATTAATTTTTTAATAGTTTAATTATATGATTTTAAAATATAATTATATCAAAAGATAATAATAAAAATACCTAACATGTGAAATCAAAAGATCTAATAAATTAAATTTTCTTTTTTAATAGCCCAGTGGAGGCACATGGACCCTCTAATAAATAGGACCATGATTCATGACCTGGACAGCTGTCGGCCAAATGGTATCCTAGTTTTCAGGATTTGTTATTCGACGCGCGTCGCCCATGCGTTCCTTTGTGAGGTCGGCTACACGCTGCGGAAGCAATCTTGTGGCTGGGGAAGAATCCACGTCGGCCAAATCCGTCGCTGGACGAAAATTGTGGGGACCACACAGCCATAAAATTAAAGTTTTATAATTAATTGATGAGCAATAATTGAGACGAGATTATTTGAAATGATAACATTAAAAATTTGGTTTATGAAAAGTAATCCAAAAAAAAGGTGCATTAAAATTAATTAAATAATTTGGTTTAGTTTATCCTATGCATATGCCATAAAATGTTTAGATTATTCGGATCTATTTAATGTTTAGGAGCATAAGCTGTTTCATTCGAAAAATGTTTGCCTCTTTGGCGACCTAACGGCCAAACCAAATTAACCATAAAGCCCTCTAACATTGAGCGTCATCATAGTATACTAACCAAAACAAGAGGCTAAGTACTGAGATATGAGTATCTAATAAGTATCACCTATCCTAAGCTCTTGTGAATGCCTAGTGTATTGATCTCATCACGTGTTCTAAGCTCTTGAGAAAAACTACAATCTTGGCCAGTTAAAATGATTCCACTAATATTAATTATTAATTACAAATATGGGCGGAATCACTCATAATTTTCAAGGGGGGAAAAGTTATAAGTAATTGTTCACATATATGTCGAGGGTCCAAGGGGTAGCGGGGTTTGACCTGCCCGATCAAGTCGCGGGGTCAAGAGGCAGCGCCCCTGCGGGGAGTTTCTGAGGGCAGCACCCCCGGAACAAATTTTGATTTACTTTTTTTTTTTATTAGGTTCATCATTCCCTAACAATAACACATCTACACAATGTATTTAATTATATTGGGGGCAATTGCCTAAAAACCATAGTATTTTAATTTTAATTTTTTTTTTTTTTGGGGGGGGGGGGGGGGGGGGGTGTAATTGTTTAAAAATCCTTATAATAAAGACTAAAAATCACCTAAATAAGAGTATAATAAAAAAAAAAAATTTTTTTTTTTTAGGGGGGGCGGGGGCAATTGCCCCCCTAGCCCCAAACAAATGATGCTTTTCCTTGAGAGAGGTGCTAGCTCAATGTAACTGATGTAGCTAAATTATATATAGCACATTATATAGTTGGAGTTAGAGCAATCCAATGACATGAAAGTTATTCTCAAGAGAGTGCTGGTATGTTCATTTGATTGTAGGACATTATTTGGTGATAGAGGTCAAGACCGCGGTCAAAATACAATGTAGTCCAGAAAGACCGTAGTCGGTGGACGATGGAAGTCAAAAGGACCGTAGTCGACTATGGAGTTTAGAAGGATCAAAGTAAAAAATGGAGGTCAGAAAGACCATAGTCGACGATGGAGGTTAACAGGATCGTAGTCCGACGATGATAGTTGAAGAGACTATAGACGATAGGTGACGAAGGTCAAAAGAATCATAATCGAGCTATAGTAATTGGAGGGACCCTAGATGACGGGTGAAGAATAATAGTTGGACAATAATTAGTAATGTATAAAGATTATAGTTGGACAATAGTTGGTAATGTAATTTATGAATTTCATCGGGTAAAATAGAAGTTATTAAATTTTGTATGAATTATAATGTATAAAGATTAAGTATTTTTATTTAAGCATACTATTAATACAACTATTTGGAATAGAAATGTATATGTGAGTGAACAATAGTTGGTCGCTATGCTTTTATTGTAACGTGTGTAAATGATAAGTAAATATTGGTTGAGCCGTTAGTTAAAAATTGATTGACTAGTACAAGATGATGGGCCGACGAAGTTTTCTTTAAATAGTGTGATTATGTGTTATCCTCTACAGATTCACGTGATACAACGATTGAGAATTATAATGAGTTAATAATGTGCCAACGGACAAAGAGCGACGACTCTGTTTACTGAGCCAATGGTTACTTATTATTGATCACCGACTACTGAAAAATACAATGATAGCTGGGACTTCTTACTTGTTTAACTGTGACCACTAAAATGCATGTTACATATTCATTATTATTGTACGTCTTTATTGATATTGTATTGGTTTGTTGTCATTGTACATATTTAGTGTTATTGTATTGTTTTATTGTTATTGCCACCAATTTTTTCCGACGACATCATATTGATAATGTTATGGACATCGATATTGTTTGATATTACTAGTGATTCACTATTACGGTTATTGTTATTGATTTATTATACTAATATTGAGCATGTGATATATTAAGTACGTGATATACTGAACATGTGACTAAGATACATATTTGATATTGATATACAATAATTTGATAGTATGTGTACATCATTATAGATTTTACTATATTAATATAATTCCGATAGTTTTTACCAGTGCTTTGATTGTACTGCTTTATACGGCTTCTTTACTGTTTGATAGTATTGATACGATAACTATTTTAATTTATCAATTCGACACCCATACTGATTCACCGGTTTTCCCACTAGACTAGCTTTCATACCATACTATTTTATTGTTTACATATTCTTCTACTTCTGCATGTGAGTTTTACTATTTTTACACTAATTCTTGATCATATGACTTACTATTATGAATTTACATACTGCTTCTTTATCATATTTTGAATTCAATTATACTATTTTAGTGACCTGCTGGGCTTTTTAGTTGATTATATGTTGCTTAACTATTTCAGGTCAGAGAAAAGATTCAGGATTGTGAAACTGATTAGGATTTCTCGTATTCTATTTGTTTTTATTTTATTTATTCTTTTGTACTCATAAATGAAAAAATATGTTGTGATTATATGATTAATGAGTACTGTATATAATTTATTTTTGGTCAATGGGGGATGCAAATAGTAAATCAACTGGGAGTAAAGAAGAATATGGAGACAAACACTTACAGACACTCCATAAGCTGAAGCCTTTGTTGTTCAAAATAGTTAAAGGACCTCAGGCTGCAAAAGACTAATTACTAAGGATATAAAAGATTTTTAGCAGCATGAAGTGTCTAGAGAGCGTGAATGTACCATTAGTCGTGTTTCTGTTTGAAGGAGGGGCATAGAGATTGTGGGTTGGACAACAAAGAGAGAAATTCCAGGGGAACGTCAATACTGATATCATCACTTGGGATGAATTCAGTAGCAGTGTTCAGGATGCGGTTTGTACCTCCCTTAACTAGACGACATATACAGGAAGCTTTTATTAAGTTGGAGCAGACATGTAAGACAGTGATGCAGTATGAGGCCTAGTTTACCACTCTTGTAAGGTATGCTCCTCACTTGATCTCCAGTGCTGAATAAAAAGTGATATAGGTTTTTAGAAGGGTTAGGTTTTTAGAAGGGTTGAACAGGGAACTGAGACATCCATTAGTGCCTCTGTTGATTTAGAAATTTTTTTTGTACTCAGAAAATGAAGAATATGTTGTGATTATATGATTTATGAGTATTATATATAATTTATTTTTGAGTTAATGAAAATAGATGTGTGTTGATGCTTTGAATTATAAAATGAAGTTAGATAGCTATGACTATTGTATAATAAAAAAAAATTATTCCAAATTAGATTCTGGGGCGTGACAGTCATAAGCACTACAGGAAAATCACGTGTTACCGACAGCCAAAATCTGTCGAAAAATGCCAAAAATTCGTACGACGAATACTTTGAAGTATTTCCGGCGGATTTCCAACGAATTTTAGAAATTAGTATTTCCGGTGAATCCAACACCCCGCCCAAACGCCCACCAGTGCTGCCCCGGTCCGCCAAACCCGCACCAACCCACCTCGCCTTATCGGGAGTGATACAATGATGAGATAAAATTGAGTTGGCAAGCCTAGCATAAATGTATCTCTCAAGAGATTAATGTCAATACTACAAAAGTGTAAATCCTCTAATAGGAGGATCAACAAATCCTAGCTCTTGGCTGCAAAATACTTTATCAAAAGCATTATGAGTGAATAATAACGTATGGATAACACCATCATTTTGAACTATTTTCATGTTATATTTTACTAAATATAAAAAATTATAGGGCTTATCATATTGATGTTGCTACTATATATCTCCATGGGACATGTAAGCTCAGGAAGGAATGAGAACCAAGGGGAAGACTTACAGAACAGAAGATTAGCCAAACGGATCTTCATTGAGTAGGGTCGTCATAGTTAGCACTCAGATGATCATATTGGTTAGGGAGAAGCAGATCTTAAGCCAAACACAATGGATGCACCATATCAAGTATTATCAAAATAACTTACATGTTACTGAAGCCAGCTGATTCTTATCAGGAATTCAAAAAAAAAAAAAAATTATTAATTTGTATGGTAACAACTAAACAAGAGTAATAAAGCTTATTTTGTCAAATAGGTAATGTAAATCTCTCCTTAAATACATTTTTAACGAATTTTTGTATTGATCTTTTTTTCTGCTTTCTGTTCATTTTTTTTTTTTCTCTTTGGATTAGATTTTTACTGCTACTCAATATTTAAACCCTGGGAAGACCTTTATGCTAGTCAAAGGTTGATCTTAAAGGTGAATAATAGCTGAAACCAATTCAATATAATTATTCATTTAGAATGGAAGAGCAAGAGCTCCGAGGAGAGAGAGAGAGGAGATTTTTACCTTTCCTATTGCTACATATGATGCTAGAATGAATAGTGTTTTTGGTACCTTGATAAGGCATGAAGTGTATACATACGGAGAGATTATTCTGTGCGGACACTGGACGGGAGAACCGTCTGGTACCGCTTGGTACCGAGCGTCGGTACCGTGCTCTGCACCGAGCGCAGTATACTTTTGGGGTGACATGACTCATTTTTGTTGGTCTTTGGACGACGTCCGAACTCCGCACAGAATAAAAATTCATACATATGAGACCATTTACCTTTTCCCTACATTTTAGTAGGGACAAAATCCCATCATCTTTGACATTCATATTAGACATACACCCAAGCAATGATGGAATGGATGAGTCAAAGGAGATCTTATGCTCCAAACTTACATCATTAGATATCTGAATCGAATAGCAATGTCTAAATATAGCTTTGAGATAGTTGTCAATGATGATATTATTTGGATGTCTAGATTCATTTTGATACATCGAGCATAATGCCAATGAATATATTTGATCAAGAGTAATCTGGATGGTTGTGGAAGAGCTAGAAGTACCAACATCTTTTTTTTTTTTTTTCCTTAAAAAAACTTTGAAATTTCGACAAAATAGTGCTTATGGTGAAAGATCAGGGTCAAAATAGCCAATCTGTAACTGATTCTTGGATTGAATAAAAAAATTGAAATCAATGCCTCCTAACCTTTGGAATCTATTTATTTACAGGAGCAGGTTTAGTTGCTTGAGAACTGTTTTGTGATGCTTCTTCCCCTTGACGAAGGAAAGGCTCCTGGCAAGTATATCACAGAATACATCTGAGGTTCTAACTTCTTCGGTATTTCTGTCTGCCAAAATAAGTATTGGCCATCAAAACATTCCAAATAAATTTTGTAATCAAATTTCTTGACTTGGTCAATGAAACCGGTTGTACTGACCACCTTTTCTATTAGCTAAGGCTTACCTACTCTCGGCTATGGTCGTTGTCATTGATTAGTTCAGCACATAGATGTGAGACTTGGATACTGCAACGGGGACTTTATTGCTCTCTCACTACTCACAAACATATTAGACCATCTACCCAGCTGTTAAGGCCCTTATGGTTCCCCAAGTAGCCATATATATGTTACGGATAAGTCAGTACCCGAGGGGACACGCCCTTTGAAAATAGGGAGAACAGCATATGGCCTCGTTAAGATTTCTTTTGAGGCGGCTTTCTTACTGCTTCTTAAAACAGCTTTTTAGTACAAAAGTTCAAATTTTTATACTCGAAAGTTGTTTTAAGAGCAATAAGAAAGTCGTCCCAAACGAAACCTACATTTAACACTCGTAAATCATCTCAAACTGTGCGGATTGCAATAGTGGGATAGATAGATTATAGAAGGGTCACAGATGGTCTCTCAGTCCAGCTAATTTGAATATTGTAAAACTGAAAATAGTCTGGTGTTTTTATACGTAGAATCTCACTTACAATGTATTTGAAGTTACTTGGCATTTGTGTTTAGCTGTTTATTGCTTCCGCGTTAGAGCTTTTGCCAAGAACCATTGGAAGCAGACCAGACCACGCAGAGCAAGAGCTGTAGTTAAGTATGGATCTATATGGCTCTTTCTACCGTTAAAAGTGCCAATGCCCTAAAGCTATCCAATGGCTTCCTACAAAAATCAGCAACTACATCACTTTAGAGGATAGCTAACGGGTAAAATTTAAAATTGCATCAAGAGTTACTGACAAAATTTTTTATCAAAAGTGCAGTGTAAAAAATCTAAAGTAATATTAAGTAGAAGAGATGATTAAAAAAATTTAAAACTAATGTTTAATAAATTCCACAAATTTTCACATGATAAGTAACAAACAACATAAATATGACTTACATCTAAATATCCAGAAAATCCAGTTCGAGCTAAAGCAATCAAGCTCCAGAAAAATCAAGTTGATTCAAGTCAACTTAATTCAAGCTACTTTTATCTCATACTCATTGGCTTACAAAAGAAATGTCCACAAACAAGATACAAAGATTTTGGAATTCGTCCCAACGAGAAAACAAAGTTTAATAGCCAATGTTATCTATGAAGTCGACCATAACGACTACTCAAAGAGGAACAACTTCTTAAAATAAACAATTGTTTAACTCCTCAGCTATCCTCCTCAAAAACCAGCACACGACTTCATCCCTTCGGTCCTTCCAATCAAGCTACACAATTATTGTATATTTTCTTTTATTTGCTGTATAGCTATATATGTAATGTAAGAACTTCTCTAACCCTCAAATTTCAACCCCAATCTATAAATAGGGGGGGGAACAAGAGTAAGCTCAATTTATGCAAATTTATTCATTTAGTCTTTAAAACACAATTTTATCAAATTGGGTTTTAAAACTTAATTTTCTGTACTCAAGCCTATTTTATTGAAATATTGGAGTTTCTTACCTTAAAAATTTCCCTTAATCTCTATTTTCTTGTTCTCTTTTTTCACTTAATATTCTCAGTATAGATGAGGCAGCATGAACAATTCTAGATTTAACACTAAAAGATGCAGTGAGTGTGGAGCATATCATTAACTAAAAGAGGAGTACCATGTGAAGCAAAGCAACATCAAAGGTAAGATGAATAATATGTCAATATGGAGAACCACAAGTATGTGACTATTCCTCAACTTGATAAATTCGAGAAAAGAATGACTCAAATGATACAAAGAGCATTTGAAAGGATTTTGAGAACCACTCCTGGAGTGGAATTGCATGAGAAGTCCTCTAATTTTGTCCTAAGGAGGATTTTGAGAACCACTCCTGGAGTGGAATTGCATGAGAAGTCCTCTAATTTTGTCCTAAGGAGGAGGAGACTTTCTAGAGAGAATATTGACCTCTACTCTAATTGTTGGTAAAACTTACTACTCGTGCAATAAGGGATCAACTTTGAATCTTCGTCATGAAGAAAGGAGAACATAGAAAATGAGGTTGCCGCTTGTAAATACCTACTTGAGGAAGATTGCTAAGAAGTAAAATTTCTCTCAATTTGAAAGTTTCGATTAGGAAGATTGCTAGTCGTAAATCAAATATGTAATATATATCTGGCATATAGCAGTAGTGTGTTTGGATATTTGAAAATTTAAAATTAGAAATGCACCATCATGCACTTAAAGCGGATGGTGGGGGGATGATGATTAACCCCATCAAGATCTCATGTCTTTGTTGTCCTAGGTCATCATGGTCCCTATTCTACTTAGTCAAAGGAGGTAGTCGACCCAACTTGACAAAAGGATCCTTGTCGGCAGCCATGAATTGCTTCGTCCAAGGATACCTTGTAGACTTGGGATGAGTATTTTTCTGAGGGGACAATTTTGAATCCACCTTAGCTAACAGAGGGATTTATGACCTATCGATTATATCATATTGATTCATATCTCAAGGATTTGAAGCCATTGGGGAACATACAGGCTATATGACCGTAACTGTAATATAATTGAGTCATTTAACCAAGCTACTAGGTCAGAGGGTTGCGGTCATAATCGTTGACCACATGGAGCCATCCGGCCAAACTGCCGATTAGAGGACCAATGTCACGTCCTTACTAGCGGGAGACTATTCGAAAATGAATCTTAGTGATATTTTCAATAAGACATTAGCTCTTTGTGAGTTGAAGTAATTTTAAATTGTCAATGTCGATAAATTATTGTGGATGTTGGATGTATTTTGTTTTAAGCATTTTGATGGTTAATTTCAATTTTAAATATTTCATGTTTTGATATGTTTTGGAGTTTGAATTTTATGGGCATAAAAGTGGCATTTTTTAATATTGGAGGACCCCTTCGATTGAAATTTTCTGTTAACGCATCCATCATCGGGGTGTTTATGGGCAATTTTCATTTTATTTATTGAACCTTATTGACTATATATATTTGTTGACAAAGGATCGGGTTCTTCGTAGGTTTTATACCTTTGTTGATGAATTTTCTTTGTTATAGACCTTGGAGGCCTAATATGAACGTATAAAATAAATGTCTCGGTTGACGCCATGACTGCATACTTGTTTGATAGTTTGAGCCTTGTCAACTCCTACCTACTCGCATAGAAGGATCGGGCTCGATCTTAAATTTATCATTTGATTCACGCATCATCCTCAGACGTCAGGTCTGTATTCATAACACGCTTGTCGGGGCCCATGCAAGTATTTAGGAGAATTTTTGTAATTATTTGTTTAACCTTGTAGATTATGTCTAATTGCTAATAGAGGATACGATTCGTATTAGGCCTTGTGCCTTTATTAGCAGGCTTTCTTGTTATAGATTTTGAAAGCCTAATATAAATGTATAAAATAAATATACCGATCGACGTAACGATTGCATATTTGTTTTATAGTTCAAGTCATATCGACTCCAATATACCCTCATAGAAGGATTGAACTAGAACTTAAGTTCATTTTTTTTTTTACCCGAGCAGCATTCTCAGATGTCACGTGTGTAAATACAACACTCTCGTCTAGGCCCAAACTGGTGTATATTCTTACATATACATAGGTTAATATGCTTGCATGTGTACTTTCATATGTGTATTTATACATGTTGTAGTGCATGTATGAGAACATTTTAAAAATATTTGGCATTGATAATCTGTATGAATGATCAGCATTTGGGTGTGCACAATGGTCTATGTAAAAGCCCGTAAACTTCTTTTGTTCGCATGTATGAATATTGCGGATCTAGTGGCGTTGTGTTGCATTGTGTTGTTTTCTACTTTAGGCAAATAGGTTGTTGTACACTAACGAACATCATGCTATTGCTTGTAGATGCTGATATCTATTACAGTTTTTTGTATTTGCTTGTATATAACACTTTGCGTATGTGATAAGTCTCCTACGGTCACTCATAGAAGCTTGTATGTCGTAGTCCTTTTGCATGATTACAGGGTGCTGACCGTATTTGTTTGTAAATTGAGGTTGATCGTTAGTTGAGCTACGTTCATCATCAATATCTTCATGCATGTTAAACGATCGCACTCATCGTATATCAATTAGTATTTATTTCAGGGTTGAATATGCTTGCTTGTATTTTGATGTTGATTGCAGGGTGTTGTTGCGTCCGCCATTAACCTCTTCATGCACATTGGCTAATAGGCTATGATGCACAGACATGGATACAATGACACGGATATAACACGACACATATACGGGGCACTTCAATTATTAAAAATATAGGACACGGACACGAGTTGCACATGGTATTATAATTTTATATTTTAAAAAAGTGTAAAAATTAAATAAGTATAATATTAAAAATAATTTAGAAATAATAAGTCATTTAACTAGAATTTGTACTTAAAATAATTAATATTAGGATATCGACAGTCATGCATTGATGCTAGTATTAGGCATTTAGAGAGGAGCCGACAACACTGTCAAGAGTCCGGCATCGATGTTATGCAATAAGTATTAGGTGTCGATTTTAAAAGGATATATGTCGTCAATGTTGGAGGGCATTGTTCGTTGATGTTAAGATGACTTTGGACAAAGATGAGATGTCAAGTGTCTACATTATACATATATATTGAGTTGTAAGGTATCATTGAGTTGTAAAGGTTTAAAAATATTTATTTATTTACATACATATAGGGCTCCAAAAGATAATCCCCTCTTCCTTGGGAGTATTCTCTTTTAGAATTTTAAAGAAGACCCGGAGCCATAAAATGATAAAGTATATATTCAAATCTATATTTCATAGACGTAGAAAATCAAATTTGTTGTGGTAGAGCCTAGCCACCTTAATTTCTTGCAGATCTCTGGTTGTATTAATGTTTCCAAATAAATGAATAAAAGATTTTCTTTATGTATTCCATTCATGCATCATCATACATAGTGCTAACTAGATTCATTTGCATATTTTGTATAGCTCTAATTTAAATATCTGAATTAAAATCCTTGACTCCTTAGAATAGAGCCACTATATCTTGCATGTATAAGACGTTAATAGACTTCTAGGATGTTAGCTAGTTGTCCATTCCATATAGATATAAGTCCATATTGTATTACTCTCAGTATGTTTTCTCTAATTCCTGATAAATTCTAAATCTATAATTTCTCCTAAAATGGTAAATCAATCTTTAGTCTTTCAAACTCAAATTTTAATTAAATATTTCCATATTTTAAAAGTTTAATCCTCACTTTAATTAAGAGTCCATCTCTTTTGGATTAAAAGAACCTACTATGCACAAAATAATGAAGAGAATAAAATAGCATCTCTAATCGATAATATTCTTAGGCAAAGGCCTAAGATGTAATTAATCATGGGCTTGCGCCCGTGAGAAACTGACACCATATCAAATAAACCTCACTCGAGCTAATATATCGAAATGATTGTGTAATATAGGCCAGATGATGGTCTGATGCATTGTTCGTCGATTTTAAAAGGATATCTGTCGTCTATCACATTATATATATTATTATCTATCGAGATGTGTATGCAAAAATACTATTTTTCATTAATAATCGTATGTATGAGTCTATCTGCTCTTCTATTGGCCTATTTGCATAGTGTAAAGACTTGTGACCGTTTTGTCCTACGGGATAGTGCGATCACACTCTCTGCATTCTAAACCCCATGAGCAGTTTTCCTTTTAGAGACCTGCATATATCAAGGATCAACTTTAAGCCCGTATCTTTCTTATGTAGTCCAAGATGTTCTTATAAGATATTTGCAGGATGATGTACCATGGTGTATAAACTTGAATTATCGAGGTCAACCTTAGAGTCCAAAGGCTTTTGTTTTAGTAGATCTAAAATCGAATATATGGAGTGCAATTTTAGTAGTAATAGATCTAATGGGGGGATTGCGATTTTGAGTGATACGTCATTAATAAGAATACACATTTTAGATATCTTGGGTCTATTGCCCAGAATGATTGTGTAATATATGGGGATATTATTTAGTAGAATTCAAGTTGGATGGTTGAAGTGGAGGAATGCATATGGCCTATTGTGTGATAGAACAATACCCCCTCAAACTTTAGGAAAATTTTTATAAGATGGTGGTGATACCAGGAATACTTTATGATGCAAAATATTGGCCATTAAAAGAGAAGCATACAATTAAGTTAAGTGGATGAGGATGCTAAGATGGATGAGTAGCTTTACTCTTATAAATAAAATGTGAAACGAGCATATATGTGAAAAAGTTGGAGTAGCTCCAATGGCAGATAAGATTAGAGAGAGTCGCCTTAGATGGTTTATTCACATAAAACATCGGCCCTTTGATGACCTGGTTAGGAGATTAGATGTATCAGATTTGGCCTATATTAAGAGAGATAGAGGTAGACCTAAAAGGACTTGGTTAGAATAAATTAGAAATGATTTTTTTTATTAGATTTAAATGGGAATTTGACTCTAAAAAGGACATAATGGAGAAAAAGGATTCATGTAGTCGACCTTACATGATAGGATAAAGGCTTGATGTTGTTGTATATTATTTGAAGATATTCTTTTTTTCTATTAGAAAAGAGTAATAATCCACCACAAGGCCAAAAGCTAGCCGCATAGAACAAGATTACAGCCAGAGAAAATACAACACACGTCAGGGCCAACCAAACTAAACAAAAAGAAGAAAACAACCACAAAAGATGCTGGACTCAGACCGTCATCTGGTTGCCAAGCCTGGGCCATCCGAGGGAAAGAAGATAGCATCAAAAGTTACAAGTGCAATATGTTCTACAACAACAACAACAACATCAAGCCTTTATCCCACTAAGTGGGGGTCGGCTACATGAATCCTTAAGGTTCCTCCATTGTGTCCTATTAAAAGTCAAATTCTCGTTTAAATCTAACAAAGAAAGATCATTCCTAATATTTTCTAACCATGTCTTTTTAGGTCTGCCTGTACCAATCTTAACATAAGTCAAATCTAATACTTTTACTCTCCTAACCAGGTCATCGGAAGGCCGTCGTTTTATGTAACCACACCATCTAAGATGACTCTCTCTAATCTTTTCTTCTACTGGAGCAACTCCAACCTTTTCACGTATATGCTCATTTCGTATCCTATCTCTAAGGGTAAAGCCACTCATCCACCTGAGCATCCTCATCTTTGTCACACTTAACTTAATATTATGCTTCTCTTTTAATGGCCAACATTCGGCACCATAAAGCATTGCAAGGCTCACCACCATCTTATAGAACTTTCCCTTAAGTTTGAGGGGTACTTTTCTATCACACAACAAGCTTGATGCATTCCTCCACTTCAACCATCCAACTTGAATTCTGCTGATAATATCCCCATCTATTTCACCATCACTTTGAACAATAGATCCAAGATATCTAAAACGTGTACTCTTATTAATGACTTGATCGACCAAAGTCATAATCCCCTTACTAGGTCTATTACTACTAAAATTACACTCCATATATTCCATTTAGATCTACTCAAGCGAAAACCTTTAGACTCTAAGGTTGACCTCCATAATTCAAGTTTACATGCAATCTGTTCTCAAAAATCAAAATCCACCAAAGTACACCTAGGTTGCGAACCAAGCCATGGCCTTCCGATGTGCATGCACGAAACCTGCTTCATCATTGTCCAAGTGCAATACCATCATAACAAATAAAACCACAACAAAAAAACTTCCACAATCCACCCGAATAGAAACTCACCAAAACATGGAAATAAACAAAACAACATAGGCATAGCAGAAAACCTCCCAAAAAATACCAACAAAATTACCATCAGGTTAACACAGCCGACAGAACATAGAATACACCCCCAAACTGCCCAAGAGAAAAAGCCTGCCGCACAAATTCGACGTCTAGAATAATTTCTTTTTAGCTTCGCGTTTTTTATGGTTGCCACTATTTTTAAAAAATCCAGCATCCGTAATTCGAAGGAGATTAAGGTCAAAGTTGTTCCAATCCTCAATTTGTTTCTATTCATTTCCTCCCCACCTGCATAAGAATTTTCATTATCTAACCAATCATCTTACCACATCACATTATCCCTAACAAGGTGAGCTTACATATCATCATTGGAAATAACAAAAATAGGAACATCAACCAGAGGCAACTCAACTTCATCACTCCCCACATAATCCACCAAAGTATGAATAGGTGAATTAAACATCCCAGAAGTCACGACATCAAAATTACCCTGCACCAATGAAGTTCCAACACCCCCAGCAACTAAAAGAACCGAGCTATCACCCGACTTGTCCACAACATTAGCACAAGTAGGACTAGCTATAAGGTTAATGCAACAATTATTAACATTCATGTTAATATCAACACCATCTATATTAGCACAATCGATATTTACAAGCACAACATTAGCTAAAGGCGCAACTACTTCCTCAACATTAACAGGATCATTTAAGGGTGAGACAGGAGCTACAGGATTAGTAGCTTCCACTGAGAGACCAGCATCTTGCCCAACATCAGCATCAGTATGACCCAAAGCCTGAACCAAATCATTGGCACAACAAGAAACAACATTACCCATCCTAACCCCCTTATAACTAGCATCAACATTAACATTAAGTGGTTTAGAGGCATTAGGACAAACAGTAAACAGGATAGAAAGAGGCGGATAATTACCACTCAAATGCCCTATGCATTTACAAGAAGCACAAAATGAGGGGAAAGCCTCCATAACAATTTGCTGAATATAGCCAAATTTCTCAGGTCCCAACCACACTTTATCAGGATAAGTTTTCGTGATATCAAGCTCAACTAGAATGCGAGCAACAGAAGGACGAGAACCAACGGAAGTAGCGTTATCAACATTTAACAGTCTACAAAACAGCAAGCCCAAACAATGAAGGATACGGGGGAAAACAGATGAGGACGGAGCTTAGGAAAAGAGATCCAAATATGAATAACAGGAGATTCATCACCAACATCAACAAGAGGAGACCATTTGGTCAATTTCATATAGCAATTGTTAACTAAATAAGATCTATGATAGAAAACCCTATTATAATCAAGATCATTAATCATTTTAATCAAAATATGCGACGGATCAAGTAAGGTAACCGAGACTTCACCAATTAGCATAAGGTTGAAGAAGAACCTATGAATGGAGTCAAGAGAAGGGCGCTTAAAGGAAAAAAATCAACTAATGAAAATTGAAAAGGAAACGTTAAGTCTATGATCTCATCCTCTAAGATCCAAAGTGACGGCAAGCCCCGATAAAAAGTAGGTTTAGGATCAGTAAATCTCCCATCAGAGGAACTTCCAGCAAGAGTATCGAGAAAGGAACGAGATTTGAGCGGGCCCTCTAAAAAATTAGGGTTGTACAGGCATTTCACTGCCATTCCGACATAGGCCAACGGAGGGCGACAAAAAGAACAACAAAGAAAAACCACAAAAGCATAAAAGAGAGAAAAAAGAGAACTTCCCCGGAAGAACAACCGGCGAGGAAGCACGGAGCGCCACCGACACGGGAGCCCTAACAGAGAGCAGGAGCCCTAACAGAGAGAGGGGTATATGTGCTTTTTAATTATTCGAAGATATTCAAGTAAAGAATAGCTTCAAAATGAATCTTAACAGATTGCTCCACAAAAAGATTTAAAGATTTCAAATATGAAGAAGGCATGCTTGAAAAGTTATTTTCTAAATGAGGAGGAGAGAAGAAAGGTAAATATAGAGCTTGCTAAATTCTTTGGGTATTTAGAAGACTTCGGTGATCAAGAGTCTTTACATGATAGGTGGAGAATGAATCCAAATATATGGTGGTTGATTCATGAAGCTTCAACACATCTACTTCAAATAATCGTCATAAAAATTCTTAATCAAGTTTCATCTTTTTCTTGTTGTGAGATAAATTGGAGCACATATTCCTTCATCCGATCAATAAAGAGGAACAATTACTCCACAACAGGCTGAAGATTTTGTTTATGTGCATACAAACTTTCATCTTCTATCAAGAATTAATCCAATTTATATGGAAGGAGAAAACATATTGTGGGATATTACTGGAGATGGATTTGAGTCCCTTAATGATATCAGAATATTAAAGATTGCAAATCTTTCTCTTAATGAGCCAAAATTGAAAACAATGATTTTTTATGAAGATGATATTAAAGGTCAAAGACAAACCCCTGAAGAATTAATCATATCATTTCTTTTACTAAATAAATGAAGCTTTATAATATATTAGACAATTTTTGTTTATGTTTTTAATGTTATATTAGACAATTTATGCTTAATTTTGTTTTCGTATTATAAGTTACATAACTAATTATGATGTTACTTTATTATTTTTTGTCATGCTTAATATTATGCTTTAACTGTTTTCTTAATTTTGATACATGATTTAAAAACTACAATGCAATGTATGTGCCATACCCATGTCTTGTATTTTTAATAATTGATGTGTTGTGTCTGTGTCATGTTTATAGTGCAACATAAGGTGCAAAGCACCTTTTTTCTGTACAACTGTACAATATTGTGGGGTTGTATACCCAAGTGCTACGACATTACGACTCAGGTAAGCGACATAGAGCAAACACTACAACGCTCCAAACTCCGATGCTGCGGCATTGTCAAGCAGATTAAAGACAGAGTCAAGTGTCGCGAAGCTTTAAAAATGGCGTTGTGGAGAAGTTTTATTTCTCCTTTTTTTATGAAGAGTTGCATTCCTTAGTGGTTTTAATGCATATCTCTTTGTAAGTTATGTATGAAAATGGTGCAAAATTAAAGAGATAAGAAGAGAGTGCGAGAGAAAAAAAATATATGTACAATTTTTTTTCAATTTTCATAGTGGATTTCTTGATGTAGTAGGGCACCTTGTTTTTTTCAAGTTTCAGATTATTTTGCGTTAAATCCTAGTATTCTTTCTTTCAGCTTCAATTTTTTATTTCTTGTTTGTTTCACTGAGTGGTTTTTTACCCTAGCAAGCCTATCCTCTGATCAAGACATCGAACCTCTCTTCTTAGGATGTTAGTCGCTAAACAGACAATCGACGAACAAACTCATCTTCTTCTTCTCCTTCATCTCCATCAAACAGGACTAAACAAAACACACGACTAGTCGCTCCCTCTCCTCTATCTTCGATCAAACCGACCAAATAGATTTGCACCTTCCCTTTCCATCGCCGATTCCATTTAGCGCATGAACTCTAATTCTTCTCCTTTAATTGCTTCGATCGCTCGCACACGAACTTTTCTGTCTTCAAACAAGACCGCCAAACTCATCATCCATTTACTCCAGGAGTCACGTCTGTTGAGTCTCGCTCGAGCCCATCGCCACTCGCCTGCTGAATCGATTCAGCTAAACTGATTAGACTGAACCAGTTCAACCGGCTATTAAACATCACCTATTATACTCTCCTATATGCATTGTACTAACAAAGTACATCAAGTAGAAATTGAATTGAAACAATGAGATTGCATCCTCAATTGCATAAGAAGAATTTGAAAGCTGCTAGAAATATAACAAAAGAGCAAGCTGATAATCACCACATTGAGCGTGAATTTAATGTTAACAACATGTTTATCTAAAAATTAAAAAAAGATAAAAATAAAAAAAATAAAAAAAAAACATGTTTATCTTCGGCTTCAACCTGATAGTCCCTATAGAAGCATCGAAAAGACAAGCTCGGTGACATGTAAGCGAGAAATTACTCTGTGTGGAGTCCGAAGATAGCTCTGTGTTCATACTCCAATAAAATCGCTACACCAAGATTGTATACATGGATATTCATTTCTATTGCATTTTTTTTTTTTTTGTCAGCTCGACCAAGTCGACCCAAAAATTTATGGTTCAAATTTAGAGTTTAGGATTGACACTATTTTTTTAAATGAAATACCCGTAAAAGTTTCATAACTTTTAGGATTTTAGCTCAATAAACTTTTCATAGTGTCTGAGAAAAATAAACGAGAAAAAACTGATGAATATGAAGACTGGTTTGGAGTAGGATGTTCATTCTTCGAGCAGATGATATACCCACATGACACAGAGTCTGAAAGACGCTATGTAAACGTCCAGGAAGAAGAAGAGTTGAAGTTTAAAGAACTATATGCTGAAGGAATGATAGTTTTTTTTCTGTTTACTTAGGAAATATGTCGGGGGTCCGAGGGGGTTGTACTGCTGGCTGGGTTCGACCTGTAATTTTGAAGTTATGTTTGTATTTTGCATATCGTGCTTTATTTTTCTCTTTGTGTTTGATTCATTTCGATAATATAATATTACATTCTTAAATACGCAGTTGATTAAGATGAAGATGAAGATTGATTTTTTTTTTCTTTTTCTGTTTGATTTATTTTGATAATATAATACCGCATTCTTAAATAAAGTCCAATATATACCGTTGTGCCATTGTGTACATGTTATATTGGTTGTAATATTAAAATTTTGGCATGTGTCAGTGGACATTTTAATTAAACTGAGTGAGAGGAGATGTTTTGGGTTGCTTTATGCATCCATAGATCTATGGTACTAGGCCTAAAAGAGGTTAATTAACATGGTTTGATGTTTTGAGCTATTACAGGTGAACTAAATTAGTTAAATATATGTTGTGTACCATTATTGTGTACCGCTGTATATGACTATTGTGCACCGCTATCAATAAAGCATCCCTTTCCCTGAATTCTTGAGACAGTAAAGTGTTGTTATTCAATAATTATGACGATATTAATCCATAAGATTAATCAGAACCTCATAATTATGGAACAACTTCAAGGCAACTAATTTGAGAGTCACCTATTTATTAAGCTTACTATTTGTTACATATGAATTCAGCTGGATTTGAAGTTTATGTTTGGTTCATATAAGCTTAAATATACATCAATACCTAGCAATACATAGTGCATTTTATACAACGGTGCATAGTGGTACAAAGCAATACACAGCGGTATATAGCAGTACACAATAACAATACATAGTAGCACACAGCAATGCACAATAATAATACACAGCAGTACCCAGCAGTACACAACAATATACAACAATACACAGTATAACACAATAGTAGGTAGCAGTACACAATAATAATACACAACAATACACAGTTAAAAAACCCATTTCTCACATAGTTTTTGTAATACACATCTATAAAAAAGCTAAGAAAGCTTTAAAATGAACAAAATATTACTAAAAATTTTACATAGTTGATTTGCAAAAGCATACGTTCTCCCGCTAGGGCATATAAACACTGTGCTTTTACTACGATCTTCAAAACACAAACGATTTGCAAATCATGGAATACAAAAGACTTACAAACTCTAAAAACAAGTGGGACTTAACCCTAAATCTTAGAATAAAAATTTGTTCTGGGGGGCGCTGCCCCCTTAGACCCCCACCCCGACATATTTCCTAAGTGTATAAAAAAAAATATCATTCTTTTAGCCTGTAGTTCTTTCAACTTCAACTCTTCTTCTTCATGGGCGTTTGCATGGCGCCTTTCAGACTCCGTATTCCCTAAGTATACAAAATATATATATATATACTCCAAACCAATCTTCATCTTCATCTGTTTTTTCTCATTTCTTCTTTCTCAACAGCTATAAAAAGTTTATTGAGCTAAAATCCTAAAATTACAAAACTTTCGCGGGTATTTTTTTTTTAAAAAGAGCATCAATCCTAAACCCTAAATTTGAACAAGAAATTTTTGGGCCGGGTCAGACGAGCTGGCAAGGAAAAAGCAAAATACGAAATAGAAATGAATATCCACGTGTACAATCCAGGTGTCATGATTTTATTGGAGTCTGGACACAGAGCTACGTCCGGACTCCACACAGAATAATTTCCCAATGTAAGCTAGTGCTTTCTGTAGGCTCTAAATTCCTCCTTTTCATATAGCTTACTTAAAGAAGAAGATTGGCATTGCTAACTTCATTGAAACCCATTGCCTGAGTTGGAGACAGGAATATTAAGGACCTAACTTGTACAGATTCAGGGCCGTCCCAAGCAGAAGTATAAGAATCAAACCATTGTCAGAAACTCAGAATCTTGTTTTATCAATGGGTCTACTTGGCACCTAAAGATGCAACTAGTAAATCTGGCACAAATTGAAATAGAAATGCCCTGAATTCCAACCTTGATGAAAAGCTTCACTGAAAGCATGGTGGAATGCCAGCATACTTTCCTATTACTGTTTTCATAATTACTACGTCTACTTAATAAAGTAGGATTGACAAATTTCTTCCAAATTTTTCATTAGAAAACCATCAGCTATCCTAACATTTACATTATAAATAATGCAGCCTAGGGCATTGAAAGAAGTGAAAAACTACCATCTTCTCTATTACACCCAACCTCTCTCTTTTCCTAGAGGTCAGTGATCCCGCTTAAAGAGATTGCAATTTAATTATCACACTAAATCCGTTAAAAAACTCTAATAGATCAAACAGAACCTCCTGACCAGATGGAGACGCCCTGAAATTAAAATGCAACCAACAGATATTTGTTATAATCCGCATAGAATCAAAAATTAAGAAGGAATTAAGCTTTTGAGTCGAACAATTATATGAATCTTTACAAACACATATTAGTTCTTGTGGCCAACCAAAACAAAGAGAAATGATCATCGTGTTTTTACCTTCGATTCCTACGAGAGGATGGAGGAGCGAACTGAAGTCCAGATACAGTCCGACACTACAGTAGTGTTGTGGAAGCTACGCAGGAAGATTCAAAACCACTGTGAATGAGGTTTCAGATCCGAGAAGCGGAGAATCGATAAAGAAAAGAAGAGCCAAGGGCCCAAGATAGGATCAAAAAGAAGGGGAGCGAGATTTGATGACAAGGCCATTTATTAAAAAAGAAAATTTTGACAAATTATATGATGGTTAAATTCAATCATAAAATATTTAATTTTTTAAACATTATCTTATAATAATAAAATAATTTTCTATTTTTATATTTTGTATTATAACTTATTTTTAATTTATTTTAAAATATTTAATATTTTGAACAAATAATTTACATCTATACATTTTTATAAGAGAAACTCAAGATATAATATTATTCATTTCATGGCCATCCTCTTATGGCAATCGAATAATTATTAGGTTCGGACACCTGACGTAGCTCTACATCCGGACGTCAATAACATGTCGCCACATGTTCTTATTCTTTACGGAGCGGCCCGACGACCCAGACCAAGTATTGCTATGTATTGGCTGATTTGTGCAGACCGGGATATTGCTAGATATTGCTTGGTATTGCTCAGTATTTGTCGGCAATAATGAGAAATACCAATCTGTCAAAACCAATACCGAGCAATACCTAGCAATACCCCGATTTTGTTAGGTATTGCTCGGTATTGCTAGGTATTGATCTTGACAGAGTGGTATTTCTCGTTATTGCCAAGCAATACCTAGTAATACCGAACAATACCTAGCAATACCGAGCAATACCTAGCAATACCCGAATATAGCAATACCGGGTTCCGGACTAGGTCGGGTCGTCGGGCAGCACGATAAAGAGTAAAAGCACGTGGCGACATGTTATTGGTGTCCGGATGTAGAGCTACGTCAGATATCCGGACCTAATAATAATTATTCTATCGCAATCACTAAAAGAAGCCACTAAATACACCAAATCATGGTAGAAAAAGAATACACCAAATCATTCTTCCTTCCACTCCGTTAGTATTATTTCCTTAAGACCTTATCATTTTTAATACTCTGATTTATAGTAAATTATGCTAGGTTAGGTTTTATCTAAATGCATGAAATTATCCTGGATTGTTTTAATAAAGTTGGAGAATATTAAAAATCAATATTCATAAGGGCAGGTCTAATCTTTTTACTTATATATGTTGCACGTATTTCAATAATAATTTTTCAAAACTTTTATTTGTGTACTACTAATTGATTGAGCATTATATTTTATAGGATATTTAAGTTGAATTTCTCTTGGTGTTGTTAGATGAATCTCAATTAAATTTGATGTTTTGTATTGCTTGTTTTGGTTAATTAATATTTATTTATTGGATGATAAATACGAACTTTTATTTGGTCCGGTGAACGTACGTAGAGCTACGTTCGGCCGGCACTAGATCGCAGGCACAAAACGAGAAATACCGAGCAAATACTAAGCAATGCTAACAATAACGAGAAATACCATTATGTGAAGACAAAATACCGAGTAATACCGAGCAATACCGAGTAATCCCAAAAAATACCGAGTTTTTTCTAGAAAAACTCGGTATTTTTTGGTATTACTCAGTATTGCTCGGTATTACTCGGTATTGGTCTTCACAGAGCGGTATTCCTCGTTATTACCAAACAATACCTAGCAATACCGACCAAATACCGAGCAAAAACCGAGTAACAATCCTCTGACCGAACGTAGAGCTACGTCCGGTCAGAGGACGTAATAAAAGTTCGATAAATACACCCTTCCTCATTAGGAGCATAATTCTTGATACTTATAAAGATTCATAGATATTTTGTAGGTTGCTTATAAATTATTGCTTTACAAGCTCTAGTATATCTTATTTAATATTTAGAATAAAAATATAATGTGATAGAGATATCTTATCTTAATTTATTGATGCACAAATTCCTAAATTATAATTTTTAGCTAACAAGTTTTTTAAAGCCCGATATATTTTTAGACTTTGTAGACATCGGTATTTTAAATATATAGTGCAAATGATATGTTCGTAATATCAACATGATCTTGCACAAAATTTTATGAATTTCTTAGGATAAAAAAAGCTCTCAAATTTTAATTTAGAATACTTAAAAATTATTTCAATAGCTATATAGATTTCAATTTTTATAAATTTATAATCAAGAAGATTTGTTCCTATGAGATTATTCCAAAACATATTAGATCATGTGGATCTTAATTTATTTCAGCACTGAAATAGCTAAACAAAATATCTTAAATGAGGCCAAGGCTCTCCTTGAGAAAGTTTTATTTTAAAGTTGTGCTCTCTTATTTTTCTTATGCTACTCTTTATAGGGTTTAATCTGAAAATAACTGTAATGTATAAATATAAATGTAATTTGAATAATTTAATAAATAAGAGAGCACATGGTGAAGTTGATACCTACTCCTGTTTTCAAAGATTTTGATTTCTACTATTTGATTTCTCTCAATTTGATTTTTATTTCATTTTTTTATGGTAGGAAGTTGATACCATTTAACTTTTTGTATGTGGTAGCATTGTTCATTTTGAACATTTTGACTATATTGTTTTGTATTTTCAACAAATGGATTAGTATTTATTTCAATTGGTACGATTAGAGTAACGATAGTGATTTGGGCATTTTGATATGATTATACTATTAATGCAAGCATTATGAATGAATACGGGCATGTGCATGAATGAGTATTAATTTTTATGAGACTATTGTATATATGTACATGGTGGTGGGACGACTAGCTTTCTTTTAAATATTATGATTTCTGGTGATATTCTCTACTTATTCACATGATTTACTGTTTGAGAGTTATATGGAGTAATTATTATGCCGATATGCAAGTGTGATGACTCTAATTACTAAAAGTCACTTGAATATTGAACTAAAAATACTTACTGGAAAAACACTATACAAGCCATAATTCTTTACTTGTTTAATTGGTTGCTTAGACATGTATATAAGACACTGATTTACTATTACAGGTTCATTGTTATTGATTTACTGTTATTAAGCATATGATTAATTAAAATACTAATTTGAGGCTTATAAAGAATAATTGAACATTATATGCACTCTTATACAATTCATTAAAAGTACTACATTTTCATAGATACTTTCACTTGACTGATTCATATGGTCTCCTTACTCTTTCGATAATATTGCTTTAATGTTTGGTTTAAAAATGATGGTTTACACTCTTATTGTTTCGACAACAATACTATACTGCCTTGCAGGCATTATCGTTATCGTATATGTTTTACTATTTCTACACAGATTTATGATCATATTGATTGCTACTGTTATAAACTGAATGATTTCGTGCATACTGTTTCTTTTCCGTGTTTTGAGTTTAGTAATAGAGTTCTCGTGACATGTTGGGCTTTATAAGCTCAATATATGTGATTTAAGGATTTCATGCCATGGAAGAGTTTCAGGAGTGTGAGATTGATCAGATACAAGATACTTCAGGTTTCATTTTAATTTTGTCTTTTAGTTATTCTTTTGAGCTTAGGAGTAGGCAGATAACATGTTGTATTTGTATGACTCCTAGCTAATGTATATAATTTTTTGGTAATAGACACAAATGTATATTAATGTTTTGATCAATATATTTATTTCTACTAGTATTTTATTTTTTTAAGAAATTAGGTAGCTCTGAATTTTATTAAATTAAATTCTAGGGTGTAACATAATTTGGTATCAAAGCATTGTCTTTGGAAAAATTGAATTGTCACTAGAGTTGTAGGAATCGATTATGAATTAGGCAAAATTGGATAGATTAAGATGTATTATTTTGCATATATAATTGATTGCATGTGTGAATTATTTAAACAAAATTGTATAAATCAACATGAGAAATAGATTTACCAGAGCAAAAAGTACCCAATGAACAATATAGTGTGCTCTAGTACCATCATATAGTGTTATACATCCGACTAGTGTTATAGCACATGTAATGGAAGATACACATAGCATGCTAACTAGAAACAAGGAAGAAGAGAGAGATAAACATTTATAAAAAATTCATAAACTAAAATCCTCGTAAAATCCCAAATTACATAGGAGTGGCTACTGAGGATATAAAAGATCTTCGATAATATGCAGTACCAACAGAACCAGAAGGTACCGTTAGCTATCTTTCTATTTGTAGGTGAAGTGGAGAGATAGTGGGTAGGATAACAACAAGAGAAAATTTAGGGGAAAACTAGTGCAATTATTACTTGGGAAGAGTTTACTGTATTGTTTAGAATATGATTTGCACCTCCCTTCGCTCGACCATAGATGCATGAAGCCTTTATAAGACAAGAACATGGATGCAATACATTGATGTAATATAAAGCTAAGTTTATTGCATTGGCCACTGTTGAAGAAAAATGTTATAGATTTTTACAATGATTGAGCAAGGAATTCAAACAAATATTAGGACCTCTATGGATTCAAAAATTTTCTCAGTTGGTGTAAAAGGGTCAAACTGATAGAGATTGATTAGGCAGTGCTTGCACCAAGGTATGATGTGAGTTGGAGGAGGACTAGAGATTAATTAAGTATTGATAGGGAAAGTGTCAGTGATAAGAGAAGCAAATCTGGTGATTTGAGGAGAGGATCGATAGCACCTACCAGTACCATAGTGATTATATCCATTGTGGAAGGAGACATTCATGTCATTTTTATCTTTTGATGGGATGATGTTTTCAATGTAGACAATAAAGACACAAGTTAGTGGATTATTTACAGAGAGGACTTGACGGAAGAACCAATTCTTGAGTATGATAATCTAGGCAGATTGAAAGAGAAAGGACTATAGGATCGAGAACATATAGTGAAAAACCAACGAACATGGCTAACAATAGAGCTTTTAGTGGCAGTTAGAGGGAGTCTGTTGCACCGGGACTAACAACACTTACCAAAGTAATGCTAAAAGTTTCCAACTTGCAATGCCAGGAAGATCAATTAAAACCTAAGAGCTCGACTAGTAAGAAATTATATTTTGAATGATTGATTGATATAAGATTTCAGTGCATAACGTATGGTGTGTGATTAACTATATGATAGAAATTGAATTCTAGTTTGATTTGGATTCTTCGATGATATGTTGATCCGATTTAAAGTTTTGTTGTACTGATTTATTTTGAAACAAGCACATCTACATTGTATGCTAAAGTGTTGTAGCACTCCAGGCTCGAGTTGGATAAATACACTAGTGTCACGGCACTACGAGTCGGGCTAAGTAGTTTTTCTTCCTCTTTTCTTATTTCACTTAGAGGGTTGTGTCCTTTGGTAAATGGCAAGCGTCCTTTTATTTGTTTTGAATGCAAAATAAAGAGAGAAGTGAAGAGAGACAATGTGAGATTGTAAGAAGTCATTTGTATAATTTCTTCCAAAATTTCATAATACATTTCTTGATGTAATATGGCTCTCTGAATTTTTCCTAGTTTTGATTTTTTTTTTTTTTTTGCGTTAAATTCTGATATTTGTTTTGACTATTTTCATTTCTTTTTAAAGTTGTGTGATTTATTTCTATTTGAATTTGCTTCGGGTTACCATTCTCTCCCTGCTACACTAAACAATGCCAAAATTTATTAGCATATGAGACAATTTGCATTATTATATATTGGACCTCAGTCCATTGTTAGATATTAGAAGAGTAATTACAGGATACACGAGAATAGGCAGAGACTTAACTAAAACATAAATTATATATTTTTACTCATTTTAAAATTAAAGTCATTTAAATATTTGATGAGATGAACTAATTAAAACTTTTTTGAACAAAAAACTTCTGTAATGATGATTTAGTTTCACAATAAATATAAATACTTAGAAAAAGTATTGCAATATTTTTTTTTAATTATTCTAATTTATGCATTTCACAGAATGGTTAATAATGAGCTAAGGCTCTTCGGGATCATGACGAAAATTCTGAAAAAATTATATATTTTATATTAAGGGGATAAATTTTTCATACTTTATATAATTATAAAAGACATACGATATTTACTATGAGAGAATTATATTACGAGTCTTATTTGATAAAAAGGGAGAGTAAATTATTTCAAATGTAAGGGTTTTAAAAATTTTTGTCTTTGATTTAAAGAAAAAAGAATGTGGAGTAAAAATTTTCTGGATTCAAAAGCTTGATCGTTTTCAGCCAAATTCTAAAAATACGTCGCAAGCTGAGTATGGTATCGTCGTTGACAGCCACCTATCGACATCAAACTATTGTTGGTTGCATACACATCGTCGCTAGTCACCGTCATCACTTGTCAGCCATAACTATTGTTGTTCACTAGTTGTTTGCCCGTCACCAACCACCAGGAATCCATCACTGCACTCTAGCCCCAACCGGCGATTCACCACTACTTTCGCTATCATCCTCCAATGGCCTCCACCTACATTACCATTAGCTGTCACCCCTTCCAATGCCAAGCACCAACCACTATAATCATTGGCTTTATATTACATTCATTTTACTTCAAATCAAACAAAGAAATGATTATCCACATTTATTTTATACTGATCCAATAACATCAAATATTTTAATTCAAAAATATTGTATTCTTTTTATATTGTATTGCATTTTATTTTGTATTACTTTTTCAATAACACAAACTACTACTACATTAAAAAAAATGGAGCACAGACCATAATTTGCAAAATACTACAATATCTGATTAAATGAGGTATTCATAAATAAAATTATTCAGCACTTTATTTTAGAAATTAAGGCTTCATTTGGGACGATTTTTTTATTGCTTCTTAAATTAGCTTTATAGTATAAAAATTAAAATTTTTGTGCTAGAAAGCTACTTTAAGAAGCAGTAAGAAAGACGTCAAGGTTTTGTTAGAAAAAATTATTTTACTGCCTTCTAAAATAGTTTCTTAGTATAAAACTTTTTTTAACTATAAATTTTTTGTAATAGAAAATTGTTTCAGAAAGCAATAAGAAAGTTATCTCAAATGAAGCCTAAGGCTTCGTTTGGAATGACTTTCTTACTACTTCTTAAAATGACTTTTCAGTAAGAAAGTTATCACAAACGAAGCCCAAGAGCGGAGATGCTTTCAACCAAATAGAAATGTCATAAAATTATTACAAAAAAAAACACTTTAAATTACTTATAAAATTAACTATTGTTAATTATGATATTTAATTTCAAACAATGCTTGGGGTTGGTTGAGACTCTAAAGATATTTTTTTTATTTTAAAGAGGTTGTCATAAGTTAGTCAATGATGACTATTAATTCACCTGTATATGTCGTTGTGAAAATTGTAAATATTATAACTCAAAATAAACTTTATAAAATAATGATCCAAGTAATGTGACTTCATTAGAATAGCGAATGCACACCAGAATTCACATATTTTCAAAGAATAACTAATGCACGCAACATAATTACAATATATGAGATGATGATGATAATGATATGCATAGCATAAAAAATAATGTTTTTGAAAATTAGTCAAAATAGGGAAATTTTACCCAAGGACTTATGATTGATCATAATTTTTTTTTTAATTTATTGACTGAAAAAAATACAAAAAATATTTATAATAAGCAAGGCCCTAATCATGAAAAGATATTCATTCCTAGAGTATGCTTAGATTATTGACATCTTCAATTATCAAAATGTGAATTAATTATACTAAAATATTTAATTTAAGCACTATTTGAATATTATTGTTGTTTTTTTAATCAAAAAAAGGATTTTATTCAATCAATAAAAGGAGGATACAAACAAGGCCAATAAGGGAACTAACCAAAATACAATTCAACAATCAGCAAAGAAGAGACATTAAAAAGAGAAGGAACAAATATCAGCCGAGCTCAGTCATTGACAAGAAGCTTTCTACAATCACCAATAAGCTAGGCAATGACCATCCAAAGGAGGAAGCAAGCAACAACCCACAAAACAGTTGCCAACAAACCAAAGAAGTCCAGGAGGTGAACAGAAAGTCGCCACATCATTGCTCGGGCCACGAAGAATCAATCACCACCAAACAGAAAGACGACCCAATCCAAGCAGAGCCCAACAGATGAAAGATGACCCAATCCAAAAAGAAAATCTTTTTTTTTTTACGTCGTCCACGCTTAGTACTCTTTTTAGAATCACCATCGGCAATAAATTGAATAATACTTAAATCAAAATTATCTCGCGAATCCAAATCTTTTTCAATAATTTTCTCCCCTCTATTTGAAGAATTTCCATTATTTAACCAGTAACCATACATCACCTCATAATTCTTCAATTTACTAGTAAGATGAGCAAACAAAGCATCACTGGACATAATATATGCACCTCAATACGAGACGTAACAACATTATTGTCCACATGATCAAAACCATCAGAAGAAGAAACTGTTAAAAGAGCGGGTGTATTTAAACCATTACCAACCTCACCATTATCAACAAGCACAAGTCCACCCACATGATCACACCCCTTTGGGCCAACCAGAGTCGCCAAATCACTAGAAAAGTCATTAATCACCTCCATATTTGCCTGACAAAGCTCCAAATTTGGCTCTTTCACAATATCCAAATCAGTGAGTGAAGGAATCAACTCGCAAATTCCCTCACCACCAGCACAAACCAAATCCATACAAGCAGAGAGAACGTTAGAGCCATCATTGAGAACCACCATATCAGTTAATAAAGGTGAAGATTATTATTGTTGCTTAAACATATTAAGGATGAATTAGGGTCATTTTGAGACATTTTGAGACCGTTTTTTCATTGTTTTATTTTTCAGATAACAACCACAATTCCATTTGGCTACTGCTTCTTGTTGTTTTTCACTGCTTTTGAAATTTTTTGAGATTGAAAGTTGTTTTTTGAAAAAGAGTAGCTAAACTAATTCCCTCACATCAACTCCCTAAACAATTTTATAAAATGATGCATATCTCCCAAACAAACCCTTAGTCTTAGTGTTTTAGCATTATCCATAGAGTTACTATTCTCTTGAAGGGTCAATAGACTCCACTAAAAAGGTGAGAACTATTTAAGTTGAATATTATCAAATGATCAACTAAATACATATTAAATATACACTAAATGAGGGGTCATTTTTTAATTTACAAATATGATATGCGTGTAAATAGATGCTTAATATTTGAATACCATAATATACTATCATTTTGTTCATATAATTTGTTATGAACTTTATAATTTGATCATAAATTATTGAAAATTTGATCTAATAATTGTAACCGTTATTGTAATATTTTTATTATATTGCGCCGACTAATATGATTAATTTTATTAAATAAAATTTAAATTTATTAGCCGAGTCTTTCATGCTGAATTGTTATCAGTATCTTTCAGGCTCTGAACTAATTTAATACAGGATTAAGGAAATTAATTAACGTAATTATGGACATATATGATAGTGATTTATCCGTCTTTTTGTAATCCCTCGAGTTATTGCCAATGGCTGTTATTTTCAATTTGTAGGCATATTTTGTCATAGATCCACTCTTGACTTGAAAGATAGTACTAAAATCTATGAATATGCCAATATAGCAGGCAAAGCAATTAATATTTTACTTATATTATTTTTTTGCATGGTTTTATTCATGCAAATATTTACACAATTTTTATATAAATTTACTAAAAGAAAATCATTGAGAGAGAGAGAGAGAGAGCTTTCAGTCCATTGGTGATGAACCTTCAGTTGGCCAACTAAAGACCAATGTGACTGAGCAACTTATTAAAAAGTAATTTTGTTATTCATCAAACAAGCAATCAAAATCTAGGCTTGTTATTCCACCAATAGATTGGCAAATCTGAGACTGGCTCTTTATAATTTTGATCCCACTCCCTGAGATCCTTTGAACCCTATTTTAACTCAAAAGCAACCCATTTAATTTTATTTTTCTTTAAAAATTTTTCTTGTTATTTTTTATCGATTAAGCTAGACTATATAGTTTACAAATTATAAATTTTTTTAATCAAAATGGGTTATTAGGTTAGGTTCAGATTACCCGAGTTGCAAACAGATTGAGTTCAGATTGATTGAAGTGATCAGATCATGTTCATTTCGAGTTAGACTCGGTCCCGAACTCTATTTGCTAGGCCATATTGACGCTCTTACCAATAAAGTGTTAATAGCTTCTCCCTCCTTCCTCTTCTTCTGTCTCTTCCTCCCATCTCCCAGTTGCTTCTTGCTATGGATTTTACGCAACCATTGATTGCTCCCACTTTTATGGAGGAGTATAAGGCGATTTCTATGAAGTATTATGTGCGAATTAATAAGGAGTTTGATACCCATTAACTTTAAAAATAAAATGTTAATGAATCTTGACTTTAATATGCAGTACTAACCTTAAAATTATAACTAAAATATCTCCAAGATGATTAACAAAATTTAAACTCCACATCTAACACTTAGTTGTTGAGCTACAAAAGTCTCAAACATAGCAGTTGGGTTGATGTAATTTGGAAAGAAGAAACATTAAAGAACAATTAAATATAATTAACTAGTAAGGTTGTTAAGCTCCTCATTTATTAAAAAAATTGAGTACAAGTTTAATGATTTTGAAAATCAAAATCTCTTTGCACACAAATAGGCTAAACTACATGTTCTGTTGTGCAAATTGGCCAATTTTTAATATATGATAAACAGACGATTTCTTAATATTTGTATTTATTTATTGATTTGATGCTATCATACATTTATATTATTTTGCAAACATTATATGCAATCATAGATGATATCGACCGTTTGAACACAACAATCATTGCTCAAACTGTCAATAAGATATTGGAGCGAATAAATAAACTTTAGTGTATACGGAATCATTTATTTAATTAGTTAAATATCATTCGTTTGATATTTAGGCTTTTTGGGACAACTTCTTAACTACTTTGTTTTTCATAACATAATCATAAATTCTGTTTGGTCACTATTTTTTTATTGCTTTCAAAAAATTATTTTGCTATGAAGCTATTTTCTATAGCAGCTTTCGAAAAAGTTATTTTCTTTACAACAGCTTTACAATCACTTTTTACAAAAATTCAGACATCCCGAACGGACCCTTAGTTAGAACTCATGAATTCAATTATGTGTAATAATAAGCATATTTATGCTTAAATTATTAACAATAAATAATTACTTAATTAGACTAAATTAAAACTCTATGATGATCTACTTGAACTCTATAAGAAAAATGAATTAGTAAGTAAATATGAACAAGAACTTAAAACTTAATTTATATTCAACTGACTTTAACTCAATAAATAAATAAATTTGAACAACCATATCAGTAACCACAAGACACTTGCAACTAATAAGTAGACTTCTCAACAGGAAAATCCCTTGATTTGCTACCAAATCATTAACTGTCTTGAGAGTTCAAGCATTCAATCTTTATCCCTTCAACCAAGACAATTAGGTAACATTTCAACCTCTATAAGCCAGTACTTCTCACCATCAGTTCCTCTGATTTCTTCACACTCAATCAAGATTATCTTCTTTTCTTTTCGCTACTGCATAGGTGAGATGTCTTCTTCCTCCCTTTGCTGCAATGTGTAGCTGAGTAAGAGAAGAATTGCTTATTGAGCTATCCTTCCATACTTGTTTCAGAAGAGGAGAGGTTGGGGTGAGGTCATTGAGAAAAAAAAAGGTTTTAGATTGAATTAATATGTGAAGAAAGATGTCGATTTTCATCAGTTCCTGCCTGCTCTTCGTCGCCAATTCCCTGATGTTCCTCTTCAGATTTATTGCCTTGCATGTTATCAGGTGAAGGCTGCATTTTTTTAATTTTCTGTATTTCTACCGTTTTAACCATAACTCTGTTTATCCTTCGTTTTGTAGAAAAACTAGTCTTCTTAAAGAAGAAGATTTCAACGTGTCAGAATTGGCTGAATCGAATTATGTTAATAAGAATGAGGAGAAAGGTAGAAGCTTCAGTTTTAAGTTTCAGTATCAGATTTGTAATGATAATAAGGATAAATACTCCAGTCAAACTAACGGAGGAAAATGAGTTTTCAGTGATATCTACGGATATTTTAAAAATATCAATTTTGCTCTGAGAAAGATTTTAGAGGCACCATGGGAGAGCCAAAGACAATGAACTTTCAAGTTCATGAATCCTTCATGGAGTTAGAAGAATATGATAACTTCGATGGAGACAAGAGTATTAGATTTTTGGCTGCAGAAGATTTTCAGAAGCCATCCATGGAGTCCATGGCTACAGAGAAGGCTGATGATGACCAAGTTTTGAGTGCATTGAACATGATGCAATTAAAGAAACAATTCTTTGAGGTGGAAAAGTTCAATTCTGTTTGTTCTGAGGTCTGTTCAGTTAGTTTCTCAGATTTTGATTCTGATTCTGAACCATCAAGTGATTGCTACTCTGTGAGAGATCACATCAATGATTCTGATTGGGGTAGCTCTTTTTCAGATGGTTATTTTGGTGATATTGAACATGATTCAGAAATAAGGGAAGCTTCAGTAAATAGTAGAAATAAACTTGCAGAAGGGAAACTTCAATTTTTCTTGGAAAGATCTGAAGGGGAAGAAGCAAATGACGATGACAGCCATGCTGAGAAAAAGAAGCACGTTTCTTATGCTGAGAACAACAACAACAGGGAAACTTATTCGAATGAAACTACTTTAAAAGTAAAAATACAATCAAGTAAAAGAGAAACCAGAAAAAGACAACTAAAATTTGAAGAAGAATCCAAAAATAAAGTTTCTTTTGTTGAGATTGGCGGTGCAAGATTAGATTTTTCTAGAGAAGCTGACTCAGAACCAAGACCTAAAGCTTTGGACAGAGAAGAAGAGGGGAAGAATGAAGATGATAGCTCAAAAAATGATTCAAGCAATTCAGTATATGTTTCTTATGAACGACAACAAACAATAGATAATACTGATAATGAACAGAAAAAGGCAGAACTAGAAGAGGAAAAATCCAAAGTAACCTTCACTTTAGATTTGGATGAAGATGAGTTTGATGAAATATGGGAGCACCAAGATCTTATTATGCAACTTAAAATGGAGCTTAAGAAAGTTAGAGCTGTAGGTCTTCCTACCATCTTGGAAGAATCAGAAAGTCCAAGTGTTATTGAGGATTCAAAATCAACTAAGCTTGATGAGAAGTTATCTTGTGAAGACCCAATGGATGAGCTCCACAATATGTACAAGTGCTATAAGGAGGGGATGAGAAAGTTTGACATTTTGAATTATCAGAAAATGTATGCTACTGGTAAGCTTTGTTCATTCTCTTCCTTCTGTCTTCAACCATCTACGAATCTCCAATTTCTTTTATATCATTGCCCTATAATCAATTCATTGCAGGCTTTCTTCAACTGAGAGATCCTCTTGAATTAAATATAACTCGGAAGTCTATGTTCTCAGCTTTCATGTCTCATCTATCCCAAAGCTTCTTGCCTTTTAGCAAAAAGAAATCAAACTGTGATCCATCTGAGAAGTACATTAAGGAGCTGCGATGCGATCTAGAAACAGTTTATGTTGGACAGATCTGCCTCTCCTGGGAATTTCTTAGGTGGCAGAATGAAAAGTTTCATAAGCTGACAGATTCTGATTTATTTATAAGCCATCGGTATAATAATGTTGCAGCAGAATTCCAACAATTTACTGTTACATTACAAAGATTTGTAGAGAATGAAATATTTCAAGGACCAAGGCTTGCAAATTATGTCAAACAGCGATGCATTCTTCGAAATCTTCTGCAGTTACCAGTCATCAAAGGTGAACTAAACATATATGTTCTAGTTGAATTTGTATGGCATTAATATGTTTAACATTTTGATAAATCGTGTTAACAATAAAAAGGCATTTGATGTTGCAGAAGACTTCTTGAAGGAGAAAATGGAGAAGGGAACAGAAGAAGATGGGATCACTAGAGAAATGCTAGAGGATATTATGGAAGAAGCAATGAGAATTTTTTGGGAATTTGTTAAGGCCGAGAAGTATGAAACCCCAAGATTCATGAAGGGTTTAGTTGAGAATCATGTGGAACTTGAAGATCCATCAGACTATGAGTTCTTCGTTGATATACAAGCAAGTTTGCAGAAGGTGAATCTATGGTCTTATTCCAAAATGATATAATGTTTCGTTTATAACATATATCTTGATTATGCAAAAATTTCATAAATTGATATTTATTTAAATAGGTCTAGAGATTTTCTTATGAAATTTTTAAGAATACCATGTTTTTTAATAGCTTTTAACAATTCCTATAAGGTAGTTTGAATAATTAGCAAGATTTTAATGAAAGAGTATCATTGCATTCCTCTTGTGTATCTATTAGTTTCATTTTTGTTTGACTTGCAGAAGGAGAAGAAATTGAAGAACCTTCTGAAGGAAGGTAATTGCATGGTTAAGATGTTGAAAAGGAAACAAGAAGGTAGATCAAGCCATGACCTCTTCTTCACTCAAATAGACTTGAAGATAGTTTCAAGAGTCTTAAGAATGTCAAGAATAACAAGTGATCAGTTAATTTGGTGTCAGAAGAAGTTGAGCAAGATTATTTTTTCAGGCAAAAAAATTCATAGGGAGCCCTCATTCTTACTCTTCCCTTGCTAGTTGCTAGGAGAAAATTGATGTCTTCTTTTCCTGTTTGCTCTTTTTTTTTTCACTTCCTGTCAACTTTTCTTGTGTATATTGAAGAAATACACTCCAGTTCAGTTTTACGGAATAAGGATTAATTCTACCCAGATTAATTTCATTCAAGTGCAGCAAAGTTGAAATTATTTCTTTAGTCGAGCACAGACTTCCTGCAAAGTACCCAAAATTTTGTGCGGTGAATGTGAAGATCCTGATTAAAACTTTTTAGCCAACTAAAACAGTCTTTATTTTCATTTTTCTCAATGCTGAAGTTCATGGATCATACAAAAATCCAAAAAAATAAAAAATTAACAACTGTTGCTCTGTTAAATCATCTAAAGACAAGATCATAAAAACTACTTGATTCTTCTCAGAGCTCGCTTGTGATGTAGGTAATTCCTTCAAAGATGAGAAGAAGAAGAAGCAAGCAACAATAGAACAGTAACTGGAATTCTGGATTGTAATATGAATAAGAAATGATGTTTTCAACTACAGGTTTTCTGCATATAATCCTCCTATCACCTATACTTTAAAAGGGACTAAACTGTAAAAAGGTATAAGAAGTACTATATAACTAAATATGGAAATCACGATAGTGGAGCACATTCTATCTAACAGAAATAAGTGTTAGTATTAGGTAAGAAGACTGATATATCCTCAAAAAATTATCTTGATCGGGCACAAATCTCGAGGCAAAATCAAGCCGGAAACTTCAAAAATTAAATTTGGGATCACCTAAACTCCGATTTCAGCGAACTTATAGTCAAACTGAGCGTCTAGGAAATACAAACCCAACGACACCCAATTCAATTCAATCAGAGCCCAAATGAGTCCAAATCAAGGATCCGATGCGCTGTTGGAAAGTTTGAACCACAATTTGAGTTACCAAACAATTTCCAAATATGACGTAGAGCGACCCGACGAGATGAATCCAACGAGCCTAAGATTGCCGAATTCCGACATCATTAAGACCTTCAAATGTCTGACGAACAGTACATGATCAAGGGATATCGGCCGTCCATCCAACCACTCCCTATTTACCCCTGATATCTCACATATTTACAAGTCATGACACTCCAAAATATCTATAAATAGACCCCTCATTTCTCATGAGAGGGGACTCAAGCAAGAAGAAGAGAAGAATAAGAGAAGGATAGAAGGGAATAACTCCTTGACCACCGCCAGAGTTCTGCCCGACGACGGAATTATGCCGAACTTCTGAGCAACACCGGAGTTCTGCCCAACGCTGACTTCTGCCTGACTTCTGAACAACGCTGGAGTTCTGTTCGACGCTCAAGTGACGCTAGAGTTTTTCCCGACACCAGAATTCTGCCTAACTTCTGAACGACGCTGGAATTCTGTCCGACCTCCGAAGGACGCCAAAATTCTGCCCGATCTTCAAGTGATGCCGAAACTCTGCTTGATGTTGTAACTGATTTTTAATCCTGAAGAGATTCATTGTAATCTGATTGTCCTAAATTTTAAGGAAGAGTCGACCTCTTATATTTCAAGCAAAACACTAGTGGAACTCTTTCAACTGGGCGTGGCCCCGTGATTTTTCCCCTTTCAGGATTTTCACGTAAAAATCTTAGTGTTTCTATTTCTCATCTGTTTGTGTGCTAGATATCCGTGCAATGCTGAGACGAAAGTTTTTTAACTCTATCGTCACGTATATTCTAGTCTGCAACAAAGATGTTTCTCAAGCCATCTCTAAATAACGACACTCTGCATCATATGGCCCCACATGAAGAGAATATGGACTAGTTTTTTCAAACTGAAGTGAACTGTCATCTGGTGGCACATAGGTGTATATATATTAGCAACATTGAAAGTGTGGGAATTGTTAATGATGCGGACATCCGACAATGAACACTTATCTGAGGAAGAGACGAAGATCAACGACCGAGATCATTACACTTTTTTCTTAATTTAATAATTGTAATTTTTTGTTTTATTTATGCTTTTTCCGTTTTTACTCTCTCTTGAGGGAGTTGTCCTTTGTAAGCCCTAGGGGCATGTTTGTCTTTCTTGAATTTCTTTTATTTTGATGCCTATATATAGAGGCACTTGCTATTGTATTGATATGATGGATTATTCATAAAAAAATATTCTGCACTCTTGTTCTTTTTATAAAAAACTTTGGTGAGATCCCTATGTGAGGGAAGAGTAATATCCACTAGTTATAGGCTGTGTCTGGGCTCGTGGTTTGAAGTCTCTAGGTGAGGGCAGTGCAACACCCATCAGCCGCAGAATGTGTTCGAGCTCATGATTTATCTTTCTTTCCATACACTTCCTTTCTCCTTCTATAATTTCCCTTTTTCTTTCTTCTAGCTGCCGCTCCACCCCTCTTATCCCCTAAGTAATTTTCCCTCACCCTTCCAAAAGCCGCCGACCACCTCCCCTATTCCCTCCACCTAGAAGCCGGCCCAATTAAGACCCCACTTCCCCTTCTTCAACCACCACCAACCCCTTTCTCCTTCCCCCTTGAACCGCCGGCTTTCATAACCCCTCCATCACCCCAACTGAGAACCCTACCCCCACTCCCAAGCCTAACCGGCCACCCCCTTCCTTCATTGGCTCCACAAATTTAGTCTTGCATTCAAAGCCCTTCCTATTTTAGCCCTCTTAATTTGGCAACGAATTCAAATTAAAAAAAAAAATTCAAATCAAATTGAATTTAAATTTTTTTCCTAAGTAAGAATTCCTATTTTAGGTAAGTAAGTCTTTCCTATCATAGCCCCCTCAATTTAGTAACAAATTTGAATTCAAAATTCACACAATTTTGAATTTGAATTTGTTTCCTAAATAAGAATCCCTATTTTATAAAAGTTATTTAAATTAGATCTAATTAAATTTCTAATTTCTAATTGAATTTAATTTAAATTAATTTTCTCAATTAGTAAATCTCTTTTAGGAAACCCCCCGAATCTCTCAAATCTGAAATTAAAATCAGATTTAATTTCCTACTCACATTTATTACGTGCGTCCACATATATTGTATGTGGACACTTCTCCTCCCTCCCCATATGACCGGCCCCCTCTCTCCCCTTCTCTCTAATTAATGCCCCTCTATTAAAGCTTTCAATCAACCCCAATCAGCCCCTATTAGCACATCCCCCTTATTCCCCATTAAGGATTATTTGAATTTCAAACAATTCCTTCCCTCCTTTTAGGAAATCTAAAATTAAATTCATATTTCTTAATTTCTTCCCCCTCCTCTATCTTGGCCGCCCCCCTTTATTCTCTTCCCTTCTCTATTTTAATTAAATCCTCACAAAATTGTCACTCTATTTAAGGGATTAATTAAGTAATTCATTCTTTCTATTTTCCAATTAATTTGAAATTTCAAATTCACATGACCCCCCTCCCGTCCTACATCTGTTAAACTCAGCTAGTAGATCAACAACATAAGCATTGTTGTTGATCTTCTTACTAATAGGAAAAGGACCAAATTTTTTCTTGCTGAGTTTTGAATATGCTCCAGCAGGGACCGGAGGTGCACCTTGGATAAACGAACAAAGACCAAATCACCATGATTGAAAATTTTCTCTCGTTTGTGTGCGTCCGCAATTATTGTGTACTAAGTATTAGGTGATTGCAGCTTCAACCATATGTGCAATGATTTGAATGGACGGCCGATGTTGAATCCCTTAATAATGGGCCATTTATTGAGCATTTGAATGTCTTAATGATATCAGAATTTGACGATCTTGGGCTTGTTGGATTCTTCTTGTTTAGCCGCTCGATTCAACTATAAGCACGCCATATTTAGAAACTATTTGGTAATCTAAATTATAGTTTGAACCCTCCAAATGTGCTTCGGGTCTTTGATTTGGACTCATTTGAGCTTGGATTGAGTTGGACTTGGTGTCGTTGGGCTGGTATTTCCGAGACGTTCAATTCGACTATAAGTTTGCTGAAATTGAAGTTCATATGGTCTCCAATTTAATTTTTGAAGTTTTCAACTTGATTTATTGCCTAGAGATTCGTGCCCGACCAAGATAATTTTTCGATGATATATCAATTTCCCCCTATTTTCGGACGTCGAAATTAAACAACGAAGCAAGAAGAGAGGAGAAGAAAAAAAGATAAGAAAGAAGAGAAGGAAGAGACTCCTCAACCACCTTGGACTTTCACCCGACAACCGATCGACGCCGGAATTAAGTAAGGAAGAAGAAGATAAGAGAATGAAGAAGAGAAGGAAGAAAAGGAAGAGAAGGCAGAGACTCCTCCTCGACCACTGCCGAACTTTCACCGGACTGACAACTGACGCTGGAATTCTGCTCAACTGTTGACTGGTGCCGGAATTCTGCTCGACAGCCGATTGACGCCATAATTCTGCCCGACTATCAATTGAAGCCAGATTTCCGCCCGACCACCAGAACGTCGCCGAATTTCCTATCTCCATTTGCAACTAAAATCAACTCCCGGGAGTTGATTATTGTAATCTGATCGTCCTCAATTTCAAGGACAAGTCACTCAATTGTAATCTAAGTAAACACTAGGGGAATTCTTTCAACTGGGTGTGGCCCCGTGGTTTTTCCCTTTTTCAGGGTTTCCACGTAAAAAATACGGTGTTCCTTTTTTATTTTGTTTGTGTGTTGGATATCCGTACAAAACTAAGATGTAAAATTTTCTAACTCTATCCCTGCGTATCTTCTAGCCCGCAACAAGACCCTATCCCTTTCCTAACATATGTTAAATATATCCAAGTATTTTGTCAGTTCATTATGGATGTTATGCTGGCCAAGAAAATTATTGCCAATATTCTTTATTTTAAACAATTGGCCTACATCTTTATCAAAGTTCAGAATCACCTAACTTTTTTTCATTTATATAACAAGTTATAACTAATAGAAATATATGCTCCCCTTAAAAGATGGAGTGTTGACGCACTAAGTAGTTTAACTATTTTGGAAGATACGTTTATGTCACGTTAACAGGGACATCAATCTCGTCTATTTACTAATTTTCTTTGTAATCTTTTGAAGATAAACGAAATTATCCTCTCAATAGTACTATTTGTGATCTTAACAGAATAATCATTTCAAAAGTGATAGACACTGATGCTAATCCACTTAAATCCGTGTAATAAACGCGAGGTTCTATAAAATTTTCCTGTAAAATATTTTGCTTGGATGCTAAATCCAATTTGGCGAATGGCGACAAAGATATCACTAAATAATGGTCATGTGATAAGAAAGGGAGAGCTGGAAGACCTTTAAGATTTTGTGCTGCAGAAGAATAGAAATAGCACCATGCTTGAAAAGATTTCTCAGCATCCCCTTTGCTTGGTGTTTTTGATTTATCAGCTTTTAAGGATTGATTTGTCAGCCTTTAGGTTTATGAGATTTGCAGTAGGAGAGGTTTAGGCTTCGTTTGGATGGCTTTTTTATTGCTTCTTTAAATAGTTTTTTAGTACAAATTTTTGTATTGAAAATAACTTTAAGAAGCAACAAAAAAAAGGTCCCAAACGAAATCTTACAGGCACTTAATTTGCTTAGCCTTCATGTCTACTTGGCTGAAAGATTGATCGATGAAAGCTTTAGATTTTACTGCATAAAAATCACAAAATAATCCTCATACTATCATTTTGCTCCAATTAATTTTTGAACTATACAAAACTGATCCAAAATGATCTCTCATATTATAATTTTGATATAAAATTAATCTCAATTTAATCCTCGACTATATAAAATTAATCCCACTTTATTCTCAAAAGGACTATTTTGATCAAATTTGTATAATAAAGAGGCTATTTTGAAGCAACATGCTACTAATCATATATGAATAGTTGGGAGACTATTTTGAAATTCAAGAAGTGCTCCAATATTTAAGATGTATTGAATATCTTTAGAAGCATCTAATCTCATAGATTGGTAATAAAGCTCATACAAACAAACATCTATACTCATAGATTGATAAGAGATAGTATCTATATTGAAAACATCTATGAAAATTAAAGTACTGATAATCAAAACAAACATAAATATTACCTTCACAATCTGTTAGCTTTGCTGTTAGCAGGCTTTACAGTAAGTATATACATCAATTTATAGTCGTTTTTCTCACACATGCAATATAATAATCCATGCTAACAGTAATGCTAACAGACCAAGGTGACCAAAAGAAAACTTCAAACAGAAACACGTTTCAAGTATAACACTTGTTGGTAGAATAACCCGTTGACATCTCGCTGGGACAGATTGCAGAATCCCATAGAAGATTCAGCTTCCAGTCATCAGAAGCACTTGCGAGGTTGAAGGGAAAATTCATGGTTCTCAAATTTCCCCACTGATTATTGCCACCTATGATGCTACTCAGAGTCTTCTTAGCAATCATATCTTCTTCATCAGTTCCCAAGTTCCCATTTGCCTCCAATGGAAATGTAACGGTGAATCCATTTGACTGATTTGGCTGTTCAAAGTCTATACACGGAGAAGAAGATTTCTCCATATCCTGAAGTATTGTAGGGGATAAGTTGAGAAGCATGGAGGCCATATCTACTGATGGCTTGATAGGCATTGATGTTTCAGGCGGCGAGAACATGAAACTTGAGGGCATTTCAGATGGCTTGCAGCTGCTCAAGTTTATGGACTTAAAGTTAGTGAAATCCATGGAAGGATAAGTCACTGCACTGCTATGATATTCTAAGCCACTGTTACAACCAAACTGGATTGCTGAACCAACTTCTGTGGTGCAAGAAGTATTCTCTGATGCAAAGTGTGTAAGATTCATGGCACGGGGAAGAGAGAACTTGTCTAAATCTGTCGGTTCTGGTAATGAAGATACCCAGGAGTGAGAAAGTGCTCTTTGTGCTGAGGTGTTGGCCTTCTTGAAGATCCTGCATATGGCCCATGATTCCTGTTCATGATAAGAAATGGTTATTTTTAATTATGTTTTTTTTCATGGAAAAATCAATTCATTTTCCTACCACAAAGTTGACAAAATAATTGATCCAAATGAAACCAAGGTGAATGAGAAATTATTAGTTTCGGATACCGGACAGAGAGAATCATCCGGATTTCTTTCTGTCTACAGTAAAAGCGCAGTCAAAGCACAATCAAAACGTAGTTATTGTAGTAGCTGCGTTTTAACTGTGTTTTGGCTGCGCTTTTATCATAGTCAGAAAGAAATCCAGATGATTCTCTCTGTCAGGTAATAATTTTCCCAGAAAAAGAGACTTACGTTGGCAGGAATGAAGTTCTTGTCAAGAGGTCTTTTGGGAACGGAGGGATCACTAAGGGATGGAAGCCTGAACTCGTGCATCATCCAATCAGTTTTCATACCTTTGGCTGCTCTTCCCTTGTAAAAGACTAGAGATTTCTTCAGGCCAATGCATTTTGTTCCTTCAGAGGAGTAGATAGGCCTATCAGTTCCAGTAGCTTTCCAGAATCCAGCTCCTGTGACTCTGTTAGGCCTCGCGCTGTTGCGGTATTTCCTATCCCTCGGGCAGTAGAAATACCATTCCTTCTCTCCAGTTGTTGCCATCTCTGTTCACAAGATAATGCCATAAAAATTAGTCATCTTTATGATTTAAAAATACATGAGTTGTTTCTGTATGAATTTACTATGTTTTATTATCCATAACATATAACTTTTAGGCTTCATTTGGGACGGTTTTTTTCTGCTTAAAGCAAAAATTTTTTATAAAAAAGCTGTTTTAAGAAGCAGGAAGAAAGCCGTCTCAAACGAAGCCTATGTTTCCTGATATTGCTTTTGCGTTTTTTGGTTTTCAAAGTTTTTTCATACTGTTGCCAGTGAGAGATAAATGTTATACTTGATTAGGGATAACTTCTAAACTTGTCTGAGGACAAGGAGACACAACTAGTATTACTTTACTAGTTCTCTGACTTAACATGCTAAAACCATGTGTCTGGAAAAGCTATGAAAACTTAAACAAATCCAAAAAGAAAAAAAAATTAATGAAAATGAAGGAAAATAAATTGCTAAACTTAAAATTTTTGTTTTGCTTTTCACTTGCGAAAGTGAGAACACCATAAATTATTAGGAGAAGATGAAAAAGATAAGGTATCAACTCTCCACACCTAATACTTTCTCGTAAAAAAACTTCATAGGCTTCGTTTGGGATGGCTTTTTTACTGCTTCTTACAACAGCTTTCTAGTACAAAAGTTTTAATTTTTATACTAAAAAAACTGTTTTAAGAAGCAGGAAAAAAACCGTCCCAAACAAAGCAGCTGAAGGTGTTCTAACAAAGAAAATAATGATTTCAAATGAAAGGACTTTTTCTCTTCTTCTTCATCTTTAAAAACTAATTCATCTAATAATATTAATTGATTATGAGTGATGCCTTACTTGGGAGGTCCCAGGGGTCATATTTGTAGATATCAAGTTGCTTGATGAGCTCAATAGAAAGAGGCCTTTGCTGTATCTTTCTCCTCAGATAGAAGCCTACCAACTCTTCATCTGTTGGATGGAACCGGAAACCCGGCAACATAATCTCATCAACCTTATCCATATCATTCTTCTCCTCCATAGCTTCTAAAAACTATGAACTCCTCCGAAGGAACAATCAAAACAAGTTATAAATTCTTCTTTGAAGCCTAAGTGATCTTACACAGATAGAACCGAGAGAACAGATCATGGACTATAAAAATCCCAAAACTAGATATGATATGACCATGCAGAAAATCAACTATGTTGTAAGAAAGACTCTCAATCTAATGAAAAGGAAGAGTACTATTCTGTGATTGATTCAGGAAACCATTTTAGTTAAAAAATGGTTTCACTTGTACTCTATCTGAATGCTCTACCACTGCTCCTTATAAGCAAGAGGCCAAGGTGCCAAGGCAGAATAATTTATTTGATGAAAGGGGACTTGTGAATATTTTAATAAGAAGAGATTGATCTCAAAAAGTCTACACGTTCAGCTTCATATTGGGATTAGCACATCATTTTCATTTCACATATTATAATGTTCAAACCATGGAACAATTTTGAATGCAACCAAATTTGAGGACAGCTTTGAGGTAGGCCCTTACCTTTTTTTTTTAACCACTCCTAACACTATCTAATAAACTAAATGTCTGTATATTCAATCCCAAGAGTCTGCAAATTCTTCTGATATTCTTTTTCCTTTGATTTATACATAATATAATTATACCCAAAAAATATATATTGAAGCATATATGCAGATGAGCATATTCATCTTAAGCTTCGTACCAGACAATTTTCTTGTTGTTTTCTAAAGCAGCTTTCAAGTACAAAAAATTTTTGAAAGCAATGAAAAAATAACAGCCAAAAGGTGTCTCAAATGAGATTAATTATTCTGTGTGGACGCTAAACGTCATCCGGAGACCAACCAGAATGCACCACGTCACCCCTTCGCTCGTTATCATGGCTCGGTATTGCTGACATGAGGTTTATGGACGGCGTTCCACGTCCGACCTCCACACAGAATAATTTCTCCTCAAATGAAGCCTTATTTAATAATTATTGCCATGCTTTAAAAGATCTTTTATTTGATTTTTATAGTATAGGTATTTCGATGATGAGAATGAGTTTTTTACAATAAGATCTTTTAAAGCATCATAGCTCGAAAAAAAATATATATTTTTTAATTTATTTTTGATAAAAGAAAAATCTATAATACTCACAAAATTTTTTAAAAATAATATTCTTCTCACAATAATTTTATAATCAATTTTACAAATAAACCCCAAATAAGATATGAAAATGATGCAAAAAATGTTGGATCCTTTGAGACTTGTTCTTCAATGAAGTCAATAACAGTCAGCAAATTCTTTTTCACACAGAGCTAACAAAGATCATATTAACTGCAAAGACAAATCTACCCTTGAATTTGGGCTTCTTCATTCCTTTGTACCTAATTAATTGATGAGGTGAGGTGTAATTTTGCATGGAGATAGTATCTGGACATGTCATGGCTAAAGTCATTATTGCCGTGTAAAATACTTCTCAGTGAATAAAGAAGCTTCTTGATAATAATAATAATAATAATAATAATAATAATACAGCAAGTCAATGTTGACAGCTCTTGGACTTATTATACAATCATGTTTTAGGCGTCTGGGTCGTGTTCTTTAATGAGTGTGGATTTATACTGAAACCTACGTACCTGTTTCTCAATCATTCTCCAAACTTCTGTTTCGTGAATGAATTAAATAAGGAGGCCTATAACTGGTAAGTTACGTCACAAATTAGCTTAATTATTTTTTTTTACTTTTGGTATAATGACACTGCATGATTAAAGAAGCTGGCTGACTCTGATAGTAATTTATGTGGTATGTATAGCTTCATAGAAAGGGGAATTAAGTTAGAAAGAAATAGGAGAATTTGATTGAGGATCTTGAAAGTAGAATTTATATAAGTCTTTCAATTATGTTTCTTATTCAGGAAGAGTTCATGTTCGGCTCAATTGGTAATTAAACAACTCAAATGGGGGGAAAAACATTAGAGAGTAGTTAAGCATGATATGTCACTAAAAATCAGCTTGATAAAGCATTAATCTTGAGACATATTTGAATTGAAAACTTCGAAATTAAAGTTGGGACTAATCGAGCTTTGATCTTAGCAAACTTATAATCAAACTGAACGTCTCGACAAAGTGAATCCAATGATGACATGAAAATCGGTCTAATTAGAGTCCAAATGGGCTCAAATCAAGGGACTAAAGCGTACTTGAAAACTTCAAAGCATTAATTGAGTAATCAAATGATCTCTAAATATTACATGCATGCTTATAGTCGAATCGAGCTGCTTGATGAGACGAAACCAACGAGCCCAAGATCACTTAATTCTAAAGGCACTTAAGTGCTTGATGAAAGCTTTATGTTGCTGGGAATCTATATGGACCATTTAATGGAGCACTTCTAATTTGACCTACATTTTCTCCATATTTATGAAGCATGCTATTTTAAAAAACTTATAAATAGACCATCATTCTTCACATAAGAGGGAGGGGAGGACGAAAGATAGAGAGAACTAGAAAAAACTCTCTTACATTTTCGAGTTATCGTTGTTGACGACCACCATTAGCTATTACCGCTGAAAATCACCATCACCATTGAGGATTAACATACGAAATCTCTACCATCTCTAAAGCATTAACAAAATTTGACCCTATTGTTGGGTATACTTGTCCGCCTGTGGGCATCAACTTTCTAAAATCCCTCTTGAGAAAATTAAGCCTTGTTGTTGGGTATAGCATGTCCTTCTGCGAACACTTAATCTTTGCACTCTTTCTCTTCTTCAACAATGAAGAAAGGGGGATCTTTGTATCATTTATAATATAGTGAATTTTGCAACAGGCCAGCCCCCATGAATTTTTTTCATTTTTGCATTTTCTACACAAAAAATTCTGTGGTACTACCACTTTATTTGTTCTTGTTGAATCTTTGTACAACGCTAAGACATAAAATATACATTATACCAACCAAATTTTATAGCACACAACAGTTTGACGTCATATGCGATAAACATTCCCAACATACTTTTTTCAATGGCTAACAATCAATCTCTCAATCATGAACAAAAAAATATGGGTGATTAAGTCCTCTCAAGCCTCAATTTAGATAATCGTATGTATAGGATGGAGAAAGTTCAAAGTCAAATCTTTTAATTATTAGAGGAGGCTGGATAACAGAGGGCACCATCATGATATGATGGAGTTTTTCCTCCACAATACCAACAATAATTTAGAGATAACATCAATCACGGAGCACCATCATCCCTACAAGCTTATCAAGATATCTTTGATATAATTGGTTCAACACAACCTCCCCACATTAGTTGGCCAAACCATAATACTCAACTTGTTATGGAGGGTTTAGATCAATATCATCTTATTGATACCCCTCAAGATGGTATAAGAAATATACTACAAAGCTTTACTCATATGGAATTCCTTTTGAGGGAGTGGAATCAATTTAATCATCCATGCAGCTTGCAATAGTCCTCACCCTTAACAAATGAAATTCTCAGACATCTTATTCTAGTGGGATTCAAGTTACTTGCAATTGAACCATATGATGGATTGATCTTTTGATCCTACAAACATATTGATCATTTTAGGACCATCATGCATATCCTACAGGCTTCTAATGCACTTCTTTGTTAGGTCTTCCCTACTACTCTCAAGGGTCAAGCTCGTACTTGGTTCTATTCACTCTCAAAAAATATTATCTACACTTTTACGCACATTGTCAGACATTTTGTTGAATAAATTATTGCTAATCAAAGAATTATCAAAGACTCCTCACATCTTTCTAGGATTCATTAAAATGAGGGAAAACATTAAAATAGTACTTCATAAGATTTTCTTCTAAAGTTCATAAAATTATAGAAGTAGATCTTGAGTTATTACGAGGTATTTTTTTTGGAGGCCTTCGATCTAGACCATTCTACTCATCATTGATGAGAGGGACTATTCACTCATATAATGATCTGATTCATCAAGTGGAAGTTCAAATAATAATAAATGAGTCCATTAATGCTCATCAAAAGTAAAATAAGTGGAAGTTCAAATAATGATAAATGAGGCCATTAATGTTCATCAAAAGTAATATGAGCAATCCTCTAAATAAAAAAAAAATTCACAAGAATTTGATCAACCTATATAATGAAGAAGGCAGGAGAAGTCAAAAAATGAATTTCATCAAATTCATTAAAGATCACCTGACTACACTCTTTTAAATACGTTAAGGGCTAATATTCTAATAAAGATTCAAACTTTTGAACATCTCAAGTGGCCAAAGCCCCTAAGAAATCCAACAAGCAGAGATTGGACTCAATATTATAACTTTTATCAATCAAAGGGACATTCAACTGAAAAATGCTTTCAATTGAAGGATGAGATTGAACATCTGATTTATTAAGGATATTTAGGTCATTATTTATAATAACAATTGGTAGATCATCAGCCTAAGAATAGAGGAGATCAAAAGAACCGTGACAATGAAATTATTGGCATTATTGATTAATATTACCCTAATGTTTAAAATTCTTTAAAGGATCTAAACTCTTTAGAATTTTTAAATTATTTATCTTTCAAAGTTTTATTAATGAAGTTTTATATAAATACTATTATATATAATAATAACCCTAGGAAGGCGCATCTATGAGGTAGCCTCGAAGAAAGCTAATAGTGGACAAAGTCCTCACTAGAAAGACTCTATGAGGGTAGGTGATAGATAAAGTCTCCACTCATAACCCAAGAAAGGTATACTCATGAGGTAGCCTCTTGAAGGAAAACTAGTAGTATATAAGGTTCTCATTAGAAAGTCTCCATAAGAACAAGTGGTTGACAAGATCACCACTCATTCAAAGACCTTCTAAGATAAAAGCCTCAAAAGATTCAAGATTATCCAAAAATCTCAGAAAGCATACACCTCAAAAGATATATGTACACCAAAAACTTTAGAAGGATAAAAGCCTCAAAAGGTATATGTACATAAAAAATCTTAGAATGATAAAAGCCATAAAAGGTACTGGAACATAAAAATATCATAATGTTAAAAGCTTAAGCAGATATACATTTTTTTAATTCTCTAAAATCTTCAGATGACTAAAAGTTGTATAAGGAATAAAATTCTATAAACTAGCTGCTCTAAATAGGGGGAAATATATCAAAGTATATCTCAAAAATATATAAATAACTTAATTTCTCTTTGGTGGCAAATTTACAAATATTCTTACAAGAAGATAGAACATTCATTACTTCAAATAAACATCAAGCTCATAAAAATTAATATCACAAATTCATACAGAATGTTATTTGATTTACATGATTATACATCAGATTTAAGTATATATTCTTTATCATCTAAAAAGTTGAATTGTAGGAAGTGAAGTGCTCTCATCAACACCATCTCGTACACTATAATGAATTTTGATTGAGGAGCATGTTCCTAATTGGACCCTTTTAGGGCAATGATCAACACATCATTCGATAAATAAATCTTCTTTCAAATCATCGCTAGACCATCAAACTTTCACTAAATTGGCATCATGACTGTGATGCTAGATTATTGCGATCGACATAGTATTTGATCCCTTCCATCAAGTTGTCCACTACTTGCCCCTATCAGTATGCATGCTTATTATCTCTAACAAAGTGTAGCCCGACCACCATCACCATCAGCTCTTGCTATGTTGTGAGATCTCCTTGGACCATCATTTTGCATAGGAGGCGATTGATGATTTTTTAACATGAGGGGAGAATGATCACCCATCAGGATATCTTCTATTCAAAAGAGGGGAGTTGGAGCTTGATAGGGGATACCAACTATCAAAGAGAGTGTAATGTCTAATATAAGATGAAGTATGGGAGAGAAGGAGAAAAAATACAAGAGCTACTCCTACGTACACAAAGAGGGGCACTAGAGCGTGCTAGATAATACAACCTATCCAAGATAGTGGAATGTCTCTAATATAAGAAGTATGGGAGAGAATGAGAAGAAATATAAGAGCTACTCCTGCACAAAGAGGAGTATTGGAGCGTGATGGGGGATATTGTCTATCCATGACAATGCAATACATCTAATATAAGAAGAAGTAGAGAATATAATGAGGAGAAATGGAAAAGATTATTAAAGATGAGAAGTTGTACAAATTCCTTCTACCATGAAGAGGTATTTATAATTGAAGGGGGGAGGAGAAGAGTTTCATGAATTTAAATGAAAGAATTATGAAGATTTATGGAAAAAAGTTGCATGAATTTATGAAGGGAAGTTACATGGCTTAAAAATCTCTCTCTCACAAAAAAAAAACTCTCTCTTTAAAAAATATTAAAGAGAGGGAAACATTAAATGGTGCCCCCATTATGGCTCCAAAATGATATGTGGGCAGCAGCACATGGGCATCAGTACGACAGTATGGACAATAGCGCAACAAAGTTGGTAGGTCCAGCAAGTGGCTGGTCATCTGGTCGGCCCAACTTGCCCAAAGCCATTTTAGCCTGATTTTGGGCCAGAACAGGCCTATTCCAAAAATTTTTAGGGCTTCAGGACCATTTTTTGACTTTTTAAACTCATTTTTTTTTTTTTTGCAATTTTAGAGCGCAATAGAGTCTACACAATTATTTTTCAAAATTTAAAATATTTTAGTGTAAAATTCTTTAATATTTTATATCCAATCGAAGCACCAATTTCCTAAAAAGCTTAAATTATAGTTAAGAATATTTTTCTCAGTTCACATCCCTAATGGGAGATCCACGTTGACATCTATACATCGGTCATGCCTCGTAATTATCCAAAAACTATAACTTTATGTTACAACATTTTGGAAAGGTTAGGTATATATTTTTAGACTTCACGAGCTCTGACATCCAAAAATAGGGGACAAATGATACGTCACCAAAATCACTTTGATCAAGCATAAATTTCGAGGCATATTTGAACTAAAAACTTTTAAAATTAAATTTGGGTCCATTCAAACTCTGATCATAGCAAACTTATAGTCAAACTGAATGTCTCAAAAAGATGAAAACAATGACGTGAAAATCGTTCTAATCCGAGTTCAAATGGGCTTGAATCTAGGGACTAAATCATACTTGAAAGATTTAAAGCATTAATTGAGTAATTAAATGATCTCCAAATACTACATACTTATAGGCAAATCGAGCATCTTAATAAGATGAATCCAACGAGCCCAAGATCACTTAATTATGACATCATTAAGGCATCTAAATGGTTAATAAAAGCAATATGATTAAATGAATCAATATAGACCGTTTGATGTAACACTACTAATTTTCCCTAGATTTTATCCATATTTATGGAGCATACCACTCCTAAAAACCTATGAATAAGCCCTCATTCCTTACATAAGAGGGAGGGGAGGAGGAAGGATAGAAAGAACTGTCTTGCACTTTCTAGCCATCATCTCTGATGAGCATCACCAGCTATTGCCTCGATAACCTCCATCACCACTGAGGTTCAACATCAGAAATTTCTTCCATCTCTGGAGTATTAACAAGAATTGATCCTGTGTTGGTGTATTTGTCCGCTTATGGACATCAATTTTCTAAAATTCTTCTTGGAAAAATTAAGCCATATTGTTAGATATACATTGTCCTTCTATGGACACTTGATCTTTGTACTCTTCCTCTTATTCAATAGTGAAGAAATGAAGATCTTTGCATCATTTACTATATAGTGAATTTTCAACTGGGTCAGGCCCCGTGACTTTTTCCCTTTTCGAATTTTCCACTTAAAAAATTCTTTGGTTCTACTACTTTTATTTTTTCATACCGAATCTTTGTATAATGCTAAAACATTAAAAATACACTCTACAGACTCAAATTTTCTAGCACTCAACAAAGCACAATTATACCCATAATTATGGATTTGAAGCATATTGATAATCATAAAACAAATAAGTTTCATCAACCCCTTATATATGCACAATTTATACTCATTTAAGGTATTCACAATTTATACTCATTTAAGGTATTCACAATTTATACTCATTTAAGGTATGCACAATTTATACTGAATTTTCTCAATAGCTTGATCAATCAATTGGGATCTTAAGATTTTTCACTTACCTATCTCAAACCAAACACAAGGGAGATATATACTTCCTACCATAAAGAGACTTATTTGGTGCCATATTGATGCAAGCTTAAAAAATATTATTGTAGGAAAATTTTATAAGTATAATGTAATCATTCCAACTACCAACAAAGTTAAGAATTCAAACTCTCAATAAATCTGCTAATATCTGAATGGTGTTATCTCTTACTTAGCAAAATGCAGTGTTAAAATATAATCTTATACCTTCGTGTACTCTCTTCCATAACCTTAAATTAAATCTTCTATCTTTATCTAACACAACAATGATAAGGATCTCATATAGTCGAATGGTATTGTCAAAATAAAAATTTGCTAGCATTTTGATTAGCAATTCTACTTGATCGATTAAAAATGAGCAATCTTGGTGGGTATATGCATTATAACTCAAATTGCATCATGATATTATTTTTGTTGTAAGTAAGCCAACTGCGAAGACCATATCTATCTCAACTCACTTCCCCCCTGGAGTATGATGAATTTGTAATAGATCATAAAATCTATAATGTTTGAGCTTGATCATCTTACAAGTCAAATACTTGGCTATAAATTTTACCATGCCATTCTTCATATCAGATTATGAAAAATTTCTTGAGATATTGAGATATTTTGATACTTTTTTTAATGAACTTATAACAATATTGTTCGCTTCTTGAACTATATCTTATGGAAGTTCAAAATGATCTAGAATATAGTTGGTCTATACATTTCAATATACATGCTCTATCAATAGTTAAATTGGGTTTTAATCGATATTTTGAACTTACTCTCTAAGCTACATCAAGTTAATTCTTCATGAATTCTATCAACAATTGTCGGCTGCATTGTCTTGTGATAAATATTAGATTTTTCTCTCAAAGATACTATCTCAATGTGAAGTTGCTCCATTTCACGTATTAATTATTGCACTTAAGTGACCATTCATATTGCATAAAATGAATATGTTTTTCATAAAGCATTTATAACCATATTAGTCTTACCGGGTTAGTATTGAATATGCAAATCATATTCCTTCATTAACTTAAGTCATTATCTTTATCTCATGTTCAACTCCTTCTAAGTAAGTATATACGACTCCTCTTATGATAGGTGATAACCTCATAATAAACGCCATGAAGATGATTCATTCAAATTTTTTAGTGCAAAAATAATTGCAACTAGCTTAAAGTCAGATGCAAGATATTTCTTCTCATACACCTTGAGCTATTTAGAAGCATAAGCTATTACTCTACTGTGTTGCATTAAGATGCAACCTAAGCCTTTATGTAAGCATCATTGTAAATCTAAAATTCATATGTACCTAAAGAGATAGTGAGGATAAGAGTTTGACACTAAGCAATTCATGAACTTATCAAAACTTTTATTACAAGCATCATATCATACAAACTTAATGAACTTCTAAATCATTCTAATCAGAGGTGTTGCAATACTCAAAAATCATTTAACAAATTATATGTAATAGTCACCTAGACTAAGAAAACTATAAATCCCCATGACATGTTAGACCTCATCCAATCTATTTCTTCTTTAACTTTGACTGGATCCACAAAAATACTAGCTCAACAGATAATAATGTTCCAAGAAATGCCTCTTCTCGAATTTAAAAACTTATACTTAAAAAAAAATTCATCAGTTCATTCTTATGAAGAGTATTCAAGAATGTTTTGAGATGTTGGGCATGTTTTTTATCATTCATGGAGTAAATCAAGATATAATTAATGAATACAATCATAAACCGATCTAAGCGAAATTGGAAGACCATATTCATTAGTTCCATTAAAGTAATAGAGAAATTAGTCGGACTAAAAGTCATGACTAAAAATTCATAATCATCATATAAAGATTAATCAAGAATGCAATTTCATCTTTCATCTTTGAAAACACAGAAGAATGTTGTAACTGGTAAAACATATCATTTATAGGAAGTAGAGGATATATTGTCCAACTCTCTATAATAAATGCATAATCTTACCCTTCCATCATTATTTTCCATGAATAAAATTGATACTCCTCGTGATGAAATGATGGGTCTAATGAATATTTTATCATGAACAAAAATGTTTCAGATTATTATATTTAAATTAGAAGGGAAACAAACTAAGACTTTAATAAACATATCATTAATCATTTCTTTTACTTAAGTAGTTGAAATTAAGGAGGTTATTAGTCATCAATTTAATTTTCTTAAGATTTTATTTGGGATAACTTTTTTATTACTTTTTTAGACTTCATTTGGGATGACTTCTTACTCATTGAAGCAACTTTCTAGTACAAAAGTTAAGTCTTTTGTACTAAGAAGCTGCTTCAAGAAGTAATAAAAAAGTCGTCCCAAATGAAGCCTAAAACAGCTTTGTAATTCAATTTTTTTTTTTTTAATTAGTAATAAAAAAGTTGTTCCAAATAAAGACTAAATCAGGTGGTGGTATTTTTTCTTATTTGCGTGGAATTTTTGCGGAATTCAATTTAAAGTTGAATGATTATGATTTTTTTCTTCCTGTAATTCTAAGGCTTTGTTTGGGACGGTTTTCTTCTTGCTTCTTAAAGTGGCTTTCTAGTACAATGTTTGTACTAAAAAAACGCTTTGAGAAACAGCAAGAAAGTCGTCCCAAACGAAATCTAAGTCACTTAGTAACATAGTAAAAACTACAAGATGTAAGGCAAAGCTTCGTCAGCAGTAAAATCTATAGATGGATAAGCTGCCATAATTATGTTTTTTAATCTAAACTATATATCCACATTTTGTTGTATTAATTGTTTTTTTCTTCAGGAATAAATAGTATTATGTAATCAGGAAAGCTGTTGATAATGTGTTGGCTTACAAAATTCTTTCATTCAAACAAAGAGTGATTTATATATATATATATATATATTTATTTTTCTACTAAAATTTCAATAAAATTTGTTTTATAAATTTTTATTTTATTTTCTGATATAAAGTGAGAAAAATAGAAAATAGGAATAATAATATTTTTTTACAAATACGTGTCATCATCCAATTGTGACATTACTAATTTATATTTTTATAATTAAATGGTTAATAATATCAAAATAATTAATTCGCATGTCATCAGCTTATAATACAATTTGATTGTCCTTTTTTAACACAATTTCAGTCACGATGACAACTTTGTTTTCACGTTAATCTCTCTATTTATTTTTACTTAACTTATTTTCAAGGAAGGGCACGTCTTTGTCATAATCATTTTAATTTTAAATTTTGTATTTGATAATTTAGGGATGTTTGGGATAATTTTGTAAAAAGTTGCTTTTTATAATTATAATAATAAAGTTTTTTTTTTTTTCTCTGCAGTAATTTTATAAAAAATTATATTCATTTCAAACAGACTCTGAATCACTCTTTCTCTTTCTTAATACGATTTAATTGTTCATTTTGATGTACGGTCGCTATGAAATTACTTAGAAAATTAAACTAATATATATATACGTACTTTTATAGTACTATTATGCATAAACTATTCGAAAAAATATATTTTTCAATATCTAGTAGAAAGAAATGAGACATGCGTGTAATCTAAATTTTAGAAATGTATTAAATATTACTTTTATATTATCATATTTTATGAAGATATTATTTTAATGTATGAAAGTTAAATATTAATTAATAATATTTTATATTACTTTGAGGCAATATATTTATCTATCTTTTTTCATTATATTTTATTATAAATAATTTGAGCTGTTATTTTTGTTATTTTGGCTTTGAAATTAAGATAGTTTAAATTAATTAGAACTAATATATATACCTGAATTTTTTTTAAATATGTATAATAAATATACATTTAATAAATTTCAAGGCAATTATCAAATATTGCTAAATGCAACAGCATGAACATAATTTTGGTATGCTATGGCATAGCATTATAATCTATGTCGTTTTAAAATATTTGATAGAAATATGGATTTTTGTTAGGGAAGATTGTCTGTGAAATAGTAAATAAATCAATAGAAAAAGTGTATTAAAAAATAATTATATATATTTTTTTTATTTAGGTCAATTAAAGCAAATTTTTGCACACATCATATATATAAAACTCGAACGTAAAATCTTTAGGTTGATAGTCAAAGCTCCTGACCAACAGATCAAGGGTGAGCTACATTAAAACAATTTTTTTGGTACATAAAGTTAGGCTCAAATATCAACCGTAAGAAAGGTATATATTTCAACAATTTGAATTATCCAAGTAAACTTCCTATAATTAATGTGTAAATAAAATAGTTTAATTCAAGGCTTTTCAAAATCCCACATTGCCTTAATATTCTAATGTACCAAAAAATAGTTTATTTCAAGGTATATATATATAATATTTGTTTCTCGCTATTTTAGCAAGCTTGAGTTTTTTTTTTTTTTTTTTTAGTTTTAAACTTATGTTTGTGTGTGTGTGTATATATATATATTTGAGTTGGCATCTCCTCTCCTATACATCTATTCTTTATCTTTATTTGCTTATGATTGCAGGGCAGAGCCCTGCATTGGGTAGCCATACCCACACCCACCTTGATAGCGAAACGTCCAAGAAGAGAAGCAGAGATATAGAGAAGCAAAAAGTAAAATGGAATTGAATGAAAGTAGATACATGAGCCATGGGCTATAAATAGCTTAGAAGGCTATTAGTGGTACAAAGCAAGAAACAAGAAATAAAGTGTGACCAGTGAACATGACTGGACTGATGTGTAATGCTATACTAACATGCCCCCTCAAACTAAACATCCTGGGAGTGGATGGTTAGTTTGTTTCTGAGATGTAAGAAGCGATCTTTACAGAGGGGTTTAGTTAGGACGTCGGCGATCTGGTCTGCAGAGCTGATGTGGGAGATGTTTAGGTCGCTTGCTTTAATATGGTCGCTGATGAAATGATAATATATTTCTATGTGTTTTGTACGAGCATGAAAAACAGGATTGTTTGCGAGAACTATGGCGGAGGTGTTGTCACGGTAGAGGATTGTTGGGCTATTTTAATGGATGAAGAGTTCGGAAAGTAGCCGGCGAAGCCATAGCACTTCACAGGTGGCTGATGAAATGGATCTATATTCGACTTCTGTGGAGGATTTTGCTATGGTTATTTGCTTCTTTGCTGACAAAGAGACGATAGTGTTGCCCAAGAAAGTGCAGAATCCTGAGATGGACCTTCTATCGGTGTTGTCGAGGCCCAGTCGGCGTCGGTGAAAACACAGAGTTGAAGATCATCGAGTTCGATTGAAATGTCGAGATTGGTTGTGCCTTGTATGTACCGAAGCAGCCTTTTGAGGACTTGGAAGTCATCGAGGGTAGGTTGATGCATGTGTTGACATATTTAGTTAATGGTGAAAGCAATATCGGGTCGAGTTATGGATAAGTATTGAAGCGAACCTGCTAGTTTTCTGTAAAGGTGCGGATCGGAGAAAGGAGTTGTGCTGGAATTCCTTGCTTGTCGTTTGAGGGACATGGGAGAAAGAGCATGTTTGTTGTTCATAAATCGGGCCGTGTGGAGAAGTTGTTGTGCGTAGTGTTGTTGATGTAAGAAGTAACCTTGTGGCGTTCTTGAAACCTGAATTCCTAGGAAAAGAGATATGTCTCCAAGTTGTTTGAGACTGAAGTTAGAGTGTAATGGATGTAGAAGAGTTTCGATTGTGGACTTGTTGTTGCCCATGACCAAAATGTCGTCTACGCAGATCAGAACGAACAACCGAATATTATCTTTAATGTATATAAGCAAAGAGGGGTCGGCTTTGCTGAAGCTGAACCCAAACGTTTTTAGAAAAGTGGTGATTTTGTTGAACCATTATCGTGGGAATTATTTGAGACCGTATATGGACTTATGAAGCTTACACACATGTCCTGGATATTGAGAATAAATAAATCCAGGCGATTGTCGCATGTAGACATCCTCTTGAAGATCTCCATGTAGAAACGCATTTGACATGTTGAGCTGTAGAATGAGCCAATTATTGTGAAGAGCGAGAGTGATCATAACGCGAATAATTGTCATTTTGGCAACTGGGCTGAAGGTATTTGTATAGTTGACGTCAAATTCTTAAGAACATCCTTGAGCCACGAGACGAGCCTTATGCTGAGCAATGTTATCGTTGGGATGTTTTTTAATCTTGAATGTCCACTTACACCCGAGGACAGGTTTGGTGAGAGGAGGAGGAACGAGAGACCAGGTGTCTTGCTTCTAAAGAGCCATGTATTCGGTAGACATGGTGGATCGCCAATGTTCATGTTTATTTGCTTGAGCGAAAGAGGTAGGACTAGATTCGGGCTTATAGACAGCTGAAAGATCAAAGATCTTTCTCGGTTTAAATATACCGGACATAAACTGTGTCTGCATTTGATGTGACGGAGCCGGAGGAGGTTGAGGAGACCTGTAAGTTGAGGGAAGAGATGTAGTGGGAATTGTAGTTGAAGAGGTCTACATAGGGATAGAGGAGATGTTATTTGTGCTGGACGGGTTGTTGGGTGAGAATTGGACTGGTGCGATGGAGGTAGCAGAGGCGGGAACAAGAAGTAGGGGCAAGTATGTGGGATCGGACAGAGTGGAATGTTGAGTGTGGGTTTTGTTTTTGAAAGGAAATATGTTTTCATAAAAAATGCTGTGGCAAGAGACATGGACGCGGTTAGTGTGAAGATCGAGACATCAATACCCTTTATGGAGAGAGGAATAACCGAGGAAAACACATTCTTGTGAGCGTTGAGAGAGTTTGCTTGAGGCATAGGGCTTAATCCACGGAAAGCAAAGGCATTCGAACGTGCGAAGATGTATGTATGAGGGGTGATGTCCAAGAAGTTTGTAGTGAGTGTTGTGGGGAGAGGTAGCTTTGGTCGGTAAGCGGTTGATGAGGAAGTGAGATGTGGATAAAGATTCGGCCCAAAAGGTGTGTGGTAGACTAGTTGCGTGCAAGAGAGTTCTTGCAATTTCGAGTAGGTGCTGATGTTTTTGTTCAGCCATGGAATTTCGCTCGGGGGTGTGAGGGCAGTTGATCTGATGAGTGATGCTATTTTTTAGAAGATAGGTGTTGAATTAGTTGCTGGTGAATTCAACGCCGCCGTTGGAGCGCGGAGTTTGAATGTTGTTGTGAAAGTTATTAGTAATGAGATTACAAAAAATTTTAAATTTAGAGAAAGTTTTGGATTTCGTAGTCATCAAGTAAAGCCAGGAATAACGCGTAAAATCATCTATGAATATAACGTATTATCTGTAGCCATTTAGCGACGGGTAAGGGGCTGGACCCCAAACATCCGAGTTGATGATCTGAAAAGGCTTGATACACACAGAAGTACTAATCGAAAATGGTAATCTATGACTTTTATAAACATTGCAAGAAATACAAATGTTAGAACTTTTAGAAGAATTGCATATCTTTGGAATGAAAGTGGCTAAGGAGGAGAGCGGTCTTGAGTTCGGATGACCCAAGCGGGCATGCCATAGGAGGCTTTTGGCGCGTTGAATGTGGAGAGTCGAGACTTTGTAGTTGGGAGTAATTTGAATCTGATACAATCCATCATGTTTGCGACCATGAAGAAGCAATTGATTGTCCTGAGTGTCCTTAATCACAAAACCATTAGCTTCAAATTAATAGGATTGAAATATTGTTGTCAGCCGCTATTTTAGATATGGACAAAAGATTATGGGAAATAGATGGAACATGGAGGATATCACAAAGATGTAGCTTACGAGCCAATTTTGGGAGTGGAAGAATTCCTTGGCCTGTGTTTCGAATAGGGATGGTGCTTCCATTGGCGACAGAGACCGAATCGAGTCCGCTGTAGGGGCTGTATGGTTCAGGTTAGAGACGTCCAATGTCAAATGTGTTGTGGCTCCGGAGTCAAGAATCCAATCAGCGGTATACGACGAAGAGACTTGAGGTTGAGTAAACAAGGCTCTCAAGTTCGTCTAGGATGATGACGCGTACTGAAGGTTACAGCGATGCCAGCAATTCAGCGATGTGTGGCCGATCTTGCCGCATATCTGGCAGGTCAGACGAGATGGGTTCGGTTGGTTCCGTTGAAGCGGATTTTCATTGTTGGGGTTGGTACGAGAGTTCTAATTGCATTGTTGGGATCAGTTGAAGCGTCTGCGAGCATGTTTGTTTCGAAATGAGAGAAGAGCGGAGTTGTCTGACGGGTGTTGAGTTTCTTTGGACTAATCTTGTAGAAGATTTATTTCTTCACTGCAAAGTAGCGAGTAAAGGATGTCCAGAGATATGGGTTCAATGAGGTTCGAATAGCGGTCTTGAAGGGATTGTAAATGGTCGGAAGACCATTCAAGGTGTAGAGAATTATATCTTCGGTATCTATTGTTGATCCCGAGGCTGCTATATTATCGACGAGGTTCTTGATTTGAGCTAGGTACTGTTACATAGATAGATCTTTCATCTGAATTTGGTGAAGCTCATCCTTGAGTTGGATGACTCGAGAACGATTTGTGGTTTGCAATCTTGTTTCTAGAGTTGTCCAGATCTCATGTGTGGTGGCGAGAGTGATGACGTAGGGGAGCACCGAAGCGGAGATGGTAGATAGGAGAGCGGAGATGAGATTTCGGTCAATGAGTTTCCATAACCGGTGGTCTATGGCGGACGAGGCGGGTGGGCAGATGTTGGTACCTGTGAGGTGGCCGCTGAAATCGTTTGCTGTGAAATATTGATGCATATGAATTCGCCACATGGAGTAGTTCTCGTTGGTGAGGAGAGTAGGAACAAGATTCTTGAGATTGGAGATGAGGAACTTGAGAGGGGTGGGAACGATGAATTCTTCTAGAGAGGCTGAGATGTTCGCCTCGCCTTGAGTTGAAGTGGTGGAGCCTTGATCGGCCATGAGGAAGAAAGCAAAAAGCCACTAGGCTTGATGCTCTGATACCATGATAGCAAAACCTCCAAGAAGAGAAACAGAGACATAGAGAAGCAGAAAGTAAAATGGAATTGAATAAAAATAGATACAGGAGCCGTTGGCTATAAATAGCTTAGCAGGCTATCACTGGTACAAAGCAAGAAACAAGAAATAAAGTGTGACCATTGAACATGACTGGGCTGGCGTGTAATGCTATACTAACCCACCAATGGTATGGGTGGGTATGGATATGATGATATGCCCATGCCTTTGTGGGTGGGTATGGGTGGGTACTGAATATCGATAGATAAATCGATTTACATTGCTAATCACCGTATATCTTATATTACTGCAATCTTGACTACGTAGTGTGCAACGCTTAACCACGTTGCGACTACGGTAATTTCTGATATGCGGCTTGAAAGTTTTTAATCAGAGCAAAGGGCAATAAGCCTTAAGGTCATCAGTCTGTGGCAGACTGTGTTCATTCATTCAAAAAGCATGGAAAATGGGTAGGCATAGGTTGGTACGGCATCCCGAAAATCACCATGGGTGAGCGTGGGTGGGCAAAGCCGTATGAGTAAAGCATGGGTATCCAATGGGTACCCAACGAGGGACCCATATAGAGCTTTGTTACATGATGTCAAACATTTCTTTTTATTACTCTATTTGTAGTGATAATAAATAACATATTTATAGACAAAAACTTCATTATATGTGCCTACAAAATATTATAGGATTTTTCAAATTCAGTAAGTAATATCCTCAAAACTATTGTATTAATAAAAAAATTATCAAGATATTCTCATATCTAATATGTATAGATCATTCAAACAACGACATTTAAACAATAAATTCAACATATATTGTGAAAATTTTCTTATGAGGAAATAGCTCCACCATTTCAATACATCTAAATATATAATAGAGTAGTTTATAATTATGTTCATATGTATCAAAATAAATAAGCATACATAGGTACAAACATAATTATTGATTTAATCCCGTCACATTTAATACCAACACTACAATAGTCAGATTGATTTTGTTTATCAATATACAATTATTAGCACAAAATGATATCGTAAATAGAATATTCATACAACAATAAATTCAGAATTAATTCAAAAAGACCCTCACCCATTACAATTAAGAAAAAAAAAAACTCATGTATAACAATAAATGAAATTAAAATTTTGTCAATAAATTTATATCATACAAAAATTTCACCTATTTTAAATATTAGATAATATTTCTACATCTTCAACCTTTAAATAATATTCATGATTCCATCATACATAAAAGACAATGATAAGGCCTCTTCCACTCACAAACATATATAAGCCTTTGTAATAGAGGAAATTTGTGAAAAGTTCAATAAAAAAAAAAATAATTCTGCTGATCTTAGCAAATTCCCATGACCAAGATTTCATAGCCATGTCTCCCGATCAGAGAACAATATCAGAACCTTCTAATTAATGATTTCGTATTGGTGAAAATTTCAAAAAAAAAAAATAAAATAAAATAATTTAAAAAAAATTGGGCCGGATTTTGAACCCATTCATTGTCCCTTGTGTGGCCTGACCTCGGGCTCGCCAAACGTGTTGCCAATCGTGTTGCCAAGCGTGTAATCCAAGTTAAGGAAAATAGGTCAATGTCAAACCCTTCAAACCTAAGTCACCTACGGTTTTTTTTTTTTTTATTTTTTTTTAATTATTTTGAAAGCTTCAAATTCTTCAATGCTCAAGAGAGAATAGAAGCATCCCTTATCTGATTCCCATGCATTATACATAGATTTCAATGTTCTTAATTAAATTATTATGACCATTTCTTAAGCATGTAATCTTCCTTCCTCCTATGAATTTAATGCTCCATTTTTTATAATTATAATTTGTTATATTTTTTATTTTATTTAAAAATGAATTTTATATGCCTTTGTTTTATTTGTTAAAGATTTTATTTTGAACTATTATTTATAGGTGAATAAAATGAGTAATTGAAGAGCTGCATATTTATATTCTAAATTCAAATTTGAAAATACTAATATCTAATTAATCAACTCAACCTGCTCACCATTACTAGAACAAAAAATTATCAACAATCATGGTGATAAACATTATAATTAACAACCCCAATGTTTATCATCGCTAAAAATTCATCGGTATTGATCGAATAATATTGAGCTTGCTTTAAATTTAAATTAATAAAGCTATTTAAATTTCCGACAAGAGGCACGCCATTACATTCTCTTAGTTCAATCACAATGTTTACCATTGTTCGAGCGCATGTCTTTTCCTAATAAATCTTACATTAATCATGTTATTGCTCTTATTTAGGAATGTGAATCAAAGGATGACTTAAATTTCATTGGATGTACATATGGATGCAACCGAGTCAAGTTGACTCGCGAGACAACTCGAGCTCAACTCGTTGAGCTTATCGAGCTCGCGAGTTGAGCTCGAAGAGGATTTCAAGCTCGACGACTTATCAAGCTCGAGTTCGAACAACACATCACTTGACTTGCGAGCTTGACGAGCGTCTCACGAACGGAAGCGAAGTTTCACAGGCAGGAATTTTTACGGGCAGGAAATCGCTTGCAGGAAAATGCAAGTGAGAAATCACGGGTGGGAGAACGTGACAAAGGTGGACGACGCGAATGGAGGCGGAGGCGGATGACTCGCTCGGACACAGAGGATGACGACTTGTTCGAATACTTTACGACCGCCGAGGCTCACGAGCTAGCTCGAGCTCGTTTACAGTGGAACGAGCTCTAGTTCAAGCTCGCTTTTTGAGCTCGACTCGAGCTCGAGTTTGAGCTCGCTTTCTGACCAACGAGTTGAGCTCGATATTTCCAAAACTTGACTCGACTCGACTCGTTTACACCCCTAGATATACATATACTAATGAGCAAATCATTCTCAACATAGATGGTTAAGCTTATAAGTTATTATATAACATAATAACTCTTATTATATAACATAAAAAAGAGTTATACTTCAAAATTTGTAAGTGAATTACAACATTTTGAACTAATACATCATATTTTTCAAATAAAAAGTCATTATTTATTGAATTTTTTTAAAAAAATTTTACAAATGACAGATAATAAAAAAAAAAATTGTAAAATTATACATTAGTTAGTCAATTCAAAATGAAAATATAGCCGTTATAAAAGACATAGTTAATTAGATCGCATTGACTATTCTAAAATAAGTTTAAAACTAGTTTTAATACTGCCATGGAAGTGAGTGTTTCACTGTTCGCACCAAGAACAAGACAGTCCTCTTAGTTAATTACCCATCGAAATTCTATCATGTAGAGATACATTGATCGCTGCAAATATCAAAAGAAATTTGCACATCTCTCCTTAATTCATGGCTTCACTAAAAGCCATTAGTCAAAACAAGATTACTTTCAATTCACTCAAATTCACATTGCACTGTTTTTTTTTTTCTATATATATATATATATATCCCCATTAATAAGAACCTTATTAATAGGCAAATCAGTGCAATTTGCAACATAAAAAATAAAATTTTCTTAATCACCAGAAGCCTTTCCAACAGTCATAAGTTACTTAGAAACTAGGACATATGACTTATTGTAATCCCCCATAGCATGCCCAATACAATTACATCTAGCTTAAAAAGGAAGAAATTCCTCCATATCAACAAGCTGAATATATCCATACTTTTCAGGTCTAAGCCAAACTTTGTTCAGATATTTTTTTATAATATCAAGCTCTACTAAAACCTACGCAACAGATGGTCGATATCCAATGGAGGTGGCATTGTCAACTTTTAAAGAACGCCCAAATAATGAACCAAGAGCATGGATGATATGAGGAGAGAATAGGTGATGTCTTAAATTAGAGAATCAGATCTAAATGGGAATAACCGGCAATTCAACACCAATATCAAGTAAAGGTGATCATTTGGTTAACTTCATGTAGCAATTATTGACAAAATAAGATCTATGAGCAAACACTCTGCTATAGTCCAACATTCATCAACTTAATCAAAATATGCGACATGTTGAGCAAAGTCACGGAAAAATCGACATTAAGCTTAAGGTTGAAGAAAAATTTTCGGAAAGAATCTAGGCTAGGTCGATGGCTAGGAAAAAAAACCAACCAAAGCGAATTCCAAAGGAGCCGCTAGTGCTAGTATTTCCTCTTCTAAGATCCACTAAGAAGGCATACCACGAAATAAAGAAGGTTTAAACTCAGGAAAACACACATCCGAGGAGGAACCAGATAAAACATCTAAAAAAATCTTGATTTCAAAGAACCATCCAAAAACTTTGGGTCAGAAATGCGATTCCCCGCCATCCAGTCAGAAATGGCCGGAGGAGGGCAAGACTAGAGAGCCAACCGAACAAGAACAACAAAACTGAAGTAACATTGCAAGGAAAAGGACTTCCCTAAGACTAGGGGTGTCAATTTCGGGTCACGGGTCGGGTTCGGGTCGAACCCGGAACTGACCCGGGTTCAAACGGGTCAACCCTAACCCGACCCGGGTAGACAAACGGGTCGGAAAACCGAACCCGAACCCGACCCGGCGGGTTGCCGGGTTGACCCGACCCGACCCGGTTCAGGTTGAACCCGCTGCTGGCGGACGGCGGGGGACGGCGACGAGGCGGGCGAGAGCTGGCTGCAGCGCGGTGGCGCGCGGAGGGCGCGAGCGGCTGGCGGACGGCGGGCACGCGCGGGGCGCGGGCTGCGCGGGGCACGCGCGGGGGCGGGCAGGCGCGGGCAGGGCGGGCTGCGCTGGGCGCGGGCTGCGCGGGCACGCGCGGGGCGCGGGCACGCGCGGGGCGCGGGCTGCTCGGCGGGCAGGCGCGGGCAGCGCGGGCAGCGCGGGCAGGCGCGGGCGGGGCAGGGGCGGGCAGGCGCGGGCAGCGCGGGCGGCAGCTCGGGCAGGCGCGGGAAATGCAAAAATTCAATTTTTTTTGAATTAAACGGGTTGGCGGGTTGACCCGGCAACCCGCCGGGTCAACCCGAACCCGACCCGTTTTTGAAACGGGTCGATTTCTGGAACCCGAACCCGACCCGTTTTGAAATCGGGTCGGGTTCAACCCGGCGGGTCCGGGTCGGATCCGGGTCGGGTTTTCGTGTCGTGTCAAATATTGACACCCCTACCTAAGACCATGCCAGTAGATGCGATACATATAAATATAGATTTTGATTGGGTCACCTTTGGTATCTTTGGATTCGTCTTGTCGAGATGTCTAGTCCAACTATAAATTTTTCAAAATCAGAGTTCAAATGATCATATTTTTAATTATGAAAGTTCCAAATTAAATTTTTTGCGTTGTGATTTGTGTCGATGATATAAAATTTTTGTAGAAATATCAAATATAAACTTTAATGCAACATTTCTATTAGGGGTGTCAATATTTGACACGACACGAAAATCCGACCCGGACCCGACCCATTTTCAAAACGGGTCGGGTTCGGGTTGACCCGGCGGGTTGCCGGGTCAACTCGGAAACCTGTTTGAAGCCCTGCCCACGTCGTTGCCTGCGACCGCGACCTCGCCTGCGTCGCACCGCGCGCACCGCTCGCCCACGAGCCCGCATCGTTGCCCGCGACCATCTCGCTTGCCCGCGACCGCGACGCTCGCCCGCGTCGCACCGCTTGCCCGCGACGCTCGCCCGCGTCGCACGGCTTCGCCGCGCGCCGTGTAGAGTCGGGTTCGGGTTCGCATTTCCGACCCGTTTACCTATCCAGGTCGGGTTAGGGTCGACTCGTTTGAACCCGGGTCAGTTCCAGGTCCGACTCGAACCCGACCCGTGACCCGAAATTGCACCCCTAATTTCTATATAGATATCAAAATTTTCAATTTGAGAATTACAAGTCAAAATAAGGTCATTTTCTTGTTGGTACCTAAACCCAATAATTAAACGGGTTGAAAAATATGACCCGAATACGGGCCATTGGGTCACTTTTTTATTAATACCCCTATTCTTCACTCTTTAGTTTGTAATACATGACAATATTTTTAATGATTATATATATATATATATATATATATATATATATATATATATATATATATATATATATATATATATAGCGGAGCTATACAAAATTTTCTAAGTGATTTTTTTAAAATGTTTTCTCAATTTTTTCATCTAGACTTGAGACAAATATTAGCAATGTTAATATAAAAGTATAAAAATAATTAATCATTTTTACTTCTATTTCAATACTATATAATAATCTATTTTCAATACTTTATTTAACAATAAGAATATTTTCAAGGGCTTGCCCTTTCTGTCTCAGGCTACCCTTATCTCTACCACTATATATGTAAAATTTAAGGCAAAAGTAAAAGACTATAATAATGACACATTTTTTTGACAAGTAGAATGATAATTCAAAACAAATACCACAAATTATTTTTTTAAAAACACCACATAAATACTCATTACATTTTTTTAAAATATTCTTATCGTTAAATAAAATATTTTTAAAATAATCAAATTATAATAATATAATTAATTAATTTGCTAAATTAAACTACTCACCCTAATTTCAATGCTAAACCACCATTATTAGTTTGCTAATCTAAGATTCCATTCACTTCCTAATCAAAATTTCAATTTCTGATGTGAAATTATACTATTCTTTGCCTGATACTTCCAAACCCCAAAATTTGAAAACTTTGGGTACGATAGATAAGCTGTATATTTAATTATTTATTATAAATATGACGCTTTCACTATTATATATTAAAATATTTTTGTGGCTTTCTGTCATTATAAATGAACACCTGATAAAGGAAATTGAAGAGACGTCTCTTTAGATCTTCGTGGGGTCAAATATGAATAGCTTACTTGCCAAGAAAGGAAGAATATTCTGCGAGATTACAATTATTAATCAGCATTCAGAATGTGACCTAAGTTGTTAATCAAATTAAATAACTATGATGATTATCATATAAAGGGGTGTCAATTTTTGACACGACCCGAAATCCGACCCGAATCCGACCCGAAAAAATTCGGGTTCGGGTCAACCTGAACCCGAAATGGGTCGGGTTCGAGTTGAACAAATCAACCCGTTTTAAAAATCGGGTCGGGTTCGGGTTGACCCAGCAACCCGAAATTGACCCAAAAATGACACGAAAACTCATATTTGACCCGAAAACCCGAGATTGACCCGTTTTGACCCGAAAAATCGAATATTGACTTGATTTTTTATCCGAAAATTAGCAATTTTAGGTCACCTTCGGGTCATTCGTGTCGGGTCGGGTTGACCCGAACAGTGCCGGGTTCGAACCGAACCCAACCCGCTGACCCGAATTGACACCCCTAATCATATTTAGGATCTATTTGAGATGGATGTAACATTTTATAAAGTTCATTATGAAGGCTTCATTTGAGGCGACTGTTTTTTTTTTTTTTTTTTTCTTCTTAAAGTAACTTTCTAGTATAAAAATTTTAATTTTTGTGCTAAAAAAATGCTTTAAGAAGCAACAAAAAAGTCATCCCAAACGAAGCCGAAGTTATTGTAGAGAAAGCAATTGCTATTCCATTTTTTAAAAAAAGTAGTTTTCCAACACATTTTTTTTTTAAATAGTAAGAAAGCATCATGAAAATAGTAGCCAAATAATTTTTGGCTGCTTTATGAAGGGGTGTCAAAATGGGTCAACAGATCTGATTCAGGTCCGACTCAAAATTGACTCGACCTGAAACTGATCAACTAGAACCTGATATGTTTAATAAATGAGTTAAAAACTAGAACCTGAATTCGATCAACTAGCAACTTTAATAAAAAAAAGATATTTTATTTACTTCTTAATCATAGATTTCATGTTAAATGATCAAGAATAAAAGATTTTACTAATAAAAAAAGAATTTAAGGAACTAATTCTAAAAGCGTCATTTTCTTGCCAATCAAATTATCGGATCGATCTGAACCTAACTCATTTAATAAATGGGTCAAAATAAACGAGTCAATCTTAGCCTTAATTTTTTAAGTTGGGTTAGCAAGTCAAGTCATTTATTAACCCCTAACTATATGAAAATAAAGCAACAAAAAACTGTCCCAAATAGATATTTGTTTATTAAAAAAGTTTTCGTGCTAAAAGTATTTATTTTAATCTAAATTTTAAATATAATTGAAAATTAATACAAGAACAACACCAAGCCTTGGCCTTATCCTACTACATGGGGTAAAAATATTTTTCTCCATTATGTCATATTAAAAATTATATTTTTTTTTTGAATTTAATAAAAAAAATATTATGCTGAAAATTAATAGTGAATTATAAATTTCAAATAGTATAAGACTATATTAAAAATCCTAATAACACAAAATATCAATTCCGAGCTGATCTGGAATTTTGAAAGTATATGGGATATTTTAAATTTTTGTATTGACAGAAATTGTTTCTATTTACTCAAATTAATGCATTTTTTTATATATTTAACTACATATTTACATATACACTACACGTGTATACTTTTATTTACTTTTTAAAACAATCAGAAAGAAAAGTCTTCATCAGAATTATTATTTTGCCAATAAAAATATAAAAATTTAACCCTTGCAGTTGCAAATGTGAATAAAACCAGCCATCAAAATACTTTTAATAAATAAAAAAATTAAAAAAATATTTTTTTTTGCCTTTTTCATATCATATGGGTTTCCCCATTTGTCATGTCTCATTCTTATGAAGCAGGTGGTGGGTAAGTTTCCACCCCTACTCAATTCTGACCTTTAGTTTTAATTCTTATGGTATTATTCTGTCCCTTCATTACATTTTAAATATTTAAAAATTCAAAAAATATATAACCTAATTATGCTGCTTAATTAATAATAGATTCAATTTAAGAAGTTATTAATTCAAAGTGACTAATTAAAACTTATTTATTAATTATATAGCATCCGAACACAGCTCTATAACCGGATTCCGCACAGAATAATTTCTCCCTGGGACTACCTTTGTCTGCCCTAGCTTCCCACAAGCCTCTTCTTCGTTCAATCATTTCCACTCTTTCTCTCTCCTTAGGGGCTGTTTGGCAACAAGTAGAATTTAATTTTAGTAGGATTTAGTAAATCCTGTAAATTTGGATTTAGTAAATCGAAAATGTGTTAAATTCTGAAAACTGTTGAGAAACTGTTTGGTACATATTTCAAGATTTATGATAGTTAGGGATTTAATTGTGAAGAAAATAATTATAAATTTAAAAATAAATGTATAATTAAAAATAAAAATTAATGTGTTATGAATTTAATAACATATTATATACAAAGTACTTATTAACTATTAATTACACTATTGATTACATACATAATAATATATATATTTTAAGTTATATTAATTAAGTTAATTATATTAATATTAATTACTAATTATACAATTAAGTTAAATCTAGATAATTAATTTATGTACTAACTATACAATTAGTTATTTAATTAATTTACTTAATTATTAATAATTTAAATTATATTAATTAATTTAATCAATAATAACATAAGGCGTCTAGGTTTGCCTTTCATCTTCTCTTTTCGTAGTTGATGCTCGGCTTCGTTGCTTTGCAGGAGGTGTATAGATTGCACGCGTGGCTTCTTCGGCTCCTTCCTGGCTATTCGACTTCGCTCCTTCTTCGACTTTCCCTTCCTGTCCGATCGGAAGTTACGACATTTTGATCGGAAGCAAGAACAGGAGCTCGCTAGCTGTGAATGTAACTTTCCCCCTTTCGCGCGCTTCTTCGGCTAAATCCCGTTAAATCCACCGAACCGAGGGATTTAGTAAATCCGGGATTTAAGCCATAAATCCCTAAATTCGGGATTTTTGAAATCCCGGGATTTAACGCTCGCACAAAAACCGTTTGGCTGGATTTAGCGTAAATCCAACTTAAATCCCAACATAAATCCGATACCAAACAGCCCCTGAGAGAGAGAGAGAGAGAAAAGGGGGGAGAAAATGGGGTCGAGGGAGTGGTTGAAGAAGGCTCTGGTGGATATCTGCGGTAGAATGGAGAGTGGTTTGGATCTGGACGCCGATCTCATATTGGGGCTCGTCTCCTTCTGCGAGCTGGCGCCGCCGCCTGACGCTGCTGAATACCTCATGGTATGCATTTGGTTGCCGGAGTTGGCTCTTTTAATTACTCAGCCCACGTTGATTGATATCGTATTCGTTATGATCGCTTGTTTTGCTCCCTCGGAACTCGGAATTGAACCGAGTTGGTTATAATATGTATATTATATATAGTTTGTTTCCCATTCAATTGATCGAAGAAACCTAGTTTCTTAAGTCACCGCTAGTTTATCGCTGATGTGTTTTTGACTTTTTATTTCCTAATTATCGATTTTTTTTTCCTTTTGAAGCTTACTGGACTTCAACGGAAATATAGGGTTCCATATGAATGAAGTATAGAAGTTTCAGTTTTGGGAAACTCATGTTGACGAAGCAAGTATTGTTTATAACTATCATATTGCTTCCCCTGCCTGAAGATGGCTGGTAGAAGCCATAATCGTTTTAGATATGGAGAAATTTTGACATAAATATGATAACAATACAAGGGGATGATCAAGAGACTAAGGGTTGCTGGAAATTCATTAACCCTGTAAATCAATTCAAGGGGAACTAGTTAGTTTGGAAAATCATATTAACTAGTAAATAAGCAATATTAAACCTGGTTGCAAGTGCTTCTTACTTCAAGAAGATGTCAAGCCCAAGTTTAACAAGACAATATCTAGAATTGAGGCTTTTTGCCTTGGTAAGGCAAGGCAGAAGCCTTAAAAAAAAAACTTATTAAAGTAATAATGATTCATAAATATGCTATAAATAATCAACAAATCAACTTAGTTCATCATCACTAACCATAAAATTAAATAAGAAAAATAAAATAAATCTCAATTTAAAGTGAAGCAATATTTAAGATAAGCCCTCACTTAAAATTTAAATATGCTATGAGGATTAGGATTCACAGCATCCTCTTCAGAATAGTCATCATCTAGAACAATTCAATCATTCTTATCTGAAGATGCTTATAACTTAGATATGCTAGACTTGAACCATAATTTTAACTTGAAGATATAGTTTAAAAAGAGATTTTAAATCATGTATTAATTTGAGGCATTCACCTTAACTCTTTTAGGTATAAAGCCTTGAGGCACACACTTCACATGAAAAAGGTGCAAGCCTAGCCTAGAACATAAATCTTAAGCCTCAAGGCGAATTCTTAAGCCTCAAGGTGATTGTTCAACACCTCATAATGAGGAGCACCTATAGGCGAACGCCTTTTTAAACCATGGGAAAGACAACATCTCTTTTGAGGAATTGTCATTGCTGATGGATTCCCTATATTTCCTAATTCCTTTTTCTAGCCCTCTGTTTATGTTTTCCCTCTTTGCAAGCACTGAGAATCCACCCACCTCTATAATTGTTGCTCTTTTTTTAAGACCCTACAATGAACTTGGTATGAGAATCAAGAACATACAATGGAGTCTTACCTTACTACCATTTTTTTAATTACATATCAGCCCATGTCCTTGCTCTCTTTGAAAACCGTACCTGCCAAAAAAAAAGACATCCAGTTGCTACAATTGGAGGCCCTTCCTATCGTTGGAACTTCTTCAACTTAGAATGTATGCTTGTAGGAGATGACAGCTGCAAATTCATGGTCGATTGTCGCAAAGTTTAAGACCCACCCTACCATGACTAACATCAGTTTCCAACACTTCCTGCAAACAAGAAAACCTTAAAAATCAACACGAAGACAAAGAAAACACAAAGAGTGAGTAGCCTTAAATTGATTTTAAATCCCTTTATAGTAATAATTGCTAAGTTTATAAAAATGCCCTATGTAAACAAAATATTAAAAAAACCCTAAATTAAAATAATAACACAAATAACCCTATTAAACATTTTATTTATTTACCTATGTCATTTTTCCCGGGCTGAAGAAGCTCATCCTCAATTTATTAAATATTTTCTTGCTTGTAATAAAGTGATAGATCTGTTACATTAAGTTGCAGATATGCTTGTATTCCCCAGTAATTCAATTTGATAAGAATTTTCTCTATATATCACCCAAAAAGGATTCTTGGATTTGGGTGTAAGTTTTGCATAAATTCTTTGGGGAAAGTATTACTTTAGTAAATGAATCCAAACTCGATTGTCCTATTTCAAAAGGAGTAGAAGTGTGAGATATGCTAGCTTGATTTTGGTATTTGATGACCTTTATAATCATATCTTGTACCTATTGATGAAACTTTTTGATCTCACTTGCTCTTTTATTTGCATCTATATTGATTTCATTGTTAGTTATAAGTGGAGGCAGTTCTATGGGACAATACTATCATATTGTTTGTATGCTATTTTAAAAGGACTACGACCAATAGTTTGACTAATGGATCTATTGTAAGCAAACTTTGTTTGGGCTAAAGATCCTTTTGCTTAGTATGTTTTTTCCCACAAAACATCACGACAGATTTTTAAATTGTAATTAAAAAATTTGTTTGGTCTGTAGTTGCGGATGAGCCATGGAGGAGTTGAATTGAAGTTTTGTTCCCTAACTTTTGGTGTAAAATTATTAGAAAATAACTTCAAATTTGAGTATCCCAATTGGAAGTAATGGACTTTGGAACACCATGTGATTATACAACCACTCAAAGTAAAGATCAACCTATATGAAGCATATGAATTGCTTTGTTTCATGATGTGCCACTACCATAGTTGAATCTCTATGATCTTAGTACTTGCAAATCCTACCACAAAATTCATACTCACGTCTATCCATAACAACTCAAGTCTACACAACCTCATCTTTTAGCTTCTTATTCAGGGATTGACGTTACAGATCCTGCAACCCTTGATGATAAGTTAGTCTACATGACACCGGACCGGAGGGGGCTCGACGAATCCACGTCGACGATTCGGTGACCGTGACCGAACACTACTCCAAGTGGCCAAATCTCAGAAAGAGTTGATATCATATCAAATGTATCCATATAACCGCTCTTAAAAATCTCACGTCAATAAAAAACATAGCATGCCTCATGATCAGGTGGTTAGCTTGATTGTGATTGTATAATTATACAATAATTATTGTCTAAGCTCAAATATTCCCCAATAACTAAGCCTATGAGTTGCCAGATAAAAGATGCACTTGATAAGGCACAAAGCCATTTCCAACTTTGAACTAGCCAATTTTATGAAATTCAGTTAGATGACACAACCTATGATTGTTGTCAATGATCCTTTAACAAGGTTGGGTTGGCTATGTTCCTTGACTAAATTGATCCGGATCCATGAAAATCAAAGACGATCGAACCTTAGGAATATTTATTGAATTTGCCATCACTCTACCAAAAATTATGCATGATAGAACTCATTGATTAATCTTAATTGAATGTTTTGTCTTATTATATAGGAGTAATCAACCATAGGAGTTTGCGACTATAAAAAACCTTATACCATATTACAAAATTCTCATAAGATGATGATATCTCTAGGTAGTGTCTTACTAATAAACTTTATCCCAATAAAGAACATTTTGAGAATAAATATCAACAATGACAAGAAGTTGCATATTACTGTTCCAAAATATGTATTTATTCTTTAAAATAGATTGTATATTCCACAATGCTCGTTATGATATGTTATCTTACTTGAATGTCATAAAGGAGGGCTTGCGGGTCATTTTGTGCACGATAAGATTGTCGCCCTTATAAAATAATTTTTTTATTGGCCAACTATTCATAAGGATGTAGTGACGCCGGAGCTATTGCTCGATTCGTTCATTATAAACTTCAGTCCTTGTATTAGCCACATAATTAGATAGTTTTGTTTTTATATTTTTCTTTAGGCCTATTGCCTTTTATGTAGCCTACAAATTCTATAAATAAGGGATGTTGTCTTGTAATAGGTGGAGATGAATAAATTTGAGTTTAGTTTGGTTTCTTTTTCTGTATCTTGAAGTGCATTCAGGTGGTGATTTCTTCCAAGGAGTTCTTGGAGTAGTGTTTGGTCACGGTCACCGGATCGTCGACATGGATTCGTCGAGCCCCCTCCGGTCCGGTGTCATTTGGTATCAAAGCCGGCAAGATGATGGCGTCACCGATGGCAGTTCCTTGACGTTTGCCGGCATCGACACCCTCTCTTTCTCATCTCTCAAAAACAGAATTTTGCAAGCTTCTCCTTTTATCCTGGCAAATCTTCTACCACGTCCTGCGGATATGAAAAGATTGAACTCTGCAAATCGAAAATCTTACCATCCATTGTTTTCTTGCTCTTGCCTAACTTTTTCTTGAAATTTTCAAAGGCGGTGCAGAAAGAAGTTCTGAGTCAGTTCTTTCCTTCTTACAACAGCAGTTTATTGGAATTCAAGTGTTAGCAGCCTACAGCCTCCCATTTCTCCTCTACCCCAACTCAAATAATTGTTTCTTTCACATGGTCAAGTGGATCCGCTATGCCTCTTTCCAGCTGACCCAATAAGAAGACTTTCGCCTCTTGAAGACTGCTTCCACATCCATTATATGCAGTTGTCTTCTTTTCCATCTAGAAAACTAACGTTACATCAACAGCTGAACTTCTTTAATCAACCAAGAAGACCTTGAAGACATGTGGCTTTGTAGAAATTCACAAAAACAAGTACCAAAAGTGGTGATTCAGCAACTACAAAGAGAAATACAACTGTTGACAACAAAGGTTAGCAAGACTTGAGCAAAGGTAAGGGGGTGAACGTCAAGAAAAGGATGAAGAAATTCATTCTTTTTCTCAAGATCTTTCTAGTTTGGAAGAGTGTATCTCAGTTGATCAAATCCCTTCTTCCTACAAAGACATATTTAAAGGACCAAATCATATGTCTTTCTCCGCACCTTCGATTGAGTCCATCTCCAATAGGCTTAAAGATCCGTTGTCGCAATTATCATCTTTACCTGTCTATGATGAGCCCGTATATGACGAGTATGATGACGACATAGTCTTGGGAATTCTTGATGTTGATAAGCCTTTGCATGATGATGATCAGAGCGAGCCAGATGTCCAGCATGAGCTATTCACTCCTAGTGTTCACAATAAGGCAACAAACTCGATCTCCATCTCTGATAAAAAAATTGCAATTCAAGATCTCCCCAATTGGTTGGATATTGAAGCTTCCATTTACTTCTCTAGGATGTTGAAAGAAACACAAATGATTCAAAATGATTTCACAATCACAAATGTTCCATCCACTTGTGTTAAACTTGAGATGTTGAAAATTGGTAGACAAGTTGACATCGGGTGGACCTATCCAGATCGGTTTAGCCAACCAAACCCGCCTCCTTATTGTGGCCAATCGAACATCTTTCTACAAGCCTGAAGTTTCCCCCTACCCCGTAGAATGACGCCGGAGCTATTGCTCGATTCGTTTTTTTATAAACTTCAGTCCTTGTATTAGCCACATAATTAGATAGTTTTGTTTTTATATTTTTCTTTAGGCCTATTGCCTTTTATGTAGCCTACAAATTCTATAAATAAGGGATGTTGTCTTGTAATAGGTGGAGATGAATAAATTTGAGTTTAGTTTGGTTTCTTTTTCTGTATCCTGAAGTGCATTCAGGTGGTGATTTATTCCAAGAACGAGTTCTTGGAGTAGTGTTCGGTCACGGTCACCGGATCGTCGACGTGGATTCGTCGAGCACCCTCCGGTCCGGTGTACCCAATGTTTTTTTTTTTTTGGCCATCTCAACTTTGTTACATATGAATAGAGGATCAAGGCTTTAGACGTTGCTAGAGTGTGGGCTCCTTGATGCAGGACTAATTAGATGAAATGCTTATGGATTCATTTGAACATTGCACATCTATTAGATTAGAACAATTTCGGAATAAAATTACGAGCAATTTCAACGAAGAATTAAAACAAATGAGGAGATCTCTTGCGTAGGCTACATCACATGCTCCGAGTTTTGAATTCTCAAGATAATTAAGAGAATAAAAGCAATACAGAATAGTAGTTTTCAAGTTAATCCCTAATCTAACAACGACATTTAGGATGCAGAGAAAGCACGCTCAATTCCTATGAATTACTAGGCTTAGCACGAGCACTTGGAGGAGACTTTCGTGATTAAGATCAAACCAATGAGAATTTAGATTTCAAAGAAATAAGATGCAATCATGCAAGTGAGAAAAGAAACCTTTGCTAAGGAGACTCAGTCTCCGGGTCCGCCATTCATGAATGCTCAAGGATGATCTCTTCCCAATAATGTCAGCAATCTCGAACTTTGTTGTAGAGAAAGAAGTTTCTCTAATAAATGGTTGGGGATCTACTTCCAAGTGTTGATCTCAAAACTTGAAATTGTGTTCAGGTTTTGCTCCAGAAATCTGAGAGAATTCTCAGATTATTTGGTGTAATAGAAGAGGCTTGGAAGAAAAGAACTCAAGGCATCCAAAGACTCAGCCTAATGAGAGAAGGTGGAGGTTGGAGAGGAGACGGGTATGAGAGGGAGGCAGGTGTTGGGCGGCAAACAGAGAAAAGAGAATAGGGAAGACTTGATCTATTTCTTAAAGTGACGTGACCACTTAGGCAACAAATCAATCCTAGCAAGGTGAGTAGGAAATTTGGTCAAGAGGGATTAAGGGTGATTTCAAATTATTTCCTAAGTAATAGATGAGATTAGGAAATAATTCAAAAGAATTAATGGGATGGGGAAAGAGGGCCGGCGGCATGCATGGGTGAGTGGGTGAGTTAATGAGGGCCAATCAGGATTCCTAATTTACGGTTCTAAGTTTAGGAAAGATTTGATTTAAATCCTTTTGAATTTAAAATTCAAATTTAGACTAAATCAAATATTTTCCTAAAATAGATGAGATAATTTAGGATATATTTTGAATTCAAATTTGAATGGATTTGAATTTCAAATTAATTCCAAATGATCCCAACCTAAATTAGGAAACAAAATAAGAGAATCAAAGGGAGCTATGGCCGGCGGCCAAGTGAGGTCGGGTGGAGGTGGCCGGGGCTATGAGGGATTTTAGTAGAGCTGGGTGTGTGGAGGAAGTTGAGGGAAATTTCGGTGGAGATGGAGGATACGAAGACGAAAGATGGACGGTGGCGAGGGAAGACGAAAATACAAAGAGAAAAACCACGAACCCGGCCGTATCCAAGGTTGGTGGGTGATGCGCCGATCTCCTTCCTCTCTTAGGAAGCTCTCTCCATTAGAACTCTCAATGCACTCAAAAACAAGTGTAGGAAGAAAACTCAATACTCATTCATTCATTAACTCAAAACAAAGAAAATGAGGCTATAAGTAGCCGGGTACAAAGACTCAAGAAAATAAAAGACCAACTTGCCCTTTGGGCTTACATGCGACAACTCCCATGAAAGGGGTACAAAGGGAAATCACCTAGGCAAATAAGAAAATGCATGAATAAAATAAAATACAATCATGACTCAGAAATACAAAGACTCGATCGTGGCCGTAGATCGGCGGCCACGTCTCTGATAAACCTTCCACGCTAATCGGATGCCCCCATCACTCCTCCATGAAAATTATCTTTTCTCCCCCCTCAATGGATTATAAATTGAAAATGATTTTTTGACTTCTCTACATATTACATGGATGAATTTACCCTTATTTATGGAGAAGTTACTTTAAGTCAATTATAAATTTTCATGGAGGAGCTGTTTTAAGTCCACTCCTAATCTTCAACAATACTCATCCTTTATCTAAACATGGTTTGACCATCACATGTATGATTCATGCAAAGTAGTATAGTAAATGCATAATTTTCTTTAGCAATATTAGTAAATGCATAATTTTCTTTAGCAATATATTGCTACAAACTCCTCATTAATTAATATGCTAATTGATTTATTTTTAAATTACTTTTTTCTCCAAACAACAACACCAAACATTTATCCCACTACGTGCGGTCGGCTACATGAATCTTTTTTTTTTTTTTCATTTTGTCATGTTAAGAGTTAAATTCTCATTTAAATCTAATAAAGAAAGGTTATTTTTAATATTTTCCAACGAAGTCTTTTCAGGTCTACCTCTACCTTGTGGGCACTGAAAATTTTTGCCCCGGTCGCCCCTCTTTCAGGAGCGTTTTAATGGTGTTTTGGGTCAAATTTTCAATAGGCATATTGAGTTTTAGATAAAGCACTACCCAAAGATTTTGTTTTCATTTGGTGCAGACTTTATAATTTGGTTCTAGATTTCCTATAGGCGCGAGCACCTATAGTTAATTATCTCTCCCAATAATGAGAGTGAACTTTCGATTAAGGCTAGTCATTAAATATGTACAAAGTAGCTATCATATAGTAACTACATGGGGATTTTTTTATTATAAATTTATTATTTTTATACAGCAGATGTTGTCAGAATAAAGTAGAAATTTCTGAGTAAGTCAAATTAAAATGCTTATTCAGCTGCATCTTTTGACTTGCTACCCAGTTAAGCCTTGCTGTCCTTCAATCAATTCTGACATTAGCGTCAGCAATTTGACATCATTCATTTTTTGTTTAACAATTTTCTTTTTATTGGTTTCATCAGTGTGATTTCTTAAGATATACAAAATACCGAAATGTTTGCATTTTTTGATCTTATATTGACGATGCAGAATATCATAGGTCCAGAAGTCGGTCAAGATATTATTAAAGGTTATTTGGAAATAAGAGGTTATAGTGATTCCAACAACAGTAAGTCAGACATGCAAACCTCGATGTTTCAAGCCTATTTGAAACCCCCTGCTGATGAAGGTCTTATTGTTGCAAACAAGAAACAAAATAGAGTACCAAAAGAAGGATCCTTCACCAACAACCAGGACCCTAATAAAATTCTAAAAGAGAGTACAGATTCAAAAAACACTCATGGAAACCCTAATATCCCTAAAAAGAAAAAGGCTGGAAAGTTGATATCTATCGCCGAGGCTGCTAAAGGTTCTGTGGTATTCCAGCAGGGAAAGCCATGTTCTTGCCAAGCTCGTCGTCACCAACTTGTGAGCAACTGCTTATCCTGTGGTAAGATTGTTTGTGAACAAGAAGGCGAGGGCCCATGCAGCTTCTGTGGTGCGCTCGTACTTAGAGAAGGTAGCACATATGCTGGTTTAGAGAATTTCTCAATTCCTACGTCAGATACAGAAGCCACTGCTGAAGCATATGCTAAGAGACTTGTAGAGTATGATCGAAACTCTGCAGCCAGGACAAAAGTAATAGATGACCAGAGTGACTATTATGAGGTTGAAGGAAATAATTGGCTATCAACAGAGGTTTTTTTCTTCTTCTCACTCTTACACTTTTATCTGCAAGACTGAATGGTTTATGTTATTAATTCCTTTTGGGAGTCTTATCATATATGTATGAAAATTTTCTATCAACTATAATGATATTTGATGTTTACTGAGGGAATTCTTATTCATCTACATGTCCTATCATGAACTGCAGTCAGATTAAATCTAAAACATAATGAAGAATTTGTAAACAACTGCATCTACAGTTTCTACATTCGTTGGAGGTTGGCTTCCATCACAAAACTCATGTTCTTCGTGGTGGAAATCTTTAGAATTACACAAACTCCTCTTTTGGAGTTTGTCTATCATCTCGGGAATAGTTTGTTTGGTAAAGTTGATAGAAGTTGTCCAGATATTTAGTTTTAATCTTGTCTATGTCATAATAAATCCTGCAAAAGAAAAGTCAAATAAATGCTTATGTGCATGGTAAAGTCCTTTCAAGAGTCAGGGAGACCATGCAAGAGGTCTGTAAGATTTGCTGAACCCACACAATAACCTCAATAAAAGTCTTGCGAGACTTGCTGCGAAGGAATTTTGATATATAGTGTAGCCTGCTACAGTAACTTAAAAATGCTGAGGAAAAACCACAGCCTGAACCACATCATGTATGTTCTACGGTATTTATTGGTGTTTCTATTTGTTTTTTTTCTGCTAATCTCACACTTAAATACTGCAAAATCTGTTGTATATTTACCTTGTGAATCTATGAAATTAAGTATTTTTTCCATGACTTTCCTCCCGTGTAAATCCTGCCGATAAACCAGTCAAAATCCAAGAATAGTCGTACGGCATAACGCAATATTGTAGACGTAGGTGCTTTACAATGAACATTGTTTTCTTCTCTTTTAATTTGTCCACAATTTTTCTGTTGATTCTTTCAACAATTGCTTGCGTTTAAGGAGAAGGAGCTCTTAAAGAAGCAGCAAAAGGAAATTGAAGAAGCTGAGGAAGCCCGCCGAGGAAAAGTGATTGTTACATTTGATTTGGTTGGCCGCAAGGTAAGTACATAATTACCATAATACTGTTATGCAATTGAAATTTTTAAGTATTGAACTATAGTTGGACAATCAATGTGATTTATTTTTTGGGATCTTTCGAACAATTTTATCCTTTTGTTAATTGCTATAACTATGCTAAAGGAGATGTCAATATTGATTGCTGAGTTAGTTTATGAAATGATTATTCAAAAAATGATAATATCCCTTAATCTAAATATGCTAAAATAGAAGATATACCAACTATTGAAGTATGATTTACCGAGTAAGATTAACTTGTGATAAATAGTATATAAAATAGTGCCGGGTTTTATGCTTGAAATCTGCTCTTATTCTGCGATGTTATTGGAACATCTTCAGAGATTTATATCATTCGGCATTTTGCTTTAAGGTATGTGCTTATCATCAGAAAAGAGTATAATTTAGAACTAACCTACTTTTGTTTTTTGGCAAAAGTCACTTGAGAGTTGTCCCTTTCCTAATTGGGATCGCTGGATATGGAATTTATTGTTAGTTCAACTAATATCTAGATGATGTAGGAGGTAGGGGTATCAATGGGTTTGCATATTGGGTTCAGATCCAATCTAGGATTGACCTAGTTTCAGCTCACCTAATCTGAATCCTACCCGATTAGGCAAACGGGTCATAAACTTGAACATGAATTGGGTACAACCCAACCCGACACGACTGACTTGCAGACCCAGGTGAGTGCACTAGTGCGAGTGCAATTGCGCAAGCGGCAAGTTAGAGTGCGACACTTGCTAGCATGACTGCGCAAGAGAAGGATGTGGGTCAAGCAAGACTGCACAAGTGGTGAGCGCTAGTGCGAGACAGGGATGCGGGATGGGGACATGTGACTGAGATGGAGGCACGAACTCAGGAAAGGGACGCGTACACGGGCTGCAGAAAGGGGGATGCTGGTCGAACTCAGGTCTATTCTAGGTTAGCAGGTTGACCCAAACACAACCCGATTTTTGAAACATATCAAGAATTAGGACCCAACCCCGACCCTTTTGTTAAATAGGTCAACCCGAAACCAGATTTTTGGGGTCGGGTTCGGTTCGGATTTTCGGTTCGTGTCGTTGATTTACACCCCTATATGTAGGATATCTTAGGTTTAGAATTTCTAATATAAATTTGCTATGAGATGCACTAAATCATGCAACAAATTCACAAAATTTGTTGAAAGTAAACTCTTAAATTTAACAACTATTCTCTACTTTGTCTGAAAACTGAAAATTCAAAATTAATTGAATGAAAATTCAATGCCCTTCTTTTAGAAATAATGGATAAATGTTCAAAACCAATAAGCCAATGAATTGAAATGCACATATTTATTTAAAAACAAATTGTATTGAATTTGATTAAAATCATTGACATTATCAATCCAATAACAAGTTTTAGAGTGAGTAAAAAGTTGTAGGAAAGAAGTTACCAGAAGCAGAAGAAGTATTATGCTTGTTTAAGTGAAGAATTTCTTTCAAAAATTTTTAGAAGTATCTTACTTATCAAGGAATTGAATTCCAAAAGTTAAAAAAATGATAGATCGAAAATTTTCATCTCGGCCTCTCCATGCCCTCTTATTGATAGGGAGAGTTTTAACGGATTATGTTTCAAGATAAATTTTTAAAAGGCGGATTTATTTTAGATAGACACTACTCAGAGATTTCGTCCTCATTTTGTAAGGACTTTATGATTTGAGGTCTAGTTTCTCATATAGGCTTTATAATAAGAGAGAACTTTTGATTAAGATTAGTCTTTAGATAGGCATATAGTAACATTAGTTTTAGGATTTGAATTTTGAATCTTTAGAATTTGAAATTCATCATCTTGCACTTAAAGTGGATGATAAGAGCAATGATGAGCCCCATTAAAATCCCATGGTACTATTATTACGGGTTGTTGTGGTTCATAGTCTACTTAATCAGAGAAGATAGTTGACCCAACTTGTTCGAAAGATCCTCGTCTGCAACTATGGGCTGATTCGTCTAAGGGTACCTTATATAGATTTATGATGAATGCTTGCATAAGGGAATACATTCAATTCAACCTTAATTAATAGAGGGCTTTGTGCCCTTTAAAGGTGTTAAAACGAGAATTTGAGAGGGAAAAGCTTGAATTTTATTAAGCAATCTACTCCCTATTTATAGATCTATACAAGGTATATCAATAAGGAAACAAATAACTCTTATAATAATATGAATATAATTATTCCTAAATCAATGGGAGGAATTAATGCAATCCTTGTAGTCCTCCCACGGATTACTGTTCACAGCCGTGGATGTCTTCGGGATCGTAAGGTTGAGATTTAACACTCCCCCTCAAGCTGGGAAATATGGATCCGTCATTCCCAGCTTGTCAATCATTTGGAGGAAGATAGAACTGTCCAATCCTTTAGTAAGAAAATCTGCAAGTTGATCCTTTGATGATACATGATCAACACTTACTAGACCACTGTCTAGTTTTTCTTTAATAAAATGTCTGTCCACTTCTATGTGCTTGGTCCTGTCATGCTGGACTGGATTGTGGGCTATGCTGATTGCTGATTTGTTGTCACAGTGTAGTTTCATGGGCTCATCCCACTTAACTTTTAGATCTTCTAGGATTATTTTGATCCATAGTAGCTCACATATTCCCAAGGCCATAGCTCGATATTCTGCTTCTGCACTGGATCTTGCCACCACATTCTGTTTCTTGCTTCTCCATGTAATAAGGTTTCCTCCAAGAAATGTGCAATACCCAGAAGTAGATCTTCTATCAACAGGTGATCCTGCGTAGTCAGCATCCGTGTATACTTCTAGGGTCATTCCGCGATCTCTCTTAAAGAGAATTCCTTTTCCTGGTCTCCCTTTAAGGTAGTGCAATATCCTGTCTACTGCTTGCATGTGAATCTGCTTTGGATTCTGCATAAACTGACTGACCATGCTCACAGCAAATGCTATGTCTGGTCTAGTGTGGGAGAGGTAGATCAATTTCCCTACAAGTCTCTGGTAGGCTCCTTTATCTACATCTGGATCTTCTTTAGCTTCTCCCAGTTTAAGATTAGGTTCTACTGGTGTTGGTGCTGGTTTACAGGCAAGTTTACCTGTTTCTTTTAGAAGATCTTTGATGTATTTCTGTTGTGAAATGAAGATTCCTTTGCTAGAGTGAGCTACTTCAATTCCGAGAAAATATTTTAGTCTACCAAGTTCTTTGATGTCAAATTCCTTAGCCAGATTTTTCCTTAAACTGGCTTTCTCCTCTTCATTACTTCCAGTCAAAATAATATCATCAACATACACTAATAATATTGTGACTCCCCCTGAGTCTGAGTGTTTGAAGAATAGTGTATGATCTCCTTGACTCTGTTGATATCCATTCAAGAGCATGAATTTGGAGAATTTTCCGAACCATGCCCTTGGTGATTGTTTGAGCCCATATAGAGCCTTTTTCAGTTTGCACACCTTGTTACCTTCAGATTTCCCTTTAAAGCCTGGTGGTATTTCCATAAATATCTCTTCTTCTAAGTCTCCATGTAGGAATGCATTTTTCACATCCAGTTGTTCCAGGTGCCAATTGTACTTGGCTGCTAGTGAGAGTAGTATTCGGACAGTATTCATCTTGGCCACAGGTGCAAACGTTTCTTGGTAGTCAATGCCATACGTTTGAGTAAACCCTTTTGCCACTAGTCTTGCCTTATATCTCTCCAGTGTGCCATCAGCTTTGTATTTTACTGAGAACACCCATTTGCAGCCAACCGATTTTTTCCCTATCGGTAGATTGACGATCTCCCATGTTTCGTTCTTCTCCAGAGCCTGCATTTCATCTTTCATGGCATTTCTCCAATTTTTATCAGATAAGGCCTCAAAAAACATCTTTAGGAATACGGATATCTTCTAATGAAACAAGAAAATTTTGGTGTGACGATGAAAAATTGTTGAAAGATATAGAGTTGTTTATAGGGTATAAGGGAGGTGGTGAGCTTACCTTATTTCCAGGAGATGGTTCAGATTCTTGGATCTGCTTTGGAGTACAGCTTGAGCTTGTACGTCTGGAGTAAACCTTTCCAAATCTAATAACGTTGTCATTTGTTTCCCTTTCATGGGTTTCAGGTGGATTATTTTGAGGTGGTGGAGGAATGTCAAGAGGTGCTAGTTCAATTTCCTCATCTTCCTCAAGTTCAGTCTCCCCCTGAAGATGAGTTTTTGAGAAATAGGAATTTTTCTCATCAAAGGTAACATCAATAGAAACAAAAGTTTTTCTTGTGGGAGGATGATAACACTTATAACCTTTTTGGGTTGCTGAATAACCAACAAAGATGCATTTGAGTGCTCTTGGATCTAATTTTCCTCGCTCATGGCTGTGGATATGAACATAGGCAGTGCATCCAAAGACTTTGGGTGCAATATTATGATGGGTTCGAAACTCTGGGTAAAAAGAGGACAAGGTCTCCATTGGAGATTTGAGGCCTAAAGCAGTTGAAGGTAATCGGTTTATGAGATAGGTTGCAGTTAAAAGAGCTTCCCCCCAATAGGATTTGGGTGTATTGTAGTGAAATAGGAAGGCTCGAGTGGTGGCTAGAAGGTGACCATTTTTCCTCTCTGCAACCCCATTTTGTTGTGGGGTGTGAACACATGAGGACTCATGGATGATCCCTTCATTCTGGAAGTATGAAAAAAGGGTTTGGTTGAAATAATCTTTGGCATTATCAGAGCGGAATCTCCGTATTTTTACCCCCAAATTGATTTTGGATCATGGAATGAAAGACTGGAAGAATGGTGCTAACATCAGATTTATTTTTAAGGAGATAGATCCAAGAGACTCTAGTGCAATCATCAATAAAAGACACAAACCAGCGTGCCCCCAGAGATATTGGGGATTTTTGAGGGTCCCCATATATCACTATGAATAAAGGTAGAAAGGAGTGTTACATCTCTCACTTTTGTTTGGGAATGAGGTTCTTTTATGTTTAGCTAACTCACAAGTTTCACAATGAAAATTTTTAGTTTCTATTTTCTGAAACAGTTGTGGATACATATGTCTTAGGATATCAAAAGACGGATGTCCTAGTCTATAATGATGAAGCCAAATAGTGGAATTCCTATCTACTAGGGATAACATGGAGTAATTATTATTAAATTGATTTGGTTCTTCCAGGTAGTACAATCCAGCTTTCTCCTTAGCAAGTCCAATCTTCTTCCCCGATCTCTGGTCCTGAAATAAGCAATAAGTAGGGTTAAATAAGGCTTGACAATTATGATCATTGGTAAGTTTTTGTATTGATATTAGATTTTGTGGATAATTGTGGTACGTGGAGGACGTTTTTCAAGGTGAGTAAGGGAGATAATATGATGTTTCCTTGACCAGCTACCGTGGTAAGAGAACCATCAGCAGTGATGATTTTCTTATTGTTTGGGCAAGGAGTGTAGTTTATGAGGTGGGTAGATGAGTGGGTCATGTGATCTGTGGCTCCTGAATCAATTATCCATAATTCCTTTAGATGATTTCTAGAAGCACTTAAACTGAAAGAAATTGGAGTCTTACCTGAGAGTGCCAGTGAAGAAGAAGCATTTGGTTTTTCAAGAGATACCAGGAGTTGTTTTAATTTGTCAATATCTTCTTTGTTGAATTCTCCAAGATTGGACCGTGCTTCTGGCTTACTTGTAGTGTTGTTGGCATGTGATGTGCTCCTTGGTTCACCCTTTTGATTCCACTCCTTGCTGGGGGGTTTACCATGTATTTTCCAGCACGTTTCCTTTGTGTGTCTTGACTTTTTGCAATAGCTGCACCAAAGTGAGTCCTTGTCTTTGAACTTTGAAGGATCTTTTCCCTTCTCCTTCCATGACGATTCTTTGTTCATCACCATTGCTGAGCTTTCAACTGTCTTTGGTTCTAACATTACTCCTCGTCGACTTTCTTCTGCGCGAATGAGAGAAATGGTTTCGTTGAGTGATGGCGTCTCTTCCTTGCCGAGGATCTGAACTCTAACTTGGTCAAATTCTGCATTAAGACCTGCAAGAAAATCATAAACTCTATCTTTTTCAATGAAGTTCTTTAGGATCGCAGCATCCTCCGGACATCTGGTTTCAATGCACCTATAGTGATCAAGTTCTTGCCACAGATTTTGTAGAATGGTGGCATATTCCGTCACGGTCTTATTCCCCTGCTTCGTGTTTCCAACTTTGACTTTAACTTCAAAGATTTGGGCCGCATCACGAGCTTTGGAGTAGGTTTGTCTAGCTGCATCCCATATGTCCTTTGCCGTTGAAAGGAACATAAATGTGTCACTAATTTCTGGAGTCATGGAATTCCACATCCATGACATAATCATGGAGTCTGCTTCATCCCATGCCCCAAATTTGGGATCTCCTTCTTTCGGTCCTCCTCCAAGGAGATGATGTATTTTACCTTTCCCCTTCAAGTAGGTCTTCACAAATTGAGACCACTTCAGGTAGTTCTTCCCATTTAGACGATAGGAAGGTTGCATGCTTTGAAGGTCTCCTCGTCCTTGGTGCACCGAGGATTCCTCAGTTTGATCAACACTTTGAGAGGAGTTAATTTCTGACATTGGAAAGCAATTAAGGCTTCCTAGAAATTTCTTAGTTCGACAATCAAGGTCGAAATATAAGAGTTTTTTTTTTTTTTGGAAAGAAAAAAAAAATGAGTTTGGACCGGCCAAGCCTTAAAGAAGCGCGGTTTGTACTCAGGACACGGGACGGTCTCCTCCACCGGGCGAGAACCAGCGACAGAGAAGGGACTCGCTCCTATGGGTCGGTCGGTCTTCTCCACCGAGCGAGCGGGGCCGACGGTGTTCCTTCGTCGAATTGGAAGTCGCGAGAAATAGCTGGTCTTCCGGTTGGATCGGACGTAGCGACGGGAGCTCGCTCGTGTGCTGCAAGACGGAAGCGGGTCTTCGTGCGGTATCTTCCTCTCTCACTAGATTGGCAGACACCTGCTTGCGGTCCTCTAGTCGGGCAAGAGAGCCGCGAAGGGTCGGAATTGCTTCACGGTTGCTCCTTCGTCTCGTTCTTTGCTGTTCGACTTATCCTTCTTCGACGACCCAGGGACTCACGCGGGAGCAGCTCGAGCTTGCGGCTTTGCTCCTTCGACAACTTCCCTTCGTCGACTTCGCTTTCGGTCGGATCGAAAGACGGATCGAGACTTCCGCTCCGTCTCGGCTTCCGGCTTTGGCGTGTGTGGTCGGCAGCAATGCGCCGATTTTTTTTTCTTTTTCTTTTCCTCCTCCGATGATCTAAGATCCTTCTTCTCCGACGGCAATTAACGAGAATTTGAGAGGGAAAAGCTTGAATTTTATTAAGCAATCTACTCCTTATTTATAGATCTATACAAGGTATATCAATAAGGAAACAAATAACTCTTATAATAATATGAATATAATTATTCCTAAATCAATGGGAGGAATTAATGCAATCCTTGTAGTCCTCCCAATATTATCGACTAGACATTCACTCTTTTGAGCTGAAGTTATTCTCAACTTTATCCTCCTCGACAAAGTGTTGCGAAGGGTAGATGAATTTTTACTTTAAATTTTTAGGTGATTTAATTTTACTTTAAAATTTTAAATTTTGATAGATATTGAATTTGTTTTTTTTATTAAAATTTAGGCCCTAAATGGATAACTTTAGGATTTGGAGGCTTTTTAGTAAATTAAATAATCTACTTTGATTGAGATTTAATTTCAACACGGCCATCATTATAATATATTTTAACTCTTTCAACTCTATCTACTTGTTAATAGAGGATCGGGCTCGTATATTAATTTTATGAATCATATGTAGGCATTAAATGTGAGAGTTCATATTTGCTTGTAATGAATTTCCTTTAAAGAAAGCCTTGAAGGCCTAATGTGAATAGAAAAATCAAATAACTTCATGAATTTTGCGACCCTACATTTGCTTATTGACTCAAGTCTCATCGACTTTGACTCCTTTATGGAGGAGGATTAGACTTGGAATTTAAACGCTTATTTAACAGATATAGCATTCATGGACTTTAGACTTATAAGTTTGTTACTTGTTCAAAGCACATGCAAGTATTTAATTTTAATTTTAATTTTAATTTAAACCAGGATACTATGATTCAATTTTTTATTTGAACCCGCGCAACATTTTCAGATGATAGAATTAAACATTTAGCATAGTTGTCAAAGCATATGTGAGAAATCAAACTTCTTTTTAAATGATGCACATATTTTTCATTGTGTTTGCATGATGCACCAAGTTTTTTGTTGCATTTTGTCAGAGAACGTCATGCTTGTCAGAGAACGTAAAAAAATTTCATTTTCAAAAGAGATTTAAAATTTAAAATTGGTTATAAGATTTCATTTCATTTGCATGCTTTTTTATACACTTGCATAGCATATTTGCATGTGCGTTAACGCACATGTATATTTCATAATGCACTTGAGCTATACATACGTTTCAGACGAGGTATATGGGTTTTACGGGATGTGACGACAGCTCGTTGCTTATCCGAGGTATTTACCGCGGTTTAATGGATACAACAGAGATTTTGATGCATATACAAGGTAAGAATTTAATTTGAGTTGACTTAATCTTGATTTTGAATTTTGTTCATTTGTCAATTTAATAATAGAAATAATGTGTTACTATTCTTTTTATCAAATTTTATTACTAAAATGGGTCAAATACTTAAAATTGTCTCGATCTGCACGTATTTCCTCAATTTGTGTGTAATCGTCTCTGAATTCGCATCAGTTTGCACGCACGATTTTCATTGGGCGAACTTGTAGCCTATTTTGGGTATTGTCGATGTCCCGAACGCAATGACGAAGTCCGTTTTATGATCATACGTCGTTTGGGCGACGCCATGCGTCAATTTCCTCAATTTGCGCGTCATTGCCTCAGGACCCGTGCCGATCTCCTTATGTGACTTTAATTGAATGAACTCATAGTCATTTCTAGGTATTGATAACGTTCCGAACACAACGGTGAAATCTGTTCTACGATCGGTCGCCGTTTGGGCGACATTGCACGTCAATTTTCTTGATTTGCTCATCGTCGCCTCGAGATTCTTGTTGATTTCGTCAGACGACTCCAATTGAGCATGTTGATAATGAGTTTTGGGTGTCGACGACGTTCTAAACGCAACGGCGAAATCCGTTTTGCGATTGGACGTCGTTTGGGCGACGTCGCGCATCAATTTCGGGTGTCAGTCGTCCCTTTTGACCGATTTTGTCCTGTTTGATTGTGAGGGGTCCCCTCTTAGGCGAACTCGACATCCTGATTGCAACATCACAGTCTGTTTGGCAATCGGAGGTCGTTTGACCCTCTATGTGATGAATCACGATGACGAGCGCGTTGCTTGGATCGCCGATTTCCGTCTCTTTTTGTGTGATTTGATGTGTAGTTGTCAACAATTTCTGAGCTTAATTCATTCTTCTGGGCAGAGCCAAATTGCCTAGCTCCAAGCCAAGAAGTAGATCCTCTCCTCAAACATTTACAATATTTAATAACCTACAAAGGAGAAGCCCCATAGAAAGTCCCAAGAACAACCATTGGTGGATCCTTACACAGCCAAAGTACTGTAGCATAACTATAAGTTCATAACCCAGGGACTCCAAACTTCAGAGTTCCTCCTCAAAGGTGAACCATTTTTAGATATAATGGTCAATTGATGAATCTGTGCTCGATAAGCATCAGATTGCGCTCTCCAGATGCTATCGCCAGAGATCAACCATTAACTACCCAGTATTTAAAATTTTGAATACCCAGTCAATGAGCATGGGATGCAACATTTTGGCTTCATAACCATAGATTAGTTGTAGCTAAAAGGTCCCACCAAATATGGGTCCCCAAAAAAAGCAAGCCAATCCTCTTTTGGTTGATTGTTGTGTTGGTTAAAAGCTTGAGGATCCATCTAAAAAAAATTGATTAACTTCTACTAGGAGAATCATGAGATTTGCTTGCTTTAGAAGTCTCGTATAGAGAAAAGCCTCATCAATGCAAACCGAGCATGCTTCCTTAATCACTTTGATGATTGGTTGAAATCTATTGAAGACATTGATTTGGGATTAAAGTTGACAACTTGGATGACCTTGAGGATCTTAATTCATAGAGATCTAATTGGTTTTCATTTCGAGCTTAGCGCTTACGAATATGATGGCTTGTAAAGCTGTCTTATTCTCACTCCTAGTTGACCAATCTCTACAAAGACCTCCACTTCAGCCCATTCTCAATGCCAAATGCAACAGTGATGCCCTGAAGAAGCTTATAGCACATGTGATCCATATTGCCTGTACCACAGCTTAAGAGGCCAAAATCTAAAAGAAGAGATCTCTCATACCAACCCAATTATTATAGTTTAGATTTCAGCCTCTGTCAATGTAGGTGTAAATAAATCAAATTCGAGCGAGCTTAAGTATTATTTGGCTAAACTCATTAAGAAAACGAGCTAACTTTTTATTTGTATTGACTTGTTTTTTATCAAATGAAACACTGAGTTGTTCACAAACATGAAGACTATTATATATATATATATATATATATATATATATATATATATATATATATATATATATATATATATATATATATATATATATATATATATATATGGCACAAACGCACACACATATATGCATGTGAGAGGGCATTTTTGAAAATATTTAACGCTGGTTACTATCATTTGAATAAAATGTTCTATTTGGAAGCTCATACATGTCTTCTGTCCACTTGTACACATGTCGTAGATCTGCTGGCGTGGTGTAGCACTGCGGTCATTTGTTCATTTCGTACAAGTATACTATCGTGCAGTACTTGTTGCTTTATGCAGGAGAATTATTGTGCACTAATGAATCTCCTGTTTTTAATTATAGATGATTGCATCTATTGCAGTGCTTTCATATTTGCTCGTAGATAGCAAGTTGAAAGTATAATGAGCCTCCTTGTGCGTGCATATATATATATATATATATATGAATTTTCTATGTACATAAATATAAGCTACTTTGAAATGATCCAATAAAGCTGTGTTCATGTTTAGCTCATCAAGTAAAAGGGAAAAATTAGTCAAAATTTCAACTAATTATTGAACTAAATACAATCAATCGTTTGCAATGAGTCCTATAACAGCCCAATCTGCCTTTCAAAAAAGAGGGATAAAATATAATTCTAGCAAGGCTCCTCACCGTCCACAATGTTTCAGCTCTTTCTTTATTTAATCTCTATGGCCCCATGGGTGAAGGTTATGATGAGAATATCTTTTACTCAAACATTATTTTAGTTTAAAAAAACTTAACCTGTTGAAGTTGTTTTCTTTTACTTGTACAGGTTGTTTTTGAACAAGGATGAAGCTTCGGAAATGGAATCCCAGTACAGAATACTGAGACCTGCAGAAGAAAGAGAACAGAACCGCATAAAGCCTAATCCTAGTGTCAGAGTACAACCAGTATTCGTCAATACTGAACCCACTAGGAATCCTGACAAGAGGAAACAAAATGCCCCAACGGCTAATGGTTTCTGCCTAGAAATAAGTGGAAGGGTGCAGCATGACAACAATGAGCTACGTCCTTTGGTTGGAAACTATTCTAGTCATGATGCTTCAGTAGGAGAAGATGAACCTGAATGCTCAGTAGATTGTGGTTGAGAATTTATGATTTTTTTTTTCTTCGGAAAGAAATTGAACCAGCAGCTGATCTTTTATTTTATTGCTTTAGCAATTCAATGATGATTCAAATAGTATACTGGTGCTGTTGATGAATGAAATGACTACAGTGCTACTTAACATTGGTTAATCAATATACCTCCAATGGTTTTCCCTATTGTAAAAGGTTTTGATTCTACTTCTTGGCACTCTTCTTCTCCATTAAATCATGACTATTTCTATTTATCTACCATTCAATAATGCTGAAGCTTTCTGCAAATGATGCCTGCTTTGAAATCATGATTACAGGTAAAAACTGATTTTTTAACACTTTGATTTGATGATGAACACTACCGTTCTCAGGTCCCAAATTCTAGGTAAGAAAAGTGAAGAATTACGTTATGTAATCAACTAGCGTAAAACTTATCGAATAATCATGACATGAATCCTTTAAAAAAATGTGTTAATATTAGGGCGTCCCCTGGAAGCGACGCATTGTATGACCTGAATACAATGATAAGTGTGCAAGGGCCGTTGCACCGACTTTACCGGACACAATGGCGAAAAAAAATTCATGTAGCCGATCCCATGTAGTGGGATTAAGGCTTGATGTTGTTGTCGTATTTGATTGGATGATAATGTGAGGTTGCTGCCATGCACTTGTTGAAAATCACTGATAACGAAGCAAGATTGTCCAATGGTTACATAAATTCATCATAAAGGTCAGGTAAAATATGCAATAACTATATAAAACGATAGTGCAAACAGTTCAAACTCGGCTCATTTACATCCTTAACAATAAGAAGAGCAAACAGATAAAAAGCATCGTCTGCATGGTAAACTTTAAGGGGGTTCGAAAGCTTCTTATCTCCACAATTCTGAAGCTTTGTTATAATTATGTACAGACCTAAAGCTCTAGGCTTCTTGGACAAGATGCAAAACGTTACAATGAATGTATATGAAGATAACAAATAAATAAATACTCTAATTTTCCCCTCGAAACACAGAAAAGGAGGATGAATTGAACTCATACCAGCTGTGGTCAGCTGTATTGTACATGTACAGGATAATAATGAAAGCGTTTGAAGTTTTGGATTCAGTAATTTGGATTCAATGATGTGGCTCTTGCTGAGGAGTTGCTGGGGATTCAGGCGCAATGGTAAACTGCAGGCCCCTTCCTCTTCCTGATTGCAGAATAAATGCAACTTCAGCTGCCGCTAATGCCGCTGCTTCCTAATCCATGAAAGTTTAGGGTAAATCTTTTTGTTGTTACACATTGAATTTTTTAAATGGTTAACAAAGTAGATTAAAGTTTTTTTGTCATTATTATGATAATAAACTACATCAGTTTATTAAAGCTTGAAAATAGTGGAAACGCAGAATATAATTCTTACCTGTCTTTGCCTTCTCTGATGCAGGATGCTTATGGCCCAAGCCATGATATAACATGGCAATAGAAACCCAGCAGCCCGTAGCAAAAATAGCTGTAATAAAATCAGAAGAAATTTTCAGAAAAGACTCGAGGAATAAAAAAGAAAAGTATATAGTTGCTGAAAGGATGCATATAAAATTTTCACATACAGAGAAGTAGGTGGAAGGATCATCATCTCCATCGGTAGTGATGCTTAATGCATGCCTCAGAAGAAGAAGTGCCATCAACTGGAATAAGTGCAAAAAGATAACATAATCAGAGGAGAAACAATGCAATAAGTAAATGCTCATCATTTTGTTTAAGATTTTAAGAATGATAAATTAAGAAAGCTTAATCAATAGTCAATCTCTCGTTTCTTTATGCCAAAAAAATCCTAAATTTTTCAGCAGTAAGATTTTAAATTGACAACCAGAAGGCATTTCACATTTTTGCATATACAAGACTTACAATTAGAGCAGCAGAGCGGCAGAATGCAGCGCCACTACTATTAGTAGCGGCATACTCATCATATTCTGCTTCAAGAAAGTGGCGTTGAGCTGTTGCCATTGCAAGAATACGAGGATCACTCAAGTCTACTGGAGCACCAGTGATGGTCCAGGCCCCACTGTAACAAATAATAAGATAGAATCAATGGTTATATATATATGTCAGTTCAAAGTTGATCCATCATACATTCAACTAAATGCACTAAGATATCAAATAGTTGTTTATTAAAATAAGTGAGCTCTTCCTGTTCAAAACTGAATTGTTAAACACAAATGAAACATTTTGACAGAGTTAACTTACGTTATATCAATTGCCGTCTCATCAGGAGGAGGACGAAGTGGTGCCGTGTAATCAGGCTTGTATGTCTGAAAATTATAAATAATACACCCATAAATCAAAATAAATGGTACATAATGACAACCGATGTAATTAATATGACTGTCAAAGGAAATTTATGCACAATGCAAAAAGGGTATAGAATTGCTGAAGTTATGCTACGGGCCTCGAATTGAACAATATGGTTTCATTTGAATTCATTTTATGACCTGCTATGGCATGAATTTTACAATATTTGTCGTCCTGTCATCAATCTTCAATCATTACATCCAAACTTGGGGCACTCAAAGATGGTTTCTTAAAGAAATCAAACTATGGACCAAAAGCTAATAGTTCCAGCTTGAAAACTCAAAATTTTCTGCATCAATCTTTAATAACAATTATTAATTTTAATTATTTTACTGTAAACAACATCACGATTATTGTATAGTAACACCTATTGGTCCAACAAAACTGTATTACATTGCCTTCTAACAAATTCATATCATGGAACAAAATTATAGAACCAAAACAAATTATTTTAGCAAAATACTCATTAACATTTAATTCTATCAATAATTACTAATGTTCCGTTCATCAAGGATCATGGCCAAATCAATGAATTGCACCTACATCCAACGAAATTCAATTTGAAAACAACCTGTAGATCCACAATTCAAGATAACTGAAGTTCACTACTACCACATCAGCCATCTCCCAGCAAAATTATGAAGAATATTTATTCAGAATAGATGTATCACCAATGCTTATTCAGGATAGATGTATCATCACGAATTGAACCAATGATTATTTGCACTTGCAGCCATATCCCAAAAGTTATCAACATGGGCTAATTGGAAAGAGATTCATATGATAAAAGTTTTGATGATATTTAAGTTACAGATCAAAACCTTGGAATCATAATGCAACCTCAAATTGTAGTTAGAAGTTCAAATAAATTAAATCCAGCGAAATAATATCAGAATACAACCTTCAATCATTTTAATATGACCTCACAAGTCACAGGTGAGGCAAGTTTCTTAGACGCAAAATATCTTATAAGACCAAAACAAGAAAGTACGACTTAACTTTTTAACCAAGTATAAATCATATAAATGAAAAACATGCCATGGAACTTATACTGTAGGCCATCACAGTAAATTAATATGCGATAATATACTAGTTTCATCAACCAATTTGTGTAAAAAAATAATCCACTTAAAACATTTTTAAGCATGTTCATGAAAGACCAACTCTCAAATCATGAGCTACAATTATTTCTGCATCACCTTAAAATCAAGACAACAATGTTGAGAGACTAACCATTTACATATGAATCAAGCTTAAGCGACAGAACATAGTAAAATCATCAGTCTGTGATATCGAATGCCTAAATAAAGTGTGTATTAGAGATTCTATTATAAATAAGGTAGTAATAGCACACATTGAAAATATGGTACTATAAAAGATACTTAGGACATTTGGGCATGTATAACTATAGTAGATTAACCAATAAGACCAGTAGATACAATTGAATTGAAAGGATTAGGAAAGAAAAGTGATGGATCAAAAGTAGCAAGAGGAGCAGTAATGCAAAAAAGGTTCACAAAAATTAACATGTACACCAACAGCGACACTCAATAGTAATAAATAGGCATGAATCATAATCCCAAGAAGTTGGAATAAGGAAAATGACGTTGATAGTGTATCAGAGACATCTTGGAAAATTTCATAAATTAATATTCTCATGTTATAGACTATTACAACTTCCTTTTATCCAAAAAGTCTATGATTCTAGGGTACAATTGTCTGTAACCCAAATTATTTGCAAAGATATTGATGGTAGTAATTTTGTTTTTTGAAGGAATTCGACTATGTTATGAATTATAAAAACAACAACTTTATCTTTATTTTAAACTTTAGATATAAAGAGGGCATACTTATGCATGATGCTCCCCAAATAAAGGGTCTGGGTATAGATTAAAATTTTTTAGCACTTTACTCAAATTAGATCCTCACTTCACCTAGATTACACGATTTGTGCCTCTTGTTTCAAATAACACAATGTTCAAATTCGTTGAAACCTCACTGTTGGATCACTAGGATAAACCATATAGCATGCGACATAATTTGTTCCATTGAAATTGATGCTGAAAGGTTGATTAAAAATAATGAGATATTAAGGCTTTATTTGGGACGGCTTACTTACTGCTTCTTAAAACAGTTTTCTAGTAAAAAATTAAATTTTTTGTACAGTAAAGTTGATTTAAGAAGCAGTAAGAAATCTATTACAAACAAAGCCTAAATAAGCTCACTGATTCTTGAAAAATAGGTATCTAGAAGTACCAACAAAAGAAGACAAATTCAAAATTTTGGTAAGCAAAAATGATTATGATTTAGGATTCACAGTTCATAAAGTTGAGAACCAAGAATAATATCTAACAAACCTCATGGCAAATCTCGCAAATTATATCCCCCTTCTCGTTGCACCATCGCTGCACACAATCCCTATGAGCATACTGTACATAAGAAGCCAAAAAGAGGGAAATGAGAACTGAAACTATAAAGACAAACCAAATTAAAGTAACATGTGAACTAATTATAAACACAACAGAGGGCTACAAACTGCGAAACACAGCATTTTAAGAGAGAGAAAAACTGCAAGATTAAGCAAAATATCTATCAGGTACAACTAAAAAAGTTTCTGCTTCAACCAGTACTGTGATTTAGAAGACAGCTTGTAAGCAAAAAAGCAAAACATAATTGAAATCCTACCAAAAATCAACACTATAACTGATTTCATCAATCACAAGTTAACAGAATAATGTATATAATATAGTCCAAAACAAAAGAAAGAATACAAGGTAATTCTAATGTGATGATAAAAAAGAAATCTGAAAGAACTCTTGTTTTCAACATGAACTTGGCACAGAGCAAATATTTTAACATTATATAGTTCAAAGTAGCAAGCTCAGAGACTACATGTATACAACATGATTAGTTTAATTATCTAAACCCAATGAATTGCTTTTTGAGGGCATCTTCAATCGAGCGTCATTCGCTCGTTTGCCTCTGCAGCAAGCATCCACCCGAATGGAAAATCAAAATACATTTTTGTGTTTTAACTCGGTTGCGAACAGTGCGACGCCAATATTAGCATCGCACTATTCAGAATATCATTCACTCATTTTGATTGAAAATAAATATAAAAATAAAGGCGAGAAATAACATATACAAAATATTCTTTTTTGGTGTTAGAAATAAAGTTCGGTTGGACACGAATTACTGTTTGATATAACTATTACTGTATTTTGAAGTGTAAAATAGGTTTTTCGATCGGAGATGCCCTAATATATTCCATAGATGCCTTCAAAATATATCTTCTTTCAGGATGGAACAAGTACAGTCCTACAACGTAACAAAAATCCGCCATGCTTTCCCAATAATGTATAGGAATATGGGATACAAGAATTATGGATGCAACGATTGTTCCTCAGCAAAAGGCCAATACATGATGCATGTTTACAATGTTGGGAGTTGGCTATCAACAAAGTTGCTAAGTATAATAGCAAAATAAGCATGGTTTCACAAGAAATAGAACAATTGATGTAAAATAATAATATCAAAAATCACGAGAAGTAAAAAAAAGTCGCTAGAAAATACAATTAGATTTTGGAAAACTCTTCAAAAAGGCATTTCAGAACACCCTCCAAAATTTTAACTAATAAAACAGGTAGCATAGTTGATAGGAAGTCACTGAGGATAGACTATGAAGCACAGGTAACCTCAGAATCTATTCAAAATCGAAATTATGTCTAACAAGGAAAACAAGATACCAACTAAGCAAGCTAACAAGCATATAATGTTAATCACAGCATGCAAAGCAACAAATCTACCACTTCAACTCGAAAAACCAAAAGAAACAGGTAAAACGGGATAAAAAGGTAAACCTTGAGGCTGCCGCTACAAGCGCAGGGGGTCTCAAGTTTCTTGATATGATCCTCCTCCTGACAAATGCGACATTCGACCATCTGAATCAGCGGCTCCTCTTCCTCCGCAACAACCATCTCATCTTTCCCCTTCTCCTTGTCACAACCCACAGCCGGTGGGCCAGGCACAAAGGAAGAAGAAGGCAAGCGCTCTCCTTCTTTCTTTGACTCTACATCTTGATGATCTATCAGACGATCCACATGCAACACGACATGATCACCCATTTATATATGAAGCCAACCTCCGATCAGCAAAAATATTCCAATAAAGCTAAAACCAGGAAAATCCCACCACCTGAAAGCCAGAAAAAAACCCCAAAAATAAATCTATGGGAACTCCCTACAAGGACCACAGGAAAAACCTTTTCGGGCAACCAATTCCGGCTAAATCAACGCCAAATTACGAGATTAATAGATGTAATAATCGGAAAGCAAAGAATCTAACATATTAGTAGAGGAAGAAGAGAAAGATTACAGGTAAAGGGCTACTCGCCTGAAGGTCTTCTCTGCCTTCTACGCGTTCTCTCTCTCTTGCTTTCTCAACCCCTTCGGTATCGATAAGAACGACGAAGAATAGCTCGCCTTCTATAGAATTCGAGCAAGGACCGAGCCTCCCAACGCCGTGTCTTGTGCTTAACGGCAGTCCGGACTCATAGCTTATTGTATAACGGAGATATGAACGGTCGTTAGTCAATGTTGACGGCTCCGCCTTATTATTCCACTAGCCACACGCCACGTGCCACGCAAAGTTTTTTTTTTTTTTTTTTGAGACATTTATGCCAAGCAGATCATATTGTTGGGTTGGTCGGAAGGTTAGACTTATCTCCTTGCTTAACTTGGTTGGTCAACGTGTATGCTTGAGAACTCTCAATTTGTGCTTGATTTTTCTCGAATGGCAATGTCTCTTAAGTGGGAATTTTTATTAGGTTCGGTGTCCTGACGTAGTTCTGCATCCGGACGTCAATAACATGTCGCCACGTGCTCTTACTCTTTACCGTGCGGCCCGACAACCCGACCGGACCCGTACCCGGTATTGCTATGTATTGGCTGATTTGTGCAGAACGGGGTATTGCTAGGTATTGCTCTGTATTGCTCGGCAATAACGAGAAATACCGCTCTGTCAAGACCAATACCTAGCAATACCGAGCAATACTAGGTATTGTTAGGTATTGGTCTTGACAGGACGATATTTCTCGTTATTGCCAAGCAATACCGAGTAATACCAAGCAATACCCGAACATAGTAATACCGGGTTCCGGTCCGAGTCGGGTCGTCAGGCCACGCGGTAAAGAATAAGAGCATGTGACGCCATGTTAATGGCGTCCGGATGTAGAGCTACGTCCAGTGTCCGGACCTAATAATTATTCCTTAAGTGAAGCTCAATCAAGTGAGGGTCATGAGCTTTCTGGAGTGAGTGACTCTTTTAGGTCTGCCGAGGATTAGTCACGCCGCCAAGTGCCTTTTCAGGGGTGGTAGCGGATGGATACCCGTAAAAAAAAATCTTAAACTTGCAAACTTATTTTGACTTGTTACATCTTTTGTTATTTTTAATTCCTGAAAATGTATTACATAATAACAAAAAATTTTGAAATTATTGATTTATTGTGCTTGATGTGGATGAGCCATTTTATAAATATCAATTATGTTGAAATTATTTTAGAAATATAAATCTTATTAATTTAGATCTAAAAAATTTTGTTTAAAAAATATTAAAAAAAAATTTTTTTCTTATATTTAAATCAGAATTTAACTCTTGAAAAAAGATTATTGTTACTGACCACATGTAATAAGATAAATGTTCGATGTTATTGTTATTGTACGTCCAATTAAATTAATTTTCATATAAAAATTTTGATATTCAAACAATTAAGCATGATAGCGATAGAGTTAAATTCTTTTGTTAGAAAGTACTATAAATAATGTTTTTTTATTAAATTTAAATGAAATTTGACTTTTAATAATATAGTGTAGAACAATATTTTATATAATCAATCCTATATAATGGGATACAGATTTGTGTTGTTGTTAATAATAATTTAAATTTTTATTCAATCAAAATCAAAATTATTTACTTTAATTAAAAATTAATTTGAATAGAATCCAAGCACAAGTTATTGTATCTTATCATTTATAATATTTTGAAAACACGAGCGATATTTTTTAAATGAATATCCAATTTTTCATCTTTCAACTAAATAAAATACTTAAATCGGATACAAATTAATGCACCTTAATAAGATATTTCAAATTAAATAAATAAATAATTAGGTGAAAAACTTATATTCATCTGAATTGCTAATTTTAAGTGAAAAATCTTAATTAGATTTAGGTTGTGTGATGGTTCCCGCAGCCAGCCGATACAAGTTAAATATTTTTATTTTTTTAAATATAAATTAATGAGGAAGAATTAGATGGAGAAGATAATTATAATTAATGCGATACTAATTTATTAATTAAAAAATTATCTATCATCTGATTTAAATATTAAAATAATTAGAAAATGTAGCATTTTCCATATGTTAAGAGAAATAAGTTTTTAAACAACCGTTTAGAGGTTAGTGAAAATAGTATAATCATGTAATTAAGAAACGGATTAGTTGCTCTAAAACATCATTAGGAATTAAGAAGTTACGGTTTACTTCTCTTTATATACTTCTTTGAAGGTGCGTTAAATTGAAAAAATACGTTTAATATATATTTTTTTTTATCGAATAATAAAATAAAGATGGATTCAGTATATCTAAAATTCCTTTCTGTTGTCATTTGCTTTGCTAATTATAATTAGTAGTCGATTATAGCCAAATGAGATATGGAAAAATAGCCAAAAAGAAACAAATGCCAGTTATGGTTGGAGTTGAGGATGGCAATTATGGCTCACAAAATTAATGAATTACATTGAATTATGTAACAATGATAATTTTTTGATATTTTAAGTGATGGTTTAGGATTCAATTTATTTACAAATTTAGATTGAATTCAATAAAAAAAATGAACCTGTTGTGTTCTAGAATATTCACGGCGATGCAGGAATAAAGAGCTTAGCATCCTGGTTGTTTTGAACAAATATCCAGCACATGTACTGATAAAAAGAGAAGGGTACAAGAGTCATAAGAGACCAAGATTTTTATGTGGAAAATCCTGAAATGGGGAAAAATAACGGGGTCTGATCCAATTAAAATGATTATACTAGTGTTTGTTGTCGATTACAAATGATGCTCTTTCTTAGGGAGGGGGCCTTAGTTCAATATAGCAAATAAACATCATAGAGCACATTACATTGCGGGAGTTGAAAGAATCTAGTGCGATGAGAGTTGTTTACAAAAGAATGTTGGTATGTTTGTTTGGTCAGTAGGACGGCAATCGAGTGATGGTGGTCAAAGGGATCATAGTCGGGCAACAATAGTTGGAGAAACTGTGTTCAGCAAACAATAGAGGTCAGAAGGACCATAGTTGGTCTGCGAATGAGGTCATAGTTAACAAGCAAAGGTGGACAGAGTGACTATTGTCTGCGGACGATGGACGTCAGAGGGATCATAATTGGCGGGCGGTGTTGGTCTGAGGGATCGTAGTGAGTGGGTAATGGAGGCTGGATGCATGGACGTTAGTCGGTGGGCGATGGAGGTCAGAGGGATTATAGTCTAAAGGGAATAATGGTAGAAGGTATCATAGTCGGCGGGCTACGGTAGATGGAAGTATCGTAGTTGGTGGATGATGGTAGTCGGAGTGATCATAGTTGGTGGGCGACAAAGTTTGGAGGGGCCGCAGTCGGCGGGTGACAGTGGTTGCAAGAGATCGTAGTCGGCTAGTGACGAAGTTCGAATGAAGTCCCAGTGATGACTGATGAACGAAGGTCAAATGGTTATGCTTGGACAAAGGTCCAATAGCAATGACCTGCTAACGAGGGTTTGCCAACAGTGGTGCTGGGGTGGAGCTCCGAAATGCTTTAAACCTTAAAGCACTCTTGAGTCTCTAGCCTAGGATCTAAGCCCCCTTTTCATGTGGGAAGTGGGGTTTATTTATAGATTTTTTAGAGTGACATACTCCATAAATATGAAGAAGATCAAGGGAAAATCGGAGTGCTCCATCGGACAGCCCCATATTGATTCCTTTAATCACAGAGTATTTATATAGCATTTAAGTATCTTAAGGATATTATAATTAAACTATCTTTGTCTCGTTGGATTTGTCTAGTCGCCCCTCAATTTGACTATAAGCATGCCATATTTTGATATCATTTGATAATCTAATTTATGTTTTGAAGTTTTCAAATATGTTTTTGTCCTTTAATTTGGGTCCATTTGGGCTCAAATTAGACCGATTTTTGTGTCGTTGGGTTCGTCTCATTGATATGTTCAATTTGACTATAAGTTTGCTAAAATTGGAGTTTGAATGGTCCCGATTTAATTTTGGAAGTTACAAACTTGAATCTCTTTAGATTCTTACTAGATCAAAACAATTTTTGGTGGCGTGTCAGAGCTAATTTGAATAAGATGGTACTCGACTCAACTTGATTTAATACAATCCAAATATATTAAATTGACGGGCTTAAGTTAAATTAAAGGTAATTAATAGGCTCATATTTAAAGCTTTGTGCAAATTTAATTTGACCTGATAATGGTTAATGAAGTTGGAGGATTGATTACATGCCTAAATTTTGATAAGATTGAATCAAATCAACTCAATTGAGAACCACAAGTTCTAAGTCCTTCGAATGGAAATAAATGTTAATGTTATTTCACCTTAACAAAAGGCTAACAATTGAGCTAATCCATAATAATTAACTTAAACTGGTGTTAAATGTAAGGTATAATCTTTAATATTTGATTGCTTTTATTTGTGCTTAGATTCAAAAATAGGCTATGGGAACCAAATGAAGGGACTTATAGTGTGACCAGCTCACATGATTGGTGGGTTGCTGAATGTCTGTGCCTTGACTAATCGGCTCCCTGGTCTAAACAAAAAGATGAAAGGCAAACAAGTCTTTGTATAGTAGTTGTTGTTTGATTTCTTTCCTTCTTACCTTTTGAAAAGGTCAACATAATAAGAGACTGTTCTGTGGAAATATCAAAATTTGATTTTGTAGAATTTTATAATAAGATTGAAGACTCAATCCCTGCAAGAGGTGGGCTTTAAGAGGAACATTGAAATATCAGAGTTTGATAATATTAATTATGAATTTGCAGGCATTGCTTTGACCTTTTCAATTTTTTTTTTTTTTCATTCTCTCAATTTTCAAACATTCAGACATATATAACAATGTTGGGATTGAGAAAATAAATCACACAACGGAACAAACAAAAAAGTGAATGCAACGAAGAGAAAAGGACACCAGGATTTAAAGTGAAAAAATCCGAAATCGAAAAATAAAACCGTGGAGCCACATCACACCAAAAAAATCACTATGAAAATTAGGAGAAATAAGTATATATCTCTCTTCAGTCTCGCTCTCCTCTTGCTTCATTTCTCTCTTGCACCATTTTTACACACAAAACAAAGAAAAAGTCAAGTTGATAACACCAAGAGACGCCACCCTTGAGAAAAACGAGAAAGAAAACTGTAGAGTCAGCCTCGAAATGCTGCGGCGCTCAAACCCACAACAATGCAGCACTACACAACGTTGCGGGGCCGAATCTAGAGTGGTGTGATGCTTCGCTCTTTGTCATTTCTCCTAGCAAACTTTGTAGCACATAGGTACTTGGGTACATAGCATTGTGGTGTTGGGATACACAGTAATGGGGCGTTGAATATTTTTTAGGATGCAAAGCACTAGAACCCAAACAAGGGGAGGATCCGCCCGCAGAAAGGGAGCATGAGAAATTGACTTGAGGTTCGAGTCAACAGTATAATCCGATTGATCGACACAATCAAATTATACACAGACTAACAAGTAATTAATAGTTACAATATAAATCATACTTCATCGTAGACACATAAAATAAGCTTTGAAAGTTAGATTGTATTTTCTTTTTATTCAAATTATTATTTTCTCACTTATACATGCCTATGATGTTGATCATATTGAAAGCAGGATTAATTCTTTAATATTTTGATTCCCTCGTTAGGTTTGATTAACTATAGCAATAATCCAAGTTCAATCTCCATCATGAACATTATATATTTCAAGCTATATAGATTTCCTAACATAACCTTTCCTTCACTGTTGCCTTCATTATATTCTTAACCATGTCATTGAACTTCAGGCTAATTTATTTTTATGTTATTTAAAAACAAAGCTTATATATATATATATATATATATATATAATTTTTATAAATATTTAAGAATTCAATGATATGCATGTATGTAAATCCCCATTAACATTATTGGATAATGATAGTTGCAATCTATTTTTATACATTGCTATATCTTCTGATTTATACATTACTATTGTTGGCATTATAATTTTTTTTTATTTCTAAAAAAAATTGAACAATAATTTTCTTTTCTATATCACACTTAAATAAATTTGATTATAAAAAACCTATTTCTTATCTTAAAAGTTTTTATAAAATGATAAAAAATTTATAAAAGAAAATATTATGATTGTTATTTGAAAAATAAAATTATAAAAAAAAAAAAAAAACATTGTTGGGTAGCTAGCTATCAACATTGCTTTAAGTTTGTACAAAATATTTGAGACATTGTTGAGTGTAGAATCCAATGAAACATGACAGTGTGACAATTTTTGTCTTTTGAAAAAGAAATAAAATAATTATTCGAATGATTGAGAGCTATTAAAAGGGTAGAATAATCATTTTCATATCTATTGTAGTCTATGTTGCAAATAGTCATAAAATTTACTAAAGTTAATTGACCTGACCCATAACTTGTAATTTGCAATATAATTAAGATTTTATTTGGAATAAATTTTTTTTTATTTTTTAAAACATCTTTTTAATACAAAAAAAAATTATTTAAAATTTTTTTGTACTAAAAAAAAACTTTACAAAATACCAAAAAAACTGTCACAAATAAAACCTAAATATCTACACCTATAGTTAATTACAAATTGGCATATATGAGCAACAACACTTAGAAAGCAATGATGAAATTGAGATATTTCTTCTAGTTCTTTAACTTGAATTTGGATTAAAGTTTCGTTTGTGACAATTTTCTTACTGCTTTTTAAAATAATTTTTTAGTACAAATATTTTAAAAAAAGACACTTTAGAAAGAAATAAAAAAATTGTCTTAAACAAAGCCTAAGTTATAGCATCCGGCAAATATTGACTATATATATTAAAATGCATGATATAACAAGTCATTACACTTTAGGCATGCATTTTTTTTTAATGATGATCAATAAATTATAAAATATGTAACTTGAATAAGTTGAATTCATAACTTTAGAGAAATAATATTCTTCTCCATCGACTAACTTTATAAAACACGGCAGTCATCCCAAACCGATCCTTAATTGCACAAAATTATGAGTTTTGTTAGGCTGAAAGTGAGAAAATATCTTGATGCATGATCAGAATTTGGGATATAACTTCAGGAGGATACAATCCTGAGAATAAAAAAATATTGTGATGAATGTGAGTTTGAAATATAACATAATTCAATCACTTTCAATCCTGAGTTTGAAATGAGGGTTGTTAGGATCTATTTTGAAGCTGCATATACAGTGCATAAACTTCTCAACTAATATTCTAAATCTTGTTTTTGATGGAATTGCCATTGACATCTTAAACAAATTTTTAACACAAATAAACAGAATCTCTACAGGCTGAAGATGATTTGCACAAGAGAGGAGTAAGTACCAACTACTGAAATCAAAACCCCTGTAACCATAACTCCAACTATAACAACCATCTCGAACTGATTCCTTTGAGAAGAAGCCCTGTAGATCTTGATATAAAAGACGCAAGGAAACAAAACTGAGACCATGATGCTAAGGAATGATCCAATGAATGCCATAAGGTAGCCAAAGAAAGGTATTGATAGAGCCATTAAGACTGTGCTGAGCAGCAAGAGAGTCCTAACTAGGATGCTGTAAGATCTCTTCAAATGAAAAGCTAACCGTTCTTCTATAGACAAAGCGATTGGTGTAATAGTTAGAGCATACTTGGCAAACGGATTGATCAATGTTGTGAAGATCGCTATCTTTGAACCAATCTTCCCAGCTGGAAGATTCAATGTAACTTGTGATTTTAAGTCATCGCCATACATAAGATAACCCAAAACAGCCATGGTTCCATAGTTGAAAGTGCAAAGAGCAAATGAAATTACAAGTACCTGTAAGAAGCCAGAAATACAAAGTGTTCAAGGAAAGCCATTTCATAGAATCAACAATAACAGCTCTATCAAGACTACATTTTTTTACTGAAAAGGAAAAAGACTACTTTTAGATTGATGAATGATTATATTGAGAGCTGCATCTTTTGAAGATGGTTAAAAATAGATTTAGATTGTTAGAGAAAATACAAAAGAAGATAGAAGATGCACCAAAATATATAAGTAATCTAGAAAGATAAAGAAGAAAAATGAGTTGACTTAATTTATATAGCTTGTTATAAGTGCAAAAAAATACTAAAGACCTCATTTTAGCATTGAACAAGAATGAAAGGGGAATAAAAATTTATATAGTTGATGTCAAATATATGGTTGCGATAAGGATGATGATGATGATGATGGTTTATACTTCTCATGATTTTCCAAAAAATAAACTAGAATTTTGTGGAAAATAATTAAGAATCTCTTAGAAATTACATTCCATTGCAGTTTATTAGTGGTCACTTCACCTTGGAGAACTTGATTTTTTCCCTCATTGAAGCGTGAATAGTTGGAAACACTGCATGACTTGTGAAACACACAAAAAACAAGCCCAAAGCTGTAGGCAATCCACTTAAATTGAGCACTCTTCCTTGCATCTGAAATCCAGTTTCAGTTACTCCAATCCAAAGCAAAGAACACATCAAAATAACCGACGCTACAACTCCTCCGGCGGAAATGTAAGCAAGACCATCCAGATTTCTTAACCATGTTGTTGGCAAGACAAGCAGCGCAGAGATTAAAAGAAAGAGTTGTTTTCCTTTGATTGTCTGTGACAGAAACTGAAATTCTAAATTGGGGAACAGATTATCCAAGTTATCACCCTCCAAAATCAGAAAGCTAACAGCAACGAGATAAAGCTCTATATACATGAATATGCCAACAATAATTCTTCCCTTGTAACCAAAAGCAAATTCACCAATATCTGAATAGCTTCTGATGTGTGGGTCAGCGTCCATACAACGTTGGATGAGTAGGCCAGTGTAGAAGCAAACTACGGCAACCACAAAGAAAAGAAGAAGGCTTATCCAACCTCCTTCTGAGAGTGCATAGGGTATTGACAGCACCCCAATTCCTAATGAAATAATGAATAAGACAGATAAAACAATTTGAATTAGTTGAATTGTCTAAAAACTTTGGACCTCTATCAATAAATGGTTGAAACTATTAACTTCTTATCAACTTTAGGACTAAAAGGTTGGATTGAGTTCAATTAACTATGATATTATTTCATTAATCAGTAAAAAACTTGATGACAAACGATAGCATACCACAGGTTGACAAGTTCAATGGGAGTTGTTTGTTTCATCATTATCTCATCAGTCATATTATCCAGATAACAATATTATTTTTGAAACGCAACATATTTGTTTTAGATTTTGTTTGGGACGGCTTTCTTACTGCTTCTTAAAACAGCTTTTTAGTTAAAATTTTTTAATTTTTTTCTAAAAAATTACTTTAAGAAGCAGTAAGTCCCAAACGATGCCTTAATATAATCATACTTATATAGTACTGTAATGCTGTAAATAATACTGTAAAACAAGCACAGTAATCAAAATCAATAAGAATGGCAAAAATGTTAATATCACAACTGCAGCTGATTTCTTAACATAGCAAAGAAGAAAATAGATGTTGTAATTGCTTCCATATATTAGCTTTTAGCTATCATAGATTCAAGCAGTCTAAATGAAGCATGCTTATCAAAACCTCATAAAAGAGAACAAAAAAGAAGAAACTTAAGAGAATCATCACTATATATTCCATGACATATGAATTTTAAATTAGTAAGAAGGATATAAAGTTTTATCCCAAATTGGGAAAAAAAACTTAACAAAATACATAATTAAGAGCAAAATTTTCATAATACACATAACTATAATTATATAAAAATTAGTTATGAAACCCCTTCTATTGTTCAAAAACGCATGCAAGAGGGAAAGAGAGAGGGATCTTAGTGGGAGAGAGAACCAGAAAGGGCGTTGGTAACATTGAAGCAAGTCCTTGCAAAAGTAGCTCCCCTTTGGCGTGCGAGCTGTCCATGATTATGGAGAAGAGGAGCTCTGATGGAGGAGGAGAGGCCTATTTCTTCATCTGCAAGGGTGCATTGAGAGGCCATTCTCTCACTTCTATCCTCGCAAAAGGACACAGTCCTGAGCTGGGTGGATACAAACAGCTACAGGGATGAACCAATGCACTGGAAGCATTTACTGTTCAGCTCTATATAAGAAGCCAAACCCGCACATGTTTTCAGCACGCTACTTTCCACAACGCTACTTTCCAAAGTTTTAACTTTCTCCTTAAACAAAGAATCCAATTTGTTTTTTGTATCATCATTTTGCTAAAGCAAATTAAAAAATATCTTCTCTTCAGAAATTTTTATTCGAAGCATGCATATATAATTAAATGTAATTTTAATCATTAATTAAACCTAATATCATTTTGTGAATTATATTTATTTAATTTAGCAAATATTATTTAATTTGTATGTATAATCATTATATTTTTAATAGTAACGGTCACATAATAGATAAGATGGAATGATGCACGGCACCAAAGATGTGATGAAAGTATTTTATTTGTAATATGTGATGTCATTTGGCTAATCTTATGTCTAATTAATTCCATACATTTTTGACGAAGCAGCAGATATATATTTTAATATAAGTGACGTTTTTTTAAATAATAATAATAATAATATTTATATTTATGGTGTACTAAGCTAGTTATGACAATAAAATGAGAAATTAATATCTTAATTTTCTACAAAGATTCGGCACACATAAATAAAAGAAATTTTCATAGAAACGGAAAGAAAAAATATTATAAGATCTGACCCAATTAAAAAAAATTATTTTGGGGGATTAATTAAAATAATTTAATGTATATATAAATTATGAAAGTTTAATATTCCTCATAATTGAAGAAGATGGGATAACAATATTGAAAGCATTTGCATGGTCTCCCTATTGTTACAGTATACATTCAATCTTTTAATTAATGTCTCGGAATTTCTAGTAATACTTAATATGTTAGATTTTGGATCATTTGAATTCAGATCGAATCATTTTAATGTCAATGAGTTAGTATTGTCAAAACATTTAATTTGATTATAAATTTGAAAAAATTGAAACTCAGATAATCCCGAATTTAAGGGATTGTTTGGTATGCGGATTTATGCCGGATTTGAGACGAAATACAGCCAAACAGCCTAAAATGCAAAACCAAATCTCACGGAAAATGAAAGCCTCCGTAGACGGAAAATTCCACCTTTTCGTCGTAAATCTCGGATTTCTGAAATCCTCTCGTTCGACGGATTTCCGAAATCCTCTCGTTCGACGGATTTCCGAAATCCTCTCGTTTGACGGATTTCCGAAATCCTGTGTCTCTATTGGCGTGGGAAGGATGAAACTCCGCCCAAATCTTTCAACCTTCTTAAATCCTGAATGGAATAGGTAAACAGTCACATAGGATTTATCATGATGGTGACCAAACAGTTTTCAGGATTTGGTAAATCCGAATTTGAAGGATTTACGAAATCCTACTTAAATGAAATCCTAGATCCTACCAAACAGCCCCTAAGTAATAACTCAAAATCCATTTGGTTAGATTTTATCACTTCTGATGCTACAAGTTTTTTTATTGGTTAGAGCATTAGTCAATTTTTAATTTCCGGTTAGCAAACTCTGCATACAATTTAATTTGGTAATGGATGACTAATCAAAAGGTAGGCAGCTAAAGGGATCGAGGAGAGATCATCAACGGTGGTGATGGGGTATTGGAATTGTAGCTGAGAGGAGAGCCGTTGAAGAAGAAGATGGCGTTGGAGATGGAGGATGACAAAGGATCTCACTATGGAAAGAATCCAAGGACGAGGCTTTAATACCTTATTATATTAAGTTTGATTATCTCTTAGGCCCTATCTATGAATTAGATAGAGAATGCTAATTGCTTCTTTTGCAATGTACATTCGTCAGTCACAGTTCTTTACCTATTATTTGATATACTTAGCATCCATATTTGAGTGGTCCTCTTACAAGGTGTTGAGCGTTAGCGCCTATCCTACCCGCTTAACAAAAGATTTGTTTCATTTATCATTTAATGGATGGATTCAGCTGCTCTCCCTTCCACTACTCTTTCCTCTCTAATAGTGTTGCACCTTAATTTCTTGCTTTTTCAGCATATGACAAGCTTTCTGTGCTAACCCTCAACATTATATATATATATATATATATATATATATATATATATTCATTTATTTCAATGAAACTTTATGTGCTCATTTCGTTTGAACATTCACATGAAAGTGAGCCATGAGATTTCAATAATATTTTGTTGGTTCTTTGAGATGTATATATTAGTTGGAAAAATGAACATTTTTTTCAAGTGTGTGCCTTCTAACCATGCATGAGTTTTAAAGTCATTCGCTATAAATTTGAACACTATTGGCAAAGATTTGCTTCTTTAATAAGATTGCCTTCTTATTAAAGAAATTATGTTGGATTTTAATTATTGACTGATATGTACCACTTACAGTACTATTTTAGTATCTGATAATTTATTCTTTGTAGGTTTTTGTTATTTGGTCAAGCAAAAATCACATGCACCCATGTGAATTTATGGCCTAAACCACTATTGAAGCTGCCTAATTTAGTATTTAATTACGTATTTATATCTTTGTTGGGTCTCATGAACCATAAGTTCTTAGACATCTTCATTTTCCTCAAGAAAACAAGTTAGGCCGATGTATTTGTGAGTATTGGAAATTCAAGATAACTATTAGTAACATTGAGTCGTTAAATTTTAACTTGATATGATGACTTATATGTATTTACTATATTCTCATATGTATTAGAATCATTATTATGCATTATATTAATCATCCATGATTTCAATAGAACTTGAATAGATTGAACAAATCAAAATAAAGATTATTAGTTTATCAATTCTAATTCATGAATCATGTAATTAATTTCATATTATCTTTTGTTGCATTTGAATAAAGTTTAAATAGCCCAAAGTTTAAAGGCATGCTTATTTGCTCCGTAACTTTTAGTATTTCTACCCGACACTACTAAAAAATTGAACTGAAATTATTTCTTAGTTATTGTCAATGGTTAAAAACTGTAGTCGTGAATACAACAAAGGAGTTGAAGATTTTTTATATTTAGCTAGTCGTAGTAAGAATCTATCAGGTTTTTTTCATTTAATTTTCTTATATGATGACTAATCTAATTAAAGATTAATCAATTTACATTTATCAAGTTAGTTTTATATGGAATCTTATTATGTTGATGAATCAGGTTGTTCGGTCGTCTAGGATCTCAGTTCAATTTATTAAGCTCGTTTGCGGGGGGTGCCCCCCTACTCGAGTTAAATTTTTTCCCGTACAATGCCTCGGCATTGTGTACCCGAGCGACACGACATTGTATTCTCGAGCACTCTAGTGTTGATCGACAAAGAGCAAAGCGCTACAACTCTCTAAATTGGTTCCATAATGTTTTTTAATGTTGCAGCACTACTGGTTTGAGCGTCGCAGCATCATGATGACAGAGGTTTGAGCGCCGTAGCACTGTGTGAAACAGACTAGATAGTTTTCTTTCTTATTTTCCTGAAGGTTTGAGTCTCTTGGTGTTATTAATTTGACTTTCTCTTGTGTTTTGAGTGTGAGAACGATAAAAGAGAGAAGAGAAGGAAGGAGAGAGTGAGAGAGAAGAGAGATTTGTACTTATTTCTTCTCATTTTTATAGTGGATTCGTTGGTGTGGTGTGGCTCCATGGTTTTATCCCAGTTTTGAGTTTTCCACGTTAAATTATGGTGCCCTTCTACTTTCCAGCCACTGCTTTTCTATTTTCTTATTTGTTTCGTTATGGTTGTTTACTCCTCATCCCCAACATTAACTTACGATATCTAATAATTATAGAAAGGGTTCATGATATTGTGATGAAACACGTAATAATAATAAGCGACAAAGAGAGAAGGAGAGGAAAAGGATAAAAGAAGAGAGTTGTGCCATAATGGTGTCATTTGATAAAGAAGAGATTTTTCTTTTTTAGTGCTTGCAAGAGTTGTTCAACATCCTTAAGAATTTGAGAGTTTGTTATTACAAATTCTAACAAAATAAGAATTAAGTAATTTTTATGATAAATAATAGTTCTTATTCAAACTCTTATGATAAAAAAGAGAAGAGAGTAAGTACTAAGTAGTGCAACACCAAAAAATTTCTTGTATCTAACCCTCTTCTTCACAAAAAAGCGATTGCATTTTCTCTCAGCTACACAAAATATTATGTTTATTAATATCTCTACTTTTATATAAAATATAATTTTTCATGTATCTCTTTTAAAATTTAATGAATTATTTGATACTTATGTGGCGTGCATGAGCTTATGCTTATTTAATCCAAACTATATATATAAATATCAGTTTTCTTTTTCATGATAAGGTTGATCTATTTTTATAATTATTTTGTGGTTTATAGCACTTACCTTTAGATTAAGGGCTCGTTTGGGACGACTTTCTATTGCGTCTCAAAGCAGCTTTTCAGAAGCAATAAGAAAGTCGTCACTTCGTTTGATACTACTTTCTTGTACAGAAAATTTGAGTTAAAGAATTTTTTGTATTAAAATTTATTTAGAAAATAGTAAGTAAGTTGTCACACACCAAATATTGAGTCCTCCACTGCTATTAGCACAATCCGATGCCATAAGGCTGCGTAGAAATTAAATTCTTTTTTCTGTACTTTAGGGGGACATCTTTTAGGTCATGGCGAATGAATTAACTCATGTATCACGAAGAAGAGAAGCTCTCTTCTTCTTCTTCTTCTTCTCATCTTTTCTTCCCTCTCGACTTTATTTTCCGACAGGGATTTCTACATTAGTAAATGTCACATCCTCTTACCTCTTATGATCCATAAGACAATCATTCAAGTGATCAACATTTTTTTTTTGGAACGTGTATCTGCACCTTGCCACACCCTTAGGAGGTGCATGACAGCGTAACTAATTCGTCGGTGGAACCTAGTAGAGCCAACCCACAGGCCCGGGCCCACGCTTTGCTACTCTCATCAAAGAAGTTTATTTGCTTGAAAGGGAATTCGAATATGAGTTGGAAGGTTTCCAATTATGCTCCCCAAGTCGCCAACGAACCAAGATAAGCCCTATTAGTGATGACAAATTTTAGTTTCATGATTCATAAGCCAACAAATTTTATTTTTTTTTTGAAATTTATTATTATTATTATTATTATTTTAATGGATCATAGAGTTGATGACTCAAGTAGCTTTCATGAGATGTGATATGCATCTTCTTTCTTTTATTTATGTTTTTTTTTTTGGGTTAGGTAGCGATGCCATGTTGATTTTGTTATTTAATTTTATAGACGTGCAATTATTTCAGATTAAGGAAGGAAAAAATCACATTCTACAAATGTGGCAAAAAATAATTTTTAATGTTTGTTTTAAATACTGGGTATTTAATAATAATTATTTATAAATATTATTTTAATCACATATTTATTATAAGAAGAAAAATAATAATTTGCTATTTTATTTTAATAATATTATGAAGTGAGATTATCAAAATATACCAATCTTAGCTCAAAATTGTTCATAATCATTATCATCCTATGTCGGCCAGAGTCAAGTATGATTATACGTTGATTAATTGGATCAAAATTTTATAATCATTATCATCCACCAAGTGGCATTGGACCTTTATCCTCTTTGGTCGCTATATTTCAACAACACGGTTGATATTTATAATTTGACCGCTCTCAAAGGCGAGTTAACCCACTGTAACATGCTTAAGTTTTAGTGGAATCATTTTTAGCTAGGTTAGACCCTGTGATTTTTTCCCTTTTCAGGATTTTCCACGTAAAAAATCTTGTGTTCTCTATATGTGAGCTGGATATTTGTGCAACGTTAAGACATAAAACTACAACTCTATCGCCGCGTATATTTTAGCCCGCAATAGTTATATATTTTATAATCAGTTTGTTAACTATAATGTTCAAAATTAAATCAATAAATAAATAATGTTTGTTTAAGATTAATTTTAATTTTTTAATAATTATTCCTTTTTTAAATTGGATGTTTATATGAAATAAAGAGAAATAATTAAATTTAAATAGAGCATAATATATAATTGTATCATATTTATTAATCAAATTTTAAAATAATCAAGAAACCCCTATTTGAAATTTAAGCGCAACCTTAAGTCAAATTTCAAAGATGATAGGAATTTTTTGTCAATCGCGGTTTTCATCCAAAGGAAAAAAGTTGGGTGAATCCTCAAAGATCATCATGTTTCAGCCGTCATGCGCTCTGGGTGCTCTGCTAGGTTTCGTCCCGATCAGAGCTCCATTCTCTGATGCCCTTTTCGTGGCCGTTGGTGGTTCGTCTCCTCTCAGGGAAGTTTTGATTTCTCCATTTCTGATTTCTTCTTAATCTTTTTTTTTTTTTTTTTTTTTTTTTTTGCATTTTCTTTCAACTGGTTTCTCCCTGTCGTTTTTGTCAATTGCGGGCAAGCGCTTAGTTGATCCTGGTTTTTTGGCCGGCAAATCTTCTTCGAAGTCTTTCCGTGATGCTTTATCTAATGGTTCTTCCCCCTCTCTTTTCTCGGATCTCAAAATAGATTCCTTATGGGGTTTGCCCTCGTTGTGGATTTCGGAAGCTGGAATTTTAGCGTTAGCGGCTCCTTTTGAGTTTGCTTTGGTAGGCAATTTCCCTTCGCGCAGACCGTCGCGTATTCAAAAAATTTTTTTAACCTCAAGCTCAATGGCGAGTTTTCTGTTACTGTTCTTAATCTCAGGCATGTGTGAATCAAACTTGTTAATGACCTAGTCTACTGTCGTGTGTTTGCTCACCGTTCTTATTTTGTAAATAATTATTACATGAAGATCTTTAAGTGGATGCCAACCTTTGATATGGAGATTGAATCACCAATTATTCTTATATGAATTTCTTTCCCTAACTTGCGACCCCATCTCTTCTCCCCTCGAATTTTGCATGGTTTAGGCTCTATGTTTGATCGGCCTCTTAAGTTTGATCATGCTACATCATCTGGCTCTAAGCCTTCGGTGGCTCGTGTACTGGTTGAGCCGGATGTTACGAAATCCTATCCTGATAGGGTGTGGGTTGGTCCGAAAATTTTATGGTATATACAACCAGTTGTGATGGAGGATTTTCCCTATTATTGCTCACATTGCAAGTCTCTGGGGCACTCTAAATCTGAATGCAAAATCCTTCATCCCCATTTAGCTTTAGCTCATTCTGTTTTGAATAAGGCTGTTGAACATGTTTTAAATAATGTTAATCTTGTGGATGGCCATATTGATGGCATTCAGCCTTTGGCTGGTGTGGTGATGCCTGAACCTGTTTTGAATAATGTTGATATTGTGGATGCCCTTGTTGTTGGCATTCAGCCTTTGGATCGTGTGGTGGTGCCTGTGGATGCGGTTGACGCTCAAGCAGTTGTGGATTATGTGGTTCCTTCTTTGGAGGTCTCAGTGGAGGATCATGTTTCTGCAGTTTGCTCCCATATTTGTGCTGCTGTTATTGTGTTGGAGGGAGCTTGTGCGCCTGCTGCTCCTATCGTTCGTGAGGATTTACCTAGTGATGGTGGTTTTGGTGAATTTTTTGTGGATAAGGTTGAGGTCAATGTGGAGTTTATATGGTCGTGGAGAATAGATCCACTGATTTGGGTAGGTCTACTAATGCTTCTGTTCTAACTGTTTCGGGTACATCTATGGGGCTCTTACGTCTGCTTAATTTGTTGATGTATCGATGGCACTAATTTCCAATGTTGCTTTGCAAGCTCAATTGGGCAAATTTAGAGATTGTTCTGTGGACCATTCAGATTGATTGGATGTTTCCCCTGTTAGTTCGGACTGGGATCAAGCTGTCTTTGCTGATTCATGTGGGGGTCTTCATGAAGCTTATAAGTTGCAGGTGGATATATCCTCTTATGGGAATGATTTTTCATTGGTTGGGGGAAATTGTCGTCGCAAGAAATCCAAATAAGGTTTTGTCATTTCCTTTTGTTTGGATGATGTGGCTGATTGGTTGCATGTTTCATTGGATTTGGATTTGCGATTCATTTTTGTTGACTTGGTTGGTGGGCCTGAGATTTTTTAGCCCTGGCAATGATGAGGCGAAATTGCTTTTCATCTGATCGTATGGCTTGTTGGCAACCACTGTTGGCGGGTTCTTTCTACTCTTCATGTGTGACTCGGCAGTTTGGTTTTTTGGCTTGTTACTTGCCCTTTGGAGGGCTCGGGTCTATCATTTGGATGATTGCAGTGTTTCGTCAATACCTGAGCCCATATTCAATCATCCCCATTGTTTTACTGGTTGTTTGTTCCACTATAGTATCTTTTTTCCTTTTGCTGATGTTTGTGTAATCCTCTTTAGATGGTTTTATCTTTATCTTTTCTTGAATAAATTATCTTTAAAAAAAAATATGAATTTTTTGTCAATATCGATTGTCAATGTTAAAAATTATTAAAATCTTACAATAATTGGAAAAAAGAAATGTTGTTTTTTTACTTTTTTCACATTATGTAAGTATTAATACAAAATTATAATAATTTGAAGAATTTATGATATATAAATCAGATTATATTTTTATATATTAAAACTGGCTGGATGCAAACCATAATTTTTTCAAGAAAATAAGGAATTTAAAAAGATGAGAATGACGTCCTCTTTTCTGAGAAAGAAATATATTAAAAAAAAAATCTCTTAGGATTAAAAAAAATTTACTGAAAAGCTGATTTAGGAATCAATAAAAAAATTTCTTCAAACGAATGAGATTTTATTTGAGACAATTTTTTTATTGCTATCTAAAGCAGCTATCTAATACAAAAAATTTTAGTTTAATTTTTTTTAATTAAAAAATTATTTAAAAAAATTGTCCTAAATGAAACCTAAATTACAATATGAAAATTTAAAATATTTAATGTGCTTAAACTCTAAATTGGGAAGAATTTAACTTAAATTAATTTATTTAAGAAATATCAAATTAAATTATTTAAAAGAGTTTAAATTTGACTTTAGATTTTAGTCCAATAAAAAAGTTCTCAAATGTCATACATGTATGCAGCCATTTCACATGCCTTAAAAATTTAAAAAATTAAAAAAACGTGACTCATTTTGTCAAAAATTTGACTTGTCATCATCAGCTAATGTCTCTCATTCATATATTTTTTTTTCTATGAAATATAATCCTTATTGTTTTATTGATTTAAATCCTAATAATGATTCTTCCATATTTAAAAGGCTAAAAAAATAAAATGGAATTCATATATTTGTGGACATAGGATGACTAGTCTCTCAACCATATTTATAATATTTTTTTTTTATGGTTTATTTTGAGTTTTTATGCAGTATTTTATTTTCATCAATCATCCTTACTACATTTTCTTCTGAAAAAAAAAAAAAGAAAAAAATTTGAATTTGGCTTTAGCAATTGGATGATAATTACAAAAAAGTTTATGTTGGCCTGATGTGAATTTAAGATAATAGCCCTCAATAATTTTACGGTCTGATTAAAGTTTTGTTTGGAATGATTTTCTTACTGCTTTCTATAGCAGCTTTTTAGTACATAAAAACAGAAAAATGGTTGCTTAAAATTGTCCCAAACAAAGCCTAAAAGTACTGAGATTCATACTTGTGATGATTATTTGTTGAGTTAAAACTAAGGCTTCATTTGGAACGATCTTCTTACTGTTATGTAAAGTAGTTGTATGGAAAGTAATTTTTTAAAGCCTTTTAATACCAATTTTTCTTGAAAACAGTAAAAAACCAGTGGTCAAACAAAAAATATAGTTGTTGTTTGAAAAACAAACTAGTAAGAAAGCTAACTCAAACGAAACGTAAATAAACTATTTTTAACGCTTGCACTGCTTAAATAGCATCAAGATCAATTTTGATCCTCATATCAACCTTTTTTTTTTTTTTTTTGACATTTAGGCCAATCAAAGCAAACAAACACACAGATCACATACATAAGACTCGAACTCAAAACCTATTAGTTGGTAGTCAAAGCTCCCAAGTCCCAACCAACAAATCAATATGAGCTGCGTAACCTTGATGAAACACATCGCATGGGTACTATTCTCATAATTATAAGTTGAATCTCATGATCAAATTAATTCATATAATTATTGCCAGCAATCTTAAAGACATAAATATAGATTTTATAGCCCTTTAGATTTGTAATTGTTGTAATCTTGAGGCATAGGGCATCCAATATTGATCCCTCCATTATAGCCCGCAAGGATGTTAAAAGCAATGCGATTTGACTAACCACTCTTCATTAACTAAAAGATAAATTGCTCTCAATTAAGGTACATGTTAATCTAACACATATGTTGAAGATTAGGGGTGTCAAGTTTCGACCCGACCCGAAACCCGACCCGGACACGACCCGGAAAAATCCGGGTTGGGTCAACCCGTTTACGAAACGGGTCGGGTCAGGGTTCAGATTTTTGACCCGTTTGAAAAAACGGGTCGTGTTCGGGTTGACCCGACAACCCGCACCCGCGTCCAGCCAGACCCGCATCCAGCCTGACCGACGTCCCGCGCTCCGCTACCGCGTGCAGCCTGACCGGCGTCCCGACTCCCGCGTCAGCGTGCAGCCTGACCGGCGTGACGGCATCCTGACTCCTGCGCTCCGCGTCCAAGCGTCCCGTGACGGCGCAACCCCCGAACTCACCCACTACCGGGTCGCGGGTCGGGTTGGGTCAACCCGTCAACCCGACCGGGTCGGATCTGGGTTGAAATGTCCGACCCGTTTTGTAAAACGGGTCGGGTTCGGGTTGACCCGTTTAGATCCGGGTCGGGTCGGGTTCGACCCGAACCCGACGGGTTGACCCGAATTGACACCCCTATTGAAGATAACATATAAATTAAAGGTTTTAGGTTTCAAGTTTACTAATACGAACCCACAAATCACCTAAAGAGCAGATAATAATTAAAATCAACAAACTAATCTAATTAATTAGAAAAGTTCCTTAACGAAACTTTGCATAATATTATGATTAAGTTACTCTTGTCATCAGCCACATGCTTTCACAATAGCAATTGAATTAATAAGTAAATTATTTTATAATATTGCAAACTATACAATGTTAGAAACGCAAATTACCGTTATGCCATCTAGGCTACACGTGGCATAACCTCATTTGTATTCAAGTCTCATTTTGTCTATTTAAACCACTGTTTACTGTACAAATCAATTCAATGAAATGAAAAATCAAATCTTTCCTTTTCCCGGTTCTTTCTCTTCTATGTTCTTCCGCCTGAGTGAAATCAAGATTTCATGGTATCAGAGCAGGTTCTAACCTGATTTCACCTCCTCCCTATCTTTCTTCTTTTTTCTTCGCCTTCATTTCCTCTGGCGCCTTCTAATTGGGAATGGCGTCATCTTCTTCATCAACCACCAACCCCGTCGCCGTTCAACCCGCCACCATCGGCTTGCTCAATGCTTCCCCTATTCCGCAGAAACTCAAATTTCTTATGAGCAGCATCAAAGGCATCATCTCCACTACTCTCACTGCGGAAAACTACCCCATATGGCGATCTCAGGTATTCAAACTATTCAAAGCCAACGGGTTCGAGGGGTTTCTTGACGGATCTTGCATCTGTCCTTCCCCCACCGACCCGCCTTCCTCCTCCATGCTTTCCTCACAAACCTGGAATCTTCTCGATCAAAATCTTGCCGCTGCTCTTTACTCCATCATATCTCCAAGTATAGTTCCATACGTGCTCTCGCTGGAACATTGCTCCGACATTTGGGGAACCATCGCTCGCCTCCTGCAATCCTCTACCCGATCAAGAACCATTCAACTTCGCAATGAACTTCATCACATCTCTATGAACAACCAAACCATGTCGCAATACCTTATTGCAATCAAATCCTTAGTCGACGCCGTTGCCGCTACCGGCTCTCCGCTTGATCCAGAAGAAGTCATCTTCTACACCCTTAACGGGCTACCGCCGAAGTATCAAGCATTCAAAACGGAGATCAGGACAAACCTTTAACCGCTGAGTCTTGATGACTTATACACCCTCCTCTATAGCGAGGAGATAAATTTGCTTCAAGAAACCACCAAAGAACTTCAGCAATTGAATCTTACAGATCCAGCCACCGCCCTCGCGACTTACCGCGGCAGCAATCGCGGACGCTCTTCCACCAGCCGTGGCCGCCCCTCCGATCAGTTCTACCGCACCAAAAATGACAAACCTCCCACTCGCACTATAACGTGCCAAATCTGCTCAAAACCAGGTCACAACGCTCTCAAATGCTGGCACCGACACGATCCGGCCAACAACGAAGAACACCAGCAAAAGGCTCTATTCACCACCCCTGAATCAACCAACTCCAACGACTTGTTTCTTGACACCGGTGCCACTAGTCATCTAACCTCCGACTCGTCTCAACTCCAAGCAATCAAACCATACAACGGAGCACAACAAATTACTCTCGGCAACGGACCACCACCTGATGCATGGAGTTCTACCGTACATCCACTTGACGCCCGAAGTTCTACCGAATCACCACTTGACACCCGTAGTTCCACTGGACTATCATTTGACGCTGAACTTCCACCGGACCATGACCCGACGTTGAAGCTCTAGGCTACCAACTACTAGTCCACCAAGTGGCATTGGACCTTTATCCTCTTTGGTCATTAGATTTCAACCACACGGTTGATATTTATAATTTGATCGCTCTCAAAGGCGAGTCAACCCACTGTAACATACTTAAGTTTTAGTGGAATCATTTTTAACTGGGCTAGGCCCCATGATTTTTCCTCTTTCTAGGATTCTTCACATAAAAAATCTTGTGTTCTATGTATGTAAGCTAGATATTTGTGCAACGCTAAGACGTAAAACTACAACTCTATTGCCGCGTATATTCTAGCCCGCCGCAATAGTTATATATTTTATAATTAGTTTGTTAACTATAATGTTCAAAATTAAATCAATAAATAAATAATGTTTGTTTAAGATTAATTTAATTTTTTTAATAATTATTCCTTTTTTTAAAATTGTATGTTTATATGAAATAAAGAGAAATAATTAAATTTAAATAGAGCATAATATATAATTATATCATATTTAGTAATCAAATTTTAAAATAATCAAGAAACCCCTATTTGAAATTTAAGCACAACCTTAAGTCAAATTTCAAAGATGATAGGAATTTTTTGTCAATCGCAGTTTTCATCCAAAGGAAAAAAGTTGTGTGAATCCTCAAAGATCATCACGTTTCGGCTGTCATGCGCTATGGGTGCTCTACTAAGGTTTCGTCTCTCCCCTTTTCGTGGATGCTGGTGGTTCGTCTCCTCTCTGGGAAGTTTTGATTTCTTCCTTTTTTTTTGTGTTTTCTTTCGACTGGTTTCTCCTTGTCATTTTTGTCGATGGCAGACAAGCGCTTAGTTGATCCTGATTTTTTTGGCCGACAAATCTTCTTCGAAGTCTTTCAGTGATGCTTTATCTAATGGTTCTTCCCCCTATTTTCTCGGATCTCAAAATAGTTTCCTTCCGCGGTTTGCCTTCGTTGTGAATTTCGGAAGCTGGAATTTTAGCGTTTGCGGCTCCTTTTGAGTTTGCTTTGGTAGGCAAATTCCCTTCGCTCAAACCATCGCTTGAGGGCATTCAAAAATTTTTTTTAACCTCAAGCTCAATGGCGAGTTTTCTGTTACTGTTCTTAATCCAAGGCATGTGTGAATCAAACTTGTTCATGACCTAGTATATTGTCGTGTGTTTGCTCACCGTTCTGATTTTGTAAATAATTATTACATGAAGATCTTTAAGTGGATGTCAACCTTTGATATGGAGATTGAATCACCCATTATTCCTATATGGATTTCTTTCCCTAACTTGCGACCCCATCTCTTCTCCCCTCAAATTTTGCATGGTTTAGGTTCTATGTTTGGCCGGCCTTTTAAGATTGATCATGCTACGTCGTCTGGCTGTAGGCCTTCGGTGGCTCATGTACTGGTTGAGCTGGATGTTACGAAATCCTATCCTGATAGGGTGTGGATTGGTCCGAAAACTTTAGGGTATATACAACCAGTTGTGATGGAGGATTTTCCCTATTATTGCTCACATTGCAAGTCTCTAGTGCACTCTAAATCTGAATGTAAAATCTTTCATCCCCATTTAGCTTTAGTTCATTATGTTTTGAATAAGGCTGTTGAACCTGTTTTAAATAATGTTAATCTTGCAGATGGCCATATTAATGGCATTCAACCTTTGGCTGGTGTGGTGATGCCTGTACATGTTTTGAATAATGTTGATATTGTGTATGCAGCCATTTCATATGCCTTAAAAATTAAAAAAATTAAAAAAACGTGACTCATTTTGTCAAAAATTTGACTTGTCATCATCAGCTAATGTCTCTCATTTATATATTTTTTTTCTATGAAATATAATCCTTATTGTTTTATTGATTTAAATCCTAATAATGATTCTTCCATATTTAAAAGGCTAAAAAAATAAAATGGAATTCATATATTTGTAGACATAGGATGACTAGTCTCTCAACCATATTTATAATATTTTTTTATGGCTTATTTTGAGTTTTTATGCAGTATTTTATTTTCATCAATCATCCTTACTACATTTTCTTCTGAAAAAAAAAAAGAAAAAAATTTGAATTTGGCTTTAGCAATTGGATGATAATTACAAAAAAGTTTATGTTGGCCTGATGTGAATTTAAGATAATAGCCCTCAATAATTTTACGGTCTAATTAAAGTTTCGTTTGGAACGGTTTTCTTATTATTTTCTAGAGCAGCTTTTTAGTACATAAAAATAGAAAAACAGTTGCCTAAAACTGTCCCAAACGAAGCCTAAAAGTATCGAGATTCATACTTGTGATGATTATTTGTTGAGTTAAAACTAAGGCTTCATTTGGAACGATCTTCTTACTGTTATGTAAAGTAGTTGTATAGAAAGTAATTTTTTAAAGCCTTTTAATACTAATTTTTCTTGAAAGCAGTAAAAAACCAGTGGTCAAACAAAAAATATAGTTGTTGTCTGAAAAACAAACCAGTAAGAAAACTAACCCAAACGAAACGTAAATAAACTATTTTTAACTCTTGCACTGCTTAAATAGCATCAAAATCAGTTTTGATCCTTATATCAACCTTTTTTTTTTGACATTTAGGCCAATCAAAGAAAACTTACACACACATCACATACATAAGACTCGAATCCAAAACATATTAGTTGGAAGTCAAAGCTCCCAACCAACAGACCAAGATGAGCTGTATAACCTTGATGAAACACATCGCATGGGTACTATTCTGATCATAATTATAAGTTAAATCTCATGATCAAATTAATTTATATAATTATTGCCAGCAATCTTAAAGACATAAATATAGATTTTATAGCACTTTAGATTTGTAATTGTTGTAATCTTTGAGGCATAGGGCATCCAATATTGATCCCTCCATTATAGCCCGCAAGGATGTTAAAAGCAATGCGATTTGACTAACCACTCTTCATTAACTAAAAGATAAATTGCTCTCAATTAAGGTACATGTTAATCTAACACATATGTTGAAGATAACATATAAATTAAAGGTTTTAGGTTTCAAGTTTACTAATACGAACCCACAAATCACCTAAAGAACAGATAATAATTAAAATCAACAAACTAATCTAATTAATTAGAAAAGTTCCTTAACGAAACTTTGCATAATATTATGATTAAGTTACTCTTGTCATCAGCCACATGCTTTCACAATAGCAATTGAATTAATAAGTAAATTATTTTATAATATTGCAAACTATACAATGTTAGAAACGCAAATTACCGTTATGCCATCTAGGCTACACGTGGCATAACCTCATTTGTATTCAAGTCTCATTTTGTCTATTTAAACCACTGTTTACTGTACAAATCAATTCAATGAAATGAAAAATCAAATCTTTCCTTTTCCCGGTTCTTTCTCTTCTATGTTCTTCCGCCTGAGTGAAATCAAGATTTCATGGTATCAGAGCAGGTTCTAACCTGATTTCACCTCCTCCCTATCTTTCTTTTTTCTTCGCCTTCATTTCCTCCGGCGCCTTCTAATTGGGAATGGCGTCATCTTCTTCATCAACCACCAACCCCGTCGCCGTTCAACCCGCCACCACCGGCTTGCTCAATGCTTCCCCTATTCCGCAGCAACTCAAATTTCTTATGAGCAGCATCAAAGGCATCATCTCCACTACTCTCACTGCGGAAAACTACCCCATATGGCGATCTCAGGTATTCAAACTATTCAAAGTCAACGGGTTCGAGGGGTTTCTTGAAGGATCTTGCATCTGTCCTTCCCCCACCGACTCGCCTTCCTCCTCCATGCTTTCCTCACAAACCTGGAATCTTCTCGATCAAAATCTTGCCGCTGCTCTTTACTCCATCATATCTCCAAGTATAGTTCCATACGTGCTCTCGCTTGAACATTGCTAAAGATCAGGACAAACCTTTAACCGCTGAGTCTTGATGACTTATACACCCTCCTCTGTAGCGAGGAGATAAATTTGCTTCAAGAAACCACCAAAGAACTTCAGCAATTGAATCTTACCGATCCAGCCACCGCCCTCGCGACTTACCGCGGCAGCAATCGCGGACGCTCTTCCACCAGCCGTGGCCGCCCCTCCGATCAGTTCTACCGCACCAAAAATGACAAACCTCCCACTCGCACCATAACGTGCCAAATCTGCTCAAAACCAGGTCACAACGCTCTCAAATGCAGGCACCGACACGATCCGGCCAACAACGAAGAACACCAGCAAAAGGCTCTATTCACCACCCCTGAATCAACCAACTCCAACGACTTGTTTCTTGACACCGGTGCCACCAGTCATCTAACCTCCGACTCGTCTCAACTTCAAGCAATCAAACCATACAACGGAGCACAACAAATTACTCTCGGCAACGGACCACCACCTGATGCATGGAGTTCTACCGTACATCCACTTGACGCCCGAAGTTCTACCGAATCACCACTTGACACCCGTAGTTCCACTGGACTATCATTTGACGCTGAACTTCCACCGGACCACGACCCGACGTTGAAGCTCTAGGCTACCAACTACTAGTCCACCAAGTGGCATTGGACCTTTATCCTCTTTGGTCATTAGATTTCAACCACACGGTTGATATTTATAATTTGATCGCTCTCAAAGGCGAGTCAACCCACTGTAACATACTTAAGTTTTAGTGGAATCATTTTTAACTGGGCTAGGCCCCATGATTTTTCCTCTTTCTAGGATTCTTCACATAAAAAATCTTGTGTTTTATGTATGTAAGCTAGATATTTGTGCAACGCTAAGACGTAAAACTACAACTCTATTGCCGCGTATATTCTAGCCCGCAATAGTTATATATTTTATAATCAGTTTGTTAACTATAATGTTCAAAATTAAATCAATAAATAAATAATGTTTGTTTAAGATTAATTTAATTTTTTTAATAATTATTCATTTTTTTAATATTGTATGCTTATATGAAATAAAGAGAAATAATTAAATTCAAATTGAGCATAATATATAATTATATCATATTTAGTAATCAAATTTTAAAATAATCAAGAAACCCCTATTTGAAATTTAAGCACAACCTTAAGTCAAATTTCAAAGATGATAGGAATTTTTTGTCAATCGCAGTTTTCATCCAAAGGAAAAAAGTTGTGTGAATCCTCAAAGATCATCACGTTTCGGCTGTCATGCGCTATGGGTGCTCTACTAAGGTTTCGTCTCGATCGGAGCTCCATTCTCCGCTGCCCTTTTCGTGGATGCTGGTGGTTCGTCTCCTCTCTGGGAAGTTTTGATTTCTTCCTTTTTTTTTTTTTTGCGTTTTCTTTCGACTGGTTTCTTCTTGTCATTTTTGTCGATGGCAGACAAGCGCTTAGTTGATCCTGATTTTTTTGGCCGACAAATCTTCTTCGAAGTCTTTCAGTGATGCTTTATCTAATGGTTCTTCCCCCTATTTTCTCGTATCTCAAAATAGTTTCCTTCCGCGGTTTGCCTTCGTTGTGAATTTCGGAAGCTGGAATTTTAGCGTTTGCGGCTCCTTTTGAGTTTGCTTTGGTAGGCAAATTCCCTTCGCTCAAACCATCACTTGAGGGCATTCAAAAAATTTTTTTAACCTCAAGCTCAATGGCGAGTTTTCTGTTACTGTTCTTAATCCCAGGCATGTGTGAATCAAACTTGTTCATGACCTAGTATATTGTCGTGTGTTTGCTCACCGTTCTTATTTTGTAAATAATTATTACATGAAGATCTTTAAGTGGATGTCAACCTTTGATATGGAGATTGAATCACGCATTATTCCTATATGGATTTATTTCCCTAACTTGCGACCCCATCTCTTCTCCCCTCAAATTTTGCATGGTTTAGGTTCTATGTTTGGCCGGCCTTTTAAGATTGATCATGCTACGTCGTCTGGCTCTAGGCCTTCGGTGGCTCGTGTACTGGTTGAGCTGGATGTTACGAAATCCTATCCTGATAGGGTGTGGATTGGTCCGAAAACTTTAGGGTATATACAACCAGTTGTGATGGAGGATTTTCCCTATTATTGCTCACATTGCAAGTCTCTAGTGCACTCTAAATCTGAATGTAAAATCTTTCATCCCCATTTAGCTTTAGTTCATTATGTTTTGAATAAGGCTGTTGAACCTGTTTTAAATAATGTTAATCTTGCAGATGGCCATATTAATGGCATTCAACCTTTGGCTGGTGTGGTGATGCCTGTACATGTTTTGAATAATGTTGATATTGTGTATGCAGCCATTTCACATGCCTTAAAAATTAAAAAAATTAAAAAAACGTGACTCATTTTGTCAAAAATTTGACTTGTCATCATCAGCTAATGTCTCTCATTCATATATTTTTTTTCAATGAAATATAATCCTTATTGTTTTATTGATTTAAATCCTAATAATGATTCTTCCATATTTAAAAGGCTAAAAAAATAAAATGGAATTCATATATTTGTAGACATAGGATGACTTGTCTCACAACCATATTTATAATATTTTTTTTTATGGTTTATTTTGAGTTTTTATGCAGTATTTTATTTTCATCAATCATCCTTACTACATTTTCTTCTGAAAAAAAAAGAAAAAAATTTGAATTTGGCTTTAGCAATTGGATGATAATTACAAAAAAGTTTATGTTGGCCTGATGTGAATTTAAGATAATAGCCCTCAATAATTTTACGGTCTGATTAAAGTTTCGTTTGGAATGATTTTCTTACTGCTTTCTATAGCAGCTTTTTGGTACATAAAAATAGAAAAACAGTTGCCTAAAACTGTCCCAAACGAAGCCTAAAAGTATCGAGATTCATACTTGTGATGATTATTTGTTGAGTTAAAACTAAGGCTTCATTTGGAATGATCTTCTGCGTTTGGGACGACTGCAGCTGTCGGTAAAATAGGTTGTAAAACTGTTGTACAGAAAGCTGCTTTCAGAAATTGTTGTATAAAAAGCAGTATGTTTTGTTTGGGAAGTATAACTGTCAAGTTGCTGTGCTGCAACTGTATGTGAATAAATTACCTTTATACCCTTATATATTGATGAAAAAAATGATGTAAATGTCAAAATTTTCAAAGAATTTATATGCTAATAAACAACAATTCTAAATAAAAATTGTATCAATTTTTATAAAATATTTTATAACTATTAAATACCATAATATAACTATTTTATAATGTACTATCATATTTTAAAATAATATGGAAAAAAAATTATTCTTCATACAAAACAATTTTTTTCTAATGATAATATAACTATGATATATTTTTAAGATATGACTATAAAAAAAATTATACTTCGCCGGTAACGTTCTCTTTCTCCCAACTCCTCTGCCGCCACTTCTCGGAGGAAGTCAAGGGCTCGTTCTGGACAAATCTGCCGCCACTTCTCAGAGAAAGTCACATTTATGCAAAGAAGCAGAGAGAGAAACAGAGCAGAGGAAATTATAGAGAGAATCGATGGAGAAGGTTTGGGATTCAGGTAAAAAAGCGAGTTTGCGGCTTAGAATTAAACAGCACAGAAGACGGCGCCGCCGAAGCCGCCGCCGCCGGAGTTGATGGAGGAGATAGAATTAAACAGCACATATTGGTTCATCTATCCATCTCTATTTTAATAATCCACGTTTCATTCATTAACCAGCCGGAAAACCAGATGAAGCCTCATCGTCCGCCGCGTGTATCTCATCCCTCCTCATTACAAAATATCTGATCCCCCCTTCCAGATTCCAAACCCTCCGAGGACACGCGTCACTCCTCCGCCTCGCCGGTTTCTCCTTTCAAATATATGCATTCCTTCTTTCTTCCGGCGATCAATCCTTGCTCCGCCGTCTCCCCCTCCGCTCTCCTCGCCGATCTCTCCGTCATCGCCGCCCATATCGATTTCATCCGTCAAACAGGCAATTTTGGCCCTCACCGCCGTGCCGCGCGAGAGGCTTTCCGTTACTACGCCATTATCGTCGCCTTCATTGACGACTCCGTCAATTTTCCACTTCGCTTACTCGCTCTTTCGTGCTCGGGCTTTCCGATCTTCACGTTACTCTTCAGAAGCTTCGTCTTCTTCTCGCCCATTGTGGTCGCGGTGGAGCCCGGCTTTGGATACTGCTTAACGCAAATCGTATTGCAGGGGAGTTTTGCGTTCTTCTTCGCTCCGTCTCTATCGCACTCGAATTCATACCGATTCTAGTCGCGAATATTTGCAGGAGAGTTTCGTCATTTTTCTGCCCGAAAGCAGCGGACCGCAGGCGAGAAGGAAAGGTCGCGGGAAGCAATTACCTGCTGCAGAAATTTTTCTGCGGCTGTTCTACCGCAATGTCCCAAACAAGAATTTCATAACTTTTTATACATTAAAGCAACAGTGCCGCCGTCCCAAACGCGCCTTTACTGTTATGTAAAGTAGTTGTATGAAAAGTAATTTTTTAAAGCCTTTTAATACTAATTTTTCTTGAAAGCAGTAAAAAATCAGTGGTCAAACAAAAAACTATAGTTGTTGTCTTAAAAACAAACCAGTAAGAAAGCTAACCCAAACGAAACGTAAATAAACTATTTTTAACTCTTGCACTGCTTAAATAGCATCAAGATCAATTTTGATCCTCATATCAACCTTTTTTTTTTTGACATTGTTGACTGTAACCGTTCCACGATTCAACCGCTCATTCACCGACTTGCCTATGATCGGACACGACGATTCAACCACCGACATACTCACGGCATAAAACACTCTCTCACTCGGACGGTTAGGAAGATACGCACACGCAGAAACGCACAGAGAGGAAGAGAAGGGATTTCCGAAACATACCTTTCGTCTCTCTACCCCCATCGAAGCCGAATCCCGTCGGCTCCTGCTCGCCGCGCCTTAGCCGACAACACCGGACCACCTTCTGCCTCCGCCGTCGACCAAGGACACGCCGACCTCAGGCCGCCGACCCACCGCCGACCTCACCTGCTCCAACCGACGAACCCGCCGTCTCCTCCTCCGCCCGACACGTGCGTGAGCCGCTAGCGCGCCCTAGCCCGATCGGGCTCTCTCCCGATCTCCCTCTCTTCTCTTTTATATTATAATATATATAATATATTATTTATATAATGTATTGTATAATATTTGCTGTCCAAAAGCTCCGCCATTACATGTTGTCTCATAAAATAACACTGATATCAAAGATCGATCCGCTGAAATTCTTGATGACAAGACCAGCGTTGACAGGTCGCCTAGCTAGGTGGGCAGTGATACTTTTACAGTTTGACATCACGTATGTCCCCCAAAAAGCAGTGAAAGGGCAAGTATTAGCTGATTTTCTGGCTGCACATCCCGTTCCTGCTGACTCATCGCTCAATGACGATCTGCCTGATGAACAAATCCTAGTTATTCTAGAAGAAAAGAAATCACAAATATGGGAAATGTATTTTGATGGTGCATCGTCAATTAAACCTGCCCAACCACCAAACCTCCCCAAAGCTCGAGTGGGTATCGGTCTTATTTTCATAGCGCCAAATGGAGGGATAATGAGATTTTCCTTTGGTTTAACCGAGCCCAGAACTAACAATGAAGCAGAATATGAAGCTTTAATAGCGGGTCTTGAGATCGCTATTTCAATGGAAATTCAAAATCTCAAAGTTTTTGGTGATTCTCAACTCATTATAAATCAAGTAATGGGTATTTATAAAATTGGCAGAATCGGATTGATTCACTATCATAGGCGAGTACTCGATCTCATGAAACAAATTACAAATATTACATTAATCCAAGTATCTCGAGCTTATAACAGTAAAGCAGATTCTTTAGCAAAACTTGCTAAAGAAATGACGAGCATGAATGATGAGCAGATTCTAATTAGTGTCAACACTCGTCGAGTACTAGAACCAGCAATTCTGTATTCCCCACAGGAAGAGGGGTCATCAAATCCAAATCAGGAGGATATAACTTCGGTTATTCCTCAATCTCCCCAACAAATTGTTCCTGAAAATCAACAAGATAAACCTCAAATGTTCACAGGAAGAAAATTTGGTAGAACCTCTGAATCTTGGCTTGAATGCCTAGAAGTTGAAAAGCAAAATGACTGGAGGCAGCCTTTCATCGACTACTTCAGAGAAAATAAACTTCCCGCAGATAAATCATTAGCTACTCAAATCAAGAAGAGAGCATTGCGATATGCGTTTGTCAACAATACGCTGTATCGAAGGTCATTTGAACAAATGTGGCTACGATGCTTAGGAAAAAATGAAGCTAATAAGGTTATTTCTGAAGTTCATGAAGGACTATGCGGTGCACATCAATCAGGTCCTAAAATGGCCATCAAAGTTAAAAGGATGGGTTATTACTGGCCATCAATGGTAAAGGATTGCACCAATCATGCAGATATATGTCACGAGTGTCAAATTCATGGCAATATTATACATCAACCTCCAAATCCTTTACATCCCACTATAGCATCCTGGCCATTCGAATGTTGGGGGACAGATGTGATAGGGCCCATTGATCCACCATCATCTGCTGGGCATCGCTTCATATTAGCGGCAACAGACTATTTTTCTAAATGGGCTGAAGCAGTTCCCTTCAAAGAAGTCACTGCTCATCATGTGATTAACTTCTTTACTCACAACGTTGTCTACAGATTTGGTGTACCCCGTCGCATCATCTCAGACAATGGTCCAGCTTTTAAAAATACCAAGATTTACAAATTCATTGAGCAACATAAGATTGATTGGCGATATTCATCAATCTATAATTCAAGGGCAAATGGATTAGCAGAAGCCTTCAACAAAACGCTCGTAAAGCTGCTCAAGAAAATTCTTACTAAAAATAAAAGAGAATGGCATACTAAGTTGGCAGAAGCATTATGGGCATATCGTACCACATACAAAACACCAACGAAAGCAACTCCCTATGCATTGGTGTTTGGAGCTGAAGCTGTGTTGCCACTCGAAGTTGAGTTGCCGTCACTTCGGGTAGCTGTTCAGTATGATCTCACAGAAGAACAAAATGCTCGCCTACGAATGGAAGAGCTTGATGCATTGGATGAAGTCCGACTCCAGGCTCAACAAAATTTAGAGATTTATCGAGCGAGAATGGTGAAATCTTTTGACCGTATGGTACGCCATCGAGCACTTCAAGAAGGAGAATTGGTCCTGGTGCTGAGAAGAACCATTATCCCACACCGAAGGATTGGTGGTAAATTCGAACCAAATTGGGAAGGCCCTTTTGTTATCGAAAAGGTGTACCAAGGAGGAGCATATCAACTTATCGATTTGGAAGGTCGACGACCTATGCCCCCGATTAATGGGAGATACTTAAAGAAGTATCATTCTTAAGAAAACTAAGCTGAAAATTATTCTCTTATAAATAAAGAAAATATTTCTAAGATGTCTTAGAAATTCTCCCACAAGACAGGGGGCATTTTTAAATTTAAAAATGCCAAAAATCTGATGACGGATGAAATTTCCTTTCAAGGCAGGGGGCATTTTAAATATTTATTTGGGATATCATCGAACCCCAAATAAATATTTAAAATTATTCGTGAAGCTATCACAGCATAAATACAGGGCAGAAGCTGGTGCCTTCAAGCAGGAAAATACACAATCATCGCAGAAATTTTGCCAAAATCTCGAAGTTCAGATTGAGAAAAAAAAAATTTTTTGATCTGCAACTTCAACAAATCAAATTCGACAAGTATGAATTGTCATAGTACAAGTCCAGTGCTCAAACAGATATAATATCAGTCTCAACAAGCATATATGTGGCCGAGCCACTGATAGCTTTACTTACTCAACAAGCCATTATAAGAGGCCGTAGTAGGAAAGCACCTGTTTTGTTAGCCCGACGACAAATACTATCAAGTTTGATATTTGTCTAATATAGCAAATCAAAGCAGTTCAGATTCAAAAAATTTTCTCAACTAACAAATGGATTGAGGCAAAATTCAGAAAAGTCTCAGTCAAGTCAAAGGCACCAAGCCACAATAAAAACTCCTTTCAAATTTAGAAGCATTATTCTTCGATAAATCTGTCAAGCATAAAGCTAAGATCAAAGGGGCTTCTTTTCTTCAACATGTCCGTCAAAGCACAAAGCTTAGGACCGAAGAAGTTATCCCGCAGTTCTTATAAAGCTATAGGCTGAACTAAAGGAATATTGTCATCATCAAAGTCCGTCATGCAAAAAGTTTTGGACAGATGACTATTTGCCGCCGACCTAATATCATTCTAAAGGATTTAGGTCACCAATATAGATTCTTCATTAAGCCCATGAAAGCACAAAGCTAGGGCAGAAGAAATGTTAATTCCTGACAAATCAAAAAGATAAATCAGGAATATCTAAAAGATCCTCTATATGACATCTAAAATCAAATTTTAGAAATCAGTAGGGTCAACCAGTTTACAACAAACATGATCTGCTATAGAGCGCATATCATATTTGTTGGGGGGCATTTGTTGACTGTAACCGTTCCACGATTCAACCGCTCATTCACCGACTTGCCTATGATCGGACACGACGATTCAACCACCGACATACTCACGGCATAAAACACTCTCTCACTCGGACGGTTAGGAAGATACGCACACGCAGAAACGCACAGAGAGGAAGAGAAGGGATTTCCGAAACATACCTTTCGTCTCTCTACCCCCATCGAAGCCGAATCCCGTCGGCTCCTGCTCGCCGCGCCCTAGCCGACAACACCGGACCACCTTCTGCCTCCGCCGTCGACCAAGGACACGCCGACCTCAGGCCGCCGACCCACCGCCGACCTCACCTGCTCCAACCGACGAACCCGCCGTCTCCTCCTCCGCCCGACACGTGCGTGAGCCGCTAGCGCGCCCTAGCCCGATCGGGCTCTCTCCCGATCTCCCTCTCTTCTCTTTTATATTATAATATATATAATATATTATTTATATAATGTATTGTATATAATATAATATTATTTATTATAATATACATATAATAATATATATATATTATATTATGTTATATCAGATTATAATATATACTTTATATTATGATATAATATAATATATATATTATTTAAAAAAAAAAAAAAGAGAGATAAATGTGGAGAGAAATGTATGATTTTTAACAGGTGTTGAAGACCCGCGCCATCGATCTTAGATCTGGGCGGATGGTTCCAAAATTGAAGACCTCACGCAGTCGATCTTTGATCCTGGTGGGATGGTTTAAAATCGAAGACCCTACGCAGTTGATCTTTGATCCTGGTAGGATGGTTTAAAATTGAAGACCTCGCGCCGTCGATCTTTGATCCGGGCGGGAAGAATTTCGGCAAATGCCGCCCCGATTTCTCCCTCGGTGGGGAGGAGACGCCGGGAGGCTGCCGAAATTTTTATTGAACGACAAAAGGACTTGGACTGAAATTTTGAAAATTTGATTTGAACGAAATTTAAATATAAAATCAATTTTAAATTTGAACAAAGAATGTTGGACTTAAATCCGAATTAGACTCAAATTTGAACTCAAACCCAAACTTGAGCGAGACTTACATTTGAACTTGAAAAGGACTCAAGCTCGAATAAAATCAAAGTTTTAACAAATGAACTATCAATAAAGGGATTGACTCAAGTCATGTTACCAAATTTCTAATGAAGTGCTTCCAATAATTCAGTCTAAGTATAATTTATCATGAAGATCTTCAACTGAATAACTCTCCAACTGAACAAACCTAAACACAATAACTTTTTGAGCAAGAATAACATTCACGACGACTTTGAAATTGCTCTCCAACAAGTGGCAGCTTTTAAATATATGCTCTCCAAAATTTTGTTCAACAAACATCCTTATGAGTTATAGTCCTCTTATATCACACTATAATTCACTTATAAATAAGAGTAAAGAATTTGTAGGACCCTCAACGACTAGACTATAAGTAAATACAAAGAGCTTTGTTTCAAATAAATCAGTCTATCTACGAGAAAGAATAGGAGAACTTATAGCAAACAAGATAATTCTCCTACGAATATTAACACGATCTCCTACGGGAAAGAATGGAGGAATTTGTAGCAAACAAAATAATTCTTCTACGAACATGATCGAGTTGTGGGGATTGAGCAGGGTCAAATGCTACATCCTCTACGAGTTGTGCTAAGTGACATTTAGAGGAGTTTAAATAAACTAAATGCAATAATTGAAGTCTAGAAAGCCCAACGCCACCGGATCCGCAATATGCGTGCAAGCGGACAGAAGGCGTTCGTAGGCCTTTAAATGAAAATCTCAGGCCATTTTCTAAATGAAATCTCTTGCAAATGGATCATATTTAAATATTTTAAAATGCCCCTTATGTATTAAATATGACCCTTAAACTAAATTGCCCTGTATGTGCTCCGATAAATCTATTACAACTACAAACATAATTAGTCGAGAATGCTGCGCAGGGTCAAATACTACAATCCGCATGCGCTCCAATCGTCACATCTAAATCTCAAATCTGACGATTCGAGAATGCTGCGCAGGTCTAATAGTCAAGTTTCATCCTCCTCCTTGAAAGGACCGGAGTCGACACGACTTGAATAACAAAATATCTCCCAAAATCCTACAAAAATACAAGTGATTTTGAAATCACCCCGATGATGGCCGTGTTGATCGAAAATCTCAACCGGAGGGGTCCATTCACAAATATTTTTCAAATAACATTCCTACCAAATTCTTACAAAAATACAAGTGACCTTAATGTCACCCCGATGATGGCCGTGTTGATCGAAAAATCTCAACCGGATGGGTCAAATCTCAAATCTCAAATCTCAAATCCAATCAAATCTCTGAAATAAAATCAATCACTTAAAAAACTCAAAACTAAAAATCATCCACCTCCTGCAACCGTTTGTCGGGGGTGATAAATTTGAAATTAACCTCAGCTCACAAAGAGTAAATGTTGTATCGGGTGTATCACTACGATTCATCCTCAAACAGTCTCTTGCCAACAGGGACGTGGCACGTGCCCTCTGATCGGGTGGTTTTGCCGCAAAATGGCACCATTATATTACGATCACGGCCAAAGCCCGTATGTTCCCTAAAGGCATCAAACCCTTGAGCGATGGATCATAGGGTATATTCGATAGGCATAAAGCCCTCTGTCAGTTAAGGTGGATTCAGATCTATCCCCTTAGACAAACATCAACCCAGGTCTACAAGGTATTCTTGGACGAAGCAACCCATGGCTGCCGACAAGGTGCCTTCTGTCAGGTTGGGTCGACTACCTCCTCTGACTAAGTAGACCAGGGATCATGACAGCCCGGGACGACGGAACCATGGGATCTTGATCGGGCTCGTCTTCATTCCCCTCACCATCAGTTTTAAGTTTATGGTGATAAACTCTAAATTCCAAATTTCCAATTTTTAAATTCAAATTTTAAACCCTAAATTATTGCTATTATGCGATAGGTTCATAACCTATGTAATCATCTTTACGACTAGCCTTAATCGAAAGTTCTCTCTCGTTATCGGGAGGGGTAATTAACTATAGGGGCTTGCGCCTACAGGAAACCAGAACTCAGATCATAAAGTCCTCACCAAATGAGGGCGAAATCTCTGGGTAGTGTCTTATCTAAAAACCCAATCTGCCTTCTGAAAATTCCCCCGGGATCACACATCCCGAAAAATTGGAATTTTTCGGAGCCCACAGACATTTAGGCTAATCAAAGAAAACTTACACACACATCACATACATAAGACTCGAACCCAAAACATATTAGTTGATAGTCAAAATTCCCAACCAACAAACCAAGATGAGCTGCATAACCTTGATGAAACACATCGCATGGGTACTATTCTCATAATTATAAGTTAAATCTCATGATCAAATTAATTTATATAATTATTGCCAGCAATCTTAAAGACATAAATATAGATTTTATAGCCCTTTAGGGCGCGTTTGGGAGGGATGTTTCGCTGCTGTGCTTTACCGAACACAACCGAGAGGTCGTTTGGGTCGGACCGATGGCGCTCCGTTCTCGACAATTTCACGTCCCGCGGTTGCTTCTCACATCCGTAAAAAGCCTTCTGCGGTTCGCCTGCTTCCCGCTATTCTTAGATATGCTAAATACGGTAATGCCCTTACTGCCTCACAAATTTCCTTTATACCAGGCGAGCGACTCCTGTTCCGCTTCCGTCTCGGCGATACGAATAAATAGGGAATAGGGAAGGAACGGGAGTCGGAGTTGCGAGGAGCGTTCGGTGGTCGCTGCCGAGTTCAGGGAGCTTGATTGGTAGAGGTAAAGATGCCCTAACTGACTTCTTCTCTGCTTTTTCCCATCATCTTCCTTTTTCTTGAGCCGTTGTTCACTAGTTAGGAATATGGTGACGGAGCTCAGAGTTGAATCTTTCTATGCACTTCTACGACATGCTGCATCAACCTCGTCTTCGTCCCCTCTATTCATCTTTCCATCGGCATCAGATTCTGATTCTGTAATCGATCTTCATTCATGTAGTAAATGCTTAAAAAAAAAATTTAGTCACTTTTTCTGTCCTACCATTTCTTCCCTCACTAAAACCATTTCAACACTATTCTCTGTTTCTCTCTCTCTCTCTCCCCAGAAGCTCCCTCTCTTCTCTTAATTCTCTCTACCTAGCCCCTTAGGGTTCATGGAATTGTTTGCAACAAGGCAAAGAAGAAGGATGAGAAACGAAAGTAGAAGCAGAATAAGGAAGGATATTGCTAGCAAGGAGAAATTAATAACAGAATGAATCCATTTACCAGATAAGGAAGATCTCTTAAGACTAGTTTTATTCTAGTTTTGATTTTTTGTTTCTATTAGATATATGTAATTACATCAAAAAATGCCTTTTATATCCCTCACATGGTCTAATTTTCCATACTTGGTCTTACAAGAGGTTTTCGTGTCTATATTTTTATTTTAAGTGTCTAATATGCCTATTTCACTTAAAACTCTACAAAAAGTATTATTTTAGTAAAAAATGTTAATTTCTTTGGTGCCAAATTGCATAATGTAATATTACTTGTATTTTTTATGTTATGCAGATCTCTTCAGTAAGCATGTAGTCAAAATCTCATTAATAAAACTTATGTAAGACTTGGTCTTGGTTTTTCAAGACTGATTATTACCAGTAATTAAACTACTAATTACAAATAATTAGTCGTAGAAAGACTAATCCTCAGATTTTTCAGGCAAAAAAATTGGCTAAAATTTAGTAAAAAATTGTTTATGAGCTTCTAAAAAATACAAAATGGATATCTTTATTGTTGTCAATTCCTATCCTTGATACAGCCTGGATCTACCTGTAGAGCATGTACTCCATAAGAAACAAGTGAACCAAAGCCACTATAGAGAATGGGTAAACCAAAGGATGGCGGGCCTTCCGCGACATGGGAGAAAGATGTGAATATTATATTTTGTGATTTATGTCTAAGAGAGATTGATCTCGGCAATCGACCAACTACACACTTCAATAAAGAGGGTTGGACGAATTTAATTAAGAATTTTTTTGAAAAAACTGGAAGGGAGTATGATAAAGTTCAATTAAAAAATAAATGGGATCAGTTAAAAAAAGATTGGAAATTATGGAAAGAATTGAAGCGTGGATCCACTGGACTTGGTTGGGATCCTAGGAAGAAAACCATTGACGCACCTGATGAATGGTGGAAAGAAAAATTAGAGGTAAATAATAATTTTATATGTTTCATATATTAGTCTAATTCAACCTTCATGTTAGGCCTTCTAATTCTATAAATTAATTATTTCTTTCTAGGTTGTGCCAAATGCAAAAAAGTTTAGATATAGTGGCATTGATCCTGAGCTTGAAGATAAGCTAGATCTTATGTTCCAAGGTGTTGTTTCTACCGGAGATCATGCTTGGACTCCAAACCAGGGACTTAATCATGAAAATGATACTGAAGATTCTGAACACATTGATATAGGTTTTGAGTCATTTGAAGACCCTTCACAAAATCTTGAAAGCATCAATGATTGTAGCCAATTGAAACGTCCTTCATCTACAACGTCAACCGGTAGAAGGAAAAGAATATTTGGTTCAACATTTCTAAGAAGCCAAATAACTCAGCTTGTAAATTCTTGCACAAATATTACCTCTGGAAATAGTTCATCAAAGTCAATAACTGATACTCCATCCCTTTCTGCTGCCATTAAAGTTCTTGAAGAAACAACTGAAGCATTTGAAGATATGCCACTGTATTTGTTTAGTACAAAGCTTCTCGAGGATCCAACAAAACGAGAAATTTTTATGTCAATTTGTCTTGATCGAAGAGTTAATTATCTTCGATATTGCTACGGAAATCATGATACAACATCATAATTTCCTGGATATTTATGTTTTTCTTTAAAAACATTAGTTTATTAAATGTGTTTCATACATTAATTTTGTATTTTGATTTTATTGTTCTGAACAGTTTGTAATATTTTTTTTACTACAACAATTGAAAAATCTAACGTTTATCTTATGTTTTTTAAATTGCAATTTTTTTTCTAATTTTTTTTCATAAATCTTGATGTGAAATATATAGAGAATGATTCAATGGATAAGTTTGTGCTCCAGTGCTTAGCATTTTATCAGGTACTTGTTTAGGGTTTTGGAGATTTAGAATTTGACACTAGTTTTGGAGACCCCCTATACTCTTATATTTTGTTTGGGTTTTTTTGTGATTGTAAAAGCAGCAAGCAAAAATTTAGTCTGTTAAGATTAAAAAATTGGTTAATTTTTCTCTATCTATTTTAAAATTTGACTTAGAAAAGCTGTCTTTGGGAAAGATGATTAAAATGCAGCTGAGTAAGGCGCTTTTCAAAAGTTGCTCTGATTAATTTTATGCTTAGGATAACATTTTCATTATTTTATTTTTGAAGCGCTGTCATAGTTCTGCTTGGTTACAGTTTTCTTAGTGATTTTCAGAAATTTTTGTGTTGGGATTAGCTTTCTACAAAGAGATCTACCAGTGTGGCAATTATAAGAAAGTTGTTGCCATACTTTTTTAGAAGGAAAATATTACTTTTTTCTTTTTTTTTAAGGGTGAGGCTATATTTGGATCAACGATTTTATATGTTTATAAAACATCTTATATTCTAATAAGACAGCCTGTATTTGTTAAACTTTTTGTCTGGATTAAAAACTATCTAACAAAAGTGCTAGGAGTGATCAAAGAATCCTTGGCATGATATCACAATTTATTGTTAAATGATTTGGCTTCTTTTTTGTGTGTGAATTTATCTGGGAGTGCAGCATTATGCCTGGGTTAGTTGTCCATCTTACATCCTTTGACATGTGAGGACGAACCACACTAGAGCCACTTTGATTGCTCTCATCACTATTGCTTTTGCTACTACTATTATCACCAAGGCTGCTCTTAGAGCTTTGTGAATAATTCCCCTTTTCTTTGGACCTTGAATAATTGGTCAGTTTAGAAGCCGTCGCATTTCTAAAACCACAATTATTTGGACTGCATTGATAGTTACACACACAACAGTAACATCAGGCTTCATAGCACCTGATGGTGCAAAAACAGGCTTCAAGCAACCCAACTTGGTTTCACTGGAAACTTCCCCAGGTTCATTAACATTTACAGACCTATTAGAACTCCCAGTTGGCTGTGATGGTTCCTGAATGCCTTTCTTAGAGGAAAACTTGCTTTTCACTGTTGTTTTGGTCATTCGAGGACTTAAGCTAGGCTTATTCAGTACACTTCTTTCGTCAAGATTAGACATGAAAGCTTTATTACATGCTTTTCTTTTTATATCTACCTCTGCTGTCCCAGATGGGCGACCACAAATTTTTGGTGTGGAAGAAGCACTATGTGGAGCAGAAACAGCTTTTGTTTTGGATTCTTTTTTTGGTTTAATTTGGTTTTAATGCTGCATTAATTGGAGAAGAAAGAGATTCCATACGAGAAAATTCTGCATGACATGAACTGCAAACTTGAATTCCATTATGAGATGAATTTAGGCAAGCAGCTTCAGGAGCAATAGATATTTCAAATAAATTCCTTTTCCTGTCACCAACAGAAATACCACATTTGTTCTCCTCCAGAACCATTGATGTATACAAACTTTTAATTGTACCAGCTTCAGAGACACCAGATAAACCGATTGGTTTTGACCTCTTCATTGCAGCCAGCTAAAACATATTTATCTTGTACTAATTGTTTATATCTTGTACTAATTGCAGAATGGAACGTAATGGGAATTTAAGTGAGTCAGCCGATAGTGGAAAAATTAAAAAAGATTATACTTGCGGCAATATGTGTTATATATGAGTATTATAAAACATATATTTCCAAGACACCGTGTATGACATCGTCATCTAGAGGAGACAAATGGATTGGAGAGCTACTACAAGGTCATCCAACGAGGTTTCATAATATGTTTCGTATGCCTCAAATAATTTTTTTTGGATCTATTGTATGAATTGGAATGTGTTCATCATCTCCATGGATCATCAAGGACAACAAGCAGAGAAGTACTTGCGATGACTTTATATATTTTATCACATAATGAATCAATAAGGTCCACATGTGAGCGGTTTCAACACTCTACTGAGACAATCAGTAGGTATTTCTCTATTGGATTGGAGGCTTTGGTGAAATTATCATATTCTATGATCAAGCCTATCGATCCTCAATTTGGTGATCTCCCAAGGAATATTTTGTATGATCATCGATATATGCCATATTTCAAGGTAAATTTTTTAAATATCATATTATAAGAATGTTAAAATGACTATAATATCTAATCATTGCTTTTTAAATAGGACTGTATTGGAGCAATCGATGGAACACATGTGGATGCTCGTGTTTCGAATGCTGAGAAAGCTGCTTATATAGGAAGATGTGGGTCAACGACGCAAAATGTTATGGTTGTATGTGACTTCAACATGTGCTTCACTTTTATCATGGCAGGATGGGAAGGAAGTGCACATGATAGTCGTATTTTTAAATTTGCTACTCGTAATAGACGATATAACTTTCCCATGCCACCTCTTGGTACGTTCTATATAGTTGTGACGTTAGTAGTAATAGAACTTATACTAAAGTACATGTACTTTATAACAGGAAAATATTATGTTGTTGATGCTGGTTATCCGATGCAACGGGGATTTTTAAAGCCATTTCCAGAAACCAAATATCATATCCCTGATTTTGAAAGAGGAAGCCAATTAGTACGTGGGAGAAAAGAAACTTTTAACAAGCGACACTCTTCCTTAAGAGGTGTAATTGAGAGATCATTTGGTGTTTGGAAGAAGAAGTGGGTCATACTACGAGATATGCCAACATATTCATTTAAAAAACAAATAAAAATAGTGATAGCAACCATGGCATTGCATAATTACATACGTCGACATTCCAGTCGGGAAGACCCTGATTTCAATATATGTGATGCGGACGGAACATATATACCAGAGGAGGCATATGAGTATAGAATTGGGCAATCAGTAGTAGAGACGGAAGGGAATGATTTTAATCGGGAGGTACGAGATGGTGAAGGAGCAGAGGAGATGGTCCATTTACGAGAGAAAATCATAGATGCATTGATGGATGAAATTAATTAGGAAGTTTCATATGTTTGATAGCATGTATTTCTCTTTGCATTTTTTTTTTCGAGTGAAATGAACCTTCTGTAGTATGTAGACATTGGTTATTATCTTATGCTTCTTCATGCTAATGTAGTAAAGGCCTTTGGTCTTCTAAAAATTATGTTTAGCGCCTTCTCTTACACATTTGATCCACTTGATTGCCACATGATTTGGCATCACGAGCTATATTAGAGTCGATAGGTGTTTTCAATTCAAAGGAACTTCATGTTGAACTATGTGTGGACAAATATATTTGAAACTTCTCCCCATGTCATAAATGCAGTAATGGAGGCTATTGAAGGAATGAGAGTTGCCTTAGGAGCTGCTGTTGTCCTGAATTACTGCCTCCAAGGCTTGTTCCATCCAGCAAGAAAGGTCCGTGAGGTTTATTGGAAAATTTATAACTCTTTGTATATTGGAGCTCAGGATACACTTGTTGCTGCTTACCCTGTGTTGGAGGATGAGGAGAACAATGTCTATAGCAAGCCTGAATTGATGATGTATGCCTGACACATTAATGCTTGCATGTGTGCTTATGCTTGAGATGAACTTTGTTCCATCTGTTTGCTGGTATGACTGGGGTATGATAAAAAGTAGATATGTCTTTTTCTTCTATCCTACTCTTTCGTTATTATTTCAAACTGTTTGATCAAGTCATTAATTCTAGAAATTTGCATTTTTCTGTTACCATCTTATCTTGTGTTTTTTTATTGAAGTAATATGAGCAGAATTTAGGGAGAAACTTAAAAAGTTAGTCTTTTTTTGTATTTTGATAGATTCGTAACTTCTACTTGCTACGTTACTTTTCCAATTAGCTGTGTTTGTTACAGTTTAGCGCCTTCTCTTCTACACTAAAATTTATAACACTTTTTAAAATCGTTATTATAAATTTTATTTTTATTTTATTTTTTGTACGACTTATAAATATTTTTAATAAAAATTTATTTTTTACAATAATATTTTAAAAAAAAATTTGGCAGCTTTAATATTTTTTTAAAAAAATTGTACCAACTTAAGAAGTGATACAATTTTGATTTAAAATTGTTATTTGATTATCATATACATTTAAAAAAAATTAAATTTTAAAAAATTATACATTTCATCTAAATATATAAAAGGGTATGAAGGTAAATTATTCCCATACAGCTGCAGCACAGCAGTTCTACAGTTATGCTATCCAAACAAAATATAATGATTTATATAAAGTAACTTCAAGAAGCAACTTTCTGTACAACAATTTCACAACCTACTTTACCGACAGCTGCAGCCGTCCCAAACGCACCCTTAGATTTGTAATTGTTGTAATCTTGAGGCATAGGGCATCCAATATTGATCCCTCCATTATAGCCCGCAAGTATGTTAAAAGCAATGCGATTTGACTAACCTCTCTTAATTAACTAAAAGATAAATTGCTCTCAATTAAGGGATAATTTAGGGGTGTCAATTTCGGGTCACGGGTCGGGTTTGGGTCAAACCCGAAACTGACCTAGGTTCAAACGGGTCAGAAATTTGAACCATGACCCGACCCAGGTACGTAAACGTGTCGGAAATTCGACCCAAAACTCGACCCGGCGGGTTGCCGGGTTGACCCAACCCGACCCGGTTTAGGGCGACGGCGCGGTAGCGGTCACGCGGGGCGCGGCAGCGGGTGACGGCGCGGGGCAGCGGTAGGAGGCAGCATCGCGAGGCGCGCGGGGCAGCGGGCAGCGTAAAAGGGGGTAGCGGGCAGCGGGCAGGAGCAGCGGGCAAGGGCTGGAATCCAATTTTTTAAAAAATAAACGGGTTTTCGGGTTGACCGGCAACCCGCCGGGTCAACCCGAACCCGACCCGTTTTTTCAAACGGGTCGAATCTGCGAACCCTAATCCGACCCATTTTTCAAATGGGTCGGGTTCAACCCGGATTTCCCGGGTCGGGTCCGAGTCGGGTTTTCGTGTCGTGTCAAATATTGACACCCCTAAGGGACATGTTGATCTAACACATATGTTGAAGATAACATATCAATTAAAGGTTTTAGGTTTCAAGTTTACTAATACGAACCCACAAACCATCTAAACAACATATAATAATTAAAATCAACAAACTAATCTAATTAATTAGAAAGGTTCCTTCACTAAACTTTGCATAATATTATGATTAAGTTATTCTTGTCACCAGCCACATGCTTTTTGAGTAACAATTGTAAAAAAAAGACAATAGCAATTGAATTAATAAGTAAATTATTTTATAATATTGCAAACTATACAATCCATTACAAATATATCAAACTTCTTGTCTAAATCAGTAAGCAATATTGAAATAAAATTTCTGATGTGGTACTGTTTAACTATACCGCTCCGGGAAGAACAGCAGAACGCCACTACTCATCTATTTCAACTACCTTAGTATCTTTTTTCTGTTATTTGCAGTATTAGGAATATCCTATCCACTACTCTATTAGCTGGCACTAGCCTTAGCCTTTTTATATTTTCGCTTTTCTAAAAAGACTGATATATGTAGGAAACCAGAGGCGGAAGGGGTAGAAGAAAGAAAAATACATTTTCACTGTTCCATTGCTTCTCTGCTTTGGTTCTTGTTTTTGTTCAGGTCTTCAGTTGTGGAGTTCCAGTTGCATTGGTCGCCGGTTCTTACACCAACTGGTATCAGAGCAAGTCGGTTTCACGCTGGGATGGCCGAAGGTAGCCGACGTGCAGCTCCTGACGAAGATCGGAGTCAAAACGCCGTGTGGACAGCCCTGACGAACATCACCAAGGAATTAGCAGAGCTCTCTGCTGATTTCAGACGGTTTTCGACGGAGACAAGGCTAGATCTACAGGCATTGAAACAAAATAATTGCGGACCTCAAGGTGCGCGGCGTGTGGCGGCGGAAGAGGATGTTCCGGCCGGGCGTGGGCATACAGCGCCCGAACGTGCACCACGAAGAGTCCTCAGTACTAACCCAGAGCAATCGGAATCGGATGACGAAGAGAGCCGTTATTTTCAGGCCGACAGATTCGACGAGGAAGAGCGGGGTTTTGAAGGACGAATGGGCATGAGGCAATTTCGAGACAGACCCCCTCACCACCATGGTGAATTTAAAGTTAAAATCGACATTCCATTTTTCGAAGGACGTCTCCACATCGAAGACTATTTGGATTGGGAACGTGCCGTCGAGACGTTTTTTGAATACATGGAAATACCGCCGGAGAAGCAGATCAAATATGTGGCTTGTAGATTGAAAGGGGATGCTAGTGCCTGGTGGTTACAAGCCTTACATAATCGGCGAAGGGAAGGGAAGGAAATTGTTAGGAGCTGGTTTAAAATGAAGCGGCTAATGAGGGGGCACTTCCTTCCAACTAATTATGAGCAGCTCCTATATTTGAAATACCAACATTGCGTCCAGGGGCAGCGGTCGGTCAGCGACTATACGGAAGAATTCTACAGATTGAGTGCCCGCAACAATCTGAATGAATCAGAAAATCAGCTTGTCGCTCGTTATATTGGCGGATTGAAGGAACTTATTCAAGATAAGTTGGAGCTTAATTCAGTATGGACCATTTCTCAAGCCGTGAACCTTGCTCTTAAAGTTGAGACTCAACTCCAAAGGCAATCCAAGAGTAGTTCCAGCCGAAGACAGTACTCGGATACTTTTAGTGAATCCCGAAATGTGGTAAGCCACAATAAAAATGCTCAGGCGGCATCGGTCACAAACCCCAACCTGGTCACAGGAACTGATCCGAAGGCACTGAATAAACCTCGCCCAGTTCCTCGGGATAACCCCTATTCTAAGCCTTCACATTTAAAGTGTTTCCGATGTTTCCAGCCGGGACACAAATCCAATGAGTGTCCTACACGACCGCAAATTCAACTTGCTGAAGCAGATGCTGAAGACCATGCTCTTACCTCTGCAGATGATGGTGAGCTTCCTATTGAGGAGTTGGTGGCTGACGACGGTGAAGCGGTCCTATGTATCCTTGAACGTTTGTTATTAGCCCCCCGCCAACCCACGACGTCCCAGAGAAATGCCATTTTCCGCACTCGTTGTACTGTTAGTGGGAAGGTATGCGAGCTGCTCATCGACAACGGCTGTATTGAGAATGTTGTCTCCCGGGCCCTCGTTCAAGCTTTGCAACTTAAAACTACCAAGAACCCACAGCCGTACAAAATTAGTTGGGTCAAAAAGGGCATGGATATCTCTGTCACAGAAATGTGCCGCATCAATTTTTCCATAGGGAAACACTACACTTGTGAAGTTATATGCGATGTCCTTGACATGGACGTGTGTCATATTATACTGGGACGCCCGTGGCAGTTTGACAATGGAGCCACTTATGATTTCCGCCAAAACACATATTCGTTCGATTGGAAAGGAAAGCGAATTCGACTGTTGCCCTCCGCAGTGACGAACAATTCCAGTCAAAGCAAAGATAAGGCGGTTCTGAGCCTTATCCCGGGAACTGCATTGCTTAATGAAAATGTCAAAGGAAATGCTTATGCTCTGGTGATGGTAGAAAGCCCAGTTGTTGAAGATCAAGCACCTATTCCACCTCAAGTACAGCAACTACTTGACGAATTTGCTGAACTTACACCTGCAGAATTACCTCCGAGACTACCCCCCATGAGATCAATCCAGCATCAAATTGATCTGACGCCAGGAGCGAATCTTCCAAATTTACCTTATTACCGGATGAGTCCGAAAGAGCATGATATTCTGCAGGGAATGATCGAGGACTTGTTGCGACAAAAGTTAATTCAGCCTAGTCTTAGCCCTTGTGCAGTCCCGGCGTTACTCGTTCCAAAGAAGGACAACAAATGGAGAATGTGCATTGATGTGGCACTGTTTAACTATACCGCTCCGGGATGAACAGCAGAACGCCACTACTCATCTATTTCAACTACCTTAGTATCTTTTTTCTGTTATTTGCAGTATTAGGAATATCCTATCCACTACTCTATTAGCTGGCACTAGCCTTAGCCTTTTTATATTTTCGTTTTTTCTAAAAAGACTGATATATGTAGGAAACCAGAGGCGGAAGGGGTAGAAGAAAGAAAAATACATTTTCACTGTTCCATTGCTTCTCTGCTTTGGTTCTTGTTTTTGTGCAGGTCTTCAATTGTGGAGTTCCAGTTGCATTGGTCGCCGGTTCTTACACCAATTTCTAAACAAGAATCTACATCATCTTCCAAGCAAATCTGCAACAAATATGTATAAAAGAGGTATGTAAAACAAAAATCAACCAGCAAAGATACAAGGAATAAAATTACCTGAATATCTTTTGGAAAAATAGAGAAAAGAAGAAAAATCCTAAATCAATTGAATCTTTTGATAGTAGAATCATATAAGAAGAAGCTTCTAATCCTTCTTCTTCGATTCCACCTTGTTCATGAACAAGCAAATGCTTCAAATTGTTCTCTCTGTTCTCACCGGAAATCGTAAGAAGAACAAGTCCTCATTGCTTGTTTTTCCCTCCAAGAAATGAAAACTCCTCTCACCTTGGGCCTCCCTGCTCTCAATCTCGCTTCTAGTCGCAACGAATTGCTCTCGGTTTTCCTCCCAGCTCTATTTTCTCTTATGCTTATTATCCCTCAAGAGTTGCTTCTTTTTTAATGCTAGGCCTAAGGGTGTAAGTGAACCGAGCTGGCTAAAGCTCGACTTGGTAACGAGCTCGTGAGTCGAGCTTATCAAGCCACAAGTTCAAGCTCAAGCTCGTGTTCAGCCTAGCTTGGCTCAAAAGCATGTTGGGCTGCTCGATTAAATTAAAATATGTTTAATTAACTATTTAAATTAGCATTTATAATGTATTTTAATATTTTAAATTAGTTCTATATTAAATAAAAATATTTAAAAAATTAAAAAGTTTTAATTTAAAACTAAGAATTCGAGCTTAACAATTGAGTTAAGCTTGAGATTTCCTAGCTAGCTTGAGCGATCGAGCCTATAAATATTTTAAAGAGTCAAGTTTAAGCTCAGTAAGAACTTGATACGACATCGCAAAATCATCTTGATCGGGCACGAATCTCGAGGCAAAAACTAGTTGGAAGCTTCAAAAATTAATTTCGTGAGCATATGAACTCCGATTTCAGCGAGCTTACAGTCAAACTGAGCGTCTCGGAAATACGAACCCAACGACACCAAGATCAACTCAATCCGAGCCCAAATGAGTCCGAATCAAGGGTTCAAAGCGCTGTTGGAAGGTTCAAACCTCAATTTGAGTTACCAAACAATCTCCGATTTTGACGAGCTTATACTCGAATCGAAGGGCTCGACGAGACAAATCCAACGAGCCCAAGATCATCAAATTCCGACATCATTAAGGCCATCAAATGTCCAACGAACGGTGCATGATCAAAGGATTCGATATCGGCCGTCCATTCAAACCACTCCCTGTTCGCCCTTGATCTCACGCCTATTTACGGGCTACGCCACTCCAGAAAAACTATAAATAGAGCCCTCATTCTACACCAAGGGGACTCAAGTGAAGAGAGAGAAGAAGAAGAGGAGAAAGGGGAAAAGGAGATTCCTCACCTCCTCGACCACCGCCGGAGCTCTTCCTGCCGCCTGAAGACGCCGGAACTTTACCGAATTTTTAGGAAACGCAGGAATTCTGCATAACTTCCACGTGATGTTGAAATCATTCCTAATTAACAACAGAGTTCCCTCTTAACGCCAAAACTCCGCCCAAGTGAAGCCGGAGTTCTCATCTGCCACCAACAGACGTCAGACTTCTACCCGACGTCTAACCTTCACTCTCCGCCAAGTTTTTACCCGACGCCGGACTTCTACCGGTTTTCGGACTCCTCTAGAAGTCTATTCGAAGATGGATTTCTTTCCATTGCTGTACTTCTACCTGACGCTGTTCTTCTGATCTTCGTCGTCAGACTACAGTCCTTCCGACCTCCGTCGCCAGCCGATTACGGTTCTCCTGACTTACGTCGCCCGCCGACTATAGTCTTCTCGACATCCGTCGCCCGTTGAATACGGTCCTTCTGACTTACGTCGCCCGCCGACTACAATCCCTCCGACCTCCGTCGCCAACCGACTACGGTCCTCCTGACATACGTCACCCACCGACTACAAGTCTTCCGACCTCCGTCGCTCTCCGACTACGATCCTTCCGACCAAACGAACATGTCAATAAAGACTCTTTGTATTAACATCATGTAATGTACTCCATAAGATGTACATCAAGCTAAGGCCTTCTCCCAAGGAAGGGCCTCATTTGTAATCGACTACAAATACTAGTGGATTCGTTCAAACTGGGCTAGGCCCCGTGGTTTTTCCCCCTTTTACAGGGGTTTTCCACGTAAAAATCTTGGTGTCTCATAAATGCTAGACCCTCTCTCCTTATCTGATTGCGTGCCGGATTTTCGTACAATGCTAAGACGTTAAATATGATATTTTTCTACCGCCGCGAATACTCCTGGCCGCAACAGAACTAAACAAATTTATCTCGATTAAGCAGATGCTAGACTCGACTCGACTCCAATCAACTCGTTTACACCGGTAGCTAGGCCCCACCTATTAGATAAAGAGGAATGCAAAATATAAGAATCAAGCTACACCAAAGGCTATACAAGAGGCTATATGAGTGAGAAATATATCAGCTTTAAATAAAAAAGAGCAAATTAAATCTAAGTGCAAATTAATAAATTAATTATAACTAATATTTGATTCACATAATTAGTTAGAATTTTTAGTTAACAGCAAGAAATAGCTTGAAATTTGAGTTTAGCTTAAAATAATGAGAAATATTATACTGCTCGATGGGACCGACAGAAAGATGCAAATGATGCTTGAATTCATAATAATCTCCATCCTAATTAAGATTTTAGAAATAATGAGCCGTTGATATTTTGAATCGAGATATTTTGCCATAAATCCTCTACTGTATCTAAAAAATTTATTTTTATCAAATTTAACCCTTCCAACGCATATCATCAAACAAAATCTTTTTTTTTTTTTTAAATTAAACTCACATGGGGGCTACGCGTTAAATTAAAAAGAAAATTACAAGTCCTTAGATAACCATAAGCTCTCTAAAAATATAAAACTTGAAGAAAAACCTAGGAGCCATTAGTTCTACCTATCACAATAAGTAAGAAGAAGAAATTTGAGCCAACAAAAACAAATAAAACCACCTAGAGCTAGCAAAGTCGAATAGGTAGTCCAGCAGAAGGAGTCAAGATGGCACAAGGACGCAATAGGAAGGAGTTCAGCCAGCTGAATTGAAGCAACAAGAAGCACCAACCATAAACCTCCAAAAAGACTGCATCAGCAACATCGCTAGCACCAAAACAGCTCCCGAAAGCACGAACAAACGTCCACGAAAATCAAATCAAGACCAAAAGGAGCATCACTTCTTTTTAGAGTTACGAGCTCTATGTTTGCCACTTCTTGCCAACACTAAATTGAGCATACATGTACTGAATGATTCACGAGATTAGGATGATTAATCTACAAATCTTGTGTATAAATTGTATTTTTATAATTATCTTGGAGTCTTTTCTTAATTTTTAAGGTTTGTTTGTGACAGCTTTCTGACTATTTTGTTTTTCATACAACAATCAAATATTCATTTTGCAACTATTTTTTCATTGTTTTTTCAAAAAATTATGTGATGATAAGCTACTTTTTTCCAAAGAGAGCAACTTATGCTTCGTTTGGGACAACTTTTAATCACAAGTTTTTACTCCTTTTAAATTTTTTTATACTAAACAATTACTTAAAAAAAAAAAAGAAAATGTGTCAATATTTGACACGACCAAAAACCCAACGCGAACCCGACCCGAAAATTTCGGGTTAGGGTCAACCCGAACCCGAAACGGGAAAGGTTCGAGCTCCACATTTCGACCCGTTTCAAAAATTCGGGTCGGGTTAACCTTTTGACCCGAAAATAACCCGTTTTGATCCGAAAACCCGATTTTCACCCAGCAACTCGATTTTGACCCGTTGGAAACGGGTCATTTGGGACGTGTCGGGTTGACCCGGACCCGAAGCGGGTCGAGTTCGGGTCCAGAAAACTAATCCGTTTTCAAAAACGGGTCGGGTTCGGGTTGACCCGAATAGTGCCAGGTCAGTTTCGGGTTCGGACCCGTGACCCAAAATTGACACCCCTAAGTCTAAGGCCTCATTTGGGATGGTTTTTTTAATGGTTCTTAAAGCAAATTTTTAGTACAAAAATTAAAAATTTGTACTAAAAAACTATCTTAAGAACCAACAAAAAAGCCGCTCCAAACGAATCATAAGTCTTTGTTTGAAGGAGCTTTTTGATTGCTTTTATGTTAGGAAAACTAAAAAATTTGTATGTTTGGATTATAACTTTTGCATAATTTTATTTTAAAAAAAATTATCTTTAATATATATATATATATTAAAAACAAATTTAAAACTATGGTTGAAAAATGAGTTTTAAAACAAAAGTATAAATTCATAAGCTATCTCAAATAAAACTTAAGTTAATTTCTCTACATGCTTAACTTTTTTTCCCATAAAATAAAATGTTTTGAGATAAAATGTTTAGAGTTTGGCCTCCCTTTGATGATAAGGACCAACAAATTAACGAAGTAGTGATGCATACTTGAAATATAGACTTCAGTTTCTAATTAATTTCAACCATTTGATTAAAATGTTGAGATTAATATTTGATATTCCTTATATATATATATATATATATATATAAAGGATTTCTAGTTCTTCCACCGCTCAAAAACATCAAGATCCATCGTGATCCCTAAATTGACGTTGATGAAGCATGTCGCATGAGAATTAATCTTTATAGTTAGAAGGGCCAAAAATTTCCCGAGCACCAGATTGAATTGTAATTCCTGGAAAATATTCACTTCTGTTGAGGTCGTCTTAACACCAAGTCCAGATAAGGCAAGCTGGTCTCTTTTTATTTTTGATTCTCTAATATTAATTTTATCAATTTGTATAAAAAAAATATTTATTACTCTTGTGTTGAGGTTTTGATTTGGGATAAGTTTATAATTAGTTTTTTAAAACAAATTTTTAGTACACAATTTTTTAAATTAAAAATTTTTATACAAAAAATGTACTTTAAAAAATAAAAATTCTGTCTCAAGCGAAGTGCTTTCTTAGTATTTTCTAAAGTAATTTTTTTTACAAAAATTATTAGTTTAAAAAAAGTTTATACTAATTCTAAAAAAAATTATACTAAAAAGCCGATTTTAAAAAACAATAAGAAAATTATTCCAAATGAAACCTAAGACAAGACTTTGTTTGGGACAATTTTTTTATTGTTTTTAAAGCAGCTTTTTAGTATAAAAATTAAAATCTTTGTAATAAAAAAGCTATTTTAAGAAGATTTCATTTGGGAATGACTTTTTTACTGTTTCTTAAAGTATTTTTTAGTACAAAAATTTTAATTTTTTTATTAAAAAGCTGCTTTAAGAAGCAATAAAAAAAGCCGTCTCATACTGCTTCTTAAAATAACTTTCTTAATTATAAAAATATACTTTAAGAAGCAATAAAAAAATAATCATACATAAAATTAAAATCTTAAATTTAGCATAAGTCGCTCTAATTTTTTTATTGATACGATTATTTTTAAATTCATTATTTTTGTACAAAATAAGAACCGAAGATGATAATATGGTCAGACTAAACTGAACATCTACAAAATGAACTGAGCTATTGATCAGAAAAAGACTCCTCCATCCAACCTAATTATACGTAGAAGAAGAAAGTTTAATCCGTAATATTTGAATTTCAATACAAATGGAACCAAATTATATCGATCAAAGATCCTTAATTAATTATAATTGATACTTCCTTGGAAAATTATCTTGATTGGGCACGAATCTCAAGGCAAAATGAAGTTGGAAACTTCCGAAATTAAAATTGGGATCATCTGAACTCCGATTTCAACAAACTTATACTCCAACTAAACGTCTCAAGAATATGAACCCAACGACACCAAATTCAACCCAATCTGGGCCCAAATTGGTCCAAATCAAGGGTCTGAAGCGTTGTTGGAGGGTTCGAACCACAATTTGGATTACCAAACGGTTTCCAAACATAAAGTGATTATAGTCGAATTGAGCGGCTCGACGAGAGGAATCCAACGAGCCCAAGATCACTGAATTCCGACATCACTAAGATATTCAAATATCCATCAAATGTTCTACGATCAAATGGTTCAACATCACCCGTCCATCCAACCACTCCCCATTTGCCCTTGATCTCTCACCTATTTACAGGCCATGCCACTTTAAAAATATATAAATAGACCCCTCATTCCTCTTGAATTAGGGGGCTCCAAGCAAGAGAGCAAGAGAAAGATTGAAGACCGTTCTTGCCTCCTCGCTCCTCCTCGACCACCGTCAGACTTTTGCTTGACCACGTCCTGAGGCCCTGACTTCTGCCGGACCACTACCTGATGCCTGAACTTTTGCTGTATCACGACCTAAGCCCCGGACTTCTCCCGGACAACCACCTAACACCCGAACTCCTACCGAACCACTACCTGAGGCCCGGACTTCTACTGGACCACCACCTGATGCCCGGACTTCTCCCGAACCACCACGTGACACCCGTACTTCTACCGGACCACCACCTGAGGCCGGAACTTCTCTCAGACCACCACCTGACACTCGAACTTCTGTCGGACCACTACTTGAGGCCTGGACTTCTACCAGACCACCACCTGACACCCGGACTTCTATCGGACCACTACCTGAGCTCCAAACTTTTGTTAGACCACCACCTGATGCCCGAACTTCTCCCCCAGACCACCACGTGAAGCCCAGAATTCTGTCGGACCACCTCGTGAGGCCTGGACTTCTGTCGGACCACCACCTGAGGCTTAGACTTTTGTTAGGCCACCACCTGATGCCTAGAGTTTTACCAGAATACTGACCTACTACAATAGTCTTTTTGACCCCAATCTCTGGCCAACTATGGTCTTTTGGACCCTTGTTTCTTACCGATTACGGTCCTTCCGGCCTCCGTCACCTACTACGGTCCTTCCGACCTATATTGCCAGACAATGATCTCTCTGACCTCGGTCTCCTGCATACTACGGTCCTTCCGACCTACATCGCCGGACAATCGTCTTTCTGACCTCGATCTCCTACCTACTACGGTCTTTCCGACCTTTATCCTATCAACTATGGTCATGCCGACCAAACAAACATGCTTATGTTGATTATTGTAACTCCCACCATGTAATGCGCTCTATATAATATACATTTGTGACATCAAACCAAGGCCTTATCCCTAAGAGGAGTCTCATTTGTAATCGACAACAAATACTAGTGGATTCATTCAAACTAGGCTAGGCCTCATGGTTTTCCCCTTTTTCAGGGGTTTCTACGTAAAAATTCTGGTGTCTCTTATGAACGCTACACCCTCTCTCTTATCTGATTGTGTGATGGATCTTCGTATAACATTAAGACGTTAAACTACATATTTCTCTACCTCTGCGAATATTCCAGGACGCAACAATAATTTTTGTTGAAAATTTATTTATAAAAAATATGAAATTATATGCATGTGTGTATTAGTACTCTATTAAAAAAATATTAGTATTTTCTTTTTTCTAAAATTTGCTTGAAAGATTTTTACTTCTTATTTCCTCAACCAAAAAATTAACAGTGTTTTACCCTCTTACCTAAGAGTCTAATACTATAGCAGCTTAGGCGCCTATAATAAGTATTAATTATAATTATTCAACGAGGCTCATCTTGACTGGGATTAGCTGGCAAAAAATGAAAAAAAAATAGCAGAAAATTTTGAAAATATGGGAAGCGCTTAATAGAGGAAAAATAACCGGGTAAGTTTATTGCCAGTCAACTGCCGGGGAGATTAGATTGCAACCGCTCGGTTAAACTTTGAAAGGAAAAGCTCAAAAGCTTGATCTTCAATGCGGCAAATTTATTGCGCTAACTTTTTCACTCTCCCTGCTATGGCGTAGAGTTCAAGTTGTTCTTCGTCCATCTCTCTATGGCGTGGAGTTCAAGTTGTTCTTCGTCCATCTCTCTCTTGATTGAAGTGGATCAAAGCTTACTCCTTTTCCTCACTCTCTCTCTCTCTCTCTCTCTCTCTCTCTTACAGAGACGGACAAACACAAGACACAGGAATTCGTACAGAAATGCGGTGTGGATCTGAAGCGGCATTGGCTTTGTTTCTGATGCTTTGGTTTTTCTAACCAAAGGCGGCATTTTGAGGTAGATTTCGTTCGGCATTTCGGCTATTTTGTTCTGTTTTTGTTTTGCCTTCTCTCGGCACACATGAGGGGGTATTCTTAATTAACTTCGTGGGCTTGTAGCGTTTTGCTCATCTTATATATCTCCATGTTTACGTCTTCTGTCCGAGAAATAAATGATGTTATTGTATTTTTGAAATTGGAAATATAGTTCTAATTTATGTTTTGTCCATGTTTATTTTGTTTACTCTAATCTTGGAATGCTTGAAGATTATTATTCTGGAAACTTTGGAACTGTTGGTTCTTTTTGGAATTAGTAAGTGCTTAGTCAAATTTTTTTTTTTTTATTTTTTTATTTAGGTCAAATTAGGGTTTTACATAGAAAGATCTGGGAACTGGGTCTTCTGGTTGAATCTGTGGTTTACAGTCCAAGTTGGATTGTGTAGGGATGGAGTAATAAGGTTTTAAGTTTGAAATGGCAGTAAATCTGGTGTTTGGGCGTAGTCTTTTTCTTGGATTTTTGTTTTCTGGGTTAGTTTTGGTGTTTTTAATTTTTTTAGGTCTGAAAATTCTGTGGAGAAAGACGAAGGCTGGAAGGAGGGGTTTCATGGTTAAAATACTGCAGTTGCTAACTTGCTATAATTAGAAACATTTATTAGTTTTTGCATGTATTCCTTTCTGTGTTCAATTTCTCTTAGTTTCTGTTGCGTGCTTGGAGGGAATGTAGTTGACAGCAAGGTTCTAATGGTGAAAGTTTCTTTGCTTGAAGCCAAGATCTGCACACCAGCGACCAAAATCTAGGGCTCAATGGCCATCCCAAAGATTTTCAACTCGAGCAAACCCTTCGAAACTCAATTCAGTAGCTTGGGCTTGGTAATGCTGTTCGGTTCGAGAATAGGTCTTTGATTAATAATACTGATAACTAAGGGGGGTCTTGAAGGTTGGAGACAAATGTCAATGATTCAAAGGGGAAGTCTTTGGCAATTGGTGGCTCTCCTCAAATTTCCAAAGCTCTCTTCATGAACAAGAAAGACTAAAAAACCAAAATAATCGACTTTAAGGCTTAATTCAAGATTTGATTAGTCGCTCTTTTTTAATATGGAAAAAAGTTGAATAATACTAATCTAAAACAGTTGATTGTGATCACACCTAACAAATTTGTTAAAATAATTAGTAGAGTAATTATGGAATGCCTCAGGACCCTTCGTCCATTTTATTCAAAAAGGTGCTACTTGTTAAAGGTGCTCAATTCTCATTTGGGAATTGTGAAGGGGCCAATGGTGATTAGCTTCCCTTGGTACCACAGTAGCTTCTAACACATAAAAGAGAATGCTGGAAATTAGGCGCATCGTTATATCCTCATAGTGATAGTTCGAAATTTCATGCATTGGATCAACAGATAATTTTTTAAAATGAGTGTCATTAACTTATTCAAATCTTGTAAATACAGACTCTCTTGCTCCCTAAAAGATATTAGATTTTGCCTAGTTTTACGAAAGCAATTTGAAGGTTTTGTTATAGTTTCGAGAAGTCTTTTTTATTGCTTGCAAGTAATTGAAGGCACACCAACAATAAACGTGGCCTGCGCCTTTCGTTGTTGATCGTGCCATTTATAGCCTTAGTGTAGCCCCATGATTGTTGGTTATGATACTGTTGGAAAACACTAGCTGAAGTTCTTGAAAAAGATGATGTCTGAGCTCGGCCAAGAGTCATATTTGCAGGGTTTAACAGGGAATGATTGTCATTCAACAAATTCTTTAGATTATTGTAGTGTTCATATTAAGATTTGTGTTGGTTGTCCTCAAGATTCATGCTTTTGTATGGTATTTTGTAAACCAAAGTTTTTAAATTATAATTCTAAATATGCACTAGAGTCAACACCAAAACTTATTGTGTACTTACATATATGATTAAACAAGTATTAATATTTTGAATTTGAAGTTGAATTTAATATGAGCTCATATATGAACCAAATTTGTGTTAGAATCTAAATTTCTGTGATTTTGAAACAGAATAGTTCATGCATATTAATTTAAATTAATTGAACAACATGACACAGTTACTCTGTAAGGGGTTATTTGTTGATGTTATCACTATGATTATAATTCAAACCAATACCTATGATATGAGGTTTGGTTTTTCATATGTGCAAACTCCTATAGTTAATTATCTGATAGGAAACACTTGAAGATCTCAAGTGAAACATAGCGATCTTGACGAAATTAGCGAGAATACTCAATAAGTAGAGGAAAAATCAAAGAAAAACAGCCCATTTTATTGTGAAATATCAATTAATGAAAGAAAATCTTTCTTTGAATGCGTAAATAATTTTTAAAATGTAAAAGAACAATGAGTGCTTGGTAAAATCTTTCTTTGAATGCGTAAATAATTTTTCATTTTTTGAGATTATAATCCTTAATCACGTGTTGCTTGGAGTATTGCACAAGAAATAATGTCTTTGTTCGAGTATGAAAATTGCTTATCAACTTTTTTTTTTTCTTTCTTCTCTTCTTTTTTTTCTTTGTTGACCTTCGTACCATCTTCATCTTGCAGTGCTTGAGTGTGTTGGGGACTTGGCTAATCACCTTGATTATGGTCTAAAAAGGGGCCCCTCAACAGTACTAAGATTTATTGGAAGTCTACGAGGCCCTGGACAAGTCAGAAGCTGCTTTGATTTATCAAAATGATGTAAAATGACCCTTTAAAATATCTAAAAAATTGGCCTATCCTTGTTTTTACTTGCTCATACAGATGGCCTTATATTTATATTCTCATATATGATGCTTTAAGTGGCCAAACTAAGTACTAGAAATGATAATTAAGTAGTTGGTCAGCCACATGCATGACTTCTAGAACCACTCCGTGTGGACCTTTTTTTTTTCAGCGATGCTTATAAAGAGAGGGAGGCAAACTAAGCTTCAAAATTTTTTAAAATCTGGATTTAAAAAATTCTAATGCCTTGAAAAGATGATTTGTAGATTTTTTCCCCTTATTTTGGCATTCCTTCTAGTGATGTAGTGCTCTTGGTTGTTGCATTTACGGCCTAATCACACCAATAACAACTAAAGATGAAGATTGAAGACCCCTTTTATAAAAAAAAATGTTTAGGAAATAGTAAAATATCCAAAATACCATTAATAAAGTACTTTAGAATATTGAAAATCTTTGATGGACTCAAGCCCCGAAACCCAAAGAGGGTGGTTCCCAAACCCACAACAACCTTACTGTGAAAGTCTATCTAATGTTAAGATTGCACAAGGTGTATTTCTAGTAAAAAATTAGGCTCCATGAGTCGACATCCTTTAGTTGAATGGGATGACATGCAATTAAATAAAAACAATCAGTTAGAGCTGATTAAGTTTTATCTTATTTAGGCTGGAAATGACATCAATATATCCTCATTGAAATTCTCAAAAGTAAAATCAAATGATGTAAAAGCACACGATGAAAAGAGTTGCAAATTTTGGATTCAAAATAGGCATTTTACATCATATATATATAAAATGTGTGTGTGTGTGTTTGTTTTTCTATTCTTAATCCTTGAATCTTTGTACAGTCTGAATGATGCATTTGTCTTCTCACAAAGTAAATCATATTTGAAATTTCTTTTGCTTGAATTAGAGTGATCTATCATACTGATATTATTGTTTTCTTGCTGAATTTGCAGTGTGACATTCAACGATGAGTTTTTTGGCATACCTTATTGCATATTTTCCAATTCCAACTGCCTTGCTGATGGCTATTGATCAGTCATTAAACCTGAGTGCTTGAAGCTCAGTTTCAACCTCAAAGTACTGGTAAAAGAGAGTTCATGAAACATGAAGAAATGTTTCAGAGGTCTCATTATTCTAACATCCTTCTTTGCCATCTTTACATTCCTGCTGTTGAGATATGTCATTGTGAAAAATCCATTAGTAGAAATGTCGTTTCCGAGCCCTTACCATCGAAATAACTCTGAACATCTTTATTGGATGACTGGTGGAGGAAATGTGCTGGTTTCTCAGAATCCAAAGAATGAATCCGAAGTAGTCTCAACTGGTTCCTTAATGTCACAACTTTCCATACCACATAATCTTTCAAATGAAGAAGAGGTTTCTCTGCAGACATGGAAACATATGGCACACTTGGTCAATCAGTCTAAAGGCTTACCTCAGGCAGTTGAGGCTGTCAAGGAAGCTGTTACTGCATGGGAAGATCTCAGGGGATCAATTGAAGATGAAAAATTAGAAAGGTCAGGTAATAGAAGTAAAAGCAAAGTGCGGAAAGAGCAGCAGTGTCCCTATTTTATCATAAGGATGAATGTTTCAGAAATTTCAAATAGTGATTTCAGGCTAAGGATTCCTTGCGGACTGGTTCAGGGGTCTTCCCTGACTATCATTGGCACGCCTGATGGAATTCTAGGAAATTTCAAGATTGATCTGTTGGGAACGGCTATACCAGGTGAACAAGATCCTCCCATAATCCTGCATTACAATGTCCGGCTTCATGGTGATAAAATCACAGAGGATCCAGTAATTGTTCAAAATACTTGGACTTCAGCTCATGATTGGGGTCTGGAGGAGCGTTGCCCTTTTCCAGATACTGAAAATAACCAAAAAGGTACTATCTATAAGTATGATCTGCACGTTTGGTTTGTTTAAAATGATTGGACAGAGCTTATTTCTTCAAACATCTAAAGTACTCTATTCCTGTAAGATATATTAGTTCTAGATTCTTGTTACATTTTTATATTTGTAAAGTACGTCTTCACTCATGAATCAGTTCTTTTATGACAGTGGATGATTTACATCAATGCAGTAAAGCTGTGGGTGAAGATGATGAGCACATCTTTGCATCAAAAATATCTTCTAATTCTTCAGCAGTGAACCCTTCTAAAAAGAAAGTTGTTAAACCTAGAAGATATTTTCCCTTTAAGCAAGGGTATCTTGCTGTCTCTACCCTGAGAATAGGGGCTGAAGGGATCCAGATGAGTGTTAATGGGAAGCATATAACTTCTTTTGCTTTTCGTGAGGTATTTTCAGCGCCACAATGCTCTTTTTCAAAACTTCAAAATCTGAGAGCTCTTTCTAACTCTGCCCTTGGTGTATTGGTTCTTTTTTCTGTTTCCTTCTGTGAAAGTAGACATTGGAGCCATGGCTTGTTAATGAAGCAAGGATTTCAGGTGACATTAAACTGCTCTCTATCCTTGCAAGTGGTTTGCCAACTTCTGAGGATTTTGAGCATGTTGCTGACTTGGAGTCTCTCAAGTCTGTTATTTTGCCGATTCATAAAGGCATAGATCTCTTCATTGGTGTATTTTCCACTGCAAATAATTTCATGCGGAGAATGGCTGTTAGGAGAAACTTTGGATGCAATATGATGCTGTGCGATCTAGAGCTGTTGCTGTACGTTTTTTTGTTGGTCTGGTAAGCAATTAGTGATGTTCTTGTGTCTACTTTATTATCATTACTTGATGAAATTCCAGTTCTCATTTTATGTAACATCTTCATTTAGCTGGTTGCGGATTATTTTAGATTTTGACTCGCATTTTAAAATTGAATTCATTTCATTAATTTATGCTTGTTTTATAAATAAACTTAAACTTAGATTGTTTGGACCAGTACAATTAAGTATAGAACATGCACTCATTAGATTTGTAGTTAAAATTAGTGTCAAAGGATTAAGAAGGAAAATAATAGACGTAAGACATAATATACATGAATAGATGTTAACAAATGTGAGGTTGGTTATGTAAATCATTCAAATTCTCATTTAAATTTAATAAAAAAAATATTTCTAATACTTCATAACCAAGTCTTTTTAGGTCTACCTTGACTTTCTTAGATATGATATATCTACTCTCCTAGTAGGATCATTGAAAGGCCAACGTCTTGTGTGACCAAACCATCTAAGGCTACTCTCTCTAATCTTATCTATTGCTGGAGCTACTCCAACTTTTTCACGTATATACTCATTCCGCATTTTGTCTCTAAGTGTAAAGCCACTCATCCACATGACCATCCTCATCTCTGCAACACTTAACTCAATTTTATGCTTATCTTCTAATGGCTAATATTTAGATAAGGCTGTAAATAAACTAAGGTTCAATAAGCTACTCGTGGCTTGGCTCGATTATAGCTCATTTGTGTTAGTTTGATTAAGTAATCAAACAAGCTTAAATATTTTTTTTTTAATATTTTATGGTTAAATAAAACACTGCCATTGTTGGGTAGCAAATCGTGGATGGAAAAAATAAAGGGTTGCTTAGGCAGCCGACAACCGGCATAAAACTTGTCAAACAATCATGACATAAATCATTTAATACTTTGTATTAATACTAGGGAGTCCCATGGAAACAACACATTTTATGGTCTGAATACAACAAGAACTGTGCAAGGGTAATTGCACCGACGCCCAGTGCAGTATTAAATAAGCAAGAAATTTCACATCATAAGTGAATGTGGGCAAATAAGCTAGTCATTTAAATTAGAATTAAGATACAATTTTAAAATATAAGTTCTCTTACAGGTAAATTAATAGATATAATGATTTATGGAAAAATAAATATTCTATGCATTTAGAAAATTTAATGGGTCGAAGTGATGACCAAGGAGATTGATAAGTTAGGATTTAAAGTATGATTTTTAGGTAGGAGTCGTGCTATAAATAATATAGGTGTGATTATTGATAAGAGTTTGAAGGATAATATTATAAAAATTAATAGAATTGAAGATTGAATTATAGTTTTAAAGATTGTTGTTGATGCTAAAATTATTTATATTACAAAGGCTTATGCTTATCTAGTATGTTTGGATATGCGCTTAAAATTAAAATTTTAGAATGATTTAGAAGAATTAATACAAATGATACATCTTTTTTTGGAGGAGATTTAAATTGTTATAGAGTAGTAGATGATTTTAAAAGTATTTATGATGACTATAAGTTTGGAGCGACTAATGAAGGACTCTATTAGATTTTGTTCTAGCTTATAATTATGTAGTTACTAATACTTAGTTTAATAAAAGGGAGGAGCATCTCATCACTTATAATAATGAATATAGTAAAACTCATATTGATTATTTCATTATAAAAAAATAGATCTTTTAGATTGCAAAGATTGTAAAGTCATTATGTGTGAAAATTTATGTACCATCATTGTTTATTAGTTTTGGACTTTTGAGATAAAGAGACAGAATATAAAAAATAAAATAAAAGACTATCCTAAGATTAGATGTGGACATTAAGAATGCCAATAAAAATGTTTTTGAGAGTAATGTTCAAGGTCTTAAGATTTTGACTGTGTATGACGAGACTAATATTATGTGAGAAAAATTAGCAAAAGATATTAAGAGTATTGCAAACTATGTGCTTGTAGCATCAAAATGAAGGGCTTCTAATAGTACAAGTAGTTGGTGGAATCAAAACATACAAGAAAAAAAAAAAGCTTTATTATAAAAATTTGTTTCGTTGCAAAAATTTTAAAAATTTAAATAGATCTAGAGGGGCCCGAAAAGAGTCTAAGAAAGCAATATGTGATGCAAATAATTTAGTTTTTAATGATTTATATAATAGATTAGATAGCCAAATAAAGAGACAGGAGAAGTAAAAATCTAGTTTAAGTGGAGTGCATTAGGATGAAGATTAAAAAGTCTTTTTATTAGGAATAGATAGTCAACATAGGTGGATGTGATATTTCAATAAATTTTTTAATAAAGATTGTGAGAATACAACTGACTTTAATGACCTTAGTATCCTAAATAAAAATAAAAACTTTTGTTTTTATCATCGAACTATTAAATATTTAAAAATAATTGTTGAAAAGAAATTGGAATGATTGATATTCTAATAGAGGTCTGAAAATATTTAGAAGTTGAAGAAATTTCTTGACTTACAAAATTTTTTAATGTTATTTTGAAGACTAAAAAGATGTCAGATAATTGGAGAACGAGTGTGTTAGTTTTTATTTTTAAGAATAAAGATGATGCAATAAAGGAATTAAGTTAATGTGTCATACATTAAAATTATGGAAGAGAGTAATTGAGCATATGTTATGACGTGATGTTAATATTTCTTAAAATTAATTTGGATTCATGTCGGGTAGATCTACTATGGAAGTTATACATTTATTAGGAGATTTGATGGAGAAGTTTAGATAGTATAAGGAGGATCTACATATGATATTTATTGATTTAGAGAAAACATATGATAAAATCCCAAAATAAGTTCTCTAGATAGTTCTAGAAAAAAAAGGTTTAGAAATACTTATATTCAAGTCATTAAGGAAATATATGCAAGAGTTGTTACTTGTATTGAAACATATGGTGGTTTGATCAAGTATTTTCCTATTTTAGTTGGATTACGTCAAGGATTAGCTTTACGCCTATATCTTTTTGCTTTAATCATGGATATTCTTTCTAGACATTTATAAGAGGATGTACCTTGATGAATTATTTTTTGCTTATGATATTCTTCTTGTTGTTCTTATTGATAAGACTAGAGAGGGAGTTGAAGAAAAACTTGAATTATGGTGGTCAATCTTAGAGTTTAAAGGTTTTTGTTTGAGTAAATTTAAAATCATGGAGTATAATTTTATTAGTAATAGATCTAGTGGGGGGATTTTGACTTTTGATGATCAAGTCATTGAAGAGAGTACACGTTTTAGATTGTAACAATATGAATTTCTAAAAATAATTAAAATAAAAAAAAAATCTGAATTCATGCTTGAATTGCAGCGCAGTGGAGAGAAACAGAAAAAGCCTTTTTTTAGCGGTCGGGTCGCTTTGCCTCTTTTGTAGAAAATGCTCAGATCACTGTAGGTGATTCTAATTTTGTCTCTATCTTCAAAGACTTTAATTTTAACATTTGATTCCCCATAGAACTAATTTTATTACTTTTTCCTTGGATTTATTGAACTTCACCGCACAATTTTTTGTATTTTATTGTATTGATTATCCTTGACATTTTAACTATAACATTTATTGAATTTCACATGGTAAAATGAAATTTACTATAGTTTGTACTATTTTTATTGATTAAATAACTAATATTTTTACTATAAGCATACTGTTAATATAAACATTAGAAATAAATGTGGATATGTAGTTGAGTAATAGTCGACTGTTATTATTATTATAATACTGTGATAATAATATGCGTGAGGACAAATAAAAGCTGATTTCATTGATGTTGGTTGGAGACTGATTGACCTGTATAAGATGCGGGCCGACAGACTTTCCTTTAAATACTGTAATTTGGTGTATTCTATATTGATTCATGTATAGTGATTTAGAGTTATAAGGAGATAATTACTGTGCAAATGAGCAAAGAGTAACGACTTTGTTTATTAAGCCAACGGGATATTGATACAGATTATTGCTTATTGGTAAAACACTGCTTAAACTAAGACATCTTACTTGTTTAGTGTGACTACTGAAATACATGTTATTGATTCATTGTTACCGTATGATTTTACTATTTTACAAGATGTGGCCCGACAAAACTTCTTTTTTATTTTTTATTTAATATATTTTTTTTCATCATCAATTTTTTTTTATTATTTGGACCTTTCTTTTTTATTCTCCAAGCTCATTCTTTGCGACTTGTAATAGATGTTGCTCAATATAATTTACAAAGAGTAGTATTAACTCACGCAAACACTCTGCATCAAAAATAACATGCCAGCCTTATAGGAAACGACTTTGTTAACAATACAGCCGCACATCTTTTATGGTTCTTTTTTGTCAACATGAGAATTATTTTAGCCTTGTAACTTTGAAAACTAAATAAAGATCTCCGCAAATTCAAGTTTTGTGGTCGAACTAGCTTTAAAGCTCGGATCGAAAGATAAATTTCTGATTTCTTACAGCATAAAAACCAACTGGTGAATGAGCAACTATGGAATGAAGCGCGCACTTATGGAGACATTCAGTTGATGCCTTTTGTTGATTATTACAGCTTGATTACATTAAAAACTGTAGCCATATGCCTTTACGGGGTAAATCTCTCTATCCTACATCCGAATTAAATTATTTTGTTTGGTTTCCAATATTCAATCTTCCTGAATACCCTTCATGTTTCTTAGTGTAGATAAATATTGTATCAGCCAAGTATGTTATGAAGACAGATGATGATGCTTTTGTCCGCATCGATGAAGTGCTTTCTTCTTTGAATAGTACGAATGTCACTCGCGGGCTGTTATATGGTAAGATCAACAACGATGATCAACCTAATAGAGACCCCGACAGCAAGTGGTATATAAGCCCCGAGGTAGCTTTTCTTACCGACGACGGTATTATTAAGCATAGATAATATTTCTGAATTCTGATTGAAAATCTTTGAAACAAGTTCTCCACCAAAGTTATGCAATTTTTAGCTGCTTGACATCGTGTTGCTAAAACTTTCTCTGGCCTTCAAGAAATTTATGTTCTATGCATAGAACCTAGGTTGCGGTAGATGCCTTTGGTTATGACATTATTAGCATCATATAAAGGAAAATTTTATGTAAGGTTAACTTGACTTGATCAGAATGATCTTTATAATTGTTGTGTGCTGGAACATTCACGACGGTAGAGAGTATTTATCATTCTTCCTTTGTACAAAGATTCACGCACACACAGATAAGAGAAAGAGGTACAATAATCATAAGAGACATCGAATTTTTACGTGAAAAACTCAGGAAAGGTAAAAACCGCAGGCTCTTGCCCAATTAAAATTATTCCACTAGTGGTTGTTGTTGATTACAAATAATGCTCTTCCTCGGGGAAGGCGTTGACTTACTCTAGCAAATGTACGTCGTATAAGGCAAATTACATGGTTGGAGTTAATAAGAATCCAATGACATGAGAGATATTCTAAATAGAATGTTGGCATATTCATTTGGTCGATAGGACCATAGTGGGGTGACGGTGGTCGGAGGGACCATAGTCGATGAGCGACAGAAGTTGGAAGGACTATAGTCGATGGGCGACAAAGGTTGAATGAATGTAGTCTGGCGATGGTGGTGTCACAATCCAACCCCATATGACGCGGGCACAAATACAGGTCACAACGTTTTGGATGGTGACAGAACAGAGGCGGAATAGAACAAACCAAAATCTTGATTTGAAGAAATATTAGATATTAGACACCAGAACTTCTAAATTTTTTTCTACTATACAGAAATTTACTCATCTTCAAAAATTTCTCTTGTTATTTATCTACAAAAATATACAGTATAGATTCTTGCTAGAACAGTTCCTTGCAATGGACATACACGAGGCAAGACATACAAAAGTGTCAGGACTATAAAAAAAAAGTCTAAAACAAAAATAAAAAAGGTATCTATACCCCAGTTAACATAGAAAATCGGTCTTAGCTACACAATCTGCCCTTTTCCCCTACCCAGACCTGAAAATGAAATGCAAAATACAGAATGAGATACCATAGCTTAGCAGGTTACATTACCCAAATCATTTTTTAATAACTATAAAATCAATAACTTAAAATAAAGCAATTATTCCTAGCTTAATAGTAACCTTACAATAAAGGATCGATAACTAGTCATGTTACAGAATATTATGTAAAGTATGTTGAACGGAATATAAATAAACATACAATGCATAACATAAAGTAACAAAACTCCATCCCTTATGTCTCTCATTTAAAACTCCAGACCCTTTGGCCTCCCATTCAGAAGTTTTGGCCCTCAGGCCTTCAAGTGCTCTCAGCACATTTAGAATTTTCGCAACAGAATTTCGTGGATATATAATAGAACTCTAAATAAAACTCCCTCAAAACTCCTCTGATACATACAAAATATCATTAAAAAATGCACAATATATAAGTTATTTCTTGTGACATTACAGTTAAGAACATAAATTGGACTATTTATAGAATTTCAGAGATTTGCCCCCATGGACAACATTTTAGCAGTCAGACCCAACACAGTGCAGCTAAATTTTACGGACTCAGAATTCTACTAAATTATCAGTAATTGTGAAGAACTATGTTTTGGGACTTTAATTGTTCTGGTGTATATATTTTCCAGTGTCTTATTATTTTTTTCTATAATTATAGAAAAGCATTATCACAAAATTAATCGGCCGAAATTTTGTAGAAAAATACTTAAATGTCCAGAACTACATTTTCTACAATATATCAAAAGTTACGCGGTGAAAGTTTTCCCATTTAAAAGCTATCTCAAATTGAACAATAAAAATTTATATTTTAAATTAGGAAAATCTCAAAATTGTCGAATTATTAAAAACTAAGATATGCAAAATACAACTTATCTCAAGCCAAATAACTTTCAGAATTGAGATGTCATCAAAAAATGATTTGAAGCAACCCAAAACTTTTTTCTCTCTCTATAAATCCTTCTCTCTCTAATCGGCTACTTTGATTGGGTGAAATGGCTTGATTTAATGGAAATATATATTTTTAATAAAAAAAATTAGGTCGAGCGTCGCAGTGACAAATCATGCTCGCCGTTGCGCCACCCCCGGTGCCTCAACATAAATTTATTTGCAAAATTTCAGAGAGCTCAGTGCCGCAGCGTTGCCTACTCAGGCGTTGTGGTGCCCTAGGAGAAAAAATTTAGATTTTACAAACATGCGCACAAACTCTCGGGACTCATTTCAGAACACATGCATACAAAACTTTTTCAAACACATGCAGATAGGTTCAAATGTAGATATCTAGTGAGTTACCTTTTTTTTTTCAAATCAAGTCATAACAGGTGCAATTATATCATAATTTAGTAGGTGTTACAATTCTTCCCTCAGAAAAATATTCTCCTCGACATTTTAGGATTCAGATAAATGGAACAGATTAGTATATAACTTCCTCATCTCAGATTCGTTCTCTTAAGTGGCTTCTCTTTCAGATCTGTGCTTCCACTGCAACTTGAACATTGTAATTTGCTTATTTTTTAATTTTCTAACATCATATGCTAGAATCATTTCTGGTTCTTCCTTGTAGCTCAGATTTGAACGTCCCTCAAGCTCATATGCAAATAATATGTTTCCTGAATTAGATACCCACTTCCTCAGAGAAGACACATGAAATATCATTGTGTATGTTAAACATATGGTTAGACAACAATAACTTGTAAGCATAACTACTAATCATTTTAATAACCTCAATAGGTCCAATATACCTTAGACTTAACTTACTGATTCTTCCAAATCTGTTGACATCCTTCATTGGGTTAACTTTAACATACACAAAATCACATACTAGAAACTTCATAGAACGGTGCTTCAAATCATAATATTTTTTTCTGCCTATCATGCACAGCTGTTAATCTATCTTGGAGAGACAGACCTTTGTTGTAGCATCATCCACCAAAGCTGGACCTAACAATTGTCTTTCTACCATCTTTGTCCAAGACAAAGGTGTCATGCATTTCTACCATATAGAGCTTCGTAAAGAGTCATACCTATATTTAACTGAAAGCTATTACTATAGGCAAACTCAATCAAAGGAATGTATCCTCCTAGCTTCCATCAAAATGCAGAATACACAACCTCAGAAGGTCCTCCAATATTTGAATAGTGTTGTCAGATTGTCTATTAGTCTATGAATAAAAAGTTGTATTGAAGTGCAATCTCATACTCAAACATTGCTGAATGCCTCCCCATAATTTGGAGGTAAACTGGCCATCAAGATCGGAAATGATAACCTTGGAATACAGTGCAGCCGAATAATGCCCCGTTTATAGATCTGAGCTAAACTGTCTACATAATATGTCTGTCTGATCGAAATGAAATGTGAAGATTTTATTAGACAATCTACCACGATCCATAAAGCATCATGGTCTTACCTAGTCCTAAAAAAAAACTCTTAGCAAAGTTCATTGTTACTTCCTCCCATTTCCACTCTGGAATATGTAATGATTGCAGAAGACCACCTAGTTGTTGAGGCTCTGTTTTCACTAATTGATAAGCTTCACATTTCAAAACAAAATCCACTATATCTCTCTTTAATTCGGGTCACCAAAACATACCTTTCAGATTGTCTTACATCTTGCTATTTCCTAGATGAGTCGTATTGCTTGAATAATGTGCCTCATGCAGAATCTCGATATTCAGATCTCCAATAATAGGAACCCACAATCTATTCTTGCAAAAAATAACACCTGAATTTGATATGCGCAGTGCAATTTTTTTACCCGATTTAATCTACTCAATCAACTTTAGATACTCTATATCTTATTTCTAAGCTTCTTGAATCTTCTCTTATAGAGTAGGTTGAATAATCATTTGAAATAATGTGCGTGAAATGTGAATATGAGTCCATGGATCTCGTGATTTCTAACTCCAGCTTCTATATATCATGAATTAGAGAATCAATAGAAGTAAGCAGAGAAGGTTTGCTGGTGGTGGTTTGACATTGATTGATGGCCCGGGGGAGGTCTAGCTATGATGACCAGCTGACAAACGTTTGATGGCGGTGGTGCTTGGGTGGAGCTCTAGGATACTTGGAGCTTCAAAACCCTCTCCAATCTCTAGCAAAATATCCAAGCCTCCAAACCTCCTCACCTTATGTTGGGAGTAGAGGTATATTTATAGATTTTGAGAGTCACATGTTTTGTAAATATGGAAAAGATCCGTGACAAATTCGGAGTGCTCCATCGAATGACTCATATTGATCCATTGATCATAGTGTTCGTTCAGTATTTAAGTGCCTTAATGACATCAGAATTAAGCAATCTTGGGCTTGTTGGATTCGTCTCGTCAAGCCGCTCGATTCGACTATAAGCATGCCACATTTAGAGATCGTTGATCATCCAATTAGTATGTTGAAGCTTCCAAATATACTTCAGGCCATTGATTTGAGCCTATTTGGGCTCGAATTGGAACAATTTTTGGTGTTATTGGGTTTTGTGTCTTGCCAAGATGTTCAGTTTGAATATAAGTTTGTTGAGATTAAAGTTCGGATGGCTCCTGAATTTAATGTTGAAAGTTTTCAATTCAAATATGCATCCAGATTCTTGGTCAATTCGATTTTTGGCGATGTATCAATAATCATAAAATTTACTTTATATGAGTGCAATACATATTTTTATTATTTATTCACATATTGCACTCATTTGAATACAAATATAATGGCTATAAGCCTATAAAGATCATTATGATCAAATTTAAGTCATAATATCCTAACCCAAAATTTCTCCCTATACAGTATCTCCAAAAACAGATGTTATACTGCTTACATGTGGATTTAAATTTAGAAGTTGTCTGTTGTCATTTTCCTTTTGAAATACGATTGATTTTAGTTTAACCTGCAATTTAAGAGTCCAGGATCTAATGATAGCTAATTTTTAAAGGAATGGCCTGGTCAGACTTATCCTCCATGGGCTCATGGACCGGGCTATGTGGTGTCCAGAGACATAGCAAAAGCTGTCTACAAGCAACATAAGAAAGGTAGATTAAAGGTTAGATGCCTAACTCTTTCTCTTATATGTGTTTCTTTTCATAATTGGTTTTCCTTTTAGCTTAACATGAACTGCTCTCTTTTATATATTTAATTACTATTTTCAACCATTTCTTACCCTCACCAAGGACATAATGTAACAAAATTCAAAAGAAATCGACTGCCTCTGATAGCATACTATTTATTCTTACTGATGGTTTGTTTGGGACAGCTTTTCTAATGCTTTCTAAAACGATGTTTTAGTTAAAAAATTTCTTGAATTAGATTTTTTTGTTTAAAAAAACTGTTAAAAAAAAAAGAGAAAGTTGTTTCAAACGAAGCCTGAAGCAGACTTATTCATCTTCTGCTTTTCACCTATCCGAATTATTCAGAATTACATTCCTAGCATCAAATCTTTCCATCTTAATAAGCGTGTAGTTATTCAAGATAAATGCAGCTGCATTCCATTCCATTCCATTCCATTTTTTTCCTGTAAGAAAACTAAACTGTATAGTGATGTGCAGATGTTCAAATTAGAAGATGTGGCAATGGGCATATGGACAAATAATATGAAGAAAAGAGGGATGGATATTAAATATGTGAATGATGGCAGGATTCTGATTGAAGGGTGTGAGACTGGGTATGTTGTTGCCCATTACCAGCAGCCAAGAGAAATGCTGTGCCTCTGGCAGAAGCTCCAGGAGACGAACCGGGCGAGTTGCTGTGGCGAATAATGAAATCAGCAAGTAGAACTCACTTAACCGTTTTCGACACGTACGGGCTTCATTGCTGCAAACTGATGCCGGATATTCGGACCAAATACGAAGAATCGATGAAATTGATGACAGTGAACCGATTGGACTAACCAGTACTCCTTTTTGTTTTCCCATTTGTTGGCTATCGTTAGGATTTTAGAATTAGATGTGTTATGGAGTGTTCATGCCAAGAGGCTTGTGTTTACTGGTATATGATGGTTAGGCTTAAGAGTGTACAGAAGCAACCCTATTGTAAATATGGTTTATCAGAAGAAATGTTATGTGAAATTTGATTGCTTTCCCTTTTTTTTTTGTCTGAAAAATTTTCTGTGAAGTTTTGTAAATCAAATTCTAACGATGAGAAGCCACAGTAAGGTGATTACTGTTTATATCATTTCATTCAAATTAAGATCTTTAATTTGCAGCACTTATTCTTCAATATTACTGAGGATTGTTGATCAAAGATAGATTTTGGCTTCGTTTGGGACGGTTTTCTCATTGCTTCTTAAAACATCTTTTTAGTATAAAAATTAAAATTTTTGTACTAGAAAGGTGCTTTAAGAAGCAGAAAAAAAGGCGTCCCAAATGAAACCTATGTTGCATCATGATTCTAAAGGATCAAAATTAGTACAGACTGCAAGGTTGTTAGTGGGAATTATCTCTACAATTTGAGGTTTGAAATCCAAATCTTGAAGAATTGCTTTCATACGGCTAACTGAGGTAATTAGGTAGCTAAAACGTTTACATCTGATGTCATAGTCGAGCTGTCTTCAATCGCATAGAGGACAAAAAAGAAAAGGAAAGCAGTATAGTGAAAAGATTTCGAGAAAGATAAGCCAGGAATTCTTTTGCTTTATATTCTTGGCTTTACTTTGGTAATCATATTCAGGATCCGTTTGGAATAGCTTTAGCTTTTTTATTTAAGATAGTTATAATTGTTGTAGAGAAAATATTTTTTTTTTGAAAGTTATTATAAAAAATAAATTTTCAGCACATAAATTTATTAAAAAATGGAAATGTATAATCAAATAAAAATTATAATTATGATCTGAAAAATAAAACAGTAAGAAAATTGTCTGGAAGAGGCCATCAATCCAAATACGCAAAATGAACTGTCTTGGATTTGTTCTTAAATGAAATTATTGCTGAGGTGTCAGCTATCATGTCTGTTTATGTATTTCCTTTATCAAATAGAATCATGTCACTAAGTATCAAGTAAGCTATTTTAGTATTAGTTGGTAAAAGAATAACAATCCTATTTCCCTAGTCAATATTTGTAATGTATGATGTTGCACATATATTCAAAATAGACAAGGAAAAAAGAATTCTAGAAGTTTGTCGTGGCGTTTACTCATCCAATTGTAAATGTTTTGCCTACCGAGCTATCAAATAATAAGAACTTTGTTATAGATTAAGGTTTAGGCTTCGTTTGGGACAGCTTTGCTGCTTAGAAAATTTTATACTAAAAATCAGTTTTAGAAAGCAGCAAAAAAACTGTCCTAAATGAAACCTTAGTTTGTGATAGTTTTTTTATTGCTTTTTCAAGAAGTTTTTTGTATTAGTTTAAAAAAAATTTATATTAAAAAATTACTTTAAAAAGCTATAAAAAAGCTGTCCCAAATAAAATCTAAGAAGTAGTTATCCTTTTTGTATCACTAGGAAGAACTATCATGTGCAATGAGTTATGTAATGACAAGTATGCAAATATTCCAATTTGGCAAAACAGTTTAATATCCTAAAAGTAGTGCTATACCTTCAAATAAATTCGATCATAGTTTGAAAATGATTGTGCTCTTATGATTTTCTAAATAAACTAAATTAATAATTGACTAATGACTATCTAGTTTTTTTGCAATAAAAAAATTCTATAAGGTATTTTTAAATTAAATTTATATAAAAAAGTTATGATTATTTATTTATTTTTGTTGCTGTGAAAAAATTGATTGTGATGAACATAGAAGTTTAATGCCTTTGTTTTTCATAATGATCTAGTACACATATAATAATAAATAATATAGTAGGCGTTATAAGTTTTATATGAAAAATGTAAAAGGAAAAAAAATCACGAGGCTTGACAAATATAAAATGATCAACTATGTAGATATGTTATAAGAGTTCACTCTTCCTCTCAATTGGAGAACATGAGATTACAAGTTATGATAGTTTGATGATAATAGTTTGGTGATGTTGAATTTGTGAAAACCCTTAAAAATTTTAGAAATCATTTTTAACCTAGAAGAGTCAATAATTATTTTAGGAGTTATTATAAATCGAAATCACAAAATGTCTTCGCCAGAATATTTATAGTGTAGTGTTTTAATTATCCTATGTTTTCATAATTTTTGGCCACTGGTGAAATTTTTTAAGAAATTGACACATGTTGGTTCAAGTTAGATTTTTGGGACCGTCAGATGTTCATTTTTGAATGTTTTAGTAGTTCTATACTATGTAGTATATTTCAATGAATATTGGCAGAAAATTTTGAATTCCAAAACTAGATTTTGGGATTTGCCTGTCACAGCTCAACATGATAGGACCTGTCATAGTATGGTTGGGTTTTGACAAAATTGATTATAGTGATCAGCCGATGGTGGTTGGGAGAAGACAATTGGAAGACTACTGTCAAATGATGACAATCGAGTGATGACAATGAAGATGTGATAATCAGATCATGACGATGATGAGAAGACGACAAATTAGGAGACTAAGATCAGATGATGAGAGTCAAATGATGACGGTCAGATAATGGACGTTAGGTGATGTGGTTAGGAGATGACAATTAGATGATGACTGTTATGCAATGGAAGTCAAACAAGGACAGTAAAGCGATAATGGTCAAGAGACAACAATAGCATGATACCAGTAAGGCGATTTAGCTTAGATAATAAAAATCAGGTGACATGATGTTTGGCAATGATCATCACTGTCAAATGTCATGAAGAGATTTAGATTTCTTCAAATCTCTAAGCTCATTCTAAACTCAAAGTTCATTTTTTATGTGGAGATGTGGGTCTATTTATATTTATTTTAAAATGGACATTTTTATGATTTTTGCCAAATTTTCGTTGGGTTGCTCATATTAAATCGTTTGCTTGTAAATTATTTATTCAATATTTAAGTACTTTAATGAACTCAAAATAGAGTGATTATAGGTACTTTAATTCACTCATCAAGCCGCTCGACTATAAGCATGCAAGATTCAGTGCTTAGTCCTCCAATTAATATCCCAAAAATTTTGACTATCTTTCAACTGCTTGATTTTGACTTATTTGGAATCAGTTCTGATTTCATTTGATGTCGTTGTAATCATCTAATTAATATTCTCAATTTGATTGTAAGTTATTAAAATTGAACCGCGGATGATTTTGTATTTTATTTTAAAAATTTTTAATATAAATATTTCATTAAAATGCACATTTATCAAGTGATTTTTTTAGGCAAATAAATTTCTATTGAAATTTTTTTAATATAAACATCTACCATATATGAATATTTATATACACAACTTAATATAAAAATGAGTGATGATGCGAAGTTACTTATATAGTTTCTAGCTCTATATTAATATATTATTATTTAAATATTTTAATAAACACAATAAAATATCATCTAAAACAACATACAACATAAAGGCAGAGAGCTAAACACACACGAAGAAAGATCCATAAAACAATATATTAATTTTTAAAAATATTTTACACATTATTATATATATTTACAGAATATTAAATATCACAAAGTATTCATTATGTAATAATATATAACAAAATTCAGAATAATATAAAATCTAAACATTTTTTATTTTTCTCTTAAAAAAAACAGTAAAACACTGCGGAGAGGCTACTGCCACCCGAAGCGTCCGGAATTCAGGAAAAACAAAAGTAGGCGAATCTCAAAGGAAAAAAAAAAAAGAGTATTTTTACATCGATTATTATTAATTTAAATTATACTATTCTAGGTAAATGCAGACCACACAATGTCTCCACGTTTTCTTCATGGACCACTAAAACAATTACATTTTTTCTCGGGGAAATATGAGGGCTTAAAAAAAAAAGCATTTTTGTACAGAGACGAGGAAACCTCGCATATCATCTGACACACACTAATCAATAGCCACGACAGCAAATCCAAATCTGAGCTACTCCATTGTGTGCGTTGTCCCTCATCTCCCTCTCCATGGACACACTTCTTCAAAAGCTCCAACTTTGCTCATTGGCTGTTTCTCCAATCTCGAACTCTTCCTCTTTTTCTCTAACGTTCCACATTTCTCCTTGTGGGTTAGTTTAACTCATCGCTTGAGATCCTTGACGTCATCTAGTGAGGGAAATGGCGTCTTTGGGGACTCTCTCTTTGGTTTTGGACGTCTACCCGTTGTACAAAGCCGAGCAGAGGATCTCATATTTTAGCGGGGGCGTCCTGAAAGTTAGGTCTTTGAAAGCTGAAAATCGTCAGTTCTCGGTCAGCTGCGGTGCGGGTGAGGAGGGTTTTGAGGTTTCGTCACTGCAAAGGAAGCTTGTTCAGAAGGTGTTTTTATTTGTTTTTTGTGGTGCGATTCTATTGTTTTGTCATTAATCTCTTTGGGGGATCTTGGTTTCAGTTGATTCAAGTTGGAATCTGGTTTCTTGGGAACCTTTCGTTGTGGTTTGGCTTGGGAATTTGAAGCTAGCTTTGTACTAGGAAGCCTTACCTTTGACCTTGAGCTCCTTTTTAGTTTAATTTATCTAATAATCATTTATTCTCATTTCTTTTGAATGCCTTCCATTTCCAGGCTATTTAGCAATAGTTTTTCCTTCCATTGGGGTCAGTGACTCATAGCTTAGGTTATGAATCTTTTCTGTATATGCATTAAGTTAGAAAATTTGAGCGGGGAAGGGGTACATATTTTACTTTTGGGGCGAAGGTAGTCTATGTTACCTGATTGCTCCAGAAATGTGGGTATAACGCAGTATAGCCACGCTCATAACGGAAAAGTTCCGGGGTAAATTTTGGAGGCAGATGGATTTGTAGATAAGACACTACCCAGAGTTTTTGGCCTCATTTTGTCAGGACTTTATGATCTGAGTTCTGGTTTCCTATAGGCGCAAGCCCCTATAGTTAATTACCCCTCCCGATCACGAGAGAGAACTTTCGATTAAGGCTAGTCGTCAATCTAATACGTAGATAATACATGTTATCTGGCATATAGTAGCAGCAATGGGCATAGGAATTTGAAAAGTTTGGATTTGGGAATTGAAGAGTTGGGTTTTTGGATTTGGAATTTGGGTTGGAGGATTTGATATTTAAATAGAAATTGCGCCATCTTGCACTTAAAGCGGATGGTGGGGGAATGAATGATGGACCAGATCAAGATCCCATGGTTCCGTCGTCCCGGGCCATCATGGTCCCTTGTCTACTTAGTCAGAGGAGGTAGTCGACCCAACATGAAAGAATGATCATTGTCGGCAACCATGAGTTGCTTCGTCTAAGGGGACCTTGTAGACCGGGGGTGAATATTTGTCTGAGGGGACAAATTTGAATCCACCTTAGCTAGCAGAGGGCTTTGTGCCCTATCGATCATATCCTATTGATTCATATCCCAAGGATTTGATGCCACTAAGGAACATATTGGCTCTGGCCATAACCAGTATTTCGTGGCGCCATTTGGCTGCAAAATCACTCGGTTCAGAGGGCCCCGGGTCATAACCGTTTATCCTGCGGTGCCATTTGGCGGCAAAACTGCCGGTTAGAGGACACGTACCACATCCTTACTGGTAGGAAATTATTTGAGAAAGGATCCTAGTGATATTTTCGACTAGGCAGTTGGCTCTTTGTGAGCTGAAGTAGTTTTTGATTTGTCCACCCCGACAAACTGTTGCGAAGGATGGATGGATTTTGCTTTAAGTGTTAATGGATGATTTTGAATTTAAATATCTTGGCATTTAGGATTTGTTGGGTTTTGGACTTTATAGAGTTTGGATTTTGTGTGGATTTTTGAAAGACATTTAAAAATATTTTTGAACCCCTCCGGTTGATATTAGCATTCAACATGACCATCATCGGGGTGTTTGGGGTCATTTCCATTTATTGATTGAATCTTGTCGACCCTATCAACTTGCTGATAGGGGATCGGGTTTCGCAGGCTTCATGCCTTTGTTTGTGAATTTTCTTTGATAAAGACCTTGAAGGCCTGATATGAATATACAAAATAAATATTCCGGTCAATTTCATGACCACATATTTATCCGATGATTCGAACCCTGTCTACTCTTATTTATCTGCCTAGGAGGATCGGGTTTCGTAGATTTCATGCTCTTATTTGATGAATTCTTTTGATTTTAGGCCTTGAAGGCCTAATATGAATGTATTAAAATAAATACATCGGTTCTCACAACCGTGTACTTATTTGAAGGTTCGAACCTTGTCGACTTCTATTGATCCGTATAGAAGGATCAGGTTCGAACTAGAATTTACTTATTGACCTTGCAACATCCCTAGGCGTCACGTGTGTACCAATAACACGCTTGGCGAGGCCCATGCGGGTGATTTTTATATACCCTTTAGTGTACCTATGTGTATACAATTTATGGTGCACGTGCAGGATTATTTTATCATATTTTGGTTGTGCGGATAATTGTTATTTGAATGCATAACATTTCATTTGAGAGTCTATAGACGCCTTGTGTCCGCTAGTACGAGTGTTACAGATCCGGTTGCGGTGCGTTGTAGATTGCAGACGCCTTATGTCTGATTGTATAAGTATTGCAGATCCAGTGGCGTCGCGTTTTGATGTTGAATGCCCCTTTTTCATTCACCGGGGAAGGTTTATTCTGGACTTTGAAGTCAGAGATCGTTGCTTTGAAAAGAATTAATTTCAGGGTCTTTAGTGTAGTGTAGTAGATTTATTTCTGATATTTGTAGATGCAAGCATTATTTTCTTCTTAAATATAGGGTCGAAAGAAACTTTAGAACAGCAGGAAGTTTAGTTCTAATTTGTTCAAACTTCTTTTTCGATTCTGCCAGGGGGTGTACTTTTTCATACATCGAGTTTCCCTTTTACCCGACGTACTTGAAGATCTTGATCACCACTGTCGTAGGTGATATCTGTACTTATGTTCACAGTGATTCATTGTACTTACAATACATTGTTGTTATCCACAAGTATCTATTTACAGGGAATTGTTGAATCCACTATGAGCTCCTAGAGATGTTCGTAGAAGATTCGTTGTTGTTGCATCATATCCACCTTTCACCAATCTCAGGTGGGTCGATGATTGCACTTGCTTGTAGGGGTGAGTCTTCCGCTGCCAAATGACGGTTTTGCCTTCTTCAATAAACAGACATTTGTTTGTAAGGAGATTTACACCTTATTATGGTCACTTCACATTCGTAGACATTTGCACTTAGTCTGCTAATCAACTACCTTCTAGTTGCAAGGGACATGTGTATTTGTCTTCGATCTGATGATTGTTGACACTGGCGGGCATTTACATTCGTTGTAAGCTTCATTGAACACATCCGTGAAAGGTGTTGTAGTTTGATTGGCATCGAGCGTGAGAGGGCAATGATGCTCAAACCAGGCTCAAGTTCAAGTCCTTTCAGGACCAATTTAAATCAGGTTCATAAGTTTAATGTGCAAGCTTAGTTCTATGTCCCCTGTAGTCCGACTCAAGTACTCGCATGAGTTCGAATTGCTCAAGTCATTAATGTTCAATTTGAGTCCAGGATGCAAGTCCAAGTATAAGTCCTCTGCAGTCCAAGTCTTGTTCAATTTTAGTGTCTTCCACACTTAGTATATTTGAATTTGAGCCCGAGTGTATGTTCAAATGATTATTCAAAATTTTCTGGAGTTTTTGCAGGTACAATGTCATGTTCAGATTGACTTGAATTTGGTTCCAACTTTGATTTTATTTTATTTGGTTCAGGCCTTTATTAATCATTTGAGTTTTGTTTAGGTCCCCTGCTCGTGTTCAGTCAAGTTCAAAGGTCCACAAATATGAGTCAACTGTTGTCCATTTGAGTCTCAATGCTTGTTCTTTTGAGTTCAAACATGTCCGAGTGTGATCGTACATTCACCCGAAATTTCAGCAGCCTCCTGGCGTCTCCCCCGTTTAGGGGAAAATTATGAAAAAACTGGGCCTTTCCCACCACGCGCAATAAAGGCGTGCATGGTAGGTGCCCTCTTGCAAGGACACCACGGCCGTGTAAAGTCTTTGTCCCCACCACGCGCAACAAAGGCGTGCATGGGGTCTTCGGTACCTGTTGCAAGAGAAGAAAGCAGTTGTTTCCCCGCAGGTATAGAGCTGCATACGGGTACTTAAAGGTTGTCCCGACCACGCTAATAAAAGCGTGTACCAGGCTTACCTGGTATCGTCGTGTGCGTCGCACCGGGTTCCCTCCTACCACGCTCAACAAAGGCGTGCATAGGTGGTTAGCCGGCTCGTCACACACACCGATGACAGGACTTTGGGGGCCGAAAGGTTGCTCGCCTACCCCGTCATAGGTGTCGTATCGGGTTTACTCCTACCACGCTCAACAAAGGCGTGCGTAGGTGGTCCGCCGGCTCAACACGCTTGTCGAGGTAGGAGAGCAAGGGGTCGCTCGCTTACCTCGTCGTTGGTATCGCATTGGGTTTCCTCCTACCACGCTCAACAAAGGCATGCATAGGTGGTCTGCCGGCTCGACACGCTTGTCGAGGCAAGAGAGGGAAAGAAGCATTTTTTTTTTATTTTTACTTAATTAATTAATTATAATTTAAAAATAATTAAATATAATTAAATAATTAATCATATTTAATTATAAATGATAATAATCAATTTAAGTTAAAATAATTAATTATAATTAATTTTAATAAATTATAATTAATTAATAATAATAATAATTAACCATAAATATTAAAAAAAATTAATTATAAATTATTTTAATTAAAATTTATTATTATTAATAATAATTAAATATAATTAAAAATATTTAATTATAATATTTGTCATTAATTATAACTAATTTATTATTAATAATAACTAATTATAATTAAATAATAATAATAATAATAATAATAAATCCCTCTCCCTCTCGCTCCTTGGTTCGGCGGACACGAGATTTGGCCAAACAAGCGCTTGGAATTGAGAAAGTTACCTTCACTACCAGCGGGTTCCCGTTCTTACTTCCTGTCAAAATGTTGTAACTTTCGATCCACCGAAAGGGAACATCGGACGATCGAGCGAAGCCGAACGGCGATACAGGAGGCGGCGAGCTCCCCTTGTTCCGTCCAACTAGAGTGTCTTAACTTTTGTTCCGTTAGGTAGGGGGCGGCGTCGGAGGAACAACGCCGGAGGAGGGACGAAGTCAAATGTCCACAGAGGAGTTGAAGGAGCGGCGGAAGGCGGAAAGTTAACTTCACAGTTGGCGAGCTCCCGTTCCTTGCTTCCGGTCAAGATCTCGTAACTTCTGATCTCACAGGAAGAAGAGAGAGCGAGAGCGGGAGTGAGAGCAGCGCTCGGGAGAGGAGAGATCGGGTGCGAGTGAATGCGAGGAAAAGAAGAGGCCGAAGGCCTCGTTCCTTCGGGAATTTAACAACGCAAGCTTGTCGTGCAGTGTCGTGGCGGATGCGACGTCGAGTCCTGCGAGCCTTACACGAAGATCGTGGGAAGAGCAACGACGACGTGCGACGGGCAGAGCAGGTATGGGATTTTATTTTGATTTGATTTTTTTTTAATCTGTACAGGTCAACAAATGCCCCCCCCCAACAAATGTGGTACGCGCCTGAAGCGAGCCACATTTATTGCATGCTGATTGACCATGTGGATATCTAGATATTTGTTCTAGATGTCACACAATGGTTATCATTTAGCGGATCTCCAAAACTTGTTTGGATGTCACACTACATTCTTTTAGTGGATTTCCAAAAGTTTATTTGAATGTCACACTACTCTTTTCTTCTTCACGGCTCTTTTAGATGTATGCATAGACGGCTGATGTATTGTCTTTGTAGGTTGACGCTAGCGGATAACATCGCCACCATTTGCTTTCTTTAGTCACCAGAATCACTTTAACTTATAGCTTTTATGTATATGTTCAATAGTATTCTATCATGTGGTTGTATCTTGATGAAATTTTAAATATTTATTTGGGGATCTCGGCACACAGCGCGATGTCGACCTAAATAAATATTTAAAATACATATTTGTAGATATCATTCAGGGTGCTCATTCTGCAGCTTTTGCTCTTGTGATTTTGATTCCTTTTGTCCTGTGCTTTATGCTGCGGACATTGGTGAAGGGTTATCTGATTTGTTTTTACTGACTTGTCAGAAGATTTGTATGCCTTCTGCCCTCTGCTTTTAGCTTTAGCGGGCTTGTTGAAGGGGTAGATGCCGGTGACCTAAACCCTTTAGGTTTATACTAGGTCGGTGGCAAGAAGTCATCTGTCCAGAGCTTTGTGCATAGCGGACTTGTTGATGACGAAATCCACTTAGTTCAGCCATAGGCTTTTCACGAACTTTAGGATAATTTTCTTTGGTTATTTGCTTTGTGCTTTGACGGACTTGAAGAAAAGTTCCTTCGATCATCGCTTTGTGCTTGACGGATTTGTTAAAAGATTTGCAGGTTCTGGATTCAGTTGATAGTACCGAACGCAGGTAGTATCTTGATCCTTAACCACTTGAGGAGACTTTAATCTGAGTCACTTGAGTTCATCAGATCGTGAGAGTTAGGATTTGACAGCTCTTTATCCTCTGGTTACTGAGATGGGAGTTCCTCTACTATGACCTTTCTTATGGCTTGTTGAGTAGATGGAGTTGTCAGCGATCTGGTCATATTTGGACTTATTGGATCCGACCTCTTACACCCATTCAGGCTTCAGACTTGAGCTATGGGAATTGCGCTTCCCAATGCTGATTTTGCTGAAGTTAGTAGATTTGGAGTCATCCTTTGTGGTTGAAGATTTTGGAGCCTACGAACATTCGATGGTTGTTTGAGACTCATCATTTCACCGGAACTTTAATTATCCAATCATTTAGGAGAACTTGGTAGACTACGATCACTTGAACTTGTCGAGTCAAATTTGCCTTCGTACTTCCTACAGTTCCTACTGAAGGGTTAACGAAGTGGGGGTTCCGCTACTACGACCTTTTTTATGGCTTGTTGAGTAGGCGATCCGGTCATATTTGGGCTTGTTGGATCCGACCTTTTATACCCATTCGAACCTTAAGCTTCAGGCTGTCGAAAGATTTCGAACTTTTTCGGTTCAATTTTATAGGAGTGTGTAGCCACAAAAGTCTCTTTCTTGACTTTTGAGTCTTGGTTTGTTGAAGAAGGTGGTGTCTTTAAATTTCGAAAGATCACTTGCATTGGCTTTGAAAAATAAGTATTTGTATTCTTTAGCACAAAAGAATAATTGAATTGATAATTTTAAATATTTATCCGGGGGTCTCGACATGCAGCGCGATGTCGACCCGAATAAATATTTAAAATGCCCTTTGTCTCGCAGAGACATTTCAGAATAGAATAGAATTGAATTCTTGAGATTTTAAATATTTGTTTGGGAATCTCGGCACGCAGCGCGATGTTGACCCGAACAAATATTTAAAATGCCCCCAGTCTGATGGGGGATTTTGAAATACATTCTCATAATACAGGAGAATTTCAAAATATGAAATGTATATGCTAATAATCATGTATAAAAATGTATAGCATATTAAACATAACATTTTTCTAGGCAATTTCATGCATAGTATTTCTTCAGGTATCGGCCATTGGTCAGCGACATGGGCCTTTGACCATTCAGATCGATGAGTTGATAGGCTCCTCATTGAAATACGAAAGGTCTTTCTTAGTTCGATATGAATTTATCACCGATTTTTCTATGTGGGATGATTGGCCTTCTCTGCAGCAGGACCAATTCTCCTTCTTGAAATGATCGAAGACGCACCATTCGATCAAAAGATTTTGTCATCCTTGCTCGGTAGATCTCTAGGTTATGCTGAGCTTGCAACTTGAGTTTATCGTGTGCATCAAGCTCCTCCATTCTTAGGCGAGCATTTTGTTCTTGAGTAATCTCATTCTGGATGGCAACTCGAAGAGATGGGAGTTCAACTTCTAGTGGCAACACTGCTTCAACTCCAAATACTAGAGAGTAAGGAGTGGCTTTGGTTGGCGTTTTATAGGTTATACGATACGCCCATAACGCTTCTGCCATCTTCGTATGCCACTCTCTTTTGTTTTTGGTAAGGATCTTCTTCAATAATTTCACCAGCGTCTTGTTGAAGACTTTTGCCAGTCCATTTGCTCTGGGATAGTATATAGAGGAATACCGCCAATTTATTTTGTGTCGATCAACGAACTTGTAATCTGCCTCTACTTTTCTTAACATAAGTCAAATCTAATACCTCTACTCTCCTAACCGGGTCATTGGAAGGCCGCCGTTTTATGTGACCAAACCATCTTAGGCGACTTTCTCTAATCTTATCTTCTACTAGAGCTACTCTAACCTTTTCATGTATATGCTCATTTCGTATCCTATCTCTAAGGGTAAAGTCACTCATCCACCTGAGCATCCTCATCTCTGCCACACTTAACTTAATATTATGCTTCTCTTTTAATGGCCAACATTCAGCACCATAAAGCATTGCAGGCCTCACTACCTTGAGAAGATTCCTGCTTACTTTTGGATTTTCTTCTCTCATATGTGATATGGCGTTATGAGTATTGCAACATGCTCATTATTTCTTAATGTAAAGAATTTACATGCAGAAGATGGACTTATACAATGCCAATACCATGATAGTATCTTGGATGGTGAACTTTTTTATTTGTGATTTCTAATAGTGTAAACTAATATTTATTGGCTCTCTAAAATATAGTTCAGAACGACACTTGGGGGCGTTAGTGGAGAATGATAATGCCTATGTTGCAGGAAAGAAATAAACAGGGAAACAGTGCTGTTTTATACAGTGAATGTATTTTGTTGGAACCGTTTGATTATGATATATTTTGGTATTTTTCATTGACAGTTTGTAGCGGTAATTGACATCATTGATAGGTAGTAATAAAATTATCTTGCAATCATACCATTACATGGCATTCTATGCATGTAAGATTTTTCTGAGTTTGGCTGAGTGTCAGTTTCTCTTGCCTTTAATGTATCATTATAATTGCCATTGTATTCATGTTGTGTCAGTACCTATTCACTAGAAAGGTAGATATGAATGGAGCTTAGTATATCTGTCTATAGCATCATATGAAATGGCTTTTATTTTCGACTCCTCTCTGCATAAGATGACAGTGGGACAAGCATTTCTAAAACTTTTGAAAGTTACTTGAAGTTTCATATTGAGGCCTTGAATATTACTTTTGCCATAGATTGATTCATTAAAAAACATCTTAGTTTCAAGTAGTTCTGTCACATATAGCTCGATTGTTTTTAATTCCATCACAATGCTAAAATTATGAATTGACTGACATTTTGGTGACTGGTTTTTAGAGCTTGCCGCAAATTGCTGAAGAAGGGGAAGCTGGCTCTTCTATTAGCTCGGTGCAGCAAGAACTTTTTGACATTCATTCCAGCTTCAACGTGCATATAGATGTAACAGAAGCCAAACCATCAGAAATTCCATTTCTTGGTGCCTCTAGAAACTTTCGTGATAAATCAAATGAACTTGATGGTGGGTTACCAGAAGGAAAGGCTTCTGTAGGAGATATTGGATTACTCAAACAGGCCAATTTGACCCCCAAATCTGTAGCACCACCTCAGGAATCTAAGCTACAAGTTAGTGAAAAGTATGAGACAGAAGATGTAAAATTGGAGGACCTGATAGAACCACATGCCATTAGTTTAGGTTTTGGGAATGATTTAGCCCCAGAGGAAGATAACAAGCCTTCTCTTCCTTTGGCTGGGGTCAATGTCATGAATATCCTATTTGTAGCTGCAGAATGTGGTCCTTGGTCCAAAACAGGTGAGGAAATTTCACAATCATTTTCATTGGCGTCTCATCCAATTTGTGTTTACATATCTGTATCACTGTGCGCTCATCAATTATTCATTTTTATATATCATAGGAGGGCTTGGAGATGTTGCTGGAGCTTTGCCAAAGGCTTTAGCTAGGCGAGGCCATCGGGTGATGGTACTGTGTTTTCCTCAGTTGGGATGAAAATGAGATTATTATGATATTAAGTGCATAAACTGGACCAATTTGATCCATCTGAAACATAAACTAAATGAATATTGTTGGCAACAATTCACATATATTTATGATTTTACATTTTAGGTTGTGGTACCAATGTATGGTGACTATCCTGAACCAGAAAACACAGGAGTGCGCAAAAGGTATAAGGTTGATGGACAGGTAAGAACTTTAATCTGAATGAAGTAGATGCAGATTGCAAGAGGTTATTCCTGCAGCGTAGCAGACTATGGTGTAGTTTATCTGTTGCTGCAAAATGTGTGACACAGGATATTGAAGTATCCTATTACCATGCCTACATTGATGGGGTAGATTTTGTATTTCTTGAGTGTTCGCTGTTTAGGCACTGTCAGCATAACATATATGGTGGAGATAGGCTGGTAAGCTGTTGAACTCTTTGTATATACTGACCTGTATCGAACTTTGCAAGAATGAGCCTTTTCATTGAGATTTATTCTGTTCATCATTATCAGGCTTCTCACTTTCACCAAAACTTTGTTACTTGGGTAGTCATTTGATAACTTTCCACTCTCTTCATGTGCAGGAGATACTGAAACGGATGATTTTGTTTTGTAAAGCAGCTGTAGAGGTAATCTTGCATGTTTTGTTTGTTCAATATATCTAATTTATTTCATGCAAGATGAAAGCTCTGCGCATACTTTCATGATTCTTCTCATTTAATATCTTTATATAGAAATAAAAATTCATGAAATGTTTTTCTTGCCCTTGCGGTCTCAAATCTACTTTATACATAATATCCATAAATCATGCTGAGCTTATTATTTAATTGTAACTTCTCACTTAGACTTTGTTTGGGATAGCTTTTTCATTGCTTTCTAAAGCAGTTTTTTAGTACAAAATGAATCCATGATTTGTCAAATGATGAGTAATCAAATACAAACAAGCAAATATGGAACTTGTGATAAATAAAGAGCCTTAGACTTTGCTCACTTACAAGTAATAATCAGATGAAAATATAATGACATGCTTGCAATTATTAATACAATTTTTTTAATCAATATCAAGAGGTTACATGTTAACTAAGATAGAAGCATCAATGAGCAAACAAAGACTCATTGCATACAACCAGTGATAATTGCATCGTCTATGAGCAAGAGCAATAGGCATATCAATAGTAACACAATCACTAAAATATGCATGAATTGTAGCGAGAAATATATAGTGATATGCTCATAAGCAAAATGGGGAGAAGAGGCGATGAATGCAATGCAACATCCATGAATAAAGATGATTGATACACCTGCATATGACTAGTGTCTCCTAATTGTAATCACCAATGATTCAACTTCAAGGGACACATCAATTCTCCTAGTTTCTCTAGAAGTGATAATGTTGGATGTATCGCGGATATGACAATTATCCTACCAACACATCTAAGGAAACCATAACAACACCTTGCAATGAACATCAAGATGCAGATGTATATACAATACGTCTTATGTAGTCAAAGGCTATCTACAGTACATGTATGCGAGGCACCAACGAGTTGTTACAACACTCTCGTATTCAACAAATCATACAATGACAGTCGAATATACCGACCCTCATGCAGGCAAAGACAACATGTCCGCAACATATCCAAAGTACCTATCAGTCGTTGTAGCAAAGACACTATAAAACTTTCACAACCAACGATTATCTAACATCAGTTGAATACATCGGCTCCCTACAAGCAAGAGTAGATGATGCGTAGCAAAGTGCAAATATCTACGGTGTTGTAGGATACCTGTCATAAGCACTACATGCTATATGCAAGCAAACACTGGATAATATGCAGCAGATAAAAGCTCCTACGGGCCGCTATAAAAGACCTGTTGTGTAAAACCCTTAAAAAGCTGATTTTTTTTAGTGCAGTTCGTCTGTACGAACTGGATTTAGTACTGGACGAACTGAAGAAATTTGTGAAGAAATCTGTCATTTTCGTCTGTACGAACCTGGAGCGTCGGGACGATCCGTCTGGACGAAATTTGTCCAGAGAGCAAGTCGCCCGGGACGAATTTTAATTTCGTCTGTACGAAATTTGTCCAGAGAACACATCGTACCAGGACGAATTTTGGATCGTCCGGGACGATCAGTGTTAATAAATATCGGATTCGAGATATTTTGGATCATTTGAAGAGAGAAAGAGAAGGCAGGAGAGAGAAAGAGAAGGAAAAGCTTGGTTTTGGAGCCCGCGGAGCGCTTTTCGTCCGACGGCGTAGTTGGAAGATTTGTTTGTCTCGCTGTAAGGACTCCGAATCCTATTTCTGTTTTCAGATATATTGATTTTCGATCGAGTTGTGCACTGTTTTGTGTTTTCGTAGTCGAATTTTGGACCCGTTTTTATATTGAGACAACTTTCACCGCATAACTTTTAGAATGTTATAGATATGAATATTGTATACGATTTGAGTATTTTCTACGATGATTTTACCGGTCGGAATTGGTTCTACGCGATTTTAATTGAATAGAAAAATATCAAGATGTTATTTGATATGGATTCAGTAGAACAATAGCCTTATATTGATGTTGTGAACGTTCTATGTGAATTTAGAAATTTGTGCTTTTTGCAGGATTTTTGTGTAAATTTGATAGACTGCCGTTACTCTGCCGAATTTTCGTAGGATTTCTGATTTGTCTGAGATTGATAGATTGAATAGATATGAATGTGAATATTGATATGATTGCTTTAATATTAATTATTGAATTGATTAATGAATTGGATATTGATTGACTATTGAATACTGGAACACAAGTGGAACCTGGTTGAACGTTGGTTGGAGATTGATTGACCTGTACAGGATGGTGGGCCGACGGGCTTTCCTTTAAATATGGATTCTACAACAACAATATAGATGGGAGTCATAAGGGGTTTATAGATATGCCGACGGGCGGCCGACGGGCAATAGAGTGACGACTCTTTTTATAGAAACCAACGTATGGATATCTACAACAGCAATATGGATTCTACAACAGCAACATAGCCAGTTGATTGTACTTGTCCAGTATATAGTATTGAGTTGCATGTTTACTGTATTGATTTATGGATTCATTGTTTTATAGATTCCTGCTTTATCGACTTTGATTGGATTTACTAGATCGTACGATTTCATTGATTTCACTGATTGATTGCTGTGCATCGACATTGAGCATTGATATAGAAATGGATGGATATAGATATTGCATTGATAGCATGGACATGAATAGTATAGAATCATTGACACTGTTGCCTATAGATTCATTGATTTCTGCTTATAGATTCATTGTTACTACTGCCTATGGATTTATTGATCTTGCATATAGATTCACTGTTGTTACTGTTTCTGCACCGTATGGACTGCTGCATGGATTCATTGTTAGAATAGATTGAGATTTATCGTACTGTTATCATCGTTTGATTTCATTGAATAAATAGTATTGATTAGACCGCATTGATTTGATTTGATAGCGATTGATTTGATTGATTGATTGATTTCCTATTGTGTACGGATTTCTTCGAGATTGACATGGATTTATTGAGTTGATTTATCGATTCGCCTGCCGCTGCATTGACTGGCTTTATTGACTATTGATTTCCGTATTGCATAGATTCATTGACCATTGATTGATATGGAGTTGATTGACTGACATGCATATTGATAGCATTGCCGTCCTTTGATCTCAGTTATAGGTATTAGGTGACCTGCTGGGCTTTGTAAAGCTCATTATATGTGGTTGACATTTTCAGGTCCGAGCAAGGCAGCAGGATTGGAGATTGATCAAGACTGTCAGACGAATCCTTTCACTATGGATGCCTGGGATTCACAATTGGTATCAGAGCAAGTGTAGTGAAAGGATTTGATTGATAGTTTGGTAGAATGGATTGTTTCAAGTGCATCATTTTGCATACATAGTGAATGACATGTGATTGAATGCATTGAATGACTGTATGGATTTCAACGAGTTTTGATTTTGATTCGATTCGATTCGATTTGAGTTTTGATTGGACGGATTTGCTTTGTATCGATTTTGCATTCGATCCCTTAAGTGAAATGTCGAGGACGACATTTTTCTTAAGGTGGGTAGATTGTAAAACCCTTAAAAAGCTGATTTTTTTTAGTGCAGTTCGTCTGTACGAACTGGATTTAGTACTGGACGAACTGAAGAAATTTGTGAAGAAATCTGTCATTTTCGTCTGTACGAACCTGGAGCGTCGGGACGATCCGTCTGGACGAAATTTGTCCAGAGAGCAAGTCGCCCGGGACGAATTTTAATTTCGTCTGTACGAAATTTGTCCAGAGAACACATCGTACCAGGACGAATTTTGGATCGTCCGCGACGATCAGTGTTAATAAATATCGGATTCGAGATATTTTGGATCATTTGAAGAGAGAGAAAGAGAAGGCAGGAGAGAGAAAGAGAAGGAAGAGAAGGAAAAGCTTGGTTTTGGAGCCCGCGGAGCGCTTTTCGTCCGACGGCGTAGTTGAGATTTGTTTGTCTCGCTGTAAGGACTCCGAATCCTATTTATGTTTTCAGATATATTGATTTTCGATCGAGTTGTGCACTGTTTTGTGTTTTCGTAGTCGAATTTTGGACCCGGTTTTATATTGAGACAACTTTCACCGCACAACTTTTAGAATGTTATAGATATGAATATTGTACACGATTTGAGTATTTTCTACGATGATTTTACCGGTCGGAATTGGTTCTACGCGATTTTAATTGAATAGAAAAATATCAGGATGTTATTTGATATGGATTCAGTAGAATAATAGCCTTATATTGATGTTGTGAGCGTTCTGTGTGAATTTAGAAATTTGTGCTTTTTGCAGGATTTTTGTGTAAATTTGATAGACTGCCGTTACTCTGCCGAATTTTCGTAGGATTTCTGATTTGTCTGAGATTGATAGATTGAATAGATATGAATGTGAATATTGATATGATTGCTTTAATATTAATTATTGAATTGATTATTGAATTGGATATTGATTGACTATTGAATACTGGAACACAAGTGGAACCTGGTTGAACGTTGGTTGGAGATTGATTGACCTGTACAGGATGGTGGGCCGACGGGCTTTCCTTTAAATATGGATTCTACAACAGCAATATAGATGAGAGTCATAAGGGGTTTATAGATATGCCGACGGGCGGCCGACGGGCAATAGAGTGACGACTCTTTTTATAGAAACCAACGTATGGATATCTACAACAGCAATATGGATTCTACAACAGCAACATAGCCAGTTGATTGTACTTGTCCAGTATATAGTATTGAATTGCATGTTTACTGTATTGATTTATGGATTTATTGTTTTATAGATTCCTGCTTTATCGACTTTGATTGGATTTACTAGATCGTACGATTTCATTGATTTCACTGATTGATTGTTGTGCATCGACATTGAGCATTGATATAGAAATGGATGGATATAGATATTGCATTGATAGCATGGACATGAATAGTATAGAATCATTGACACTGTTGCCTATAGATTCATTGATTTCTGCTTATAGATTTATTGTTACTACTGCCTATGGATTTATTAACCTTGCATATAGATTCACTGTTGTTACTGTTTCTGCACCGTATGGACTGCTGCATGGATTCATTGTTAGAATATATTGAGATTTATCGTACTGTTATTCTCGTTTGATTTCATTGAATAAATAGTATTGATTAGACTGCATTGATTTGATTTGATAGCGATTGATTTGATGGATTGATTGATTTCCTATTGTGTACGGATTTCTTCGAGATTGACATGGATTTATTGAGTTGATTTATCGATTCGCCTGCCGCTGCATTGACTGGCTTTATTGACTATTGATTTCCATATTGCATAGATTCATTGACCATTGATTGATATGGAGTTGATTGACTGACATGCATATTGATAGCATCGCCGTGCTTTGATCTCAGTTATAGGTATTAGGTGACCTGCTGGGCTTTGTAAAGCTCATTATATGTGGTTGACATTTTTCAGGTCCGAGCAAGGCAGCAGGATTGGAGATTGATCAAGACTGTCAGACGAATCCTTTCACTATGGATGCCTGGGGCGTCACATGTTGTGTACTCAACACGTCACCGGTAGGCAAATATAGAAGGGCAATGACAAACACAACATATAAGAACCTCTACAAGCTACCTTAGAAAATACGTCAAATAACAAAAAATGCCCCCACACATACACTACAATATGTATACACACAAACACAAAGAAATGCATATGCAATCATACACCCGCATGAGTCTTGACGAGCGTGTTATGGGTACACACGTGACATCTAGAGATGCCGTGCGGTTCAAATAATGAAGCTAAGCTTGAGCTCGATCCTTCTATGCAAGTAGATAGGAGTCGACATGATTTGAGCTATTGAACAAATATACGGTCAAGGTGTCAATCGAGATATCTATTTTAAATATGTTTATATTAGGCCTTCAATGTATGTCAACTAATGTGGATTCAAATTTATCCCCTTAGATAAATACTCCCCTCATGTCTACAAGGTACCCTTGGACGAAGCAACCCATAGTTTCCGACAAGGATTCTTCTATCAGGCTGGGTCGACTATCTCCTTTGACTAAGTAGACAAGGAATCATGAAGGTTTTGGACGACGAAATCATGGGATCTTGATCAGGTCCATCATCCATTCCCCCACCATCCACTTTAAGTGTAAAGATGGTGAAATTTTTAATTTTAAATATCAAACTTCCAAACACCTAAACTCGTGTTGCTACTATATGCCAGATATACATATCTTTACATATTTGATTGACAAATAGCCTTAATCGAAAGTTCTCTCTCGTTATCGGTTGGGGTAATTAACTTTAAGGGCTTGCACCTATAGGAAATCAGAACTCAGATCATAAAGTCCTCGCAAAATGAGGAAAAAATCTTTAGGTGTGTCTTATCTACAGTCCCAATTTGCCTTCTGAAAATTTTCCTCGAAACTTAATCCGTTAAAACTCTCCCAAAAGAGAGGGGAGGCTGGGGCATGAATCTTCGAAGCCCACAATCCTCATCTATCTCAATTGGAAGCTGAGTAATATCTCTTTTTAAAAGAACCATCATTTAGCTGATTTATACTCTTACGTTAGTAAACTCTTGGCTAGTTGGAGGTTCAATAGTTAGCATCTCCCTTAAGATCCTCTGAGAAAAAAAATTGACATTAATTAAACTTGCACAATTTATTAAGCTAGTTTTTTCTATTTTTTATTTTTTTTATTTTTACCATCTCTTCTGATTTCAACTTCAATTAGAGAGAGAGAAAGCAATAATTGTTTGGAACATCTTTTTTAATATTCGCAAGAGAGAAACAGTGTTGATCAACTAAAAGACTTTGAAGAGGCAGCGAGCTCTGGATCTTGCTTTTTGACTTCATCTCTTTTGTTTTCACCCACTTTTTTTTTCTTCTTAGAAGTTCTATCTTTCATTCATTTGCCAAATAGGCTTGAAATGATATCATCTTCGAAAATGTTTATTTTATCCTTAGTAACTTCTATCTTTTACAAGGATAGGTGATCGCAGGGTGAAAAGAAAGTAAGCGATGTAGAAGAAGCATTTGAATGACAAATGATATCTCATATTTATAAGCTAAGTACTGATGATATGGACGAAAGGTCAATATCAGTAGTAAACATCAAATTGATTGACCAAGATTCAACATTAAAATAAACTTTTATGAAGGTTTTATATATATATATATATATATATATATATATATATATATATATATATATATATATATATATATATATATATATATATTCTTCTTTTTTAGTAAATTTTCAAAAAATATTTTCGAATCAGGGAACTAAATACACATCCAAATAGAAAAGAGGGTTCAAGTCAAGTCAGCTAGTTAAAGCTAAATCAAGCAGGTTGAAGCCATGTTAATTCATTATATTTGGTCTCAGCCCAAAAGAGACTTGCTAGTCTATAAGAGAATTTTCCTCGAGAAAGCGAATATGATCTAATAACTCTTCTTAGTTAAAAGAGTGTTGACCAATTAGTTAGCCCGAGCAACTACTAGTTATGAAGTCATCCGTCGCGACTACTCAAGGAAAGATGACTTTCCAAGACACCATTGATCGGCTAGTCGACTATTTTACTATCAATACACGCTAAGCCAGCAACATCAAAGGAACTCGTCGGAAAACTTCATCAAGTTAGAGATTTTGATCAAAATATACAACTATTATATATATTTTTTTTTCTTATTTTTTATATAGTCATATCTATAGCTTATTTTATAATGCTCAAATCCCAACTCAAATCTATAAATATGGGATCAAGAGGTGAGCTTAGGTTGTAAAATTTTATGCAATTTTCCTTTAAGATGTTATATCCTGTACTCAAGTTTATTTTATATAAATCTCATAGCTTTTTTTTTTCTTAAGTATTCTTCTTTCTTTCTCCATTTCTATATAATCTTTTTCACTCAATATTCTTAATATATTTGTGTGTGATTCATGGACATTTATGGATTCAAGAATAACGATATGGAAAAGAAAGTTATGAAAAAATTATCTCTAATACACGCTAAAGTTGCATCCTTCCATATGTCCAATGTTTCAATGTTACATATCAAGACAGGATTATGGTTCTAAGAATCAGTAGAAGTTATATTTCTATGTGCTTTAGAGCTTCAGAAAGTGTTTTAATTAAGTTTTCTTGAACTTGATCTTATATGCTGCTTAAGATGGATAATTTTCATGTTTTTTAGGTTCCCTGGCATGTTCCATGTGGAGGTGTCTGTTATGGAGATGGAAATCTAGTTTTTATTGCTAATGATTGGCACACCGCACTATTACCCGTTTATCTGAAAGCCTATTACCGTGACCATGGAGTGATGAAGTATGCTCGATCTGTTTTGGTCGTACACAACATAGCTCATCAGGTTTGTGTTCTCTATGTTTTAGAGTTTTTGTGTGATCCAACATATGTCTATTTGTTATTTAAAAAAAACAAAAATATTTTTAAAAATAGAAGTGAAAACAAAAAACAATAACAAAAAAAAAAAAGGTCCTAAATAGGTCATTCGTATTTTGTTGGATTTACTAATTTCGATTCAATTTATTACCCCCTTTCAGTTCCTTCAAACCAACGAAGCCCAAATGTTTTTCTTAACTTTTAGATGACTTTAGCCATGTTTGATAATGACTCATCTTCCTTACAGGTTCATAGGAATAATGTCATATTGTCTGAAGCCTTTAACATTCCATGCATATATGGCAATAACTGAGTTTTATCCTCCAAGATCTTAATAGGCATTATTTTCAGAGTTTCTAACAGTAAATTATGTAATCAGGGTCGTGGTCCTGTGGAAAACTTTTTCCATGTGGATCTTCCAGAACAGTACCTGGACCTTTTCAAGCTCTATGATCCAGTTGGTGGTGATCACTTCAACATATTTGCAGCTGGCCTGAAAACCGCTGACCGGGTGGTTACCGTCAGCCATGGCTATGCATGGGAGCTGAAGACCTCTGAAGGTGGCTGGGGCCTCCATGAGATCATCAACCACAATGACTGGAAATTTCGAGGTATCGTGAATGGGATCGACACCAATGATTGGAACCCGAAGTTCGACGTTTACCTCCAATCCGATGGTTACACCAACTACTCCCTCAAAACACTTAAAACCGGCAAACCCAAATGCAAGGCTGCCTTGCAGAAAGAATTAAGTCTACCCCTCCGCCCCAAGGTTCCAGTCATTGCTTTCATTGGGAGATTGGATCATCAGAAAGGAGTGGACCTCATAGGAGATGCTATGCCATGGATTGCTAGTCAAGATGTGCAGTTAATCATGCTAGGATCCGGAAGACCAGACCTTGAAGACATGTTGAGAAGGTTTCAGGAACAGTACCATGACAAGGTGAGAGGATGGGTTGGTTTCTCTGTGAAAATGGCGCACCGAATCACCGCAGGGGCTGACATTCTACTCATGCCATCGAGATTCGAGCCTTGTGGACTGAACCAGCTCTATGCGATGACCTATGGAACTGTTCCAGTGGTGCATGCCGTGGGAGGATTGAGGGATACTGTCACTCAGTATGATCCTTTTAAGGAAACTGGGCATGGATGGACCTTCGATAGAGCTGAGGCTGGGAAGCTCACAAATGCACTGGGTAATTGTTTGAATACTTACTGGAACTATGAAAGTAGCTGGGAGGGTCTTCAGATGCGAGGAATGACGCAGGATCTCAGTTGGGACAATGCTGCTAAGATTTATGAGGAAGTTCTTGTGGCTGCCAAGTATCAATGGTGAGTTTCAGACAGTTCTTCCTTGAGCTGATGAACAGAGATGCAGTATTTTTTGTATGTTATTGCAGCTTTTCTGAGAGCAGTTTCTTGTTCCATTAGATATTAGATAGAGCAGGAATTTATGCTGTATATTGTATGATAAGTTGTATTAAGTTCAGTGATCCTGCTGGCTTCCTGCTAAAACGTCTTCTTACAACTTCTTTGTGTTTTTTATTATTTGGTATGAAGGGATAACCAATAAATTGAAGAGCGAACCAATGGAATAGTGTTAGTGATTTATTTTTATTTTTAATGTTAACAAGTTTTAAGTAGGATTCATAAAGGAATAACAAGTAAATATTATTTTCTATTTGCTTAATTGCTTCAAATTAATTCAATTTAAATTTGTTTAATACTCTTAATTTGAGTTAGTATAAAAAATGAAAACATCTTGATTGCAATTTTATTTTGAGTTAGTCGGAGCAGCTGCATCCAACAACTACCAAACCCAATAACAGCTCTTTCATTCACTCTCCACCCCTTCTATACACTGAATCCAGCACCAAACTCCACTTATAAAATCCAAATAGCAGCCTTTTCTATTTCTTCTTCCCAAATCCAAACAGCCTTCGCGCAACATTCCAATAGCCTTTAATAGAGAGAAATTCTCTCTTTATTATTATTATTATTTACTCCTAAAAAATAGAAAATAATTATTAAAAAAAAGGATAGAGTTTAAAAAAAAGATTTTTTTTTTGTGCATTTTTGTCATCGCTGTCATCACATCAAAATCTCCAAAGTCAACATTCTTTGAAAAGGTATAAATGTCTTCAAATTCTCAAAATCCTCAAACCTCACTTTCAGCACTCGCGGCGCACAAGAAAATCATATATACACGATTTTCTTTAGCATGGTGGGACGGAAATCCAGTGCGAAGCTTGTGTCGAGGCAGGTAAGACATATACACGCTTTTCTTTAGCGTGGCGGGGACGACTTTAAGTACCCGTGTATGTGTCATCATGCATGCGGGAAAAGAATTGTGTACTTCAACTATGCACCCTCAAAGACCCCATAGTCTGTATATGGATGATAAAAAATAGCATGCAGTTAATGTTGTGATATCCCTACAATCAATGTCAGTTCACTTGTAGACAAATACAATCATTCCCTGTGTGTGACGATGACTGATGGATTTATTTGTGAATAACAAAAGTGGATATGCCATAAGTATGATGGGTCCCCTGTGGATATAAGCGCGCACACTATCTACAAGCAAAGACCAAGAACCTACAACGAACATGAACCCTCATGGGTGTAGGCAGGAGACATGTAGTGAACAGGATAATTGGCTTACAAGCATGAGTGTGATTTTATGACACACACAACAGTTCATTCACAAGCCGCTACAAGGAGTCTACAAGTGTGTATACAAGATTTGCAAGTGAATTCAATAACATGCCAACCAACAAATGTGGGGAGATCAGTGATGAATGTAGCCCACCTAACAGCTCACATTAACTTGCAATGAATGCTACGACATCTTTCCATTCAAAGCTGGCTAGCTTGTAGATGCATGTGGCAGCCTCCTATGAACGTGAAGCTAGTATGCAATGAATGCAGCAACTTTCCATTCAACATAAATAAAAAAACTAGTGGCGAATGAAGCTCACATGGCAATCAACATTAACTTGTAGATGAACATACACATCTGCTTGGAATAACACTAATAGCTGCTCTACAAACAAACTCAAGAAGATCGTAACAAAAGAATTAACACATTCACAAGCAAGTCATGAGAGTCATGCACCATATAAGATGACTTTATGATCAACATCAATCAAGCATCTACCAGATGCAAAAGTCCCTTACAAGCAGAAAATTTTGATATGCAATGAGAGAATCAAGAATCCATCACATGAACGATGTGTTATCTCGAGCAAATACAGAGGATATTGTAGTAAATATAAATAGCTATAACATGTTGTAGGAGATTCATCATTCATACGGTAGCTTACTTACAAGTCAAAGCAATAGGGTTATGACGAAGCATATGAGCGGGTAGTAGCTATAATGGTTACACGTACAGATGATGCTAGAGGTTTGCATTCGACATAGCTTATCTCCAGATAACAACAGAAGGCTCGTAATGCTTACAAGAAATGATATTAATGTACACTAGCCAGAATATTACTCTATAAAAGAATAAAAGAAAATACAAAACCAAAATTTAAAGAAAACCTGAATATCACTAACAATCTCACTCAAACTGATCCTAACTCGTTCCCTGACCTGGAATCACTAAAAGAATCTATCATATTTATTCATATGCATCATCTATTTATGTATTATCAATGTATCAAGTACTCTAAATGATATTAATGTATTTGTCAATGTCATCAGTGCTATCAATATATACATGTATCAATGTATGATTTAGCAAGACACGATATTCAACTTTAATTTGTTATTTTCAACATATTTTACCCCAACTGATTTCTAGTTGGTCATCAGTCATATTAATTACAACTTATCAAATTAATTAATTATCACATTCAATTAATCAATTATCATTATAGGTGACTTTATTGAATCAATAAAGAGTCATCACTCTCTACTCGTCAGCATAATCGGTCATCTGTTACAGGCTACAACTGGGATAACATCACAATCATCTTTAAAAAAAAATCCGTCGGCCCACCCTCCTGTACAGGATATTATGTTTTAACAGTCAACTCATTTTATAGTATTAACAACTAGCATTTCTTTTTTATGTAAATGCCACAATTAAAATACATTAGGAAATAATCAATTTTGTTCATTATAAAAAATATATATAATAATTAATATAATTAAAAATTAAAATGAGATTTGAGTTATAATAAATAGAATAAATCTCTGAACAAAATTGATGGATGAAAAAACACCGAACAACATTCTTTCGCTTCTTCAACGAGCCACGACGCTGAAATTTAAATTTTTAAATCATTACCTCTGTCAAAGTCCTGCACGAACGGTGGCTCATCCGCGCCAATTCGTCCTGTCGCTGGCTTGCGTAATCCTTGCTCAAGTCACAGGAATCATTACCACTTTCGTCATTAAAACACAAACGAAAGGAAGACTTTGGGTTTTTCTCCTCCTTTGACACACAATAAGCCACTCAATCCCGCTTCTTCTTCCTCCAAACCTCGCCAAACCGATCGCACAAGCCCTGTCGATCCTTCTGATTTCCTCCATCCTCAAGCTCCGAACTAGGCCCGACGTCCTACCTCACGCGCACCATCTCTTCCATTCTCAAACCCTAAGCCTCCATACCTCGACCTCTTCTCCCCTTCATCTCCCAGCCGAAACAACTAAGATCACCTATGCCTCATCCATGCTCAACCCAGTCTGAATCCAACTATCCAACCGCAGTTCCTCCGAACTCTTCTAGCCGCCTTACCCTCTTCTTTCCTCCTCCACTCTATTGTGACGATTGACATCCGCATCCTCTCCTACATTCGACTCCACGTAGCCGACCTCAAAGCCTTACCGCCAGCCCTTCCTCACACGAGAAGTCACTCGTCAAAAGCTGTCTTTTCAAAAGCGAAGGTAAAGTGCACGTAAAACACAGTCAAAACGCAGTAAAAAAGCACAATTATAGTACAATCATAGCGCAGCACACGTGTTGAATTTTAATTGAATATTTAAACCTATACCTAAGTTCGGTGTCCGGACCTAATAATTTTCCCGCATCAAAAGGCTTCACACTGGACGGATTTTTCCACTCCCGAGCCCCTCTCTATCATGAAATCCATCATGTCTTGATCAGAAGTTCACGATCTCTCCCTCTCTTCTATAACAACACCTCCTAATTTCCTCCAGCCTTAGCCATTAACCCATCTAACTCAACACCTAAAGCCCATTGGCCCATATACCACTCAACAAACCACCAAGTTCCTCTCAATAAATCTCAAACAGGCAAAGCCCATTCTATTTCAAACCCAAGTTTCAGCCCAGTCCAAAACCCTAAATAGCGAGTTTTTTTAGCTTTTACATTAGCTAATGTTGCTTATATATATATATATATATATATATATATATATATATATATATATATATATATATATATATATATATATATATATATATATATATATATATATATATATATATATATATATATATATATGAATTATAAGTAAATATTATCATTATTATATTATATATATGAATAACAATATTAATGGACATCAGCGTCCGATTACATATGATGACTTTTTTTAATGAATAAGTACATTATTATTATTATTACTATAATTTTAAAATATAAGAGAAATGAGAGGAAAATCTCATTTTGTCCTCGATTTGCGTGTCATCACGTTTTGCGAATTTTGTTGGGCAAATTTATAGTCGTCCTCGGGTATTGTCGATATTCTGAATGCAACGACAAAGTCAATTTTTCAATCGGACGTCATTTGGGCAGCACCGCAAGTCATTTTCGGGTGTTGTTCGCCGATTTTGGTTGGTTTCGTCCGAATTGATTGAAAGGTGGTCTCATTTAGAAAAATTCGACGCTCTTATCGCAACGGCGTATTACGTTTTGCAATCAGAGGTCGTTTTGCCCTTCATGTGATGCATCTAGCCTGCTGACCATCTCTCAAGTTGTCAAACTTTCCTCGTTTTGCGCATCTTTAGTGTTGAGGTCAACATTTACTGAATACTGTAAAGAAGAGGGTATTAAACAAATTAAATAAAGGGGCATGTAGAATTATGTGGATTATGAGGGCATGTTTTTATATTGTGCCCATATTATTTTGACTCAGAACGATTAACAAGCAATGTTGAAAACCTTAAATTCATCCATATTAATACAAGTTGGAATTGGTAATCTTCGAACACAAAGTTCAAACTTTTGCAATATATTTCTATAGCTACAATACTTGAGATGAATTGGACGATTTTCTTTCTCGTTTTTCTGAAGGGTTACGTCCCTTGAGGTTATTTTACTTGCCTTTTTTTTGTATTTTGAGTGTGTAGACAATAAAAATTATGCATATGAGAAGAGAAGCAAAGAGAGAGCGAGAGAGAAGAGAGATTTGTACTTATTTCTCTCAATTATTATAGTTGATTTCATGGTGTGATATGACTCTGTTGTTTTTTCCTTATTTTGAATTTTTCACGTTAAATTCTAATGTTCTTTACTTTTCCACTTCTTTTACTTACTTGCTTGTTTCGTGATTATATGGTGTTTACTCAATTATACAATTATTTTGTTGACATACCTACCCTGTCCATGCCTAGAGGTATCGGCAAATCAACCATCATTTATTTCTCAAAAATATTATGAGATAATAACAAAAAAGTAATATAAGTAAAATAAATTTTCCTTTTTCCATATATCAAATATTATGTTGTTCTTTATTGTTCTGTTATTAGGCCATTCAGATGCTCAAAGTTATATGAAGTGTTTAACACAGAGCTGTTTCCATATTTTCTCAGCTTGCAAAGCTTTCCAAAACTATGAGTATATTATACATACACAAAATTATCATACATAAATAGTTGGGGTGTCAATACGGGTCAGCGGGTCGGGTTCGGGTCGAACCCGGAGCTGACTCGGCACTGTTCGGGTCAACCCGAACCCGACCCGACACTAATGACCCGAAGTTGATCTACAATTGCTAATTTTCGGGTCAAAATCGGGTCAATCTCGGGTTTTCAGGTCAAATATGAGTTTTTGTGTCATTTTTGGGTCAATTTCGAATTGCTGGGTCAACCCGAACCAGACCCGATTTTTAAAACGGGTTGATTTGTTCAACCCGAACCCGAATTTTTTCAGATCGGATTCGGATCGTGTCAAAAATTGACACCCCTTGCTCCTAATAAATAGCTTCAAACAAATAATTTTTCTAACGACGCAGATAACAAGATCCGACCGTTTAAAAATTAAATATAAAAATGATGCCAATTTACGGGGCATTGATGCCATTTGGTGGTCCACCGTGGCTTTTCGTCAATCATAGAATACATGCGCCATTTATGCTTAGTTTTGGAAAAGCTTTCTTGCTGCTTTTCTTTTTCTGGCAATCATAATTTCTGTTTGTTATTGTTTTATTTTTTTTTAAATAAATTTATATTAAAAATTTATTTTCTACAATAATTTTATAAAATTTTATTCTCTACAACAGTTTTACAAAGCTACAAAAAGTTATCTCAAACAATGCCGATGATAGCTTTAGCCAATATTTTTTTGTTATTTTTAAGAAATTTTTTACTAAAAAAGATGTTTTTGAAAACAGACTCAAATTTTATTTGGAATAATTTTTTTATTGCTTTTTAAAATAATTTTTTGTAAAAAAAATATTGAATTAAAAGTTTTTTGCATAAAGTAGGCACGAACATTTGAGATTAAGAGCTACTTAAGGTTGAAACATATTATATTATAAGAAATACTTTAATGGTTCTATAGTTTTTTTTAATGTCAGTTTTCAACTTTGTTATCAGTTAACTAATTTTTTATAAAGGTAATCATAAAACTGCAGCGAAAAAAAAAAAATTTTTTTTTATAAATTATTATAAAAAAATAACTTTTTAGTAAAAAAAATATTAAAATAATGACTAAATAAACATTATTATCACAGTCTAAAAAATAAACCAGCAATAAAATTATAAAACTATCCAAAACAAACTGATATCTTAATCTTGATGATCTCTTATTTCGCTTTACAGTTTTAGTTTTGTAATTGGCATCTATTATTTAGCATTTTCTAGTTTCATTCAGTTTTATTCTCATTGGCAGGAAAAATGCTAATGTAAGATAGAAACAAATGGGTTTTTTCTTGTACTCTTTAAGTTCTATTTTCTGCAACTTGTGTTCTTCCTTTCCCACTTCATAGAATCAAAGCAGTTGATTCTCACTTTCTTTCACAATAATTGGTATTAGAGCCAATCAAAGAAGGAGATCATGTCTATGTAGAAATTTGATATAGACAAATTTACAGATGAAAATGACTTCAGCTTATGGAGGATAAAGATAAAGGCGCTATTGGTGCATCAAGGAATCTAAGATGCTGTCTCAGCCAAAGGTCTTGGACCAATAGTAGACAGGGTGAAAGCAAGAGAAATGCAGCTAAAAGGCTATATATGCCATCCTTTCTATCACTGTGAGACAAAGCATTTAGGGAGGTTGCAGAGGAAGAATCCGTCATTGAGGTTTGGCAAAAACTTGAATCATTGTACTTGAAGAGAACTTTAACAAACTTATTATTCTTGAAGAAACAATTATACTCTTCAAATAAAGATTCATAAGAATCATACGGATGAGTTTAACAAGATTATTCTTGATCTCAAAAATGTTGATGTAACAATTGATGTGGAAAATCAGAGCATCATCTTACTTAGTTCACTGCCAAGGACTTACGAGCACATCGTGGATACAATGTTGCATGGAAAGTAAACCTTGACAATGAAAGAGAAGAAGTTTGTTTTGATGTCAAAGGAAGTTAAAAAAAAAGTCTGAAAAGGAGGACAAGAGACAGAGCTAAGTACAAATAAAGTAAAGCCAAGACAATAAGAATATATAAAGATCCAAGTCTAGAGTTTCCAAAAAAGTTTACATTATCATAAAGAAGACCATTTCAAACTCGACTGCCTGTATAGGCAGAAATGGCAAGCTGGAAGGCTCAACAAAAGACGCTAAAGCGAGTGTAGTTACTAATTCTTATGGATATGAATCATCAAAAGTTCTTGTTGCATCAGCAAAGCACACGAATAAGAAGTGGATTATAGATTTAGGATGCTCTTTTCACAAGATGCCAAACAAAAAATGGTATTAAGAAATCAAGATGAAAGACGGTGGATCAGTATTGCTGGGAGATAACAAATATTGTAAAGTTTTGGATGAAGGAACTTTTGTTATACATATGTATGATGATTGAATCATAACTCTCTAAGGAGTCATGTATGTACATGAACTGAAAATAAATTTAAATTCAGTAAAAATTTTAGATGATTGCGGTTGCAATGTTAAGATTGAAAAATGATAAATTAAAATTGTAAAAGGAGCAGTGATAGTCAAGAAGGGATAACTTGTCAATAATCTATGTTATGAAAGGCCTAACAACAGGAAATGCATTACTAAATATAACATCATCAACACCTAATACAAAAAAGATATGATATTTAAGATTGGGACACATAAGTGAATGGGGGCTGACTAAGCTGAGCAAATAGGGAGTGTTGTGTTGAGATAAAATGCAAAAGCTAGAAATCTATAAAGGAGGTGATAAGACCTGAAATTTGCATTTGCATTAATAAAAAAGTAAAGATAAATACAAGTAAAAAGTCAACTGTAAAGTCATATCCTATCACTATCCACCCTCAATTGAAGGATGTGATAAGGAAAGAGCACCAAAGTGAAGTTTGCAATTGTCATACATAGCGATGAAGGGATTTTGGATTATGTTCATAGTAACTTATGGGGGCCTTAAAAAATAGCAACTGTGGGAGGAAACAAGTATTTCATATCATTTATTGATGATTATTCAAGGTGTGTGAGGTGTATTGTCACAAAAGTAAGGACCAAGTCTTTGATGTTGTTGACCTCCACATCACCTCCCAAAATCCTTCTCAAATACCGCTCAAATCTTATCCCACCATTTGCTACATAATCCCATCCTGTAGTCTTGCAAATGACACTAAATGTAGTCACCCATTTCTGTTGCAAATCTATTTTTTTCATGGCTTATATTTTGATGATTGACAAACACTACTTCTCTTGGACTACTTGTTGCTTCTAACTTTTCAGGAATCGAAGATCGGACGATCAAGAAGAAGCCAAGTTCAGGATTGCGTAGGATTAGGGTTGAGTCAGTCTGTAATTTTATTTTTCACCTTTTGAGTCTACTTGTAATGACCAAAAAGACTGATACTAAGTAACCCTTCACACACACACTTGAGAGACTTAGAATTTCTGTTTTTACCCACATCAGCCAGGCCAGTTTTCATATCTTCCTGGACGATCGGCTTAAAACAGAAAGTCTAATTAAGGATTCTTAATTAAGGCAGCCGACATTAACCTATCGGCCTGGACGTACGTGTATCGGCCAGGACGATAAGCTCAAAATAGAAAGAGATAGCCGCCTTAGATAGTTTAGGAATACTGTATTTTAAATTATCGGCCAGGACGATTCCCGGATCGGCCTTGATGAAATTACTAAATTATGCCTTAATTGATCAGGAAATCAAGGGAGTAATTAAGGATGATTGATACGATCCGATCGGCCAGGACGATCGTGAGATCGTCCTGGACGAGCAAGCCAAATTTCAATCGGCCAGGACTGTTCCCAGGGCTGTGCTCAGGACGATTTACCTCTGATTTGAACTAATCGGCCAGGACGATCGTGAGATCGGCTTGGATGATCAAGTCAAATTTCGATCGTCCAGGACTGTTTCCAGGGCTGTGCTCTGGCCGATCTTCCTTGATTTGTACTAATCGGCTAGGCCGATGCTCATATCGGACTGGACGATAAAGTCGGCTACTTGCAATTAATGAGCTCCTCTTTAGCTCTTCTATTTAAAGAGCTCTTGTTCAACGTTTTAAAGTGACCTTTTGGCTGCTGCCTTGACCTGAGAAGACCTTGAGGAGAGAAAGAGAGAGAGGGAGAGAGAGAGGATCTTATGAGGGGGAGCTTGTGAGGGGATTCACAAGGGTTGCTCAAGGATCGCTCTGCTTGTCTTTCGTCTGAAGTTTCTCATCCGTGGAAGGGTCGGTAGAGGTAAGGAGTTTGCTTTTGGTTGTGGTTCTCTGCCAGCTTCAGGAGGAAGCAAAAGGAGGTGGGTTCTCTGCCTTGCCGGGGTGGCAAAAAGGAGTTTCTTGTGAGGGCTTCTCCGCCTAGCTGTGGGGGATAAAGGAGAGTCACATTTTGTAGTGCAATACTTGGAGGGTGCCTCCAAGGAGTGGACGTAGGTCGAGTCGACCAAACCACTATAAATTTCTGTGTTCTTTTTCTTGCTTATGCACTTTTAAATTCCGCATTTATTTTTGTGGTGTGATTTGATTTATGATTTTCTTTCTTTGTCTTAAGAATTTTTTAAATACAAATTCACCCCCCCCTCTTGGTTAGCTTGGGACTAAGTTCATAGGGCTTAACATCCCGAATGAACTTTCAAGTGGTATCAGAGCGGGATTCGAAAAATTAAGTTTGAAAACTTTTTGAATTTGATCCATGGCTAACATTGGAAATCGCAACACTACGGAAGGGTATTCTATTACCCAACCTCCCCTGTTCGATAACCTACCTTTTGATTTTTGGAAAACTCGTATGTCAACGTTTTTACAATCTACTGATTATCGCATGTGGATGCTTATTCAAGAAGGTTATTCTCCACCTTCTCGTGAAATTAATGGTGTTAAAACTGAAGTTGCTTTTACTGAATGGACTTTCGATGAACGTGATTTGGCTCAGTTAAATGCAAAATGTTTGAACTGTTTTTTCTGTGCTTTGAAATCTGAAGATTACATGCGTGTTTCAACTTGCAAAACTGGTAAAGAGATTTGAGATAAATTATGCATCACCTATGAAGGTACTAATGAAGTTAAGCAATCCCGTTTGAACTTTCTCTTGCATGACTACGAATTTTTTTGTATGAAACCTCATGAATCGATTTCTGACATGTACACTAGGTTTACTCAGATTGTTACTTCATTGCATGCACTAGGAAAAGAGCTTTCAAATTATGAAAAAGTTAACAAGATTTTGAGATGCTTGCCTTCGTCTTATGATGCAAAAATTACTGTCATTACTGAATCTAAAGATTTGAACACCTATTCTATTGATAACTTACTTGGCTCACTCATTGCTTACGAGCAAGGGATGAATCAAAGAAATCTTGATACAGGTGAGAAGAAAAAGGAGAAAACAATCGCACTAAAGGCGCACAAATCGGATTCCGAATCTTCCGGGTCTGAAAGCGATGATGTTGCCTTCATCACAAGGCAATTCAAAAGCTTTCTAAGGAAGAAATAAAAGCATCATCAAAATTGGAGGAAAGGTAAGGATCACAAATATGTTAAGGGATCTTCTGATGTTGTTTATTTTGAATGCAGGAAACCTGGACATGTGAAAGCTGATTGCCCTACACTTCAAGATCATTCAAACAAAGAAAAGGAAAAAGGTGAGGAGAAAGCCAAGTCAAGAAAGGACAAGAAGAAAATCCAAAGAGGTTTTTGGGCAGAATCTGGTACTGATTCCTCTGAGACTGAACCAGAGGAAGAGACTACGAATTTGTGTTTCATGGGAGAAAATCAAAGTGATGAGGAAGAGGTATGTAAACCAACCTATGATGAATTGTTTGAAATTTGTGAAAAAATCCATGCATCATACAAAAAAACTTAAGAAAACTCATGCTAGCCTAAAATTAGAACATTCAAATCTACAAAAAGAGCATGAAGTGTTTCTCAAAGATCATGCAACGATTGATTCAAATCACATGGCTCTCCTTGATGAATTTGATGAGTTGAACAAAAAGCATTTGGAATTGGTTGACAAACATAATGTATTAAAAGTTTCACACACCTCACTTAGTTTTGATCTTAAGAAATCTAAAGATATTGAGAAAAATTTGAGGATTGAGATTGATGCATTAAAGAGAACAAATTTGAGGATTCAAAATGATTTTGATACATGTAAGAAAAATCGGATGACTTCCACTGTTGATCTTAAGCAAGAACCTAGGAAGAGGCATTATAATTCAAATCATTTAAGAAACCCTTTTCCTGGAGTTAGATGTTTCTCATGTGGCATGCTAGGACATATCTCACACACTTGCACCGTTCACCGTAGTACTCATTGGGTGTGGAGACCTAAGATGCATGATTCACAGCATACCTTACCTGCATTACATTCTACCTTTTCTAAGAAGGATCCCAAACATGTTTGGATTCCTAAATCTGACTGTTGTTGAGTTTTGCAGGTGTGCTCTCACCAAAGCCCTCGTGGGAGCATAGGATAACTGGACATAAAGAGGCTTGCAGCTCAAAAATTGCTTAAACTCGCTGCTTTATCACTTGCTTGAAACATTAGTTTTGTGTGTCTTTTTATTTTATTTTTTTTTAGTTTTTGTGCTCATTTTGTATTGATTTTAGTTTGCTTTATTTTCATTTGTTTTGTTTTATTTTGTTTTGTTTACACGTTGCTTTTTCCACTGCCGAAGCTGAATACATTACTCTTGGAATTTGTGTGGCCCAAATCCTTTGGTTGAAACAACAGGTATTGGATTTAGGATTACATGTAAGTACCATCTCTATCTTTTGTGACAATACTAGTGCCATATGTATCTCTAAAAATCCTATCCAACATTCAAGGACTAAACACATTGACATTAGACATCACTTCATTAGAGATCATGTGACTAAGGGAGACATTGAGTTACACCATGTGACAACTGAAAATCAACTGGCAGACATCTTTACTAAACCACTGGCCTTCGATACTTTCAGCTCTTTAAGGACCAGGTTGGGTGTGATTGACATAAATGCATGAAACTTTTTATTTTCTTTTGTTTTTCTTTCTTTTGCTTTTATTTCATGTTTTGTTGTTTTAGTTTTTTTTTGTGTGTTTTATTTTTTCTTTCTTTCCTTTTTGTCTCTCTTTACTTAATTTTCAAAATCATAGCTAATATGGTATTATATTCCTTGTCCTTGCTTTTGGGAATTTGTAGTCAATCTGCTTTTATCTACTCGATCTTTTAGATGGTAGAAATATTTTGTGATTGTGTCTCTTTCTCTAACCTATTTTAGTGGCATAGTTTTCTTTTTTAATCAAAAATCTCTCTCAAGTTAAAGATTGTTTATGGAATTGAGATCTTTTCTTAAACTTGCTTAAAAAACTCTATCTTACACTTATAATGTTTAAAGTTTTTTTTCACATCAAAATTTCTCGTTACTCTTGTTCTTGATTATTGATTCTGCTTGTGATAACTCTTCCTTTTGTTAGAGAGAGTGCTCCTATTCTCTAATATATGAGAAGATATATTCACAACTTTGTCTTTAAAAGATTATAAAAGAGACTATAGCTTGCAAAAAAAAAAAAAATTGGCCAATGTTGCCAACAAAAGATGCGCAAAGACGCCAAAAATTGAACAAAAAAAAATTTGCGCAAAGCGCCACGATATTGACAAGAGGCATAAAATGAGCCCACTCCAAAACAAGCTACTTTCTCTTTTTAAATCTTTTAGAACTTAGAAGTGTTGGTTATCAAATACTTGACTTCGATTAACTTGCGATTGTGACAAATTTACTTTACCTCATTATTGTATGAAGATGGTTTTTTCTTAAGCCAAGTGATAGGTGAAATTCTTTTTTCTCATAACCAATTAATTGCTTGAGTTAGGTCATTAATTTCAGAAGACGATTCTACCCTAAAAAAATGTCTGAGCTAAGGGTAGCCATGATCGAATATTCTACTATTCTATAGATTGATGAGCTTATTAACACATTAACTCACAAATTTTTTTGAATCAATCACATGGAATACTATATCATGTTCATGCCTTGGTTAAAAAAAATAATAAAAAAAAATTTAAAAAAAATAAAAAAAAATAAAATAAAAATAAAAAAGGGGTCACTTTGCTTTGCTTTCTTGTACCCTCCTTTTTGATATGTCAAAAGGGGGAGAAGTTTATGAGGTTCTTTTTTCATCAATCATGAATTTTTTCCATTAACTGTTTTCGTAGTGGTTTACCATCATCAAAAAGGGGGAGATTGTTGCAAATCTATTTTTTTCATGGCTTATGTTTTGATGATTGACAAACACTACTTCTCTTGGACTACTTGTTGCTTCTAACTTTTCAGGAATCGAAGATCGGAAGATCAAGAAGAAGCCAAGTTCAGGATTGCGTAGGGTTAGGGTTGAGTCAGTCTGTAATTTTATTTTTCACCTTTTGAGTATACTTGTAATGACCAAAAAGACTGATACTAAGTAACCCTTCACACACACACTTGAGAGACTTAGAATTTGTGTTTTTACCCACATCGGCCAGGCCGATTTTCATATCGTCCTGGACGATCGGCTTAAAACAGAAAGTCTAATTAAGGATTCTTAATTAAGGCAGCCGACATTAACCTATCGGCCTGGACGATACGTGTATCGGCCAGGACGATAAGCTCAAAATAGAAAGAGATAGCCGCCTTAGACAGTTTAGGCATACTGTATTTTAAATTATCGGCCAGGACGATTCCCGGATCGGCCTGGACGAAATTACCAAATTATGCCTTAATTGATCAAGAAATCAAGGGAGTAATTAAGGATGATTGATACGATCCGATCGGCTAGGACGATCGTGAGATCGGCCTGGACGAGCAAGCCAATTTCAATCGGTCAGGACTGTTCCCAGGGTTGTGCTCAGGATGATTTACCTCTGATTTGAACTAATCGGCCAGAAAGATCGTGAGATTGGCCTGGACGATCAAGTCAAATTTCAATCGTCCAGGACCGTTCCCAGGGCTGTGCTCTGGCCGATCTTCCTTGATTTATACTAATCGGCCAGGCCGATGTTCATATCGGCCTGGACGATAAAGTCGGCTACTTGCAATTAATGAGCTCCTCTTGAGCTTTTTTATTTAAAGAGCTATTGTTCAACGTTTTGAAGTGACCTTTTGGCTGCTGCCTTGACCTGAGAAGACCTTGAGGAGAGAAAGAAAGAGAGGGAGAGAGAGAGGATCTTGTGAGGGGGAGCTTGTGAGGGGATTCACAAGGGTTGCTCAAGGATCGCTCTGCTTGTCTTTCGTCTGGAGTTTCTCGTCCGTGGAAGGGTCGGTAGAGGTAAGGAGTTCGCTTTTGGTTGTGGTTCTCTGCCAGCTTCAGGAGGAAGCAAAAGGAGGTGGGTTCTCTGCCTTGCCGGGGTGGCAAAAAGGAGTTTCTTGTGAGGGCTTCTCCGCCTAGCTGTGGGGGCTAAAGGAGAGTCACGTTTTGTAGTGCAATACTTGGAGGGTGCCTCCAAGGAGTGGACGTAGGTCGAGTCGACCGAACCACTATAAATTTCTGTGTTCTTTTTCTTGCTTCCGCACTTTTAAATTCCGCATTTATTTTTGTGGTGTGATTTGGTTTGTGATTTTCTTTCTTTGTCTTAAGAATTTTTAAATACCAATTCACCCCCCCTCTTGGTTAGCTTGGGACTAAGTTCATAGGGCTTAACATCCCGAACGAACTTTCACATATGTATCCTACGACATCAAGTTTCAAGATGTATATGGACGGAAATTTTTAACGCTACTTATTAATTAGTTTTTTTTTTTTTTGAAAACTTTGTAATATATGGATCTCCTGTTTACTTTTTTTGGAAGAATATATTGTTATTATTTTGTAAGAGAAAAGATCATACACATAATTCTTATTCTTATTTTAAAATCAAGAAAAGGCACAAAGATTAAGGCATAATACTTATTCTCTTTTCCTGCAAACAATATATTCTTCCAAAGATCTTTTCTCTTTTCGCGTGCAAAGATCCTGCTCTCGATCAAGCATCTTTTCTTGATTTTAAAATAAGAATGAAAGGGAACATTCTGCTCTTCCTCCACGCATGAATTCGAACTCCATCTCCATGCTCGCACTGAACTGGCCACAGATCTCCCTCACAAACTTCCATGCGTCACCACAATAGCTGAACCGACCCATCCACCTACGTAACCCACTTAGAGATCCCGATCCTCCCTATAATCCCACCTCACAACACCTCTGATTCCGCAAGCTAGCTTTGATCCAACCTAGATCTCATCCCCCTGCTTCGATGCACGCAAGCCAGCTTCGAAATGCTCACACCCAGCCCGTCACCTTCTTCGGATGCAACAGCCGTAAACTGAATCCCACTAGCTGTAGCTCTCCAAGTTGCAATCTCCAACTAATCTCTTTGATTCTCTCACCCTACAAAAAATACCCACCGAACCAGTCAACCAAACAGTGCCCGATTCCAACCTTCGATCCCTCTCCCATTCAAGTTCCTCACATAGCCACAACTAATCGAGGCCTCCTCTACAAATCAAACCAACCCATGGCATCGACCTTGTTCTGACCTCCACAACAACCATAGCCTCTCAATATGACGTCTCAATTCAACAATCAAACTCCACAAGTATCCCCAAGCCAAACTCCACTACTTGCTCGTGCACTCCAATAACCTTCCCATTTTTCCCTTTTCACTGCACAACCCTCACAAACACCAAATTCAACTCGTCACCCCTCTATGTTTCCTCCAACCGAGATCTACACTAGTGACAGACAAGGTCGATTCACTCTCACATGAAAATTGAACTTACACTCCCTCAACTCCCTCACATGTTGCTTTCTCACCTAATCACTTAAAATTAACTCAACCCAAACCGCCCACTTTAAACAGCATCATACCCTAAACCCGCCTTTGCTTTCTATAGAAAACCTAAATAGCTTCCTAATCCATGTTATTATCATTTATTATTATTATAATTGTAAAACAAGAGAGAGAGAGAAAGAGAGAGAGAGAGAGAGAAGAGAATTTTTTGTTCTTTTATGCCTTAATCTTTGTGCCTTCGACATCATCACTTTTTCTTCGCTTGTCGCTAAGGTATATTGTCCCCAAATACAAAAATGTCCAAATCCTGGTTTTGGCACGCTGAGGGACCACCTATGCATGCTCTTTGTGGATGGTAGGAGGGAGCCCAGTGCAGTGCTTACGACGAGGCGGATAGACCATGCTCATGCTCTTTATGGCATGGAGGGGAAAACCCTAAGTACCTGTGTATATATGTACCATCATGCTTGCAGGAAAAATTTGTATTTTGAAATAGGTACCTCGAAGCGTGGTGGGATAGCTCAACACCCAAAATTTTCCCTAAATAGGGAAGATTCATGAGGCTGTCAAAATTTTTAGTGAATAGAAGATCTAATACAGTAAGCCACCTACAAATGACAACACTAGGTGAGAACCTAAGATATGTAATAATCTATAAGCAAAGACAACATATTTGTAATACATATAAACACCTACAAGTTATTGTAGGAGACCCATCATGTATATGATACATTATATGTAAGTAAACAAAGAAAGAGTTGTAATGAAAGAAAGCACTTGCGAAACAACGACAACCGATATGTGATGAGTATGATAACTCCTTCACATGAATGCAAGTACACTATCTACAAATGAATGTTGTTGATATGCAATGACTGTAAGCACTTATGAGCTAATGTAGGAGATCTGTCATGCTCACAACAATTTGCTTACAAGCTAAAGTGTCAGGTTTGTGATGGAGAATTTGAAATGTGCGCAATAGCTTCTTCCACGAGCAGTGTTAAAGATGTCACACTAAGTGCATTTCACTTGCATATAGTGGTTGGTGGCTTTGAATGTTCACTGATTACCGACAAATAACGTTGCCAAAATCAATATCATGCAGCAACCCTTCCATGGCTGATAGCACGTAGCATGCAACTAATGTGATGAGTGTCTTATTGTTGAAAGCAGCAAATTCATACAGGCTCATATGAGCCATTGTAGAAGATCCTCATGTATAAAAATTGCTATCTACAAGCAAATACAAAAGATTTATGGTAGATGCAAATGCCTAAGAGCTAAGATGGCAACTTTCGAATGCCCTCTACTGATCAGTGAACAAATATTACAAAGCTTGCAGTGCATGACAACTTGCATGCAAGAAATAATGGGCGACCCATAGTGCAACACTACGACCTATCGAAAAGTAAAATATAAGATGAATGCAGTCCATTGATGATGCACTACCTGTAAATAAATACAACAAAAAATACATGACATGATAGCTTGCATGCAAAGAAGTGATGAGCAACCTTTAGTGCAACACTACAATTTACCTGTAAGAAAAAACAGAGAATCAGTACTAAAAAATGCAGGCCACTGATAAGACAAGGCAATAAATTTATGATAGCCTGGCTATCACATCAGATAAATAAACTCACTTACAAGCGACAGGTAGGAGACTCCTAATGCATCGCACAATGTATTTTCCAACATAAGCACATTCCTACGAGTTGAATGTTGATGAAAATGACAACATGCAGAAGATGAAAATAGATGAACAACATTGCTAGTGCATGACATATGAAGTCCAATGCACTATTGAACAATGCCACAAGATATGCAACACTCATACGAGTATATATAAGGTGTCTATAAGATTCTAAATAAAGCACCGTGTACACTCAAATGACCATCATTCGCACAACTGATTGGCGTCAAACACTTTAAAATATCTCCCGCATGCATTGCAATATACATAATATATTATTCAAGCATGCCATTTAGTATTGCAAGATACATTACACTACATTAGCGCATTACATTTACATGCAAATGTATTACACACACATGCATTATAACATGTAGAACATATTATATGAGTATTTTACCCAACATGCAAAATACGCCGCACTGTGGAGATGCGTTACATTAATATATAAAATACATCATGCATGTATACACTCTAATATATAAAATGCACCATACAAGTTTATGACACAAACATATCATAACTACATGTATCTAGGAGTGAGTAGACATATTACATGCATGCATCCTCACCAAGAACATGAATGTACCAGGTACATACATACGTACATATACATATATATTACAGTATGCACAATATTTGATGCATTGTTGCAACATGCAATATATATCCTGCAACACATCATGCAAGATACATTCAAAAATATATACCCACATGAGCCACGATGAGCGTGATGTATGCACACACATAACTTTTGAGGATGCTACGTGGGTTAGAAAATGTAGTTAAATTCAAGCCCAATCCTTCTATGTGAATAGATGGGACTCGATGGCTCAAACTGTCAAACAAATGTATGGTCGCAGTGTCGATCCAGATATTTATTTTATTCATTCATATTAGACCTTCAAAGTCTATAAAAAAGTTTCATTAAATAAGGGCATAAAGTCGACGACGAACCTGATCCTTTATCCGTAAGTAGGCAGAGATGACAAGGTTTAACAAATAAAGTGAAATTGCTCATAAGTACCTTGATGATGGCTGTATTGATAGAAAATCTCAACCGAAGGGGTCCCCAAACATTAGAAAACGCCTCCCAAATTTTATCAAAAATTTAAAACTTAAAAGTCATCAAAACTTAAAATATCTAAAATAAAAATAGCTAAACGATTAAATCAAAATACACATCCACTCTCCGCAACTGTTTGTCGAGGTGAAAAAAAATATGAAAAATCACTTCAGCTCACAAAGATCAAATGTCTGCTAATTAGGATTCATTCTCAATCCGCCTCTTACCAATTAAGGACATGACACATGTCCTCTAATCAGTGATTTTTTCGCCAAATGTCGACACCACAGGTAAACGATTATGATTGGGACTCTCGGATCGGATGATTTTTCCACCCAATGACACCATTTAAATTATGATCATGGTTAGAGCCTATATGTTCCCCAACGACACTAAATCATTGAATAATTAATCAGTAGGATATGACCGATCGATAGAGAATAAAGTATATTAACTAAGGTGGATTCAAATTTGTTCCCTTAGACAAACATCATCCCATGTTTGTAAGATACCATTGAATGAAGCAATCCATGACTACCGACAATGATCCTTCAGTTAGGTTGGGTCAATTGCCTCCTTTGACTTAGTAGACTAGGGACCATGATGACCCGGCACGACAGAACCATGTGATCTTGTTCAGGTCTATCATCATTCACCCCACCATTCACTTTAAGTGGAAGGTGATGAATTTCTAATTTTAAATATTAAATTATGAATGCCCAAATCATGCTACTACTATACGCCAGATACTAAGTATCTGTTTGATGACTAGCCTTAATCGAAAGTGCTCTCTCGTTATCGAGAGGGGTAATTAACTATATATAGGGGCTTGCGCCTATAGGAAAACTGAACTCAGATCATAAAGACCTTGCAAAATGAGGGAGAAATCTTTGGGTGATGTCTTATTAAAAACCCAATTTGCTTTATGAAAATTTTCCTAGAAACTTATTCGTTAAAACTCTCATCGACAATCCGAAAAATAGGTGCGAATTTTCTAAGTCCACGGATGCATGTCAAGAATGGAAGATACAGCTTGTTGAAAACCATGTTGGAAGAAGAATAAAGAAGCTTAAAACTGATAACCGATTGGATTCTTATTCCAAAGTTTTTCATAAGTATTATGCAGATAAAGGGATCACCAGACATTTAACTATGACCAATAATTTTTTGCAGAATGGGATAGCTGAAAGAATGAAGATGACGTTGCTTGAAAGGCTAAGAAGCATTCTGTCAGGAGCAGGTTTAAGAAAGGAATTCTAAATAGAAACCTTAAAAATTGCATGCTATCTAATAAACAGGAGTCCAACTGCAGTGGCCAGGGTTCAAAACACCAATGGAGATGTGGACAGGCCACAAGATTGACCACACCAACTTAAAAGCATTTAGTTGTACAACATTTGCTCACATCAGGCAAGATAAGCTGATGCCAAGAGCAGTAAATTGCATATTTTTGGGGTATCCTGAGGGTGTTAAATGATACAGGCTTTGGTGCAAGTTTGTAACTTGTAAGAAAGACAAATTTCCAATGGTTAAAGCAAGCAAAAATCCAAATGATAGTTGTATTAAAACCAACGATGATAAGCTAAATATTCAGGTGGAATGTGTAGAAGAAGTTGATGGAATGAATCCATCACAAGAAAATAAGCAAGCAAGACAATTGATGGGCATTCATTCAAATCAGTCAGCAACAAGCACATCCAAAAAGGATGGATACAAGTTAAAAGTCGAGACAAGGAAATAAGGGATATTAGACCTCCAAGCAAATTTGGGTATGCAGATATCTTTGCTTATGCATTTGCCATTGCTGAAGATTTTGAAGATCAAGAACCTGCAAACTGCATGTGAAGCCATACATTGCAGAGATTCAATCCATTGGAAGCAAGTAATGAACGAGGAGATGAACTCATTGCATAAAAGCAATACATGGAAATAAAAAAATAAATTACAAAGAATTGCTAGTAGCAAAGGGATTTTCACAAAGGGAAGGTATTGATTACAATGAAATCTTCTCACCCGTAGCGAAACAGGCTTCCATTTGAACAGTTCTAGCAATTGTTTCAAATTTTGATAAGGAACAAGATAAACTGGATGTTGATGTAACTTCTCAGGAGTCACCCATTTCAGAATTTCTCCAATATCATGAGCACACTTAACTATTGAGTTTCTTAATGAAATTATGATCATTACATTAAAAAAAATCAAATAAGTAAATTATGATGCACTCGTATCATCCAAAATTTTACATAAGATATAATATCGCTCAATAAGGTTTTACGTAAGGAAAAAAAAAATCACCAGTAAAACCTAGATGAAAATGTGTTAATGGACTAATTGGAATCTATATAAATAATAATAATAATAATAATAATAATAATAATAATAATTGGAATCTATAATCGGAACAAAAAGCTATCTCACATGGTCTATGTCACAAACCTCACACCTTCATTCCCCTTAAATAGATCGCTAGACCAGCTAGCCCACATGCTCACTGGAGACTAAGAGTTGTGAACCACAGCATATATAGGGTTCCTTAAAAGCTCTTTATTTATTTGTTTGTCTCAACTATGTCCTCTAGTTTGGCTTATATGGCATTTACAGCATTCATGAAGCAGTGGTCATAACACTTCACACTATCTTAGTTACTATTTTTTCAGCACAAAATCATTTCAAATAGCCAATATTCAATCTCCAAAATTCTAATAAATTTTTCTAGCAAAACATGATAATTACTAGAGAAATTAGACTCTGTCTTTACTCACTTTGAAGGCATTTAAACACTTGTCTCACTGAAAACAAATGTTAGATAAAGATTAGTTTGGTTCAAGTAGAAAAAGGCAGTGGTCACAGATCATAAGTCGCTAGCATTATTTGTCCTGTCCTCTTCAAAGCCAAAGAGGAACTTTAGCATCTATCAACCGTTTGGCTTAAGTTTTATTTGGGACGGCTTTCTTACTGCTTCTTAAAATAATTTTTTAGTAAATACTAAAAAAAAATTATTTTAAGAAGCAGTAAGAAAGCCGTCCCAAATGAAATCTTACTCCATCCAACTCTATTATGATCTTCTCATTCCATTTCAAAATCTGAAATCAACGTTGAGATTATTTAAGTTTCATTACATATAATTATGTTAATATTATATTATTTATTATGTTATATTAAATAAAATTATCGCACTTAAATAAAAAATATAATTTATTTTTTCATAATTCAGTTCATAAGCTTATGGATTCATAGAAAGAGGGTTAGAAGTTGTGGATTTTTTAGAAAAAATATTCATACAAATAAAAATTTGAGTAATTAATGTCTTATCTAATACTCAAATCTTACCTATTTAATGCTTGAAAGTTGCAATGAATATAAATAATATCAAGAAAAATATTAATTTTCATTCTCAGCGTTCCATCAGATTCCCAACTTGTTAAGTCACAACATGTGCACAACTGCATAATTTTACTAGGTCAAAATTATTGCTTTGATGTACATAAATATTGATTTAAGTGGTATGGTTGTAAATATCCAAATTATTAGACAAAAAAATTAAGGAGAAGATTAGTGTAATCAAATAAAGCGTTAAATGAAACTCAATGAATCAAGTAAATAATGACCATTAATTTTGATTAGGACTGTGTTGCAATTCAGGAGCCCGATCTTGTATTTTGATGGTTACAAATATTATTAGATAATTATTTACTTATTCTTGCGCTATATATTGGATATTTTTTAAGTGTCACTAACCATTTCAGGTACATCATACACTGAGCAATATTGAAGAATGAAGGCACATGATAGTATATCGTTAGCGTATAAGTTACTCCGTGTTTGACAGAGTATGTACTTTTTATTTTTGAGTCATTTTCAGTATTAGGTGTATGTTGGCTAAACAACTGTGCATACACACATAAGAGGGAGCAAAATTAAATTTTTAAAATTTTTATGTTAATTATTTTGTATGATTCAAATCGTACTATATGATTTGTTCAAATAGAAATAAATTTAAATGTTTAATTAAATTAGATTAATTTAAATTGGACTATAATTAATCGTACTGTACGACCAACATATCGTGTAGGACAATCAGCTATTTTGAGAAACCCATCATCAAATCCTGATAACTAAAATAAGAAAATTTTGAAATTTGAACTAATCGTGCTATTTAAACATTAATTAAAATTACATAATTTATTTCTGAGGATCAAGGAATTGAATCAGATCAAATCGTCATTAATGATTGTAATATAAAATATATTATCATATTGTACGATTCACCCGAGAAATCGTTTAATGAACCTTGGTTCATCCTGGATGATTTGTGTTTCGATTGAATTAATTATACTATATGATCTATGCATCATATTGTACCAAGGTTTAATATTGAAAATTAGGGTTTTTAGGGCACACTTTGTAAACTCTTGTTATGCTTTAGAGCAAGATTGCTTGAACAGTTAGAGACATTTTCTTCTTGGGAGAGAGCTTTGGAGAGTACACTTCACAAGGGAGAGAGAGGAGGTGAGGTTAAGAGAGGGAGTTTGCTTTGAGGGAGCCAAGGGGTGTGAGAAGATTCACATGATTTCTCTAGCTAGCATGCACCTTAGGTCCCCCAGTTTTAATTTTGTGGAACTCTATGAGGAGAGTCTTTGGTGCAAAAGACTCACTAGCTGAGGAGTCTAGGGATCGACATCTCCGTCGGGCTGGGAGTCTAAAGAAGGGGTCGACATCTCTGCCGGGCTAGGATGCGAAAGGAGGTATCAACATCTCTGCTAGGCCGCAAGGAGAATTGAGGGATGATATCTTCGATGGAGCAAGAAGTTGAAAGGAGGGATGACATCTCTGTTGGAATAAAGAGCTAACAGGAGGGACTGCATTTCCAGCAAAGTAAGGAGCTAAAAGGAGAGACGATATCTCCTCCGAAGCAAGGAATTGAAAGGAAGTAAGACATCTCTGACAGCCTGAGAGGCAAAAGGAGGGAGATTGTTTAGGGTCTGATGATTTTGTAAGAACTTCTAGTCCTTGTAGGGTTCTAAAGGAGCATGCCTTAATGAAAATACCCAAAGAGGAGGTCCTTTGGAGAGTAGACATATGTCATTTTTGACCAAACCACTATAAATATAGTTCGCATACTCTTTACTTTCTTGCAATTTTTTTTAGCACTTTAGTTTTACTTTTTATTATCTTTGTGGAAGAAATTTGTATGTGATAAATCACTGATTAAATTTTTGGTTTGAAATTAAAAATTATATATATATATATATATATTTCAAAATTTAAAATCAAAATATTTTTTTTTTTTTTTTTGGTTTTTTATTTGAATATTATATTTACTTAAAAAGGTTTCACATATCTCATTTTGATTTTAAGTAAAAGATTTTAAAATATCAATTCACATCTCTCTTGGTATTCTATAAGCACTTTCAAGTGGTATTAGAGCAATTTCAATTGATATTAGAGCAGGGTTCCCAATTTTTAGATTTAAATATCTTGAGTATATCCACATGACATACTTTGGTAATCATAATATCGTAAAAAAGTATTCTATTACATGACCTATTTGTTTTGATAACATTCTGTTTAATTTTTGAGAGATTCATATGTCCAGCTTTTTACAATCGATTAATTTTCATATGTGACATATGATTCAAACATGCTATGCTTTACCATTTTGTATTATGAATGGAGTTGAAATGAGATTCCTTTTACTAAATGATCCTTAGAAGACCATGATTTATCATAACTTAATGACAAATATCTTAATTATTTTTTGTGCTCTTAAATATGAAGAGTACTTGTGTGTTTCATTATGTACCACTAGTAAGATGATACTAGATAGACTTTCTATAACATATGAAGGAACTAGTGAAGTTAAAAAATCCCGCATGAATTTATTATCATGTGAAGATGAAAATTTTCTCATGAGCAACCTAGTGAATCTATTTTTGATATGCGTGGATCTCCAAAAAGGACACCGCCTACTGTAGAGTACAGAGGGTATACGATCGCACCACCTCGAGGGATAGAGATGGTCGTAGGCCTCCGCGCTATCTCCTCACAAATGGGCCAATGGAAGGGCAGATTAGATCATACATACGACTAATCATTGAGGATAGCGGCTCTCGCCAACGCACCCCGATGGATAGTAATATATACAACCTGATCAAAACAACGGGCTTCCCTCACCTGATACATCAACTTGAGTGGAGTTTATTTGATGGTGGAGTTTCATTTCCCATGGGCACAAGCCCCTGTGGTTAATTACATCTCGAGCCAAGGGCTTGAGAATACTCTCGATTAAAGATCCGATATTATTCTTCCGAGAAAGGGGGTTTGGCATAAAAGGGGATACTAGGAAATCCTACTCAAAAGAAAAGAAAGGTTTCAAAGTGGCTTAGTCAACATGCACAGTTCATCTCAGCATCCAGAGGGACTAAGACAGTGAGAAGAGAAAAAAATCTCTTGCACTCAGGCATATAAAGGGAAAAGTTGGAAGTGGAGCCATCTATGTCATGTAGATAAATAGGATTTATAGTCCCTAAAGAAAAGGAGTTTACATACTATTTAGGCATACTACGAGACACCCGATGTAGTAGCCTCTAATCCTAGATCTAAGGTGGGATTAGTGTTCTACCAAATACTAACACCCGTGTCCTAACTAATGCACCTGAGCTTATACCCTACCTGAAAAAGGGTACCAGCTAACCACCTAAGCGCTTCAAATCCATGTTATTCGATCTTTATGAGAGATAGGTAGGTAGTTAAGTTTTGGAAGTTGGGCCAACATCTAGAGAGTTTCCTAATTGGCTCTAGACTTATGTAGGGTGAATGCTCATAGAGCTAATGCAATTAAATTTTAATTAAATTTATTTATAATGTGATGCATACTAGTTGAAACGTCTAAATCATGTATGCTTCAGATTTTAAAAATAGGTTTATATAAAAATAATTTTTAGAAAAGACTGGAGCTCCTCAGGTCAGATTATCTGGACTCTACCCGCGGGAGAAAAAGTGTCTTATTAGAAGGAGAGAGAGATATGCAATAATATGCATGCGACCCCGGACGATTCCAATAGTTTCCTAGCTCGTTAGGTTTCTATGTTATTTAATTCTTAAAATTTTGAATATTAGTTACGAGTAGAAAAAAAATTTAATCCTTAGAGAGCCTAACAAAAATAGTTCATACACATACAAGAAAGAAACTTAAGAAAATCATGCAATTTCTAATGCGTAATTAATAGTAAACACATCAATATAAATCCAACTCAGTAAAGTAAAGTCCACAGCAAGTGTAGTATAAGTAAAACACAGGATCTGCAAAAAAGTAGTGGTGGTCAGGCTCCCCCGACAACAACCTGAATTTTAATCCTAATAAATGACACGTCTTAAAAGACTAGCATTTCACCTTCAAGTCTCCTTCTTCGAGTGGATCATCCTTCTCTAGGTCGTCTCCTTTTGGTTTGTCTCCTTCAAGCTCCGTCTAGTTCGTCCTCTGGAAGGGTACTTAAATGACTAAAAAATTCCCCGATAGGGGGCTTTTCATTCTCTTTGGGTACCGAGTATTTGAAATGCTGGACTTTTGAAGACTTTCATAACTCAATAAACATTACAAATTACATTACATTAAAAAAAAATCTAGACCCAAACTCCTATATAATTATCCTAATAAAAAGCACAGGCAATTTATATATCACACCACAAGCATTTAATAATTTATGCTTGAAAGGAAACATGCTTGGCCATGCTCTTTTAATTTTAGGTGGAGGGGGGGGGGGGGGGGGGGGGGGGGGGGGGGGGGGGGGGGGGGGGGGGGGGGGGCTAAGTAGTCTCTGGAGCATCTACAGAAAACAGAGTTAGTCTTAAAGATTTATGAGTATGCCCCCTCTATTAGCACACTGCATATGCGTGGGCCACCTGCATAAGACTGGAAAACTACAAAAGTGGCCCTAGCCTATGGGCAGTCTAACACACACATCAATCATAATAAAAGAATAAAAAACATAATAATTGAATAAACATCACATCAATCACAACATATCAGAATATACTAAGTCAACCAACATTCATGCCACAAGCAAGATCATCCCATCATAGAAGTAGAAATATGTAAAATATCGACCCAAATTCTAGAGCTATAAGTGGTGCCCTAGCAAACATATGTGTGTGTAACAGGCTTGTGTGGCTTCAGATAGGTCATATGTAGGGTAGTTAGTTCAAGTTACATAGAGTTTAGATTTGTTAAATGTCTGAAAAGGAAACTTTAATTAAAGTTTAATTATAAGTGAATTAGGATCCATTTTAGTTAATTTAGTTTTTTGATCCATTTTAATGCTTAGGATAATGATATTTAAAGTTTAAATTATATTAGCCAATTTTGCAAGGTCCTGGGGTCCAAAAGATCACTATAGAAAATAGGCTAGGTTTGGGGGTTCTAGTATTTTAATTAAATATTAGGACTTATAAGGAGTGCATATATATGCTTTGATTTTGCTGGATTTAGAGTTTTCTAGGCAAATTTATGGATTTTAGAAGTTTTGGGGAAATTAGGGAATTATCAAAATTATTTAATAAGAGGGGATTTTATGATTTTAATTCAAATCAGCTCCAAACTGATTGGAATCACCTCCAAAGGTCAGGAATGACCTAATAAGATGTTCCCAAGTATTTGGGGAGAATTTAAAATTTTTAATAATTTTTAATTATTTAATTAGGACAAAAGGGTAATTTTTTAATTAAAGTTAAATTAAGGTTCATATTAAATTCCAATTAAAGGGCCTTAATTATCTAAGGTTAAGGGTTAAATTATGAAAAGTTCAAGCTATTATGGAAAAATTTTTTTAGTTGAAATGAATTTATTAGAATTTTTTTGAAGTTATCGGGGCCTAATTAACAGGTAAATTAGGGTTTGTTAATTAAGGGGTCTAAAGGCTCCTAAAAACTCTAGTAAGGTTAAGATGTCACTAAGTTTAAATGTTGAAGTTTTTATATCAATCAAGAATTTACCCTAGCTCTTAGAATTTTGCTAAGTTTGCTAGACGGATCCTTAATTATTATCCTTAGGGTGTCACTACGTTAAATGAGTTTTAAATTGAGTTTTGTACTAACCCTTAAGGTAACATGCAGGGAGTACATAAATAAATAAACAAACTAATTCCTAGGATCTAGGAGGTCCTAGGATAAGTGTTCGTACATCATACACATGCAAAAGATGGTAATAATAGTAATTAAGAAGCGATTAGTGAATGATTAGGACTTAATCACCCACTAATCCTCACCCCCATGAATGCCATTCATGAACATAGCCTATGTTTAAAATTTCAAATAGTGGATCTCCCAAAATTAAGAGATTTAGAATATATATAATTTTAAAATAATTTAAAATACATATAATTTTTAGAAAATAAGATAATTAAAGTAAATCAATTTATAATAAATAGGTATAGAGGAGATCCACTAGCCACCTAAGAAGGTTACAAAAAGAGTTTAAAAATAATTTTGTAATTTCAAAAATAATTGAAGTATTAATTAATTATTTAAATAATTTAAATAATTAAAGTAGCTAAGTAATATAGAAACTTACCAGAGAATAATTTTTGGTATTTTTGAAACTATTTTTAAATAAAAATGCATATATTTTTAAAATATTTAAGGTATTATACGTTAAAAATTGGATTTAAAATGAATTAATTAAAAATTTTTAAAGTATAATGTATTAAAAAAAAGGTATTTTTAAAATTGTTTTAAAATAACAAATTTCTAAAAATAGCTATTAAAATAAATTAAAATAAAATTTAAAAGCTTCTGAAATTTTAATGTATTTAAACTAATATTATTTAAAAAGTTAGAGGGCATTTAAATTAATATTTAATTAAATATATTTAAATATTTCAAATATTCAAATAATTAAAATTATTTAAGATATTTGAAAAATAACTTAAGTAAATATCAATTATTGATTAAAATATCCAATATGCAATCCTCTGATTACTTGGGATATTTTAATATTTATTTTGAATTTTTAAAATATTTTAAATTTATATTTAAATTAAATATTTATTAAATATTTAAACATAATTAAAGAAAATAATAAGTATTTAGAATAATTAAATAAATATATTGAAATTAATTCAAAATTCAATAATAAATATTCTAAACGTTCACATTAATTATTTAAGGTATTTCAAATTTTTTTTTTAAATTTTATACAAATATTTAATGAATAATATTAATTAAAACTAATTAAATAACTTAAAATAATTTAAGATATATTAAGTATTTTAAAATAATTTTATTTTTAAAATAAAGGAAATAATTTTTTGAAGAAATTGATATATTATACTAATATTTTTTTCATTTTTAAAATAATTTTTGGGAATTTTCTGATTTAAAAAAGTATTAATTTTTTTAAAAAAATGTATTTAAATTTATAAAAGGCGACGGTGGCGGTCAGGCCATGCGACACTCTCCGGTTGGCTCCGAGAACTGCAAATGTGGTTTCCAATGATTGGCAGACGGCTCGGCGACTGACTTATCCATTCAGCAACACGCTGCGCCGTCGATTCTTCTGCAGTTCGAATCAAAGAACCAGATCACCGTCAGACGAAGCGGATGACCATGGGATCGGACTTGCGATCGAACGAATGCCATGGAATGGAGAGATCCAGGCTGTTGATTTTGAAATCAACGGCTCAGATCATACGTAGCATATATATTTCGTAAAACGAACCATAGATAGGGTTTTTGGGCTCGTTCATTCGATCGGATCGATCAAATCTAATGAAATTTTAGATATAGATAGCAAACGTGAAGAGCAATTATGGTGGATGAATTTCGTATTCTAAAATACAATAAACGCAAATTTAAATTGGTATAAGTGTCCTAAACTAGAATTAAGCTTTTCACCTTGGTTTATGGATGGATTGGACCGTATATGGGCTTATTGCACTTGTAGAATGTTCACGCTCCTATTTGTAGAAGAAACCACGTTTCGAAACGCACTGGATCGACGACAATCTTCTTTGAAACGTTTTCAAGTCTTGATTCACCGGAGTTCTCGCCGCCAGTGGGTGTTTTTGACGGAGGATTTTACTTGAAGAAGGCGGGGAATGATTGTAGTATCTCTCAAACCAAAGTTCTCTGGTTAAGGAGACTTGGAGAAAGAGCAAGAGCAAAAAAGATCCAAAATAAACCCTAATTTCTCCTATTTATAGCCCTAGACCTATCATGGACGGTCAAGATTAAATCTAGGGTTGAAATAGAAGAGGGAGGGAGTGATTAGGTCGGAATTTGCATTAGAGAGGACTAAGAAACACTCTAAAGCACTAAAAGCACTTAAATTGATCCAAATAGGTCATATTGGCCTATTTAAGGGTTGGGTTGACCAAGTCGATGGTTTACCTGGTTAACCTAGTCAAATAGGTCCAAGGGAATGGGAGTTTGAACGAAGAAGGGGTTTGAATTGGATTAGAACTTGAATACACCCATTTGGACTAATTGGGTCAACCAGGTTGACGTAGGACACAAGTCAGGGCTAAGTGTGTTGGTTCTGACCCACTGAGTCCAAAGGAGATGAGAATTGAGCTTGAGAAGCTCTGAATTGGATTTGAAATCAAAAGAAGGGCATTTGGGTCAATTTGGTTCAATCCAGGTTGACCCAGGGCTTGGGTCAGGGCTTAACAAACTTAGCTTGACCCTTGGAATTGAATGGGAGAGGTCTTGGGGTATGGCTTGGTCAATTTTGACCATGTCAAACCCTTTGACCTAGGGCTTGAGCAAAAGAGAGGTCAATAATATGTATACAATGTTTTCAAAAATCATCATATCATTGCATGTTTTGGGTAGAGATATTTCAAATTCTAAAAAAAAATAAAGAATATTTTATGTTACTTGCCTTGCTTAAGATGCAAAATTTACTATGATATTTGATTGCCTATAAGCAAAATGTTAGTCAAATAAGTATAGATTTAGGTGAAAAGAAAAAGAAGTGGACGATATCACTAATAGTTTATGACATTAAAAGCAACTATTCATAAGCAGATGAAAATGATATTGTACTAATGACATGATAATTTAAAAGATTCCTTAAATATAGAAAAAATCACTTTAACAAACTTAAAGATAAAAAATGCAAAATCAAATAAGTTTTCTTTTCATGTGGTTTGTTTCAAGTACAAAAAGGTTAGGACATATCTGTTTCGACTGCCCAAACACACCCAGAGCCACCAAACTAAGGACAAGGGGTTAGAAACTAGACACGGTCCTTTAGAAAAGAAGCTAGCCATATATCTTTTATCTCTATGATAGAGCCCACACGTGTAAATCAGACATTAGTAGATAAATTCTAGATTATAGCCATGCAAAAAGAACTAAATCAATTTATCAGGAATAATGTATGAGAATTAGTAAGTTGACCTATAGATAAGAGTGTTGTTGGAACTAAATGTGAGTTTCATAATAAATTAAATGACTCTAGATCAGTAGTTAGAAATAAGGCCAGGTTGGTAGCTAAGAGGCACAACTAAATAGAATGAATCAATTTTGAGGAGACTTTTGTACTAGTAGCTATATTAGAAGACATGAGAGTATTGTCAGCATTTGCATAATTTAAGGGCTTTAAGTTATATCAGATGGATGTAAAAAGTGCATTTTTAAATGATGTAATTAAAAAGATCTTTATGTAGAACAACCTCAAGTTTTGGGAACTCTTCATTTCCAAATCATATTTATAAACTTAAGAAATCATTATATAGGCTTAAGAAATCACCTAGTGTGATGCCCCATAATTTAATTTGGAAAAATTATTTTTTTATCTTTTAATTTACATAAACAGTGTTATCTAATTTCTTTTTATTAATCTAAATAGGAGTATAAATAAAACTATCCATCAAAACATTAATATATACACCTCTATTCATTTCTAAAAAATTATATATATTATTCAGAATCTATACAATCATATCATAACTACTTGATCTGTGATCATTGTACCAATATTACAATCAATAGAGAGATCATATAAAAACATCAAATTAAATATCGATAAAGCCCACAAAATACAGTCAATGTAGTAAAATCATATAAAATAATTGTGTCCATGTATCACATGGTCAAAATTATCATATCAGCGTCAACTCAGTGTTAATATCCAGTGCACATGCTCAATATATATTACGTGATCAATATATTAATAATAGTAGAATATTAATAACATCAACATCATGGGTGAAAGTAATAGTAAAACCATACAGTGGCATGCATTCTAATAATCATATTAAAATAAGTAAAAGTCCTGGCCATAAACGATATTTTTTTGGTATTAGTATCAGTATCAGTAACTTGTTGGCTCAGTAAACTAAATCATTAATCTTTGCCTATCGGTACAGTAATAACTCTTTATAACCTCCAATCAGTATCACATGAATTAATTGATGATAACACCAAATCATAATATTTAAGGAAAAGTTTGTCAGCCCCATCATCCTATATAGGTCAATCAGACTTAAATTAATATCAATGAATAATCGGTCTTTACTTATTTTTCCCCACAAAAAATATTATTATTCTCATTCATTTTCAGTGCATTATTGTAAATAAAGCATAATTAGACTTAGTTTAGAATGTGTCAAAATGTTCTAACACGGTAGCAAAAAAAAAAAAATACTCAAGAGTAAAATTTTATATTTTTAGAAATAAACTAAATTAGTAGGGATTGCTTAATCAAGATAAATTAATCCAAAAATCTTGAATACATTAATCTTTTCCTTGGATTCCTAGCCCACTCATAGATATTTCAAACTTCTTCCTTCACAACTTTTATTCCTATAACCCTATATCATTTTGTAGGATCCTTTCTTAGCTAAATAACTAGAAATTATATTCCCAACCTTGGACTAGATATGATAGAAGATCCTATAGTGACTATAGGATTCACTTGGATTAGTAGTAACCAGACAAAGAAACCTTTTAATTTGAAAGTCAAACTCTCATGAAGGGAAGCCTCTTTCATACTCAACTTTGATTAATCTTATCAGATATAATCAGTAGAAGTATTCAATTCTCTTCTCATTCAACTAATTACTTATCAATGCAATGTAATTAATATAATAAATTTTCTAATAAGTTTTGAGATATTGATTGGACTCATGTTCAAATTATTTTTTGAATATCTCAGTATAGATTTTTCAAATAGAGGATCCTATCTCCTAACCAACCCCTCTTAGTAATTTTAAAACCATCAAATGTCATAATCACAGTTGAGCATTAGAAGAGGATTGATGCAAATGAATCTTAGCATTACCCAAGTGGACCCTATTAGTTTAAAATTGATTTAAAACTTAAAATTAGGAGGATTACACTATTTATTTATTTAGATATGTTATAATTGGTTATTAATTTCCTAATAAGGTAAAATAGTTTTTAGTAAGTTCCCACTGAATCCTTTGGACAAAATAAGACCAAGTCCAACTTGTTTTTCCTTCTTACACCCAATCCCCTTGATTGAATAAAATCCAATTGATTTTGCAATCAATGATCCTAAATGATTTAGGAGACCTTCTTATAGATATTTAGAACTTGATTGGCCATAGTTAAGTTAGTTAATCTTCATTGACTCAATTGTGCCCAATTAACCATATAGGGCTCTTATGAACCCATTTGATGAATTAAACTTCAATTGATCAAATGAATTATATCATTCATTCTTAATCACTTAACTATATCTTAATTTGAGTAGTGGATGAACCTAACCCATCCATTGAGATTAATTCCAAAAAAATGACCACATCTCAATATAATGGTTCTTACCCGCTTTGACAATTGGATAAATTCAATTAAGTTGAACCAATTGGATAAAATCAAACCTTTCTTAGGATTGTACTAAATAATCCAAAAAACTATTAACTCTTAAGACCTCCCTTTAATTTGACTATGGTCAACCACTACAACCATAAAAGGTCAAATTAAGCTCATTGGGTATACTCTAACTCGAATGAGCACAAGACCTTCAAAACCTCTAATCCTTTGATCCTATGCACTTAATAGGATATACCAAGACAAAGGACAATTTTATTCCTCAATTAGCAGCATGGTTCACCCAAATGGTCAAAAAAAACCAAGCTTTACTCATGTGAATACAAATTGGTAAGATGAGCCAAAATGACCTTAATTATGCTTTGATTATTATGTATCCCTCATATCTCCAAGTTATCTCATTGGATCATTATACTGTCTTTCCTAAAATAGTAAGATTTTTGTTTTGTCCATTATTATTACTATCTTATTTCATTAGAACGATGGGCTAAAATAATATATGGAATCTATCATTCAAGAAATACATAATATTTATTATATCTCAATCACTAGATGATCAATCCCAAGGGTCGATCTGATCTCATCCACACAATGTTAATGTCATTGAGTATTTCTCTAACAAATAATCTCAGATAGGTTTAAACATCATTGGTGGATTCTCTTCACCTCTTCTATACAGGTTAATGTCATTGTGCAATGCTCTGGCAAACAACCTCAGATAAGTTAAATATCCTTAGTGGATTATCTCGACCTATTTCCACACATGTTAAAATGTTATTGAGCAATTCTCTGATAAACAAAATTGGATAGATTAAATATCCTTGGTAGATTCTCTCGACCATCTTATACACATAGTTTAGCATCATCGAGCAACACTCTGATGAAACAAACTCATATAGGTCAAACATCCCTTATAAATTTTCTCTATATTTTCAATGTAAGTGAGTGATGCTCTATCAAAGTATCCCATGAAGGCCTGCATATGAGGTAGCCATTAAAGGAGAAGCTAGTGGTGGACATGATCGTCATTAGAAAGTCTTCAATGAAAGTAAGAAGTCGACAAGATCACCGCTCATTTAAAGACCATAGAATGTAAAAAGCCTAAAAATGCACACATATATCAAAGACTAAATACTATTTAAGGAATAAAAATTTTATAAATTAGTTGCTTCACCAAGGGGGAAATATATCTTGAAAATATGTAAATAACTTGGTTTCTCATGGGGGGGAAATTCATAAACATTCTCACAAGAGGATGAAACATTCATTATTTCAAATAAATAACAAGCCCATAAAAATTTCTTGAAGTCATATATAATGTTATTACATGATTATACATGTCACGTACCCAAGATCTAACTTGAAAAGAATTTTCAATCTATTTCTCAAACAATTTACCAGAGCTATCTAAAACCTTCAATTAAACGGTCTATAAAACATCTATAAAATTTTAAAAACATCAATATACAAGTCGATTCAAATCTCAAAAGGTCATGTACAATACTCAGGAACTACACTACAAACACCAGTACTGAAATCTATCCTGAGTACAAAAGAATCGAAATCATCAAAAAGACAAAAACCTGTAGATCCGGATCAATTCCTATCTTCTGCTCCCTTGCCCTGACCTGAAAATATCAACCACATATAATGAGCTTTACAAAGCCCAGCAGGTCACCTAATACCTATAACTGAAATCAAAAGCACGGCGATGCTATCAATATGCATGTCAGTCAATCAAATCATATCAGTCAATGGTCAATGAATCTATGCAATACGGAAATCCATAGTCAATAAACCAGTCAATGCAGTCAGTCATGCAGTTAGCTTCAGTCAAATCAATAAACCAAGGCTCAATCAAAATCCCACGTCAATCTCGAAGAAAATCCGTACACAGAAGAAAATCAATCAATCCGTCAAATCAGTCAATCCGTCCGATCAAATCAATCCGTTCAATCAATCAATAAATCAAATCAAATCTATACTATTAAGTCGATATAAAATCAATCGGAAAAGCAATACGATAAATCTCAATCTATCCTATCAATAAATCAATTGTAGCAATCAATACAATGCAGAATCATTAATATCAATGAGTCTATACAAAATCTATATCCATTCTATCCATATCAATGTCAATAATCAATAATCAATATTATCCATGCTCAATGATCAATCAAATGAAATCAATGAATCCGTACGATACAGTAAATCCATAAAATCCGATCAAATCAATAAAGCAGATATCGATAAAACAATAAATCCCGGTTTACGTCAATACTAGTAAACATGCTTTTCAAATACAATAATACTGAATAGTACAATCTAACTTGCCTATATTGCTGTTGTGATAATCATATTGCTGTTGTTAGATATAATAAGTTGGTTTTTCAATATAAAAAGAGTGTCACTCTATTGTCCCGTCGGTCCGCCCGTCGGCATATCTATAAACCCCTTATGAGAACTCCCAAATCGTTTTATATCAATGATCAATGGTTTAAAGGAAAGTGTCGGCCCACATCTGTACAGGTTCATTCAATCTCCAACCATCGTTCAACCAGGTTCT